>JAWNPA010000032.1:3018750-4380000 GCA_035045345.1 Drosophila hamatofila
GCCTGAATTTACCCAAGAGAATATGTATGAAATTGAGCTGAAAAAAAAAAAAAAAAAAAAATAAATATCAAATTTTTGTTTTTCATTGGCTTTCAGCTTATACAGCTTAAATTAAATGCTGAAACAATGTGTTTACAAGAAAAATTATCATATATAAATAAAATTTAAAAATGCCTTGAAAATTGTATTTTGTATTAGGGGGGATATCATTATAGTTAACTGTCGATACTTAATTAGAATGTCATCCATACTCAATTAGGTTGTCATTAGAAGAAGAAAAAGAAAATTCCATTTGTCGTGTAAATATTAAAGATAAAATTGAATTAAGGCCTTTCACACTGCATATTCAGTTTCGGGGAAGGCCAATCAAAAATAAATATTTATCTACACTTCTACTACCTCACTACATACTTCGTAGGAAAATTAGAATACCTAACGCCAGTTAGAGCATAACAAATGGAGGTAACTCCGAGCAAGGTGCACAAAATCATTTTTACCATAAAATTTATTGCTTTTGGGTTTTTCAAATATTTGCCGCACACACGTAGAGAAAGAGAGAGAAAGATAGAGAGAGAGAGAAAGAAAGAGACTGTGTGAGACTTGGGTCCAGACACAACTGCAGACTGGCGGCTCACGGGCTCAAAAGTGTTTTATAAACCTTCAATTGCTGTCAATTTATTGACAACATGTCGCAGCAACGTCTCCACAAACGCCTCAGGCGCCAAACAGACAAAATCCTTGCCCAAAAAAAGAAAAGAGGACAAAAAATGGGAAAGAAAAGAAATCGGTGAGAGAGCATGGCAAGGCAAGTTCTGAAATTTGTTTGCCAGGAGCCTTTGGGCCCAAGCGAATAAGGCACACACAGAAGTGGCTTAACGCTTTGTTTGTGTCCGTGTGTGTGTGTGTGTGTGTGTTGGTTTTGCTTGTGAGAAATGCTCACAATTTACAATAGAAATTGCTGCGTGTGCATTTGGATAACGCGGCGTATACGCAATCAGCGCGCAATTGCTAAAAGCATGACGACAACAACAACAAGGTGTGTGTAGCAGGTGACACAGGACAACAACAATAGCAACAACAAAATACTATACAAAACGAATGTTATATTTTACATTTCAATTGTTTTTTATGATTGCGCTCAAAGTGCACACGTACAAGCAGAGCCTAGCAAAAAAAAAAAACAAAATTGTTGTTGCTGTCTTCCGGCTGTCAATTTGAAGCTGTGCGTGTAAATTGCACAACAGCTGCTCGATTGACAGGCACAACTGCCAACTGTGAGTGAATGAATGTGTATCTCTGTGTGTGTGTGTGTGTGTGTGTGTTTGTCTGTGTGTGCCATCAGCATTTTGCTTGATTTTATGGCACGCCGCCGTTGAAATTGAAAGTGAAAAATGCTTTTCTCAGGTGCTTAAGTGATGAAGTGCCAATTGCCGCTTCTGTTTCCCGCTTACTACTTGGCTTTGATTGCATCCCATTCGTGATTACACACAGGTCTATGTGTGTGTGTGTGTGTGTGTGTGATTGTGAATTGTACCCTTGCGTATCGATTTCCCAGGCACAACCCAAATACAGTAGGCAACAAAATTTTATGCGCTCGCGTGTGAGAATTACACGTATCGTATGTAAATGGAAATCTATGAGACGGCTAGCTACGTGTGCATGGGAATGAAATCAGCTGCCATTAGGTGCCATAATTATTTTGGGTGGCGGCCATTGTGCACGGCATATGAAAGCGAAATAATGCCAAAAAAAGTGGATGAATATATAAAGTTGAAGCATGAAAATGTTGCATAAATACGCCAAACATTCGTGAGTCTGAAATAGTATTATGACAGTCATATCGTAGTCACGAAATAGTAAGTCCTGCCTTAATGTGCGCACTAATATATTGAATAGACATAGAGTAAATGGATTACTAAATCAAACACGATATTTGTGTTTATGTTCATTGAGTAGGAGCTATAACTGAAAAGCAAAGTAAAGTTGAAATAGTTTCGTCATTTCGCAAAGTTGATCAAGGTATATTTTGTTTGGTAAATACAAAAACTTTTTTCTAATAAAAAAAAGTATATCCCATGCTCGCATTAAAAAATAAATAAACTCTTAAATATAAGGTAATATAAATATTTGTATATATATATAAATATTCACTCTTCATTCTCCCCCATTTAGATTCTCTTTTTGACCTTACTCAGCTTTTATTGCCTTTTTCATAAGAAATTTAAATCTTTGTTAACCCAAATTCCTTTCTTAAGAGATACAAAGCATTTAACTTATAAGTCAAGCAAAGAACGCATAAGTCAAGCGTATTTTGACTTTGAATAAGTAAAGATTTGATAAGATTTATCAGACATACTAAGCGCGTAGTAGACGTACTAAAAGCTTAGTTTGTCTACTAGACTGTGCATAGTACACATATGAAAAGCTGACTAGATGTACTAAGTACGCAGTAGGAAGATACGTAGTCTGTATATTAAGTGCGAATGTATTTGTAAATCGTGCCTAAAATGAAGTGACCAAGCAAGACTGATACTATTTCCTAAAACAATTTTTTATCAGCTGATTAAGTTATGGTTAACAATCAACTGTCGAAGTATTTATTAAGGCCTGCCATTAAAATTACGTGAAAAAATATTGCTGTTGCTGAGTTAATGGAAATTTAACTCTGTTCACAAAGACTTATTATTAATTTATATGCTATCCCATTATAGTATACATAGGGCTTTGCTTTTGGTTATAGCTCCAAAAAAAAGAGCAAATTAAATATTTTAAACTATTTTTTACTAGCTAATGAAACTTACTTTCCCATTGCTCCTTTATACATATAACTATATAAGGGCTGTATATAAGGCACTAAGCTGAGTCAATTGAGAATTGAACTCTGGAAACAAAGACATTTCCAACATATTGCTTTGGCTGTAGCTTTCATTTTATCTATAGCGATTCATATTTTAAGCTATTTCAATGTTAATGAGACTTACTTGCTCTTAATTGACCAAACTATATTAATAAACTGTCTACAACTTTTTTACCAATCCAACAATTTCTTTAATCCTTTTACAATTTCTCTTTATTTTACTAGAGCCATTAGACTTTCAGTCTCTTTCAACTACTCACTACACAATGCTAGCTCGATAAATTAATATAGGCTTTTCATATATGAAATCGTTCTATTTTTGATGCTCACAAGCCATACGGCACGTCACACACTTATAGGCTGCACCAAGGCATCGTCAGTGGCATAAAATGCAAATAAAAAAGGTTGGAAAAAAAAAATAAAACGAAAAATATTAAAGGAGTGGCATCAGTCAACAGAGCAGTTATAGCAGCAACAACACGCAAGAAGAAAAAGAAGAAGACGAGGCAGACGAAGAGCCATGGGCTCTATGTGGCCAACTCCCAAAAGTACAGTTACTTGCCAGCAACTGGGCCACTTCAGCGCAAACTACTAAATTAAGGCGCTTGGTAATAAAACAAGCCGAGAGAAGATGATGCCCAAGTAGCTGCAACAACAAACAATTTTACAACTTGAGGCGCGCGCTAACATAAAAATAAATTTCTTATTTACATAAAGAAACTTTTAGGCAGCCTTGAAAAAAAAGAAGAAAGCTGAAAAAAATAAATATATAAAAAAAATGAAATCAAAATAAAAACCGCAAACGGAAATATCTTAAGTGGGCGAGCCGCCTCTGCAGCCTCATCCTCATCCTCAGCCGCAGCAGCAGGCAACGAGGCAACAAACATTAACAGCAACAACTACATTTGCATATTTATTTATTTCTTTTGCTTTTTTTTTCTTGCTCTATAATTTCCATGGTGCACGCGCTTTACACACATATACGCACACGCACACACACACACGCATCGTGGCTGCCAAAAAGTATGCAACAGCTAAGTGACTTTTGTTGTTTGACGACTTAGGGAAAATAATTTGAGTCTATTTATAGAAAGAGGAGAGAGTCACGAAGGTGGAATGCTCTTTCTCTCTTTCCTTATCTTTTCCTTAATTTTCTTTTTATTTCTTTTATTTTATTTTCATTTTCTTTTTTCTTTTCTTTTATCTTTCCTCTTCTTTTCTTTTCTTTTTTCTTTACTCTTTCCAATATTTAATTGAATTTATATATATTAATTTACTTACATTTTGTTTTTCTTCATATCTATAGATCTTTTATTTATTAATTTTTAATTTTTTTCTTTTGTGTATTTTTCTTTAAATTATTTTTGTTTTCTTTATTTTATTTTTTTTTCATTTTTCGTTATTTTTTATTAATTTTTATTTTATTTTTTATTTTCGTACATTTGTTTTCTTTTCATTTATTTTTCCTTGCGTTCTTTTCCTTATTTTTTCTTTCTTTCTTTACATTTTTGTTTTGTTTTTTTTTTTCTTATCTTTTTTTCTATTTTCTTTTCTGTGTTTCATTTTCTATTCTTTTCTTTATGATTCTTACTATTTAATCTTTTCTTTTGAGTTTTTTCCTTTTTATTAATTTTGTTTATTTTTTCTTTTTTATCGTTTCTTGGTTCCTCTTTTGTTCTTTTATTTTCTTATCGTTTCTATTCTTATTTTTCTGTTTTTTTCCTTTTCTTTTCTTATCTTAACTTTTCTTTTATTTCATTATCTTTATTATTATTTTTTTTCTTCATTTTCGTTTATATTATTTTCTCTTCTTGTATTTTTCTTTTCTTAGTTTTTCTTAATATTTTCATTAATTTTTTTTCTTTATTTTCTTTTATTTTCTATTGTTCTCTTCTGTTCGCTCAGTCGAGTATAGCCACTCACTCGAAGGGTATATTGGCCTAATAGAAACAAATAGATAGGGCTATGATAGGGTACGGCAACACGGCTGACACAAATACACCAAAATGTGAACAAGGCTGAAGATCTGCTGGAAACTGGGACAACTTTTCTAGGTAGCGGGCATTAAAAGCAACGATGCGTGTGTAATTTGAAGTGGGTGTGCTCCGCCTCTCTGTCTGTGTGTTCTATCTCTGTATGTGTGTGAATGTTTTTCCGGCCTATGTCAATTCCCAGTACAGCATTTGGCTTTTGCTCTGTTTGCAGTTGTTGGCTGTTGATTTGCTTACACTGCCAGACGCAGCTGCACATTGAGCTGAAGGTGAGGGGGACGGACGTTAGTCCCTTTCACATTGTTGTTGCTGCTGTTGTTGTTTTTTTTTTTCACAGTCATTTGGGCGCGTAACAATCTCTTATTTTTTATTTTTTATTTATGTTTTTGCTTTGCATTGCCCATAAATATTCAGTCATTGTTTTGCTTTATTATTTTTATGGTTATTGTTTCTGTGAATGAGGCATTCTGCTCTCAGCCCGGCCCCCGCAGCATAGCTAGTTTCGCCCCACACAATTTATGTTGATTATTTTTATGGCGCGGTCACTTGGTGGCCAATCGAGAATCCGAACAGGATCCATTTAAATTCGCCCGGCAATATGTCAATACGCCGTTTGCTGTATTCAGCGCTTAACATGACAAATTGCCACGCCCCATGCGTAGCAGAAATTTATGCACCCAACCATGTGATAGTCACACAGAAGACCCTAAAAAACAAATGAGTTAAACGCTTCGAACATGAACTCAACAAATTGCCCAGACATGAAGGACGACGAGTCGCTAGAGAAAGTCGCGAATAAACAACCTGAGGTATATATGTATATAGAGTATGTTTTTAAGACAGATCAACTTGAATTCTGCCTTTGGCTGGAGCTTTATATAACACTCTTAACCCCACAATTCCACCACATAAATAATTACCAACTGCTCCAGCCACATCGTCGAGATTTAAGGTCCTACACAACCACAGATTCTCTCAGCTTATGTTAAGCATCACCTTAGCACACACACACACACACACACACGGAGTCACACTCACACACCATTGACATATATAGCGGAACCACTTGTGTGACAGATGTACACAATTTTGAGGTGAAGATTAACTTTCACAGATATTACCAAACACACACACACACACACACACATGCACATAAACATGCCCACATACATGCAAACACACTCCACACACCGATGACTGTCAAGTTTTAGCTAAGCTGTAGCCAACTCCCCATCCACTTTGCCAAGAGCTTTTAACCTTTTCCACGTCGCACTTAAACCCGTTGGATCAGTTGTTTGCATTTTGTTCTTTTTATGCTCTAACGAAATGTATTCAGATTTTGTTATTACAAATGGGACTGAAGGAAGATGTGGCCCAAGGATTGGTATTCTTTTGTATAGAGTATATTTTTTTTTATTTTTGATTTATATAAATAACAGAATACAGAATATATGTATATATATTACAACCTATCTGTTTAAAGTACTATAATATATAGCCGCTATGTAAGAAATAACTGCAAAATTAGGCTATTACATGAGAGATATAATTATTTTTTTTTAAATATATTGTTTTTTTTTTTTTTTTTTTTTTTTTTTTGTAAAGATAGAAGGATATAAATGCTAATATTTCATATTTAATAACTATTTAAAGTCTTTGATAGCCTTTGTAGCTATTGGCACAAAATTAGATAACTGTATAATAAATTTTTTTATTTTCAAAATAGGTTATTTTTGGAAAGGACTAAATGGCTCGTTTTTCAAATATAATAAATTTTTAGGTAACCGATAGCCACAACATACAAAATTAAGCAATTGTAAATTAAATCTTTTTATTTTTCAGAATACTTTTCTTCTTTTTTTTTTTTTTTTTTTTTTTTTTTGAATACGTTACGAACAACGTTGCTGAATGATATTATATACTTTCATTAAAATCAATTTTTTAATCTTTGAAAAACTCGCTTTACTCCCACATCATCCCAAAATATTTGAAGATAAGTAATATGAATTCGTCAGTGTCAATCGGCTTTCTGTCCTACCTATTACTGCCAGTAATTGTAATTTCAGTAATTTCCAAGAAAATTAATAATATCTTTTTCATTTTTGTCTGCTTTTACAGTGATTTTTAGTCCAGGTGGTCGAGAATCAGAAGGAAAACCAAAGTTTAAAGCTTACATCTTACTCTAAAAATTTAGTACATATGTTCCTATAGTAACTTTAATTTTAATTTTTAATATTAAAGTAACTAAATTTTATGACCTACAAAAAATGTTTGGTAGCATTGGTTTCCAATAGAACTATTGAATTTAAATTCGCTATTTTTTTTTTATTTTTTCAAAAATATAAGCTTAAGTGATGCAGAATCAAAATTTATTTTATTTAAAAAATAGTTAAATAGAGTCGAAGAGTAAAAAAAAGGACTATAGCTCCAAAGATATTCCATATTAAGGGAAAACGTAGAGTCTATGCTATCCGCAATCAGTGTATGAAATATAAGGAATCAGAACCCAATAAAATTTAGCTTCTGTATAAACCATAGATACTAAAATAAGTCACTACATGTGAAAAATGTATATATTTTATATATTTAATATATTAAAAATATGTATTTATCCTTGTTCTCAAAATCTTCTTGACCTTAAGTTCTTAAGCCTTAAGGGCATTTAACTTTCGTTGTTGTCCGCTCTGCTTGAACATTTCTTTTTTCATTCTTTGCCTTTGCTATTCTAGTATCTGGCTATTAATATTTCTGGGTCTTGTGTTTTTGTTTGCCTAGCTGCCAGCCGCCTTGACGCCCTTTCCTGTTGTTGCTGTTGTTGCTGTTGTTGCTATTGTTGTTGGCCCGGGCAGACGTGTGACGGCATCTCGTCCTTGTGCTGAGGTCGTCCTCGATTCGGCTTGTGCTTCTGAGTTGTCTCTGTCATTAATACGCTTAACATGGGTAACATGATAGGCTAACAAGTGTGTTTGTCTAGGCTTTGACTTGATTTTGACGTGGTTTACTTGGCCGCTGCTGCTTCGGCCTAGATTTTATGAGTGTTTGTCCTTGGCTAGGTTGGTCGGGCTCGTAGACCGTTAGTGTTTAGGCTGTTTGGCCTAATTTAAATCAAAATATTTGTATATTTGCATTTAAAATGCGCTTTTGTTGATTTCTAATTTGCATTCGATAAACATGCAATTAATTGCAGCTCATTAAAAAAAAATTACAAATATTCAAGCGCACATGGAAAATCAATTAAAACTGGTAACCGATAACAAAACATTTTCAACAAACCACAAATCGCCGCCGCAACACACAAACAACAAAAACAACAATAGGCAACAGGAATTGGAACAAAATGAGCAATACTACAAACTGTAAAATCCCATACCTCTGGGAAAATCCGGTCAATATTAGGGTTTTATACATGACGCATTAAATATTTGTATGTAGTTATATTTACAAGCTCCATTCTTGTTAGGGTGGGCGAGCGCCAGAGAGGAGACAACAATTTTCAGTTGTTTACTGTTGAGTACATAAATAGGTACACGTTGAGAATACTACGTATACGTTTGATAAATATCACGTATACGCTGTAGTAAACTATGAACAATTTGAGAAAACAGCAACAGGAATTGAATATTGAAAGTAAAACATGAAAAAGGGCAGCAAAAGTATCTGCGTTATCGATAGGCAACTAATTATCTATATCGAAAACTGTACTAAAATGAACATTAAAACCATCTGGTTTCTTGTTATTTATAAAATATATAAATAACAAGAAACCAGATGCTTTTAATGTTCATTTAGTACAATAATCCCAAAAATATTTTGAACCTTCATTTAATTCTCTTCTATTCTCTTAACAGCAAAATCAGTGTTATCGATAGGCAACTAATTAGATATATGAAAAACTGTACTAAAATGTATATAAATATATTTTTTGATATTTATATATGAATAATAATCAAAAAATGCTTTAATCCTTCATTTAATCACAGTAAATCGAGTAATCTTTTCTCTCAGTGTACATATGTATAAGTACAGGTGCACATACATGCACACACATGCGATATGAGTAGCTGCACTTATCCACAGCCCAGACAACCAAACAAACACAAAATGCACAGCGCAAAGCACACACGAAACAAAGCAAATAAAAATGCATAAGCAGAGCATGCTCGACGCAGGCCTATACCCTGTAAAGCCAGCAAATGGCATGTGCTGCTTGATAGACTATCCAAAAAGATATCCAGATTTCACGTTAGCGATTTTGTTTGCACAGTCAAAGCAACTCCTCTGCCTTGGTTTTCACAGGGTATTCACAACAGAAAAATTTACATTTGATGCGCATTTTCTTTACTGCCTTTGGCAAAAAATAAAAATAAAATAAATAAAAATTGAAAATGAAAATGAAAGAGAAGAAAAACGAAAACGAAAACGCAAACGCAACGCAAACGGAAAACCAAATAAACTTCTCATGCGCATAAAATACGAGTGCTCCACGTGCATCTGTAGAGCATGAAAATTGCATTTGTTTGTGGAACAACTGGACAACTGACGGCGGACTCTCCGACAAAATGAAGCTGTGTAAGCCAAGTGAAGCCAACAAGCTGTAGTTGATTAAATTGAGTTAGATACGCAATGCTCTGCATATATGTTTAAACTCTGATTATAGTAAATGCTGATTAAAACAAATGAGATTTTTAATGTAGCAGAAGAGTTTAGAAAATATTAAAAAATATATATACGAATCATAATTTTTCTAGCAGTGTATATATTTTATATTATTGACAGTGTATGATATTCTTGTCGGACAACGAAGTTTAAGTAGCTTAAGTAGATTAAGCTGTTTAGGCGAATTAATTATATAACAACTTTAAAATTTCTTATGACTTTACCTTTTCAATACCCTTTCAAACTGCAAACAAAGAGTTTAAAAACATTTGCACAACAGCCCGAAGCGCTGGCAGCAATCTAATAAATAAATAATTAACTGTTGAATATTTTGCATGTTTTTCATTTAGTCATATTTATATCGCTTAGCTGAACAAATTGCCAATAAATATTTAAAAATATAAAAAACAAAAAAACAAAAAAAAAAGAATGCTAAACCGATTATTTATAATTGAAATCAGGCTAAAAATGCGCTACTTGAGCGTACAATAAATCCACAAAAGCAATTTGTATTATGTAAATACAAAACAACAAAAAAGACGACAACAAACATCAACAACATCATATTAACTTTGATTCTCGCACTTTTCATAGCAGTCTATATACGAGTATATAAAGCTTAAATATATATATTTATTATATAGTACTTTTTTTTGTTCATTAATTTTTAATGTTTTTTTCATAATTACGAAAATTGTTTTCCAATTGATGAAGCACAAATTCACTGAAATGCAATGCAATGCAATCATAAACTCAAATTATCTGGCAACTCTTATGCTTTCTCCTTCTACACTCGACACTCACTCTCTCCCTCTCTCTCTCTCTCTCTCTCTTTGACTCATTTGGCGCATTTAAATTAAATGGACTCGTTTACCACTATATCAGTAAATTTTATGGTAATTTGCGCGTTCAGCTTGTTCATATTGAAATCTCGTTCGCTCGCTCGCCCAAATTCGGAAGGCGACTTTTTCGTGGCCTCTGCCCAATGAAGTGGAAAATCAATGCAAATATTTTGCAACATTTTATTGCAGCAATTTAATTTCATTGAAGAACTCCAAATAAAAGTAAAAAGTAATTCATTTGCGATTTAATTGTTGCAGTCAGGTTTTCTGTTTGCACCCAATTGAACAGAAACTGCAACTGTCAATTAGATAGGCTACCCACAACTGCAGCTACCAATGTGACACTCACAGAGCCACAAGGCAAATTTGCTATGAAGTTTGCAAGTAATTGCGGAAAGGCAAGTCTGTCACTAGCAACGACCATTTAATTATCTAGCTTGAAGTGGCTTCATATAGGAGAGAGTGTCTATGAGACTATTTGAAAGAAAATATGTGAAGAAAGCAAAGTGTGAGGTCAAATAAGGAAGAGAGCTTAGAGAATGTTGTGGAAAATATACGGGCAATTGATGTCGACGATCCTATAAATGAAAATGAAATGAAAGTGTGTTTATATGATATAATACTTTATATTTTGCTTAAATGACTGGAATACAGAATTTTAAACTGAAGTATTTGTGCATATGTTGGGGATAGTAGTTCACTAGTAGTTCACTTGGAAGCGTCAGCAGGTAGTCATCAAGATCACGTCCATGCTTGAACATGATTCTTATGGAAAGCAATAACAGATAAGATAATAGATAGGTATAGAAATAATTTTGAAATAAATTTTTTTTACTGTTTTACTTTTTTTTCAATATTTTGCCCATTAGTATTTCTATTTATTTACTTCCTAATATTTTATTAATCTACAAATGAAATTATATTTAACACACAAAGTGTTAGAAGGTTGTCTGTTGTCAAGAACCTTCTGGTTCTATTAAATCCAAGCGGTTGCTTTGCTTTGCTAAACTCTTAAAATCTGAGTAATCGCATGGCTGCTGAGAGTGAAGTCAGCGTTCACTTTCTCTGTGTGCTTACCCAATGACATACAGCTGTAAAGGAAGTAGCCATCGTTCGCCAGCATCTAAATAGCTGCCAAATGTTCTTCTATACTAGTCTGTGTATTTCTTTACATAGTTTAACACAAAAAGTGTGAGCAGGTTATCTGTATAGCTATCTAAAAAACCTCCAAAATGGATGAGCTGTAAGTAAATTGTATTCAGTTTGCTGCGAAATGAAAATCAACAAGTACATTAACAAGATTGCAAAGGCTACAAAACAGATTTGGAAATATATTTCCCTACAAGTATGTGTCAAAAGTATTTTTCATTAAAATTGTTAGATACGTCTCGCTGAAAAGAGATTTATAAGGAGTGCACTCATTCATTCAGTATGAGCTGGAATGGAACTGGGATGAAGCGGGAATATCCTGTTGCTGATTAATTAGACCATTATAGTTAAACGTATGGGATATCAATAGCAAACCCTTCCCACGATATGAATAATTAAGAATCTACTGCAATCGAAGCATACTATTTTAATTTTTAGGAGCTTACAGTAATCGCAATGCTTTACCGAATTGTGTTCTACATTACACATGTTATACAAATATAAGCAAATTATAAACATTTATAAAATATAAAATATACATATTTATAATTCATATGTACATAAATATTTTACAATTATTTAATATATATAAATATCATATATTCAATGCATAAAGTTTAGTTGGTTTTACGAAATCATTTCTTAGTTGCACTTTTAGAACTTTCACAACTAAACTAACTAAATTGTAAACAGGTAAATTTAAGCTGTAGATTTCAGCAAAAATACATAAATCACTGATGTAACTAGATAAGAGGGTAAAGAATTTTTTTTTTTTAAATATATTTACAGCTCTATAGATAATCAGATAAAATTTGTATTACTCTCTCCAAATTGCTTGAAATTCTACATTATTAAAGTATACACAATTTTCACAGCTTTTTTTACCAAGTGCTAAAGCTAAACTAATCCCTAATTGAATTTTTAAACTGATTCAGCTACTTAAAAATATAAAATATGATAATTTCTCATGTAGAACAATTTCATATTAAATACTTTTTAGAATTTATTTTGAATTTATATGCTGTTTAACCAGCTGCTTAGACTGCAAACTAGCCAAATAGATATACATGTACATGTATATGTATATGTATATATATGTATATGTATTGTGTGGCTGGCAAACTTTTGACGAGAAACTGTTGCCTGCTGTGGGCTGAAGGAGGGCTCCAGAGCTGAGTCGTAGAACTGAGAGGCGTTCACGTCGCCTGGCCTGGCCGCATAAATATTTTAGATACTGAATGAGAGAAGAGGTGCGAAGAGACGGAAGGACAGGCAAAAATAGCGCTGGCTGCAGCAACAGTAGCACTGGCAATGGCAGTGGCAGTGGCAGTGGCAGCTGCATATTTAGCCAGCCTAACCGGCAAGCTGTTCATCCGGCTGACGCTTGTTGTTACGGCCTGTACCAAAACTCTTTTCCCCCCCTCCCCGGCCCCTGGGCTAGTTGGCCAACTTGGCATGCGGCAACTGCAATGTTGACGCTGCTGTTGCACAGTCGCTGCGCACTGGCAGCAGGAGGCGTGAGGCGGGCTGCGAGGGAGGAGGGGCGCAACGTAACTGCAAAAATATGCAAGCTGCGGGTAGCTGCTTTCGTTGGTGTCCTTAACTTGGTTTTATGTACATGACGCTGCTCTGGAGCGGGCTATTAATTTGTTGTCTGCGTCAAAAAGTGCTTAATAAATATTTTAATTAAGAGGCGGGTCATGTTTGCCAGGTGCCACGACCGGCTTAAAGGTGAGCGCATGTGACAATATTATCAAACTGTGCCAAGCCCTATCGAACGAACGAACGAAGGGGCAGCTGTTGCTAAAATCTTGCCAAAAGATTTTTAGTTACTTTGCTCAAGTGAGCTGACTGAACTTTGGCAGTGCCAAAAACTTGTGGCCTTTTGGCTAAAAAGCAAATAAACTCATTTGTATAAGACACACGCAGGCACCTACACACCCTCACACACAAACACTTATACAGCTGTGCATATGAAAATTTGTGCCGAGTTTTTGCCACACGCGCTTGCCAGCCTTGGGGCAAAATTTAGCACTTGCCACGCCCCCTTGGCATATGAACCTAGACAAGCAGCCAGCAGGAGAGCAGCAGACCCTGAAGCCCCATCCTGATCCCGACCCCGACCCCTACAATCACACACACACACACACACACACACACATAGTCACACAGTCGCAGCTTAGCTCTGACACATTTTACACATAATTTTCAACACCTAAATCCGCAAGTTAGTGCAGCCATCAGATTTTGCACACGTTAACGCAAACATAAAGCGTTGGATTTGTGGCATGCGGCATCCAGTTGAGAGGGGTGGGAGAGAGGGGCTGCTCGCCCATAGCCCGACTGCTACTCTTCAGCTAAAGCAGACTTGGCCAGCTGGCCATTTGCTCTCATGGTTTTTTGTGCATTTTAAAGGCAGCTCGAGGCGCAAGCGAGCCAGCACAAGGCAAACAGAATGAGATGCACAACTTGCTGCATGCGAAATCAAAGGGGCCGAGTGACCTGCTATGAAGGCAAAAATAACTTAACAAAAAAAAATGGTAAGACTCTTCACAATATTCGCAAGCGTGAATTTTTACGGCTTAAAAGCTGATTGGTATGAGTTCTACATTACATTAACAAAAGTAACTAAATCCGACATACGATTAACATAATGTTAAATGTCATAAAACTAACAAACATTGATGTGTCATTAACATAATGTTAAATATAATTACACGAATAAACGATCATATAATATTATATAATTATTTTATTTTAATAATTAATTTATCTAATCTTCTTAAGCATACTCAAATAAAACCAACTTGAATACAAAAGTATCATAATTTTAAGAACACTTCCACCAACTAACATGTTATACAAATATAAGCAAATTATAAACATTTATAAAATAATAATATTTATAATTCATTAAAACATTCCACCACCAACTAACATTCTCATAACATAATGTTAAGTATACCTAATAATAGTCATATTAGATTAATATATTGTTAAGTCCACTTTTACTAACCCCGACATAAGCTTAACAGTGTTGACATAACATTACCAACATATCATATGCAGATTGTTCAATTTATTTGCTCAAACTAACACTCACTTGCTTGGAGTAACTCACCTTGATAACATTAACATAATGTTAGAAGTGTTTATGTTAACTAACACTAGCATAACATTTGCACCGAATTGGACAGGTTAACTTACTATATGCTAACTAACATGATAGTAACATTATATTAACATAATGCAAAGTTGTTTAACCCAATAACATAAAGCCTTTGCTTTAAGAAATGTTCGTTATAACAATATTTTTAGCTAAATTTTTGTGGATTTTTTATAAACACCTTTTTCAACACATACAAATTTGAGTTATAAAAAAATGTTTAAGTATTATATGGAAATTTTATATTTTATAAATAAATTCAAATTACTAAACTATATCTCCTCTGCAGTCCAACCGATGTAGAATTTGTACTCTTCCCGTAATTATCATTAGCAGCAATCTCTAATAAAAAATATCCCAAGCTGTTAATTAAATATTTCAAATAGTTTTTTTTTTTTTCACAGTTTTAAAATTACCAAACTTTTATAAATACTCTATATACATATATGTATAGTACATATTTTTTAAAAACTTCTATGAACGCGTATTACATTAGCGGAAAATAGTTGAGAAAATGTTTGTTTTAAATGGAAGTTGGTGCAGGATTAACCTGATAAAAGCTCTGCTATAGAATTTGTATGATTTGTGCTTTTTAGTTTATGAATGTTGTATTATTATAGAACAACGAAAAATTACTCAAAGTTTGCTAACTATTTTTTTTACCACTTCAGTTCACTTACAGTTTTTTCGCCCCAGCAGATGGGCCCCGAGTTGTTCTGTCTCTATAATGTGGCGTACATCTGTTTAAGTAATTTACATATAAACCCATTTGTTGTTACTGTTATTGTTGTTGTTGTTGTTGTTGTTGTTGTTGTTGCTGCTGTTACCCTTGTAATTGTTGACCGTCCATCATATGACGTCGCATGATTGTTTTAAACAAAAGTTTGCATCCCTCTCGCAGAGACGTTGCCAACTTGAAACGGAAATTAATAAAAAAAAAAAAAGAAAGATGTTTGCCCAGCCAGCCGAGCGATGAGAAAAAGAACAACAAAAAAAAACTTACATAAAAAAATTAATATGCAACATTTTGCTGTGAGTGCTGCCGGCAGACACGTGTCCATATGCGGCATGTGTTGCATATGCAAATGCGTTGGTCCAGCAGCCATAACATAAAACAAGACCAAGAATAAAAAAATAATATAAAAAATACAAAAATTAAGAAAAAAAGATGAGCATCTACTGGTAGCTCTCGGGTTGTATATTATAATTCTGTGGGCCGGGCCCGGGGCCCATGTCTCTTCAGTGCGTGTAATCAATTACGTTTATAGTGTGACAGCTGCCATCGCAGCTCGTAGCGCAACATTTGTATAAATTTAGTTTGCCACGAACTCTGACAAATCTGCTGCTGCTTAAACCATTTTTGTTTGTCTGTTTGTCTGCATCATGCACCCAATCGAGTGGATGCGAGCGTCGTGTCCTGGCATTTATTTATCATGTGTGCTGCCAATGACGACCGAGCACAGCCAACACTTGAGATGCCGCGCGCTGCCAGCCACAACACTTTACCAATCAAATTGGCCGAAGCAATAGCAAAAGGTTTGCTAAGTGGAGTATATAGAGTAGATGGGGTATATAGAGTATATAGAGTATATAGAATATATAGAGTATATAGAGTATAAAGAGTATATAGAGTATATAGAGTATATAGAGTATATAGAGTATATAGAGTATATAGAGTATATAGAGTATATAGAGTATATAGAGTATATAGAGTATATAGAGTATATAGAGTATATAGAGTATATAGAGTATATAGAGTATATAGAGTATATAGAGTATATAGAGTATATAGAGTATATAGAGTGTACAGAGTATCGAGTATATAGAGTGTATAGAGTATATAGAATATATAGAGTATATAGTGTATATACAGTATATAGAGTATATAGAGTATAGAGAGTAAATAGAGTATATAGAGTATATAGAGTATATAGAGTATATAGAGTATATAGAGTATATAGAGTATATAGAGTATATAGAGTATATAGAGTATATAGAGTATATAGAGTATAATAGAGTATACAGAATATATAGATTTTATGAAATATTTAAATTATATGGAATGAATAGAGTATATATAGTACATGGAGGTATATAGTAAAAAAATATATTAAGTATATAAAGTATATAAATTATACAGAATGTACATAGTATATAGAGTATATGGAGTATTATATATAATCTATATAGTATGTAGAGTATATAAAGTACAGTAAGTATATAGAGTATAGAGAATATATTCCGTATATAGAGTATAGAGAATATATTTCGTGTACTTTATAAAAAGTATACAAATTATAAAAAATTTAATATAATATTTTGGGTTTACAAAGTAAATACTATGTATTTAAAGTCTACAGAGTATATAAAATTTATTAAAGTATTGTGGGTTTACAAACTAAATACATATAGAGTATACAGAGTATATAAAATTTATGAAAATATTTTGAGTATATAAAGTATATAAACCGTATGGAATATATTCAACATATCGAGTATCTCAGCGTATTTACACAACAAATAAATATTCCCCTTAGTAACCCTGCCCTGTATACAGGATATTTCAATGACAAGAGCACAGCCCATGCTCAGTCCCGGCCCCAACTACAAGCTGTAAACAGATAAAGGAAACTCGACCCCGAGACCGAATGCCGATACGGTCACGACATGCCCATACCCACCCTGCCAGCCTTGCAGCCCCTCCTCCCTCAACGCTCCCACATAGTTGCCATAGATACGCCAGTGGCAGGCAGGTCGACTGTGGGTGCGAGTGGGGCAGGTTGAAGTGCAGGCATTGAGGCAGGCAACATAGAGATAAAAAGCCCAAAGGAATCGCAACAGTTGGTACAAGTTTTCAATAAGCTCTTCCTGGGGATCGGCGAGCGCAACGAAAATGCATAAATATTTGCTATAAGCATTTTCCGAACATCTTCAACATTATTTGATGGCATCTGCTCCTTTGAGCGCCGGCGACCACTCAAAACAAATTCAATCAGAACTACTTTGTACGTTGTACGCCAAATTATGGAATTTCATTTTTGTTGCTCAGATTTTTGCATATTGGCTTTGATTATTAGCAAAGTCCAAATCAATATAATAACAAGTAAGAAAGCTCTAGTCGAGACTGCTCGACTACGAGTTCCCCTCAACCCTTAGATAATAATAATTTATTTTACATATTTTGTGAAAGTACTTGCGAAAATTATTAAGAAATTATAATTTTTCAGGCAGTTAAAGTCTTCTAAGTTTTCTAAGTCCCCTAGTTTTCTAAGTCCTTCAAGTTTTCTAAGTCTTCCTAATTTTCTGTCTTTCAATTTTTCTAAGTGTTTCAAGTTTACTAAGTCTTTCAAGTTTTTTTAAGTCTGTCAGGCTTTCTAAGAGGATTCCTAATTTTCTAAATCTTCCCAGTTTTTTTAAGTCTGTCAAGTTTTCTACATCTTGCTAATTTTCTAAGTCTTTCAATTTTTCTAAGTCTTTCGTTTTCTAAGTCTTTCTAGTTTTCTAAGTCTTTCTAGTTTTCTAAGTCTTTCCAGTTTTCTAAGTGTTCCAAGTTTGCTAAGTCTTCCTAATTTTCTAAGTCTGTCGAGCATTCTAATTCTGTCAAGTTTTCTAAGTCTTGCTAATTTTCTAAGTCTTTCAATATTTCCAAGTTATTAAACTCTTCAACATTTTCTAAGTCTTTCCTCTAAGCCTAAGTCTTTACTGCTTAGCTTAACGATCATTAACATTATCTTATGTCTGCTTAAAGTACTTAATATTATTTACAAATAAAATATTTACCTGACCACACTTCACTTTCACTTTCACTTTCACTTTACTGCACTGCACTGCACCACTGACCCCCACCGGGCCTGGACGACTGAAGAAATGCTGCAGCTGCTGCTCTTTATATAGGGCCACTTTCACTCAAACTCCAAGGCGAGCTCAAATGTTGAGCCTGCGTCGAGTTGCGGTCGCTGCAGTCGATCGTGAAGTGACCAATGAGAACACTCTCTGCTGCTTCAAGCATTCTAAATGAGCTTAAGTTAAATGTCAATGTAAACAAACATTGCTGAATACATAAAGACAACAGAAATGATATTCTGCAGCTCATTTTCGTTGCTTGCTTTGGTTAGGCATACAGACAGAGAGACAGGCAGACAGACAGACAGCCTTAGAGATAAAAAGAGAGGGAGACAGACAGATTCTATATATTTTATTATTAATTCTTATAGTTTCTGATATCGACGCGATCACACATACAGATATCGCTCTGATCAAGAATATACATATATACTTTATACGGTCATCCACGCCTTCTTTAAAAAAAAAAGAAAAAAAAACATTTAACACTAATTTCCCATTATCAATATCAATAACATGCACAATTGAAATTGAAATTTAATCGCAAACAAGCCTCAGTTTAATTTGAATATATATTTAACTAATGTATGTTAAACACACACACAAACAATTCGAGAATTTAACCAACGCCCAAACATTTGCTAGCCCCAAGCACATGTAACATTTATATATACATATATGTATATATATATATATATATGTATATGGCTAAGAATCTAGATCCGAAGCCTAATGCCGCCATAACTCAATGCAAACCTATTGAATCACAGCAAATTAACATGCATACGAGTTTATCTAATGCCAAAGCTGACTCCATCTCTCTCTCTCTCTCTCTCTCTCTCTGTGTGTGTGTGTGTGTGTGTGTGTGTGTGTGTGTGTGTGTGTGTGTGTGTGTGTGTGTGTGTGTGTGCCCACAGGGGCACATGTCGCCTTTTAGCCATACGCCCACTCGACTGCTGCCAGGCTTAAAGCTGGCCCAAATGGTCTGGCTGGCATACCAAATAGGCAGTAGCAAATTCAATAACAAATGGTTCGGAATCAAAGCAACAACAACAAATACTACACAATAAATATATGTATATATATATATATTTATATGTTGATCTAAAATACCAGAAAAAAATACCAAAAAACATACAAAAATAAGGCGAACAATAAAAATGAACAAAGAACGGCCGCCAAATGTGGAACAAATGACATATTGTCATTGACAAGCAAAGTGGGAGAGAGGAGCAAAAAAAAGGAAAAAGAAATAGAGCAAAAGCCAAAAACCCATAAGTTTATATATACATATATGTGTTTAGTTGTGCGATATTTTGTGTATTTCCTCAACGTAAATATAAAATTTATTATCAAACGAAGCGCATAAATTAGCTAACAAATCAGCAACAGAGTCCTTAGCCGAAGATCCTGATGATTACAAATGAAAGCGTATGTGCAGCAGGGCATAAATATATATATGAATAGCTAAGAGGAGGCAGGAACTGGTCGAAGATAAGGAGCGCAAGGACAAAGCTGAACACTAAATGACCACTAATCAGAATGCTCTCTCTTTCTCTCTCTCTTTCTCCATCTATCTCTATCTCTCTCTCTGCCTCCGTCTGGTTCATGTAGTTCAATGAAGTTGTCAAGCTGTTAACATTGATGCTTTAATAGCTTAAAATATTTCGATTTAGCTGAAAGCTTTGACAAGACAAAAACATTAAAGCAAAAGGAATTGCAGAGCTTGGAATGTGTTTGGGTAAATGGTATTTAGAGTATGAATATATAAGATATCTAATATAAGTTTGTTAAGGAGAAATTCCTTACATTTACTTACATAGAGCTCAAACATAATGAAATTCAATATCAGAGTTCGCGACTTCATGAGTGAGCTGCGTTGGCCAAATATTCGATATTAAAGCTAGCTCATTAGAATGCTTTACTTCAAGTTTGATATAGGTATCACAATAGAATGAATCTAGAGTTTGAAATTGAATACTTTATAAACACTTAATCATATAAGGGTATAGTTTTGGGCTTTAAGTCTAGCTAATATACAGGGCCTGGCACTTGAAGTGTAGCCAGCTTCAGACCCTTGACGTTGCTGTTCTTTGAATGCTATTTATGCGTACATCAATTTGCTAACTGACAGTTCTGAGTAATATTTAAAACAGTTTGTTAAAATCTTGTTAAAATATTTTGCCAGCAATGAACGCAAAGATGATTATATATTTAATAGTATGCTTTCATTATATTTAGCTTGCAAATTACAAACAGGATTATTCTGCTCAGCTAATATAGCAGTTCGCTCGTGAGTATGCCAAGATACCAGAAAGTTACCTTAAAGCAATTTACAATTCGTTTCTTAACCGTCGAAAAGCAAAAGGACATCTCAAGCCAAAGTGTATTGCTATTATTAGTAATACTAATTTCTCTCTATAACAGTAATATCTCTGTATTTATATAAGCTTTTTATGGGTAAGGCATAGATAATAATAGGTAATACTTAGTTAACCTATTTATCTACTTTTACTATTAATGCGCTTCCACTCTTCTTCTCTTATACTTAAATATACTATTATGTAATGTGGTTATTCGTAATCTTCGATTCTACCACTGTTTGCAGCTCATTAGATAACAATTTCCACTTAGTTTATTTGACAAAATATTATTCCTCAAATATTTTCTGCCTGCCTCCCTTGTTTTCTATACAAAACATTCTATACAAAACATTTCTATACAAAACATTATTTTATATTATATATTATATTATATTATATTATATTATATTATATTATATTATATTATATTATATTATATTATATTATATTATATTATATTATATTATATTATATTATTAGGGCGAGTGCTTTAGCTATAGTTATTATTCCTAAATAAATAAATATATATATTATTAGTCAGATTTCATTTACACACATTTCGTCATTTACTCACTCAACTCTTTGATCTGTAATAAATGCAACTAAACTATGACAACTTCCTATCGCACTTTCAGTCAACTTTAACATATGCTAAGGCCCTTGTGAGGCCTGTCATCAAGGCTAAAAGAAAACCTAAAGCTGGCTAAGCCTTGGCTTCCAACTTTATCGATGCACTCAGCGCCCGTGTAACCATTAGGTAAGTCCAACAACAACTAAACAAAGTCTAAGCGCAACTTATCGCACTTCTTGCTTTAACGCTAAAAAAAAAAGCCAAAAGAGAGAAAAAAAAAACAACTATGAGATGAGAGAGAAAATGGAGGAATTCTGATAAAGCGCATTTTGCGCGGCTTTGCTAGCTTTTTTTTTTTTTGCAGCAGCAGCAGCAGCAGCTGCAGGCCTGTTGACAGCGTTTCCGTTTCCGCTGCCTAGCGCCACCTGGCGACGGCACGTGATAAAGTTATGACGGAAGGGTATGCAAAGTGTGTGTGTGTGTGTGAGTGTGTGTGTGTGTGTGTGTGTGTGTGTGTGTGTGTGTGTGTGTGTGTGTGTGAGGGTCTTGCGCTGCAAATAAATTGCATTTGTTTTGGCAGCCGCATTTCATATTTGCTGCTGCTGCTGTTGCCGTTGTTGTTGTTGTTGTTGCTGTCGATGCTTAACCCCACATAGCCCCACATTTTTATTATGCATAACTCGCACTTTGGGGTTGTCGCTGTCGCTGCCATTGTTGCTGTTGTCGCTGCTTTAGTCGACTTTTTATTTATTTGCGTGTAAACTCAGTCACGTTCACAGCACCAGAGACTTGGGCCGCCTGCAATCAGCGCTTTATTTTTATGCATTCCCGTAGCTCATCCGACACGCCTCGCTCGCCCCAAACACCCACTTAGGGTCCCCCAAAAAAAACATTTGTAGGGTTGCGCTCATTTGATTTCACTTTTCCGCATCTACAACAAAAGCCGTATAATTTTTAGTTTAAATTATACTGTTTTTCTATACCTTTTTCTACATTTTTTTGGTGACTTTTTATTTTTGACATTTTATGCACGACAACGTTTTTGGGTTAATTTACATTTTTTCGCACCTAGCCAGGTGGTACGCTAGCTGGCTGTCAGGCTGGCTGCTTGGCTGGGTGACTGGCGAAAATTGAATTAACAGCTAAATGAATTGGAATTTATGTGCACGCGTGCAAAAATATTTGCCTTCCCTTGATTTTCCATAAGCGACAAAATATTTCAGTTGTGCAACCGCATGTGCTGCATGTGTTGCATGTGCTGCATGTACTGCATGTGCTGCATGTTTTGCCACGGCAACAGGTGCAAATCATAGCAAATTATTATTATTTGTCATCCCCAGACTCTATTGGCAACTGCATTTATGCTCAATTATTACTGCCTTTAAACAATGACAGAAATTCGTATTTTATTGTAGAAATATTTATTCACTGTTTAAAAGAGATATATGTATGTATTTCGCATTGATTTGGTTTGTTATATGCATATATGCAATATATACAAAAAGCTGAAAATATGTTTGCTCAACAACAATACAAATAGTTTGTGCAGAAAAACTTTTGTATTTTGGCTACGTGAAATGAGTTAGAAATACCAATTGTTTTTATCAAAGTTAAGCTCTAAATTTGCATACACATCAAGTTCAATATTTATTGTATTATATATAAAAGAAAAATAGAACAAAATATAACATACATAGTATATCAACTTGTATAGAAAATTTCCAAGCTGACATTTAATTGTGGCTTCTAAAGTTTATTTTAATTTTGATCAATTATTCATTTATTTTCATCATGAACATTAAATATTTTAGGCAGGTCTTTAAAAAAAAAAAAAAAAAAAAAAATATATATATATATATATATATATATATATATATATATATATATATATATATATATATATATATATATATATATATATATATATGTTTTTAAATAAATACTAATAAATTTAAAAAATATTGGGGGTATTTACATATTTATTTTTATTTTTATGATTTACTATATTACGCATTCTTTTTTATAATTATTAATATTTTTTTATAAATAAAAATTTTAAAGCATTTTTTTATAAATTAAATTCCTATGATAACATATTTTGAGTATTTTTTTTTAAATTTTTTTATGGCTTTTAAAATTAATTTTAAATTGAATAATATATGTTTTTAAATAAATAATAATAAAAAAAAAAATAGAGCATTTACATAAATATTTTTATTTATATAACTTACTATATTACTCATTCTTTTTATAATTATTAATATTTTTATTATAAATGAAAATTTTAAAGCATTTTTTTTATAAATTGAAATCCTATGATAACATATTTTGAGTATTCTTTTTAAATTTTCGCATGGCTATTAAATTAAATATTTTAGGTATTTATTTATTTATTTTTTTGTATACCCTGAACTCATTGCAAATGGCAAACAAGGCAGAAGAAGGCGTGGCAGAGCCCATAAAGTGTATTTATATAAGAGGTCTAATGAACGTTAACGTTTTAGTTAACATGCTTCTGCTGCCTGTTAAACTGAAATTTATTTTGAAACGAAGTTTTTGTCGTAAAGTTCAATAAAGTGCTGAAAATGCTGTGTAAAGGCATCCAATCGAGAAACATAATATGTATTTCAGCACAAAAGCATCACTTTGTCTATTCAATTCTAAAGACTTCTATTCTATCGCTGCGTGGCTTGCTTGAGCATAAGCTTGCGAAGTAAGGCCGAACATGTCATGCCCAAGGCAGCGGCTTGATTCGTGACGGACACATAATAGATGCAGTAGAGAAAGAATCCAGAACAGATAGTATATCCCCCATCCCCAGGCAACCAAATGCTAATTTAGCTTTAAGTCTTTCTTAAACCAAGCTAAACTATTACCAAATATTTGTCTCCAATTTATAATTATTATTATTATTTTATGAATTTTATTTTATTTCATTTTATTCACTTGTTGAACTTGTAGCATCCAGTTGGTATAGATAAACAAATCACACCCATCACATGCACTCATCATCCATTTTCCTTCACTTACAGTTGGCCAACATAATCTATAAACTGAATTACCATTTGCCATAGCTTCAGGCTCTATAAAAAACTCTTTTCCACATTATTGCCTGACTAACTATCATAGCATATCAAATCGAGCATTTGGCAAAGCTTGCAGCATCCACACAAAGTTAAGTTTAATTTAAGCATCTTATAATGTGTTGACTAGCTGACTTCTGGCAAGGCAGGCACTATGATAATTTCGAAATGAAACTGAATGCAAATTTATGCGCATATCAAATCAAAATAAATACTTAAGCGCAAACTTTTCCAGTGTGCAGCAGCAACAGCAGCAACAGCAGCAACTGCATCGTTGCCCCTCGCAAATGAATGCCACACAACAATTAGCCAGCAGTTATCTGTTCATTACACCAAAACAGATCCGGACAGATTTCTACAGCTGTCCTGTGATGGCCTCCTTCTACCCCAATTTAGATGCATATAAATATTTGAGGGGAGGAGAGGAGGAGGCGAAGGCAGAGTCGAGGTAAAGCGAGAGCTGCAGGCATTTAAAACAAACTAAGAGAAAACTCATTTGGTAAACAGTCAGGATATGCAAGATGTGTGAGTATGTGTGTGTGTGGGAGTATATGTGAGTGTATGGGTGTGTGTGTGAGTGTATCTGAGTATATGTCTATGAATGTATCTCATTCTTCCTCTACCTCTCTCTCTCTTCCTCTCTATCTCTGTGCATATGAATGCATCTGTCTGTCTGTATGTGTGAGACTATGTGTTTGTGTGTGTGTGTGTGTGTGTGTATAGGCATGTATGTGTTGCAGTTTCAGCACGCTTCGAGTGTTGCAGTTGTGAATCTTGAAAAGTTTTCGTGCGGTTTTGCAAAAGTTTGCGTAGATGCAGTTACTGTCGCTTTTGTTGTTTCCCTTGTTGTTGTTGTTGCTGTTGTTGCTGTTGTTGTTGTTGCTCTAGCTGCTTCTGTTGTTATTGCTGTTGTTGTTGTTGCTCTAGCTGCTGCTGTAGTTGTTGTCATTTTTGTTGGTCATGTTGCTAGGGATTTCAGAGTTTTCTTCTCCTTTTTTTTGAGAAGATTTTGCATGTGCCAACGGCAACAGAGCGATTCCCATACCATTCACGTCCTTGACAGAGACTCGGCCAAAACTTTATGGTGCAACACATCGAAAGCCACTTGCAGCAGGTTGCAGATTGTCGCTCGCTCAATCTGCCTGAATATTGTTATTGTTGTTGTTGCTATTGCTAGTGTTTTAGTTGCTTGGCGGTTTTCCAGCGCTTTCACAGCATGGAAAATGGCTCGCCCGAATGTAAGTCAAGAGCTCAGCGTGGCAAACTTTCAAAATGATTTCATTAACCAACCGCATGTGAAAATTAGCACCTGTGTTTACCATGCCAACGGAGCGAGAGAGAAAGAGAGAGAGAGAGAAAGAGAAGAGGGAGAGGAGACAGAGCAAGACTTTGACTAGACAGCATCTGGTTGGGGAATATGCGTTTCAAGCAGCAAAAGTGAGAACTAGCACACTTGGGGGCATCTGATGATATGATTAGTAAGTATTTAGTCAACAGCTTGAGCATTTATTAGTTGAATTTAGATGTTTGCAATATTGATTCATAGTGGCCGCAGGCTACGATTGTAAAAGTTAAATTGAATTGAAAACTTAATTAAAATGATTTGCTGTAAGAAGTTTGAATATATTTAATATGCATATTTATAGAATAGATCGCCGTGGGAAGAACAACTTGAGGCTCACAGCTTATTCACTTTATTTAAATTAACAGTGATAATAACTAGTGAGACAGCCTGTAGCATGCCAGCATATGCATTTGAAGTCTTTGTCTCATTTATTTCTTATTCTATTCTATTCTATAATATGCAAAGTTGTTTAGACTTTTTGTCCTTCTTCTTGAATTATATGGCCCTGTATTTTGAGAGAGTTTTATCAGTAACTCACATGCAAAGCAGAAGATTTTATACTTATTTGAAGTAGATACAGCTTTAAGGTAATGATCTCACACTAGTTTTGAGCATATGTACATATATTTTAGTTGTTCTATAGAGATTCTTAAGTTCTGGAACTCTAAAACTATGACTGGGCCAATAGATATAAATACATACATACATATATCTATAAATAATTTTTTTTTAATTTTTATTATTATTAATAATATAATATTATATATATAATATTTTAATCAAATTATTTGTGAAAGTCTTATAAAAAAATAAATAAAAATATTAATAAATAAATAAATAATAATAATAATAATAATAATAATAATAATAATAATAAAATATTTTTATTTATTTTTTTATTTATTATTATTTTTATTTTATTTTTATATTCTTTTTTTATAATAAAAATTTGAGTTTCATTTCAAATAAGAAACTTTAAAGCCTATTACATAATATATTATCCTATATTATTATACATTATTGTTATATATTTTCTTATTGAGACCTATCTTCACGAGTATCTTTAGTATAAATGCTTTAGCATTTGTGCATATGTGTCAAAAAATAAAGATTTTACAAGACTCACCCCCTAGTAGCTAAATCTGAATACTATGCAATCAAAAGGACGCCAATGATGTTGTCCAACAAACTAACACAACCCTTTCACTTGGCCAATGACCCTGAAGATTATAAATTTATATCCTATTCATTCGTGTCAATAAAAAGAGAATCATTCATTCAATTTATTCGAGCTCAAACTCACATCAAGTTTGCTTCGTCAACTGAGTTCAAGCGAGTTTACTTTTTGTTCCAATGCTCACTCAATTGGCCAATTAATGAAGCCGGCCGCACAAAAGGCCAGACAATGGAAGTTGAGTTTGCGGCTAATGTCGCGACCCTTTTAAGCCAACTCTTAAGTTCAAGCACATTGATGAGTGGAAGCGAGAGCTCTATGGGCGCTGATTAATCACATTGGGCAGGCTTACAATTATGGCGACTGTAGGTGCCAGAGGTTCGACCAGAGACAAATCTGACCCTTACACCTAGCGAGAGAGAGAGAGAGAGAGAGAGAGAGAGAGAGAGAGAGGACGAGAGAGAAAGACGATACATACATGTCACATATGCTATATACTTTAATTAATTTGTAATCCTCCTCCATTGAAGCCGAGTCAAATGCAATTAGAGGCAGCTGCTAAATGTTTGGTACTCTGCCCAAAGGATTACAAGGATATCCATTTGTCTCTCTGCATTTATCAAACGTCAGCACACGTGCCTAAATACACAGACACAGCGAGAGAGTGGGCGAAACAGAGAGAGATAGAGATAGAGAGAGAGAGAGATAGAGAGAGAGAGAGAAAGAGAAAGAGAGAGAGAGAGAGAGACGGAGTAACTCACATGTGCCATGCCTATCAAATTCTAATTGAACATTTGAAATGCCATCATCAAAGTTGGCTACAAACGTATGACAAACGCTGGCAGAGGACGAACTTTGAGCTTAGGTAAACATCTAATCGAGTCCAAGATGAAGATTTTCAATTGTTTCAAATGTGCTTCGAAACTATACTTTACTTTAAATGGAGAGTGCTGGGCAATTAAATGGCTTGTATAAGAAGTAAATCTTAAATGCTGAATGATAATATATAAATGTAATTTTATTTAGCTGACAAATCAAGCTAAAAATATGATAAATGACATGCAAAAAAATAAATAAATAAATAAATAAATAAATAAATAAAAAAAAAAATAAATAAAAATAAAAAATTAGTATAGATGAAAAAAATAAATGAAAATTATATTTAAATTAAGTAAGTTATATTTTTTAATATAGATTAGGCAATATAAAATATAGAAAATATATAAAATAAATAAATATGGAAAAAAATTATACTTATTTTTTTAATATTTACTTAATTGATATGTAATTTAATTAATGCTAATATATACAAATAATAGAAATTTAATTTTTTTATTTAATAAAAGAAGGAACATAATTTTTATATATTATAAAATCTTTTATATAATATATTGAATATTTCCAAATTTTTTATATAATAATATAACTATATTTAAATATATTTTATTATATTGTATTATAGTATAATATAATTATATTATAAATTATAATTTTCTCATAGGAATTAATATTAGCACATTTTTGTAATTACAAAGCTCGAATAATACTTATAAAAATAGATATCTAATACAGTTATTGCAAATAGTAACACTCTAGCTTTGTCAGCTTTTACTTTATTTAAACTCAAGTTTATCTGCTTGCCCTGTTCGCAGAAATTCATTCACAAATGCATAAATAGTACCTTAAGAATTCAAAGACATTTGCTTTACATTAATATAAATACATCTTAGTTGAGCTGAATGAACGCCCTAAATCTCCACAGCCTTTTACAACCGAATTCGCATTATATGTAACAAATTTCTTTGGAATTAATTTGGTAATCCTATAGCTTACTCTTTCCCATGGCCCCTTTTCCAAGGCTTTTATGGCTCTCCCTCTCGCCCTTTCTCTGTCTCTCTCTCTCTTTATCTCTCCCTCTCTCTGTTAGCTAATATAATTTCCGCTTCACCGATTCCCATTATATGTCCATATAATTTATTTATAGCGCTTCGCAGTGTCCAAAAACTAAAAGCTCTGAGAAATATTTATAATTCGGCCACGCCCACAATGTTAACGAAGGCGGCGCGCTGCTGTTGTCATTTGCTTTGATTTGTGTTTTTCAAATACGCAACAAAAAGCAATTTGTCTGCCACAGAAGCAAATGTTACTGCCGTAACTGCCTTCCGTCCGCCTCTCCGCCCATTCGCCTCTCCGTCCGTCTGTCCGCTTCTCATCCCGCCCAAGCACTTTGCTCACAAATTGTGTTAATTTGCATATTCGAAACTTTTGCCTAATTGAACATAATGCCACTTAATTAAACTTAAGCAACTTTTGCTGCAAAAGCAGGTGGTCGAGAGAGGTGGCGAGAGAGGGGGCGTGGCACGAGTAGGTATTTGCTTTGGGTTACAAAATATCTTGGCAAACTACGAGACGCATGTAAAACTGTGACCCAAAACATTTATGACGCACTTCAATTGTGGCTGCTGCTCATGTTGCTGGCATTTTGTGGTTGCAATTAATTCAGATTATGACGAGGCTAATGTGAGCCCACACACACACACACAGACGCACACACACACACGCACACACACATATGTACATATATAACTTTGAGCTCATTAAACAGTTTTGTGCCTGAAATATTTCAATGTTATTCCAAACGGTCATTTGGCAGACTGCAAATGTTTTTTGCCATTAAAACAATATCAATTAGATATAATAAACTTAATTTACATTTAATGAAGATTATAAAGGCTTGGCTGTAAGCCAGCGGCGATTTAACAGTCAAACATTTATAGCTGAGCAATGAAGAGAAGTTTGGGTTAATCAGAAAAGAAGCTACATATGAATTTGAGTAGTTCGATGTGGGATTAAGATATGGTTATACTATCACAACTTTGTGAGAATTAATCTAACAGACAGCAGGAGGCGTGGCGGCGCCTTTATATACATATATTGAATTACATGTGGTTGGTTAAAGCGAACTAAGTTTTAATGCATTGAAATTGAACAACTTTCTTCATTTGATACAGATTTACAGCTGACTTCTAAGTCTAAGCTAGTTATGCAATGTTTTGGAGCTAGAGCTGGGCACGGGCCGTGCTTTTTTAGGGTACCCGTGGGCACGGGCTGGAAAATCGAATTTCGGGCTGGGTGCAAGTGGTTGCGGGTCAGGCTGCTCCACAGGCTTCACCCGGTGTTAAGGCATGAGCATACACATATACAAAGATGCCCTCTACGCACTCTACGACTAGCAGATTTTGTGGTAGAAATATATAAGGGCCACTTGTATTGACTATATAAATGACAGATGAACGCTGAGCCTTTCAACCTCAGCGATAAGAATATGTAAGAGACGAACGCTGATAGGTCAAGACCAATGCTGAGCCTTACAAACTCAGCACTATGTACACTAGAATTAAGGGTTGCAACTTTGCATGAGTCTGGGACCCAAACTCTTAAAACCTAAGCTCAGAAGAATATAGATCAATATCAACTGAGCACCACCGCAGTTTTCATGTCTCATGGTCTCACAAACCAGAGTCAAGTGTATTCATTCACCCGACAAAACTTGGAATATATGTTAACCTAAATACATATAAAAATAATACAAAAAAAAAAAAAAAAAAAAAAAAAAAAAAAAACATTGCGAATTTGAAGTACGATATATGATTTCAATATTATGGAAGAATTCAATTCTTGAGAGATGAGTTTTTAGCCTAAGTCAGTCCACTCGGTTGGTTCATTTTTGGACCCTTTATTTAAAGAACTATCATATTATATTTAAAATGCTAAGAATCATGAAATTAACGAAATGCAAAACGATGCAACTGAATATCTAACATGAATTTCAACGGTTTTGAAACACAAATCAACAAAAAATAAATAAAGAGAAAAAACTTGATAAAAATGCTATATATATATATATATGTATACATATGTATATAAGTATGTGTATTTAATAAATAAATAAATACTGTTTATGAATAGGTTTAAAATTTGAATCCAATAATATGCAGTTCATATTCGACGGACCCATCTATCAGCCCTATACAGGTTACCCATATTCAAAGCAAAACACAATTTTTTTTTAATATTGACGATAATAATCTATTTATTTAATAGATTTTTTGAATATGATATCTTTCAATTGGTCGCCTTGAGCCTACACGGCGTATTGTGTCCGTTTTGCCGCAATGTATTACAATATATTGAATAATTTTTGAAAATTATATTAATGAGACTTGGACAAGAGTGCAATTTGGTATATTTAAACCTTGTTAAAATTAAATAATTTAAATATTTAAATTTTTCCAATTTGTTACCTATAAAGCAAGCTACAACTTTTTTTATTTCACAATTTATTCAGTAATTTTCATACAAATTTTGTATAAATTCAAAATTCCGGAATCACGATCAAAATGAATCTTATGGCCGTTGTGTTTCCACTCTATTTATATATCGGAGCTTGCATATTCATTTATATGTTGGATTCCGCTTTCTGGGATGAGTTTCAATAGATGAAAGTTTTAAAATAGATTAAATAAGTTGTTTCTTCTGGGACTATCCTCAATAGTCTTCGACGATGAGGGCCGTGCCGGCTAGAAGAACTTGTTCCGCTGTGGCGCCAACTGCATCCAGTTCCAAATGGCAGATCAGCTTGTCCCGGCTGGCGCGGCTGTATAGCGGAAGGGTAATGCGCTCGTCGGTGTGCTGCCTGTTGCTGGCAAAGCGATCGATTTTCTTGAACTTGTCCTCATTGACACTCGCCTCATTGTTATCCTTGATTTTGTATGTGATGTAAAATGGATTCGACTCGTTGCTGTTGAGTAGCTGTGTGTTACCATCCAGCTAATGGCGTTTGAAATAGATATAGTTAGTGTATTTGAAATCGTATAAAAAATGAATTTGGTATCTATTTAGACAACAACCAAAACTAGTGAAGTCTGTGCATGAACCACGATAGAGTGCAGCACTTAACGAAAGTACTCATTTAACGAACATGTGCTCATTGAACGCAATGCCAATTTTAACATGAACAGAAGCACGCTCCACACTGTTAAAAGTCACTTGTATACTTTAACAGGAGGAGCAAATATGTAATAGAGCACGTATAAATTTGATTTGAATAGGTATAGCAATATAGTAAATCTAAAAAACTGCATAGACATATCAAATTTACTCAAATTTAATAATATTTAATTGTGTTTAAATAGTGAATATTCTGTTATCAAAATATTTCCATCAGCAGTTGTACTCGTAAAATACGCGCATTAGATAACAGACAACAGCAGTGCTGTGCAGCCCTGGTGCCAAGTTAACAGAGCGCCGGAATGTCAATCAAATAAACAAAAAGAAGCGGCGTGAAAAAAGCGAAAAACTGCAGAGAAATCAAATTCTGCAGCAGACGCAAACTAAATGTTGTAAATATAAATTAAATTTAATTCTAATCAAGTGGTGAACAAACAAAATACGTCAAGCTGGAGACCCACTTTATGGCCAAGATGGGCAAGGTAAGCAAAGCGAAAAAAAAAAAAAAAAAAAAAAAAAAAAAAGGAAAGAAAAAGACAAAAGAGTTCAGCAGCCAAGCAATGAAAAGAGATAGCGTTGATTGACAGACAGACAGACAGGCGAGGCAGCACGCACTAGGCAAACTAAATGTATGTGTATGTATGAAAAAACAGACAAAAACTCACCTTAAGCGGCGCCAGCTTAAGCACAAGCAGATCCCCAGCTCCTGCCCTCTCGCTGGCCTTTGCACACTGCAATTGGAGTCGCTGCGTGGATACACAGCATTTGCGCGCCTGCTGCAGCTTCAGGCAGGCCAACAGATTCTCGCAGTTGAAGACCTGCTTCAGATTCAGCTCCTGGCCAAATTCCAGCTGCAACGATTGCTTGAACCGCTGCTCCGCTGCCTCCGCTCGCACCATCAGCCCGCGCAGGTAGTCGACGGCGCTGCTGCTGCTCGGACCGGGCCACAGCTTCTGCCAGCTGTGCGGCACCTGCGTGAAGGAGAAGAAGAAAGATGAGGAGGAGGATTATTAAATTTGTATATATTCCAAATATAGCTGGATTGTTTCACATTAAGATGTCAATACTATAGATATAGATAGATACACTATATCCATAGCTAGACAAAGATGTCTTACACAATACTATAGCTATATTCAAATATGTTTAGATGTCTTATACTATATTATAACTGATATCACACAGTTGGACAGTTTCAGTATGTTTAAGTTGTCTATAGTATAGACTCCATACTATATCCATAGACAAATATGTCTTATACAATACTATAGCTATATTCAGATATTAGAAGATGTCCTATACTATACAATAGATAGTATACAGCTGGGTTAATTTAGTATGCTTAAGATGTCTATACTATATGTCTACATATGACAAAGATATCTTATACAATAGATGTCTTATACTATACCATGGATACTATAACTATGATGTCCTATACCTATACTATACTATAGCTGATATCATATAGTTGGATTATTTCAGTATGTTTAAGATGTCTATACTATAGCTATAGATATACTATATGTATAGATATGACAAAGATGTCTTAAACAATAAAATATAGCAATTTTCAGATATTAGATGTCCTATACTATATCATAGCTGATATCATATATGGACTTTGTAGTAAAGAGAGTTACAAGAAAGACTTGTTTAGGATATATGTCAAAACTAATAATTTATAATATTCTATAGCAAGCTATATAAGATATCTCCATAGTTTTCCTAGTAAATTAATGTGATAAATATGGACATATGTATGTGTTATAGAACTGTGGTGTGTCTATGGCAGCTACATGATATAAGAGTTCGATGAAGACACATTATGTATATGTATATTTAGATGACATATCTGTCAATGCTCAAGCAATATTTGGATCCAATCCAATATTAATTTAGATTTTGGTTTTTATCTTAAATTTTTAACTTATAAAAAGTTTCTTCCATAAAAATACAAATTTTGTTCTACATAATTGAACAATCTATAAAAGTTTTCTAAGTAAACTGTTTATTTTGATTGAAAAATTTTATTTTTTACAAAAAGTAAAAAATACAAAAATAAAAATAAAAGCTCAAATCTAATTATACTAAATCAGTTCTTTATGTATAAAATATAGCTTGTATATGCTATAAATTATTGTCAACCAAGAAAGTCTTGAAGTTTATTCAGATATTGCAGTCCAAACCTATTGTCTCCATAGCTTTTTATTTTTTTATATTTTTTTTAATATATCCATTTTTTTTTCACTTGAAGTTTACACACATATATATGCATGTAATTATTAATAGTACAGTAAAAACTCGGCATACAAGCAGCTGCTTAAAAAAAAATAATGATAATGATATATCAATATCAATATCAATATTTATAGTCTACTTAAAAGACATATATCCAACCAAACTTTTTTTTTTTGTGTAATTGAAATCAAACTGTACTAGAATCTTAGATGTTCATGCAACAAGGTGTTCACTGTACTTAATAATTTTCTAAGCTTATCGTTATTAAATGAATTCACATTTACTAATTAATTTTTCTGCGAGCAGAACAACTGAGAATTCCACTTAACGAAGCATCACTGTACTGCAATACTGCTTCGCTCAACCTCCCCTCTACCCCTCTACACCTTCCTCGACTCACCTGCTGTTCGGCCAGCGCCAGCATTGTGCTGGCATCCACATCCGCTGGCTGTTCCCCTCTGCCCGTCGTCTCCTTCAGCCAATTGTGCAGCTGCGAGAGCAGCTGATGTACGGCCTTAAAAAGCTGGGCGCCCAGCTGCAGCTCGGCGAGCACAAACAGCGTCCAGGGCGTGGGCGTGGGCGTGGCTATGCCACTGGCAACTGCCGCTTCCTTGGCCGTCTGGGCTATGGTGCAGCCATTGGCCAACTTCCGCCACAAGCTGAGCAAAGGTTTGATTTGCTGCTCCAGCCGCTGCCTGGAGTTGGGCGTGGCCAATTCGCTGCCTACAGCCGATCCGCCAAACTGCAATGCGCGCAGCTCCTTGATGATGAGACGCGCCTGCTCCATCTCACGCTGCTGCTGCGCCTGACTAGCCAGTCCATACATGCGCGGCTCATCCACGTCGGGCAGCCGCTCGACGGCCGCATAGTAATCTTGCAGCTGGGCGCTGGTGGGCATGGAGCTGGGCAGGCCCAGTGGCTGCCAGCGATTGCTTAGCACATCCGCACAACAGAATTGGGATAGATAGCTCCTCAGTATGTCCACATCTCGTGCGTTGTTCAATCGTCCGCCATAGGCCACCGCCTCGCAGAGACGCTGCATCAACGTCCAATCGCAGCGGCCGCTGTTCAACTGAGCATCCAGCCAGCCGAGCACGCCGAGGGCCGCCTTCAGGTCCGCCTCGCCGAACTCGTAGTACTTCGACCAGCCCTGGGGTATATATTGACGGCGCTGCTGGAGCACAGCCTGCAGCAGAAAGAGCACCAATCGCATCTTCAGGCATTTCGCAGGCTGCTTGCTCGCCGCCTCAGGCTGGAGGCCGGCGTAGTTCTGCAGCATGCGCTGTACCTGCTGCTTCAGGCCGCGCGGCTGCTCGTAGCGCACCTTGAGGCACTTGTAGACGGCCGCCTCGCTGAAGCCCTTGGTGGACTCGCAGAGCAGCCATAGGCGAAAGTCCTCAGATTTTTGCAGCTCACTCAGCTCACGCTCCATCTGCTCCAGCCACTCGGGCACCAGATGCACATTCTTCACGCACAGCCACTGACCCTGGCCCGCTGCCTGCCGCATGGCTGTCAAGGCGCGCTGCTCGCTGCCTCTGCCTATGGCCAGCTCCACGTACTTTTGGGGTCCCCACTTCTTGAGAGCTACGCCACGCAGCTCTGTGGCTGGATCTAGCTCGGGCTGACTTATCATCAGTATGGGACGATCGCAGCTGCTCTGCTCCAGCAGCTGCTGCACGGTTGGCTGTGTGGCCGCCTCCGGGGACAGACCCAGCAATTGGCTGCTGGCCAAACGTAGCTGCGTGAGCAGTAAATCGGGTCGAAAGATTTGGACCAGCAGCACGCGTTGAAACTGCGACTTGATGTTGGCTGGATGAGGAGAAAAGTGGATTGAATTATAAGTGAAGGAGTAGACAAGAGATAGCGGTGTATATTTATACTAGACTATATCTAGAGAACTAAGAAGAGAACTGTCCAGGCAGAGTGAAACCTGCTCAGCAGATGTAAATTCTATCTCTATGATGAATGACCTGACGTACTAAGGAATCAATAGAGATGTGTACAAATGTGGGCTGGATGACAAATAGAATTAATGAAATGAAGTTAAGTGCAGAAGTAGACAACAGACTAGACTAGAGATCTAAGAACAGATCTAAGAACGGAAGTTGGCTGGATACAGTGATACCAATTTGTCCTTTTTCCGGACCGATATGTCCTGTTTTTCATATTTTCCCAGTTGTGTTCATATTTTCCCAGTTGGTTAGTTGTTTTCCCAGAATTCTATCAATTAACATTGCAAAACAGTCGAACTGAACTTGATCAAAAAATATACTACATAGAACAGTTCAGAAATGAAATACTGAAAATGCAGTATAAATTGAAAAATCGACAAAAAAAATGTTGTCCTGTTTTCTGTCCTTGTTTTTTAGATTTTCATCCTTTTTTCCGTATTTTACGGACATTTTTGGCTTTTTTCCAAACAAAAATTGGCATCACTGGCTGGATGATAAAAAGTATGGATTAAAAGATGTGAAATGAACGAGTAGACAGCAGAAAGAAGTGTATAATATATGCAGACTATTTGTAGAGATCTAAGAACGGAAGTGTCCATGTTAAGCCATAGCGAAACCTTCTCAACTAAGACTTCCCATGATTTCTCATGCAAATTCTATAACTGTTCTAAAAGATCTGATACCCCAAGGACACAAAATGAGATATGACTGAACTTTCGGGTATAGATATACTCTCACCATTGTAGACTCAAATAAGTATCTAGCAACATATTATCCCATTCCAATACTAATCAGCTTTTACTCACGCAGTATATCGTCCGTTTGCTGTTCGATAAATCCACGCCACACGTAATCCTTGTCCAGCTGCAGTTGCGCCTTGAGCTCCGGCAGCTGTTGCAGCAGCAGAGCCAGCTTCAATTGTGACTCGCGGCTCATGCAGTCGGGCAGGCCGGCACTTAGCTGGGCGCTGCCATCGGCGCTGCCCATGAAGTTGCTGACAAACAGCTCCCACTCCTTGGCGCCGATGGCTGAGCCGAAGGCTTGTCGGCAAACCCACAAGGCCAGCGTTAATTGACTTTCGCGTGGCGTAGCACGCGCCAAATGCAAATAGACGCTGCGCACGAGGCGCTCGAAGAGCTGCTGCTGCTGCAGCTGCTGGGCATCCGGAGCACGTAATGCGCCCAGGAACAGCTCAATGTAGACCAAAGCCGATAGCTCGTAGCCTTGAGTGAGGCCGGCATAAAAGTTGGCCGCCTGTTCGCAGAGTTCGCGCAGTGCGCCAAATTGTGAGAGCAGCGTCTGTTTGACTTGTCCGCTCTGCTCCAGCGCCGCATCGATTTCCGCGCTGCTGCGCTTCACCTCGTTCAGGCTGGCCAGGAGCGGCTCGTTGCGCAGAATGTCGCCCTCGGCCTTGGAGAGCTGCTCGAGGAGTTTGTCCTGCAGCGCCATGCGCTGCTTAAGCAGCTCGCCCTCTCGCTGCAGCAGCTCGATGCGCTGCTGCTCCAGCGCCGGATTCTTCAGCACAATGGCCTTGGACATGAGCTGATCGGCCAGCCCAGTGGCTGTCACTGTGAAGCGCAGCAGATTCACCTGACCTCGCTGCTCTGGCGGCAGCTGCTGCAGGCGATGCGATTTGCTGATCAGCACCAATTGGAAATCCTCATGGAGATCCACCAGCTTATTGCCCACTGCCAGCTGGCGCTTGTTGAAGCGCACATAGACGTGCAGCTGCAGCAGCTCCAGCAGCGGCGGACGCAGCTGCTCGCAGTCCAGCACCAGCAGCGTTTTGCCAAAGCGCACGGCCAGCTCCAGTTGGTAGCAGAGTCGCTCGTTGCCTTGGCTTGTCAGCTCGCTGGCTCGACCCGTGGCACGCAAATGCGCGCTTAGCCACTGCGCCGCCGTCTGGGTGGGATCCAGCAGCAGCGGCACTGGACAACTGCCAAAGGGCAGCGCCAGCATCTCGCGCAGCAGCGCAGCGCTCTCAATGATCTGCGCATCGCGCGCCAAGCCCTGACTTTCCCAAATGATTTGCTGCTGCTCGGTGACGAGTGTTTGGCGCAACTGAAAGCCGTCAGTGCCGGAGAGTTGAAATTCCTTGCTCAGACGTTTGATTAAGGTGCTGTAAAAAGGGAATTTAAATTAGTCACATATTTAACCTTTCATATTACATTATTAATATTTGACTATTTTTAGTGGCTGCAATGCAATTGGATTGTGACTATAGAAACTAAAAGCTTAAAAAAGGATGATCCAGGCTTAAAGCTAAAAGGTCTAAAAGCTTAATTGAGGATGGTATTTACAGACACTTGAGGGCATAGCAAATCAAAACAAATCTTAGGGAATGAATATGTTGTTGTATATTCTTGAGAAAATCATGGATGATCTATTTGTTATTGCATAAATATAAGTGTATTGCGTATGTCTGTGTACTAAATGCAAAAATTCCAACTTCGAATTCAGGTTGAAAATTCATTAACTGCCTGTTATATTAATTGCCTTTTTAGCTAGGCCTATATTATTTATTTGATACAATTTTTTGCTGTCCTTTATGGCAAGTTAATCTAGTTAGATTTATTGAATATAAAATTTTATAGAATTTGTATAAAAAAATTCCATTCACATTTTGATGAGACATGGAAAATATGAATATGAAAAGGTTGAGAGATGGGATATACGAATAGATATAGCTAAAAATTAATTCCTAAACCGACTATATCCTATAACTATATATATTGAATCAATACAGGGCTCACTAAATCCGTACCTACATTAAGTCACGAGTTTAATTTGTTTTAAAAGTTTCAAATTGAACTTTTGCTACTGCTGTCTTATAATTTTTTGTATATACAAGTTTATAGAAAGCTGTTTCACCTTTCGCCTCCTTTTAATTAGTGATTCAATCAATACATAAGCCGAACTATTTCTATGCAAGTGTAATGAATTTTTAAACATTTCTGCTGCTACTATTATTTGTAAAGGAAAGTTTAATTTAAGCTTTGCTTTAAATGGCCGACATTTTGCAAATACAAGGCTTCTTTAATATACATATCTAAGTGCAATTAGTAAATGTACTATTAATTATTGAATGAATTAAACTTTCCTAAAAGCTATTCTCAATTGTGTAGATACAGTTTCTTTCCCTTTTCGTAACTCCCATCTGTAATCCAAGTCTAATTAGACTCCGCTTCAACTCACCCGCGTTGCTCGACGCCCCAGCCCGCATAGTAATTGATGGCCAAGGCCAGCAGCAACGTCTTGCTGTCCAGTGTCTTGTGAGCTCGCTTCAGTTCGGCCAGCTGCTCGCTCCAGGTGGCATACTCGGCGCTGAGTTTGCCCACCAACAGCTCCGCTGCCTGCAGTGTGGCGCCCGCCTCTTGCAGCTTCAGCTCCAGCACCGCCGCCTCCTGCGTGTAGGTTTGCAACTTCGCCGACAACTTCTGCACGCGCTTGTCCACGTCGTCTAGGCCGCTGGCCAGCTGCTGCATCTCATCCTCGGCCGCATTGAGATTGCGCTGCAGCTCGTTTTGTTCCCGCTCCAGTGGCTTAATGCTCTGAATGACGCGCGAGTAACGCACGCTGGCCTGGACCCAGGCAGCAAGCGGTGCGGCAGCTGCTGAGGCACGCTTCGCATTCTTCGACTCGTAGGAGTCGCCCTTGGCCTGCAGCAGTCGCTCCACGGCCTGACAGTTCTCGGGGCTAATGTGTGCCGGATCCAGGGAGCGAATGTCTTCTTTGACGCCACGCTTGGCCAGAAACGTCTTCATGCTGTTCCACGAGGTGTCGCGTATGCCCATCAGCCGGAGTACACCTTCGAGTATGTCCCGCACGGCTTCGGGTGGTGCGCGAAGCGAACGTATTTCCGAGAGTGCCTCGGACTTGATTTGACCCACTGCATTGCTGGCCTCCGCCAAGATCGGCTCCACCTCCGCCAGCTCCTGCTGAATCTCCCGCTGTCGCAGCTTCAGCTGTTCGCTGCTCTGCTGCGTCTGCTGCTTCAGCTCCAGCATATTTGACTTTTGCTCATTCGCATTGTGCATCGTCGCCGAGATCATTTGCAATGCATCATTGGCCAACTTCCTCTTCTCGCCCAGCGCCTGCTCCTGCTCCGTGGCATTGGACTTCAGTGTGTCGACCAGGGCATGCGCCGCTGCCAGCTTATCCACGCCCAGCTGCAGCTTGCCCATGCGCTGATCAATCTCGGCCGCTGCATTGCTGTACATGTGAAAGTAGCTGCTGATGAGCTGATAGAAGCGATGCGCCGGCTGCTCGGACGGCAGCTCCTCGGCCACATCGCCAAAGTGACTGCAAACGGGCACCTTGCCACGCCCTGCGGCCACAGTCGTCGCCTCGTTGAGCAGCTCAATGTATTGCTTGGGCAGCATGGCCAGAGAATCACGTGACTCTGCGCGCACATAGAGCATGTTCATTTGCCGATGCAGAGCCGGACAGCTGCTGAAGTATTGCGCCAGCTGTGGACTGCTCGGCTCGAGCACCAGCACCAAATGCAGATGCTCTCGTGCACCTGTAATGCATATAAGAGATTAGCTAAGATTACTCCAACTCTGTCTCGACACACTCACGCTTCATGAAGTACGCGCTCAGTGACTCTTGATAGCCCTCCAGCTGTGCCGCCTGCTTTAGCGGGCTGGCCACCGTCTCCAGGTCATCGCCAAACAACTCCAGTATTTCACTGCCCTCCAAGAGTGCTTCAATGGGCTTCAGTATGTCCGGCACATAGCTCAGCCAGCAGTGCTCGATGAGCAGGTAGCTCATCTGCTGCTCCAGCGCTGCCGTCTGCATTGCCAGCTTCAAATCGTTGTAGAAATCCGGCAGCGCATAGCTGGCGTTGCCCTGTAAGGTCAGGACCTTGGCCTGTTGCAGCGTGGCCGCTGCATAGATGGCATCCAGGTGGCGGTCACCTGCCTCAGCCAGGATCAGCAAGTGTGCATCGTTTCGGGAGAGAATTCTGGCTACTTTGGCTGTATGCTGCAGCAGCTCCTCTGTTATGGGCGCTGAAATGCTGTAGCTTTCGGTATCTAGAAATGAGAAAAGATTTCGAAATAGTTATTTAACCAGCCAATATATTCTAGTTAACATAGACCTAACATCTGTTAGTTTATTTATCAGTTAGCAGAGTCTATTTTAGTAGTTTGGCGGCTTTAGAGTTAACATGTTAACATTTTGAGTCAACATATACCAATTGCAAAATCCTGATAACATAGCTTACTTAACAGTTTTCAGTTAACAGCATTGATCTAACATTTATCTACATTAAAAAGTATTTCCTTTTATCTAATTTTAGTTAACCTTGACTTTTAATTGCCTTTTAATTCATACTGTTCTAATATGTTCACATTTGGAGTTAACATATACCAATTTCAAAATCCTGATAACATAGCTTAATTAACAGCTTTTAGTTAACAGCATTACATTAAAATTTCCTACATTAACAACAATATCCTTTTACCTAATTGTAGCTAAATTCTACTTTTACTTCATACTATTCTAACTAATTTTTTCACAAGCATATATCATACCTCTGTGTTTCGAAACTGTTTCTGTTATTTTCAACCCGTTCTCTATGTACTTGCAGTGGATGACCCCCGAGGAGGAGGCACGCCAAAAGTTCATCATGCGGGAACGAGATCGGGAGCGAAAGCGCATCAAACGCATGAATCCCGAATATCGGCAAATGGAACGAGAGCGGGATCGATTTCGCAAACAGACGCCAAGGCCCAGTGTAGTTATCCCGATTCATATTGTATTGCTCTTATGTTTTTCCCTATTTCTTTTAACTCTCTAAACTACTCATATCTTGAAACGGCAAAGGGCTCAAAACTTAAATTTCTGCAAACAGTTGTGTGGCGAATGTAAACTTTAACTTTGATGCGTTTGATATATAAGAAGTCTAAGTAGAATGAGTAAATAGTGGTTAGCATATAGGGAATTCTTTTAATTCAAATTAAATTATATTCAGGAAAAAATAATTTTAGCAGTGTTTTTCCAGAACTCCCTTAACTTATTATTTTATATTAAAAATTTTATGATTTCAGTTTAGTTTATGCTGTAAAAAGTTACTTTGATTAACGGAGAAAAATATCGTTAAAGTAAAACTAGAATAGCTATATATACTTATTAGTTTAGCCTGAATGAGTAAGACATTTGAGTCAAAAAATATCCGAATTTAAGTAAAGAATTATAAATTATATAGGTAATGTTTGCAAATGTAGAAAAAATAATCGAGAACAATACATAGGTATTTTAATTCACCCCAATTTTAAAACTTAACATAGAGATAAAGGCAAATAAAAATATATAATTTGATTTTAAATTTTAATGTGTCCCAAATCATATATTTTCAACTGCCTTTATCTTTATGTTAAGTTAATATACTATCCTCTAGAACAGCTAACAATTAATGATAGGCCTAGTATTTATAGTTAATACATACTTCAAGAAAATATGAACCATAGTAAATCTCTTCTCTATCCACTACTTACTGCATATTGTAATTTGCCTTTGCACCTCCTCCAGCCACTCATCGTGAGCGAGTCCTTGCAGCTGTCCTTTAGACTTAGGCGACTTGGGCACATAGTAGATTTTCTGTAGAGATAAAAAGTTTAAGCAATTAACTAAGATATGATAAAGAAAAGTTTGTAAGCTTTGCACCCACCTCCTTGCCTAGATATTTGCGCATAGTTTGCTTTAGGATAGACTCAAATTGCTGCACATGCTCCTCGCTGGCCAAACGATCCCTAAACAGGCCCAACAGCTCGCAATGCAAAGCCTGCAAATGGACACAGAAATGGCACAAAAAGTGAGCCAACCGAGGCAATTCAATTAGCAGCAAACAAAGTCAGTCACTTACCTCATTGAAGTCAGTGGACGGATAGTAAACGAGAGCAGCCAAGAGCTTCATAATGCACTTGGGGCTAAACTGATAATGCAACTGCTGCTGCTGCTGTTGACTAGTGGAGGCCGTAAAAACAGCCTGAAGCTGCAAAGAGAGAGAAATCCAGCTAAGCAAATCAGGCTGAGAGCAAATGGCAGGCAATCCGACCTTTACCTTTTCGAAGCACTCCATTAGACACTCGCTGACGTGCTGCAAATTGATGGGACTGCCAGGCATTGCTTTGAAGTGCGTATGGAGCAAGGGCTCGAGGCGGCACTGGACGATGGCCAGCATATCGGCGGCACTGGGCCGGGCCACAGCCACGTACTGATTGATGGCCAGGTAGCGGGGTGAAATTTTTGACAAATTGCCGCTAATGGACGCACAAATCTGCAGCCCACTGACGCTAATCCATTCCAGGTTTTCCGCATAGAAGCCGCCACGCTGCACCAGCTGCAGCAGCAGCTCAACAATCTCACAGGCGCCCCAGGCATCCAGCTGGCACAAGTCCAGATTCTTCATGAACAGCACCAGCCTCGATTGCTTCGGCTTATACTCCCGCCCGCGCACACCGCTCACCGTGACGCAGTGCGTCCGCAGCGTGTGCAGCACGTAGCCAGCGGTCAGCTGTGTGGAGCAATTGATGCTGGCCAGCTGATACCCCGAACAGTCCAGCAGCGCTCGCTCCAGCAGCAGCGTCTTGCCCGCCCCACTGGGACCGACCAGTATGAAAGGTGTCGCACGTCCAGCCGGCAGCTCCAGCAGCGAATTGATTATATTCAAATAGGATTTGACATAGGCTGTGACTATCAGTTGACTGCCATGCTCGGGCGTCTCAATTACGCCCACCGCATGCTGCTCCAGTGTTTTGCGCTGCGGCTCATAGTAGCTCAGCTCGGCATGGCTGGGCTGTGCCACATACAGATTCGCACGCTGCAGCACCAGCTGGGCGAACTCTCGCTGGCGCTCGCTGGGAATATAGCCGAGCATTGTGCGCAATGTGGCCGCTCCATACTCCTCGATCGTCTGGCTATTGTGCAGCTGCAGGAGAAGAGAGCGCAGCAAACTGGACCGACTTATGCCAGGCATTTGACTGAATAGGGAAGGGATACAAAATAGAATTTGTGTTTGTGTGTTATAATTGTTTAATTGGTATTTTATAGGAGATGAATCAGAGCCCAATAAGTAGATAAGAATTTGAATTTATATTTAGAAATACTTATATAATTAGAAGTTATTATAGGAATTTAATGCAAGGATAATTAATAACCATTATACCCTGATTTCCCATTTTCAATGGGTTCAGGGTTTAAAAAAGAAAGTTTTCACCTTTGGGTAGATAGTATTATTTAAATAATAATAATAATGAGTTGTATAAATTATACTCATTTTTATATTCTATTGAAAGTGCCGCTGAAGTAGACTGTAAAGAAATTATCATTTCTTATTGATAACATATAATTCTAATTCTATGTTAAAAAATTAAAAGTTCTCATTTTGAAGGAATTATATTTTTATATTTATGAAATTAGATGATTCTGAGAATAACTCCTCTAATACTGATTAACTTTTGCTAAAATTTTCTCTCATAAAATTATTTATGAGATATTTAATATAGTAGTTTCATATATGATTAACTCTAATGAATATTTGATTTTGTAAAAATTGAATAGGATTTGCTTCAATATTGAATTGTACCATATAAATATTCTATATATACTACCAAGTGTAAAGTAATATATTGTGAAAAGCATTTTAACTATTGCTTTTAGAGAGACCCTCAGAAAAAAGTATATAAAGTGTACTCAACTGCACTGCTAGTCATAAACATTTAAAATCTAATAGTTAATTCAATTAAAATTATAGATCTTGCCATTTATTCTAATAAGTTCAACTGAAGACATTTTATTAGAATATCTCTTTTTTTTTATAGTATTATAATATATTTCTATAGGCATATATCTTATTGCTAGCTTACTTACCCCAACAATTGCTCAGTTTGCAGCCAATCGTAAGCTATCCTGAAATTTTCATCAATATAGCTTTGCAATAGATCGCCATATGGTTCCTTTGCCAGCTCATGCTTAAGCACTTCGGTCAAGGGATAATAATCGTAGCTATTTAGAGCAATATTCAGTATCAAATGTTATTCGCTGCCAAATCTTACTTACCTCATGTTCACAATGCCCATCCGTGAAATAGTTGCCGGCGAGGCGTGACAGACATCGTCCGTCTCGAATATAAAGTTCACATTGTTGCCGAACTGTATGCGCCAGCCAGAGGGCAGCGTTAGGAGTCTGCGAAATGTTTCAAGATATGATTGGTTATAAATTACAAAAATTAAAGCACACACAAAACACTAACAGAAACAGTTTTAAAAAATACCCCGTTTTTGACATGTATATGTCTAATGGCTGTTGAAAATTGATCAATAACAGTAACATTCACTTAACATTTGCTTATAGATTATTTATTTCTATTTCGTACTCTTTAGTCCACGTTTTATAGTCACTTGACAACATTTTCTTATATATGACCGTTGCTCTGTTAACCTTCTACAAAGTTTTTACATTGACATATCTGTGTCTTCTGACTGTTAATGGAAATGTTAAGTTGGCGCTGTTAATGATAAGTTCCGTCTTTTATTCAAGAATTCTCGCTCGTCAGCAGATTAAAGAGCGTAAATTTAATTTTCTTAAATTTCTTTAATTTTCAATTACTTAATTTATTTAGTCTTAAACGAAACATTCTCGACTGATTAGCATTAGACATATACATGCTCAGCTGCACGACATTCTCTACCCAAATTAAAATTCTGTTCTATTGAACTTGTTCGCATTGAGCTACTTTAGTTCTGGTATTTGATACTCTTCTTCCATCGCTTCCCATCTCTATATTGCAGCTGATGACACCCGAGGAGGAGGCGCGCCACAAGTTCATCATGCGCGAGCGAGATCGAGAGCGAAAGCGCATCAAGCGCCTGAATCCCGAATATCGGCGAATGGAGCGCGAGCGCGATAGATTTCGCAAGAAGGCACGACGTGCTAACGTAGCATTTTTCCAATATATATTTCTAAATTATATATATAAGACACACACACACACACGCACACGTACACACACACACAGGCACTCACACAAACGCACACACACTCAGAGACAGAGACGTCGACTGCAAAGTTAGCCTTAAGTAGTTTGGGGCTGGGATTTACTTTTTGTTAGGCTCTGATCATTTGACATCTGACGACAGCTGACCTTCAATACAGATTACAATCGCCCCCAATTGCTTGAGCCAGCCACATTGTGCTTTAATAAGTTTTCCCCGTTTCCATTCGACTTTCAGTTGACGCCCGAGGAGGAGCTGCGCCAGAAAATGATACAGCGCGAAAGAGATCGTGAACGGAAGCGCATCAAGCGCATGAATCCCGAGTACCGTCGGCTGGAGCAGGAGCGCGATCGTGATAGAAAGAAGGCGCGACGAGCCAATGAGGCGTTCCGGCAGCTGGAGAAGCTACGTGATAAGATACGCAAGGAGCGCAAGAAGGGTCTCCTGGTGACTGATCCCACACAACTGCCGCCCGAATTTGCGGCCATTATACCGCCAGTGCCTGTTGAACCTGAGGTGATCATATCGACGCCTCAGACACAGCAACAACAACAACAGCAGCAGCAGCAACAGCAGCAGCAGCATCAGCAGCAGCAGCCATCCACACACCACCAGCAGCAGCAGCAACAGCAGCAGCAGCAGCAGCAACAACAGCATCAGCTGGCAGCAGCTGCTGCAGCAGCGGCGCATCAGCAGCAGCAGCGACGCCGCAACATGTCCCATGTGCCAAGCGCGACGTCTGGCCTGACGCAGCTGACGGCGCCAGGTGGCCATGCCACGCCCACGCATTTGCAGCAGCTGAACAAGCTGCAGCAGCTGTATCCACCGCCCAGTTTTGGGCATCCCGCCCTGCCCATTGCCGGCGTAACGCTGATGCCCCAGCTCTGCCATCCCATACTGCACCAGAATCTGGGCGCCACACTGTACCCAGCACCACCGAATGGCATCAAGCAGGAGTACGGCTGCCAGGATGTGAGTAGCTTGAGTGCTGCAGCCGCCGCCGCCGCTGCGACGAGCTCTGCCTCGGCGGTTGCTGCCGCCCAGGCGGCGGCGCTTGCCTCGTTGCGCGGCGGCCCCCAGCAGCAATCGGATGATCCGGATATGGCGCTGAATCTGGAGCCAGAGATTATATTGCAAACGCCACCCGATGTCAATCCCGCGCAGCAGCAGCAGCAGCATCACTTCAGTGCACACCAGCAGCAACAGCAGCAGCAGCAACACCACCTGCAGCAGCAACAGCAGCAGCACTGCAATATGTTTCAGCATATGGCGCCACAGGCGCATATGCAGCATATGCGAGCAGCACCGTTGCCGCCACCGCCCACAGTGGCGCTGCCACCGCCGCCGCCGCCGACGTCGTCAACGGCGACGCATCAACAGCAGCCACAGCCACCACCGCCGCCGCCTCCGCAGCAGCAGCAACAGTTGCAGCAGCATGCGCAATAATAAGAGATTAACGCACTCGCCTTTAGTTCTTAAGCTCAACTAGCCACATACGCATTTCACAGTTCAAGTTCATGTTTATTTTGTTAAGAGACAGAGAGAGAGAGAGAGAGAGAGAGAGATTGACTGAGTGTGGATGAGCGGAAGAGTATACTCACAAGTTGGAATAGTGCATGAACTAGTTCATGAGAACAGCTTTCTCCATTTAGCGTTAAATTCTACTATCTCCTTAAACTCATTTGAATTTGCTCCAAGAAACAATTTGAGATATCTGGTAGCCATAATTATACACAGTTCACATAGAGCTAAAATTATCTAGTTTTAAATGAACTGCACTGAACTCGTTTTGATTTTGTTTTGGTTATATTTTTATCAAATTTAATTTGTTAAGAAAATTTGAACTAATAACAATTTACAAAAATAATCAAAAGAATTTAGTTGTTTTATAATCTCTTTTGTTATATGTATTAATGTTCACATATGAATCGAATTTAGTTTTTTATTAAACAAATTTTATTTTTAATTAAGAAAAGATCAGAAGAATTAGTTTCAAATAATTTATACCTTATTGAGATCTCTAAGAACAGAACTAAGAAAACATTTAAAATCAACTACGAATTTTTTAAATATCTCACTTTAAAGAACCAGTTCAATTGAACCGTAGACTAGTTTCGAAACCACTACCTGATGGCCAACACTCTCCCGCTCACAGCCACACTCGAGTGCAATGTCCAAATGAAGAGAGACTCTTTGACGTCATTTGTAAAATGTCGTTACGTTGTGTATTACGTTTAGTGCGTTACGTTACGTTATTGTTTTAGTGGGCTTCCCTCATTTTATGTCATAGTTTTGAGCATTTCTATGTTTTAAGTCGCTTTTGTTTTTCTCGGTAGCTAAGTGATAGGGGATGCATTTGCCCATCCACACAATACAATACTTGCAACATTAAGATACGATACGATATATATATATATAAATGATAAATGATAATTGATATGTACGTTTAACAAATTGTATGTCCCATACGATATATATATATATGTATACATATATTATATTATATATATGGCAAGCCGCAAATAATTAATACGAATTTATGCGCATGTACGAGCAAAATATATTAGCAAAAGCTGTTGCTAAAAAATGAATAAGAAATGCAATTTATTTTTATATATTGGAGAAGTGGGTCTATGGGGTAAAATGTCAAAAAATGTTATAAGCTGGACACTCATGGAAATGAGATTTACTTTATGAAGATATAAAGAAGGTTCATAAAAATTTATTTTAGAAATTGCTGAAATAGAATATGGTTAGAAAATATAAGCAAATTTCCAATAAAAACAAAAATTATTAGAAATTTCTTCTAGCCATCTTCTAAAAACTGTTGAGCTATGCTAAAATTTTAAAAATATAATTTAATTAGTTTGTTGTGGAAATCAAACTTTTCTATGTTGGTGAAATATAGCTTTTGAATATTTTTTATAAATTTGTTGTATATAAATAGTAAATGGGTTGAAATGATATTTTATATAATATATGTTTTTATCGCATTGGCTATATTAATTTTTAATTCAAGGATTGCCATTAATAAATCTAAAAAAAATTTGATCTTAAGAAAAAATTTAATGTAGTAAAAAAAAAAAAAAACATTTCGATTTCCATTCAAATCTTATTGGAAGGTAGAACAGGATTTTGAAGTTTTCTAATTTTTTGGCAATTATTTTCTGATTTCATTACGTAAAAGGAATTATTACTTAACAAAAAATAATAATAATAATAAATAAATAAATTAGCCTGGGAAATTTTTTAAATTAGACTAATACCTAAATAAAACCTTGTAGAGAGTTCGTTGAAAGATATTAGTTATGAAAATTTTTTAGGCAAACTCTGAAGAATTGAGCATTGTTGAAACACTGCTTAACTCTGTGATAAGTCTCATATAAGTTTTTATATTTAAAAAATATATTTTTGAGATGCTTAATAATTATATTGGGGCAGTCAAAACTGTTGATTAAGAATAACGAGAGCTTAAAAAAATATGCTTGGACAATTATGGAAAACTGAGTAAAATTTCAAGTAAAATTTGTAGTTTGGCCTTAGCTAACTAATCTAAACTCTGCTCTATATTATATATATATATATATATATCTATTTAATACTCACTTATTATCATCTAGCACCGAGTTCAGAGCCTCTATCCATTCGGGGTCAATGCTGCCGTCGCAGACGATCCACGAGTGCACATGCGACGGCTCCTGATTGACCAGCACCGCTGTGTGGGTCAGCACGCCGTCTAGCCACTGGCGGGTGTCGGTGTCGAGGCGGCCCAGCAGCTGCACGCGACTCATCGACTTGGGACTGATGGTATGGACGCGCAGCTGTGTGCCCGTTGTTGCGGTCAGTGCCTGTCGGAGCAGTGATAGAATGCTGGACTTGCCGCAGCCAGGTGGGCCGACGAGTACAACGCCCATGCGTTTCTGCAGCTGTTCGTGCAATTGCAATGCCTTCTCGATTTGCCTGTCGTTGGGGCTCAGTGCCAGTGGGCCAAAGGCGGCGGCCAGTGCCTGATGGAGCGGTGTCAACGGCGCCTCCGAGGCGCCAATTTCGGGAAACACATTTAACAGCAACATTTCAAAGCGTTCAACGTCCTGTTGCGCCAGCTTGGACATGGTTGATGAGCGCAGACAATGGACAACAATGCGCATTTCATCATTACCAATTGCCGTAGGGCCCTGGCTGGCATCGGAATGCTCATTAAGTGGGGCCGCTGCTGACATTCCCGCTAATTGCGCGCGCAGTCCCTCGCCGCAAACGAGCAGCACGGTTTTCAGTTCGCGCAGTCCCCAGTCGTAGTGCCGTTGGGCGGACAGCATTTTGCCACACAGATCGAAAAGCTCCACAATTCGCGCCGCAATATCCGCAGCGGCCGCGAAGCCCTCCACGAACAGCATAACGCGTGCAATTTCGCCCGGCTCCGGCTGTTGCATAACAATCGGCCGAAATAGCGCCTGAATATTGCCAGGTAGCTTCTGCCTGCCGCCGTACTCTCCGCCCGCTGGGTTCAAGGTCACAAAAATGCCACAGTGATGATTGAGCTGGACCTGTTACGGATTGAAAAATAAAGGCAGTTTAAGCAAAACTAATCAAATAATGGTGTAATGAAAGCCTATGAATATATTGATAATTTATTTAACTAATACATTGATTCAGTTTTCTTATAAATCCTTCTTATACGTGCATTTTAATATGTCAGTCAACCAGTAAATTCATTTGTCAATCAATCTTCAATCAAAAGATTAATAATATATATCTCAATGGTAAGCACATTAATTAATTACTGCAACAATCTATTGCCCATAAATCAATCAGATTATCACTATTCACTCAATGAATCACTCAGTGTTTAATCATAACCTAATGCAAAATTCTATACATCAATCAATCAACTGGCTTAATTTCTACCCATCCTTTTACAACCTTTTATTTTATCAATCTCTGAATCATTTTTGATCAACCCATTTTCAATAATTACCAATTATTGTATATATCAACTAATACATCAATCAATCATTTGCTATATCATCCATCTATCGTATATCTATTTGAGCAATTCTTTATGATTAATCTATTTATATTTTTTTGACAATCGATATATCATATTATTCGATTATCCCCTATCATTCAGATCATCAGCCTTTCAATCATTTTCGATTAACTCTTTTTCAATCATTATTAATTATTTTATTTACAAACTAATACATCAATCAATCATTTGGTATATTATCCATCTATCGTATATCTATTAGCGCAATTCATTATGATCAATCTATTTATATTTTTTTGACAATCTATATATCATATTATTCGATTATGCCCTATCATTTAGATCATCAACCTTTCAATCATTTCTGATCAACTCATTTTCAATCATTATTAATTATTTTATATATATAAACTAATATGTCTATCTATATTTGGTATATTATCCATCTATCGTATATCTATTAAAGCATTTATATTTTTTTATATTTTTTTGACAATCGATATATCATATTATTCGATTATCCCCTATCATTTAGATCATCAACCTTTCAATCATTTCTGATCAACTCTTCTTCAATCATTATTAATTATTTTATATATATAAAATAAAATGTTAATCAACCATTTGGTATATTATTCATCTATTGTCTATCCCTGAGCTCAACCATCTTTCAATCACCTATGATCAATCAGCCCTCAATCTATATATACATTTTTTTACAATTTTTAAAAATTTTAGTTTCATATCAATCCACTTCTTTATTTTATTCAGAATAGAGCGACCTTAGATTCTGTCAGCTTATGAATCGAATGGGCATGAGGAGCCCTTCAGTTGCTTTGAAGTCAACCTCGATTGCAATTGAACTGTGCGGTCATTTATCATTATTCTCACCTGGCGCTCGCCAATTTGCACGCTGTCCGCCTTGTCCTTCAGGGCGCTCTGTATGGGCTGTATGAGCATGGAAATGGATGATAGAGTTGCCTCCTGCAGTCTATTGAACTCATCGAAACAGCCCCAGGCGCCGCACCGAGCCAACCCAGTTAGGATTAGGCTCATCGATTCGGTGTCGACGTTCTGCAAACAGACACAAAGAAACACATTATGACAAATCGACGCATCCAGTCTGGCGCCACTCACCTCATCACAATTGAAGACCAGAACGAGTCGCCCCAACATGCCGCCCAAGGCCTTAACGCACTCCGTTTTCCCTGTGCCCGCCGGCCCAAACGGATTACCGCCCAGGCCCATGTGCATGGCCTGTGTGAGTATTAGATAGCATTTGTGGGTCAGCCGTGTGTGCACGAGCTTATTGGCATGTCCGAGGAACTCGTATGCGTATTCAAATTCAGCATAAACCATGCGCACCCACACCTGACGAGCATCGCCGGATTTCTGCTTGCTGCTGCTGCTGCTGCTGCTGCTGCTGCTGCTGTTGCCCATGTAATATCGCAGCTGACTCAGCCAGTGCCAATCGTTGTGGCTCATCACATTATGCTGCTGCAGCTGCTCCACCACGCCCACATAGTGCACCAGATCCAGCAGCAGGGCGCTCAGCTTGAGCCACTGCAGGCTGCCGCCTGCCGAGCGCTGTTTCATGGCCGCCAGGTGGGACATCTCCGCCTTGAGCTGCTGCTGCAGCTTGGCCAACGCCACGCTGCCAATGGCCTTCTCCGTCTGCCGTGTGAAGTGAAGGGCACGTGCCGTGGCCAGCACCTGGCTGGCATATTGGCCCAGCAGCTGGGCGCTGAGATTATCGCTGGCGCCGCTGGTGTTGTTGTAGCACTCGTAGATCTGGGCGCGCAGCGTCTCCTGCACGACGGACACCAGCTCGTTCAGCCAGCGCTGTTGGCACACCGAGAAGAGCAGGAAGAGGAAGAGAAAGAGGGGGCCATTATCGATTACTTGCAAGAGCTTTTATCTGTTTTATGCACTCACCTCAATGTCGCCCGTCATGTCAACGGCTTGACTCAGCCGCAGCTCATCCCCCTCGGCACTCTGCACCGCCAGGATTCTGTAGTGGCTGCCATTGGGCGTCTGCTCGATGGCCAGGCTGTGACAGCCCGGAAAGAGTTTGCGTATGTGTCGCTTAATAATATCCGCATCCTTCGACGCCTGACCCAGCAGCTCCAGCAGATCATCGTCGCCCAGGAAATAGAAGCGAGGAAATGAATTGCGTTTGTCCTGGGAAGTTAGTAAGAAATATATTTAATATCTTCAGTGCCAATCTATATTGATTTATGAAGAGGAAAGATTCAATTAACTATTCAACAATAGGCTACAAAGCTAGTAAAAATAATTTGATAAAATATACCATTAGAATCATACATTATAGAAAGTATATTTTCAAAAATGTAAATGTAAAAAAAAAAGAAAAATAATATTTTTTTAAATGCGGTTTAATTCGTTTAGGCTCATAATAATAATAAGTATTTGCCTACAAAACTTTATTTAAAAAAAAAAAAAAAAAAAACATTTTTGTATCATTTTAGAAAATTTTTGTATCATGTTAAGAAATCAAAAGATTAAGATCACACCTTTCTAGAAATAGTGTCCAGACAAGTGACTTTAGAAAATGGACACTTCAGAAAATGGAGCCCTAAATCGTATGCTGACTTTTAATATATAGTGACAAATGTACTATTTTATAAGTAGTCATTTACCACCATCAGATCAGAATCACTTCCCACACCCCGCTTACCGTTATATAGCTCATCAAATTCTGCTGGCAACGCGCCAGCTGAGTTTCCAGCGCATTCACTATAGTGTTTATGTTATTGATCTTTAGCAGAGATGTAACTCTCGGATCCATTTGTATCTCACGCATCACATAGCGAAAGTCCTTGTCGATGCGCTTGAATAGAGCGTGCTCCTGCTGCAAGGTGCCAGCGCCAAAGACTGGCTCCAAGTAGACCCAACTAGGAATATATAGATAAAGATTTAATAATATTAATAAAATTAATAATAATAAGTAAGAAAGCTCTAGTCGAGACTGCTCGACTACGAGATCCCCTGAACCCTTCCAGGAGCTGATATTTCAATAATTCGTCGCTTTATTGCTACTTACACATGCACACACACATACACACATACGCACATATGCACGCATGTATAAACAGGTATGGGCTGCTGTGTGGGCTTACTGTGCGAACTTATTTGTTTAATAACTTCTTTTGTAGTCGGACAATCTTAATCAAACTTTCAGACCGTGATAATAACATTAAAATTTGTGCAGGGGCCAACGCACAAGTCTCTACTATTTTAAATACGGTTCTTGCAAATTGGTAGGGAAGGGGGTGATGGGTGGGGGGTAAAATATGACAAAAACCGAAATTCCTTAAAATACATATAAATCTACATTTGAAATTTGGAGACTCTAGCTTTAAAGATGTAGGAAATATCATTTTTTAACTGGTTTTTGATAAGGTTTTTTAATCGATAACAAAATAACGGGAGTAGTTATCGATTTTTGAAAACAAACTTGATATGCGCGCTCTATATACGGACCTACGAAAAATTTCAAGTCTCTAGCTCTTATATCTTCTGAGATCGACGAGCTAAATCGACTCAGCTCGTCGCCCTGATCAGGAATATATATACTTTATGGGGTCTGCCCCGCCTCCTTCTGCCTGTTACATGCTTTTAACAAAACCATTATACGCTGATTTTCCATTTTTAATGGGTTGAGGGTATAATAATAAAGAGTTTCAAATGATAAGCGAGTTCTACTCACCGTCTCTGAGAATGACTCAAGCTAGATAGGAGCACGTCGAGCGTGTTGAGGCGACTCTCCCAGAGACCCGCCTGATCGGAGAAGCTGTCGAAGGCCGCCGAGTTCTTGGCCGATTGCAGCAGCGATTGATTGTCGCCAATCTTGTTGAGCACCTCCTGGTAGTCCTTGATCAGGCACACCGGCTGTCCATTGGCATCCATGCGTTCGATTAGCTTGAGTTGAGCCGTCACCGACCACTGATCGAGCTCGACGAGTGCCTGCCTGACTATCTGCTCCGAGGCTGCCTGTCGCACAATGTTGCCAATCTCTGGAGCAGCTGCCAGCAGTGCATCCATGTCCTCCAGCAAATCCTGCAGCTGTATGGCATGCAAGGGCTTCGAGTTGCCTCTGTGCAGCAGCTGGAATACGATGGCCCAGTGGCGTTCGCTAATCGCATCCGATTGCAGCTGCTGGAGTATGGGCAGCGTGGCCTGAAGCCGTTCCACCTGCAGGCGAATGCGCTTCGAGGGCAGGTCGATGGAGGCGTGCACCGAGCCCTCCCAGCGTGCAAGGAACTCGTTGAGCACGTAGGGCCGCCGTCTGTAGATGGCCCACTCCTCCAGCAAAATGGGCTGCAGCTCGCCCAGAAACTGATCGTAGACCTGCCACTGCTGCGACTGCCGCTCCAGCTGCGCATCGATGGCAGCAAAGGGCGCCAAAGCATCCTCCGGAAACTCCATGTTGAATTTGTGGCACTCGTCGAGCAGCTGCTGCTTCTTCGTCTGCAGCTGCTGCCAGTGGGCGCGGCGCTCCTTGAAGAGCTCAAGACTGGCCGACTCATTGGCCTCCAGCTCGGCTATCGTTGACTCCCAGCGCAGCAGAAACTTCTCTGCCTCGTTGCGCAGATTCTGGAGCTGTGTGTGCGCCTGCGTCTTGATGATGTCCACCTGCCGCTGCAAGATGACCGCATGATTCTCCAGCAACGGCTGCAGCTGCTCCCACTGCAGCATGATGGCAGCCAGGGCCGTGACGCGTTCCTTGCACCAGCCCGCCAGACACACATCCTTCTGCCTGACCAGCTCCAGAGTGCTGCTAATCTGCGGCAGCTCGCTCATGATCTTCTCGTACTTCATGCCCGACTCACTGATGCTGCCCTCGTCCATGGGCACATTCTGCAGGAATTGCAGCGCATTCTGCAGAAACTCCTGCACAGCCCCCACATCGTTCAGTATGGATGAACGCAGGCTCGTAGAGAGCGCCTCCCAGTAGCGTCTGCTCAGGTACTCGATGTCTGTGCGCAGGGGCAGCACATTGATCACAATGCAATCGATGGACTCCTCGGATGTCTGCAGCTTGGCCAGCTGCTGGCTGAACTGTTTGCAAGCGCGGAAATTGCGATCCCAGTCGGCGGCCTCGTTCAGATGAATGCCACACAGCTGCTCCACATCCACGCAGCCCAGCGCTATCCAGGGCAGCCAAATGCGCTTGAAATCCTCCAGCTTGTCGAAGAGCTCTGCGGCTCGGGCGTAAAGCGGCCCAAAGTGATGACGATTCAGGGTAACCATGGACTGAAACAAAGCGGAGCTGTGCTCGGACAGCCCACGGAAGTTGCACGGACGTTCGATGAAACGTCGCAGCTGGGAGAAGAACTGCTCACGGATCTCCTCCTCCGGCGGACTGTAGCAGAGCTCGCGCTGTCGCAGCACCAGTTTGATGTGTATATCCGGCAATTTGTTGTTCATGTCGAGCAGGCCGAGTATGTACTGATACTCCAGCACCTTGTACAGCTGATGGTCCCAGTGCAGCTTGAAGGCATCCAGGTTCGTGTAGCCCTGACGCTCCAGCGTGGCCACCAATTCACGCAAATGCCGCAGCTCATCCTTCCACACTTGATTCTGGGTGAGCAGATCAGTGCCCATGAGCTTGATGACCTGTTGAATGGAGAAATGATAAATATGATGCATGTAATGCATGCATGCTCTACCCACCGTTCGCTTGGCCTGCTCATGGTAGCCCACCAGCAGCGTGTTATCGGCCGACAGCTTGGACACCGCCTCCTGCAGCGTGTTCACGTAGCGCTGCACCGAGGACTCGTCCTGCCAGGCGACTGTTTCGCTCTGCACCAGACGCTGCAGCTCGAGCGCGTTCTTCAACATGATCGGCCTCTGGCAGGGTATCATGCGATCCCCGATGGTGTTGTGGAACGTGGCGATCTGTTGCAGACGACGTGCGTAGCACATGTACTTGGCGGCATGGGTGGCAGCCGAGCGCAGCTCCAGCGGCACAGTGTAGCCGAGATTCTCGAACTCGCGCACATCCTGGCAGAAGGTCACCAACTTGGGATTAAAGGTGACGCGCATCAGCTGGCGGCCCTCCTTCTCGAACTTGACCACCGCCTGATCGTCGCGCAATCTGTGGCGAAGAGGATAGATTTATCAAACAGAGCTTATAGCTCTAGTCGGTGGTGCTCGACTAGCAGATACCCTGAGCCACACCCTATCTGCGTTAAATATACTCCATGAATTTATCAAAAATTAATAAAAATGATAACATATTTATATCGCAATTTCTCAATAAAATAGAGTAGTGAAAAAAAAAAGAATACAAAAATGCCTAGTTTCTAATCGAGAAATTTTTAGCACTGATCTACATTAAATTCTATTAAATATTTTTCATTTCAGACAAAGTGAATTCCTTCGCAAATCGACTATATTTTGTTTTCAATTTTAATGTAAAGAATTAAATAAAGCCGACATCGCAAAAAAAAAAAAAAAATTATAATAATAAAATAAATTTAATTGAAGAAAACTTAAACTAATTTAATAATATTAAAAAAATATTTTTTTTTTAAAATAAAATAAAATAAATTTTATTAATGAGTTACACATTCTATTAAATATTTTTCATTTCATAAAAAATGTAAATTCCTTCGCAAATCAGCTATATTTGATTTTAAATTTCAATGTAAAGTAATTATAACAGCCGACATGGCAAAAAACAAAAATTGAATTGAAAAACATTTTAAACTAATTTAATTATATTAAAAAAATAATATTATAAAAAAGAATTTATATTATATATAAAAAAGAATTTAAAAACAATTTATACATTCCATTAAATATTATTATTCATTTGCTAATCGGCTATATTTTATTTTCTATTTTAAGAGTTTAGTAATATTGATAGTCGATATTCAAAATTAAAAAAATTAAAAATTAAAATTAAGTTGAATGCAAAATTTTTCGATTCGAGCTTCAAAGTACGTTCAAGATATAGTTTTATAAGTAGATTTACATGAAGACGGAAATATTTATCTTTTTTTTTTTTTTAACTTGATCTGCGCATTTTAAAAACAAAATATTAAGTCTATATTTTTATTGGTTCTGAGATCGATGCGTTTTCCTTATCAAGAATATATGTATTTTATGGGATGTACCACGCCTCCTTCTGCCTGTCACATGCATTTTAACAAAACTATTAAGCCCCGGTTTCCCATTTTATAAAAATATTTAAATTATATAAAATTGATTCGTATTCAATACTCACCTCAGTTCGCCACTTTTGACCGCCGTTGAGCATTGACCCGACCAGATTTCGAAATTGGTGCGCAGCAGCGATTCGGTTTCCTCCTTGATCTCCTGCACCGCCTTATTGATCTTGTCGAAGCCCTCGCGTCCACTGATCAAGTGGCTGACCTTCTCGATTTCCTGTATCTGATATTGCACCACTTTGAGCCAGCGGCACTCGTTGCAGATGACCGACAGGTGACCCGTATCGGGCTCCATGTTCGTATCCGTCATGGCCTTGCGCAGATCTTGGAGCAGCAAATGCAGCGACTGCAAAAACTGTTCGCGCTCAATGCTGAGCAGCTCCAGCACGGCGGGTCTTTGGATCAGCATCTCGTACTTGGAGAAAATGAAGATGACCTGACGCGGATTGCTGAGATGATGATGCAGCTGCGACTTCAAGGCGGCGGCCATGCGCTCGTCTATGGGCTGCAGCACCTGCTCGAAGTGCTGCAGCGCCTTGTGCCACTTGGCCTGGCCCGAGGGCGAGGTGTCGAATATATTGAGGTCTGATAGGATGGAAATTGCCAGCTATTTGGGTATAATCAAGTTGAGTATTGCTGCACTCACCCCCGAAGGCCGCCTGCTCCTGAAACATCTCCTGCAGCTCGGCATCGTTGAGCAGCGTGGCTATTTGCTTGTACAGCTGCTTGATGTTGCGTATTTCGGCAAGTCGCTCCTTGAACTGTTGTCCGCGTCGCGGCACGTGCGGCTCGCCCAGCCACGGATGCTTCACATAGTTGGGCCAGAAGAGGCGGGTCAGCGAGTCGCAGAGCTGCATCCAGGCATCCACTGTATCCATGCACTGGCTCATCAGATTGTTCACATAATACGAGTTCAGACTCCAAATATCCTCGGCCTGCAGCTGCACCAGACACGCCTCCAGCAGGCGGTTGCCCATGATGTCCAGCAGATCGGCCATGCGCTGCTGCGGATAGTTGTAGGGCAGGCGCCACAGTTCATCCAGATTATTGTGGGCGTGGTCGAGGAACTCCTCAATGCGACTGCTCGAATTGCCGCCAGTGTCAATGGAGCTAAATATTGATATTGAATATTACTAAATGAATATAACTAATATTCTTATTCTTGCATACTCTTTTTTTTTTACCTTATTTTCATTTCAATATTTTCCAGCACTCCTATGAATACCTGCGCCGTCTCGCGATCCAAGCGCGAACTGGACTTTTGACCCAGTTTTTGTTTCCAATATTTGATTTCATCCTTTATGCTGCTTATGCCTGTAATTGTATTTTGTACCCGAGTTAATTTGTTTTATATTAATGTAAAGGCAAAACCGCCTCCTGCTCACCGCTCTGAGGCAAACCCAAGGTGGAGCCAAGCGAAACGTGCAAATTCTCCAGCAGTCCACTTAGCTCTGGACTGTATTCGTTGCGCTGAAAATGGGAAATAGTCAAATATAAAAAAAAAGAGTGGTGCATATATATATGTATGTATAAGAATATATATTGAGCAACAAACAAATTGCATTCGCTGCCAAGCAAATATAATTGACAAAATGAAATTGCAAAAAGAATTGAATTATGTGCAAATGCGATTAAAATGCTGCTTGCAGCAAACCGGACGATGGACGGACCAAAGAGGAGGCGGATCTGAGCAAACAGCAAAATAATTTAAGCCCAATGGGAATTAACGTATAAACTACATACGACTACAAATGCGATTGCGAATACGAATGAGGAACAGTGAAATGGTGGTAGAGTGAACATGTTGCCTTGAAGGAGGTCAGGATGAGGTTAAGATTTTAAATTGCATTTAATAGTAAAGGATAAAAAATGACTAAGTTTAGAGAGTTGAAGAATATATGTTGTGCAGAACGAATATCCTAAAATCTATACCGTAGGATATATGGCCAATAGCATACATATATCCAAAATCATATGCCCATATTAATATGTATACCATAGAATATATATACTACAATATATACATATATAAATTCCTGAATATATATCCTAAAATAACTAACAAACAACATATAACCTATAGGATATATCCTAGTATATATACTTTGAATATATATCATATACATATACTCTGAATATGTAGTCCAGATTGGATATCCTAATATATATAGCATAGATCATATAGACCTCGAATATATACCTGAATAAGTAGCTTCAATTATATAACCTGAATATATATTATACACTATATATCTTAAAATATGTATATACCCTAATACATAGCCCCTAGAATAGATATGCAAGAACATATACCTTAGAACATATACCAGAGATATATACCCTAAGATATATACCATTGAATGTATATATCCTCGAACATATGGTATCCTCGAACAATAGATTCTTTAGGCTATATATTCTAGGCTTTAATAATATGCCTTAGAATAAATACCCTTGAATTAATATTTGCTCCAGACATATATCTGATATTCGACACACATTTCTCCATTTGAAATAGATTATTGAGATCAGAGCTGTATGCAGTTGAGAGACGAATACAAAATTTCATGGTGACAGCTCAACTACTTGTAGAGAGTCAGATAGGCAGGCAGATACACAAAGAGATATAGTTAGTTACACTCAGCTCTCAATACAGATACAAAAGCTGGCCCACTTCCAATATGTCAACGTGTTATATATTAAAATCCAAGACTTAATTTCTATAAGCCATCAACTGTAATACCCTTTAAGCCTACACTCCCTACAAGAAACCCGTCCATTGTTCCCAGTGTTCACTGTATCGTATAGTTGCTGCACATGGAACTTACTCGTGCCGTTGCATGTGGCGAAAAGACACGTGAAACGGAATTGTAAATGGATTTAACCAGGCCACCCTCCAGTGTTAATATGCCCAACGGTGGTTCGACTTGGCCACTGCCTCCTCCGCCGCCTCCGCTGGCAGCGCCTTGGCCCACCTGCGGCACCTTGTAGAAAAGTAAACAGACTTCGTCGTTGGGTATGCGATGTTGAAATTTGATTTTGCCATCGGATTTATTATGCACGGCCGAGATAACCGTGTGCTCCTCTTGCTCTAGAAACTCCAATATAGTCGCTGTTTGTTCATCCAATTCCGTGCCTGGAATGCGCGCAGCAAAATATTCAACTGGCGATGGAAAATAGTGGAGAAGAAGAACAAAATACAAGCACTATATAAACTGAATGTGAATGTGCAACATTTTATAGGTTTCTATGCGAGAACTTGAAAGCTCGCTGTAAATATTTGTCTTTGACTTGAACTAGTTTTGGTTTTGTTACCCGATGTATTTATTATAAATTTTGTGCGCTGACTCATCGTTGGAATCGAAAATATATTGTATACAGTTGAGCTTAAGCTCTTCACTCGCTGCACTTTCAATTTTCACTGACTCTCTTTCACTTTTCCTGCTAACGAACTTAATTTGTTGTTCCTTGTCGTTGTCCTGGGAAACCGGAAAGCCGTTGCCAAGCATCGCAAAGTTGTGGATTTTCTATTTCTATGCATGTTTTTATTTTTGTACTTTTTACTTTGTTTATTTGTTTGTTTTTGCACCTGTTGTTGTTCGTTTTATTTTATTTTTTTTGTTGGCCGACACGTGCTGGTCCGTGGGGGTAGTTAAATGTTGGGAGACATTAGCTCAATCCTAGTTACAGTGGCTGCTAATGAAACTGAGCGTTCGCCTCTCAGAAGAAGGCCAGCACTAAAAATGCCTCAGCAGGTTTATATCATTTGAATGTCCATTAATTGAATTACAGAAGCGTGCTCAGCCTGTAGCCAAGCAGCTTCCTGCCAGCTCCCTGGCAGCAGCAGGACAGCAGCCAAGTCACGACACGGCACGATATCAACCGACTTTATGGCTATGTCAAAGCCGTAACGAGCAGCTGCAACAACTTAATATTGACAGGCACTGGGTAAGAGCCATTTCACGATTTCCATCGCCATGGAGTGTGCAGAGCTCTCTAGAGACTTTGCTAGATTTAGCAGCGAGAAAAATGTGTTTTTTAGCTCAAAAGGTATTCCATTGTTTGAATTTACAAAATTTAAATATAGAAGAGAAAAGCTGTACGATAATTTATATAATTCTATATGTTTGTCGGCCTATATCAGTGCTTTTGAAGCAATTAAACTGGATTTTTTGTCTCCTTTTTGTATGATAAAGTGAGATTGAGCTGAAAAATTTAAAACTATAATGTAAATAGGGAAAATATATATTGTAATTACAAAAATATTCAATATATAATCAATAAATTTATTTTAATTTTTTGATTATACATATATTGAATTATTTTGCATTTACATTATACTTTTTTTATATATGATAAGAAAATTATTTCATTTTTAAAGTCGTCAAATATATATATTTAAGTTTTTAAAAATTATACTTCGAATTCTTAGGGTACGTCAAAATTTCTGTTATTTTACCGTTAGTAAAAAAAGATAAAAAATTATTTTTTTTTTAAACTAAGTCTCAAGTTTATTGCTACCATTGAAGATATGTCAAAAATTTGTATTAATTTTTGAAATATTAATTTATTATATAAAATTGTTATAAGAATTTTTGTAGTGTCTCTATTTTTATATATAATATATTCTTTTATATATTCTTTTTCATTCAGAAATTTTTAAGTTTAAAGCGTATACAAAAGTCAAGCAGCCTCGACTACTGCCCACTCTTTCTCTTTAAAGAAATATAGTTCATAATTTTTTAAAGCTTTCCAGCTAATGAGAATTGATTAACGATTTATTTACCAAAAAAGGAGAAATCTTAATTAAATCACAGACATAACAAAATATTTATGCCCAACTATAAACTTTCAATTTGAGCTTAAGTTAATATTAGCTTGGTAAGCCTTTAAGCTTGACGCTTGTGCTGCTCTTCACTAATATACGTGCCTCTATAAATACATACTTATTCATATTTGAAGCACTGAATTGCATGCGCACCTCGCATAGCTGATTATAATCAAATTTTTGGTCTGGGGATTTGCGGTGCGCCCAAAAGTTATCTTTGAGCATATTGTGTGTGTGTGTGTGTGTGTGTGCTTTGTGTGGGTGTGTGGAAACTAAGTTACGCCAACTAACTTGTAACTCTATAGATTACGCACTGGCGCAACAGTGAGCCCCAAAAGGCAGCTATCACCAAACGCAAAAAGCGAATATAACAGCGAACAAAACAGAGAGAGAGAGAGAGAGAGAGAAGTTCTCCTCTATCCAATTGCCATAGCTATTCCCATTGCCATATTCCATGCACTAAGCCCATCATCCATCTGGCGCTTAGCTGCGCTGCACATCTGTTTGCTGAAAATACCGTCAAAAATAGTTTTGCAGCTTTGGCACTCGCCATTTCCGTTTGCTCAACGTTGCAACATTTTATTGGCGCAAACAAATATTCAGCTTTTAAACTAGGTTTTTTTTTTTAAGTTTTATTTTGTATTATTTTGGTTGGGTTACTAACTATTTAAATGGGTTTGCCACCGTTGGCCATTTAACCAAATTAACAGTTACTTTGTTAAGCTGCTTTCAATTTTTATTTTATTTTTTATTTTTTACTGTCAATAGCCTTGGTCAACGAAACGCCATTATTTTTATAACACTTGCTGCCAAAAATGATAAAAAAGAAATATATAGTCAAATGGAAAAAATAAGTTAGCTTTCAACTACAAAGCAGTCAAATCCTTTTTCATTTTTATTGACAGCATCAGTGTAAAAGCGTAAATGTTTTCAAGCTCAATTCCATCTGCAATTCGAAATAGTATATTAATGTTACCTTAGGTTATACTTAAATATACTTTAACTTATATTCATAAACTTTCGGTTATCTAAAAAAATATTTAGTCTCTAAAATAATAATTTTGTAAAAATTTAACAAAAAAGTAAGATTAATGTTTAATTTATAAAAAATTATTTTATTATATATTTATATATTAATTTCAGCTGGAACTCAATTTTTTTTTTATATATTTATTTTATTTATATATATTTTTTCAATGTATTTTCACTCTTAAATATCTATGTCTAGATTCTAAATAGATTATCATCCAAAAACATTTGTCATAAAGCGAAATAAAGGCTAAAAACATTTCTAAAACACACTTGAAAAATACAAATACCAAATGGTAGAAAAGCTGGGAAATATAAAAGGCAAAAAAAAAAAAAAAACTGTATAAAAAAAAAAAAAAAAAAAAAAAGACGAGAAAAAGTTAAAATGCAACTATGGAAACTTTGAAATTGACACATTCTGATGGATGCTTTGTGGCCTTTTCAGTCTTTGTGTTTATTTGTGAGGCTGTGTGTGCTTGTGTGTGGGAAGCTGCTTTTTGTATAGCACTGTTGATGTGTGAGCGCACAAATTTAATAAAATTTGTAGGACCAGCGCGTCATTTATCGGTGGCGGCTCATTTGAGTCTTGATTTAAATCTGAATTTGAAGGCATAAATATAGCAATTTGCCATCTAATGCCATATGTAAACGCTTTGCTTGATAAACGCCACAAAACTAGGCACTAAATACATTTATATTTATTTATATATATACATACATTGTACACTGTATACATAAATTTCCATGTGGCTTCGTTTCCCTTCTCTTTTTTGTTGTGGCTGGTAGTTTCTACTAATAGACCATTGTTACATATGACGATTTATTTGTTTATGTGCTTTTTATGTGCGAGACGCGCCTGACGAGGCCCAGCCAGGGTTGGCAAGCTGACATAAGAATATGACGATTTCGATAATATTTTATGTGGTCTTTGCTTCGACTAGTGCCAGCATGTCCTACAGCACTTGGGCTAATACACTATACACGCTAAGAGTCAGATTTTTTAATAGTAGTAGAATATAATCTCAAATTTTTTCTTTTGCTTTCCGGCATTTTAACCATTTATTTCTTTCCCAAAAATTAAACGAATTTGTACAACATTTTTAGCAAATATGTACTCTAGAATGACATAAAATTGTTTATCAGAAATAAAGCTCAGAGGCTTAAAAACCTTTGTGTGCATAGAAATATTTATCTAAACTTATATTTTCCCATCATCTCTTGAAATGGAAAAATTGTTTTTCTTTTTATTTATTAAATCAGTCATTGAATTAAATAATTGGATTAATTATAATTATTATAATTTAAATATATTTAAATTTGCATTCTATAAATATTATAGAAATTTAATATCATTCTATTATGTTTATTATTATTATTATATGTTATTAAACTATCTATTTTTGCCATCTATTTAATATATTGTATAATTTGTATCTACTCTGCATATTATACCAATTATGCATTTTCTATCTATTATATCTTCTATACATAATATGTCTATAATATATATTTTTTCTCTCTATTTATATTACACAGTTCAATATCATATTATCTGTGCCCGCTTAGGGCATCCAATCTTCAGTTTGGCTTGAGATTCAGGTTCACTCTTGTTTTTATTGCCCGTCGATTACGAGAGTCAGTTTCTGGCTAGAAGATCTCAAGAATTATCCACTGGCACTGAGCACAGTAGTCAAAAAAAAAAAAAAAAAAAAAAACAATGGCCCCAAGCTTAGGCACCGTTAGGCTTCGCCCTATCAGTGGCGCAATTTTAGTGTTTGGCTTTGGCCAAGAATTTATGGTTTATGGCATTTTGTTGGTATTGTCAAATTACATGTTTCTTCTTATTGTTGTCGCTGCTCGTCTATGCATGTAACTGGGGGGCAGAACCTTTTGTCTAAGTGTGTATTCAGGCGTATAAATTGTCAACACATAGAGCAAGACATGTGTGTCTGTGCTTCTGTGTATGCGTGTGTGAGCCTTCTTCTTCTTCTTGCTACATTTTACATTGGAATTGCTCTTTGATGGCTGGCTCTTTGTTTATTTGTTTACATTTTGGCACTCGTAAAAGCATATCAATGTGTAAATTTTTATCCTGCTGCTGCAGCAGCTAACAGCAATAACAATCGGCTATAAAGTAGAAATTATATCAAAGATTATGATGGTTATTGGAACACAAATTGAGGCAGCAAAACATTCATTTATAAATATAAATTGAAAATAATATTGTGTCCATTTTACATCTGTGAAAGAGACAGAAATAGATAACGAGAGCGATAGAGAGGGGAAGAGAAACACAATATAAATTGGATGTGTGTATATGCCATATAGATTTTATTTTATTTTTGCTGATTTTCACAGCTGAGCTGAGGGCATCAAATCAAATCGTATTTATTTACTTTGCAAGTACAAATTTGGGAATTCAAATTGCAGCAAATATGAAATCAAAAGGTATAAATAAAAGAGTTTATAAACATGCAAAAGGAAAGTATTTACGTCTTATTATTTATGGTAACAACATTTGTTTCTTTTCTTGATATAGTTGAAGTAAGAAGAATGAAAAAAATTCTCGTTATTAGAGGGGGAGTTTATAGTTGAGCTTTTTTTTTTTCAACCGCCGGGCGGAACGAAAACTTTCCACGAGCATATTGTGCTGGCCCATCACTGAATCTGCTAATTTTACTGTATATGAATACCAGGGGCTATACGCTATTTTTCGCATGGAGCGACTATATAAACCCTGTAGGCATTCATGATTCTATTTTACAGCCATTCCCTACAAAACAGCTATTTCCTAAAAAAACAAAACTATGATGCCGAGGGTGATGCCGACATTTAGGGTGATTAGAATTGGTGGTTTTCTGTGGCTTCACTTTTAAATTTAAAGCAGACAATATGGTAAAATACTTCTGCACTCGACCTGCTGCGGGTATGTGGAGCTTTAGAGCACTGCAATATAGTCCTTGACTACAGCAAGAAGATCCTGCCTGGGGAGCTTCACAAATTGAGCATACATTCCTCCTATACTTAAAAGCGTGAGAGTGCCTAATCAGTATTACCATCAACAAGCCAGTAACTAATGAAAATCATCTCACAAAAAGTCACCAAGACACACACGCACAAAACTAGCTATAAAGAGCAAAATAAGAAACTATATAATTCTCATAATCTTTAAGTATACCATATATAATAATAAATTAATATATTTTAAAATTTTTAATTTCATAAGAAAACTTATGGCTATATATCTAAAGCCAATTCATGTCATTACAAAAAGTTGTTATATATTATTTTCTATTGTGTTTCTCTAACATATAATTTTCTCTCTCTCTCTCTTTCTCTTTCTCCCTTTTTCTCTCTCTCTCTCTCTCTCTCTCTCTCTCTCTTCCTCCCTTACCTTTTTAAAGCATATTTTGTCACCTTGCTTTTTGTGTTTACTTTAAGTTATTGAAGCAGCTGGCAGACAGGTGCCATAAAATATGCATACGAATATTAATGGGCATTGCAACAATTCATCGTTATACGAAGGCCTTTAATCAGCAATGCATACGCACACACACACAGACACCGGCACTCTTATACATACATATGTATGTATTCATGTAGATACAGACATGCTTGTGCTCACGTAGAGTATGATGTGCATGACTTGACTGCACATCTTCACTCTCTCCATCTTCCTACCTCTCTCGCTCTCTCTCTCTCTCTCTCTCTCTCTCTCTCTCTCTCTCTCTCTCTCTCTGGCACGTCAGTCCACTTTGCGCTTCCCCCGACAATAACGTAATCACATGCATTTCCGTTGCATACTTCCAGGCGCCCGCCCAGTTTGTCTTGATACATTTGAACGATTTGGCTGCAATAAATTTCGACATTCAATGCAGTTGCACGCGGAATTTGACATTTACTAATTGCTGCAGAATACACCAGCAGCCAGAACAAGAGACAGCAGAGACAGGTGGGCTCGAAGTCGGCCGGAAAATGAAACTCTGGCAACATTTCTAATCAATTTCTATGCTGGGGCAGACAGATGATCTTGTCATCAGTAAAAAAAAAAAAAAAAAAAAATAATCAACGCTCGTCAGCACTGCTCTAGCGTTTATTGTTGTTGTATCCTGGTTTTTATGTTTGTTTTACTGTTATTCAGATTTTTGTCAAATACCCTGTAAGACTTTCTGAACAGGGTTACTCAGTGCTCTTTCAATAGGTACTACAGCTTTTGCTGCTATGCTTTTCCAGTTTTTCTTTAATTACTGAACTGTTTAATATCCTTTCGAAACTGCACTGTCATCTGAGTCTATGGTATTCTAATGGTCGTTCCTCTTCAGCATCTGCATCTGCATTCAAATGTATTTTTGTTTTGCTAGCAAGAGTCGTATCACTTTCGTAAATTGGAGTTTGCTTCGCTCTGTTTTTTTTTTTTTTTTTTTTTTGTTCTCCATGCAGCACAAGTTGCATTGTTGTTGTTGTTGTTGTTTGAGTGTTGGTTGCAGCGCCTGGGATGCTTCATGGAAAAGTCATGCATATTCATTGTTTACTTGCACAAACTAACGGCACACAACGGGCACAACGAGCTCTACAAATACCGACAACAACAACAGCAACAACAGCAATATAGACAACAAGAATTGCACCTGATTTCTTTTCAAATAGCACAAAAAGAGTCTCCCACTTAGCCGGGCTATATCTCTGCCTCACTCTCTTGCCTTATTTGAAATTCGTGCAAGGACATCCTACTTATATATGCAGTTCCTACTCTGGTATATTTAGCTTTGTTCTCTGTGCTCAGTTGTCACATACACACACACACACACGCACACATATGCTGCCATTTACCGTTATTGGTTTCAATTAACCACCAGACGGAGAAGCCTAGCAATTTTTGCATCTCATACCCTATAGCTATTGGAAGGGTTTTAGATATCAGGTATTTGTGATCGAATACGTATATCATGCTAACATTTTTGCTCTGGAAGATTCTGATTTCGGGATAATACCAAATATATTTTCTTAAACTTATATTGAAGAAGACATTAAACTGCTTTCCCTTTGCGCTTCATTGATATAGTAAAGCCAGCTGATGTACTAAATATTTGTGGCTGTCTATAGGGCATCTCTCAGCCTAGTCTCTACATTGGCATACTCAACTGCTTGCAACGAAAAGATTTACATTTGAAATGTTCTGAGCTCCAGAGTCAAATGGTAAAAATGCTTAGCAGTTACTGGGCAGTTACTGCCCAATTAGCCCTAAGGGCCTCATTTGAATTTGTGGCTTGGCAATGCGTAATCACACAAACGTCGCTGGATTTCAATTTGTATCCGGATTTACAGCTCAGAAACTGAGCTAACCTGCTGTGGGAATGCAGCTGCTAAGAGAGCTGGAAAAAATACTAAAGATTTTTATCTCTTGATTATAACTCTTTCATAACATTGTCAAGTTTGATTCAAGCTGCAAAGTCGTTAGCTCTATACTGATGTCTTGTTTAATTTGTTGCCTTTCTTAAAATGGAAATCTTATTCAGAAAAAAAGGTTTTTATATTTTGTTTTTATATTTACTCAGAATTTAAAATAATAAAAAAAAAGGAAAAAAGTGTTGTAGATTTTTAAAAATATTTGTTAGTTTTAAGTTTAATTTTATTATGGTATTTTTATATGGAAAATTCAGTTGTACAGTTACGGAAAATCCCAATGCTGCTTTTATTATTATATATATTAAATATTATATTTTTTATTCCACAGCTTACTAAACTTATAATCCGTATATTTATACTTGTTTTAATACTTTAGTCCAATGTATTAGTATACTAACGTATAATTTTAGGTATAACTATTACTATAAGTATAACTATAACTACATCTCTAACAATAGGCATATATAGAATATTCTCTCAGGCACTGTTCATCTACATGCACATAGTACACATGTACATTTGCGTTTGCCACATACATTTGAGTGCTTGTGCCATGCTTGGGCGGCACATTTCGTTCATTCAGATGCCACATACAAATGACTAATTAAACATAATTAGCAACTATTAACAAGCCAGCCCCGCAGCGTTTAGGCCAGCTCCAAATTGTAGCTACGGCACACAGAGACACACACGCCTCAGTACGTATTGGATTGGGTCCCACAAAAGGGACGGCAAAATCAAAGCAAATCAACAAGCGTGGACAGCGGACAGGCAACACACATACACACACACACACACACACTCATGCTGACACCCATTCTCACACAGAGATACACAATAGCCACTTGGACCCTAATAAGTCAACTGCAATGCATAAATTTAGGGGCATTGTGCGTGGCGTTTGTTTTGTGGGTGTGCGAGGTGTGCGTGTGCGTGTGTGTGTGTGTGTGTGAGTGGGTGTGGGTGTGTGTGAATGGTGAGGGGATGAATCAGCACGTGTTGGTCAAGTGTTTGCGCTTGTGACTTTGGCAAATAGCCGGCAAGAGTTTGGACGATGGCATTTCTTGATTGACAATGTGGTTGGCTCTGGACTGTTGGTGTCCTGGCCCTTATGCCACGCCCCCCCAGACCCCCACCCCAGACACTTGACTGGCGCAAATTTGGCAATACAACAAACGCTTTAACCTTTGGCAGGCCGCACACATTTCAATTGTTGTACAAAATTTGTTGCATGGCCAACAGCAGTTTAGCATATATGGTGAAGGGAGGGGGTGGACATACATATATACATATATATACCCTATACGTATTATAGCCTAAAGTCTATATATAATTCTAATTCTGACTGGCTTTCTGACTATTCATTCAAATATTTTAAATAGGCAGCTAAAGATTTTATGTTTATAAAGCATTCAATTTATTTATAGTTTATCACATTTTTTAAAATATTCAATAATTTATTTATATCTAGTTTTCATTCTTCAAACCTATCACGAAACTAAAATTATAAATGGTTTTCGTATCGTATATTCGTATAAATCAAAGCGATATGTATAGATTTTCCTAAACTATATAGGTTAGTTGAAGAATAATGTTCTAATATAATAAACAACTATAAAACTGCAAAGTGTAGCTCAGCTTAACTTCATTAAGTATTTTTCTAAATATTTCTAATCAATCTAATTTTATCAATTCTTATCTTGCTTTTCTTCAGCTGCTTTTGTAATTAGTATAATCATAAATTATATCTGATTTATATAGATTTTTAGCTTGGTTGCTTATTTTATCTCTTCATTTACAAAATTAGGCAAGAGCAAAAAAATTTTACTTTTTCGATATATAAACTAATATTTTTATAAAACCGATAAATGGAGTATATAAATGTATGCTATATAGATAAAAAATCTTAGCTTTCTTCGCTTATAAAACTTAAGTTCAGAATATTGTTTTAAAAATCTTATGACTGTAAAATGCAGGCATATAATACGTACAATAGATATTTATAGATATCGATTTTCTTAACTGTATACAAAATCAATTTATATACATTTTAAAATTTAACAAAAATACAAAATAAAACCAGTTAATGTTAAATCTATTTACTGAGTATCTACAAGTCGTATAACTCCTGCCTCCGTCAGCATTACATGTTAAATGTATGTAAGCGTGTATCAATGACTGCCTCGGGTTAGAGAAACATTAAAATTGATTGCCTGCAGGCATTTCGGACCCTGCTTAAGCCGTATAATAAATTGCGGCTCCGGGTCTGAATGTCTCCTGATGTTTCTTCACAGCTGTCGAGGTCATCAGCATTGCTGATGTTTTGATTTTCACACTTTGTCCCCAACATTGGGACACGATTTTGTGACCCAGTTGGCTAATTTTTCGATTGTTCAACAATTTCCTTTGGCCATTGTACATTCGAGCCATAATGTCTGCCAATTAATACAAATGGCTAAGAGTGTGATATATTATTTATTTGTCGAATATAATAATTTCCTGTTGTGCTTAAGCGCTTATCAATTACGCTCGAGTTTCTAATCTAATGCATTCTAATCCTTTTAAATGGCAAGCGGATATTAATATCAGCAACAATTTACACGTTAAACAGCACAAACATACACATACACACATACACACACACACACACACACACACACACACACATTAATACTCGTTTAGTGCCTTATGCAAAATTCAATTTAAGATTGTCCTGATAGCCATTTCAGTATATATATATAAAATGCCCTAAAAAACCTCATAAAATTCTAAACATTTTTCAATATGTTGGCAAATTGACAAATGGCGAACTCAGGTGAGAATATGAGTTTATGACTTGAGCATAAAATGCTCATAAAATGGTTTCATTCTGCATTCCTTTATTGTTCGTGGTGGCAGCAGTTTATGCAAATTTAAGACTATATTTAGGGTGTAATCCCATAAAGAGACTAACAAATTTATGAAAATGCCATTAAATTCAAAGGATCTTATTATAAGTTAAGAATTAGCTAAATGCTTATACTATTAAAAAGTGAAGTATGCCTGGGAAGATGAGTTGTGGCCTATATGTTTGGGCAGATGAACAAAGGGAATGTGAGTTTGAGTACCTGGATTGTAGAAAGATGTTCAGTTGAAAAATAATTAAAAATTAAAGTTTTTTAACAGTTTTCTACTGTAATTTAATAAACAATTATATATAAATAAATAATATATATAATATAATATCAATTATATATAAAATAATAAATATATAATAAGATATTTAAGATACAATATAATATCTAATAGCAAGTACCAACAGGAATATTTTAGACTCTCAGACTAGCTAATATAGTAGCTATAGCGTTTTGGCATTTTTAAATAATTTATTTTTTTTTAAAGAGCTTCTGGAATAGTCATATACTTACTAAAACTAGACCTTTCGTATATCTATCATATATCCAATTATATTTTTCATAAAACAAATCACTGGCTTACTACTCGAAGTGTACCCAACTTCAGACTGTTATCGCAGCTGTTGCTTGGAAGTTTCCTATTTATAACATATCCAGTAGTATAGTACTGATTACAAGTGTTAAATAGAATTTATGATCATTTGAATAGATTACACATTAAGTGACGGAAATTGCATATAATAAAAAACGCACCTTTAATATTTTATATATTTTAAAAATGATACAAAAATAAATTTTCTTTTTTCTTTTTAATTTTTTAAAATACTCAGATAAAAATATCCATTTCTATGAAATGCGCTAAAGTTGGCTAATTGTAACTGATATCTAATAGTCTAATTATTTCTTTATTTACAAGCTGTAAATAAATAAAGTATGTATAAACACTAAGATTGTTTATGTTCCATTGAATTATGTACTAAGCAAACGTTGTCTGTCTTAATTGAACTCAACCTCTGTTTGTTTATGTTAGTTGGGTCCTTGGTCATTGGCCGTACTAAGAAATGTTTAGAGGCCAAGCCAAATGGCTAGCACTCAATGCAAGTTGGTAATGATTTGGTGCTTAATTAACTGTTTTTAATGAAGAGCATGTTATTTTTGTTTTTTTTTTTTTTTTTTGTTTCCATTTAAAAACTGACGTTCAGGCCAAAGCTCGGCGAGCGTAAAACAAGCAAATTGCCCGCTTTTAGGCGCTGGCACAACAATTAAGTTAGCATTTAAGCCGAATAAGGGACAAGGCACAAGGGACAGGGATACCGACTGGCAAAAGAGTTGACCAGGCCCTGGGCCGCCCCCCTCTCAAAAGTCTGTGCATATAAATCAATGGCAACAACATTATTGTAAATGTAAAGAAGGCCGTGCAGAGAAAAAAAGGTCAAATGCTTAATTTTCTTTGGGGTCGAGCACTGCAATAATAAACAAGAAAGTGTGAAATAAAGCGAAATGGACATAAAAAATTTGTATGACCAGAGCAGAGCAAGAGACAGAGAGTCAGAGAGGGAGAGAGGCTGCGAGGGAAAAGGAACTGCAGACACAGCAATAAAAATGGCAAATGCTTTTAATTTGAAATGCTGCGCCTCGGACAGCAGCTGAAGCAAAAACCAGGTTCCAGCCATGTTAACTCAGGCTCCTTTCTCTCAATTTTTTTTAAATATTTTTTTTAAACTGATTCCTCTCAGGAACGAGATGGAGGTGGCTGTACAGGCGCAGCATTTATAACGCTTGTGTGGATTATAAATCCCACCGGCACAATAAACTGCTTTATTTGCAAAAGTTTTGTGCATAAAAAGGCACAAAGGAAGCGAATTGGACGTGAAACAACTCGTTTATAATTTAGAATAAATATGTATATATAAAGGATATGTAAATGGAATTTATTTGGCTTGTTAACTACTCTAATGAAGTTGTACATAATGCTATTGGGCAGGTAATTAGAGCTGGAATCTAACTACCTTTAGTTTGCTAACCTTTAGTTAGGCTGGGTTAAAGATATACAAGAGAAAATTAACTCATCAACTCTAGCGGCGGCCACTTGACAATTATTATTTTCTCTTCCTGATCAGCTTTGCAGTTCAATATATATCAGTTGTTTTGCTGTGCATATTAAATTTTTATAGTGCTTTAAAATACATTAAAATGCTTTCCTTTTCCTTCCAATAAATCGCTCTTAACCTCTACAAGCATAACGAAATTACTTAATATTATGTGAATACGCTCTTAAAGCTCTCAGGCTCTAGTTTATAAGAAATAAAATTCTGTGCTAAGCTCTTTCTTTTTGTCTGTGTTTTTTTTGTGTTGTTTTAAAACAAGCAATAAATGCCAACGCTACGGCAGCCCCCAACCATAAACTACGAGTCTGAGTGATACTTTATTTAACACTTGCATCAGCACAAATTGAGGGGGTAACTATATACATATATGTATGTGTATGTATTTGTATGTGTTAGTGTTTGTATATGTGAAATATATGGGAGTAGAACAACATTAAATTGAGCCTTTAGCCATGCTGATGTTGTGCATTAGAATTTGCACTCGCATTAACAAATATGTAGAATATTATATCTTAAGAATTATTTATTTGCAAATAATCTGAAAGCATTAAATTATTTTAAATGTTTAAATATTTTTAATATGATATACAGGTTGATAGAAAACATAGATGTATATTAGATTCTTTTTTTTTTTTTTATTGATTTTTATAATATACAGTATAGGGTTATATATGGATACATTTTTTCAACAATCACTGTATTATATAATATTTAAGCAAAGCTTATTGGATTATGTTATTAATAGAAAATAAATATATAAAATATACTTTTAGCTATAGCTTCAGAAATATTCAACCCTTGGAAATCTTTCCGCTAGTCAACTACTGCAGGCATACATTCCTTTTCAATTTGAATGTAAAGATAGAGCATAGACAGTTTGATCTGAATACCCAGCAGCTGCCTTTCTTCCACTTCTATATCTCTACCCAACCATTTATTTGCTTGTAATGGCATTTTTCTCTCCTGCTCGAATACAATGTTGCAAATGCGACTCCTAAATCTATGCAGGCCGTCAACACTAAGCCATTAGGCTAGCTCAATCACCCACGCTGGCTGACTGACTGACTCACTGACTAACTGACTAAACCGACTGGCTGAGTATTCAGTGCCCTGAGCCTGCATAAAACCATAGCTCAACACCCGCCTGTAGCAACAAGCATAAAAAGCAAATAAATATCTACTTTATGCTGAATTTTGAATACACTAACTGAAGTTGTAGAGACTTTTATTATTATTCCTTTTTTTAAGTTAAAAATTTGTATATTTTATTAAGCAAGTTTTCTGTAAGCTTACAGAGTTGCAAATGATATTTCTAGCTAGTTAAACAACATTTTGTCAAATATAATGAATGACCCAATAAGAATAAGATTATTTGCGTAAATTTTAATTTGTAAGATTTTTAATTTATCGATAGTATTTAAATGTGGAATTATGCAATAGGATATGCCATTTGATTCTAAATCACTTCATGTGTGTTTATCTGTAAAAGTTTCAAAAAATTTGGTTAGGTTTTTGCTAAGTTATTCATACGCTACTTAAACTTCGCCTTGAAGTAGTTTGTCATCAACGCTTCCGCTTGAATACTTTTGAACCAGAGGTCTACATGAACGTTGATTTGAACATTTGAATGTTGAAGCTTTCATTTCTACACAAAAAAACCTTATACAATCAAACAGTTATATGCTACCTATATGCTCTGATATCAATCGAATTCATTCAGTTTCAAACTTCAATTGACTTCTTCGGGCATCCATGCATCAAAAGCCTCTGCCATGATAATTGTGTTATACCCATCACAGTTAGAGCATAAAAATATTATGTCAATGGATAAATGTCAAAGTGAAAACGACATTGACAACGGCGACAAACAGCGCACGAGCAAATGTCGCGAGTTCAATTGAGCAGCCGCTGCTGCTGCCGCTGCCAGCATCCTAAACATCCATTTAACCAGTCATAGACATCCAAGCAGCCATTCATTCATCCATCGAAACCAGCATTGACAGTGTTTATTTTATTGATGTTGCTGGTTTGTGCAGCTCCGTGGATGCTGCCACAACAAAGTCATCACAGCGATATGGCCGAGACGAGGCAAATGTGAGTTACTTTTGTTGTTGTTGTTTTTGCTGTTACTGCTGCTTTACGAGCTAGCGAAGCGGCTATAATTGTGCATTCGCATTCACAATCACATTCACATTCACATTCACATTGGGCATGACAGTCACAGTTACGAGACCATAATAAAGAATCCTATGCCGCCGTTGCTGCTGCTGTTGCTTTGATGCGCTGCTCCTTGGCAGCGTCATTTGCAAGTGATTTATGGGGCTTTGTGGGGTTTATGGTGAGCCGGTGCCTGGAATTGAGCACAAGTTCCAAGACTCGAACACTTGATTAGCTGCTATGATTGAGCGCTTATTGCTAAATTGAAAGCTATATTCAATATATTGAGAATAGAAATGGAAAACTGCACTGATAAAACCTCTTGGAGAGGTCATAATTCATAATGAGTGAAGGCGCAATCAACTGGCCGTCAATTATGTGCTAGCCTACTGTAACTAGCATACACATATTTTTGTAGAAATAAATTTCTAATTGAATTGAGCAATTATTAAATGTCAAATGGCTGCTGAGACAAAGTTAAACAATTTAACATTTATATATACATATATACATTTAGATATTTCATGCATTGTTATGCTCTTCCAAGTATCCCAAGCTGTTGTCAGCTGCAATCTATTATAATCTAACTAACTGCTGCCAGCCACAGACGCTGCTGGGTGCTGCCACTCACAAAACACTCCGCAAACATCATTTGTGTAAACCCACAAAACGAGAGTGCACATACTCGCACACTCACCCACACACACACACACACACACACACACACACAAATGACAGGCCAAAAAATATTATGGATATAAATATTTTCAAAACTAACACATGCATCCTCTGCAATTTTCACACTGCATCGGGTAGCAGGGACGCGGCGAAGCGGCGGCCAACAAAACATGTCCAGAGCTGAATGTTCAACCTTATAGAACCCAGACCCCCACCACCCACAAGTCAGAAACAAGTCAAAAATAAAAAAAAGCACCCAAACACCAACCCCAAGCCCAAGCAGCTGTCAGCACAAACAGTTGCAGACGCACACATATAAAGATTATACGTTGGGGTTTTATTTGTATACCCTGTATAAGGGATTGATACTGATAAATAGGGTATGTCCTTAGAGTAAATAAAATATGTTTATATAGAAGGAATGAGAATAAGAGAGTGAGTGAGAGAGAAAGAGAGAGAGAGAAAGAGACAGAGTGAAAGATAAAGAAATAGAGAGAGAGCGAGAGTGAAATATAAAGATAAAGAGTTAGAAAGAGGCTACAAGAAAGAAGGGGTGAAATAGAGCATATTTTAAGAGTCTTAGGAGCTTGATAAGATTATAATTAATAATTAAGCTAATTAATTAAGCTAATTAATTATTCAATTTAAAAAAAAATGGGCAAGAAAAAATATAAATATTTAGAGTGAGGTCAGCTAGAATATTTAATTATATTTTTAAGCTACTCTGTTTCAGAATTTAATTAAGATTGCAAAAGCAAAGTAATTAAAAAAAAAATACAAATTTTTAACAGATCAAATGATCTAATTGCTTTTAAAAATCTAGAAGAAAACTTTATTTTTCAATTTTTTTTTTTTTTACAACCTGAATCAAATTTTGATATCTATAGGGATTTGTAACTACTGACCATACTCAAGTATGGTCAGGTACAGACATACTGATACTCAAGCTCTCTTTCCCATATCTTTCAGCAAATCAAAATTCAGAAAGAATACGTAATGAGCCTTTTGCTTTGATTTACATTTCAAACTATATAATTGACTCATTCAGTTCCGGATGCAGACATATCTTTGAAAAACAGTTACCTGATAATTATTGAAAAAAGTTTCAACTTTTAAATATTGTATATTAAGCAATTGCGTGGCATCTCCGAGTCGTGTCCATCCACATACACAACACAACAGCTCTGAACTTTTTTTTTGATATGATAGTTTTTACAGTTACCTAAATTGTATGCACACTCTACGCATTTTTGTTGCTAGATTATAAATATATATATATATATGTATATATATATATGTATATATATCGAGTTTTTGTTTTGAAACATTGTAATTTTATTGTAGCTAGAGCTAAAAACATTTGGTCTTTAGTTAAATTCTGTGTGTTTTACTAGACGATTTCTTTGTCAGATTCATTGAGCTGAATTGGTTTGGCATGTGTTTTCTGCACATGTTTCGGCTGTGACAATTGTAATTTGTATTTGAAAGCCATTTATATTGTAAATAAATCTACTTACAACGAGCTTGATCTATTGCTTTTGCCACTTGCATTAGCAAGACGACATAAATTGTATTTAGCTCAGTTGAAAGCGGCTTAAGAATCTTTCTATTTTATTTGATTTTCGCTTTTGATTTTATTGAGTTAGAATCTGGTAGCTGCAGGTGCTGTGTATGTGCTTTGCGTCTTTATTTAAGTCTCTTTCGATGCTTGGCATTCAATTAGAAATGCGTAAATCAAATTCAATATAGCTAAACGGTATTAGAGTCAGTTAATCATAGCACATAAATCTTAATATTGTTTGCTTTTTATTTTCATCGTTGTTGTTGTTGCTGTTGTTGTTATTGTTCTTGTCGCAGTCTCGGAGAGGTCTTAAAGTGTCGACTTTGTCAAGCCAAGGGGCCAAGTAAACAGCAGACGAGCAAAAAACTTAAGTATATTTCAAGGCGCGACAGTTTTCTTGCTTTGTTTGAGAATATCCTAGAATGAAATATTTAGAGTGGGGCATATTTGCTTGAAATTTGCTGTATGGTATATGAAATTAAGAAGAGAGTAGCTGATATAAGAATGCAAGGCATTAGAAACTTTTTAAGAGATGTGCGGAGAAGAGTAGACGCCAGATTAAAAAACGTGAGAGGATATAAGACTAAATGATGTGAGAAGAGATCAAAAAAGGGATTATGTGGGAAATAAAATTAGAATAAAAGATGATATGCAGGGATATATAATCAAAAGACAAGAGACGTCGAGAATAAACGTGAGGAGAAGAGTTGACGAGAAACTAGAATATATGATTTTTGAAGAGTAGAGAAAAGAGAAATCAGAAGTCATAATATGAGAAAGATTATCTAAAGTGGTAACACAGAGAGAAGAAATTGGACATAAAGCCATATGAGCAGATGAGAAAAAAAGAAGGGAGTCAAAAGTAGGAGTTGACAAGAGATGAGAACAAAAGAGCCGAAGGAGAATATTGGAATTGAACAGGGAGACAGTGAGACAAATGAGAAGAGTTAAAAGAAAAAGACTCTTAACTCAAGAGACAAGAAGTGAGAACAGGTCCTAAATGTTTAGGCGAATAATAAAAAATTTTATAAAAAGGAAAGACAGACAAAAAAAATTAAATAAAGGAATAACAGTTTATTGGATTTAAAAATGATGCAATTAAAAAAATCGCCTTTATTATATGAAAATTCCTTCAAGTACTGCTAAAAATTTACTTAGCGCAATTTTTTATAGGATATTGCCTAGTTAAATATATATTTTGTTCACTGCCTTAATTTTTTTCTCTTCGGTCTTAACTTATTTCTATTGTTTTGTGTTTGCTGGTTTGCCAGCATTTTTATTTGTTTTTCCTTCATTTTTTCTTCTGTTTTTTTTTTTTTTTTTATTTCCTCGCTAAACTGCTGGAAAATAGCAAATTTATGTTAATTTTTTTTCGTTTGACATTATTGTAAATGATGAGCAGAAAGAGGAAATTAAATGCCATAAAAAGTGAAAGTTGACAAAAGAATGTGAAGACTTCTGCAAATGATATGCAGCGGCAAAGAAAATACATATATATAAAAATAAACAAATATATATATAAAGTCTGCTGCAGTCTCAAGTAGAATATATCTTCATTCCTTCTTCAATTTGGCAAAGCTCGCTGCCTAAACACTTTTATTTTGAGCTGCTGCTGAAATTCAATTTTAGTAAATCTAGTCTGGGTCAGAAAAGCCAAAAGCCTTTATACAAATCTACTTAACGAAGTGATTTACAAGTGACCCAAAGTAGCACACACATAGCACACACAGCACTCCCTCACACACACACACACACACATTCACATATCATCTGGTGTAATAAGATTTTTACAACATTTTTGTTGCTGCTGTTTGAGTCGACTATTGGTTGCCCACATATCATTTCTCATGCAGTTGGGCAGCAGTCGCATTCACAGTCTTATCTTATACTAGCACAACACACACATACACACATAGACACATACACACACATAAACACACATGGGTATTTGAACATCAACACAGTATTTGATAGATGTTCCCACTGTAAAAATGTGACGCATTTACATTTTCTTTCGTTTCTATTTATTTATTTTTTATTTTTTTGCAGTTTTTATTTATGTTTGGGGCAGGTCTCAAAAAGTTGGTTTGTTTATTTATACTTATTCGCCAGTATCTGTGCTCTGTCCCCCTCTCACTACATCGTTCCCCTTCGCTGTCGGTCTATTTATTTTATATAAATGCTTCTTCAATTCGTTTTTCTACCTTCTGCTGTTAAACTCTTCAAATGAAATTGAATGAAATCGAACGCAGTTGGCCGCTGATAAAAGTGCGAGAGCATATTCCATATGCAAAGTGCAAATATTTGCCTCACAATTTGGTTTTGGTTGCTGTTGTTTCTTTCGCTCTTCGCTCTCTCTCTTTATCTGTGCTCACTGAATGCCAATCATTAAGTGCAGCACACGGTCACGGGCCAATCAAATATTAATAAATGACTGGCTGTTTATTCCATTGCGGTTTAAGTGACTGTAAATTCGCACGATTAATCAGATTATGGCCTTTCATTATCTGTCATATCAACAAACTGACTTTTGGGCTATTTGCCATGCAGTTTATTATACAGGTTTACTGTCGGCTTGCGAGTTTTCTGCTTTAACAAAGAAAATTTCGTGAAAACCTGCATGCAAGCATTTTCGATCGATTCAATTTTGTATACATATTTTATGGCTCTTTTATGCATCATTAAAATTATATATAAATATAGCTATATATTTTTGCGTAAATCATGTTTTCGTTTTTATATCTTTTTCTAACAAACTTTATCGTAAAACGCAGTATGTTTTATCATATATGAATTCAAATATATGTAGCAATAATATATAGGTATATAGATCAAGTATATATGTACATTTATAAATATATTTTCATTCTCAAAATTTGAAATTATGCTCGAATTGAATGTACATTTATTTAACTTTTGTCTTCAACTAATTGATAACTATTTCTTATAAATTATATAATATTTTTTGTCTTAAGATTTTTACAATTTTACAGCTCAGAATATTTTGTTTTTTTTCTGCTTTGATGAATTCATTTTTGTGACATTTACTGAGCTTTCAAATACATATGTAAAAGAAAAAAATTTTTGAAAAAAAAAAATTAATAATAATAATAATAATAATGGTCGAATTGAATGTAAATTTAATTAACTTTTGTCTTCAACTAATTGATAACTATTTCTTATAAATTATATAATATTTTTGTCTTAAGATTTTTATAATCTAACAGCTCAGAATATTTTGGTTTTTTTTTTTCTAATTTGATGAATTTATTTTTATGACATTTACCGGGCTTTCAAATAATTATGTAAAAAGAAACAAATTAAAAAAAAAAAAAATGATGCTGAAAATTTCGTAGAAATACCTATTGATTTTTGGTACAAAAACCCTAAGATTTTTATTTAAAATCTTTCAATTTCTATCGATCACATTTAATTCGCCTTAAATTTTCCTGCATTCCTTCCAACTAACGTTTAGTAAGTGCATTTGGTCAACCCTAAATAGTTTCAGCTCTGGGCGCACTTATGCTCAATGCAATGTGTTTGCTCATTTCCGTTTGGCCATTTTGTATATTTTTTTCTTTTTGCGAGTTTCTGTCCCACTCTGTGTGCGTCTCTGTCACTGCGTCTCTCTCTCTCTCTCTTTCTCTCTTTTGCCATGACTTCCTGTACCTCGTTGGTAAACACACAATTACCTGAGCGTGGCCGTGTCATGATTTGCATTGCACTTGAATTATTTCCGTTTGCGTTGCTTTCACTGCCTGGACGAGGCAGACGTCGAGCAGGTGCGGCAGCTGGCAGACACAGGTATTACAGGTAGAACAGGTAGCGGCACACATGCATAATTTTATGCTTAGTGCGACGTGGTGTTCATTTTGTTTGACTTAAATGCAGTTAGTTCTCTTTTTTAACCCACCATTATGGCCATATCTTCTTTTAGCTGCGGAACGTGCGACCATGAGGCAAACTATCTAGATAACTTTATATATGTATATGTATATACGTATATATGTATGCAGATTACTATATAATGTCAGCTGGCTTTAATGAGACGAACAGCATCTTCGCTGCGACTCTCCAGAGTGTTTGTGTGTCGATATATATGCATGTGTGTGTGATGGTGAGTGTGGGAGTGTTTGTGTGAGTGCTGCCTTGTTACATGGCATACGATTGAGTGCACATATTGAGTTGGCGTGCGGCGCAGACAAAAGCGCATAAAACTGTGGGTGGCCTATGGCAGCATATCATGCGTATTGTATATGCTAAATTTATGCGCAATGAAGAGTAAAAAGCAATAAGCTCTGTTAAGTTGTGCATAAAAGGGAAATTGGCATTGACATGGGGCCAGGCCTGACACACATTTTCATTTTCATTTTTCGCCTGTGAGTGTGTGGGTGTGTGTGTTTGGCAGATGTGCAGGAACTGGGCTTACAATAAGTTTATTGAATTGTTAGCGGACACGATCGCAATGGGTCTGAGTATTAAATTGTCAAAAGAAGCACGTGAAATGTGTGCGGAAACGGAAATCGAGCCATGGCATACACTTTAAGTTTCAAAGAAAGTTAACTTAGAGTTGTCAGATCGTATGCTCGTTAACAAGTAGTTCAGTTTGGAGTTTGAGAAGTTGAATTATTTTTTGTTGAAGTATTTGCTTGTCATTTAAATTTGTAATGTTAATATTTAGCATTACATAGAGTGCATTGTAGTAAAGTTCTTCCTTTAGATAAAAGCCTTGCTTCAGCGTCTAGATTTGATAAAAGTTTGACAACTGTTTCTACGATAACTTTTTGTACAATTATTTATCAGACAATTCAACTACTTGTCAATTATTTATGAATATTAATGAGGAATATGGAATACACAAAAGGCAATTTACTCATTAAGGCAGCCTTTATGAGCAACAGTGTGCTAGTCGAAAAAGCTGGGTAGGGAGATATAAATTTATAGAACTCATATCTGATTTTAATGAATAGAGAGACATCCAAAATTTAAAAAAAAAAAAAAAAAAAAAAACATCTAAGGAAACTTCAATTAAGCAAAATTGAAAAATCAATTAATTTTTTATAAAAAAAAAGGTAACGAGTGACAACAAAAAGCTCAAACTAAAATATAAGTATATATATTAATAGCCTAAATAAATATAGAAAAAGTATGTCCCATTAATACAAAACATTCTTTAGACTGACTTCAAATATACCATATAATTTGACCTACAATTCACAGCCAAATGTAGTCAATGATATTTGTGGGTAATCTCAAGAAATATTATACAAATGATGATTTTGAAATGAGGTAACAATGTATGTATTTTCTTTGTCTCCTTCTTGCTGTTAAATAGCTTCTTACCGAAAAAGTTTAAATTAAAGCCTATATATTTTGCTCGTTTTCAATGACTTCAAGCTACAACAATCTATATATGTATTATTTAATTTTACTTTCATATACATATTATTTTGTTTGCAGTATATATAATAGACTAATGGACTACATGTTAAACTACATATTAATCTACTTTTAAAAACGTAAACTGTATGTTTCATTACAGACGTTTAAAAAAAATGTATATGCTAAGTCATTATATAAAACTACCTGTTATAAATATTTGTCAGCTAAATTAATAAACTCCTTAGCTATAAAAGTTCCTTGCTTTTCTATAAACATACATTATTTCGACTTCATAGAACATCTAAAACGTAGTTGCTTTCACCATGAATTCGTTTCAAGGAACACGCTCAGATTAACTCGCAAAACCGACCGCAGGCTAATTGGCGGCCATGTTAAATAAACAGTTGCATTGATGCGACGTGTTGCCTACTTTAGTGCGTTTTGATTGCATGTGTGTGAGTGCGTGTGTGGGTTCGCCTGTGTGTGTGTGTGTGCATATTCATACATAATTGCATGACATCCGCATTGCATGCATGCAATTTAACGCCTGCCCATGAATTTTCAGCAAATTTTTGGTTATAGGCCGTACTGCCTGGGTCTTAATTAGTTTTAGGTTGCGCCGCGAGCAAACAGTGAAAAGACTCAAACGTCGTTTGCATTTGCAATGAGGTGGCGATTGAAGCGTGACCACCGCTGGGCAATTCGATTGCGGTCCTTTTGACACTCATTAGCTCGTCCCTGCCGATTGTGGAATTACACGTTGGCCCAAGCATTCATTCGAAATTATTATTTAAGCAAATATGCACAGTTTTCTTTAATTTAATTAAATTTGAGAAGCTGTTTGCGTAACACGCCAAAGACGCCCGAAAGTATGCAGCGAATGTTTTTGGTCATTGCTAAATAAACAATAAGAAGGAGAGTGAGTGTGAGTGTGAGTCGGAGTCAAAGTCAAAGTCAAAGTCAGAGTCAGAATCAGAGTCAGAGTCAGAGTCAGAGTCAGAGTCAGAGTCAGAGTCAGAGTCAGAGTCAGAGTCAGAGTCAGAGTCAGAGTCAGAGTCAGAGTCAGAGTCAGAGTCAGAGTCAGAGTCAGAGTCAGAGTCAGAGTCAGAGTCAGAGTTAGAGTCAGAGTGTAACTCTGAAAACTGTGTGTCTGTGTGTCTGTGTGTCTTTGTATGTATTGGTCTGCAAGTGTGTGCCTTAGTGTGTTTATGTTGCTCAACAATAAATAATAATGACCGAGTGCATGGCCGTAAAGTGCAGTGAAGCACGAAGCAAACTATTTTTAATAAATATATTATTTGCCTCCATTTATAGAGGGTAATCCCTAATGTACATATGCGAAGTGAGCGGCCCAGCTCATGTTTTAGAGCATTGTACGTAGATTCATTTGGCTTGCCGGTCCATGTTTTTTTTTTTTTTTTTTTGGCAAGCCTTACAGCTTGGTCGGCTTAGCCTCATTTCTTTCTCTTTCTATCTCCCCTTTGTAGTTTCAGACAATTCTTGTGTCTCTCTCTCAGCAGCCTTGACCCAGAAATGTGGCTGCAGACTTAGCCCTGCGGCCAGAGCCAGCCCAACATGAGAAGTGGTCATAAACAGCAGGCGTTGATTAGTGAGTGCAAGCACAATTTAATTGACTTTAAAATATAAATGAAGAGCGATGGAGAGGCTAAGACATAGCTGAACTAATGAGAGGGATAAAAATAAATGCTTTAAAAATATATATAGTAAAGATATATAGTAAAGAAGAGTTGATCAATTGGGCTAAGAATATATTTCGTAAAGCCGAAGGTATATGTGAATTCGTAGACTTCTTTAAATTGTTAGTTAAATATCTCCAAGCTCTAATCGCTTTTTAAATATCTCTTCTAATCTACTCACAACCTCTTGCATATATTAAAATTACTTAAAGCAAATTAAGAAACTTTCACTCGACTGCACTCCTTACTTCCTTCAACATTCACCTAGTTGTTACAGGGGAAAATGCTGAAAATTAAATCAGTTTCTCGCTGTGAACGCGGTGCGTGTTCTTGCAATTAATACAAGTGGCTGTTGAATATTTATTTTTGCACGCATTGACCGGACCAAGCGAGGCTGGTCAGTCACACGGTCAGTCAGTCAGTTCAGTTCTGCTCAGAGATATCCAGTGAAAACAATTACCTTGTTGCAGCAGACACAGCTGTGCGTGTGTGCGTCTCTCTCTCTCTGTCTCTCTTTCTCTCTTGGTGGCAATTATAAGTTGTTCGTGTCTGTTAATTAAATGTGTCAAGTGAAGGCATTTAATAAGCTTCACTTATTTACAAAGAAACGACATGGCGCATACGCAGCGTGGTACCAACTGTGTATTGGGCATATCCTTAAATAAAATTTACACAGCCCTCGCGAATTCTGCTTAAGAGTCACATTATTTTTAGTGCCCTACAATTGCACAAATATTGAAGGATCGGGAAATTTAGACATATAGAAAAAGAATTAAAAATAGGAAAAAATATAAATTAGATCGGTCAAATGAATGTCTTATTTTGTGTGTAGAATAAAAAATATATAATTTCAAAATATTTATAATAGTAATTTTTATTGAAGCCAACTTAAAAAGAAAAAAATTCTTCAAATCATTTTTTTTTTTAATAAATAGAATAATCTTTATTTTGAATAATCAAATTTTGGGAAAAAGTATAGATGAATTTCCCTTAATTTTTTTTTTAAGTTTAAAAATAACAATTAAAAAATGTTTTTTTACACATTTATTTACATATAATTTGTAATACTTTTTTTTTTTAAATCTATCATCAGTCTATTTTTTAGTTTTTTTTTAAGATATTGTCTCATTATTAGATTTTTTGAAATAATAAACAAAATTCTGATTCAAACATTCCTTTACCAGACAAATTTTGGTATGTCTATATTTCTCTTTTATATTATAGTTTCCCACACATCCTTCCCTCACTTTAGCTCACTCCCAGTTCGTCCTGGCCGCGTTGCCCTGGCTTTAGTCGGCTGCTCACATAACTGCCATCAGAAAATATTTCCCTTTGTCGCTTCAAGTATTAATTAATTGGATCACATGCTCAGGCGGACAATGTATACATACTTTTCAGTCCTTTTGTTATTTATCCAAGTGCGATATTTCACGCCATTTAAGACTGCAATGATTGTGTGCTCTCCGCGATGCTGCGCCATAAAGTGCCCTTGAAACATGAGAGGCAAACAATGCTAATTAGACGACAGAGCCAAACGGATAATGCGTGTTAATCAGCTCCAAATTGGGTGAAAGAAATCAAGGCGTTTAGTGGCCGAGCCCTGAACCCCGGCGCCCCTGCCTTGACATCTACCTGGATGAGTGGAATGGAATAGTTTTGAATCTGTGGGTTCATTTGACAGTTAAGCAAGCGGCAGTAATTTGCATCCGACTCGCGGTTTTGAGGCTCACAGCAAGTGATGTGAGCAGTCGCTATAGGGACGCGGGGACGCACATAACCAACAACAAACATGCACGCATGTATATGTATATGCATGTACATACATGCATACATATATGTCGCTGGAAACCTAAACTACTTCTTAACAGTCTTTACCCTACTCTTGCCCATTTATCTGCTTGTTTGCGAATGATGCTCGAAAAGTTTGCCAGCTATAGCAAATATTATTATATATATTAAATATTCAATTACAAATAACTCGTTCATAAAAATAAAAGTAAATTAACATTTAATTAAAAAAAAATAATAATAATAATAATTAAATAAAAAATATTTAATATTTAAAAACAAAACTTAAAAGTAAATTTTTTAATTATATATAAATATGTTACAGAAAAATTCATTATAAAAAATAAGTTTATAAAAGTTAAAGCAAAATTAAACAAAAATAAAATAAATATTATATTTACAATTAATACAATTATATAAAAAAAAAAAAGTTTTCCAGTGAAATAATATTTACACATAAAAAAATACTTATTAAATTAAAATTTGGACTTTATTTTGACAATTTTTATAAACAGTTTCAAAAAATATTAAACAAACAAATTTTATTATAAATATGATTAGATACATAAGTAATTCAATTAAAATACTAATATATGCTAACTATAAATCAGAAAGTTAAAGATACTTTAAAATTAATTGTTAATTATAAACAAAAATAATAGAATTTCTATAGTCAATTTTAATGAAAAAATCCACAGAAATATACAATTATTTAAAATGTAATCGTATATGTCGTCAGTCTATTGAAATATATTTGTATTATTGATATAATTTTATAGTAAAAACACAAAGTCAATTTGCAAATTCAATTATATTCTTAGAAATATATTTTTAAGTTGGAAAACCTACAGTTATCTAGCTGATGATTCACGAGTTTTCGATTCTTATTTCTTCCCAAGAAACTTCAGAATCGCACCTCGCACTTATGCAGCTGTTGCATTCTAAATATTTGCATACATGTTGCAAAATTAGTTAAATAAGCATTTACCGTTGTTTTAATGTAAGTGCTTGTGTGCTGCCGCTTCTGCTGCTGCTGCGGCTGTAGTTGTCGCAGTTGTTGCTGTTGGTGTTGTTTTTGATGTTGTTGTCGCGCCTCGTTTAGGCAACATTTGTATTACTTTTAATGTTTGCCTCCCACGCGTCCGCAACTATTAACAAAAAGGTAATTTTACCTGCAAATTGACATAGAAGACAACAAGGTAAAAGTTTTCTAGTAGGTTTGCTTTTTCGTGCGACACACACACGGATACACACATACACACACACACACACACACATACACCCACGCGAATTTATGTAAATGGAAATTGCATTGCATAAGCTGAGCTCCCGTCGCGTCGGTTGACAACGTTACGTATACGCAACGTGAATGTGCAGCAGTAGAAAGCGAAGCGAATACCGAAAACCATTTTGCACGTAGTATTAGCGCGCTGCTTTCATTATTTGTGCCATCTTTTAGGCAACGCCATTACGCCAGCTGGCAGCCATATTGCCGCCTAGGCTCAACTCCCGTTCCATGGGGATCCTCCATTTCGGTGGGTTTACCGACTTGGTGGGAGGCTGTTGGCAGAGGGCGGGAGATGACGGTAGGCGACGCTGCCACTTTGCCTCTAGTTTTCGGTATTTTCTTTATAGGTTGCTTGTGCTTTAGCGCCATTGCAAGCGTTAAAATGCTCAAGATGGTTTCCATATCCTCCCATTATGCATATATGCGAGCCTTGGGGCGTTAATTGGAAGGGGTTTTGTCTTCCCAAAGTAATTGCCGTTAGCACATGCGAGAGTTCATAGGCACTAAGCACTTTAAATTTTCGAAAACAAACATGCCTAAGACCTTAAAGCAAGTTTAATTGCTTATAAAAGAGGTGTAGCTGCAGTGAGATGGGTTAACTAAACAACAAGATGAGGTATGTTGTAAATTATCTTCAAAATTTACTGATACAATATAAATGTTTTTACACTGGAAATAATTTACCAAAAATTCCTTTTCCAAAGCAAGCAACAAAATTTGTATCTAAATCCCATTCAAAAAGACAAACAAAAATATTTTATAGAATGCTTTCATCTTTGACAAATTTGTTAAATTGAAAAGGAGCTTACAAATTTATTTTCTTTGAATACTTAGAAATTTTATATCAGAGAATGCAAAATTTAGTAATAATTAGTATAAGGTAAAATAACAATTATGAGCTTAAAAATATATTAAAATAATTATAGGCAAATAAGAGAAACAAATTAAAATAAATATATAATTAATATATAATATAATAAAAAATATATAATATAATAAAAAATATTTTGACAACTCTATAAAATTATAAAAAAAAGGCCTAAGCAACTGTGAAACGTTAATATTAAAACATTGAAAACAAAATTTTAAATATAAAAAGATAAAAAGAAAAAAAAAATTTAGTTTTCATATGATTTTAAAATACCTCAAATTTTATAGAAAATATCTAAAGGAATGATTTAATACGCTCAGCAATTGTGATATAAAACAATACTTAAATTATTTCACGCAGCACAAAACTTTTGTTTTAATTAGAAAAGAACTATCTCACAAAAGTCTTTTTGCACTCTCTAAATGCTTAATCTAGATGCTTGAACTTTTCAACATCAAAGAACAGCAAAATTCATCAACTCTTTTTAACTGCAGTCGAAGAAAAAACCAATTAGGAAAGTAATTCATAAAATGCGCTCAGATATGCACTGCTAATTATGAGCTCAGGAAGAGGAGTGGGCCAAGTAAGGGGGGAGGGGCAGAAGGGGGGACAGGCACTTAATAAGCTGTCGGCTGTCGGCTGGCTGCTGACCAGTTGCAGTTGCTGTTCCCATGCAACTCGAGTGTATGACAACTGTCCGTGGCTGACAGTATCAAATATACAAGTAAATTGCTTCATTTTCGAATTTCTGTCATAGTCGACGTGCTTTGTGCCTCCGTCCGTCCGTCTGTCAGTCTCTCAGTCCGTATGTCTGTTTCCTCTTCTCTGCTCATATGTTTGGAAATCTATTCGTGCCACGAATTTCATTTTCAACTTGGCAGCTGCAATGTTTGCTTTTGTTGCTGCTGCGACGTGCAACGGCTGCCATGCAACTTATTAAAAATGTCTGCAGCAGCAGCAGCAAGCAGCAAGCAGAGCAAAAAGAAAATTGAGCAAGAGCAAAAGCAAAAGCAAAAAAGACGAAAAGAAAATTATTTGCCGCAAAACTTGCAACGAGCTGAGTTGACAATGGGATGACAACGAGCAGTTTATACTTTTACCAGCAGGAAGAGTGCAATGTCGTGCTTTATAATTGTTCAGGGCGGGAGAGGATGCGCGTGAGAGAGAAAGTCCTAAATGAAATTGCTTTGATTTTCCGACATTAAATTTTGCCACACACCAATTTAATTGTCTTGCAACATCATCATCATCATTATCACCATTCCACCTGCTGCTGCTGCTGCTGCTGCCTCTGCTGCTCTGTAATTATTTGGAATGGCTTTTGGCCTTTTACTGTGAGCTGGCTTAAAGTGCACTCAGAGTCTTTCGTTTCGTAGTCGAATGCGTAAATCGATGTTACGCCAAGTCCTTAAGTCCTTTCATTTATTTGAAGACTGATGAAAACCGCACATTCGACTCACAATTCAATTTGCAGACAGTTGATGTTTGTATGCCCTTTGCCGTGGGTGTTTCAGTTATATGAAGCAGCAGAGCGAGGGAGAGAGAGAGGGACAGTTGTTGTTGATCAAATAAGAGCAGTTGTATATGAAATTGTAATATGTATACCAAAGATGTTTTCAGATAGATGTTTTTATTAGTTTTGGTTTTATTATGGAGCTATATTAATGCCATTAGGCATGGAATAATGGAGCATTCAAATAGCGGTTTCAGCTGTGATGGCAGTACTTAAAGCATTGAATCTAATTTTGTATTATTTGGTTCGACTTGTGTGGTTTTGTTTAGGCAACAGCACAACAGTTAAGCTCGTCCTAACTGTTGGGTTTATTAGTGTAAATTAAAGATTTGACTTAGCCTCAGATAAGTTAATTGAGAGAGTGTCAAATTATATAATCATTCCAGTTGATCAATGTATGTTGGTCGTAAGTTGAATTCAAGAGCTCATTTAGTATGTGAAAGACTTTATATCTTTATGTCTTTATCAGTTATTCACCCATTGCTTATATCTTCCTCAAATTTCTTGCTTCACATAATCAATTATTATGCTCAAAAACTTCAAAGCGAATTTAATTTTTTCCAAGCTCATAATTATATGAGGGACTTTATCTGTTGCGCATATTTCTCTCCATCTCCATCTGCTTTTCTTCGCTGCATCAATGAATCATCTTTAAAATGTCAAAAAGAGAGTATTGAATCTTCACCAAGCCCATAATTAACCTCACTCTGTTATTCTTTCCTTCACTTCTTCGTCTCGTTTGTTTCGCGCATATGTGCGTGCTTTTTGCGCTATCGCGTGAACTGAAAACGTGTCTTAACGTATTCCTTGCGAGCCCTCGTTAGGCATTGTTGCAGGCAATTGTCCATGTCGAGGGCTCTCTTCGGCGTCTGCCGATGTGCTGGCCGATAGGGCAGGCAGCCAAGTGGCCAAAAGAGCTTTTTAATGCGGCTACTTGCATCGGCTAACAGCCGGTTTCAGTTTCACTGTCAGGGACAGGGCCAAGTGAAAAGGGGTGCGGAGTGGGGGGCACCCAGGTGTGGCACCGCTTAATGAATGAAAATTATATGGCTCGGGTAGCTCAAGCTAGCTGAGACTTGCTGTCTCTGTAGTATCACAGACTTACGCTTAACGACATTTGAACAGGTTATTTATTGACTTTGCCAGCAACTACGAGCTCTTCTACTCGCTTAGTGCGGCCAACGCAAAACGACTTTATAATTAAAGCATCATGTTCAGACAAAGCTGACAACTTATTAGAAATATCGTATGCCAATAAAAATATGAGTTTTATATAGAAAAGAGTACAATCAAAGAAAAATGAAGCTGAGACAACGCGAATTAAATTGGTTTTAAAAGAATATCGCAAACAGAAATCTAATTGAATTAAAAATAAATGGAAATACTATCGACAATATTATTGAGAATTGATTGTGACAAGTTTTCAAATTATATTTTGTAGTGCTTTATAGATGACTACTATCGCCTAGATTTAGATTTAACAATGAAGTAAAAAAACATATATTTATAGTTTATCTTTTGTTTTTGGAGTCAATTTATACAATAGTATTGACAAAGCTTTTCCTTTGTTGTATCCATATATGAATATGAAAAAAGTATCAACAATTGTTATCTATTGTTACTATTAGCTTTCGATAAGTATATATATATAAATATATATTGATGATATCGATTAATTTTAATATGATTTTATTTATCTTCTTTCTGTTATTTGTTAGATCAAACAGTTGAAACAATTGAATTAATTATCAGTTGATAATCACTAAAATCGATATATTTATTGAAATTTTTATTCATAGTTGCATATTACATTAAATAAATATTCATAATCGTCAGTTTCGACAGTTGAAATAGTTCATAGATTTTATTCTATATAATATATCATAACATATCTAAATAATCATATCAAATAAAAGTAATTGATAATTTCTTTAATATATTTTTCAACTACCCATATCCATGAACTATAAACATATGATCTTATCTAGCGAACGTGAGTGAATCATAAGTTTCAATGGCCTAAATATAATTTTTAATCGATGATAAGTTTTGTTATTTATAGCATATATATTTAGTTCTGTTTAACTTTTAAATAATAGGTTTCTTTGCAAATTGATTTTGATCAATCGATGTGTTTAATATATATCGACTACGAGCTATTTGCCATGATATAGTTTTCAAAATTTTAGTTTTGTTATTCAATTTGTCACTTTTTACTAGTGATATTAATTCTTATCAATAATCATCAATGTATTTCTTCCATAGTAAAACAAATAATTGATAATTATGTATGAAATATTCTGTTATCTACGACCTGCTAAATTTTAGTTCTTCCTATGTACTATGTGTGAAACTAAACACACTCCGAAAATTTCATCAAGAATTATTTAAGCAACATAAATTTTCTCAAGAAATTTCGCGACGTTCGCAATAAATACAGACTAAAAACTTTCTTTGTACAATGACAATTACTGATGCACTGACAGCAGACAGTTTTGTTGTCGTGCAACTTGCTCAAAACTCACATGCCGCACAACATATGTAGCGTATTAACAATGAGCGGAGCCCTGCTTGACAGAGAGATAGAACACATACATACTTGAGCAACAGTCCAGGCGACAGACAGCACGAAGGGAGAAGAACTCAACGACCAACCAACGAGCAGGTGTTCCAACTTATTCATTAAAACAAAAGGAAATAGACGGTCAGACGAACGACAGAAAAGAGGAGCGAGGGACAGGCAGCAAGAATCCAAGACATTGCCAGTCAGTTAGAACTTTTGGCTGGGTGCTGCCTGTGCTGGTTAAGATTGTGGTCGACACGCAATTGCCGCAATTTCAACTTGAATGCGCTCCTCACACACACTCACTAAGAGCAACTCTGCTGGCACAGACGACAGACAGGCGTTGCAGCAAGGCGCTTAGAGGCAGTTCCCCCCCCCCCCCCTTTGGCGCCGCCTGCTTCCCCCAGCTAACATCCGCCGCAGTTCATCCTGGCAAAGAGCGCGCCAAGTGCCGCAGCGTCAATTGGAAACCGAATCCGGTTTTTGGGTGCTTGTGCGTTAACTTTCCATGCCCGGTAGCGCTGATTGCTAAGACAACGGCCGACCAATTCATTCAATGCCAGCTGCCACACTGCCTCCAGAACCTGAATTGCTTCTCCTTCGCCAACCACTTGCCACAACGTTGTTTTTTGTTTTTTGTTTCTGTTTTTTGCATACGATTTGTGCCGCCTCTGCGGGCGATGCCAGTTCGATTTATCATGGCCAAAGTTATGATCGGCTAAGTGCCGGCATTTAGTGCTCCCAGTTTGATGGTCGTAATAAATTGTTCCCATGACAACTCTAATTATGGTCGAGTTTTCAAATAGTTGAGCTGCTGCCTGGATACATATTGAGCTTCCTTGAAGGCATCAAAAGTCTTGAGTGAACTCAGAACACAAATAAGTTGTTTATGCTTGAAAATTAAAAGAAAATTAGAAAAAGAAAACAAAATACAGATACAGATACAGATACAGATACAGATACAGATACAGATACAGATACAGATACAGATACAGATACAGATACAGATACAGATACAGATACAGATACAGATACAGATACAGATACAGATACAGATACAGATACAGATACAGATACAGATACAGATACAGATACAGATACAGATACAGATACAGATACAGATACAGATACAGATACAGATACAGATACAGATACAGATACAGATACAGATACAGATACAGATACAGATACAGATACAGATACAGATACAGATACAGATACAGATACAGATACAGATACAGATACAGATACAGATACAGATACAGATACAGATACAGATACAGATACAGATACAGATACAGATACAGATACAGATACAGATACAGATACAGATACAGATACAGATACAGATACAGATACAGATACAGATACAGATACAGATACAGATACAGATACAGATACAGATACAGATACAGATACAGATACAGATACAGATACAGATACAGATACAGATACAGATACAGATACAGATACAGATACAGATACAGATACAGATACAGATACAGATACAGATACAGATACAGATACAGATACAGATACAGATACAGATACAGATACAGATACAGATACAGATACAGATACAGATACAGATACAGATACAGATACAGATACAGATACAGATACAGATACAGATACAGATACAGATACAGATACAGATACAGATACAGATACAGATACAGATACAGATACAGATACAGATACAGATACAGATACTTTTATATAAATACAAGAATTTAATAATTAATTCATAAAAATTATTAATTCTTATAAATTAATATTATTAATTAACTGTCAGCTCAGCTTGTCTGTTTATAGAAAACATAAACCAAACTGTGAAACTTCCAGCTCATAAAAATAAGATCTTTATCGTTTTCCAGAAGATTAATAAACTCAACTTGTCCATAAAATTATTATTTTGAAAATCGCACCTCAGCTTGTATGCAGACGCACTATGAATAATAAGATTCTAGATATATCTTATTTATTGGCAACACATAATCGCTGGTAAATTATAATAAATTTTATAAAGATTGAAAAATAAAAAATAAAAATAAAAATTTATTGTTTCGATTCTTTAAATATCCAATGCCAAAAAGAACTTGATTTTCATATTCAATTAAAACCACAAAAAAATGAATCAAAAAAAAATAAATAAATAAAAAAAAAAAAAAAACAAACAAATAGTTGCCATACCAGAACGGAAGCAGCCAACTTAGAGCTCTTTGAAACGTAGTTAGAGTTCAGAAAGAGGCCATAAATATTGTTCATTTGTAAATAAATGGTTAAAAAAAGTAGAAAAAAAATATAGTAATGAAAAGAAACGCAAATAGAAAACGCGCAGCGCACAGCATATAAAACATTGTCCAGTTGTCCCAATGTTCGGTTCCAGTTTGGACATAGCTGCGCCTCGGCTATTTCCTAGACAAACATGAACATGGGCCGCCCCACAAGTTAGCTTTTTGTATGTGTGTGCGTTTGTTTTATTACAGTATCATCTTCCGGTCACTTTGTCATTTCTCCACAACATATTTCAAACAGTTACGACCAGACAAGTGGCCGCTGCGCGTGGCCAGACCATTGCACCCAGGAACTATACGAACAACACTATAACAAGAGCTGAAATTATTGAAAAAAAAAAAAACAAGCAAAAGAAAGAGATAGCAAGAGACTTGCCCCAGCCATGAGACCTACAAACGGATGTGCTATAGACAAAGTCGATTGGTTTCTTGCTTCTTTTTATCAGTTTCTTTTTCGAGCTTGTTTATGTTGTCGCCAAGTGAGTGGCTAAAAAACAGTTCTTAGCAATTATTATATACATATATATCTATAACTATTATAGTATTAGTTAATTGGTGTTGCGTGCATCAGCAATCGAGGTTCGTTATGCTAAAAATGGTAACCTAACACCTTATTAGTAATGATCCATCTGAGTTCGACTAAACAACGAATTTGAATAGAACATCAAGTTGGCTTTGCAGTTGAGCTGAGACCTGAATGGAGCTGAGAAATCAAATTTTTTTCATAATACCAATGTATCTCAAACTGAACAGCTTTTAGTTTTAGGACTTATAAATTTGCCCTATTTGATGTAAGTTAAATAAAATTAAAATACAAATGATAATTGACATTGAATATTTTCTCAACTAATCGAAAACCTTTAGCAATTATTTCATACTCGATAGAATGGTTCTTAAGTGGTGCCCTTCCAAAAATGAAGAAGTGAATCCTTTCTACATTGGTCCATATCCTGACAAATCATGTGGATCGTGTCCGTATGGTGCTTTTTCGGGCTTTGTGCCATGTGGTTGGCCCGATCGCTGTAAGGGCATGGCTGAAAGAAATCGATGCTGTGTTTCAAAAGAGGCCGCATTAACTAAGAGTGTGAAATAAGTTTTCAATGGGCAAATTTATTCAAAATTGCCCCATATATAATAAAGCAGAACACATTCAGTAAGGGATTGTACGAGTTTGATTTGAGTTTTTAATGGTTTTTTATTCGTGCAATAGACTTTGATAGCTAATCTTGACCAAGAAATCTTTAATCAATATCAAAGACTGCATATTAACTTTTTTAAAATTTATTTTAATCTAAATCAAGTAGCCACCATTCTCTACGTCAAATATACAAAAAAAAAAAAAAAAAAAAAAAAAATTGGTTGTATTATAAAAAAAAAAACCTATTTTAAAATATATGGAACTTATCTTATACAGACTTAAGAGAGTCCAACAATCTACTATTACAAAATCCTTGTACTCGTTCATAGTCTCCTTCCATTTCTTCATGTAGCTCACACTAGTAAGAGGTTTTAAAATTTCTCATTCCTCATTATTTACATTGAATTATATTATATTATATTATATTATTTAATTTACATAAGTAAAAATCATAAAAAAATTTTATATATACATATATATATCACACCTATCCCACTTAATATATAAGTCTTAATTGTCTTTTATTTTTTTCTGTATACTGTGCTGATTTCTTTCAGTGCACATTACTGTGTATAGATTTAGTAAGCGCGCTAAAAAGACTAAGCGACACAGCGGATCAGAATTGCCACTTTAGCCGCAGCGAACTATCGGCAAAGCGGACACACGCAGCCGCACACCCCCGCACACAGCCACACACAGCCCAACACACCAGCACACTAACACACTCACATAAATAAAGTAAGCCGAGCTGTGAGCTGTGCCCCACAACGTGCCGCACAATGGGGCACACGCTGCCCAGTGGCCGCCACTTAAAAGCAGTGCGCCCGGTTTCACAAAGTGGAGGGCGGGGCAAGCAGAGGGGCGGGGCAAGCAGAGGGGCGCAGCCAGACGCCTACACCAGACGCCTGCCCCGCTTGCCCCCCCGCACCAGCAGTGGTAACCGCAGCGCGCTGTGTCGCAACGCGCTTTGAATATGAATTACATAGAGAACGCACACGACTTTGACGCGAGGCAGAAGCAGAAGCAGCAGAAGCAGCAGCAGCAGCAGCTAAGCAATCGCTGTTTAACGTTTGATGTGTGCTGTTTTTGTTTTTGTGAGTGATCAGCAATGATGATGATGATTAACATGCAACAAGGTGCACTCTGGCAGGCGGAGAAACACTCGACGACAAGTTGTTTCCGCACCGCATACTGGAGCGTTCCTCATTGGCCTTTGTCAGCATTTGGCTGACTTGATTGATTGATTAATTGACAAAAGCCAACTGCCGTTATACACCAATTATGTTTATGAAAGTATTGAAATTTGCATATCTAATGCCACAATATATCTATATAGAAGCATTTGATGGCATGTCTAGATGAGAGCACTCATATAGGCCATAGGCACATTCAGGCAACTGAGTTGCGTATGTTGTTCATTGTGTTAGTTATGCAAATGCTGCATTTCCGCTTTCGAGCAACGCTTCGAATGGCTCCCCAGTGCAGCTTAATTATTCATTAATTTCAACTTAAAACTTACAGTATGCGTGCTGCTGCTATTGCGATACCCTATTGATAGCATAGGCATGGAGCATATGAATATGAAATATCAAATTGATTTATACATACATGCATTTTTCAATACAATTTAAGCTCTGACATTTGGCAATTGAATGCTCCGTACACATGTTTTGCGTGTGGAAGGGTATATACTGTAGGGCAAATAAATGAACACTAAGATAAACACACCAGGAGGAATAGAGATATAAATGACGCATGGTATGCTTTTTATTTAAAATACTTTCAGATTAAAAATAGTAAATATATATGTATATTTAATAATATTAAAACAAAATATAATCAAGATAAGAACAAGGGAGGACACGTTAAACAAAGCTATAAGGAAAATCTCCAATGCTCATCTATTCCAGTCAAACAAAGAAATTCATGTAGAGTTGGGAATCCCTCGGACTCCAAAAGGAGATTTCTAGACTAACCAAAGCCCCTACGGATCGCATAAGCATATACATAATAAAATCAAAATAGATTAATTTCAAAAATTAAAAAAAAAAAAAAAACAACAAAATTTTGAAGATTAATTTACCAAATATCTTATTATAAATAAAAAATAAAATATATTTAGAAATTTTGCTAACAATTTAAATGCAGAACTTGTCGAAGAGTTAAACTTTCACCTTTGCTTTATTTCAGTATAATTTATATTATGTTTATTATAACACAAAAAATCTACAAATTATTATTATATTATTATAGGTAGAATATTTTTTAATTAAATTCTTTAATAAATATTTAAGTATATTTTTGATTTTACAAAAAAATATTTAATGTACTCAATCAACTAGGCACAACAGAAAATGCATTTATAATTTTGTTTTTGCTATTTTAAAGGAGTTTTAAATCGTATAGTTAATGATGACACCAAACAAATATTATCTTACTTGTGTGCAGGGTATTTAGAGTCTCAGCTTAAACATTTTGATGGTCTATATCATTTATTGGCTGGTCAGTATCTGCCGCCGGGGAGTGGCTTTGCACATCTGCAGGCTTTTGTCACCATAAATGAAGTGTTGCCCGATTATGAAATAATTGTGTTCATTGTGTTCGCATCCGCAAAGTGGACAGATAGAGAGAGAGAGGGAGAGAGAGTGAGAGAGACAGAGACAGAAAGAGAGAGAGAATGAGATGGGTGACTGGGGTCCCAGAAGCTTATCAGCTATTGTGATTGGGTCAATGTGTCTGCAGTGCAGCTATTAAAAGCTGACTTTAGCATGCCATGACTGTGCTGTCATTTAAGTACACTTCGAGCCATGTAAAATGAATGGAAAATCTATTCACTCTACATACCCGACACGAAACACAAAACACAACAACCCAGAAAACCAACAATAGTACCAAAGTGCTTCTATAATCTCTGAAGGTAAGTCGGACATTAGTTAACGTATTAAACATTTTGATCTATTGCTGGTTAAGCTTTAAGGGAACGCCGCCACAATGGTTATTATGTTCAATCCTGGTTACATTGGACCCAATCCTCCCTGCTGTGACACGGAATGCACATGCGAGAGCAATTGTCCGAATGCCGAGTGTGGGCCGTGTCCAGGACCGAATGCACCTTGTGGCGGTTGCTCCCCGGCAGCTGAGAAGACCCAAATGCCGCCGAACAAAGGTTATGAAGTATCTAAAGACAACAAACCAGGAGCCCCGATGCCAATGACAGATCAGCCAGCGCAAGATCGGAATTGTGAACCCTTTTAGATCCAGACACTCCTCAAGGAGCGATCGTCAAAATTCGAACATCAAGTTGGCTTTACAACTGAACTGAGGCTTGGGAGGAGCTGGGAAAACACATTTTCTTCATTACACAAATGTAGCTCCAACTGAACAGCTTTAAGTTCTAGGCATTTTAAGTTTGCCAGAATTAAAGTAAGTAAAAAATAAAATACAAATATAAATTTTTATTGATTATCTTCTCATTTAATCGAATAATTCTAGAATCTATTCCAGCTCTTAATATAAACTCGGCAAAATGCCTCGTAAGCAGTGTGGCCCCAAGAGTGAATACATGAATCCTTTCTACGTTGGTCCATATCCCGATCAATCATGTGGACCGTGTCCGTTTGGCATATTTTCGGGCTTTGTGCCATGCGGATGGCCCGATCGCTGCAAGGGCATGAATGATGAGAGACAGCGATGCTGCGTTCCAAAGGAGGCCGAATCCACCAAGAGCATGAAATAGATTTTGAATTGGCAAATTTATACAAAACCGCCCGATATACAATAAAGCAGAAGATGTTCAGAAATAACTTTTTTTATTATTTATTATTTATATGAGATATAGGATTGAAGAGATTTTGCTAGCAAGGGAATCTTTTATATTCTTTATGCCAAAGGCTGCATAATGATAAACTTCGTATTGTTGATATTCATTTTAATCAATCAAGTAGGCGATGCTCTCGACGTTATATATACAATCAAATATTTTCATATTCTCATAAAGGTTTAGCTGTTATTTTAAAATGTATTAAGCTTAAATTTAGATTAGGTCTAAGAGCGTCTGGTCCAGGTTTCGCCTGTCGTTATCACCATCAAAATTTTTATCAGAGCAAAGCAACAAAAAATATATATAAAAATACCATACTCATGATGCAGAAAGTGCGCAGCGCCTTGGGTGAGGTACACGAATCACTCTCGCTGGTTCAACTTGATGAAGGACCTACAATGGATGTGGAGTCCTTGGATAATGCACTGATACAGATATGGTTGAAGCTTTGCTTTCTGATTGGAAAATTTATGGCAGTGATGACATACTTTGGCGGCTCAACATAACAGAATCATAAATCGAAAAAGAAAAATCATAATCGAAATCGAAAATGATGATGATGACGAAGCATAAATGCCTTGATTTGACAATCAAAAAGTGTTTGAAAATTTGGATTCTGTTGACGAAATTTCTAGTTCTAGGCAATGTTCGGCTATTTGGCTCTGTTGGCCCGCAGATAGTAAAGGAAAGACACGTGCTGCCATGGAAATCGCGCACGAATGTATTGGGGCGATGGGTGTGATTGCATTATTTGTTATACTGACGCAAGTGACGACGCAGGTGGTCGCCAATGCCACGCCCCAATTGATCAATGATGGCGCAACGCTTGTGGATTATATTTCGCACCCACGTAGCATTATGGATTGTGAACGGATCCGTGATGCATGTAATGCTGTGAAGAAGACTGGTCGTAATCTATATAATATACTTGAAATGTTTGCCTTAACCAGTCCTTGGTGAGTTAGCCATGGCAATCTGTATTAAGGGTGCACGAAAAGTAAGGTAAGGCCATAAGAGAGGGGACAGACTGCAAACAAAAGGATTGAAAAGACTCGTCTTTGAATAACTTTGTCACCGACTGCAATTGCAGCTGAGTTAAATACAAACGCAAAGTGTGAGTCAAAGAATACCATATATGTATATATATAATTATATATAAAATATTGTATATATATATATACATATTATATATTCGATCAAAGCACACATAGTTTGTAAAGCAAAGTTGGCTTTGATTTTCTTTTCTAAATCGAGTCTGGCTTTGCCCTCTCAGCTGTATATTCAGTTTCGTAGTTGGGCTCATTCCCTTTCGGTCTTTCGGCTTGTGAACATAACAAATGAAATAAGGATTTTTCAAAAATTTCGTTTGTTTGGCTAATATTCACACATATTTTTAGCTGCAAAGAAAGTATAATATTGTGAGTATAAAAAATATATTAATTTTTTTTTTTTTTTTGCTAATTTCATTGTTTTGCATTTTTCCAGCCCTTGAGTAGAGTCTTGATGTTAACATATATAGAATTTTAAGATGTATATCGTTTGCAAATTCGATCCCTTCTTTGTTGGACCTTGCCCACCCGGCTGCCTAGTGCCGGCCGGCGGTTGCGCCAGCTGTCGTGGCTGTTGCGGTGGTTGCTGCGGTGGTTGTTGCTGCTAAGCGATCAGCGTAATGGATTAACTAAAGTAATACCACCTCTACTAAGCACTATTTGCATGTAAACACTAATCGGTTAGTTTGCCTTACTCAGTTGCCCTTTTATACTATCTATCATTGATGGAGACGATGTGACAATTAGACGTAACTCTGGACAAGGCTGAAGATATGTGTGTATATATAACATCTGCCTAAATGTTCAATTTAAATTCTCAGTATTAAATATGTTCTAAATTTATTTGACAATTGTTTTATTTGTACTTTACTATTTATAATCTGTAATGTTGCAGATGTAGTTGTAGTGGATTGTAGGTTAGGGCAATTTGTCCTAAATATGTATATAAAATTTTTATTTTTGTTAATGTCTCTTTGCTATTTTTATTTTTTTTTGGATCTGCGACTTATGCATTATATATTTATCGTTTCTTCACTCCACTTCACTGGTTAATAGTAAAGTAAAAATCATAATTTACAATAATACAATTCTAGGTTGGTTTGGTTTTATCCACCTTTATGTTTCATCTGATCTTTATTTGATCCTTAAATAACCACATTATATATTCTTAATTATTAATAAATAAGAAGAAAAGTTTCAGTTTATATATATCTATACTTTTATTTTTTGTTAATTTAATCTTCTCAAAATATATCATATCATATTTTACATTTTATTTTTTGTTTATTTAATCTCAGAATATATTGTAATATCAAATTTTACATTTAAAAACCTTCACTGAGAGCAGCAAAAATCTATGTAAATGCATAATCATATTTATTCACCCTTGTGTCCTGGTACTAAATTGTGCTAGTTATCTGTGAATAAAGACTGACTTGATTATCAGCACTATAGTATAGTGAGCTACAACTTAAATAATAATATAATAATAATAAATAATATAAACTGATCCAAAATCTTTTTTTAATTTTTGAGAATTACTCAAAGTACTTTAAATCATTTTAAAAGAATAATTATATATTATTAAAAGAATAATTATAGCACTATAAGTATAGTGAACTACAACTTAAATAATAATATAATAATAATAAATAATATAAACTGATCCAAAATCTTTTTTTAATTTTTGAGAATTACTCAAAGTACTTTAAATCATTTTAAAAGAATAATTATATACTTTTTATTGGCATGCAAACAGCAATAGCTCTTTAAATGAGGGATAAATTTGCTTCCTACATGAAACTGAGTATTGGATTGGATATAAATGGAAAATCTGCCAGAGCTGAGATTGTATCATTGTTATGAAATTATAGCTATAGACTTCAATAACTTCTCATGCAATAAAGTAGGCTAAAAATATATCAAAAATATAATAAATTTTCAAAGTTAGTAGGCTTTGACTAGTTCGGCTGGTAGCCTAGTTTCGTCAAACTCAACTACCTTCATTATTTTTCAAATTTTCAGTTAGGCAGCTTAACATGCAATGAAAAAATAAAACAGGGCGCCAGCTGAGGAATTAATATACACATATCTTCGGCCCACAGGAAATACTTGAGTAAGTTACTTGGTGAAATATATTATTTCAGATTGTTAATAAAGCTTTGTGCAGCTGCAGCGAGTATATAATTGGTACTAAGAAGGACTTCATTCAGTTGCAGTAGGATATATAAAGAAAATGCTTATCGTTTGTAAGTTTGATCCTTTCTATGTTGGTCCGTGCCCGCCCGGCTGCCTCGTCCCAGCGGGCCGATGCTGTGGCCCCTGCGGGCCGTCTTGTGGTCCTTGCTGCGGGCCATCCTGTGGTCCTTGCTGTGGTCCGTCCTGTGGTCCTTGCTGCGGCCCATGTGGACCATGCGGCAGTCCATGTTGCTCATCCTGCCCATGCGGCTGGTAGCTCTCCTAAAATATGTCGTGGTATGTTTTGAGCTGGGAAACTCTCAACATGTATTTTGAAGGTGTCTTTTTATATAGCCCCCACATGCCGGTACGAGGAATTAATGACTGAAGATATGAATGGATATTAGACCTCAGCCATTTTAGATCATTAACGACAATAAAAGAATAATGTAAAATTCAATAGTGCATTGTTTATGGTCTTGGATGCTGCTGCAAGGAGCTGGCGTTACTTATGTTGTCCTAGGTAAGGACTTGCGGTACTCAACAGCTGTTCGGTTCGATGCGCCACTGCGCAGCCGCATCTCGAACCAAGTGGGGCTGGTGTAGGGGATAAGTTAGTAGCCAAAAAATAAAAAAACATCGAATGTAGAGCATTGTGTCAGGTCAAAGGCTGTGGCATCCACCTGCCTGATGCCTGATGCATGATGCTGTTCTCTGGGACTTGGCCAGCTATGTTTTGTTTTGGCTTAGCGCGATTTATGGCGCGCACACACTTATACACCGTGGGTATTCCTGCTGCTGCTCTTTAAGTTAGTCCTTTACATGTGTGTGCGTCTGTGTGCGTCTTTGTGTGTGTGTGTGCAGGATATTTCACTCTCATTTTGGCATACGCGCGCGGAATTTATTGCGGCAGGTCGGAATTTTCATTGCTTTGCGTGCTTTGTTTGTCGGCAAGCCCAGAGCTGCTTTCGAATGTCTTACTTTTAGCAGCCACTGTTATATATTTGTATTATTTAAAGCAGACCAACATTAAATACTAGAAAATGTAGCTATACTTAAGAGGTAACCAGACGCTAACTGTATGTTTTATGGCTTAAAGTTTGAATTAGAAACTCTAAGGCAGAAGCTAGTGATGTATTGTAATAATTTTAGATAATATAATAAAATATACTGGTAAGAGTTTTGGAAAAATTAAAAAAATATTTATTTATTTTATTTTGATTTAATTAATTTAATAAATAAAATCAATTTATTTCAATTTCAATAAAAAAAAAAAAAAAACAATATTTCCAACTTAATCAAAAGGCTAAAAAAAAAAAATTAAAATTAAGAAAAAAAAAAATAAGAGTCCATATTTTTTGTTACTTTATTCATATTTATCTAAACTTAAAAATATTTTATAGACTGCTAAAAATTATAGAAAAATTAAAAAAAAAATTACTATTTAGTTCTAATTAATTTAATTCAATAAAATAATTTGTCAGTTCCAAAACTTTATAGAAAAATTAAAAAAAACTACTATTTAGTTCTATTTAATTTTATTCAATGAAAATTGTTTGTCAGTTCCAAAACTTTTTTTAATAATCTCAAACAAACTTACATTCTATATTTTTTTGCTTTAAATATAAGCTGATTTAATTCTCAAATAATAAAAAACAATTTCAAAATAATAATAATAAATAAGTAGACATATATACTTTATATGTGGTTTCCTATACATTCAACTGTGCCCTTAAGCCAATAGATCAGAATGAAAAATTTTAGATTGGGCCTAATAGATATATACTTGAACTAAGATAACCTTTAACTAAACACTTGCGTATATACTTATCATACACATAATTATTTTTTAAATATTACCCATTTACACTCCTTCCACCCACATACATTTCCCATTGCACGTTTTAACTTGTTTACTTTGCACCCAGCTCAACCTGCTGCAGCACGTAGCAATGCTGTAGCTGGAGCCCAAAAATTTGTTGCGCAGCAGTTGGGCCATGAAACATCCAGTGATGGGTGAGCGTTTTGTTTAACTGTAATTAAATGCCTCCGAAAAACTATATCCGTATCCATTCGCACTGGCAAATGAAGCCAATGATCATAAAGAGCGCTAGCCGAAGCAGAAAAAACATAGAATGCACGAACGAGGCTCGGCCGAGCTCGGCTTGGCTCGTTGCGACTCGGCTCGGCTAGGCTCGACTCGCCGCTGTGCGAACATGTGTGCTTGCAAGTTGCAACATGTTCGAGCTGGCGCGAGCTTGCTTGAAAGTTCTTAACTTTCATTGCATTCGATCTCGGAGTCAGTATTCGTTTAACATTCGCGTTGTGCGGACGTTGTTCGTTTGATCGTTCGCTTCGGTTCAGCTGACAAGTTCACGTCTTCGCGATATTTCGAAGCCTGTCAAATTCCCAAGCCACCAAAACAGTTCGTGTTTAAGAACTGCATTTCAAATTTGAATTAAGCAATTTAGCTTTAGTTGTGCAAAGTTTGTGTTTCAATTACTGTTGTTATTGTTGTGAACCTGTGAGCCCTTTGCAAACATATTACTCATTTATTGGCAACTCCGCAACTTATTTGAATATTTTTGCCACAAGATTAGTGTGTGTGTTTGAGTGTGTGCGTGTGTCTGTGTGTGTGTGCGCGTGTGTGCCATGATTAACAAGCGCCTGCCGCAGGAGGCGTGATGTAAACTGACATTTTTTGTAATTTTTCGATTTACATGCCGTTGCACATTGGGTAAGTTTCGAATAACCTAAATGCATAAATATATATATAAAGTGAAAAAGTGAATAAACTTTTCATTTTTCGAAATTTTTGAAGCATGTCAAATTTATATGGAAATCAGTTTGACTTGGCGTAAAAGGAATTTAAATAAATTAGAAATTATGATAATTGGAATTTAAAAAAAAAAAAGATAAAAATAAATGAGAAGTTTAAAAATTTATTATATTTATAAAATTTAAATTGAATTTTTATCAACTATTTATACAACTTTTTATTTATGGGGTTCTTGCAATATATTTTAATTCTTTGTCAAAATGTAGCTATATTTCAAATATTTGAATACTATGCAAAATATATGTCAGTGTTTATTAAACTTTTTTTTTTTTTATTTAAATTCTAAAAAATTAATGTACAAAATTAGTAAAAATTTCTTAGTCTATATTTTTTATAATAAATCTATAAAAACGTTTAATAAATTTAATAAAATAATAAAAATAAAAAATTTTAATAAAACCCAACTGCTGTCTTGGAAAAAAAAAAATTATATGCCGAATAAACAATTGTTAAATATTTGATAATATATATTTTTTAAGTATAATTCATCATTTCCTTTTGAAATTTAGAATTTCAGATTTATCATATTTCAATGATAGCAAAAGCTGCTTAAATATTAACAGACTTAAAAATTTATTAGCTGTCTATTGGCATTTGTCCATGCTAAAAGCTTTTGACGTGCAGCTCGTCTTATCAAATTTACAGTAACTATTAATGAAAGACTCAATCAAACTCAGAATGACAGTTCATATTTTCCTACGTATTTAGCAGCTCGCATTGAAGGCAGCTCAATATAAAACCTTTAAGCTCTAATCAACTGACACCTGCGCCAATGTCTCAAGTGCGAACAAACCGCAAAATCAATAAATCTACAGCGATATATATGTATATATATAATGTATATATATAGTGATATATATCAGATATCTGCACTTCCGCTTGCGAAGCCCCTTTCGCTTTGTGGGCTAAGCAATCGTCAATTACAGAGTAGACCGCAAAGTAATTCAGTGCCAGCGCCAAATTGCAACTGAAATTGTGTGTGGATAAAGTGCGTAAATTTTAGCCAATCGATTTCAAATTCATTGCCTAAGCCAGACGACGCAACGAGCACAGCTCATAATTTGCCATATCGTCGTGGTCCATAAATTAGCGCGCTTTGAATTTCCGATTCTTGTGCATAAAACAAAATTTTATGTGCTTTTTTTTTATCGCGCAAAATGCGAGCTATAAATTGTTGACAGTTTTGAAATAGAAGGACATTATAAATTGCCTATATATATGTATATTTATATTGGCCAACAGGTTGGCTATATAATGAACATAAAATTACTTTAAAATATTATATGGCTTAACTTTCTGGCTGCTTACACCTGTGCACACCTGCCGCAAATTTATACACTTATTAAAATTGCTAAACTTGAGCAGCTCATTCGTCATGCTGCAGTAGGACTGGAGGGGGGCTTCAGTTGATGAAGGAGCGACGCCTTTTTTTAGCTGGTCAGTTAGGCAGTTGAAGCAGGCCCTTCCCTTAGTCTTTACACAGTTATTGCTGCATGTGATTAAAATATTTTGTTTCATATGTAGTTCTTTTGCTTATCCCTTTTATTTTGTTGTTGTCTCTCTTTCTCTTTCGCACTCTCTCTTCAGCTGATGAGGGATCTGGTCAGTTGGGCAGTTGAAGCAGCCCCTTCCCTTAGTCTACACTCAGTTATTGCTGCATGTGATTAAAATATTTGGTTTCATATGTAGTTCTGTTTATCCCTTTTATTTTGTTGTTTTCTCTGTCAACCCTCGAAATCCATTTGGTTTTTGGTGTTCTGCGGCCATCATTACCATCAGCATAAACATTATCAGCAACAGCCCGTCTCATCAGCATTTTCATTGCCTCGCTTTTGCATAATTTTTGGAGGCATAAACTCTCACATAATCCGCAGCCTGATGACAACTAAAATGGGTAAAAATAGATGAAACACACATAGTCCCAAAGTGAGAAAAGTTGTCATCCTACCCACACCCACACATTCACACACATACACACATTCACACACATTCACACTCATGCTTGTTTGTATGTGTTAAATGTTTTAAAAATGAAGCGCCGAAAAGTTTGGCGCCCGAATGTTACGCATACGCCGTGTTGTGCGTCGCGCCTCGGATTATGTCTTGGGCTTGGGCATATAGTTAATGGCATGCAGCTGCTGTTATACTTGCGGCCTCGCGTCGACATACTTATGAATTTTAAGGTGATTCGCGTGTCGTCGGGTTAGGCTTAAGTCCATATCAAATGTAGAATATTTTGTTAAGCATACGTCGCGTGTGCCAGCAGCCAGCAGCCAGCAGCTGTGCGACGGTTGTGTGTCAGAAGGGTTGCTCGGCGCATCATAAATCAAATCAAAGTTGACTGCAGCAGGGCTGCTCTCGTAATCAAAATCATTTTGTGGTTTTCAACATGCCATCTCTCTCCTCCTTAGAGTAATTAATCATTAAAAGTAATTGGTTTTATGTTTTGATTTGACAGTTGAAAAATTGCAGCTGTGACAATTCAATTCCATTTCCTTTTATTTCACTTTATATTTCATATTTTTTGCGGAACAAAGTTTTTATTCCACTTTTCTATGTATGAAAAATTGCATTAATATTTTTTGCTTGATTTGTTTGTGTGCTTCAGACTGCAAAATATGCATTTAAAACTGTTTCAATGTAAAAGCTTTGCGAATTCACAAAAGTGAAATGAGTGTATTGGTCCGTTCGTGCTGTCCGTCCGCATGTTCGTCCGCCTGTTCGTACGAATGTCCGTATGAATGCAAACAATTACCATGTCAAAATATTTTCCGATCCGCCTAATAGGACTGTTTTAGAGCTTGAAATAATTAAATTACTGTTGGCATCAACTGTTGATTTGCACACGAATAATATATATACAAATTAGGGGAGTGGTATTCTGCAGTCGGTGATGCCTGACAATAATGTTCTTACTTGCTGCAGACAAACAAAAAAGGAAATAAAATATTAAAAATAAATATTATATAGCAACTAAATAACAAAGCTTTGCCCACAAAAATTTACATATGCCATTTTTTGTTTGGCATATGTTTACGTTTTTATGCTTTTTATTTTACTAAAATAAATTTAATATTCAATATTTGATAGCTTTCTTTATAAACAATAATCACAGGAAAATACTTAATATTCATTTTTTTAATTATTATATTTTTTTATATAATATTAAAATATATAATTTACATAATATTATATATATTATTAAAAACAAATTGCAAATGTGTTTTTGGCTTAACTTTACACAATATTAAATTATATTACTTTTTATCACATATCCTATAAGCGTGTTTTATAGCCGCTTCACATTTCAATTTATAATTTTATGTTATGCATGAACAGCCGTTGAACTTTTTTGGTTGAGTATGAGAAAAAACCAGACGCAGACACAGCCACAGACACAGACAAAATTAAGAAATTAAAGTGAAGCCACGGGGCACAATAAGCAAAAAGTTTCAATCCCGAAAAAGAGAGCGAAAAACTTTTGCAAAAATTGTTGACAATAAAAATGATTAAAAATGCGTTAAAGTATTTACAGAAATAATGCCGCAGAGACCCGTCATAAACTTGGTTTATTTTGCTTAAGCAAGCGGGATGGCTGAGAAATGCGCCGCTCAGCCTGACACTACTTCAAAGGGCATAAAACGGGAGCTAACTTAAACCAAAAATATACAAACACACAAAAATAACAAACAAATCCCGGAGTCGGAGAACTCAGCGCACAGTTTTTTTGCTTTAGTTGTCCCGCGGAGTCTGGAATTGAGCCACTCGTCGGCGCCCAATAATAAAATTGATGCTGTGTATAAATATATTTTTCAAGTGCTTGTTTCTGTTTCCAAAGTTTTTTATTTTATTTTTTTTTTTTTTTTTTTGGTTTTTATTGAAGTGTATTTGGCTAGCTAATTAAATGCTATTTGGTTTGTCCTCAATGTAATTCGTATTAAATATTTATGCGTCATTTAATCAGAGCAACAAATAGTCTTGTGACTGACTCCAGCTCTTAGTCAAGCTATGAGCAGCATCATCTCTAGAGGCCTAATTCGTCGTTTTTATTTTTTGTGTATTTAAACATTAAATGGGCTTAGATTTGATTAGCGTCGTGTGTTCTTTTCATATCAATGGTGGCAACGTGAATGCTTCAGCGAAATTGTGATTTTAGTACGTCATTTTGTTGTGAGTATCTCAAAAGTAGACGACTGTTTGATATCCTGGAAGCTGCTCTGTTATTAAACATGATTTACTTCACCTGATCTCTATTCTCTTAATGAACTAAACAAACTTTTTAATATGTTTTTATATCTTTTTGTTGCTATCACTTTCTAAGCTAAAACAATTTTTTTATTCTATATATATATATATATATATATATATATATATATATATATATATATATATATATATATATTTATTAATTATTATTTATTAATTTATTATTAGTATTATTATTTTTTTAATATTTTTTTATACTTACTTTTTAAATAGTTTTGAAAAATGTAATTTAAATATTGTTTAGTATTTACATAACAAAAAATAATAATAATATATTTATTTTGAACTTAATACATTTTTTTATATAATTCGAAGTTTATATACATATATATATATTTTTGTTGTTGAATATGTGGGATATTGTTTTTTATTTTTTTTTTTTTTTAGTTTTTTTTTAAGTTTTAAATTTTTAATTTTGGGATATTATTTTAAAATTATTTTAGCTTAGTTTTTAAGTAACTTATGTTCTAAAACAATTATTTTTGACCCAATGTAATTAAAGTTAGTTCAGAGCAACCTTCTCCCAAATCAATTACAGTGTAAATATAATAATTTTTTTAACTTTAGAATATTTTAAAATTTTATTTGTTAATATATTTTTTGAATAGTTTTATTTAGTCTTTAAGCAATTTTTTTTCTAGAAGATTACTTTTCCCAATTCAAATGCATTTAAATCAGAGCAACTCTCTCCTAAATTTAATTACAGGGTATACGCATAATGCGTTTGGGTCGCATTTTATTTGCTTTAGCCTGAGTGCTCTCATCACATTTTTTGTTGCTCGCCTTTTGCCTTTCATGTGGCCAGTAGAATTAAAATTATATATTTATATACAAATGTACATACATACCCTCACACATATATTTATATAATTGTATAGCTACGCATGAGGGTTATAACAACATTGAAGTACTGCAATTTTCTTGCAATTAAATATGTAGCAGCATTTCGCATTAATAAATTGATTCTTAATTAAAAAGCCCAAGCTGAAAGTTACGCGGTTTAAGGTCTGATCAAACGTAAAACCCTTTTCAAACCATTTTTTTTTTTTTTTTTTTTAAATGTTTACCGTGTTTTCATGCCAAATTAATGTATTCAACATTTTTTTATAATTTCATCTGAATATATTTGTTAAAATTCATATTTTTTAATATTTATTTATGAGCATGAAGCTGAGTACTTTATTGACTTATCTATTAAAAAGCAAACATATTTTTGTGAAAGGCAAATTTGAGTCCTTCTATAATTTCACATATAATAGAGATATGAAATATCTGACCTTTTACAATTTGATATTAAATTCATAAAAGCTTGCAGGTTTATTCTTTCTCTTTCTCGATAAAACCAAAATTGCTAAAATCCATCTATGTAAATACCTTTGAGCATCGCTTCGCCTAAGTAACTTTTAAATAGCTTTTCATTGGGATCATCGGCGATATCAATAAAGCATTAACTTTGCCATTACATCTTCTTGTATGAGTGTGTGTGTGTTTGTATGTGACAATTGCATAAAGGCTGTCGTTCAGCGAAAAGTTCGATACTTGACAATATCGCCTGAAGGGTGACAAAAGCATTCCGCTGACAACTGGCGGCAAGCGCCAGTTTGTTGCCAACTGTCAGCTCGTTGTCCAAATGACAAATGGGCGCATTTGCCTTTTGTCAGACAGCGCCATAGATACGATGGAATCGCGGCAAGCGGCCGTAAAAATAAAAGCAGGCAAATAAACAGTGCGGGAGCAGCAAGAAAACAACAACAACAGTAAAAAAACAAAACAAAAGCACGAGCAAAAGCAAAAGCTGCTTTTATGCCACACACGTTGCAAGTCGCGTCGCGTTGAGTCGAGATGAAAAATCGGGGCATATATTTATTTATTTCTGCACGCCGCCAAAAAAGAAAGAAGAAGAAAATTGTCAACACGAATCAATATTAACGACGAGAGCGTGAACAAGTTTTAGCTGCCAGACGAGTAACATCGTCATCGTCATTGTCATCGTCATCCTCATCAGATCTGTGATAAAACCCAGCGATACTCGCATAAAACAGCAGCGTTTTCTATCTTAAAGTATTATATTTCTGCACATAATCGTAATACACTCCGCCTTTGTTGTTGCTGTTGCTGTTGTTGTTTGTGTTGTTTGCGTGAGCTACAAAAATCGAAAATCAAGCAATCAACAAAAATTGTTGTGCGTTTCCACTTCATTTGCCAAGTTCAACTGCTCTGCAAATTTGTTTGTCTTAACTTGAATTTGACTGTTTAATATAAAGAAATGGAAATAGAAATTAGAAATGTTATTTGAATACAAATAAAACATATTTATACACATGCTGATAAATATTATCACATTATGTTCGTTAGTATTTAATGTTGCTATATCTGGACTATATAAGAAAAATTTAATCAAATTTATCACATTGTTCATTCAACTTAATTATATTTAATATTTAGTTGGTATCAAAGGTATAAAGGTTATTTAAATATAATAAGTATTAATTAATAAATATTATGAGCTAATGTTTTCTGAAATTTTATACTTTGTTATATACTTAAATATATATAAATTTTATATATGTAATATATTATATATTTTTTTGCTACTCTGGGCTTGACTTTTTTAAAAATAGAAATGGGAAATATAAATTAAAAATGCTTTAATATATATATATAAAATATATTAATAAATATTATTTGCTCATGTTCTTTACTATTGAATTATATTTTATATAATATTTTGTTTTTTTGCTGAATGAGATTATGATTGATATGCGCTGAGGCGGCAGCTCATCAAAAAACTTGCTTGCAATATAAACAAAATCATAATCATAATATTCTATATCATTCTGCTGCTCAAAGTACTCTGATTTGTATGCATGTCTGTAGTTATGAAGTGAAGCTCTTGCTATGTGCATTTCATTTGCGCGAAGCTCGTATGGAAATAAGTATATCAAATACTCAAAGTGAATACAAAATAATATAATGATAGTTAAGCAATCTGCTCACTCTTCTAATAAGCTCTCTTAGCTGTATCTTTTCTATGAGGCTTATTTACTTTAATTGAACTCATCAGCTATATCATATTCTTTTGCTCTTTCAACTCAGAACTTATATGCTTCACCTTTGCCTGTCTGTTCAAAGTTGTCTGCAGACTTTTTCTCTCTACTGTCTTTCTCGATAAATTTATTTTAGCTGGGCTTACGACACTTAAATCAATAAATAATAATTCAATTAACTAAGTCTGCTAAAGCCTTTAATTCAATCTTCGTAAGTGAGAAGTTAAAGGAAAAGCTCGTTAACTTATAGCACATCCCACAAATACAAGTCAACAAAGTCCCCCTATTTCTTTACTTATTATTGTTATTATTTTATTACTTATTTATTTATTTGTGTTGCGCAAACAACTCGACATCCTTTCTTTTTTTTAATAAATTTTGTTCATAAATGAATTATTTTTGTTGACGAAAGAGCTCGTCGCCTTTTTTTATTTATATAAAATATTTACAGATTAACGAAAGTTGTAAACAGAAATTAGCAAAATTCATTTTGTTTTAAGTCTATGACACAAAAGAGTGACAGAGTACATAACTTAGGGGAAGTACGAGATATATGTAGGAGATATATATTGTTACTAAAGTAAAGTTTCAGGCAATATTTTATATATTTTTAGGTCAAGACCCAATACAGCAGATCTTGAGGGTGGAGGCGTATTCTCCCTTTTGACCTCTGCGGTAGCTAGCTAGAGAATGCAATTCAAAGTTGCCCAGCCAGGCTGTTTGTGTGACGATTCAACTTGTGAAGGTATTGTTTTGCCATCTCCTGGACTTTGTCTCCTATTTTTTGAGGTCTCTTGGTTTTCATGTACCTAGCTGCACAAAGTCTTCCAGCAATGCATAAAGCACTGAGTACAGACTAGTATATACTCGCTACTTCATAGTTATAAAAAGAGTCAATATTAATCTCTTCAGAATCACTCCCAAGCGCAAATACTTGTGTTATTAACAAACAATAAAAAATATATAAATAAAATAAAACTATTCTCCTTTGCTTGCTTTTGTCATGAATTTGAGCCCTCGCTTAAGCTACATTTGTCAATCAAACCAAACCAAGCATTCAAAATTAAAACATTTCTGTATCGCACTCCAAAGCGAATTAGAGCAGCGCACATTGAGTATACGCAGTGTGGGTGTGTGTTGAGCCCAAAGCTTTGACTCTGTCTGGTTGCTCAGACGAGCGGCACTAATTGCATGACAGACAACTTAAAATTTATAAAACTCAATTTGCTAATTGCTATCAAAATAATGAAGTCTACTTGTGTCTACTTGTGTCTGGCTGATGGGTCTGCCAAGGGGCTGCCGTTGCCGTTGCCGTTGCTGCTACTGCAGCTGATGCTGATTGCAACCATCAAGTATCATTCGAGTAATTTAAAGTGCACTCGCCTCGGCCGGAGAGCGGCTCTCGGCCAGTGGATGCTACTGCAGCGGCAGCCAGCTGAAGTTACTGCAGCAATAAAATCTAGCAAGTAGCTGCAACAGCAACAGCAACCTGCAACAACAACAACAGCAGCAACAACAATATGCTGCAAGAGCTGGCCAAAAGTTTGCTGCACACGCCGAGTCATACAAATAAAAGTTCAGCTGCAGCTTATGCAAGCCAAAAGTTCACCCTTTGCCATATACACTTGAGGTGTTTGCCCAGAACTTTGCTCACTCTCCCTCTCTCCCTCTAACTCTCTATTCCTCTGTATATTTTCCTTCTCTTAACTTATTTTTTGTTTGCAGCTATCGTTGCTTCTACATATATATAAATGTTTTATTTTTTCTTCTTCTTGGCCCACTAGCTTTGTCCATTTATGTCTTGTTAAGACTTTTATATGCTTAAGTCCATATTTAGTTTTATTTCGTGCAAGTTTCCTAAACTGCTCTGCTAACTAATCCCTAATCCGTTGCCAGCGGCAAGTAATACTTTAAACGTTGCACCAACAACTCCATCAACTCCGTTGTTTGATTAATTCCCTTCAAAAGTTTCTATGTAAACTTTAGCATACTTTGTACTCCAATTTAAGCGTGCTGTGAAAGGGAAAAGCAGCGCATAGCGAAAGTCATATATGAAAAGGCAATGCAGTTCTTTTGTATTGATATATATACCAGATCTGATGACTCTGAAATATATTTGTTTTGTGAAAGACAAAATTAAGGAAAAATTAAGGCGCGTTTATTAAATTGTAGACTTAAACGGTTTTACTCGCTTACATTTTTAGTCTTATATATCTAATATGAGCATCTTTAAACTACTTCCAGCTATTGAGAGAGTTATCTTTGTCATGCACAGCCACTTATACTTAGACTTGTTTACACTTTAAGCTTTACTCAAGGTTCTTTTGCATTTTTATCAGCTTATGATGCAGACCTTTGCTAGCTGCAGCTAACGAATGACATTTTTATTGCTGAGAGACACGTTTGTGAGATTGTATATTCAACTTTTATTTGCTTATTTTTATTCATATTCTGTAAAGACTTTTTATTTATGGCGTATGCAGACGTACATGGATACTTAGTTGCAAGTGTCTTAATTCTTTGACACTTCAATTATATTCCTTATATTGTAAAGCATAATCTTATCTTTAACTTCTTTGACCAATCAAGTGATATATTATGCTTGGTAACCATGTTGTTAAAGTAGAATAACATCAGCCAGTTGAAGTATTTACTATTCATTTTAAGATTATTTTCAAGAGCTCCTTGGAACTATGTAGCGACTTAAGTCCACTTTATTTTGCCCACGTTAGCAACTAAAAAATATACGCAAAAGTTCCCTGTCCATCAAGGCTCTCTCAAATCTCTACAACCTCTCCCTGCCATTGGCCAAATAATCTCTGTCACTGGAACTCTACTGACATATTATTTACAACAGCCAAGCAAAAATATCAAAATTTGAATTTATTTCTCCGCCCAAGGCCAAGACAAGAAAACAAGAAGAAAAAAAACTGTCTAATTGGCTATAAATTACAAAGCTCATGTATCTCATGCATAAAAGCAAGTAATAATAAAAATCATAGAAATTTCAGTTTCTGTGCGCTAATTTGATCTAAATTCACGAACTCATTAACTTAAAATATGCGCAATGGCAATTTGATTAGGGTAATTTGCTGTTGATCCTACGCGACGCAATGCCAATGTCACACAAGCACACACACACACACACACACACACACAGTCATGCACAACAATGGAAATGTGTGTCTCAACATGCTCTGGAACATATAATCTTTGGTATAATTTGTTGATGGCTGTGCGGCGTTTATGTTAAATTAATATGCAGCGGCAGCCGAAAGGCAAATTACATCAATAAATTAAGCGCCAACGATGGCAGGAGCAGCTCCAAAATTTTCGGGGGGCACAAAGTTAACAGTGTTGTCTTTGGCAAAATTATGAACAATTTCCTAGCCGGAAAAGTTGCACGTTTCGAGCTACGATGTCTTTGCACTTTGAATAATTGCAAGCACGTTTTGAAGCGAATTTTGCGCCTATTTTAGTCTAACTGTTATATTCAACTCGCTCTCTTCTCACTCTCTATAAGTGGAGAGTTGGAAAGGAAGGGAGAGGCTATAAGGCGCGGCGTCTGGCATCCCATGGCCCTCGAGCGTGTTACGTGTTCGGTTGCCCTAAAAGCCAAAAAATCTTTTGTGGACCCACGCGAATGTCTGCGCCGCATTTTCCACAAAAGCGTCGCTAATTTTAGCCGAACGAATTTAATTTGCCGCCCGCCAGGCAATTCAATTCTCTTATTTGCCATCTCATTCACAGACTACTTTGCTCTCTCTCTCTCTCTCAGTTTTCATTTTTTGCGAACTTTTGTGCGTGGCAAACGCACCTTTGTTGGCTTGCCCGGTTGGGCGTGTCCTTCACGTTGTGCCAAAGTATTATTCCATTTCGCACTCAAGCATAAAGCTTACACGACTGAAAAAGCCATTCGAGTAGTTTTCAAATATACAAATATTAAATAAAATAATAAGATTTAAACATATTTAATATATACAAAAAATATATAAAAAATATATTAAACTATATAAAAATATATTTTAAAAAATATGTTATATAAAAAAAAATATAATATAAACAAATATTTAGATATATATATTTTTAAATTCTTGAGTTTTGTTTTTTTTTTTAACAAAAATATTAAATTAAATTAGAAAAAAAATTTTACATAACATTATTTTATATTTTAAAACTTTAGAATATTTAGCTAGTTAAAAAAAAAAAAAAAAAAAAAAAAAATATATATATATATATATATATATATATATATATATATATAAGGATAAAATTATTGGGATAAATAAGCAAATACTCCTATTTTTCTTTGGTGCATTTTAGTTGTAATAAACTTTCAAATGTTCTTATTACTTACAAATTTATTTTATTTACGAATACACCTACATTTTTGGCAAAAGAAATTCCCAGACTCTTTTTTTATTTGCTACACATGATCAAGATAAATATATAAAGTAGTGCACAAATAAACTAATATACCTTTAGCAATTGAATGAAAAACTAACAAACGAAATTGAAGAGAGACAGCCAGAAAGAGAGGGAGAGAGAGAGAGAGAAATGTCCACACAGAAAAAGAGGGAGACAGAGAGAGAGAGAGAGAGATTGGGAATGAGACCTGCAAACCTTGTCAGCTGAGCCGAGTGGAGCAGGTGCAGCACTTGGAGCTGCCACGAGGCAACCAAAGCAAGCTTAACCACGCCAAACCGTAAAGAACCTCAGCTGAAAAGCACAATACATTTCATACAATTTCTGCAAATGTAAGAGTGTTTGTGTTTGTCGCCCGTGAATTCGACGAATCCACACAACAGCGAACGGAATACCATTTTTGGGCAGAGTGTAGCGGAAACATTGCGGTAAATACTTTAAATTTAATACAAGTGGCAGCCAAGTGCGCACAAGGATACTTGGAAATGTCCTTTGCCGCGTATGGCCGGCCATCGGCTGCTTTTGGCCGCTGGCCCGGAAAGTGTTTGGCCAATATTTTCATAATTAATGGCATGTGCCATTGAGTGGCATGGCATGCCATGCCATCGCCTTGCCTGAGCTGGCCTGAGCTGGTCTGGCCTGGCCTGGCACATACAACATGTGCGACAACAACAAAATATGTAATTGCAAACCGAGGTGCGATGCCACTGCGGTCGGCGGCCTGAAAGTGAGGAATTATACGAACAGCAATGCTCACTGCCAATGCCTGTTTAATGGAGTGCGCGCCTCTGTCTTTGGAAAACAAAGGCTTAACTGTAGTTATTTATAAGGCGATTAAATCGCAGACAAATGAAGGCAGTTCAACCTTACGTCTTTTGTCACAAAAAAAAATGTCAACATGAATATTCATTTTATTTAAATGTGATGGCGGCTTGAAAATGTTGAATGAAATGTTACTTGTCTGAAGAGCAAAAGAAAAGACAGAAATAAAATTAAATTATTCTTACTGTATTTTTAAAATAAATAAACTAAAAAATAAAGCAAATAAAATAATATACGAGTATATAAATAAAATAAAAAAATATAAATAAAAAATAAATAAAAATATAAAGATAATTTTGTATAAACTTTTATTATATTTATTCTCATACTCTTTAAATTTTTGAATGAAAATAAAAAATCAAAAAGATAGGTTAAAGATAGGTTAAGATTTGAGAGTCATGAATGTTTTAAGTACTTACATAAATAAAACGCATGAAATTTTATAAAATCAACATTTTTAAGATTTTTAGCGTGAGTTTTTTCAACAATTTTTAAGCCTTCAAAATCACGTTTAAGTAACTTTTCGAAGAACGCTTTCATTAGTAATGCCTAAACAAGATAAATTCAAGATTAAGAAAACATAAATGAAAAATAAATTAGAAAATAATGAAGGAAGCTTTCCCATTTTATTTAAAATTTTATTTTTTTCATACATTTTATTTTAAAAGCATAAGATAAACATGATAATGATAATTGATAAAAATGTTTAAGCTGATAACAAATATAAAGCCAAAGTATAAAACACAACCATAATAATCAGTTCACTATCCACATTGTACTAAGAACTTAAAGGCTCGCAAGAGCTTTTCCATTCAGCTTAAGCCGCAAAATATGCAATTTAAATTATTAGAATAGCAATTATCTGAATAAATTTATCAGACATTAATTGCGAATAATCGTGGCTCAATTAGATGGCTATTTAAAGTTTCAATTACGCGCAGAATGTGCTATTTATAATAATAAGTGAGAGCGAGCCAAAACACGACCGAGTTTAAGATGATTTTAAATAATTTCATTTGAAGGTTATTAAAATTTCATAATTGCCTTAAATGGCTGCTGGCTGAGCATAGCGCACACAAAAAACCACCCCACACACACACACTCACACACTTAACCAGCGCTTACGACGAAAATAACAGTAACCACAACAGGCGGGTGACGAAGGACGAGGGCCGAAGGACGCAGGGCAAGGAAGCAAGCATAACAGCCAACTCAGGCATCGTTGTCGCTTATCTATGTGCATAAGTTATGAGGCACAGCCGCAGCCACAGCCTCGGTCGGACGCTCCTCGTTAAAGCGTGTTCAGTGTCACGCCGAGACGTGCCCCGGGCAAACACTGCCAACCTGACTTGCGTGGCTCGCTATGCTTCTTGTCAATCGTGGACTCTGGCCACGGTCAGCGCTGGCTGTCAATTTGCCGAAGCATTTCACGTGGCATTGCGTTCAGCTGTATAACATTTTGCATATTTAAGCGCAACGAACGGAGCGAAATAAAATGTTAACTTGCAAAAGGGAATACATTAACACATCTTTACAATTAAGGACATCAAGGATCAACAGCAGCAGCAGGCGGGCGGGCAACTCAGCCAAGTCAGCCCAGGTCCCCAATGCACTTACGAGCTGCTCGAGTCCTGTGTGTGTGTGTGTGTCTGCGAATGCCTTTCGACTGAAGCTGCCTCAAGCTGTGCACGACGCAAAGCCATATAAAATTTAACATACAAAGTGGGCCGGAACGGGGCGTTGCCGGGCAGAGCCACCCGCATTACATCGAGTCGATTCAAGTGACCACAAAACGAGCCCAGTCCAGCCCAGCCAAGCACTGCAACTGCAACAGCAGTTAAAGGACTCGCTCTGACCACATCACAAACTGCAAACATTGTAGGATGCACGATTCTGTAGATAAGATTTGGGCATTGCAGAGGGATATTGGCAGGAGCCTATGGCTTAGAGATTATTTGTCGCACGCAGGCACAGCAAGGCCTCCACGCAAAATTGTTGCGTTTCGCTTGGCGACTTAATTTTTTATGTCTTAGAGGAAAAGATATTCAAGCTCTGTATGGACAGAGTCTTAAATTCGGTAAATCTTGTAGCTTTAATGTTTTTCATTCGCATGAGCATCTTTTGTACTACTGAATTATTGGTAATTATTGAAATTTTATATTCAGTCAGAGCAGACATTGCTAAGAATGCTATCGCAATATAACATATATATTGCAATTTTAATTATTCATTTGATCTTTTCATCTGAAGAAAATGCTTTTGCTTAAAGCATTTTGTAAATAAGAAAAATCTCAAAATATTTTTATAGAATTTTTTTTTTTTAACTTTGTGTTAGTCTTAAGACAGGTCGGGGCATATATTGTTTTTGCGTAAGAAATTTACCCAGCCTTTTTTTTTTTTTACAAAATTTTTTAGAAAATTCATTCAAAACTTCAAACCGATGCTAATATATAGTATCATTTTTATTTTTCAAGTGAAAAATTATATAAAAAATTAATATTTATTTTTAGAAAAAATTGTTAACAAATTTTTATAGAATTATTTTACCTTCTAAATTTTTTGTTAGATATTTATTTTATTTCCTATGAAACTCCAATTTGAAAAACTATCATAAAATTATAAAAGAATTTTTTACACGAGAAAACTATTTAAATTGGCAATAAGAACTAATATTAGATATTTACTTTATTTTATTTAAAGTTCTACAAAATTCTAAGTTTTTTCTACATTTCTTTGCAAAAACTATTTTAATTTCAATAATGTTTTTCCATCATATAAAATGTGAAAAACCAATTTCTTTAATTTGCTGCCAGTTAACACCTCGTATATATTTTCAATTAGAGTTAAACTATTTTGGCTTGCATATCGAAGTTTCAGCTAAGACTTAACCACATCAGCCGCAAGTGCTAAATTGTCAACTAAAGGCCAACTCGCTTGCCAGCAAACAAATTCAATTAATGCAAAAGAACCTATACGTAATACGAGCCAAAAAATATTCGCATATTCGTTTGCATCTTGTGTGTGTGGGGGGTATGTGTATAAGTGTGTGTGTGTGTGTGTGTGTGTGTGCGTGTGTGTGTGTATCGCATGTGTCCAGCATATCGGACGAAGTTGGCTGCCAGTCTGGTTGGCTGACCATTTTGGCTATCTCCGGTCAGTCTCAGTGTCTGTGTGGCGGGTGCCAGGCCATCGATTGGCATTGCCAATGGCCACAAAACTTTGTTTACCGTTTGCTTGGACATTTTGCAATCAGTTGAGGGCAAAACTTTGCAGCATTATTTATGTCCTTTACACACTTAAAAACCACTCTCTCGCCCTGTCTCTGTCTCTCTCTCTCTGCTGCACATTACATCTATATATATGTATATGTATATATATCAGTTAGCACTTTCTAATGCATTTGTGACCTCAATATTTTCGAAATTTTTGGCTCACTTTTTGTTGGCAACGCTCCTTGGTCAGAATCTGCATAGTGTAAAAATAATTTAGCTTTGATTTAAGCTTAAAATTTCATTTAGCTTTAATCAAAATTTACGGCTGCTACGCAACAAAAAAAGCGGCTCTCTTCGATTTATTCTTTCCATAAGCCAACTTTGATGGATGGCTGAAAAGGGGCTTGGCCACTCCTAAAGCGGCACACTTCCGATACCTTTGCCCTGGCCAACACAACTTTTCAATTAGTAATTTAACTCATAATACTACTAGCTGACTCTTTCGCTCACACTCAGCCCTTCTCCCTCTTACTCTCCTCTCGTTTTCATGCTCTATAAAATTTTCCGCAAATTTGCCGAAAATGCAACAAAATTTGTTGTTTGTTGTTTTCAGCTGGCTTTTTTTTTTTTTTTTTTTTTTTTTTTTGCTTATTTGCGGAAATATTGCGTTGCATTGAAATTGAAATAAATTCTATTTGGGTCACACACAGACAAATGCAATTTTTGTAAATTATTGAGCTTGAAAAGCGACAAATCGACTGACGGCAAAAATGTCAATTTATCAATTATATTAATAATTAGCAAGTTATCGAATATGCTTTGCACGCTTCAGCTATTTGAGCCAAAATCTATAAAAATGTTTTGAAATGAAACACATTTTGTATATTTTTAATATTAATATATTAGCTTAATAATCTATGCAAATGAGAATGGAAATTTTAGGAAGTTTGCCTTGGGCTATATGATATATTTTATGTTAAATTTTAGATACGATTCATTGACTTTTTGAGGAATATCAAGCCGAGTTTGCCTTTATTTAACATTGCTAATATTTCATTTAAGTATTTCATTTTAATTTTTTTTATATTTTTTTATTTTAAAATTAACAATGTACTTCGGTACTTTCTGAAGGAAAGTAAAAGGAAATTGTCTTTTTTATATTCCTTTAAGTGTTTTCTTTTTTATTTTTATTTGTTTATTATCTTTCTATATTCATACATCGTTTTTGTATATACATTTTATAACGTGTCTTAATACAATGACATTCTGGAGAAAAATACTTTGAATAGAGTGATTTTATGTTGCTTTTAATTCTGTTTTTTATTTATAATTTTTATTATTTATAAATGTTTATAATATTTTTGTTATTTTCTTTCCATAATCAAGCTTAAGCTTCCTGCCACCCATCACGCTGCACATGACGCCTTGGCATTCGGAAATACAACTTCACTTTCAGCCATTCAGCAAAACTTTTCTTATTTCTCAGTTTGCAAAATATTTGCACAAATACAAAAATTCTATTTCAATTTTGGGGCCATTAGTGTCGCCGTTTAAATGCGGCTACCAGGAGCAGTAAAAAAAGTTTTGTTTTCACGCTTTGCCATTAAAAGAAAACAGTCGAAGTAAAAAATAAAATGAACAAAAAATTAAAAAAAATGGCAAAGTAGAAGCAAAGTTTTTTCGGTTTTGTACCCCGCAGCTGCGACGCTTCAAAGTCCGTGTTATTTTTATTCTTTTTCTTTCTTCTTGCGTGGCCATTTTTCAACTGTGTGGTTGCTGTTGCTGCTTCTGCTGCTTTTTGCCAGTTTTGTTTGTTTGCACAAGAAAAATTAAAGGAAAATACCAGCCGACGTGAAATTGAAATGAACCCACATTGACATTACCCGATCACAGTTCAATATTTATCTGGCACACGTATGCAGCTCAGCAATTGATCATGATTGAGAAAATAACCAAAAGGAAAAATAATATTATTGATTTTGGCTTTTTTGACAGGGGCAAGTGTTTTTGTATGTGCTGCCTCTCACAAAATTAGAGTTTCTGTGGAGAAAAACTTCTGCCCATATAAGTATGCAACAGTTTTTTCTTTTACTTTTTCACCTCAACTTCCGCCACACAATGCTCTTTTATTTAATTAAAAATATATAGACATATATATTTCTATGTATATATACATATACATTTATTCCGCTTTTTCTTGTTGGTTGCCAAAAAGTTTGGTATCTACAAAATATGACTAACGATGTGCAGAAGAGTGCGAGCTCTTCTAGCTCTGCTAACCCAGCGCCTAATAGAAAGGCACACGCAGAGCCAGCAACAGCAGCAGCAGCAGCAGCAGCAGCAGACACGCTCACAGTTAGCCCACTAAGCCAGCTTCTGTGTGGTGGTTGGTGGCTGGCTGGTGCAGCGGGTCATGTGGGTCAAGTGGGTGGGTCAAGTATTAGTATTGTGAGGCTACGCAAGGGTCGGCTCACGGTCTCGCTCGGTCTTTTGGTCTTTCCATTGTTGTTGTCCTGGCATGGGTTAAGTGGTTTTTAATGAAAGTTAGAAGCCGCTTTAATGAAACTTGTTGTTGCTAATTGTGTTACGTGGCACAGTCGACCAGCTCATCCCACCCATGGCCAGCCGGCAGCCAACAGAATCCTTTTAAAGCCGTTTTTAGAAATTTTCGCAACAGAACTTCGGCCGCACTGCTGGAATATGAAACCGATTAAAAGTACTTGGAGGCGACGCATCATTAATCGTTCACCATAATCACTTTAAGCCTTTAATGATAGCTTTTCCTTTTCCCTTTTTTTTTATTATTTGTTTTATTTTTTGCTGCAAATTCTTTTATACAATCTGCTATAAACTAAAAGCGCTGACAATGAACAATGCAAAAGGCCATGCATAATTTTTGGGCATTCGCTTTGTTCGCTTTAATATTCGTTTGCTTTCATGGATATTATGGAGCCCAGTCGACAGTTGTAAATATATAAATATATATTTTTCTTTCATTTCCATCTGACTCTATCCCATTCTGTCTCTCTTCTGTCTCCCTCTCTCTCTCTGTCTCTGTCACTGTCGCTGTCTCTTTGTCTCTCGCTTTGCATTGCGCGCTTTTTTGTTGCCATTTTTTCAGTTGATTTCCTGACCCCTGGCTTCCTGATCGGAATTCTGTATTTCCGTTACGTCCATTACGCTCTTAAATGCGAACTCGCCTTTGTTGTTGCCTCCATTTTAGTTCTCTTATTTTTTTTTTTTTTTTTCGTTAACTTCCCACATTTATTATTGTTGCTGCTGCTGGCTTGCTAAGCAGCTGGCATTGGCTGCCGCTGGAAATTCTAGAAATTGAATTTTCCTGTGGGAAATTTCAAATTATTTTAAATTATTATTTTAATATATATATATATATGCTGAAAATATTCGAAAAAATGTGCAGGTAACGGAAATTACAGCTGCTTTGATTAAGCCAGTTATTATTTAAGGGTTATTTATTTAGTAGCTCATTAAATATGAGTGGCTCTTTTTCGAGAGCTACTGAGGCGAGCTGAACGCAACGCTCTGGTAGCTCTGGATATTTTAAATAATCATTTTTGGTATATTATATTATGTTGGGCATAATGAGTTACTGAATAATTAAGTTTAATGTATTTATAGGCAAAAATAACTAGGCTAATACTGGCAGGAAGCTTGAGCTACAAATAATGAACTAAATTTCTCTTTAATGTGTACGGTAACTGCGCAAGAATGATCCCTTTTCAGATTGCATATTTTGTTGCAGTAATCGGTTAAGCTTTAATGTGGCTATAGCAATATTTTAGAGGTTTAACCTTTTAACCGTAAGTCATCTAACATATGTCGAATGTGGGGATGTATTTTAACAAATTTAACAAATTTAATTTGACACATTTCTATTAATTTTTATTGAAGTAACTTCAAGTTATTAGTTTACGCTCTGTCGGAGACGTCAAGGACAATATTCCAAATGTTTTTGTCTGACTATATGTATATTGAGGCAAGTCTCTGTATATTAGAGATTGTAGTTGAGGTATCAAAGCCTCAAGCAAAGTATCATCAGCTCTTGTTTAAACTCTCTCTCACTCTCTCTCAAACTTGTTCGCTCACTTTGTCTCTCTCTATTTGTCTATCTCTCTCTCTCGTTCCCTCTCTCTCCCCCTCCCAGTGTCTCCCTCTCTCCTTCTCTCTCTCTCTCTCTCTCTTTTGCTCTTTTCTCTCTCTCTCTCTCTCTCTCTCTCTCTCTCTCTCTCTTTCTCTCTCTCTGAATCTTACCCTATCTCTCTCGCTCTCTCTCTTTCTTATTGTCTCCCACTCTCTTTTTCTCTCTCTCTCTCTCTCTCTCTCTTTATCACTACCTTTTTGTCTCTCTCGCTCTCTCTCCCTCTACCACTCTCTCCCTCTCTCTCCGGTTCTCTTAATGCTGACAATGTCATAATTTAGAGTCAAATTAATTTACTCTGCCTTTGTAGTACAACATGCGGTATATGAGAATACATTCATCTTCCTTTTGCTTTCACCTGGCTTGCGGCTAACGGTTTTCATTCCCAGCTGATTTCCTTCCTGTTTAATATGCCCAGCGCTTGGGCTCAACGCACAGTGATTTTAATTAACATTTCTGATTTTGTGGCTTAGCTGCCTGTCGCTGCTGTCTTTCTATTTGGGTGTGTGTGTGTGTGTGTGTTTGTGTTGAGGTGTGTAGGTGTGTAGGTGTGTAAGAGAGTTTATTAGCACACCTGTGCACAGTGGTGACACAGGTCTTGAGTCGATGTGCCGTGGCTTTGGCTTTGGCTTTGGCTTTGACTTTGTCTGCGGCTTGCCCCTAAACTTCCTAATTAATTGAATTGCTGCTTGTTTAATTAGCTGTGCAAGTTTTTATGATTAAGTTTTCGTTAACAGTTAAGATCTTAATTAAACCTAATTAAAATACTTTGAGCATCAATTCTTATCATTGCAGCTATAAACGTTACAAGTAGCTTGTGGCCGAAATATATTCTATAAATAGGTAAGTCAAATATGGTGAAGGCAACTCAGGGAAATAATCTGAAATTGTATTTGAAAGAGATTTAAACTGATGATTATTGGTAATAAATAAACGAAAATCTATGATGACAATCATCCTGATGTTGATGTTGATGTTGATACTTAAAGGATTTTAGCGAAGTCAATTTTAAACTTTTATTATTAGCTGAGTTTTGGTATATTTTGATTTGAGTATATCTTGACTTATATATTCTTCACAATTTACTGTTAGAGAAGGTACAACTTTAAGGTTGGTTAAATGGTAAGGGATGGTAAACACCTCAACATTTATTGAAATAAGATTTTAGGTCTCTTATTTACTTAAAGCTTAGTCCCAAATACCTAATGCGATTATCTTAAAGCTGTTCATATTTGTTATGCATACATGCTCACACCTCTGTGCCAGTTTTCATTTTATGCGCTTCTTAGATCCAATTTTATTTTCTTTACGGCTGCAGCTTTTTGCTCTATGCAGCTCAAGGTCGATATTTTTATTGTTTAAAGGTTTGCTTGTGAGATAACGAGCAACTTATAGAAGCTTTTGTAGTATTATTATTTTGGTCAAGTCACTAAGGTTTTGGGTTCCTTTTTTTTAATTTCTAAAGTATTCTGGCAGTTGATAAAATGTTCAGTCGTCGTAGGTTTAAACATATACATAAACATATACATATACTTAATACTTTCATAAAGTAAAAAATCTATAACTAAGCATATCCTATTACGTTTGGCAAGGAGAAGTACAGCAAGAGCGTAAAACTTAAGGTATTTTCTTACTTAAATCATAAAAGCTCTGTTGGGTTAGTCTAAAGCAAATTTTAGGTAACATAATTACAAACTTAATAGATGCGCCAAAAAGCAAAAAATACTTAACACATATTTCCCCGTTTGATTTGATTGCAATTTCCTTTTTGTTACACACAACACTTCAGCCATTTCCCTCTATGGTATATATAAGTGTATATACACCATTTAGTTATGCAACGAGCTCTCTCTATCTATATCTATATCAATCTATCTATATTTTTATTAACTGTTTATATATAAAGATTTTCATGTGACTGCCCATTCAGCTCACAGATTCCATTGCTTTGACAGCAGCACTCGAACATCAATCAAAGCATTTTTCAAAACACTCCATGTATTTTATACTATTTTTTTTTTTTTTTTTTTCAAAACTTTTTGATTGATTTATTTATTTTGGTGTTGTTTCTGTTGTTATTGCTTTTCTCTTGCTGGCTTTCATTTGATGAGCATGAAATATGCATTGGCTTTGTGTGCTGCTTTTGTTATTGAACTCGAGGCGTGTGTTTTCAGTGTTATTGTTTTATGAATATTTTGTCTTTTATGGTTTTTCGAAAATTTAAATGCTGCTCTATCTCTATCGAGCTCGGCTTATCCTATACCATCTGCATGTTACTTAGTCAGCAACATAGACAAAAAAAAGGAGATTTTTGGATGTAAATCATCTGAGTCGATGGTTGGCAAACAACATTTGCTGACCATAGCTCAAAGGCAAAAGGCAGTAGACATAAAAATGAATATGGAATCCAATACGAAAGAGCACAAAACAGCTGCAGGCCAGCATTCCGATTCTTGTGCGTATGTATGTATATATATATATATATCCTTAATCAGAGTTGTGTAGGAGAAATCAAATTATGAGTGCGCCTATACATAACACATAACACCAGGGGACATATGCACATAAGTATGCCACATGACATAAACTACAGTGCAGCAACCAAAGGAGTTGGCCTGCTCAGCCAGCCTAGCATGACTGCCTGCCAAACTGCCTGCCTAACTGATGAAGTTGATAATGATGAAAAGAAGCAGATAATATGAATGCCAAAGACGCAACGAGCCGTAGCGAAGGCAGCAGCAAAATAAATTATGAAAAGAATGTTTCACGCATGTGCATAAGAAAACGGGCGTGAATCCTTGCTCAAGCTACATGTATGTGTATATAAATATGTATGCATATATGTATGCCTTTGTGTGCATGTGTGCTTAATTAATTTGATTTCATACATTCAAGTCAAGGAAATGTAAGGAACTTGAGCAAAAGGCAGTTAAATTAATTGAAAGGCAGCCCAAAACAAAAAGAAAGGAAGAAAAATTCCGCGATTGCAACACACACATCATTTTGCAAAAGGAAATGCTGTGTGTGTGTGTGTGTGTGTGTGTGTGTGTGTGTGTGTGTGTTTGTATGTGTGTGTGAGTGGAAAAACTCATTGAACTTGCAGCAAAAACAAAAGCAACGACAGCTTTGCCGTTGTTGGCCCAAACCGTGTCGACATTGGTAATAAAGCGCTCACTAGCAGTTCGCATATCCTGCCTCTGCCACATCCTTCTCATTGCATGTGTGTGTGTGCGCTGGTGTTGGTGTTGGTGTGTGCTTCGAACGAGGTTAAGAGCTTAATGAGTGAGAGTGCTGTAGTTGACATATGATATTTTTTATGTGCCTCCACAACCTTGGGCAACAAGAGTTTGCTATTACCATGCAGCCAAGCAGCGCATGTCCTTACAAGGTAAATGCTAAGGTTTTAACTTAATTAGTGCATAGACTAAATGTGACATAAATTTGGTCCTCAGCTTTGTTAGTTGGTAGTTATTTGTGAAGAGATTTTCATTTACTTTTCGCTTATTAAATTAAATGAGTTGGACTTAAACTAGTTAGTGTGAGTTGAGTTGAATAGAATTTCCTTATGCTGCAATTTCAAGGACTCTAGTGTAACTGAGTTCATTAAGTCTCATCATTATCCAAATGCAAAATGAATCATAGAATGCATATTATATAAGAAATAATAATAATAAGAAATAATAATAAATAAGAAGTAGTAAATAAAAATAAGATTAGTATCTGAGGCGCCCTCAGGTAATCAGAGTAATGAAGAGCGAGCGAATAAGCTGATAAAAATAATACGATTTCTGCGAAGTAATTTATTTCTTTGAGTCCGCACTATACTTGATTTATTAAAGCTCTTGGTAGGTCAGCCTGAGTAAAATATGTTTAAGAGTGGGTGTAATTAAATAAGTAGCTTAAAGTATAATGATTATGATACAGAATGAATCTAAAACCGCAAATCATTGATTTGCCATTAATTATATGACTCAAAAGAATGGCAGATATGGAGATATGAATACTAAATAATCTGAATAGACTGAAAAAAAAAAAACTGAATTTCAATTATGGATTTATGAGTATTTATTTAATGAGGATACATAGAAATGAGTATAAATAAATAGTATATTGAATATTGTTTAGTTAAAGTAAAAGTCCCTTTAAGACAGACATTCATATAGAGTTATAGATAGAGAAGTTGCATATTGGATAAATAGGAGATGCTTATTTTATATCTTCCACAATTTTAGCTATAAAATATTTTATGAGTATAATGAAATCTATACTTAAGTTCATGCTGTATATATAAAGGAGTTAAGTATATTTACCAGATTCTCTCTGTCGTGTTCTCTGCCTTTATCTTTCATATTGTTGTCTCAATTTATTCTGTTCCTAATTCACCATTCTTTCTCTTTTTCTTTATCTCTTTCGCATTCTGCGGCTTTTTCTCCTTTTTATGTTTGGTCTATCTCTCTCTTTCTCTCTCTCTCTCTCTCTCTCTCTTTCTCTCTCTCTCTCTCTGTCTCTGTCTCTCCCTCTCTCTCTTATGCTATCTCTTCTATAGTCCTTCTCTTGCTCTCTTTCTCTTTTTCTGCTATTCCCTCGCTATTAATCACTCTGATCCTGTGTGTCTCCCTAAGTCTCTATCTCGCTTTCTCCTACTCTCCCTCTTGTTCTCATCCTCTGTAATTCGATTGAAAAGAAGTTAAACAGATTTGGCTTACTCCAATTCGTTCTCATTCTTTCTCATCCTTATTATCTCTCCCTCTCTATCGCTCTTTTTCCTACTCTCCTACTCTCCTACTTCCACTCACTTTCCCTCACTCACTCAGCATCTATCTCCCAACCCACTGTTATGTTGCATTCTTCTCACTCTTTCTCATCCTTATTATCTCTCCCTCTCTATCGCTCTTTCTCCTACTCTCCTACTCTCCTACTTCCACTCACTTTCCCTCACTCACTCAGCATCTATCTCCCAACCAACTGTTATTTTGCATGTCAGCTATTAAGCTTCCCCAATTTGTATGCTCTATATCGCTCTATTTGCTCTGGTTTTATATGTGTGTATGTGTATGCATTACCGTCTAGTGCTGAGCTCTTTGTCAATTAGTCAAAACAAGCCAAAAAGTTATGCAGTTGCCTTTGCCGTGTCCAGTGCTGTCGTTGCTGCTGTTTGTTTACTGCCACGTCAAGCGCCAGGGAGCGTGACAAACAACATGTAAATACCGACAGCAAACACAGATACACACACACAACCACACATAGACACACACACACACACACTCACACAGGCAGGTTGCAATTTGCAACAGTATTTGGCATTGTTAACCGCTTCTGGCCATTGTTTAAACGACTAGCGGTGCAGTTACTGCTGCTGCTGTTGCTGCTGTTTGCAGTTACTGATGTCATTAATTGATGCATTTTGCTGTTGGCTTGTTGTCTGCTCGCTTAACGCAACGTTAAGCACGCTTTTTTGTTACCACTTAGCTAAAATTTCACCTTTTACCAGATTGAATTGCAGCTGCAGCACTATCTTGAAACCCTTAGCACACCTTCGTTGCTGCTGCTTCTTGGGGTATCAGTTACGTTAACACGCGCTCTTGATTTATTAGTGGGACGAGGCCAAAAACCAGCAGCAGTAGCTACAGCAGCAGCACTTTAGCCACTAACAGCTTTTGCTTAGCTAGACAGTTTTAATTAAATTTGATTTAATAATTCAGCAGCAGTCAGATTTTTAGCGCTTGCCAACTGCGTGGCTTCATGGCCTGCCAAAAATTTATGTCGAAAGTGTGCTGCATATTTTACGGACAGCTCCGTCAAACAGCGAAAAGGGCACGAAAAGGGCTCAGCGCATGCCACGCAGTGCGGCAAAACGCGTTATCTAATGAGAGACAGAGTAAGAGCTTAAAGAGCTTGAAAGAGTGAATAGCTAAGTTGTGAATATGAGCCAAGCTATTTAATTTTAGTTATATCAAGACATTAAATTTTTGGTCATTTTAAATAAAAGCTAATAATAAATTAATCAAAAACAATTATAAATATTATTTATAATTTTCAAGCGTTTTTATTACTTTCTTATGATAAAATACTTTTAAGCTTGTGCTTTTTTTAAATATAATACATTTATTTAAAAATAAATAAAATTAGACAACATTAATATTAATTTTATAGATTTGCGTTTGATTAAGTTAAACAAATCAATTTATTTAAATATATTACAGCAAAACAAAATATATATAATATAAATATTTCTTAAATATTTTAAATTATTTGAAGAAAAGTGAAATTAAATAAAAATGTATTTTAAATTTGAGCCAACAATGTTTTTATTGCATTGCAAAATACGATTAAAAACAAAATTGTAATTTATGCTTTTTGATTAAGTTCAAAATATTTTAAATCTCTTAAAGCTGTGACTAAAAATTACAAATTTTAAGACATTTATATTTTAACTTAAAGAAAGCAAATATTAAAATAATTTTAAAATTAATCTTCTGCGAATGCACTTGAATTTTTAATCTACAATATATAATAGAGTACTTATTAAAGCAATTCAAATTAAATAATCCCAAATACTGCAGCAGCTCAAAGGCCACTCGAACTGAATGAACTCTAACAATTAATGCCACTCGACGTAATCGACTCGAAGTAATTAAGTGGCAAAATGTTCGAGTGCGCAACTGTGCTGCACTTGCTGCACATAAGTTGACAGACAAACAGACAAATGCCATTTGCAACAATATGTGTGGCAACAACAATAACAACAATAGCACGAGGAGAGGAAAAAGCGCAACGCACACAAACACGCAACATCAACAAGTTCATTAAAACAAAAAAGTTGCCAAAGCAAAAAGCATTCGCTTCACTCCCATTCAGCTCCAGTGAGCGCTTCACTTCAACTTTGAGCAAATTGTTGTTCTTGTTGTTATTTTTTATGACCAGGCTGCCTTTTTTATCTGTAAGTCAACTACTTGTATACCTTGCCCCTCTATCACTCTTCGCATGATTTAACTACTTGCACACCTTCGCAATTGGCAAAAACCAACAAAGAGCCACGCAAAAAAAAAAATCGGAAATGATGCGGCTCATTTGTGTGCGGCCACAAAAGAGCGGCTCATGCACTCGAAATGGACAAGAAGCTAAAAGTTTTGAGAATAAATTGATCGAATATTGTATACCCTTAGCAGTTTGATGTGCCTTTGCATATTGAGTGCAGATTTTGGAATTGAAATAGTTTTATTTTGATTAGGCAGCCTGCTTAATTGCACGAGTAGGAAAGAAGTATAAGCAGAAAATATAAATAAAAAAATATGTATAAATACCTTTTTTATATTATTCACTTACTATTAGGTATATATTTATATTTATTATTATTATAATTATTATTTTTTTTTTTTCCCTAAATACATTGAAAATGGGATATCAAGGTAATGGATTTGTTCGATTTTAAATATTTTAAATATTTATATACATATATTTTGAACATTTATTAAATTTTTTTTTTTCTATTAATCATTGAGTTAAGCAAGTAGTGGAAATTTCTCAAAATATATAAATATTTTTTTAAAATATTTCAAAAATTATAATATCTATAATTTTGGTATTCTCTAACTTATATGTTTTATATAATATCTAAAAGAAATAAAGTAAAATAAATAAAAACAAATAAATACAAAAAAAAAAATAAAAAAATAAAATTAAATATTCAATTTGTCTTTGTCTTGAATATATGTATATTAAAAAAAAAACTGTTTAAAATAGTAAGATGTCTTTTTTGTAAAATAGCAATAGATTTTGACATTCAATTTAAAATATAAATTTCAATGCATAAAAAAGTATTCAAGATTAACTGGAAAAATATTTCAAAATTATCTCATCATAATCATTTTTAATTATAAAATTAAGCGATTTTAAATATAAGAATAAGTTAACTAATCTATTTTCAAGCTCAAATTTGAGATCAATTGAAAAAAAAAACAATCAAAATCTTCAAAATACCATTATATTTAGACGTTTCGCAACAATCAAAAAATTCTTTGCTTTAACTAACATTTTCTAAAGGCATATTCAACTTAACATATTTAACTTGTTCAATATGGTTATTTGCCTTTGGTAGGGTATCTGTCGGAAGCGGAAGTGACGTTGCAATTGAATTGTGTGCACATTCTATGAGCTGGAACATGTTCAAACAGTTGCCCCCTGCTAACTGAGCGTCTCTCCCTTTTGGCCATGTTCACGTTTTGTTGCACTTTATGGCCAGCGAAGTGTGTCGATGGTAGCGAAAGTGAAACCGCTAAAAAGTTCAGAGTTGGCCCCTATTTGCTTCACTTTTTTTTTTTGTTTTTTTTTTCGCTTTCTGTTGAAGCACATGCATTGTTAACAACCACCAGGACAGCCCACCGTCCCACACCAGCGTGCCGCAACACATTGCGATGCCAGCCGGAAGTTTGTGGTGGGAAATTTCATTTATGCTGACACTTGACTTGGTCGAACTCGCCCTTTTGCTATTCAGCAGCAGCAGCACCCTTGTCTGTCTGTCTGTCTGTCGGTTTGTCCCATTGGCTTTAATTTGCAGCAAATAAATAATGGAAACAGACGTTGAGTCCTGTGCCCGATTTACTGGCCATTTGGCCTTGATGGCAGCGCATAGCAATGCTACCAATTCTATTCAATTTGCTTGGCCAACGGAGCTCGTATTATGCTTCAACTTGTGCACTTTTTCCATTTCCTCTGCGAAAGCACAGTTGAGCGGAAGTGGAAGCGAACTTGCCGAGGAAATAGGTAGAGAGAATGGCGGGCATAGAGGTGTTTAGAGAGACAAAAGGGCAAGAGTCCCGAGTACTCCATTGATTTTGTTGGTCTTTTGTGGTTGTCTTAGACGTTTTTGCTTATTTTTATTTTTTTTTTACTTTATTTTGGCATTGAGCACTGAGCCGTCCATCGGACAAGTTTGCTTTTGGCGTTAAATGTGACAATTTAATTGTTTGGTAATTGTTGGCCTTTTGAAGTAGACTTTGATTTATAGCCAAATTGAATAACTGCTTGATAATTGTTTGCTTTTCAGCTGTCTAGTGTTACTTTCGACCTAAATTCAATTGATTTTGGGCTTAAGACTATAGAGAAAAACAATTGGTAAGAAATTGCAGGTAAAGGCAGTTTTCTGGTTTTATTATATTTTATCAAAGACTTATGTTTGAAATACCATTTTCTTATAATTTGCAGCTTGACCTTGAACTTCTGTTTGTTGTATGTATATTCGACATGGCTGACTTACACTTTTTCTTTTTCTGTATAATTATTATCCTCGCATAGAGTGTATTTCTATAGATAAAACTTTGGTAGAAATAAGCAGAAAATGGAATAGTTTTTCTAGTTGACAACATTTTAAAGTTTATTATAAGTAAAGCTCTTGCTGGTTTTATTTGAATGGTACATCTATTCAATTCGGCTGCTTCAACTGTGGTGGCAGAGTTTGAAGACCCAACATGAAAAGACTCAGTTTCTTTTCAGGCAATAGCTTCTGTTGCCGTCAAGTTCTAGTAAAAATTATTGTTTGTATCGTTGTTTTGTATATTTTCACAAATCTGATAGACGTTTGGTAAATCAAAAATTAAAGCTAGATATTTTTTAATATTTCACAAATTAAACTTTAACGATAATTAATGCACTAAGGTCAATGAAATAAAATTGTCTCGCCTTTCAGAACAAATGAAAAAAAAAAAACAATTTTGTGAATAATTTTTTTGTTTGAAAACTTGATTTTCAATTGCAAATTTCTTCTTTTTTTTGGGATTTTTTTTTTTTTTAATTTTTTAATATGTGTGAATCTTTTGTTCATTAGCTTAATTTAATAATTTTTGTTTACTTAATTAATATTTTTGTACTATTTAGCATTTGCAAATTTTCTTAATAATTTATGTACTTCTCTGAATATTTTTATAATATTTATTTTAAATTATATTTATTTTTGTTGGTAAAAAATACATATTTTACAGTATTTTACTTCCTTAAATAATCCTAATTATTTATTTACTCTTTCTTTATTTGCTTAATTTTAATCTCAGCTTATGGGCACTAAAATAATCTCAAGACCAAGTCTTATTTGTCGTTAAATCTTAAAATAATTGGATAAAGGCTACTGTTGTTGGGTTTAAAGGATGTTGGCTTAAAGTTGTTGCCCAAAACTTTTTGCGCACAGCCTTCCGCAAGCTCTTTAGCTGCATTAACTTGAGCTTTTTGTGCTGCCTGCTCTTAGACGCTGGGCGAGAGAGGGCAGCCAGCCACCTGAACATTTGTCGTGTGAAACACGTCTAAGTAGTAAACAGAGGCAGCCGGCGAAACTTTTGTAAATGATTGCAATGCATGAAATTGGCTCGCATTCAGCTTAAGAGCAGGAGTCGGAGAATCAGCAGCAGCTGCTGCTACTCCCCCGGCACAGGCATAAGTTTTGCCCTGTTTCCTATGCTGGCGCGCAAATGAAGTTAGCAAAACTGATTAACTCTTAGCAGCAGCAGCAGCAACAGCAACACGAGCCTGGCTGCAGCACTCGAGAGCTGCAGCATAATTGAATCTTGCACACCCCAGTCTCTCAGTCTCCCGGCCTGGCCTGGCCTGACTCCTAATGATAGTCTGCTTGATATAATTTTAATGAAATACTTGATGCACTTGCACTTGCATTCATATGCAATTACAATATTTTGTGCAGCAATTTTCGGACCAATTCTCGAGTGGTTTATACATACACACAAAAGTTACATAAATCTTTGACTAGCTGCTGTCACGCCCCCTTTGCCAAGTGGCCTAAAAGGTTCATCAGCTTTTAAGATTCAGTTGATGTCACTCCATTTTCGACTTGAACTTGATGCAACCCATTTTCCTAAGCCACGCCTACACTTGCTATACGACACGCCCATAGCTCAGAGCCAGCAGCAGTTGTAGTTGTAGTTGTAGTTGGCTGTGTGCTAATTCTGGCATTTGCCATGATAAATGGCAGCCACAACAAACATTTATAAAAGCGCGCAGAAACGCCATTCACTAAAGAATCCAAACAATTTTACGAACATATTTTCATATAGTGTTGCACAATTTTAAAAGGGGTATATTAGCTTTGAATTTAATGAGAGTCAACTATTTTGTCAATTAAAAATTTTATTCTCCTAGAGAATATATTTTGATAGAATTTTATATTTAGAGTTTCATAGAAATTACTTTTAAGTTAGAGTAAATTATATTTGGTTCCCTTTCCAGCGTATTACGCAGTCAGCTACACCCGTTACGCCCAGTCTCGCTGCTGTCATTGAAAGTTATGATTTTTCATAAATTTTGCAGCTGACCCTTTGGCACTTTCAACTGTTTGCTGTCCTTTAAGCCAGCTTACTTGGCTCAGCATTGGCAACGACATCTCTGATGCACAGCCAAGGTAACTGGGCGTGGCACAACCAGCGTTTGCTTTGCTACACATAAAACACTTGACGCAAAAATAAAAAACAAACTAAAAAAAAAAAGAGAAAAAAATAGTTAGCCAAGTGTCTTGCTCTTGGCTTTGGATTTGACATAAACTGGCCATGAATCTGTTTGGCGTCAGCTTATTCGGACTTGGGCGTGTGTGCCTAGATATGGTTTACTTTTAAGTTTGGCTCAACTTTTCTCATATGAAATCAATTATGTCGCTAATGAAGAATTTTCTTGCTTCTTTTGCAGACTTGGGGTCACCATAGCAAAGGTAAGTAAGAGCAAAAGTTTTAATGACTAAGGCAAGTCTAATGAGATTTCATTAGATGTAAGATTAATTATTATTATGCCTAGATTTATTATGAAAATATATTGAGATTAATTGGGATATAATGAATGTATTTTATTTTATGTTGGAAATAATTATAATAATATTACAAGTTGAGCAAATAAGTAGAAGTAATGTGAGGATGATGTGATTTTACTTTTAAAGTATTTCTTGGGTATGGAATAGATTATCATTTAAATATTTGAATTTGGTCAATGTTCGATATCTCCAAATAAAATTCAAAATAAACAATCTGAAAATTGGTTCACCGGCAAAAGTGTTGCTCATGACTTCACTTTTCACTCTTTTTCTATACATTTGGCTATGGCGGCTATATTCGCATCACTTCGTATCAATCTCTGTTGGATCAAAAACCCGCAGACGCGTATACTAAAACAGTGAAGTGGTTGAGAAGGTTTCCGAAGTGGAGTGCTCTTAGCCTTCTTATGGGGCGAGCTTTCCGGTTAGCTTTTACCTGAGTCGATCGATATAACGGATAGAGAAAATAAAAGCTCACTTTAAGTACAAAAACGATTGCACTGCAGAACTGTGAAACTTTTAATCAGATATTGAACTAAAAATGAGGCATTTTAAAATCCGTATTTTTTTTTTTTTGGTTGGTTTTGCTTTTGCTATGCTGGTGTCTTTACAATCCCATTTGATTCGATCTTGGTTGTTACGGCTGGCTAACTGCGCTCAGAAGCCATGCACCTTGAGGCGATCGGCCTTGGCCAGACCCGCCTTGGTCAACCACTGGCAAATGTTCTCGCGCTGGTCACCCTGGAGCTGGAGGACTTCGCCGTATTCGGGATGCTCAATGACGGTGCCGTTGCATGCGAATTCCTTCTTGCAGGAGCGCACAATTTTCTTGAGATCGTACTCAGCCGACAGACCCTGGACAGTGGTTAGAGTTTTGCGGCCGTTGCGCTGTTGGATGCGTATGTGGACAAGGCCGTCCTGAATGTCGTCATCGGGTCCCTTGATGGCATCGGCGAAAGGATCGCGCGAATTGAGATTCTGAATGGACATGCGAAGAGCTGTGCAGAAATCGAAGACTGTGAATGAACGAAATCAAATTATGAGCACGAAAAATAATTAAAAACTTTGCTTTTTTTCTGACTTTTCGGAACGATTTAATTTTCAATAATTTTTTTTTTTTTATATATTTTGTTAGCCTGTATATCGGAATTTTATGACTATTGTTTTTTGTATGGCAACCAAAATGTTTAAATGGAGCACTGAACTACAGATAACATTATCTAAACCTGCTTTGACTTAAATAAATCTCCAACTCTGAGAGAATTTAATTGAGTTCCGATTTTCGATAGCAATGGCCCAGCCTACTCAGCTCGGCTTCGGCTCCGGCTCCGGCTCATTTGCCTGGGCAATCCAATGAAAACTAATGAAGTCTGGAAAATTAGCTGCGCAGCCTTCGCAGTTTTCCGCCCTCTTTATGCAATGGTAATTAAAGCTAATAAGCTGGACAGATTTCTTTTGCGCCCCCGCCCAAGCCCACGCCTACGCTCACTTTAAGTGCAATTATTATTCAATTTATGAAATTGAACAGACTTATTTTATGACAAAATCAAATTTGATAAGTGCCGCCTGCTGTTGCTACGCTCGCTCTTTCTATTGTCAGCTGTGAGAAAAACATAAATTCAATTTACAAATTGTAGCAAGAGGTATTGCTCAAGCATTGCCCGCTCTTGGCGCTGATGCGTAACAAAATATATTTTTTGCTTGATTAATTTTCTGCGGTTGCAAAAACGAAAAACAAGAGAAACGATGTTAAACAGATGAGCAGTAAAAAGAAACGACTAACTAATACTCTTTTTATGCACATAAAAATGCTTTAAAAAAAGAAGACTTTGTGATTGAATAAAATGAGAGTTAGAGTTCAGCTTCAACAAAATAGCCAAGTTTTTTTTTCAAAAAGGATCTTTATGAGGCTCCAAGCTATGTTCACTATGTAAAACAAAGTACCTAAGCTGTTCTTTAGTCTTCAAACATTGCTTTTTGTCAGAAATAATAGTTGGATTTTAGTTTTAGCATGAGCAAAATTTTATACACTAAAAAAGTAATTCACATTTCATCATAAAGCTGTACTATGAAAGCTTAAGCTGTTTCCAGTATGTAAGGCAAATTATCACAAGCTACGCTTAAGTCTTCAAGTACAACTTTCTGTTAGACAAAAGACTCTTGTTCAGGCATAAGCATACCAAAGCACATTCATATTTATATTATAGGGTATGTGCAATGTCTAAATGTTGCTCCTATCGATGCCCATTTTATGAGCACGGCGTAAAAGTAAAAAGAAATAGAAAAAAACAATGGAGCAGGAAGAAAAGAAAAGAAAAGGAAAAAAGGTAGCTACGCAAGCACAAAATCAAATTAGAAAATTTGCATTTAGTGTGAGTGAGTGCGCAGAAAAGTAGGCAACAAAAAGTTTTCCTGCCCAATCACATGCATATATTTTGCCATAGTCATAGCCAAACACCTGACGCCGATGATGATTCCGGTCTATAATTTTCTTTGTCAAACTAAATTAAAAAGTTTTCTATGGCTAGCCCGACCCATGTGCATTTCGCATTTCGTCTATAATGGAGCTGTCATGTGGCCTGATGGACTTGGATTCTCTTTTTTTCTGTTTTTGTTAAAGCTCAATCCAGCTGGGCCAAGTAAAATTGGTAATTTATCAGTTGGCTAAACCAAATTAGCATTAAATGCAGTGCACAGTTTTAATTGCTTATATGATGGCCGACATCAAAACTCATTTCATATAATAAATGTTCGTAGAGTTGAGTATCCATCAGGCAGCATAAAGTTCCAGCGCAAAATATGATGAATGCGACGCGGAAACAGCGCGCGGCGAGCGTGTGTGGCAAATAATGAAAAATTACACCCACACAGACGAGCACATACCACACTAAACAACTAAAAACTGTTACACACGTACACACACACACAGACAAGTACAGGTATGTGCCGCTGCATACTTTTGGGCGCTGTAAAATATAAAATTCTATGAATTTGTACGTACATCATTTGAAAATCGTAAAAGTTGCAAGTGTTGCTTGTCGAGTACACACACACACACGCACAAACACACACTCACATAGAGGGAGAGAGAGAGAGAGCGACTTCCTTTGTGTGTGTCTGTGAGAGCTGTCATAAACAGGCACAACAAAAAGGTAAACTTGGTTTTACTTTTATTATTTCTGTTGTGTAAAAAGCGCATACAGTTCTTTATATATAATTATAATGCCCGGCCAAATGCTGTTGCCTCTAAAGAGCTCGACAATCATTCTGTTTGGCAAATGGCAAAATTGAGTTGAGCAAAGCTGAAAAGCAGCCGTAGACGATTACGCAGTGCAATTTGCCTTGATTATTTGCCCAACTTTATGAGTCCGCAAATTGTGGTAAAAATAATTTTATATGCTGCCGAGCCATGTGTAAGAATTTCTAATTTTCACTCAAGCAAATTAAAATTTCCCTGTGTTTGTATGCGTGCTCTCGATTAAATTGATTAAATTTAATTTAAATGCAAAAAGCTTATGAATTATGCAAAATAATTTATTTATGTAAGAAATAAATAAATATTTATGTGGGCAAAAGAGCAAAACCTATTTGAATGTGATGCAAGAGAAATGTGGATGAGGAATATGTAGTATCATTTTCTTCTTTGATAAAATTAAATATTCATATTATTTTTCGTTAAAATCTAAGCTTGAGCTATAAGAAATACAATTTTAAATATTTATTTTATTTTAAATGAAGCCTCAAAAATATTTAGTTTTTCACTTGCTCTGAGAAAAAAATTGTTAGTTGTCTTTTTTTTTTTGGTAATAAATATTAATTTAATTTTTTATATTTTCTTTTTGGTACAGACTTCAGTTTTTACTAAAAACAATATGAATATTTAGTTTTATCAGAAAAGGGCAAAATATCTATCCATCTTTTTAGTTGATCCTTTTATTCTGTTTTCTCACTTTGTTGTCAATAACTCTTTTCTTTTGGTCTGTATCTGTCTTCTATTCAAACCCTTTCTCTCTTTCTTTCACTCTCTCATATTTTGCATTTATATTCCTTTAAAGCATCAATATTTTGTGGTTTTAGTGCTTAGAATGAACACATATATTCTGAACAAAAAACAAGCATATTTAATATTGTGGTCAACAACTAGCTTGGACATCAGAGTAAGCCTTTTATTTGACATATGTATTGTTAAACTATTCCCAGATATTTTTTTTAATTTTTTTTATTTTATTATTTTTATTATATATATATATATATATATATATATATATATATATATATATATATATATATATATATATATATATATTATTTTTTTTTTTTTTTTTTTTTTTTTTTAGATGGTTTAGGTTAGAAGCTGTCAACCCTGCCTTATTTGATATTTACATAATTTAATTGATAGTTACTTTTTCTTTGACATTTCTTTATGGAGGGACACCAGAGCAGCTCTTGCAAATTGTTGAAATTTCTTAGCAAAAAACTATATTTCTGTTCGTCAGACTAATGTATATTGCACTTCATTCACTTTATGTTGTATATGAGGATTATGTCAAAACACAATTTGATGCGATTTATGGGATGGTTATAAGGGCCATGATTGAGATCATTGTGAATATTGGTGTTGTCGAATGCGCTGGAACCACATAATATTCAGCCACACGGCCAAAATCATATTTAAGCAAAAATATCATAAAACCATACGATAAAGCTCCTTTCATTCACAAACAAAGTTTTGTTTAATTAACTGTGGATTAAACTTGTATACAGATTATACAGATGATATAGACTTTATCTTTTCTATCCACTTCTTATACAACTCTCATCAATCTATATTGTTTATTTTATTTTATTGGAATTTCTTCCAAGTGTCGATGGCATTACACCAGTATGAGTATCGAAAGTTATCTATAGCTAATAATTCCTATTGTCCCAAAATTGTTTTGTTGAGATATTAAATATAATGACTTAATGACTTAAACTTTAATATTTTTATTTTTATATATAAGAAAATTTTTTGTTTCTCTCAGTATCAAATTTATGATTTACAAAAATTATTTTCATCTCACATTCAGTACATTTGACATTTTGCTTCAAATTATTCCTCCACTTACATCTCTTATATATATAAAAATTATTCAAAAATAAAATCTTATATCTTAACAGCTGTGAATGTAACTCTGATTAAAAGCATTTCAGTGCTTCCTTCCTTGCTCGATTACACTTTTTGTGAGAATCAAGTGTTGATTCAATAAATTTGGTCCGACAACTTAATCCTTAATTTCAAATCTGTTCATGTTTATAACACACACACACACACACATTGAGAGAGTCAAACTGACTGCAGCAGGCAACTGAACGACATAATCAATAATGAGGTTAAATTGCAGGTTGACATGTGATAAACGGCACTTGCGATGTGTGGGCAACTAATGAATGCCATGGACATACGCATTCGAAGTCGGCGCTCTCGCATTTCTTCTGCCATCACCTAGCTGACAGGCATGCCTGTCAGTCCGACAGACTGACAGCGGGGCAAACAAATAAAACCGCTTTTATTGTAATCCACAATGTCAAAACATTGCAGCGGATGTTTAGCCAAAGTGTTTGGGGGCAGAGCAACAACAAAACGTTGTGGCATGTGAGCGGGCAATTGAACCTAGACACACATACAATCACGTGCCATCAAGTGTATATGTGTGAGTGAGTGTCTCTGTGCGTGTGTGTGTGTGTGTTTGTAACCTACCTGCACAGCTTTATCGCATGACACGCAGTTCTGCTGGAAATGATTTTACTATATTTTTTTCTGTCCCTCGGGTAGCTTTAACGACACACTAAACCATAAAGTACTTATGCCGGGTAAACCCAGAGACGTAGAGAGTGTGAGATAGTGAAAAAAAAAAGGTTTGGGTTTCAATGATTTTCCATTGATAAATAGCTGACAGTTTAACCATGCCAAGCGAGCGAGCGAGCGAGCACTCGACTGAGTGTGCCATGCACATCAGGTTAAATAGTTTAAGACTGTCAGCCACATTAAAAAACAATTTCCGTTGCACGGTAACTGGCAAATTAGCGATAAAGTGACGTTGCGGAAATGAGTTAAAAGCAAAAAGAAAATGGTGCATGCAAAATTTATATAAAGCGAGCTAAGTTGGATTTATGCAGCTGACAAAGAGACGGAGACCAGTTGATTTACTAATTGATACGATATGATTGTCAAGCAGGGGACTAACTGAATATATAAATGCTGATCTACCTCAAAAGTGAATTAGTAAATTGTAAATATTTTCCTCTAATCAATTGCTTAAGCTTTAAGCGATTTGTGTGCAGGTCAATCAACTGCCCGATGGCAGACCGAACATGTCACGCGTATAACGAGCGTCCCATGGCAGCGTCGCATAAAAGTCTCGTAAGTAAAAAAAAATATATATAGAGAGAGAAAATCTCAAAGAAATATTAATAAAAGATGAGCGACATTAGTGTCTGCCTCTGCTTCTTCTTCTTCTTCTGATGTCCAACCCAAAAATCGTAAAAGTAGCAAACAGAAATAAAGAAAGAAAGAAAACACTTTTTACTACATCCTTTGAAACTGAATGAACGCCTCCCGCTGCCTCCAGCCGCCAGCATTTTGCATTGGCTCTCATCTAACCTCGAGCGTTTTGTTGACCTTTTTTTTCTGGCTTTCGCTTGGCTAGAAATGAAGAAAAAAAAGAACGAAGAAGAAGAAAAGATGCTGTTGGGTTTAGCTTTAGCTCTTTAAGCCATTTGCCAAAATGCAAAAAGAGAAAATGCCGTAAAATTTGTAACACTTTTTTGGGACTAGCCTAAGATGGCGACACACACACACACACACACACACACACACACAGACAACGACACAGACATTATGGTCTCGAGATGTTTTCTTCGACGCAAAAGTATGACACGAAACAACAACAATAAAGCAAAAGAAACAGGCACATCAAAACTTGGCCCAAGGCACAATTTGTCACACATACATGCCACATAAATTATATATGTGTAGTCGAGCTGTCTGTGTGTGAGTGCGTGTGTGTGTGTATTTGTATCTGTTGTTGTTATTGTGCTGAACCTATTTGATTAATAAATTGTTTAGAGCGCGCGCTGAGCAATGACCGAAACTTACTGACTTGTGGCTAATAAAATATGAATGCCGCAACTTTTCAGTCGCAGCATCAAAAGGCGAGACACACACACACGCATACACCCACAAGCACACACATACTCCCACACATACACACCCACACACACCCACACACACACACCCACACACATCCGATTCACAAATTAGTCATGCGCATATAAATATTGCTTGTAATTTATGTGCCGCCTTGATGTGGAGCTGTGCGCCTCAAATGGAGCGCACATTTAACCTCAGTTAGCATTTGCATTTGGACGCATATGTTTTCAGGGTTCGCACTGCGTATACGTAATATGAGTTTCTGTTACTTTTTGCGCTGTCATTTTCACTGGCTTTGCTAGTTTGCTTCATTTTCATTTTGGTATCTCTTTTCTTTTTATTTAGTTGTTGTTCTTTTTCTGCTTTCTGCTTCCTCCTGTTTCGGTTTGCTGTTTGGGGCAGTTCCTTTGATTACATCTCAATCAATTGGCGGCTGTTTTATGTTTGCATTCATTTCGACATCAACTTTCGGCATTTGAAATGTTCATTTTTTTTATGACGCCTGCGGCAGGCCGTTGTGAATGTTTTTTTCAAGGACCCTCTCATGAAAATTTGTAAGCATTTTAAGCTGTTTCCGTCTTGGCTGAGAGTTCCTTTGGCTCTTTCCGTTTTCTATTCTTTTCCCAACTCGGTTTTATTTTTTTATTTTGGTTTTTTTTTTTTTGTTGTGTTTGCGTAAAGTTGTTTATATCAAATTACAATTTTATTGTATGGCTGAAATGCTTGCAAATTGCTAAAGCATATATCTTAAATTCAATTCAAGAAATAACAAAAAACCTAATTTTAAACTAATAGTTGAGCTTTAGCCTGTAATTGGCTTAAAACTGATTTTGTTTTGGTACAGAAATTCTCTCTGCCATAAATGTAGTCCATTAACAGAAGTAATTGAGGTATAGTTTATTTCTATAAAATTAAGAGAGTCTTTGGCCTTTTGAACATTTAACCAAATATGTCTTCTGTTGCTGAACAAAATCACATTCAAATTCTCTCAGCTGAACTTGGCTTTGAATTTAACATACTCCACTGCTAATATCTTGATTTAACTTCTGCACATATCAAATATTCATAGGGTAAAATCACTCTTCTAATAGGCTGTATTAGGCTTATCTCCTCTTATGGTGCACTCATACACATAATCAAGCTCGAGCATGTTAGTGACTGCCAGCTGCTGATGTCGTCAAGTAGAGGGGGGAGCGGATAGAGGAATTTACGGTCATCCCTGCAGAATATAGGGACATAGCTGCAACACGTTGATGTATGCTTAAGTTATTTACCGTGGGAAACCATGGCATATTATATATAAATTTTAAATATAAGGCATCATTCTTCGGATGGAAAAATAAGTCAATATAGATCACTGTAGCTCACTCATCTCACTCAGCATAGATCACTCTAGATCGATCTTCAGTTCACTCACTTCTCACTGGTCTAACAAATTTTACTCTGTCGCACTTTCTACTCACAACATCTACGCTTTCTCTTTGGTTTGTCTGTTCAAAATTGTCATCAAGAGTACTACAGCTAGATCATATACTCTCTTGATAACTTTGCTTCTTTTGCTGCAGTCACGGCTTTTAACTCAAAAAAAAAAAAAAAAAATAAATAATAAAAAAATATATATATAATTAGGTAAGATCAGCTCAAGCCTTTGATTTAATTATCTAAGCTGATTAAAATCTTTTAAAAAAAATGATATTTTTCTAGACAACAAATTTAACTAGGCAGCTCTTAGCAATGCTTTTATTTTATATAAAATTTTTCACAAATATACTTATTTTGACCGAATAAAAGTGATACTATTTCTGATGCTTTTATATTAGTTAAGTGTAACATAAACATTTGTATGTTAAAAAAAAGTACCGAATTTCCATCTCAGTTGTTATTACGCAAGGCGAATCTCTTTATTACTTCAGTTGATATCAAGTAGGCATCAGTGCTTCAATAATCTGTATAGTCATCTTAATCGTAAGCTATTCATGGAAGCCAACAATCAGGCGGATATTGTTATCTTGTGAAAATGTTGACAATGTCTATATTTTAACCAATTGATTAACCAATATTGATGAACAGCTGGAGAAGTAGATTTAGAAAAAAATATTCTAAATGGTGTTGTCATAATATGTTCATTTTAGTCATTCAATGTAAAAGCTCCGGTATAGCTAAGACTGCTCTTAGTATTAAATATTATATTAGTATTAAATGTTATATTATTATGTTAATGTTTTGTCAAAGAGCTATCCACATTTTTGATCATAGCACTTAATTGATCAGACCATATAAATACTTCCTTTTATATCTAATTATGTCATCTATATATTTCTATGACATGCGATATACTATATCTACATGCACATATCAAATCAATTTACATATACTTCCCCTTGTTACACACATCTGATAAAAGCCTTTAAAACGCTTTCTTGTCTGCCTATTTCAAATACTCAGCTCATTCCATTTTTAGCTTAACATTATTTTGCAATTAGTCGCATGTAGAACAGAAGCAAAAGCAAAAAAAGAATTTGAAGGCGTTGCCTCAGGGAAATTGCATACGCTCTTTGAGGTAAAAGGAAAATGTGCTGAAGCCAGCTGCTATTCGGGTCAGTCAATGTTTCTCATTGTGCCCGAAGACCGAACTCTTGATGGCAGCTGGCAGCTTCAGCAGCGGCTTCGCAGCTGTCTGCTTGATTTTTGGCAATGCTTTGTTTGGGATGCTCTACTTCTTGTTTCCACATCACTGGGCAGGGCTCAAAGTTGTGGTTAACTGCACACACACACTCACACACACACACTCACACACACATACAGTCATCTGTTTATACTTGACTCCGATGCACAAGTGATTCACTCACTCACACACTCACACTTGTTCCGCTCACTCATCAGTCATGCAGCAGCAACAACAAGCGCAAAAATAAGCTCACACTTGTGCATTTCAACATGTTTTTGCAATTTACCGATTTAAGCTCTAACTGTACATGACATCCGCTCTCCTTGTGCACACACTCACACCACTTACACACTCACACACACTCACACACACACGCCTTCAGTTCGTCTCTTTTCCTTTTCACACTCTCAGTCATTGCCACGTTTTGTGATCATCAGCGCGCAATTCAAGCGGAATTTTCGCGAAAATTCACTTTGACGTTTATGCATTGCGTATACGCCGCGTGGGGCATGGGCATCTTAAATTTTGCTTGTTTAAGCGCAAGACGAGCACGATATTTGATTAGACATTAAAAGGCAGCTGAAAGCAAAGAAAGCATCACAACTGTTTATACAGTGCTGAAAGCCTGTCGTGAGCAAATAGCATACATGACATTTATATTTCATCTAGATATACAAACATATATATATATATGTTTGACATCATCAGTCAGTCAGTTAAGTAATTGAAAGTTAATATTTGTAGCCTGGCAGAGCGCAAAATTATCAAACAACTTAAATGGCAATACACGGCGTATGCGTAATGCCTAGACACACACACGACGATATGTAGCTAAAAGTATATATATCTTTTCGGGCTGTGCTTGGCATCTGTCAGCCTAATACCTTTAATATACTTTCGCCCCGGAAACGGGCCAAGAGTGGAATTTATCAGCCAAGGCAACGCAACAGTTTTTGGCTTGAAGCAGGAAAAAAAGAACGAAGAAAAAGGGATCTGGAAGTTGGTTACCAGGATTTGTGCACTCTCTTGTTTTTTTTTTCGTTTTTATTTATAGATTAACAGTGTCCATCATGAGCATAACAGGGCGCACAATAAAGGGAATAAGGCAACTGCCTGGCCATGGCCATGGCCATGGCTAAAATCTCGGTTTCAGTCTTTAAATGTTTCAAATTGTCGACAAGGGATTTGGCCTGGCATTTGCGCTCAGATAAGCGCCTGTAGTTGGCTTATCTTGAGGAATACTCGCATTTTTATGCCCGCTGCCGCCACTGTGCTTAGATTTATTACTACCCATTTTTCGCTACTTCTTCGCTCTTCTCTTTTTTTCTCTCTCTCTCTTTTTTTTAAGGCATGTCTCGAGCCTAGCAATTAAAGCGCTTTTCCCTGCTCGTCGAATAGTTGCGGCATACTTTTCACTCGGCCTGAAGTGTGGCTTCAAAGTATGCAAATTATTTCACATTAATGTGTGTTAAAAAGTTGCGCAAACTTGCGCTTGATTCAGTCATTAAGCAAAAACTTTCCACCATGGACTTCCTTTTGTGTGTGTATGCGTGTTGGCACATCAAAGCGTGAGAGCGAGCCTTGCCAAACTTAATTACAACCAGCTCTAGATGACAAAGCAAACATATGGCCGAAGCGTATTTTACCACAACAAAAACAACAGCAGCGGCAGCAGCAGAAAGAGGAGGAAAAGCAAAGAAAATTCGCATAATATTACAAAGCCAAGCAGTTGCATATGTGATTAAAGTGGGGGAGAAAAATCCGCAACAAAAACCAAAGAGAGAAGAAAAAGAAAACTCGCGTAAACAAACGATGCCAAAGGCAGTGGGCAAAAAAAAAAAAAAAAATACTTTGCAGTTTAGTGAAGTGCGCGCCATGAGAGACATAATTATGCGATTTAACACTCTAGTGCCGGCTAAGTGGAACGACAACCGACCGATGAGATGCCACAGACCCGCCCCCGGCCCACAGCCGTGCCCCTTAGCCATCATCATCATCATCACCATGAACATCATCATCGTCAGCTTCTGCGTCAGCGTCCTTGCGGAATTTGCCTCGTCGGAGGCGTTGAACAAAGGAAGCGTCTGCAACAAGAAAAGGAAATTTCTGTGCGATAAGTGCACTTCCACGCAAAGTGAGATGGAAATGAAAACAAAAACAATGAAGCTTTACCAAAACTTGAGAGTGCTCAATTAAAATATACCCTATTATTTTAGTAAACCTATAAATGAGCAACGAGCGAAAGATGATGCTTAGAATATTGAATATATTCATTTTTATGAAGACTCTGAGCTCCATAAGTTAATGAATTGCATCATTTTAATGTTAATACTTTTTCAAATCATATACTTAAGAATAACAACATTACATTTATCTGAATTATTATTAGCTAGCTATTTTAATTTGAAAAGTTAAAAGAAATTATTGAAAATTTGTTTTCCAACTCTAAATTCAAAAATTCTTATATTTATTTAAAATGCGCTCCCTAATTTCGGTTACCATATATATGAGCAACAATATAAGGTCAGCTCAAAATTTAACTTAGAACTGAGATCATATTTCAATTAAGACTTTAGTCTTTTTTTAATTTTGTAAATTTTAATATACATAAATTTCATATTTTATCCAAAAATATTTAAGTAATTTAATTAAACATAAGAAAAACCAGCGAACTGTTCAAATACTTAACACCTCATTTGTTATAGGGTAAACAATTCATAAAGTTCTCTTCTATTATAATTTTGTTTTTATTACAAAGTACAGATTGTCCAAAAATACTTTGAAATTCAAAGGCAATTTACTTTGGTTCGATATGGACCACCTTTTGCTTGGACTATGCTCTTGAGACGCCCAAGAAAGATATCTCAATCTGCCCGAACGTGACTAAAACTTTTGTTTTCAACACTTTTGATACTTTTATACAACTCAATGCTAAAACTAAAACAAACTGTGACAATTGTTGATATTTTCTTTCAAACTTAAATTACTGATAGCAGAGAATATTAATAATAAATACAAATAAATAAGAAACAATTGTAAGTCCTTCTTCTTTTTACTTTTTTGCATTCAGTTTTTTTTTTTTTTTTTTTTGAATTCCAATCAAATTATTTTAGCCAAAAATAAAAAATAATAAATACAAATTTTTTGATGTTTTCTTTAAAGTTCTAGGCTTTAGATATATTCTTCATTTGCCTCTCTCACATTCTGCTCTAAAATAAATTTTCCTTGTTCAATTTCAATTAAATATTTAAAAATATATATTCGTTTTCCCAGAAACAGTTTATTAATTGTAATTATCTTTGTCAAAACTAAAGCAATTTTCACGAATTTTGTTATTTGACTAAAGTTTCTGCTTATTTACTACCTTTTCCCATTTTCTTTTATTTACACTTTATGTCAAAATATGAAAGGGTTCTTGACAAAAACTCTTGTGCTTAGCTGGAAGCTCGCTTAACTCAAACTCTACAAAATTTGCATAAATCTTGACAGTTTTGGCATAATTAAAACTGGAAATTATAAGCACATGTATTTTGTTTGCAGTAAAAGAAAAAAAAATCTATTCAGTTTAAATCAAATTTAAAATCTAAAAATTTAAATAGAATATTCAATTCCAATGCTGATTGACGAGGAATTCCTGTTCAGCCTGTTCAATGAAGCAGACATGCACTCACTTCGCATAGCTTCAAGTCAAGCTATTAATTTAGTGCAAGCCTGCCGTGCTGCCGTAGAATATTTCCTTTTTCTAAACAAGTCAATGCAAATGATTGCACAAAATGCCTCATTTAGCAGCAAATCAAATCGCTTCATTTCTAAGTGGATAAACACATAAATAGCTATGAATGCAGCCGGCCTAGGCACAAAAAGAAAAATAGAAAACTAGGACCACGACCAGACCTAGGCCCTGGGCAAAAACCTGCAAAACGAATGAGCGAAATTGAATGAAAATTATGCTGCCACTCGCCTGGCTGGATGATTGTCGGTCTGTCCTACGTTGCTACGGCCCATTCGTCTTTTTAGCCAGATGAAATTTTATAAAATAACTTGGCCCTTTTTTCAGATCAGTGAACTTTTTGCTGGCAGTGCTGGCAACCAGAAAAAGCTACAAAATAAAACATAAAACCTAAAATTTTTGTTCAACAAAAATTGAATTGTATTTTGACTGATGTTCAGCCCGGGGCACAAAAACTTGTGTACGCTTAGCTTTCATAAGACGATGTAGAGCAAAACTTGGAATACAACTGCAAATGGAATTTCTCAGAAAAATCTAACAAACAAATTTTAATTATGTTTTCAATAATTGCTTCAAGTACGTTAGGCAGTTTGAAAGTTGGAAAAACATATTAAAAGTATTTAAAAAATTTGTTTGTATTAATGCAAATTCATTTTTGGGGGTCACATTAAAGCACAGTTGCATTAAAGCATAAAGTCGCTTAAATTATTTAATTCTTAATACCAAGAAAATTGAATTTTTAATTACTGCTGCTTACACACTTTTGTGAACGTACGTGTTTCACTCATAAAACGAAATTATACGCACTGCAGCTTAAGAAATGTAAGAGTGAGAAAGAGAGAGAGAGAGAGAGAGTGTGTGTTGAGAAAGAGAAGAAGAAACTATGAATAGTACTCGTACTTTTTAATTAAGACTGCGAGGGGAGCCAAGCTAATGGCCAAGCAGAATGGCTGTTCAAAAGTGTTAACAGTTTCAGTTTACGCAGCTAACAAACTCATTTCGTTGGGGACGACAGTAAGCGCTTTAAGGACCGTGTGCGTGTGTGCTGCCTCCACCTCCCCCTTGGCCCATGCTCTGGCCTCAGCATTGCACTGCACAAAATGAACAATGTTGGGGATTTTCATTTAAGCCCCTGGCTTTAACTGAGCGCTGAGCCATAGACACCCACACACACACACACACACACACATACTCACACGCATATGTGAAATCATAGATCCCAACTTTATTTGGCACCACATGGCGTATGAGCAATGCTTTTCCCCCAAATTACGTCCTGATTTGCTGTGAGTGTGTGTGCGCGCTCTCTTATCTCCGCTACTGCACAACAGCTAATAAATGTGTGTAAATTAGTTATCAAAGGCCTGGCCAAGCCGAAAGCTGCTCTTAATCATAAACAGATCATAATTAATATAACATCTTATTGCCAGATTTTGGACTCACTCATATGAGTGCCGCATTAAAGTTGAGCGCCTGCTTGACTTAGCCCTGATTGATTAAGATAGGCTAAACAAATCTTAAAGCTGATATTTATTTTTAGCCAATAAATACTTGAAAATTAATTATATCAACTGCTCATTTATATTCATGCAGTATTTTGATGTCCTTGAGAGTGAAGTTCTTTCTCACACAAATACACTAACAAACGTTATTTCAATTAAATTTATTTTTACCACAACCCTCGAAATCAGCATCCCAAGTGCGAACTCCGCGCGGACAGACACTCAAATGTCAAAAGCGGGCAATTAATCATTTTTCTTTCCTTTTCTTCTCCCTCTCTCTCTTTCTCTCTCTCTCTCTCTCTCACTCGCTCTTTCTCTGTCTCTCTTTTATTTGTAATTTATGCACAGCTTCAAAGTTTGGGGCTGGGCCATCAACAGCAACTTTACACTGCAATCCATAAATGCCAATAAAATGTCATAAAGCTCTCGATTGCCCTACTCTTTAGCTCTCAATACTGCCTCCATTCCCTCTCCCTCTTCCTCTCTCTAGCTTTTTTTCGCCCTCTTTTGCACTGTCATTTCGACTGCCATTAAAACGAATTTTTCAATTCAACTCAATTGAAATGTCAAAATGCTCATTAATTTATCAATTCGTTGACGACCCTGAGCTGACCAGGGTGAAAGGGGGAGAGAAAGAGAGAGTTTTTACTTTCATTTGCATAAATATGTACATATGTATATAGGCCAATCACTAAGACCTTTACAATTCGATATACATGTATATTTGTGCTGATATTTCTATTTATATTCTCTATTTCTATACTACTCTATCTCTATTTTAATACTACTAATTCCATTTATACTGTTTCCTCGTTTTCTACTACTACTACTTTTTCTACTACGACTAGTACTACTGTCTACTTTTACTAATACTCTTTCTACTCCAACTCCTATTATTATTTCTTCTACTTCTATTTCTACTTCTACCTTTTTTTATTTACCCTTTTATTTTTTCTACAACTACTTTTCTTTCTATTTATACTTCTACTATTTCCACTAACTCAACTTCTATTACTAGTACCATTTCAATTCTTACTACTGCAACTTTTCCTACTACTAGTTCTATTTCTACGGCTACTACTACTAATTCTACTACTCCTATTATTTTTATTCTACTACTACCACCACTTTTCTTCATATTAATACTTTTATTTATACTACTACTTCTATTTCGACTACTAATGCTATGTCTCTTACTGCTTCTATTTCTACTACTACTATTTCTATTATTTCTTCGACTAATTTTATTTACTTCTAGTATTACTAATAATTTATCCACTAATAATTTATTATTATTACCATATTACTATTAATGTTTCCACTACCATTTCTATTTCTACTACAGCTACTTTTATTTCTACGAATACCTCTATTTATACCACAAATATTTTTGCTACCACTACTATTTCTATTCCTGACACTACACTTTCTACAACTACAACTCGCTCTCACAGATCGCACAGATATACATATATGTATATCATCGCTGAATACTTTTTATAGCTCCATCCCATTCAACTAGTCAGCTTTACCGTCCACATTCTATATAGGGTATTTTTAAGCATATTCTGACTCATCTTTGTCATTTCGCTGATCATTTTAATCAATCAGCTTTGAGCACTGCACGCCCAAATCTGAAAGCATCTGCTGCTGCTGCTTTACTGCTTTCATTTCTATTGAAAACTGAAGAATTGAAAGGAACTGAAAGCAGTTTTGCAGCTCGACAGCACTTGACCCTTGGACGCAGCTAATTTATCACAGCGCGCTGCTCGCGACATTGCAAATATTTTGTTTTGTAATGTAAAATAATTTCTCCTGAGCTCCCGCCCCGACCGGTGTGTGCCCAGCCAGAGTTGAAAGCATGCCAAGGACTGTGCGCGCTTCGGTTGGTTTATGTGATTGAAAGCACATTGTGTCACACTTTAATATTTATGACAAAATGCCAGTTGGCCTTTGGGGGTCAGCCGAGTGTACAGTGAACCTCTACTTTGCCATCTCTCTGCCATCTCTCATTCCCTCCCTCTCCCTCTCCCTCTCCCTCTCCCTCTCTCTCTCCCTTTCTCCATCTAGCTCTCTTTTTTAATTACGTTTTTCAGCTTCGGGAGGCTTTTGTCGCTGGCATTTGCCTGAACATATTAGAACTCGAAATATATAGCCGAGTTCATCGCATTTTTTATGACTCACTCTTAGCGAGTGGCATTTTTCCATTAAATAATATTTTGTTCTCCTCTCTTTTTTCACTTTTTTCTGCTGCTGCGGCTGTCACCCTTTTCTGTATTGACTTTTGAGGCGAACAACCGCATTATATCAACCACAAATACCGCAGGTCCCATGTAGGAAAACTCAATCAAACTGTTAATCGACTTGTGGTGCGGCCCACCATCGCACCACTCTGGCACCACTCGTGCGTGCTTTTGCTGCTGCAGCATTCTCAGACAAACACACATACGTGTGGGTTACCCCTTTTGGATTGTTTTTTCAACATCTTCATAAAATTTCCAGCCATAAAATGTCAATAATATGTGTGCTATTTGCGCTCTTTCAATAATGATATGTTTGCATTGCATTGGAGGCTGGGTGCAAACACGGGCTGCGTAATGTCAATAGGCCATAATAAATACCATATTGGCAGAGCCTTGAAAACTGTCAACCATACCAGCTGACATCCAATTTAAGCGAGAGCTATAAATATCTGATATTTAATGCATTAACTTGCTTCATATTGCGCACTGTGAATAAAGCAAAGTATTTGTTCTATAAGCCTAACAAACACTTGAGTTTTCTATTTTTATTTATTTCTTAAACGTTTTTTTCTTTGGAGTTTTATTGCAGAGTTTTGTATTAATATTTATAATAATTTAATTTAAATTTATTTTTTATTATATATATATATATATATATATATATATATATATATATATAAATATATTTATTTTTTTTAATATACTTATTTATATTTTTAAACAAACGTTATTAAATGAACATTATTTTGATTTCTGTTATTATTATATTTTATTATTTAATATTAAAGTTTTTTCAATTTTTTATTTTAATTTAAAAAATATATATATTTTAATTATATATCTTTAGTTTTATACAAAATTTAAAGCTTTCTTTACATAATTTTTTAATTTCAATATTTTTCATAAACAGAATATTATATTAAAAATATATTTTGTATTTTTTTTTTTTTTAGTTATAAACAGAAGAATATTTTATATCAATATTATTTATAATTATTCTTTATTTTTATTTTTATTTTTTCAAATTTTAATTTTGTATTTCTATTTTTAAATATATTTTTTAAATTCGGTTCAAAATATTGTTTTTGCTTAAATTTTGAGCTAATATATATGATTTTTATAGAATGATAATAATATTATTTAATTTATATATTTATATTAATTTATTAAGATACGAAAATTGAAAATGAATCTTTATATAATCTAAAACAACACAAGGACCACAGTTACATTTGCCGAGCCTCTGGCTATTTTTACTACTAATCTGAGAGTAGACAATGTCTGCCCAATGACACTTAAATACTTGACAGCTGGTGTTAAATGTTGCTGTCAGACGTGTCAAACTAAAATAGATTTGTTGATACAAACGCACACAAGTGTGCTTAAAATCAATAAAATTTATATGTGCATGCGTTCTATAAACATAATATTCAATAAGCATCTTTAATATTGGCAACAGAATGATTTGAATCGTCGGCTTACAGCTACTTCAACTTAAGCATAAATTAATGTCAATTAAATTTGTTAACAGTTGTTGCTGATGTGATTTGCTCTTAAGCTCAATATTATTTCAATGCCACTCAGAATCACAACTTGAAAGCCTTGCGCCAGAATAAATAGTTGATGGCTTAGATGGCTCTGAGATTTAATGAAATACCCAGGGAATGTGTCCGCAAGTGTACGAAAATAAGTTAAATTAAACAAATCTAATGAAGTGTGTGCGTGTGTGTGGGTGCGTGTAGGTGTGTTGGTGTCTGTGTGTGATGCATGAGTCCTTGGCGCACAACTGAGGCCTTGCCAAGATAGACGACATAGCTACCAGAGCCGAGACGCCGCACGTGCCTCCGTTTGTGGCCAGCACGAGCAGCACACAAAACGATGTTGTAATTTCTGGCTACCTTCTTTCTTTCAAAATGATATAAAGCTGCCGCATGCCACCAACAACAGTAGCAGCAGTAGGAGCAGCAACAACAGCAGCGAGCTGGGCAACAATGTGGTGACGGCATTCACAGCTTCTGCTTATGTCTGTCACAATGTGTGTGTGCGTCCTTTTCTCGGCTTGTTAACTACAGATACACAGATATGCTCTGCTCTATGCTGCTCTTAGCCACATACATACATATATACATATATATAAATGTAAATATATGTATATATGTGTATATACATTCATGTGTAGCCGCTCTTGGCAGCCTGTGGAAGCGGCGAAATGAGCAAGCGGAAACAATTAGCGTTGTAGCATTATTTGTAACATGCTGTTTGCCAGCCAGTAATTAAGTGTCTCATTAAAAAATGATAAATTTAAATGGAAATAACTTTTACAATGACTGCAGACCGTCTCAAGTGCGCCTTAAAGCCAAACAGCAGCTATATTATTACAGCGGAAATTTAAGAGCTACCCTCCAAAAGACCATAAATGGGAAAGGAAGTATGAGTATGCTTTAGTAGGGTGTGACCGACTACATAATACCCGGCCGAACAACAATTTTAGTTAATATTCATATTTATATTTATATGTATATATATACATATACAGAAGTATATGACAATGTCTAATATACATACACATACATATAAGCTATTAAATTCTTTTTCTTATCGATCTCATTGCAAAAAATATTATTGTTTAAATCGGTGTTGTTTTTGCTTGAGGACTTTTTTCTGCCTTTTCTGAGTTTGTTCTTATTTAATCAGAGTTGTCGTGATCAAAAGTAATGCAAGATCGGCCCAATTAGCAAAAGTTCAGAGACATTTTCATTCATTCAGATTTCATATAAACATAACAAAATTTCAGCTAACTTGAAACAAAAAACATGAATTGTGTCTTATAATTTATATAACATTTCATAAAATATCTCAGCAGAACAAATAGACAGCTCTAGCTCAACTCGACTGCTATTGCTAGTCAACCCTAATCCTTAGACATTAGTTAACCTCTCCTTCTGCCTTTTACAGACAATTGAAATTAAATTGAAAACAATATGCCCAAATTACCATTTTCAAGCAGTGCAGGGTATGAAAAGTTTACAAACAACTCACGCTGAGGCGAGAAGAGGCAAGATTTCATTCAGGCTGTAAAAGTTTGAGAGCAAAAACTATACACGAAAGAGTTTTCTCTCTTCTCTTTTTTTGTAATCTACAAATTGGCGCCCTAAACCCTTTTGTGGGCCACTCCAGCTCTCTCTCTCTCTCTCTTTCTGCATTGCTCTCTCTCTCGCTCTCCCACTGTCAAATCGCCAAGTTTTCCGGCTGGCCAAATTCAACGGTTTGTCTTTCTTGACTTTCAAACTTTAAATTGTTAAAATATAATAAAAATAAATAAAATAAAAAATGGAAAACAATTTGAAGCTACAAAACTTTTTAAGTTTCTGTTTTCGTTTTTTTCTTCCCTTTTTCGCTTTGATTGAATGTAATTCAAAGCATTATTTATAAATAGCCCTTTAAATACCATTAAATACACGCTATAGCCAACAATATAGAAATAAATTGCTTATAAATCTATAGTTTTAATAAAATAGAAACTTTTTGTGGCATTCCATGCGAAATTTGCATTATTTCGGAAAATATTTTACGTTGCATAAGTTCGACTCGAACTGCAATTGAATTAAAAAATCCCATTAAATCCCATGTAATGTGCTTTGTCAGCTCAAGTGACATTAAAATGCATTAAATATTAAATCGCTCACATGTACAAAGTGAGTGCATTTAAATAAATCAGTAAATATTGCAAAAAAAAAAAAGGGAAAATAAAAAAATAAAACAGATTTTTCCTTTTAATCCTCGAAATTGTTTAAACGACATTAAAGCAAAGGCAAAAACAAAGTTAAATTGTGGTTGAGCTAAACTTTGTTTTTATGATGCTATTAAATAGTTTTATTGTTTTCGTTTTTTATTTTATTTTTTTATTTTTATTTATTTTTTTTTGTTTTTTATGAGGAAATTGTAGATTAACGGTATGCTTGATATATAATACATAATCAATAAAAACAGGCAATTAAAACAGTAACGGATAAAGTGTTCAGGCATGAACATATGTTAATGGGTAGCTCCTCATGTCACAAGTGGACTACTGTAATGCATTGAAGAACTTTAAATAAAGCTCGTCATTCTTTGGAGCGATAGACAATCCAGAATAGATTGCTGTAGCTGACTCATAGGAGTGCAGCATTAATCGCTCTTCTTACTCGTCCATAAGAATTGGACTGAGCAGAGAATTATTTCTTGTTATATGCACTGTAATCTCTTTTTCTTTCTATTTAAAAATTTACAGATATTCATTTTACTTTCTTTTATTTTATTTATTTTACTCATGATTTTATGACATTACAATTTATTGTGAATAGTGGAATAAAATTACAACAAAAGTAAGAGTTTAGGTTACAATCTGTGGGGAAGTAAATATCCTTGCGCTTTTGGGTAAAGTAGATAGCCTTTTTTACTACGCGAATTAAAATTTTTCATTTTGTTAAATGATTTTTTATATCATTTTGTTTTTAAAATTTTTATTTTCTTTTACCATCGTCTTTGTTCCCAATAAAAATAATCGCTATCAGATATTTTCCACTTGCCACGGGCCAAAACTTTTTCCTCTCCTCAAAAACAAGTTTTTATGATGATGTTCAGCTCTATATTCGATGCCTTCTTTATCTACTCAATCGTATCGTCGCGTGGTTCTTTTATAGTTCTTCAGTTTTGAGAGCACCATGAAATACGTTGGCATCATATATAGTATTTTGTTTTTGGTCAACAATTTAATATGGATTCTATGCTTATCTATTTTTTTTTTTTTTTGTTAATATGCAAGGAGTGAAACTCAAATCAAATTAGGAACAGATTGTGCATTTTTTATAAGATTTTTTAGAGTATCTTATTATTATTTGTTATTTATTTTAATTTTTTTTTTTTTTAGTATAATTTTACATTGTGTGATTACATATTGTTGTGCTTAGCTTGATACATTGAATACATTTTTGATTTAATTTCGAAGCTAGATATATCCATGTCAAATAAAACACTCCCTTTCAAACACTTTACACAAATCAATATAGTCATTCCAATATATTTCCCTCAGACACTCTCCAAAGTGTTAGCTGAAAGTATTGCTCTGGCTTTAAGTGGATGCCACTTAAATATTGAACAGCTTGGCCATTGAGGCACTCATAACCCATTTGCAATAGCTATCGATGCCATCGCACAAATCTCACAAGTCTTAAATATTGCAATTTAGAAACGACACGTGTGCGCGAGCTGGAAGAGCAGGCCAAACATTTTTATCAATTTCCAGCATAAAGGGATGGAGCAGTCGGGCCATCAGCTCGGTGGTTAACAGTAAGCTGGCCGGATTGAGCAAAGTGGCAGCGACGCGTGATTATGCCATGCCGCAAAATGTAGCAGCAACCGCAGCAGGATGATAGACAGAATACGCTGCATGGTCACGAAGCTGGCGGCGGCCTCCACTTGGCCGGCTATTGGCCAGGCATAAAAGACTTGAGCGATTAGTTGCAGAACGTGCGATGCATGCGATGCCAGTGGTGGCATGCCACGTGCTAGTTGCCCACTCACACACACACACACTCTCACACACCCACACACAGAAAGCCAGGCTCAACAAGCCAGCGGCACTCTGCGGGTTTTAAGCCAAGCTGTTTGGCTTTGCCCGAAGAGACAAAATTGTCGTTTTACAACTGCGGCTGCCACTTCAATTGTCTTTGTAATTGCCAAATAACATGTGTTCACACTCAAATGCCAACACGCCCACTCTGAGGGCTGAGTACAAATGTTTTTTACTTGATTTATTTGCCGGGGACCAGGACTAAACGTGGGAATTGTCGTGTAATTGCCTCGTGTAGACATAAGCAAAATTTATTATATATAAAGCAGTTGCTCTGCCGCTCCCTCTCCCTCTCACTCTCTGTTTCTATCTCTCTCTCTCTCTCTCTTGCTCCTCCTCCTGCTCCTCTCATTGTGTGTGCGTGCATTGGGCTGCAGCTTTTGTCGCTCATTTTTTGGGTCATTTGGTCAATGCGATTAGCTCGTGTGGCTTTGCCTTTGGCTTTGGCTTAACCTAATGTGACGACCAGCTAGCCACGCCCACACACACACAGCTCGTGTGTCGTATGTGTGTGTGTGTGTGTGTGTGTGTGTGTGTGGCCCGGAAGTGGAAGTGCGCAGACGACATTAAGCTGACACTGGCCAATTAAGCACGGCAAATGAGCAGCAATCTTTTGACTCAATGATGCCTAAAAGGCTCCCAAGACCAGCTTCCAACCACACCTTGACCAGTGCCAAAGCCAGAACTACGCACAAAGTTCATTTCAGGCATTAAGCCTCACTGAATCTGAGTAACTGAGGTAGGTGCCTCTCTCTCTCTCTCTCTCTCTATATATATATATATATATGTGTGTGCTGGTCTGGCTTTAAGTTTGGCCCAGGACCCTTCACCGAAAATTTGTGGCAACTGTTTCGGATTTCACTTGCAGCACTCAAGACCCGCAGCAAGATATTAAATTTCAGCCGTTGTCATTGTTATTGTTGCTGTCGCTTCTCATCTTTTGTTATTGTTGTTTGGCGCGGTTTTCTTAACTGTCCAACCCGTTTCAGTGTCAGTTGCACTTGCCTCGCCGCTTATTTCCTACCTACAGCACCGCTGGTCATGGTCGCCGTCGCCGTCGTCGTCGCCGTCCTTTGTTGTCTTTTGATTGCATTTTTAACGCTTCACGCCAGTGCATCCATTCACAATAGCCATGCTCAAGTCCAGGCCCAGGCAACATCAACAGCAACATTCACTTCTTCACATCTCTTAGTCGACTGACTTTGGTCTTCTTTTTGCTTTAATTTAATTGAATTGCAAATGCCACAAAGCTGCTCAAATACTTGCAACAAGCTGCATGTTGCAAGAGCTCAAATAGCTTCAGCATGAACAGCAGCTAAGCAACTTGTGCGTGTATTTGTGTGTTTACTTCAAACTAGTTAATTTTCAAGTTAAATAATGTAATTTTGAACGGAAACCGAATAGCATTTGAAGTGCGTATGAGCTCTTCTTAGAGTTACTAGAGCTTTTAGGATTCACATACTGTTTTTGTTCATCTTCTTTTGATGTGTGTGCAAGCTGTTGTTCTACTTAATGGAAACAGCCATAGATAAATTAAAGTCCAACTGATTTTTGCTCTGCTCACATCTGCTAGTCTTACATAGTAAATTCTTGCATGTAATATGGTTATTTTGTTGCTAGTATTTGCTTTATGGTATTGAAACATGAACATATTTTCAACATCATCCCAAAACAACAGAGCAACAAATTCAATTATATTGCATATGCAACACAATTCAGTGCGTAGTCTTCTTTATCCCATGTGTGTTGATTATTTTGTATCAGATTTAATCTGTTATACTTCATCAATTGCGTTGTTAAGGTAGCAAATTTAACTGAGTTCAACACTTAGCTATATAATAATAATAAGTAATTGTTTAAAAAAAATTTTTTTTTATATATAAGGCTTTAGCTAAAATAATTTGAATATCATTTCAACAAGAACCTTTAAAGCCTCCTAAAAACTAAAGTTGAGAATTATTATTATAAAAACGAGTGTGAACAATCTTAAATATAAAAGATGTGAGTGTAGACTGAAATGTACTATGGGCGAGTGCGAGGATTTCGCAAGAGAAGAATGCGGTCAGCCAGGTGCTCAAATTGGGCTCTGTTAAGTCTGTATATGGAAGGATGAAGAGTATCAAAGGTAAGTAAATAGATAAGTGTGTATGGCCACCGATGAAGCCGCTTTGAATCTATATATATTTATTAATACTATTTATTGAAACTTGGTATTTCTGAAAGTACCTGCCTTTGCATTTACTTATTTTTTTGTATTGGTTTTCCATTAGCTTCAAGGCCTTCTGAGTACTTCTGTACTTAAAATGTTTTGCTGTACACCTTAAAATTAGCAATTTAAAAAAAGCCACTTGCGGGTTCTTCGCTTGCGGAATCAAGTCCAATACAAAGCACAAATGCAAGCTTTTGGTTTCATTTTATTTAGTTTCTTCAGTGTTTTTTTTTTAACATCAAATGATGGTCTTATAAATCCAAATGAAAATTCCTTAAATGTTCTTTTATTATACTATATTATATTATAATATTATTATATTGGGATATTTAGAGCTTCTAGATATACTCAGTTAATTTAAATACAAATTATTAAGGATTTATTTTAAGTAATAATAATATAATAATATATAGTATATAAAATAATAATATTATAAAAAAAGCTCTGGAGATGAAAATCAGTAATCAGTGTGTGTCATATAAGTTGTGTAACAATCTTATTACTTTTTGCTGCGAAACTTTATATAATGTGCAATAAAATTAAATTGATTAATTCTGAGGATCATAAAGCATGGAAGCCAAATGAAATAAGAGTTTAAAGACTATATGACAGACATGTATTACTTCTTTTCATCTGCAGAGTGATTTTTGCTATTAAGTATACTCGTGTATATATATTCAATAAATTTAATTTAATCCCTTATCAACAATTATTATCTGCCCAAATGCCAGAAGCATTTTGACAACTTTAACTCGAAACAGTTTAAAATAAAATGTTTTTCCGGAAACTTTCAGCCATTTCACCCAATCAGCATAAAGTTTATTTTGGGATATATTTTTTTACAATAAATTGCAGACCATTTAATGTCTGCGCATAATTGAACAATATTTTTTTTTTTCGCCTGTAACTGAGCCAACTACTCATACAGCCAGGGCACGCAGTGAAAGCATAAATAAAAAAATATAAATAAAAAAAACAAGAAAACTGCAATACCGAAATGTTGGCTTTAAAATCGCTTGGCTATTAAAGGAAGGCAACAGCAGCACAATAACAAAACACAAATCTACAGGCTGAAAATATATTATATTGTAATATAATTTCTCGAGCGTAAATCTAATTTATCAATTTGTGTGTGCAAAAAAAAAAAAAAACGACGTCGGCGAGCAAAGCGCAAAATCGAATAAAAGGCAACAAAATGGCCAAAAGAACGAAAAAAAAAAAAAAACATGAATCGGCCGCAACATTTGCTGCCAAATCAGAGAATTGGACAGAGAGCGTGTTGAAAGTGCAGAGGCCAAGTGTATGTGTGAGTGTGTGTGTGTGAGTGTGTGTGTGTGTGAGTGTGTGTGTGGGAGAGACAGAACTCTTGTTAGCTTCTGCTCTCTATATAAAACGTGCCGCAGGCCCTGTGGTAATTGGCAATAAATGTGTTCATGAATTTTAATGTTGACTCCATGGTCAGCGCAACAGAACCGCACCACGCCCCACGCCCCCCACCCCCTAAACGAGGTTACAAATCGAGCCACGCCTACGGCCCGGCATAACTCATAATATTATGCCAGCTGCTTTTTTGATTTTTCTTTATTTTGCCTTCGGTTCTTGTTTTTCCATCAATTTTTTTCTTTTTGGTTTTTTGCAGCTTAGCCTTTAGCTGGAATTTAATGTAATTTGATTTTGGCCAACGCACAAATATTGAGATTTATTTCATTTTGAATTGTGTGGCGAAAACAAAAACAAAAGCATGACCAGCCATCAAATCTAATACAATTGAGTTGCTGGAATCAGAAAGTAAATGAATACATTTGCACAGCATGTAACTCAATAGGCCAACAAAGTGCAGAGTAGCCCAGTCCCGAGCCGATCCTCCCCGCGCCCCTCGGGAAGTTCAAAAACAAGGCCAACAGCAAACGGGGCAGATAGCGCGGCTCGACCACTTCCGTCCGCACTCGACATGGAGTAACTTTTCGGTTTGATTTATCATATTCAATTACAAAAGTAGCGCACGTATTAAATGGCCGTATCCGCCTGGCCCTCCCGCCAGGCCAGTGTCCCTTGTCTTGTCCCGTGCGGCGTATGAGTAATCTGGTTCTGGGAAGCTTAAGCCACTTCTTATGTGACTTGGTTGGCTGGCTGCTTCCGGCATTCTGTTTGCAATCGCATACGCAAATGGCCGCAGCGATTTCTCAGTGTTTAAATAGCACGAAAAGCGACTGGGCAAAAGTAACCAAAGAAATATGCACGCTGAAAGCCGATATCAACAACTACTTTAGGGCCAAGTGCCCCACACACACTGTCTGCCTCCCTTCTGCCCGCGTCCAATTCGCGTGCAGCATGTGCTCCAACGGCAATGCCAAGCGACGGCCCAGAACGCAAACAAAGTTTGCCAAAGTCCAAATGGAGCGTGTAGAACGTCAGCTGGCAGCGGGGCTAACTTCCATCTAACTAAATGTATCCGTCTCTCTGTCTATTTGTGAGTGTGTGTAGGAGTGTGTGTAGGAGTGTGTGTAGGAGTGTGTGCGTGTGAGTGTGAGGAGACGTGGCTTGCGTGCGGCATGGCTACAAATCTGCAGTTTCTTTAACGAGTTTGACAGATGCTGACTTCTGGTTAGCCGCGATCTCTCCACACTCTCTCTCCCCCTCTCCCTCTCTGTCCCTCTCACTTTATAAAAGTTTTCATTTTAAGCTGATTAATTTTTGCTGAGCGAACTTATTTTGTTTGAAATTCGTTATTAAAGTAGAACTTTTGGTTTTTTCAATAACTGTCAGAATATGAATGCAATTGAGATTAATGATAGTTCGAATCAAGTCTTTCGGTGAAATAACTCTATTCAACTGTTTTTTAATCTATGGAAATAATTTATTTTACTATAAGCCGTTGCAAAATATTTTAAAATCTTTTATTATAAATGCAATTGGTAAAACTCGTCATAAACATATTGAAGTTCTTATCAATATGGCTTAATTTATATATATTTTTTAATATGTATTTTTAGCAGCTCGTTCACGACATTAAAAGAGTATATATATATATATTTTTGTTTGTTTTGTTTTTTGCATTGCCCGTCTTGTTGTCCGTTCGTCTGCTCGTATGAACACAAACCGCATTCTATCAATAAAGAGGCGTGGATAATATCTTGTATAACAAAAATGCTATTATTTATATATAGTTAAAAACTTAAAATATGATACAAGACGAAGAAAATATAGCTAGAGCTGCTGAATTTGACAATTGAGCTACTGCAGACTTCCTCTTGAGGCTTACCAAAACGCAGTCAATAAGCAGTCGATAGCAAAGGACAGTAAAATTTTTAATTATTATTATTTTTTTTTTTTTTTTTTTTTGTTCAAAGTTATATAAGAATTCTCAGATAAAATTATGAGAAAATATTTTTTTTATTTAAAACAAAAATATATTTTAGATATTATGTTGTGTTTGCTTATCAAATTAAATTATTAAAATTCTTTTTTTTTTTTTTAATTAAATATTATTTATATATAATATTATTTCAAGTAGTCACCCATCACCCATTCTTACTCTAAAATATTTATAACGATTCCCCCTATTTAAAACAAGTCTCTTTGCTCCTCTGCTCACTTTAAATCAGAGAACATTGTAAAACTTCATCGTGCCTAACGTCATTTGCTCAAGTTTTAATTTTTCACAGCTCTGGCTAAAAAAAATTATTGCAATAAGCAGAAATTTCAATTGCATTTTCGGCGAGCACGCCTTACTTTTAAATGCACTTTTTGAATTTTATGACAACTCATGCAACAGAAGTAAATTGAGCATGCCGCAAAAAGAGACAGTAAAAGTTGAGAGTATGCAAAAAAAAAAAAAAAGTGTTTTTTTTTCCCTTTTCGGGTGAAGGCGCAACAGACGTAACTTAAGAAAGCGCTTCCCTCTATCATTTCGGTAAGGCTAAAGTCGCCGGCGACAGCGAGGACTGTCGCAATTTTTCACTTTTACCGCAACAACTTTGCAAAAATATTACTCCGCCTGGCGCCCAGCAGCCATATTCTGACAACAAATCCAATGCGCACAATGCACACAAGGTGCCGACGATGAGCCGGAAACTTGACAGTTGCTGCCTGCTCCTGCCTCCAGTAAAATGAAAAATATGCTGCACATAAATCCTACGGCTTTCCCATTTTCCGGCGATGCACAAAGCCGAAGGGCCCGAAAAAAAAATAACGAAAAGAAGAAAAAAGAAATGAAAGGAAGGAAAATGGTCATGAAAAATCAAAAAGGAAAATTCCTTTTGGAAATTACATATGCAAGTTTCATGTTGCAGTAGCTGTTGCAAACGCTTACGCATATACGGAAGAACTCTCAGGCAAATGGAGCGTGATTCAATAGAGTGCTAGAGAGGGAGAGCGATAGAGCGAGGGAGAGGGAGAGAAGTCTGAGGGATGGGCACAAGTTGAGCACATTATAATTTCGGGCTTATTTTTGAGTTCGCTTCTTTAACCGCATTGTGTGCTGCGGCTAATTTATGCAGAGCTGCGCTGCGGCGAGTGCAACGAGACCACCGCAGTTTATCGCCAAGCGCACAAGTGTCCAGAGATGGCGACCACAAATCACTGAGGTCAAACATGGCGTATACGTAACGCACAGCCAGCCAAACACTAACATGTGTAAAGTAAAACAACAAACAGCAAACAGCAACAGCAACAGCAGCAGCAGCAACAGTAACAGCAACAACAACTGCGATAACAACTGCAACAAAAACTATACGCAACTATGTCAACATATGACACCACGCTGATTTCAAATTGAAAATCTGTGTGTTAGTAGGTGGGACTCTGCGTGTGGTTGTGTGGTTGTGTGTGTGTGTGTGTGCAAGTGTATGAGTTTGTGGTTTTATAAATAGATTAGCAACTGTAGAAATATAAAACAAGAAATAACAGATATATACATACATACATTTACATATACAGTTGCTATGGCAACATGAAACATTTTATACACTAATAAATGGTTTGTGTGTCTTAAAAAAAAATTATCAATGTAGTTTCATTGTACTAATATACTTTTTTTATTTAGAAATATATATTGGTATATATTGGTATTGTCTTAATTTTCATTTTGTTGTTTTGTGAAAGTGTATAAACTAAAATAATTTTAAGTTAGATGCAAATAGATCAAATGTATTTTTTATGAACTGAGTTGGGCTCTAGAATCCTTGACTGATAAAAAATATATACAGCATTTATAAGGCTTATGTGTGTCATTTATTTCTTATGTATATATATATAGCTATTTAGCTAAATGTGCCCAAAGAACGAATTACCAGTGTGCTGCCTTGCAACATTTTCTTTAATATATGTTAAATATTTAAATTATGTATGTATTTAATATATATTTATGTAATTATGTAATAAACATATAGAAAGATTTCCTAGTATATAGAAGAAGTAAAAGTTTAAAAATTTATTTACATAATTTTTGTATTTTTTTTAGCTGCAAGAATCTAAAATATATAATATAATTTTTTATAATATCTATAATATTTTTACTATTATTATTTATTTAATGTAGTAAATATATAAAATTTCAAAATAATATTATTTTTAAATATTTTTGGTTATTTATATTATATATGTTTTATATGTATCAACTCTAACAATTTATTTAAAAAAATCAAAATCTACATTGACTATTGGGAATGCTCAATCATAGTGTATAAAAGTGAGCAAACAATGTTTGAAGCTCTAAAAGTTGAATGAGTTTTGACTGCAGCCAAGTGTTTGGCGGTAATTAAAGCGCTTTACTAATTGCCACTCGGCCAGCAACGAAGCGCAGCTCGAATATAATGAAAAATCTGTAAACAACTTGTCTATATATAGACTTTATTTTTATCTATTGCAGATGCTTATGAAGTGGCTGCTGTTCAGCCTGTGCATAATGCCGGCCATGTTCAGCAATACGAGCAGAAAGTGCCCCGTGGAATGTAACTGCAGCATTGATGATATGGATCGCTATCAGGCCATCTGCACAAAAGGTAAGTGCCGCAATAAGTGCTAAAGGTATAGAGAACAAGAAAGCAGTAAAAGCAGCAAAGCAAAATGTACGCAAATTATGGAATGCACGCGAATGGAGCCGAGGTAAACCACGCAATGGTTCCATCATTAGGATAACATCATAATTGCAGAGTCTGAGCTGAGCTGCCAGCAACATTGCACATATGAGCATTAACGAGTATTTCCTGTTTTAAAGCACGGCCATTCTCTGTTTTTATGTGTGTTTTCTCCCTTCTTCAACATTCTCAGACAATTTCTATTTCAATTTCAATTTGTTCAACTGTCATCTGCCGTCTTGAGCAACTGAGAAATCTATAATTTCAATTTAACGCTTGTTTGGCTAGCGCACACATTGTACGTCGTTCGAGTCCTTGAATGTGATGCTTTGAATGTGATGGCATTGTCGTTTTAATTTCATTTTCCAAATCTTCGGCACAATAAGTGCGGCACGGCTAAGCAGCCAAGCGACGACTGCCGTTGGCAGTAAGACAACCAAAATGACTTTCAATTTGCCACAGATTATTTCAGCATGAACTAAACAATATTAATGTCAATTGATGTACTTTTCTTAATTTATTATAGTTATTTAATTTTAACTTTTTTATTTAATCCTGTTAAGTTGTTAAATTTAGGTACTCAAACTAAAGAGTTTTTAATTAAATTGATGAAATTGTTAGAAAATCTATTCTGAAAATTTTTAAAAATGTTTTTTAATTTTTAATGTGTTTATATTTTGTTTTTCTAAAGTTTCAATAGAAAAAATCATAACAGAGAAATAATCAAAATAATACTACTTAAAAAAGTCTAAAAAAAAAAATAATAAATAAATAAAAATTTAAAATATATAATATATATATAAGCACACACAGAAATATTTTATATAAATTAATGTAAATAAATAAATAAATTTCATTTAATATAAATAATATAAAAACTTATATCAAGAAGTCATATGAAGGCAGGAAATCACGAAATCTTTCGAGCTGAAGCAGTTATATAAAAAGACAAGAAAGCCTGCGAGTTTTCAAACACTCTCTTTATCAACAATATAAATAAGTGAAGAGCACTTCCCTAATTCTAAATGTATTTCTACTTCATTTTGCAGTCTGACTCCTTAGCCTCTCGATTCTCATGAGCTCTATTAAACCTTAGCATTTAGCGCTTGGCATATAGAATTTGAATGCATATATTTTACTTAATGCATTTTTAGAGCTTTTATAAAGTTAATTCCGGCATTTTATATACTTTTTGTTACATAAAAATGCAGACCATCTAAAAAGGCAACAAAGGCAAAAATGTTAAGCTGCAACGGCTAATGAGCAGCAACTTTTAGCTGAACTTCCAGGTCGTCGCCCACTGCTCCCCCTCTCGCTGCCAACTATGTGTGGTGTAATGCAATAATACTCGTAAATGCCAACGAAATTGCAAGCGCGTTAAAATATGTTACAATCAGTGTTAATGCTTTGAATTTTTTATGAAAAATACCACAGAGTGAAAGAGGAAGTGAGAGAGGCAGGGGTAGACGAAGAGGTAGAGGTAGTGGGAGAGGGAGAGGTAGAGTGAGAGCAAGCTGGTGCCTTATAACAAATGCTGACCCCTCCCCATACAATACAATGAGCACACAACAAATACACTCACACACACAAACACACACACACACACATACACATAGCAGCATGCAAGTATAATGCAGTGTGAGAATATAATAAAAGTCGACAGCAACTGCGGTAACACAATTGTACGCTATATAGAAAAAAGAAAACTAGAGAGCGCGAGAGACCCTGTTCAGGATAAGGAAAAACTGCTAACTGGATGCTGCGTTGTAGTAGTTGCCTCAAATTTCGCATAGAAAGTGCCAGAGATTTTTGGGTTGTGGCACACTAAAAGGCGAACATTGTTTGGCATGCAAAAGAGGAGAGGTCTCGTAGTTAATGATCTAGTTGGCATTGTTAACCTCAGTTATTGTTTGCTGCTTGCATAAATTTTACTTTTATTGCGGACATAAAACTGTAGTTGTGGCTGTAGTTGATGTAACGCTTAGCTGACCTTTATTTAATTGCATTGCTTTCGTGTTGCAGGTGGTTTGAGTTCGCTATCGGCTAATATACTGGACATTGATGTGAAGGTTATCATAATACGTGGACCACGCAACACGATAACAATCGGACCGGCACTGCGGCAATTTATGCAGCTGCAAGTGCTGCGCATCACCGACTCCAATCTGCCAGCAATTGGGCCAGAGTCCTTTTGGGGTCTCAAATATCTGCGGATATTAGGTGAGTAATCAATTCTTTACGGCCGCCTACTAAAAATCGCCATTTGTTTTACGTGCGTGCGTAACGCAAGCGAGCAAACAGGCAGCGATTTCAATTTAAGCAGCTGTGCATAGTTAAAAGAGCGAGCAGCGCGATATGCAAATAATACAATCAAACTGAAAGCTGGAAAGCACGCAGAAATCAGGCAACCGTTGCGGTTGTCCTGCAGCCTCGTAAAAGCCAACGCAAATAAAAGTGCGCGTCGCAAAATGTTAAATGAGCGCAGTCGATGCGGTCGACGTCGTATACCGACTAGCCCCTTCAGAGAGGGCATTCATACTTTATCGCATGTCTTGCGACGCACAAATGTCAGTCTTAATCAAGACCAGAAGGGTGTACCTAGTGTATGATGGAATAGCTGGCATTACTAAGCAAAAGCTTGAATGAGATATATATAAGAATTGGTGCTCAAACATTATTCTGACAGCACAAACTTGTAAGACATTGTAGCCATTTTCTACATGAAAACATTTGAGATTTCTTTGTAGATAATAGACATTTCCTCATGTAACTAATATATATTAAAGTCGGAAAATAATTTGATTTGATTGTATGGTAATTCTTCTGCTCAAAAATCAAATTTAAACTTTTTTTTAAAGACAAACTCCTTTGAGTTTTTTTTGGGTTTATATTAAGCAATGTTGAATATTGTTTTAGATATGAATACTTGAACAATTTTTTTTTTTTTTTTTTAACAAAACGGTGTTTTTTTATTATAAATCATACTAATATAAAATATTAATAAGAATTTTCATTAAAAAAATCGTTTTTTTTTTGCAATTTTATAAAATGTTCAAGAATTTTCATTACAAAAATATCGAATATGGAATTTAGGCCTTGAATTGTAGAGTCTATTAGAAAAACATTTAACACGACTTTAACTCCGAAGCTAAGGGTCCTATTTCATTTTAGATCCTCATTTAGAATTATATAAGAATTAAAAAATTCTGTTAGCACTTTTAAGTCACCTATTCAACAATGTTTTGAGCACTTCTTAGACTGACAACAGTTTACTTTTGTTTGTATCATATGTAAGCAATTTAACCAGTTACTAAAGTCTAGCAGCCAGCTTAAACTCTAAACTAAATATTGCATTTTAAACCCTATTTTCGATTCATATCTAAATGCATATAATATGGTAACACTCTAAGGTCACTGATACAAAACTGATTTGAACATTTCTTTTATTCTATTAGCAAAACATATGCTTTATATTTTGTATATATGTTTTATTTAATTATCTAAACAATTCTACTAATTATCAAAGATTAGAGATCTAAGACTAAGTGTGTATTGCAGCCAAATAGTTCCAATTGACAGCAGAATAAACCCTTTTCAATTTCATCTCAAAAGTGTACTCAGCCTTTCGGTCATGCCACAATATTCCAACTGCTTGTGTTTGTCAATAAAATTGAAATTGATGCGCCAAACAGCGAAAAGCGAACGAAAAACCGACAAATAAAATAAGACTCGGCCAGAAATCAAAAGTAAGAGTCAGCCAGGCAATGCGTCGATATCGCTCAGCGCTTTTCCAACTTGTTTATTTGAGTTTTATGTCTGTTTGTGGAACGGGGCGCATTGCCCTGGCTCTCCAATTATTTACATGCACGAATCTTTGTTTTTTTTTTCCCACAGGCCCCTTACCAAAAGTCAAAAGTCGACATAAAATACACTCACACATGCACACACACAAAGAAGTGGAACATACATAGCAAAAAAACAAAGAAAAAATCTGGTTGCTGCATTTAAAAATGTTGCCTCTAGTCGCCCAACAAATTGTATTATTTTCGTTTATTTTTTATTTTTGTCTCTCGTTTCTATTTAAATTAATTTTGGCAAATGTTAAATGAGGCGTGCTAAAGTAGGCGTGGCACGCTGCAGCTCCACTTACTCTGTCGTCCTTAACAATGACAGCAAACTAGAGCTTTTCCCTGGCTTTTAGCTACAAATGCTACTCAAGTTCCTCCAGACAAAGGGGCGTATGTGTAATGTGTTTTGTGTGCTCTGTGCTCTGTGCTTTATCTGTTTGCAACTTTTTGCCCTAAATGGGCCAAGTGGAAATACTTTTGTCTGCGCTGCGGCCCACATCCTGGTGTTTGTTTTAAAGCTTTCCTTTTGTTTTCGATTTGTCATTTTTCTTTTCATTTCTATTTTATTTTTATTTTTTTGTCCTACACTTTTTGCTATGCATTTAGTTTCGTTGGTCTTTGTCGACGCATTCCAATTTCGTACAATGTTAATATTTACCCAATGATAAGCAACTGGAGTCCTTTGTGGTTAATAACAATAAAAACAAGTTGTTGACAACTGCCCAAAACAATGCAATTGCAATGTAATCATAATACATTTTTCAATTCATTTTTTCTTGTGCTCTTCATCAAAAACTGTTGCATACTTTCATGCGTTCGATGAAATGCAATCAATACATATGCCAAAATACACATATATATGTATGTATATGCGGCTCCGCTGTTGACATGTGCAGATCTATCGAAGAATAATATAACAAACATCACGGAAAACAACTTTCGCGGCCAGGATAATCTGCACGAATTGGATTTATCAAAAAATAAAATATTGCGCATGGCCAGCTCAACGTTTCGCCATCTGATGGTGAGTAGCATTTACATATGTTTGCATATATATAAATATATTTTCAGGTGATAGATATATATATATATATATTTGTTTTTATTTTTTTGTTGCGGAAAAACACATGTTTTTGTGTGTATATGCCAATTTATATATGTATACATATTTCAATGGATTATTAATATGCAAGTTGAAAATTGTAGAGAGGAAGAGCTCATTTTAGCCTACAAAAAGTTGTATAGTTGCAGCAGCTCTTGTTTTTTAAGCTAATAGGTTTATGTTAAGCAATGATGGAAAAAAATGTGGATGAAATTATAGATATAGATAAACTGATCAAGGTGTGGCTTAACTGGCCGAATCCCATACAGACTTCTCAGGCACAAACTCTTAAAATGCATCTCTCATATTTACCCCCTTCAAAGCTCCCTATCAAATTACTCCTAGTACCATTAAGATCTTCTTAGCGATTTCCCGTTCGTTTAATATGCCACGTGCTGAACAAGTACAAATACTAAATCAAATATTAGTGCAATTTCAGCAAAGACTGCATAGTTTTGTCTTTGCTTGTGCGCTAGTTTGTAATAAATATCATGGAATTTTTAATAGCCAGCAACAAATAGTGTTGCCTACATTTTGGGGCAAGCGAAAAGTTTTACGTGCTTGAATTTAAGTTGGCTGCAGCAGTTGGAAGCAGCAGTTGGGAGCCAGTGCCAGTGCCAATGCTAGGGGCGGAAGTGCCAGTGCAGGAAAAGTTGCTGCGTTGTCTTCAATTTGCTTTCGATTTTTGTTTTCCCCGCTGCTGTTGACTTCCTTTTAGCTAGCCGAAAGAGTAACTCAGGGTTCCTCTGCAGCAGCAACAGCAGCAACGCCGTTTGAAAGTTATCTTTTTCGGCAGTTTCCGGTCCGCAGCGAAACGCTTGCCCGTTCTGATTTATGAATTATTAGCCATGAATTTTGCTTTAATAGCAAGAGGAGGAACTGAGTGGTGTTGGTCGGGTGCCGGAGCTCTTGTGAAATATTATTAATTTGGTGCGTGACGTAATAAACTTTGGCAATTGCATAACTCTTTACGGGGCAGGATTTGCGACGTCTTAATTTGGCCGACAACTCAATTGTGGAGCTCGTGCAGCGCAACTTCTTCATGCTGACAAGACTGAAGTACCTGGACTTGAGCGGAAATCCGCTGCAGGATTTACAGCCGGATGTATTTCGCGATGTGCCCGTAAGTAAACACAACAGCACGCACTTTGCAATACTATCTCACTCTCTCTCTCTCTCTCTCACACCCTATCTCTTTATCTTTGCAGGAACTAAAAGTACTCAAATGCCGCAATTGTCAGCTGAAAAAAATCAATCCGCAATTGTACAATTTATTGCCACTTTTAAGCGAATTGGATTTGGGTCGCAACGAGGTTTGTAGTCAGCGCGTCTTTTCGAAACTTCTCAACCATTTTCCAATTATTTTCCTGCTTTTTTCTCCTCTCCGCATTTTACAGTTCAAATTCCTTGACAAGGATGAATTTCGCGACGTGAAGCGTCTCACCAAAGTTTTACTCGACGGCAATCAATTGTCTGTGGTCGTGGACCAACTCTTCCGCATGCAGAAAAGTCTTAATCACTTGGGTGCGCCATCGAAATTATAGTCATTTAGCTTCTCGGCAAAACTCACTCACTACTTCCATTTCCTTAACTGCCTTTTGTTTTTACTCCTCTCTTAGATTTATCGTACAATCGGCTGGCCAAAGTGCCGAACGATTCGTTTCTGCAACTGACCAATCTAACATTTCTGGATCTCTCGTATAATAAGCTGGTGCGACTGGAGCCGCAGTCTGTGCGGAGTTTGTCCAGCTTGAAAGTTCTGAATATTAGCGGAAATGTTCTGATGGATATGCGAGATATGCACGAAACTTTTGAGGTGAGTTTGAAGGGAAGTAGACTTTCTTTAATAAATTTGGGCTTTCTATTTTATATGTTGTTGCTAGAGCTGAAAAGTACTTTAAGACAATTTACAATTGATTTAAGTCATATAAATAGTTCCTAGAATTTCATTTTCTTCTTTATAATGTGAAGTTTTGTTAACATTAAGTTATATTTATGCTAAGATATAAGATAAGATATTTCACAAGCAGTTAACTATTTGAATTATATAGTTCATATTTAAAATTTTTTTTATATTTTTTTTTTAGTTTTTTCTTAAATAATAGTACGTTTTTTTTCAAATATATTATAACAGGCAGCTAAAATATGCTATCATTAAATTCACATTAATTTAAATTTTGCTCATATTCTTAAATTTAATCTGATTCTCTTCATTATAAAGCTTCTTTCCTTAAATATTGCTGTCTGCCAGTCAAATATTTAACAAGCAGTAATATTTTGAAATTTAAATTCTGCTTACTTTTAATTAAATTTAATCCAAATTGTGTTAATAATCTTTTGCATTTATTATGCTAAATTAATCAAGTCATTTATCGAAATATATTTATATTTTATAAATTTTGCATTGGAATATGTTGCAATAATCTTCTGCCCTAAGCATCTCTCATCATCTCATCTGTCTGTCAAATATTTTATAGACAGCTAAATAAACCACTTTCTCTTATTGTATTCAAAAAGCTGACTTCCTTAGCTGCTTCACTTCAATACCTAAACTTGACCTCAATTTAACCAAAAACTAATTATGCGTTATCAGTTTAAATTTATCTCTCAATCTCTCTTTCTCTGTCTACCTCTATGTCTACTACTAAAGCTCTCTTGATTGAGTGAGTGGCAATCCATCAATTAATGTTGAAATTGTATTTTATCTTGTAGCTAATACCGGAGCTAACGCATTTGGCCATTGCGGACATGGGTCAGCTGCCAGTGGGTCTGCTATCGCCTTTCCGGCAGCTGCGTTATTTGAATATCTCGGGTAATTCATTGGATAACATGGCACTGCAGGTTATCGATTCCTGCCGTGAGCTAGAGGTAAGTTGGTCCAGTGATTGAAAGTACCAAAGAGCAAGTTATTGCCAATGCAATGCCAAGCTATTGTTAGTTTAGCTTTCCCATGCAACCGTAGCATGACTATCCTTAGTTGTGTGGCTGCTGCTGCTGCTGTTGGCATTTGTGTATTTATTTGGCTGTTGATAACTTTTTGGCCAATTGCAAAATATTTCAACAAGCAACGAGCGGCTGCATGACAAAATGATATTGCTGCCGGTTGGCAGTTTTCGTTAGCATTTGCCATTTACCATTTGCCATTTACCATTTAACAGTTTCTCTTCTTGTTGCACAACTCTGACAACAAGTTAAGCAAAAACGTTCTTGCTTCCTCTGCCTACGCGGTCGCACTTTGTCCATCCAATGTCCTTGTACGTGCTTCCTTCGTGTCAGTTTCTATCTGTCTCTCCGACTCTGTCCATCTCTCTCTCTCTCTCTCTCTCTCTCTCTCTCTCTCTCCCTTTCATCTGTTTGCTTATTGTTTTTATAGAAGCAATGTCATGCTCATACCCTGCAAATGTATAAAGTGGGGCATATCAATAAAAAGCAATTAAAGGAAAAACATTTTTCAATTCTGAAGTATGCTCCATTTATTTTAGTTTTTATTTACTTGAAAATATTTTTATACCCTGAACCCATTGAAAATGGGAAATCAGGGTATAATGGTTTTGTTAAATGTATGTAACAGTCAGAAGGAGGCGTGGCCGACCCCATAAAGTATATATATTCTTGATCAGGGCAACGAGCTGAGTCGATTTAGCCATGTCCGTCTGTCCGTCCGTCCGTCCGTCCGTCTGTCCGTCCGTCCGTCTGTCCGTCCGTCCGTCCGTCCGTCTGTCCGTATGTTTGAACGCGTCGATCTTAGAAGATATAAGAGCTAGAGACTTGAAATTTTTTTTGTTAGGTCCGTGCATTGCACGCGCAGATCGAGTTTATCTCCAAAAAACGATAACTACTCCCGTTTTTTTTTTATCGATTAAAAACCCTATCGAAAATCCGTTTTAAAATTATATCTCCTACATCTTTAAAGCTAGAGTCTCCAAATTTTGCATATAGGTTTAGATGAATTTTAGAATTTCAATTTTTGTTATATTTTGGATACCGGCTCCAAATGTGACCAAACTCCCCTTTGAAGGTCAGTTGCATGTATAGCTAATTGTGAATGAGTTGGCATTTTTATAAAATGTAAAATATTCAATAGAATATGTACATAATATGCTAAAAGTTTCATTAAATTCCGTTTAGTCAACACAAATTAATAAACAAAACGTTTGGCCAACTAACAAACGCACGTGGCAGCAGCAAAAAGAGTTTTCCTATACGTGTGCACACATACACTCAAACCTCTTCTAGCATATTCTAAGAATCAAATTGCGATTTATTGTGTTAAAATTCTCAGCTGTTAGTTTAGTTTAGTTTTACTAGATGGCGCTCTAGCGGTCAACTTATTGCAGTTTTGTCGTTTCGATTTTAAGTGGCGAGGTGGCGTTGTTATTAAAGGCGAGGCGCGCCTTTCGACTTCGGAGGCAAAGTCGGTAGAATTTAATTTTTCAATCTTTTTAGCATGAGAGCATGAGGTGACTTTTTGAGGTGATCGAGGTGAACGTTCATCGAGAATTTCTCGGTTTGAGTCTTGGTGTCTTAATAAAATGGAAAGTCAACATTTTGGATAGCGACCATAAATTTGAACAAATTCTTTAAATTGCAGTGAAAATATGTGAATGATTTTTTATTTTTAATAAATTGAAAATAAATAAATTATTTTTATTTAATAAATATATATATATATGTTTATATTATATATATATATATATATATATATATATATATATATATATATATATATATATATATATATATATATATATATATATATATATATATATATAACTATATACATATATATATATATATATAATACCCGGAACCAAACAAACAAAAAATACATTTAATATGGTTAAATACTTAGACTTCAATATATATATATTTGAAATATATTGAAGTCTAAGTATTTAACCATATTAAATGTATTTTGTGTTTGTTTGGTTCAGGGTATTATCTAGTCGAGCATTCTCGACTAGAGTTTTCTTACTTGTTTTTATTTAATAAATATATATATATATGTTTATATTATATATATATATATATATATATATATATATATATATATATATATATATATATATATATATATATATATATATATATATATATATATATATATATATATATAACTATATACATATATATATATATATATAATACCCGGAACCAAACAAACAAAAAATACATTTAATATGGTTAAATACTTAGACTTCAATATATATATATTTGAAATATATTGAAGTCTAAGTATTTAACCATATTAAATGTATTTTGTGTTTGTTTGGTTCAGGGTATTATCTAGTCGAGCACTCTCGACTAGAGTTTTCTTACTTGTTAATATTATTGACATTTTTGAATTCGATTTTGATGCCATCAAGTATCTATCAATTGAGCTTTTGGCCTGTTCAAGCCTCAAGCTTGTTGACTATGGTAAATTTACGGCACAACAACAATCAGTTGATAGCCATTAAGCCTTTCATTTTAATTGAATTTAATTGTGAATAGTCGGACAGTTGAGTCAAGCCTTTGGCATTGTTTTTGTTGTTGTTACACAATGTCAAAAGTTTTTCAGGGGCAGCAGTTGTAGCTAATTGCAATTTGATAAGCAAATTCCTTTTTTTGTCCACATTTGAAAACATTTTATATATAGTTTTTGTTTTCCCCAGTTTTTGGACTTATCACGAAATCAATTATACGGCATCAACGCTGACACGGCAATACGAATTCAGGGCATTCGTAATGTGCGGCTGGATAACAATCCGCTCATCTGCGATGAATGCCACATGGGAAAATTAATAAATGTCGTGCGGCAAGTAAGTAATATAAATGTCGACGATACGTATACGCCGCGTAAACTTTCAATTAGTTTTCAAAGTACCAGCTGATTGATGATATCTTATATTGATTTAAGCCAGAGCTTGACTTATATTTTGATGCATTTTTCATTTGCCTCATGCACAGCTGCAATGGAAATGGGACACATATCCCATTTGTTTTTTGCCAAAGAGTTTGCGTGGCGCTGAAATAATTAATTTGGACATTGGCGGGCTTCACACGTGCCTCGATTACATCAGCGACGAGGAACAGAATGCCGCGAGCACTTCATATAACTTTCTTGAACATGGTGAGTGAGTAAAACTCTTTGATTTTAAAATAAATTTATATATTCAATATATATAAATGCAATCAATTGGCTTTTTATAAATATATATATATTTCCATGATTTCTATAGGAAATTGATTCTTTTTATATGGAGCTCAGTCAGAAATTAAGAATGTGCAGGCAGTTTTTGGGTATACTCAGGGTATAACTATGGCAGAATTGGGGTTTTCAAGTTCTGAAATTCTTGAATATTCATAAGCATTACTCATACCATTTTTGAGAAATGATAATGTGCATATTAAATAAATTTTTGGAAGTTAGCTATTATGCTTCTCATATGTATTAAATTTAAATTTGATATATTGTATTCAACAGTAGAATCCATCCATTTGTCTGTTTATCATTCAAAATTTATAAATTTGGTTCAAACATTTAGTAATACTCAGTTACAGCTAAGAAAGTTTTGATTTAATTATCTAAATTAAACCTAAATTTATTCAAAAGAAGAGAGAAATTTAAAAAAAATAATTTTTTTTTAACCTCTTTCTATTGTATTAAAATTATATATTGGATTAAGATTATTTAAAAAAAACTTTAGATCATTATTTTATGATCAAATCGTAATTATAAAAAATTTAAATAATAATTTAATAATTATACTGAATATTTTTCACAATCTTTGAAGTCTTATTTAATAATTCAAATGAAAAGTTTTAAATATTCGTATTGAAGAGGTTTGAGAAAGCATATTCTATTTTTTTTTTTTTTTTCATTCCCAAAATACAAAAAGTAAGTCGCATAACATTCGGCTGATTTGGCTATCGATTCTTATAGCTGAAAATTTATGAATCAACTGCTAGTTTCCTATCTGTATCATTATATAATCTCAAATATCCATATCTATTGCTATAGAATAATTTGCCTTCTCTCCTTTCATTATTCTCTTTGCAGGTGGTCTTAATACCTTGGCTATATTGGGTGGCATAATTTTCGTGCTGATTGCGGTTATAATATTATCGCTTGTGGCTTGTTTTTCAAAGAATCGTGCACGCTACTATACCAGAGAGGATCATCTCAACGGCAGTAAGTACAAAGAGCGAAAACTTAAAACAAATTAGATGCGAACTGACGCCAAGTGAAGCCGTAGAGCAGGCGATTGGCTCGGTGTGATGCTGGTGATGCTGGTGATGCTGCTGGCTGCTGGCTTCTTTGCCAGCTGATGTAATACTTAAGTCTAATTGGGCAAGGCGCCAAGTCTTAGCAAAAGCAGACCCAAACAGAAGGCGTCGAAATGAAAAACTGTCTGTTTGCATTAACGACAGCTTACTATTTATGCGCTGCGCGGCTTTAAAGCGGGCAGTTTCTTTCTTCATGCCTTGCTAAAAATAATTTTTCTTGCAGCTAGCACGTAAAATTTTTGTCGAAATTAAAAAGAAAGAAGCAGCCGCACTTAATTAATTACAAGTACGTGCTTCATTATGTTCGAGTGTAGCCCTTGCCGCATTGCCCCCTTTGCCTAATTGAGGAATAAATAAATTTCGAGCTGACCTACGTACCTTGGAGGCCGGCCTTACTGTTTGCGCACACACAACCGCATACACAGCCACACACATGCGCACACACACACACACACACATGCACACACACACACCTGGCTAACTTGGTTACCTTAGCACAAATTGGCCCTGGGGCCAAGCGTGGTCGTGGCCATTCAGCAGAACGCACTCGAGGGAAACGCAGCTTCCATAGAAAACAAAGTAAACTTCGGAATTTGGCGCAATTGTGGCTGGGTTTTCGCTGTATTTCTTTTTTTCTGCCTCCTTTTTATTTTTTTTGTTTTTTGGCAAACAATAAAAAATGGTCGCCAAGGCTGCGGCAACAAAAACTTTTTGCAACACCGCATTCGATTCCCTCGATAAGCTCAAAAACAGCTGAACGAAAAAGAAAATAACACTCAATTTTTGTTTAAGCACGACAAAAACACTGAAATTCAAGCGCCGAATGCCGCCGGAGTGGAGCACACTGCAAATATACTGAATGCAGTTGACAGAAAAAAAAAAAAAAAAAAAAAAACAACTGCGACTATTGACAATTGCAGCAGCTGCAGTGAAGCTCGCTAGAATTGGAAAAGCACGTAGTGATATGCCTAGAAGAGAGTCTGCAGCGATGCTAGTTTGAATGAGAAATAGCAACAGAGCTATGTTTATAACTAGAAAACCAGTTAGCTTTGTCATATAATAAACAGTATACAAAATTATTAGATAGTTTCACGGTAAAATCAGCAGTGAGGCCGACTAGAATCAGAAAAAGCAATTAAAATTAAAAAGCAATTAGAATTTCTCCTAGAATTTTAGCTAGTTTGTGTCTTGGATATATGATTAGCATGCTTGTTAAATAATAAAGTCAGTTTCTGAAGAAAAAGCTGCAGCTATGCTTGCCTGAGGCGTAACAATCAATACTCAAATCCGCTTTCCAGCTCGTTCACATATTGTTTGAGAAGCCTACAATGAATCAATTTATATAGAAGTAGATTGGCAGTTGACATGGAGGTCAACATATGTATGTTCACACACACTTCTTTTAAATACATTTAAATCAAATCTTTTTGCTTTAAATTAAATTCAAACTTAGTTTATATTAAACTAGCATAAGCAAAACAAATACTTGCTCACAAATGTTTTAGCTTTTGGCGGCAAAGTTTTTCAATTAATTTAAAAAATGTTGTGAATCTGTGGCCGTTGGCTTAATCAAGTTTAGAGAGCAAGCACATGCAGATGCTGGAAGCTCTTCTAACAGAAGTTTAAACAAAGTTGAAATTTAATCAAGGAAACATTGAAACACTGAGTGAATGCGTACAGAAAGTAATTTGAAAATGAAATGAAATAAAAGTAAAAACTTACTTTTAATCTAACTAAACAACTCGGCTTACCGGAGGTGTTTCTATTTTAATTCAGTTCATTTAGATTTTTAAAATAAATAAATTTAATTTTGTTTATAAGCTAATTATACTGATTTATTGATATATTTTAATCCATTAAAAATTGTATTTCAGGGTAGAATGGGTTTATTGAAATGAAATATAATGTTATGTAAGCTTATCAGAATGACAAACTGAATATCACTTTAATAAACACTTTGCAAAAATTAAAAAAATAAAAATTAAAATAACTTCTGATAGTCTAAAAATTATCAGACTGCAGGCATTTCAGCCTCAACTTCAGGCTAGTTAATATATATTCTATTGTTGTTGTTATATAAAATATGCTATGCATATAAGAATTTTTCTCATAATTATTAAATACTAACTACACAACATGAACTTCCCATGCGTATATTATACTTCATCAAATATTACATATTAACTCAACAAATCATCTCACATCTCATACTCTCCCCCACTCATCTCTCTATGTATCTATTCCGCTCTTCCTTCAGGCGACAGCAAATGTTTGGAAAAGAACTTGGAATCAGCGACAATCACAACGCTCGGCAATGGCAGCTCACCGACAACAACAACCACACTGACGTTGGCCACATCGCCGGCAGCGGGACCAGCAACAAATGCCCCAACAACAAATGGCAATACAAATGGCCAAATCCCGAGCCCAACTAATGGCAGCACGCCGACTCATGCGACTGTCGATGCTGCCGGCAAGGAAATCAACTTTACGTTTCCAATTGACGATCGCGTGTGCACCATTGACGAGCTGGTGGTGCCACCAGCGCCGCCGCCGCCCGCCGTCGCCCAGGTGCACCAGCAGCCGAGCATGGGCAGTCTAATGTACAGCGTCTCGCAGTCGCCGAGCAGCAGCAGCAGCTGTGGCACGGCAACGGCGCGTGCAGCAGCAGCGGCTGCCGCAACGGTCATTCCACCGGGTGCCCCATCGCCAATGCCGATGCCCATGCCCATGCCGATGCCAATGCCGATGCCAATGCCCGCTGACTCTGTGGTTGTGGTGCTGCCACCACCGCCGCCGCTGCCGCAACAGCAGATGGGCAGTCTGGCCAGCCTGCGCGAGGTGCAGCAGCAGCTGGTGCATTTGAGCAGCACGCTCGAGCCGCTGGTCAGCGTTAACTGACCCAGGGGCGTGGCAGCAACGGCCGCAACGGCCCCAGCCGCAGCATCAGCGGGTAAGTTGGCCAGCAAGCAAACGTTGAGCACGACAGCAACGTAAGCCACAGGAGAGTTGGCCCCACTCACAATCGCAGCTGAAGCCAATGGCCAGCAACTTTTCGTTGACTGTTGGACTGTTACGGGTCGAATAATTAATGACACTGCGCTCTGAGCATTGTTTTTGGGGTCAAATTGAAGTAATTAGGATTTGAGTTTGCAATTAAGTTCATTAATCACGGGCGCCCTGATGAAAAGTGGGAAAAAAAAACACGAAATATGAACAGCGTATGCTGAGTTTTTTGACAGAGCCTTGCGAAAAGCTTATTAACGAACTAGGCATAAGTTAATTAAGGTAAGGAAAATAGCAGCTATGTAAAATGCATTTCAGTTTGACGGGTTGCGTGGAATTTTCAATAAAATAAACCATTATTCTATAAATATTTACTGCCATTTTCCGTAAAATGCAAATATTGCGCATACGCAGCGTATTCAAAAGCGTTTCATTTAGATATTTGTAGTTTGTTTTCCTTTTCCTTTTCTAAAAACCAAATTAAATAAAAATATATATATAATTCTGTAACTCAGCATCTGTGTGTATATAAAAAAAATATATCTATATGTATATATATATAGATATATAAAATATATAATGACTTTAATAAATGAAACAAAAAAATTAGGTAAAAGTAAAAGCAAAAACACATGTCACATGTGATCAAATTACATTTTGTATATAAAATAAAAATATTCAAAATTAAAGCTACATGGAATTTCTTAAAGTAGAACAAAAAAACTGAAAGTAAACAATGTATATTTGGCTAAAAAAAAAGAAAAAAAAAAGCAGCTGCCATTTTAGGCTAAAAGCAAGAAAAAAGAAAACAAATTATTAATTTAAGTCTTAAGCATATAAAGTTAGCACGTAGCAGGTTGCATAGATTTTAAACACATATACATTTAAATCACTGAAAGCTAAGATATAAGAAACTAAAAAATAATTAATATTTACTGTTAAGCAAACAAAGAAAAATAAACAAATAAAATTTAAAAAAAAAAAATAGTAATAATAATAACAATCATTTAAATGTTCACAACCGAAACCCAACCAGTAAACCCAAACGATTTCAGTTTATTTGAAGAAAACGCAGCAAAACAATTGTAAATTTAAGTACATTTCATTTAACTTTAACGACAGCTAAAATTACATTTATGTTAAACAAGTTCAAGCACTAAATCCGTAATAAAGTGTGACTGTTTATGGAAAATACTACAAAAAATACTAAAAGTAATACATTTTTTCATTTATTGCACACAAGTTCCTTTTCAGCTACGTGTCGCAAGCGAAACCTCAACGCAAATCGTTTTTAGAAAAAAAATCAAATGAAAATAATACGAAAACCAAAAACTAACCAACGATGGGTACAATGCGAATCAGTGCTACAATTTATTAAATAAAAATGCGGCACTTGCAACGTTTTGCGGTTGCTTGGCCCCACTTGCCTGCCGCCCATTGTGGCAACTAGAATTATGCTTGTAACATGTCGTGCAGCATGTGCAGATGGTGCTGCTGCTGCTGCTGCCGCATAGCCCGTTCTGGCTTGCCCCCAAGTGTGTGAGACCACAAGAGCCGCCATTTCAGCTCAGCGCAAATGAAAATTGCTTCCGTTTCCGTTTTGCGGCACACTTCCGTTGACATTGGATTTTCGTATTGTTACTGATTGCGAGCGGCTTGGGCTGTGATTTACTCCACAAAGATTCATCGATTCCCTCAGCTTTTTATAATACTTAAACTCAGCAGAGTTTAAATCGGTTGCAGCTATTTGTTTTGAGCAGCCATGAATCTAAACAGCCAACAGACAACGTTATGCACCCAGACTCGTTCCACTCTGAGCTCTTTTCTATTGCACTTGAGTGGCTGACAAACATTTGAATTTATGCATGAATATTGTAGGAGCAGGAAGTCAATGGTGCTTCGTCTCGTGTTTTGTTGCTGCATTGCAAATGCATTTGAAATTGGTGTGGAGCACCGAGAGTTGCAGCAGCAGCAACAGAAGCAGAAGCTGCTACTCAAGTGGACATGCAAATGGAGCATGTGGCTGCAGATCGCTTGAGAGTGTGCATCAATATTGGTACACTTGACACTTAACGAGGTCCGGGACTGAAGTTGCCGGCATTGATTAACATGCACTACTTGATCAAATTGCTGGCCAACTGAATTAAAAGCCGAAAAACATGGCTACTCAACAGACACTGCCACACAGAGTCGACCTATTGAAAATATTGCGCATACGCAGCGTATGGCAAACTAACTTTAAAGCTACAAAAAAAAAAAAAAATAATAATAAAAAAAATGTAAAACTAGCTTACAACATGCACTTACAAGCAATTGATGAAGACGCTGCCAGCTTGTTTCACAGCTGCTGCCATCCGATTGGCTGGCAAAAAAAAAAAAAAAAAAAAAAAGCGAAGCCAGCTGTGAGCAGCTGCCAGTTGCTGCACCTTGGCTTTGTGTGCATGCCTGTCAAGCATATAAAATCTACTCGAGCTGGCAGCTAGCTACTCTGTTAGTGTTTTCCTCTTATTTTTATCTCTCCGCCTTCCTTTTTTATTACTTTTCGGTGCAACAATTGTGGCTGGTTGTGTAAATTTAATCAGGCAATATACTCAAGTATGCTTTGGCTGCTCGGCTTGAACCCTTTAAATTTAATTAAATATACATATGTATTTTCAGGCAAGGTAAGTATAATTTAAGGTAAGTTGACTATAATATTTGATTGATTATATGGCAGCTGCATTGAAAAAAGAAAAGTTTCTGGAAATATTAAATATACGCTGAGGTAAACTTTACGCTGACTGAAGCTGTTGCCCTTTGTTGCTTAGCAAGAGCAAATTGAGGATTCTGCAAAAAACTTGGCTTGCCTTACCTTAACTTTAGCTTTAGCTGGCTCGAAATCCCTTTGAAATGTTATTAGAATTTTAAATGACTAAATAAAGTAATTTTTGAATTTCAAAGAACATCTAAAATATTGTATCTATATATTCACCTCATTTCTGACATTTACTCAACTGATTTTCATGTCTTTCATAATCTTTTCTCAAGGCAATATTCCCATACATTAGCTGCCCAATCGATACGACTGATTAATCAAAGTGTAGAGGTAAAGTGTATAAACTTAATTGACAGTTGCCGCTGCTGCTTAGCCAAAATACACACACAGCGAAAGCTTCAAGTAGAACACTGAGCTGGTGCCATCAATCAGGCTGTCAGGCAACTATTAACCCTTACATATTGCGGCATGACAAATCGCTTCTGACATGCCCAAAGACATGACGGACATCGTCGACAGTTTCAGAGCTTCAGCCACAGTTACAGTTACAGTTACAGTTAACGCTCTTTAATGCCAGGACACGCATTTGTCAGCACTAATTGTTTTCCAAAGCATTTGTAAAACTTGCCAAGGGCTGAAAACAAAAAGCGAACAAAGCTTGTTAGCAGCTCAGCCCAGGGAAATGCATGAGAAAACATAAAGCAAGAACCAGGAAACAAAAAAAAGAAAAAAAAAGCTAGGCAAAGATTTTTATTTGTGCTTCGAACGCTGAGCTATGTCGTAGCATGATTTTTAGTGAGTCAGTCAGTAGCTGCAGCAGAGCGAGAGCAGGCAGCTCAAGTTTCCTGCACACACACAAAAATATGAAATCAGAAATCCTTTTTGTGGCCTGTGTATGCTGCATCGCTCGGAATCAGCAAAGTGTAATGCAAAACTGTGCCACAAATATTGCGGCACTGCACGTTGACAGTTGCCCCAAGGCGTACAACAGCAGGCGTCTGCCAGTGTGAGGTGTGAAAAAAATTGAAAAAAATGGGAGCAAAGTGGATAGACAGGTGATTGCTTGACTTTCAGATGACCTGTAAATGGAGAGAAATATGTGAAAAGTTAAAAGAATGACAATTTATAGTTAGAGCTTATATAGGTATGGAAATATACATATATCTGTTGTGATTAACGAAATATACTTTTTAGATACATACATATATTTTTTATAGAATTTTACACAAATAAAAATTGATGCCTAGAGAAACATATAAGTTACTTCAATCGAGAGATTCGCTAAAACTTGAACTGTATTTGTGGTTTGGCTCAACAAATTTCTGAAATTAGCTTTTCTTTGTTACAAAATACTATAATTCTAATAATTTATTTCACAGAAATGTGTGTTTATTTCTATCGTATCAACTTATAGGCAATATAACCAATCGGGCAATCGTATGCCAATGTTACTTGCTGGCAAGAAACGCTGAGTGTAGTGCTCTGCAACTGATATGATCCCTGAAGAAACTCTATCTCAGCGCTCTGCCCACAGCACTGCCTGATATTTCTAGTGTCCTCTCATAAAGTCCAAAAAATCCACTTTGTAACTAGCGGCTTCTTCGTTCGTGGAATCACCAACATAAAGTTCAACTGCTCGCTTCTAATTTCAATTTAACAATGCCTTTAATAAACATTTTCTCAGCTGCAATAACCGAACAATAAGAGAGCACAGCGAGAGCAATCACAGAGCGAACGAACACACAATCTTTATAAATGTCTTACTATCTAAAAATAATTATTACTCATAATTACTTATTAATATATAATACATTCAAGTGATTTAAGAGTTGACTTAGAGAATTTTTAAAGTTGGTTTCTAGAAGAAATAAGAATGAGCCACAAATAACTAAGCAAACAATTTATTTATTTATTTAATTTTATTTATTTATTTTTAAAATCTATTATACTTAATCTCTAGTCTATCATTTCCCCCACACAATTCTCATTTACAGAACAGCTGCATAAAAAACCCAACTGCATCACAACTTTGCCATCTAAACATGTAGGCCTGCATGCCTGAGCCAATTGTCAGGCTAACAGTTAACAGGCTTGACTTTAAAAGTGCTTGCCAATCGCCCTGAGAGATAACTCAAATTCCTTAAAGGCCTAACTGTTTGCTAATAGTTATAAAGGGACACACATACTCAGAGCCACACCCACACACGAGCACAAGCAAATGCTGTTTTTGGCTAAATGAGCAGCCTATTTTGTTGGTAAATTGGCAGCAATATATATTATATAAGCCCGAAAATCTTTCGCACCTAAAATAGACCCCTGGGTGTAGTCGAAAACTTTTCAAAATGCATAAATTCCTGTTGATTTTTATTTTTTCGGTGAGTGGGGCAAGTTTTAGCGTCGGTTTTTGGTTTTTGGTTTCTGGGTTTTGGGGTTTTTGGCAAACCAATTGCCTGGCGACTGCAACGGCAAAGTTTCAATCATATTTGGCCGACACGTACAACATAATTATTACCTAAGCGCCGGACTAATTTTGATGGCGGCTATGAAAAGTTTTCGGCCAACTTTCAACGATTGGGCTGCCATAATCACGGCGCTAAAGACAAAGCATAAATCTATGCGAATTAGGTGGCTGGCACTGCCACAGGCTCACGGGCCACCGGGCACACGGTCGCAGGCATAAATATACAATATGAGGCCATATATATCTGGCGAGTCATACGCCATAGACATGCCCACTTTTCCTGCGGCTGCTTAACGCCCCGGCACAAACAGCATCAGCCAGGAGCATCATTTCCGCATGTCCCGCTGCGGCCGGCTTCAGATTTATGATGAGACAAAGTCGCGCGCGTGTGTGACTCCATTAAATGTGTTAATAGGATAATGTCGTCGAGGAAAAACGTAAAAAAAAAAACATAAAAAATATGCCTTGTGTCTCTTATATATATATATGTATGTATATACAAAATTGTTTCTATATACATATATATGATTATTTATATTATTCGGGTGCTCCCCGCGGTTAATATGTAAATTTTAAAAAGCAAAAACAAATTTAGGAAGCCAACTAAGTTACTTAAAGCGGCAGCTACTCAAAGCATGGCGTACATTGAAAAAAAAAAATATTTTTCGAAATTGTTACAAAATAAAATAAAACAGATACTAAAATGTCTATTAAAAATGCACAATGAAAAATCAAAATAAATAAAAATAATAATATTTAAAAAATCCTAATTTATAAAAAGAGTTTTGTACTTTAATAAAAAAAATATAAACAAAATTTATCAACATATATAACATTTAAAAAACATAATAAAAACAATAAATATTAATAAAATATGTACAAAACATAAACAGATATATATATATATATATATTTTTTTTTTTTTTATTTAGTATAATTTTTATGAAATTTAACTCTTAGTTTTATACTTATATGTGTTGATTAGGTAGAGAATGACATGGACATACGCCTATTAAATTGAAGAACAGCTCGAACTCCAACTGTTGCACTTCGTCAATTGTGCTTGAGGTCTGCCATCCCAATTTAATAGATTATCTAAATTAATATAATGGCAAAGCTTCAGTAAAAAAAAAATAATAATAATAAAACGCACAATCAATGTTTTATCTCAACAAGTTTTTGTTATAGGGCATGTCTTCTTCTATGGCTCAACATATAGTATTTATTTCTAGTAATAAAACATTCCAACATGTTTCTGTACATAGCTTTTATGAAAGGTTTTTTAGGTTGTCGCACTCAATCAGAATGCGAAACCCGTATAGCCGAATCATAGAGCTTTGCAAAATTATAGTCCAAAAAAACAAATATAAATAAAATAAAAAAATATAAAAAAAATAAATAAATAAAACATATAAAAAAATTGTATTGACTTATGTAATTCAAGTTACTTTTTATAGAACTATAAACAAAGATTTAAATAAATATATATATTTTTTTTAAACTTGCCAGAAAAGAAAAAAGATTTTATATATAAATTAACAATATTTTTTTTAGCTTGCCAAAAAAGAGAAAACATTTTTATTTATAAACTAACTATATGTGTGTTGTAGATATTTAATTTATTTTTTATTTTTTTAAATTAAATTTTATTTTTATTAAAGTAAAATTGTTTCCTATTGCAGTGTATTCAGTTTCAAGTTCAACGTCGTTTTTGGCTGGGTATGATAAATGAGGGCAGACACCATTGCCGATATACATATAAAAACTTATTCAGTCGTACGCACAGCTAAGCAAGAGAGGACAGAGAGAGATAAATAGAGAGAGAGATAGATAGAGAGAGAGAGAGAGAGGTATAGCCACAGCCAGAGGGTAACCTGAAACACGTGCTGACAGCCAAACAAAGTAAGGACTTCATGTTCCATACACAAGTGTGTTTATATATATATATGTATATATAAATTTTATGCATACGTACATTACAATGGGTATGGAAGAGTTTAAGCACGCAGCTTTGTGTATTGAACATGTCATTGGCAAAATTGTGTCAAAACTCTACCGCAAATACACGTGAGCAGGTGAGCAGCTGGGCAGCTGGGCAGCTGGAGAAGGGAACTGCGGGTGGCATTAGTACCCTTATTGGTTATTGGTCAACGGAGTTAGGCGACTCACCTTGCAGCTATTGTTATGTGCATCAGCCATTTTGACAATATTTTGTGCTGTGGCAAAAGCAACGGCATCGGCATGGCTTGCCACTGTGGGCAGTCCTTGCTGCTGTACGTGTCCCCCCCACCTCTTCCCACTGCCCATTGCATCCTATGGCTATACATCAATTTAACAAGCAAGCATGCACATGGGAAATTAGCCAGCAATAACGGTATTTCTGGGATGCAGCGACAAAACTGTGCTTACAACATATGCCACACACACACACACAGACAGAGAGAGAAAGTAGAGAGAGAGAGAGAGAGAGAGAGAGAGAGAGAGAGAGAGAGAGAGAGAGAGAGAGAGAGAGAGAGAGATGCAATAACAACAGCTTTGTGGTGTGCTCTCCACAAAATTGTTGCACATAGTATCACGAAGCGGTCCTTTGCCTTTGTAAGCACCAAATATGCAGCTTCTTTTTGGCCAAATTTATGCAGAGTGCAAGCCAAAAAATGTATCAAGTGCATGAAATACGAGCTGCTGACAATATGTGCCGTCCGGGTCAGCTATAAATTTGATAAAGAGTCAACGGAGACGCAGAGACAAATGTTTGACATAATAGTCAACAAAGGAAGTTGGTGACGGCAGTTGACAAAAAGAAAAATTCAAATATGCTCTGGAAATAAAAGAGAGACAAAAGATTTGAATACAGTTTTGAATAATAAATTGTACATTTTTCTTTTGTATATAAACAGTTTATAGTTTTAAAAAATAATTTTTATGTTTAATTTGAATATATAAATGAGAGTGCGATAGCACACACTTTAATTAATTAATTAATATACAGAGCCAAAGAATTTTTTTTTAAATTTTTTTTTTTTTTGTATTTTTAATACATATTTTAATAAAATATGTTATAATGATTAAAAGTTTTTTTGAAACTCTTCACTCCTCCATTAAGTTTTATTAGTCTAAATAAACTAACTAATGTGCATAAATTGAACAAACATTTTTATTTGATATATTTTTATTGATATAAGATGATATATTTTATAACTAATTCGATTAATTTCCTTTAGTCATTTGCTGATTCAACTACTTGATACAAATTACTTCATACTCAAATGTCCTAACAGATATTTTTGCTATACATGAATATTTTATATCTAGTATTAGGAATAAAATGAATATAAATAATAAATAACTCATACTAATAGATGTGCATACTCTTGTAAATATGCATGTTAATGCCAGATTCCATTAACAAGAATTGCTCCTCCCGCACATCGCCATGCTATGCTATTAACAGCATTCTGTTAATAGCATAACTCCAACACCAGTTCTCCTACTGGTTCAAAATACTTCGACACACTTTGTATATATATTACACTATATACTTTTTAGACACTTGCTATATATGTACACTACTTCATTATACATTTTACACCCTCGAATAAAAGACAAGGAAATTCCAAGCCGGTCTTTTTTATCTGCAACGCCAACCCTACACATTTTGGTCCTTCGAGCCGGAGCTACTCTGCATCCAACACCCACCGCACTCACCAGCGATTCACAGGCGTTCAGATAAGTTACTTTGGTTTTTCTTTCTCCGCTGCAACTCGCACACATTGGTACATATACCGGCACTTACTGTCCGCCATTTCCGCAATACATAGGAATGTGTACTAATTGTGCAAGTTGTCTCACACGTATCTACATATATATATCCTTATATATTTAGATACGTAATAAGCTGTGCAATTACTTTCCCTGCACAAGCAGATCTATAAACATACTTACATACATCCATATATGTATGTATTTAACCTCCAAGTCCGCTGTACCGACATACATACATACATATAATTCCACATAAATATATGTATGTTATTCCGACCTTTTCGTTCTACTCAAAATACAATACACAATATCCTTTGTGTTTGTAGTAAAGTCACCTCCACACTCTCAGTAGTCCGATCATGTAAATTTAGTTATTCTACTGCATTTACATACATACACTACTTTCCTATATGAATACACATACATATGTACATAATTGTGCATACATACTCCATACCATATATACAATATAATTTAATCAAAATTATAAATAAAAATAAAAACTCTTATTTGTTGTTTTTTTTAATTATTTTTATTTTCCACTTTTTCTCTACTTGTTTTGATTGTTTATGTGCTAACCAGCTGATCATCTGCATGTATGCACACATATGTATGTATAAATATATCCATACCAATGCACAGCGAGCGCAGCAGCGAAGTTAACACATAAACTTATATTCAACTATTCCACATATATATTCACAACACTTAAAATAAAATAAATATAATTATTTAATTCATTAATCCGTGACCAAGCGACGGTGATCGCACTTCAGCAAAAATCCACAGAACTATCGATAGCGACATTCGTCGACAGCCGCCACAATTCCGTGCCGATAGTCTATGTTCATCGTTCATTGCACGAATATTCAGTGACCTTTTATAAATAAAATTATTCATTTTTCTTCGTTTACTTACTTCAAGTAAACAATTCTTTATTTATTTATTCGACTTAATTTATCCTAATTAAGTAAATTAAATATTTTCTTCCTTTGCCTGTTTATTTATTTTACTTAAATAAACTATCAAAATATTCAATTTACTCTAATTGAATTAATTAAATTTTTTTCTTTTTTTCCTTGTTTACTTACTCCAAGTAAACAATTCTTTTTTATTTATTCGACTTAACTTATCCTAGTTAAGTTAATTAAATATTTTTCTTGCTTTGTTCGTTTATTTATTTTTTTTTTAAATAAACTAGCACCCAACAATATTTCGATTTATTCTAATCGAGCTAATTCATTTTCTTGTTCCTTTCGTTTGTTTACTTATTCCAAGTAAACAATTCTTTTATTACAACTTAATTTATCCTGATTAAGTTGATTTAATACTTTTTTTCTTCTTTTGTTGGTCTGTTTTGTTTTGGAGTTCAATAAACTACCCACATGTCCGATCGTTCTAGCCGAGCGCAACTAAGTGTGCCCGCTTCGCGTTTGATCAAGCGCAGTGCTTCTGCATCTCCAATTCCGTCCGGGAAACCGCAGATCCCCACGTTCAAACGTAGTCCGATCACAACTCGATCCACAGCAAAGCCCACCAGTCCGATACCAAGAATGGTGCTTTCCGATTTCATCTCGGCTGCGGATAGGCTCATCAAGTTTGAGTCCCGCATTGACTACGCTGAGGATATTGGCTCCACTCCGGCAGCTCAACTCCAAGCCCTAGAAATCCGACGGGATCGGGTCAAGGTGCTGTGGGAGAAATCGGAACAGCAATATGAAGCGTGTTCCAAAGCGTTTAGCCAAGGGGCGGGTAGTGGAGAAGTTGAAGCATTGGAGACGAAATTCGACCAATGCTACACTGTTTATGAACGGTGTACAGCACAGTTAAGCAAGCAGATCAACGCCATTTCAGCAACGCGTGCGCCGACCGCCCCCGTGTCCGTACCTTTCGCCTCCTCTGGAGGCTGTCGCCTTCCACCTGTTGACACAGAAGTGTTCCACGGCGACTACTTGCGCTGGCCAACATTCCGAGACCTTTTTACTGCCATTTACATCCAAAATCCGCGCTTGACTCCGGTGGAAAAGCTATTCCACCTCAATTCCAAAACAGCAGGCGATGCAAACGCACTAGTCGCAGAGTATCCTCTCACAAACGACGGCTTTGCAGCGGCTTGGGTCTCCTTGTGTGATCGGTTCGAGAATAAGCGGCTGTTAGTCAACAGCCAGCTTAAAATCCTGCTCAGCCTCTCAAAAGTCACCAAGGAGTCAGGCTCGGCTCTCAGAGAGTTGCATGGCACCATTCAAAGGTGTATCACTGCAATCGAGCATGCTCAAATCTCTACGGAGAATTGGGACTGTATCCTTGTGTTCGTGTGCACATCCAAATTGCCGGAACACACTCGATCTCTCTGGGAGCACTCACTGACAAAGAAAACAGAAATCCCAGTCTGGCAGGACGTAAGTCACTTCCTTAGCGAGCGTGCTCTTGCTCTCGAGGCTATGGAAGGTGATCGTTCTGTTCCAATAGTTCCAATCTCAATTCCGAGATCCGCGAACCCCGCTTCCTTCAAACAAGTCAACTCCTTCACAACGCAAGTGGACACGAAGATCACAAGGTGCGATCTGTGTTTAAAAGAGAACCATCCAATCCGATGTTGCCCTCGGTTTCTTCAACTATCTATCCATGAACGAGAGGCATATATCAAATCAAAGAAGCTTTGCCTAAACTGCTTCGCTAAGGGTCACCAGTTACGAAAGTGTACCAGTACGCACAACTGTTGTAAGTGCAATGGTCGACATAACACCCTACTCCATAGGGACTATAGTCATCAGAGCGCTGCTGCGACTCCGACTCCGACTCAAGTTATGTCCAACGTCCAAACGTATCTGGCTGCCAACACGCGAGGTGTCCTCCTCGGCGAGCAAGCTATTCACCCTCCTAATCATTCGATCTTCCAGGTGAAAATACCAAGCAGCAAGCCACCCGGTATCAATTCCTTCCAGTGCCGCGTGTGCAGAGGAGCCCACGGCCTCCGAAAATGCCGGCGCTTTCTGGGCCTTCCAGAGGAAGAACGGATGCGCGCGGTACTTACACATAAGTACTGCGCGAACTGCTTGGCTCACGAGCACTCCGGGCAATCCTGCCGCAGCAAGGGACGGTGCAAAACGTGTGGTCATGATCACCACACGCTCCTGCATCTCCAGGGATCACCACGTCACTCCGCCTCGACTCCTAAAGAGGCGGTCACCACTCCGCTGACGTCCTTGATCCGACATAAGGTCGTCAGCATTCCTCCTACGGCGAACGTCGCGCTCCCAACACCACGAGGTCTCCAGCTTCGAGCGCGACGCCATAATTTGCAATCCTTGCAAGGGGGGGGAGTATGTTAATGCCAGATTCCATTAACAAGAATTGCTCCTCCCGCACATCGCCATGCTATGCTATTAACAGCATTCTGTTAATAGCATAACTCCAACACCAGTTCTCCTACTGGTTCAAAATACTTCGACACACTTTGTATATATATTACACTATATACTTTTTAGACACTTGCTATATATGTACACTACTTCATTATACATTTTACACCCTCGAATAAAAGACAAGGAAATTCCAAGCCGGTCTTTTTTATCTGCAACGCCAACCCTACACAATGCATAAGTATATCGCAAAAATATATACAAACTAATTGCGAACGTTTGTAGCTATAACCATTTTATAATTGACTTAAATTGAGGGTTCGCTGAGCTGCTTTCTGGTTGGAGTGCCCACCCACTGTCCATTTGGTTGTGGCCTTGCAATTGAATTCGATTTCAGTATTTGCTGCTCAAAGTCAACTCATCAACGGTGGCCACAGACAGTGCCGCTGCTGCCGCTGCTGCTGTCGCTGGCGGTGCTGCAGCAGCAGCTGCAATTGGCGCTGCACGCATCAATGCAAATGTCAAAGCAATCATTGCATGACCATGACGCCTGTGGTGTGGGCGTATGGGGCGTGGCATGGCACTGGCTCAAACACCATTTGCAATCTAGTGGCAACAGGCCCAGTTGCCGAGGCCATAACAGTAAACACCTGACGGGCGGCGGCGGCAAATGCAGACACACATACACTAATACACTTGTCCATATTTCTATGTAAGTATTTGTTTATATATATGTAGGTGTATGTGTGTGTGTGTTAGATATATAGTGAGATTTGTTCACCCACGATTAGTTGACGTTGGCGCACACAGTTTCCGCGCCATTTGCTGTCACTTCGCCAGTTTGCACATCGTCAGCCACGACGCTGACGTCGTCTGCTTCGTCCTGTTCCTTGCCTCACGTTGCCTGCTTGCCAAAGTTCGTTCATGCAGCACTTGAGGATTCTTTGCTGCTGCTTTTTTTCGCCTTGGCTTGCCAGGAGGTCTGGCTGTTTCCTTCAACTAATGGCAACTGGAAATGGAAGCGACTGCGACAACGTTGATTGCCGTTTGTTGGTGTTGCTTGAACCCTCCACAAATGTTGCCGTAACAAACGATACCCATTGAAAATGAACACCGACATGGGGTGAATGACAATTGTAGAAATGCATGTAACACAGGTAGGTTAAAGAAGCTGTTAAAATTATTGAGTATATGTATATATTTAATATAATATACTATTTACAAAAATTTTATTTATTTTAAATTTCTTTTATTTAGAGTAAAATATAAGATGCATTATAATTTAGATAGTAACAACTATATATCATATTCTTTCTTCTAATAATCATAAAGCATTTACAGAGATTTTTAGAAAATAAATTGAGCCCAAATATTTTATTTTTAAAACTGTTTTTACCATTTAAGGCTTTGTCAACAGCTCACATATAAAACTCAATAGCACCATCCTTAAGAGCTATTGGATGAGTCCTGACATAAAGGGGTAAATTACACCCCAACATGGTATCAGATATTCTATAAAATTTTCGATGTATTTTCCTAGTCTTCACAGACAATTATTATTATTTGGCTTCTGCAATTTTAAGTTGCGCTTTCTTAAAATACCTAGAGCACCTGTTTGTGCTCACATTCAAATTCATCATATAAGCCATTATCCATATATATCACAGGGTATCTCCTAGTTAAGCACACCACTCTTCCTTGTTTCAGTTGGTGTTGTTGCTACTGTCGCTGTTGACATTTGCGTTGGCGCCAATGTTGCCAATTTTTGTTTTCCTCCTTTTTATTTTGTTTTGTTTGCCTTTCGCCTTCAATGAGACAAGAATTTGATGTTGTTTTTGGTCTCGCTGCAATTTTACGTGCTGTTGGCCCTGGATAATCGTAATGCTATAGACCAAGCTGATGTTCAATTTGTCCAACTGGCCCATAAATTTATAGCTACAAGCGCGTACGTGCTATTCATCAATATAAGCGCTACGGCTAAAAGGCCTGCTCTTTAAGCTGGCTTCATTTCGAGCCAAGAGCCGCCTATGCTTATTGTATTTGAATGGATTGGCTGGCTGCCGTTGGTGCCTACTGCAGTGGGTGCAGCGCCAATTTGGCCAACGACAATTGCACTTGGCGGGAGTTTGAGGATGTGGCAATCTCATTGATTGCTCAGCACAATTCGGCTTTGGCTTTTGTCTTGCAACAGGCGATTGAATTGCGCCAAATTAGCTGCAACTGGCCCAAAAGAGCCAATGTGTGAGGGTGTTTGTGTGTATGCGTTTCAATCTAATTGTGCAACTGCTTTCAGTTTTCAAATTCCTATTCAATATAGTGGCTACAGTTGCAAGCAAGGCTAGTTGCATATATAAGCAGCATAGATAACAATGAATTGCATTTGGTCTATAATGGAGTTTTCCGACTATATGTTCAGGAGGAAATTTGAAAGGATCTGGATGTGCTGGTCGATGATGAAAGCTTACAATATAGTAGTAGAGGAATTTTCTGTTATACAAATTTAAATACATATATGTAGATAAACATACTAAGACAGCATTGATTAGACTGAAATATAGACAAAATATAAGTACTTATTTTATTTTAAAATGGAATTTGTTTTAATTTATTAAACATATACAAGATACGACCGAGCAGCAGAGCTCATTCATATTTAATCTGAGTTGAAAAGAATTTATAGCAATAAAAATATGTCAATCATATTTAAAATTAAAAAAAAAATAAATATATATAATTTACTTTTTTTAAATTTATGTATATATAATAACAAAAAATAAATAATATAAAATAAACGAGTAAATTGAATAAGCGAATATAAAAATTAAAAAAAAAATAAATAAATATGTCACATTGCTACTTTTTTCTAGATTAATCTCTTCAAATTTTCAACCGAAAATCGCTAAATTGAGAAATAAAATGAAATTAAATATTTGTTACAGCTTGGGCAGCTGCAAATATGATTGAATGGCACATTTTCATTTGATATGGTTTCACTAAAAGCGTAACCAAAGATGTTTCCAAATTGAATTCATTTGAAGTGCTTTGAAGCATTCTAGATAAACTTTAATATATAAGCAGCTCAGTTCAGTTCAATAACTATTTAAGTCTCAATTGAAATGTCGGACAAAGAGCTGCGGCGTTAAGGCTATAAGGCTTGCCAGACGCTAAGAGGCGCCAATGCGTGCAAATAATTGATGTTGGGTTTGTTGTAGCAGAAGCTTTGTAGTTGTCATTGCGGCGCGAACTCGTGCCATGTGAGTGGGAGGATGCACACATATACACGTCTATATATACATATATACATGTGTGCATTGCAACAATTGCCATTGAACGCTTCTGTGGCTGCCAAAGGCACTTGGGTTGTGGTCTGCGCTTGCTTGATTGATCTCTAAATGGATCTTGAGTGCGACTTAATGCGCCATTGTAAACGCCTTTGCATATAGAGTCTATGGCACATACTACTTACTGATACTTATAACACTTATAAATCAGGCACTCGCCACATTGTTCATGCATTGCATCAGCCATGGTGTGGTGCGATAACATCTACGCCTCACTTTAGTTCAATTATGTGCCAACTAAAGCATTTAAATGGGCATTCGGCCACGCCCCAGCCCTCCCACACAGCGTGCAAAACGTAAGTGCTAAAGTTTTGCTATTATGAAGAACCTCATTGTCGGTTTTGTTGGACCCGGGCGACCAAACACTGCTCAGTGCCCCTGCCCAACACACATGCTAATGTTACGTGCCGCACTACAACCACACAACAAGGCAGACTATATATATATATATATATATATATATAGTATATATATATACATATATTAGACCGAACTTTGTTCATATTTTTTTTTTAATGTCAGTGGAGAGCATAATAATTACGTTCATTGACTTTGCTAAGTAGCGAACTTTATGTTAACGTGATTTAGTTGAGAGAGAATGAGAATGAGCAAGTCTCTGTGCCCAGAGTCTGGCATATTTTTACATACATTATTGAATGCACTGAAGACATCGGCTCAAGTGTGTCTGCACATTTATGAAACACGCTTGAATTATTTAGAATATGTAAGAGAGGACACTTTGAATTCCCTTTATGTGGCCGGCTGTGGGCTGCCTAATTAAAATACTTTAAAACACACTCGCATATAAAATATTGTCGCAAAGTCTTAAAAACTTTATAGACTTAATACTCAAGTGGGCAAACTTAAAAGTTCAATGATACTTCTGTGAGCTACATGAAGATTGCTGGCTATTCTATTTTCCATATTTAATTTCCATAAAATAAGATATATTATTAATTTTTTTAAAAGTATATATGTATTCACACAGTACGTTTTTTTTTAAATAATTTAGAAGTTAACAAAATTTTTTCTGATTTTATTTCCTTTTATTATTCTAATTACTTGTGCATGACAAAAAAAAATTTTTTTTTTTTGAACAAAAATTCACAGAAATATTATTTGTATTATTTTTGTAGTTCTAAGCCTTTTGCCATTTTACAGAATTTTCTAAAAATCTATTTCAATGACTTTTAACACATTAAATAGTATTTTTATTTTTACCATCTTTTTTCTGCCATAACAATTATTTTAAATTATATTTTCCAATTTTATTCAAGAGAAAATTAAACTACAAATTAAATTGATATATAAAGTCAATTGAAGAGAAATTAATTTTCTTATTTTAAGCATTTCCATGAACTTTTTAGCTTATTTAGCCACATTATATATTAAATATTTTGCATTCCCAATTATTAAAAAAAAAAAAAAGAAATTTAATTTACGACATTCCAACAATTCCCGAAAAATTGTTTAACAGCTGTTACCACATTAAATAGCTCTCTTAAATTTGTACTACTCGCTAACAATTTAATTAGTTGAAATTACGCAACAAATCTCTACGTATACGTAATAAATTTCGCATGCGTCATGCACCATGCCACAGAACGGTAGAAGCATAAAGAAACGAAACGCAATCGAAGCTTAGGGCTGAACACTGTTGCACGCACGCCTTATTGATTTTGTTAAGTTGGCTATTTTTGCATTGCTAATACGCCATGTAGTGCGCGTATTATTTAATGGCCACGCATCGATTTCTTTCGCTTTGGGCTCGGGCAATGTCAATATCAAAGGCGCAAGCAAGCTCTGGATGAAGCCGTATGAAAGCAACGCCAGCGCATTGTTTAGATAGCCAGAAATCTGCAGCAATGCGAGCTAATTGAATTTGTAGCACGGCACAGCCAATGCCGGGTATAAATGACGGATTGTCGCTGGCCGCTAATTGAAAACGACGGGAACAACGCGACGCGACAAAATTCACTAACACTAACACGCATAGACGAGGCGAGCGCGAAAGCTACACACTTTTTTTTTTGTGGATTGGATAACGAAATAAATTAAACAAAAAAATAATAATTTTGGCAAAATGGTTGTTAACTTCAAGGTGTTTAAGAAATGTGCGCCGAACAACATGATCACGCTCTATATGAATAGGCGTGAGTTTGTGGATTCGGTGACACAGGTGGAACCAATCGGTAGGTGGTTATCGGATTATAGTGGATTATGAGACTACAAGAAATATAAAGTGGGGATTAAAAACAAGAACCAAGATCAGAGATAATATTTTGTCACTCAAGTTTAGACTTAGAAATTTAAGATTTAACAAATTTTTACCAAGGGGTTAATATTAAAAAAAGTGGTATTACATATACATTTGCAGAAATATAAAATAAAAACAAGTCTAAGAAATCACAAATGTTTTATAGGTCAAATTTTAAAGATTTAGAGAAATAATCACAACTGATTTCTTTCCAGTTAAAGACAATAATTATTTTTACTTTTTATTATGAATAATATTTAACATTTATATTTTTAACTTATTTACGTTGCGCTTAAGATTTTTAAATTTAATTTTTCATTAAACTCACAATAATTTATACATAAAATTTGTTAAGCAAATTTTGTTTAGCCACCATTTAAAAAAAATTTTAGTTAAAAAAAAAAAAAAACCCACACAAAAAAAAAAGAATTCAAGAATTCTGAGATTGACGCAGTCATACATACATAAAAAGAAAGACAAATACAAAACAACAGTTTTAAAATTTAACAAAATAAATTTATTATTTAAAAAACAATTTCTTAAATCTTTTATTATTTGACACATTGCAAAATCAATACGAAGATTACATTTTCTACACATTTTATTATTTATTATTTATTCATAATTTTTATTGCATTTATTACATTTGCTGCAAATGATTTTATTATTTGTAATATTTCTTTATTTATGGAAATTCTTTCCTGTATAAAATAAAATGTTTTCAATCCTAAGTAAAATATTTTATGTTTTATTCAAGCCTTGAACTGCGTAAATCTACACAGACAGTTAAGAAATGATGCTGTATATGTTTTACAACAATTTTTATCCACCAGATAAACACAAAAATAGCCACAAAATAAATCTTAATAAAATCTGTATGTATTTCAGATAAAATTAACTATTTAGCCCAAACCTACTTGCAGACTTAATCAGTTGATCTGCTTGGGCTTTAATTAAATTACATTCTAATTTATGCAATAGGGCAGAGGTAGTTGTGGCAGCCACAAAGCTGCTTATTAGTTACGTGTTAATTGTTCGACCGTGGGATATTTGGGCGAGACACGTGTCGGGGCGTTGACGTAATTGTGGGCGTATTTAGTGTGGTCTAGTCCAATTAATTTCGCATGTCCATTTGCAGATGGCATCATTGTGCTGGACGATGAGTACGTGCGTCAGAATCGCAAGATCTTCGTGCAGCTTGTCTGCAATTTTCGCTATGGACGCGAGGATGACGAAATGATTGGATTGCGTTTCCAGAAGGAGTTGACGCTCGTCTCGCAACAGGTGTACCCGGAACAGAAGCAGGACATCCAGTTGACCAAGATGCAGGAGCGTCTGCTCAAGAAGCTCGGCTCCAATGCCGTTCCCTTTGTCATGCAAATGCCCACCAGCTCACCCGCCTCGGTGGTGCTGCAGCAGAAGGCCAGCGACGAGAGCCAGCCCTGTGGTGTGCAGTACTTCGTGAAGATCTTTACGGGCGACAACGACTGCGATCGTTCGCATCGTCGCAGCACCATCAATCTGGGCATACGCAAGGTGCAGTATGCACCCACCAAGCAGGGCTTGCAGCCGTGCACAGTGGTGCGCAAGGACTTCCTGTTGTCGCCCGGAGAGCTGGAGCTGGAGGTGACCCTGGACAAGCAGCTCTACCATCATGGCGAGAAGATATCGGTTAACATTTGCGTGCGCAATAACTCCAACAAGGTTGTGAAGAAGGTCAAGGCCATGGTGCAGCAGGGCGTCGATGTGGTGCTCTTCCAGAATGGACAATTCCGCAACACGATTGCGTTCATGGAGACCAGCGAGGGCTGCCCACTGAATCCGGGCTCCAGCCTGCAGAAGGTCATGTATCTGGTGCCCACGCTCGTGGCCAACTGCGATCGCGCTGGCATTGCAGTCGAGGGCGACATCAAACGCAAGGACACGGCACTGGCCTCCACCACACTGTAAGTTGGAGTTAACTTAAAGCTCCTGCAACCAGCTCATTTTGAGCTCTTACATTCGCAGCATTGCCAGTCAGGATGCTCGTGATGCCTTCGGCATCATTGTTTCCTATGCGGTCAAGGTGAAGCTCTTCCTGGGTGCTCTGGGCGGCGAGCTATGCGCCGAGCTGCCCTTCATACTCATGCATCCCAAGGTAGCTATAGTCAAAAACTAAACAAGAAACCAATCAATAACATACTCCCTCTCCCTCTCTCTCTCTATCTCTATCTCCCACACTCAGCCCAGCCGCAAGGCTCAGTTGGAAACTGAGGGCTCCGTTGAGGCCTAAAAAACAAAAAAATGCAGCTACCTCAACCTAAAACGAATACAAAAGTGCATATATTTATTTAAAAAAAAATCAACTTTAATCAAACTGTTATATGGTATTATTAACAAGCAAAACTAAACAAAGCTGATGTTGCTGAAATGTTCTGAAGTCTGCAGTCGTCGTAACTTTTCTTAAACAAATCTATTTGCAAATATATGTGTGTATGTGTATTATAAACGCTATAAATACAACTTATATTTTATGTTATGAATCAATTAAAAGTTATTTAAAATGAATAAAAAAATTGCCTGACAAAAAGAGTTTTGAGCAACTAAAAAACTGAAATGTGAAACAAAAAAATAATTTTGGTGCATCCAAATTTATTTACTGTCATTTATCGTTTTCCTTAATCCAAATGAATTTGATTTCATAACAACAATAAATAAGATTTCCGCTAAAAGTTTGTCGCAGTAGAAATACCATTGAGCTATTTTTATCGCTACTAGTAGCAATTATTTATTTACTTAATTTACTTAGTCACTAAGCTCTGAACACACCCATCTCAACTATGTTTACTAAACTTAAATCCATTTATAATATTTTTCTTCGCACCTCCAGTTTATTTCGTCTGCCACCAGCTGATAACAACAGTTGCTAATGCAATTAAATTTCTGGGGTCTAACTATTTTTATGTTACACCCCGACAACTTATCGCTTAATCAAGTGAAGATAAGCTAATCTAATTGCACAAATCATATTTAGCAGAGTCGAGTGCTTAATGCCTGCAAGCTCTACATAGCTCAACATCGTTTACCTGATGTAATTAAAATTTGTATTGGCATATAGAAATCAAATTGATATTGAATTTGCATTAAATGCCAGACGCATTGATGCATTGGTTTACTTTAATTTGGCTGATATTGCGAGGCAGAGATTAATTGAAATACACGTAGCCGCAAAAGTAAACGTTTCGATTAGCATATAGCATATTGATTTTGGCAGCATGGCCAATATGTTGCATTATAAACAAAGGGCATATTAATTCCATATGCAGCAGTTGCAGTTGCAGTTGCCGTTGCCATTGCTTGCCAAGATGCACTTGAATAAATGCATAATCTCCAGCAGCTCTCATGTTGAGCTACCGACCCATGTGGCATCTGTGGTGGAATAATGCATAATCCATTCAGGCAATGTATGTATTTGCTTCTGTGCATGTGTAGGCGTATGTGTGCGGTTTTGTGTTTACTGCAATAATGCATGTTGTAGCGCGTCTTGGCAATCAAATGATAATTGCAGTAAGTTGAGAATTGAAATAAGAGCTTACATTCTTGTATATAACAGTTTAAGGGCTACGCAATCTTGATATATATGAAGTGTTAAGTGAAGGTAAGACATACATCCATTAAGTCATTATACAGTTTACTCATTTTCAGTATAAGAGTCATATGCATACCACTTGTATAACAGTTTAAGTATAACAAAGTGCAGCTGTGATAAAGTAAGACTGTTTAATACTGATATACAGCCAACATAGTTTTGGTGATCGTAGAAATAATCAAGTATAACAACTTTTGAAGAATCAAATTTGTTAAATAATACAGTTGATAAATATTATCATTATTAAGGACACAAGTTTTTAGGTATAGCAATTATAACAGCTGCTAAGTGCAAGTGCCAAGAATAACAATTGACAATTGTAATATATAAAAATGGTAAAGAAAAACAGTTTAGAGTTATTACAGTTTTTATTAAGTGTTACATTTGTTATCCTTCTAATATGTATAACAGCGACTGTTAGTAAAACAGCTGATATGTATAACAATTGTCAAGTATAACAGTTGGTGACTATAAAAGATTTTAAGTATGGAAAATGTTTTTTTTTATAAAAATGTTAGGTAGAACTGTAGAGAAAACTAATAAATCTTGCTATGTATAACAGTTTTTAAAAATTACATTTCAACAGTAGTTTTGTCCAACAGCTGTTAAATATTATAGTTGGCAACAAGTGTTATAGGTATAATAAGTATAACAGTTGATTGGTATACCAGTTGCTGATATAGCAGTTGGTTGGTATAATAGTTAGATGAAGTATTTCAACACTATAAATAACATATGAATAATATTTAAAGTTAAATTCATTTCTGAAGTATATAACATTTAATCTGACTTAACACTAATAATATCTAAGAAACTCTTATATTTAACTATTTTTGTAGAGAATGCTTGGTGAGTAAAAAAAATTGGCATACAAATTCCCTAAACAACTCCATACAGCTAATAAACCGTCCAGCTTTCGATTTAGATTATAATATTCACACACAATCTCGATTATAAAACTCACTTCATTACCATAAAATCAGCTCTGTCATCGTATGCCAATCGGACCTAAGCATTGCCATCTGTTACCCGCTTACTCATGAGTAAGCTTTAAGGTTCACACCAGACTCTAATCATACAGCAGATAAGCTTGGTAACCCTGAAATCCTATCAGACTTGTTGAGTTTCATTGAGTGCATGGCACATATATCTGGCCAACGACGACTATTCATAGACTCATAAACTTTGAGGGAGCCATTAAAAGTGAATAATAAAAAAATATATATATACATGTATACCATATGAAAGAGATTAAGGTTAAACTACGATTATAGCATATGAAGAGAATGACATAGCTGCGATTAAGCAGTAATGGAAAAGTTAACTAACTAAAATTGGCTTTCGTTGAGGGCATTTCGAACGCAGACGTCGCGATGTGCTGTCGCTGCTGTGGTGTGACCCAACAAAAGGTCTGGGTCTTTGGCATTGGAACACTGTTTGCCGTATCGGGTCTATTTTTCATAATATGGTGGCCCGGTATCATCGATGAAATAGTTATGCAGGCAGGTTGATCTAAAATTGCTCTACATATGCATTATAATATCAAGTCTTTGATATATACGCTTAGTCTCTGCCTCTGACACCCACATCGCGAACCTTTGACAAATGGGAGGAGCTGCCCATACCCGTCTATATGAAAATGTATCTGTGGAACTGGACGAACGCTGAGGAAGTAAAGCTGCATGGAGTTAAACCAAATTTCCAGCAAGTCGGACCCTATGTCTACCGCGAGGAACGTCTGAAAATGGATTTGCAGTGGCATGAGAACAAAACAGTTACCTTCAAGCCACGTCGCACCTGGTTCTGGGAGGAGGAAATGTCCGGGGGCAAGCAAACAGATCTGGTCACAGTGCCTCATCTGCCATCCATTGTGAGTACTCCTAGCGAACCTATAAGACCCATTGACATTTTCCATTGCACTTCAGGCCGCGGCGGTTTCCATGCGCGATAGTCTCAAACCAATTAAAGCTGGTTTTAATATGGCGCTCAATGCCAACGGCGGTGCACTGTATGTGACCCACACGGCCAGCGAGTGGCTCTTCGATGGTTTCTACGATGAGTTTTTGCATTATGCCATGTCCCTGAACAATCCCTTGGCGCCGTCAATTGAGACAGACCAATTCGCGTGGTTTCTGAATCGAAACCATTCCGAAAACTTCGAGGGCGCCTTCACAGTGCACACGGGCGTTGGCGCTATTAAAGAAATGGGCGAAATCAAATTCTGGAATGGTCTCAATCATACGGGTTGGTATGAGGGCGAGTGCGGACGTCTGAATGGCAGCACCTCAGATCTCTTTGTGCCCGATGAGCCGAAGGAAAAGGCGCTTACCATATACATAACGGATACCTGCCGCATTATCAATTTGGAGTATTCGGGCCAGAGCTACGAGATTGAGGGAATTCAGGGCTGGAAGTATGAGGTGACGCCGAACACATTTGACAATGGGCAGCGAAATCCAGATATGAAATGCTATTGTCCCGTCGACAGGCAGCCCAACAATTGTCCGGCCTCGGGTGCCACTGCTTTGGGTCCATGTGCCGATGGGGCGCCAATGTACCTATCAGCAGATCATTTCATGTATGCGGATGAAAGTTATTCGAGCACAATAACTGGCTTTGAGCCAGACTACGAGCGTCACAATTTCTACATCATAATGGAGCGCAAATTTGGTGTGCCTCTGGAGGTGAATGCAGCTGTCATGGTCTCACTCCTAATTGAAGCCGATGAGGACATTGAGTGAGTATCCAATCTATATGTAGAGATATTTCAGGGGTATCTAAACCATGTTCTCTAATACACACAGCATTTTAAAGGACATTCCGACCTTCTATGCGCCACTCTTCACATCCGCCAGCTCTGCCATTATTAACAAAGAACTCGCTTCAGAGCTGAAGGTAAATATATATATAGTGTTCCCTTGCAGCTCATTCATGACATTTCTTTATAGCTGGCACTTAATCTACCTTCGATTGGACGCTATACGGGCATTGGTTTTCTATGCTTGGGCTGCATCCTTTTGGCTGTGGGAATTTTTCTCACTCTCAAGCGCAAGTGGTATGGACAGGCAGCTGTTGATAAGTTGGCGCTTATCGATTCTGATACGCAGCCGACAAATGACTCAATTAGAGCTGAGCAATAAAAAAAGCAATTAAATTTAGCTAAAGAGTCAAGGTTTCTCTTGAAAAAGTGCATATATATAAAAAAAAACTATAGCAAACGTGATTTTCGGTTGTGATTCGTATATTTAATTTTCTAAATTTATAGATAAATATTATTATTTAAAATAAATTAAACGAAATTTTTATAAAGAGTTTATAGATAAGAGTTAAAATGAATTTATTTGGGCAGAGCTTGTGTAAGCCTTTCTTATTATAATTCTTATGTAATAAAATAAAGGCAAGCTAGCCAAATATAGCAAATAGGACTAAGTTGTGGGCTACGACTTTTGGCCTTTGTCAAGCTTCAAAATATTAAGTTGCAATTAGTGGCATCATGAACTCAATAAACACAACCGCCTGCTTTCACTTTCAATTTCACAGTGGTTTTATTACTCAACTGCTCAGCTGCAGTGAGCGTACAATGAGCGAGTACGAGAGAGCGAGGACAAGGAGAGCACATTAACGTTTCCTCTCTGACAAATGAAAACTCAAAATGTCGCTATTAGAAATTAACTCATAATATTATATAAATTATTCTGTACGAATTATCTCACACCCAAATGGCTTAACAACTCAAATGCTTTAGGCATCAGTTAAGTTGTGACTCTGATCGCTAAGTCAGACGGCATTTGCTATTGACCGACTAAAAAAAACTGAACTCTGTTGAGCCAGATGATAACCCGAATTGAGCAACAATTTTAAGATCTTCTATATGTTACAGATCAACATTGTCATTAATGTTATATAGACAATATATAAAGCTTTATCTTATAATATGCCCATTTCATAGTCATACCATTGGGCATAGTATAATTATTAATATTGTTAGTACTACAACAATGCACTTAATAGGTAAAGCCGAACAGAGCTAAAAACATTTAACTGAAAGTGCCAAAAGCTATGCAACAATTTAATACTAATATAATCACAAGTGGTAAGTCTAAATATAGACTAAATTAGCTGACTAACCTAGTGATCCAAATAACCGCTATCAGCTTAAAAGAAATAAGTACTATAAACCAATTTTGCATTTACATAGAACAACAACATTGCTTAACCGATTAAAACAATCTCGCCAGTATAATATATGTGTTAATCTAATCGGAGCATAAGATTTGTATCGACTTTTCAATTACTTGTATAAACAATGGCAACTTTCTCAATCAGTTGCAAAATGTGCTGCGACTGCTGCAGTGTGCGCCAACAGAAGTTCTGGGTCTTTGGCCTGGGCAGCTTTTTGTTGGTACTGGGAACTGTTTTGCTCTCGGCTTGGCCTAGTTTGTGTCGTCAATTGGTGCGTAGCCTGCTGCCATTGGCTCCAAATTCCTTCATATACAAGTCCTGGGTGACGACGCCAACACCCACATATACAACGTTCTATCTCTTCAATTGGACCAATCCGGATGATTTGAATAATGCTGCAGTGAAGCCGAATTTCAAACAGCTGGGCCCCTACACGTTCAGCTACTACAAGGAAAAAGTGGATCTATTGTGGCAGCAGCCAGAGGTGACCTATTACGGACGTCCAGTTTGGCATTTTTTGCCAGAAAAATCAAATGGCAGTCTAGACGATATCATTGTGACGCCTCATTTTCCAACACTGGTAAGTAGGATTTGAGCCAAATTGATTTATTTTAGATTTATTGTGAATAAACTATTAAGTTATTTAAGTGCTCTAATCATTTTTTAATTTTACAATTCAAAAACACTTTTTAATTTTACAATTAAAAAACATTTTTTAATTTTACAATTTAAAATGTTTGTAAATACTTTTTTATAAAAATACTTTTAATCAGTTTTGTGTCTGATATGTGTTATGAAAAAAAGTAGAATGTTTCCATTAATTTTAAAAAAGTATTTAAAATTTGTTTTTGGTTTACATTCAAAAAATAAAGAAATCTAAAATTTTTTAATAGGCAACAGCCACTTAATGAACGAATATTTTACTTAAAACTTTTATTTTATATTTATATTTTCGGCTTTTATTCACTTCATTTAATTTCTTTTCAATAATCCATTTACAAATTTTCTATTCATTTATAAATTGTATTTTTATGTGGAGTCCTCGCAACAAAGTATTTAATTTTAATTCATTGATGAATAGCTAATAAACTTTAGATACTTTAGATACTGTACTTAAAATATATATAAAAATATTCTATTAAAAATTGTAAAACAAGTTTTTGTTTTTTGTTGTGTCTGTTATATCTTCAACTTTAAAATGTAACATTTTTTAAATTTTTCCATTAATTTTAAAGTTGTCTTTAGCATTTTTCCATTAGTTTATAAACAATAATTTTAAAAATTTTAGTAGCTTAAATTCTGAAAGTAAAACATTTAAATTCAAATATATTTTTTAGGCAATTTAATGGATGCCTAACTTTAAATTTCTCTTTAATTTACTTTATTTTTAGCTATCATTCATTTCACTGCAGAAAAGTCTGCTTTACTCTTTTACAATGCCCCCGTATTATTATATAAATTTAATCTATAGTTTTTCTTGTCTGCTATTTTTGCACAAAATATTTATCCCAAAAACTGCAGACGGCCGCCCGCTTTGTGCGCGAGAAGCGTCGCACGCTGCGCAAGATTATGAACTTTGCGCTGAATCGGGAGGGCGGCGGCAGCTACATGAGCCATACGACCGGACAATGGCTATTCGATGGCTTTTACGACTCGCTTATTGACTTTGCCGAGCGTCTGCATTCGCCGCTGTTGCCCATATTTAGCGACCATTTTGGTTGGTTCTATGAGCGCAACAATTCGAAGACGGCAGAGGGAAATTTCACAATACATACGGGCCGTGGTGATCTCAGCTGGATGGGCGAGCTGCAGATGTGGAATGGCACCGCCCATACGGGCTACTATGAGGGCGAGTGTGGCAAGGTCAATGGCAGTACGGGTGAGCTGTGGGCGCCGGGTCGCCAGTGGCACGAGACAATTTCCATATTTTTGCCAGATGCAGCGCGCTACATAAATCTGTACAGCATGGCGAATGTCACAGTCCAGGGCATCGCTGCCTGGCGCTACGAGACCAGCCAGCTGAGCTTCGACAACGGCCAACTGGCGCCGGATACGAAATGTTTTTGTGTTGCCAAACACGAATGTCCACTGAATGGTGTGCTAGATTTCTCACCAGCCGCCAACCACGGACCCATTTACGTATCGCATCCGCACTTCTACATGACCGATGAGTACTATAGAAGAAATACGACGGGCCTACAGCCAAATGCCGCAGAACATGGCATGTATGTGGTAATGGAGCCGACACTGGGCATACCGCTAATCCTGAAGGGACAAGTTATGATCAGTGCGCTAGTACAGCGTGACGAGGCTATCGAGTGAGTATATTTGCATATTTGTTTTGTATGCTAACTATATAGTATCTTTGGCATATATCTAAGTTTAATATATGATGGTATACTTGTATATTTACATATATGTCTCAATAATATATTTGACATATTGCCAAGTGTTTTATGTTCCATATTAAATATTCTAATTCCAATTTGTTTTGCCTTACTCTCCGTTTCGTTTGACCTTCTTACTCTAGTAAGTTCATATTCATATTTTGAGCTTCAATTTGTACTAAAGTGTAAAACAATTTTTGGTATTGATTTCCCACTTACCTGGAGGACCGGTGATATAGATTCCACCTCTTTCTTAGAGCAACTTTATTATTCTACACTCAGACCAGACCTCTCAGGCACTTACATCCGTTTCCCTTGTCATTTTTCTTTTTTTATGCAATGAAATAATTATATTTTATTTAAATTTTTAACTCTCTAAGTTGTATATTTGTTTGTTTCTTATATTTGTATATACAATTCTCCCACAACTCTCAGCTTCTTGAAGGATGTTGCTTACGATCACTATGCACCGCTTTTTACAATACAACTTTACGCTGACTTGAGTGATGATTTGATCAGTCTGCTTAAGGTCAGTTCCCCACATTTTTAAAATATTCCCTTAACTTATCTCTTCTTTCAATTCCAGCTGAGTTTAAGTGCACCCGCAATAGGCCAATTCACTGGTCTGGCCCTGCTGCTCATTGGCGTCGTCATGCTAATCGTAGGCATTGTTGTGAGTAGGCAACATAAATGGCACAAAGAGTGTCAAATTGAAGCCAATGAACCAGTGCAAGCACTTGAAGCAGACGAAGTCAATGACAGCTGATATCGATAAGAAGTTTAAGCTTAAATTTTGCTTTGCTATGTGATAAAGACTACTTGTGTTATTATTATTGGGTGCAGAAATGATTTTATTAGGCTATTATTAATAAAATATGTGCGCCATTAAAATGAGTTTCTTCCGAACACAAATTGGCGTGCTGCTGTTTGTTTTTGGGTAATTCGGCCGTGAGGTGTTGGCCAGCTGAGCTCGTCTAGAATAACACGAAATTATGGCCTCTCAGATATGCTAAAATTTATTAATATGTTAATAATTGTATTTTATTTTTGTTTTTGTTTCATATTTGAATTAGTGTGTGTGGTGCCTGGTGGTGCACAGGCAAAAGCCTTGAGCACGTAAGCTGCATACTTTACGGCGTACGAACTCTTTCACCTAGCTGCACACACACACACACACACACACACACACACACACACACACTCACTCACACACATAGGGCCAACCAAATTGCTAACTGGAAATTTGAAAAATGCCAACAGAATATTATAAGCGGCTAATTTATATGCGCCTGGCACGCAAACTTACGTTTTGCACACACATTGTTGTCAAAGAACTCACAGAGAGAGCGAGCGAGAGAGAGAGAGAGAGAGAGCGGGGGAGAGAGAGAGAGAGAGACAAAGGCCGGAGCGGGCTTAGAAAGCGCAGGAAGTGGGTGGCGTAGCAGCTTAAACAATGTATGAAAATATGAAAATTATATGGCAGCAAATATGTGTTGGCCATAACTTTAATAAATACACATAAGTTATGATTAAGCGTCGCAACGGAAAATAACGAAAAATTTTATGAGAAAAGTTGTTGCTGAAAAGGATTTAAAAATATAAAATATTATGATTTTTTTAAGACGTTTATATTCATATTAAGTTATAAATTATATTATCAAATATTATATAAAAAAATTACTAAATTAAATGAAAAGGCTTAGAATTTCTTAACATATAATCATCTGATTTTAGTCTTCATTTTCACTATTAATAAATGTGTATATAATTAATTATAGCACTGCAAGCAAATCTCAGATTTTTCATGCTAAAATAATTTAGTCGAAATGTTATTTGAATTTTCTGATTATATATATATTATAAATATGATTTACATATATTCATTTAGACCATGCTCTGACATTTTAGGCAGAATGTTATTTATCAACTCGGATCGCATCGGATTGGTTTGATTTGCGCATTTGCATTTGTTTAGATTGCAAATTTATTTCATTTTGATGAGCAATTTAAGACAGCTCTCTGATTAACACTTCATTTTCTATGCCCATGGTTTAACTGATTTATATGATTAGATTAATGCAAGATTTCAATTCAAGTCAAACTATGAAATTAGGAAAATAAAAAATATATGCTTTACGGTAACTGTTTAAAAATATGCTGCGTTTACATAAGGATTTGAATAAAACTTTATTTTCATTTATGCTGAAAAATATGCGGCATAGAGGAAGAATCCAAGCAAGATAACAAAAGTCTAATTTTTTAAGTACTTTAAAAATAAAGAAAATTTAAAATATGTAATGGGAATTATGAAAGACACAAATTAAATATTCCTGATCAAAAAAAATTGTTTTCGAAAAAAAACACAAAATTTGCAATTAAGTTTTTGAACAAAGCTCGTATATAGACATATATATATATATTTTTTTTTGCACACAATAAAAAAATTTATAAATTTATTTTTACTTAAAATACAAAATGAATTCATATTTTACCAATTATGAATTATTGGAAAACAAATATGTTTTCATTTAGCTTTACGTTGCCCAGTTTATTTATTTAAAATATTCACCAACTTTTCATTCTGTATTCATTAAATGTATAACTTATGTAAAACTAAATTAAGTAGCCAAAATTTTACAAAACTGAAAAAAAGGGGATAAAAATAAAAATAACAATAATTAATTAAGTTTGACTTTCCGTTGTTGTCAACATTTATATTTCTAATCATTCAAAAACGCATAAACTTTATTTACAGCTAATTTAATTTCATGTAGGAATCATATGAACTACTAATACTCTTCAAGCTCTCTCTCTCTCTCTCTCTTTAAACACCTGAAATTGTTATTAAAAATCCATCGGCTTACTTTGTATTACTTCGGGCAATGCCTTTTTTGCAGTTGCTTTGAGGTTAAATGTAAGCAAGCAACAGATCAAGCTACAGAGCAACTTCATTATTTTGCCTAAGCCGCCCACAAAAAATATACTCCAGAAATGTATTTTGTATGTGTGTGTGTGTATGTGTTGGGAATTTTTATGCATAAGCCAAATGCCATTGTTGTTGCTACTGTTGGCCAGCTCGTCAGCTCGACTGTTGTCCGTTTATGTCGCGAAAACTTTGGTGTCCTAATCTGCTGCCTGTCTTGCATACTAATTTGTTTGCTCTTGGTCTGTTCCGCTTTATAGGGCCGGCGAGTCTTACTCTTTTTGGATGCTTTCTTTGTCGCCTTTATGGGTTTCCTCTCTCTGGCTCTCTCTCTCGCTCTCTCCTTCGTTTTGTTGACAACCCATAGATTATGTTGTTGGTTTTGGCTTTTGTGTGTTGTTCCAGGCCAAAGCATGTTCTGTATATATGTATATAAATGTATTTCGGTGTATGTGTGCCTTTGTGTGTGTCTGTGTATGTGCTCTCTCAGTGTCATGTTCGTAGGGCTTATGCATTCAGTTTGGCTTGCGGCTCTGTTCTCTCTTGTCCATGGACTCCATTGGCTGGTTTCGTTTGTTTGGCTATGCTGCCCACTCCGCACTCTATAAAGCCTTGTTTAGCTGCTTAATTTTTTCCTTTGTCATGTTGACAGCCCTTCGACAGGGTCTTCTGCCCTGTTTTTGGTTTCTTTATTTTTTGTGTATGTTTGTGTGTGAAGTGTTGCTTGGGTTCATTTTTCGCACAATTTAATGTTATTTAATTGGCATTTAAGTTTATGAAAATGTTTGTGTTTCAGCTGCTGCTGCGAACGGCCTTCAAATTGGGTCGGGGAAAGGCAGTTTGAATCTGCCCTAAATATGTCGAGGTCAGTTTTGATGTGGTTTATTCTTACTTTAAGCTTAATTTGTTGTTTTAACAACAATGAACTCGACTCGTGACTCTACAACAAAATGATTTTCTAGCGTGCGCCAAAAAGTATGCAACACATTTTGCAGCTCGCGAAATTCAATTAAAATAAAACGAATTGCAGTTAATTTTCGTTGACATTTTAAAATTCAACGTTAACCACAATATGGCCTCACATATTTTACAATAAATCTTTGAGTTTTTTCAGCTTTTTCCATTTTTTTTTTTTTTTTTTTTTTTTTTTGCACAATTGATGTTGCAATTTTCTATGTGTTATGCTCTTGCTGCCTACGAGTTTCATATGCGCACAAATTGTACTGGCCTTTGGCGTCCGACAGGCGCCACAAAGTTGACAGTAACACACAAACACACATCCACCTACACACACATACGTACGTACGTCATAAAATAAAAACAAAAAGAAAACAACAAATTTAAGCCACGCAAAGCAACAGCAAATGTTCGCTTGACAATGGTGGCTGAATTTAAAAATTCAATTTGAAAAAGTCAAAGTGCGGAGTCCACGTATGGATTCCATATAAAAATATATATGAAAGACAAATATATATGTATTCATAGATATATATATATATATATATATATATATATATATATATATATATATATATATATATATGCATATATGGTTATGTATATGCATTTGCTGTTACTATAAAAATTGCCTATTTCGCTGCATTTTCCACATGGGAAATACACTAGCAAATGATATAGTTTTTATTGTCTAACAGTTTTTTAGCGAATTTAGTGCTGAAAATAAATACAGCTGCAAAAAAGAGTTGAATAAAAAAACCAACTACCTTAGCAACTAAAAATAAAAATATAACAAAACAGAAAGCCAAAAACAGGAACTACAATGACAAAATAAAAATACAATGAAAACTCAGTAAATTTAAAAAATATATGTGAATTTTACAAAGAAATTGAAAGACAGAAATTAAACAAAATAATAAATAAAAAGGAAGAGCTATAATTTGAAAAATAATTTTGCTAGAAAATTGCTAAGAATTATAAATAATCTGCAGCCAGTGAAAAAAAATTACCTATATTTGTAAGTATATATCAAATTAATAAATAAATATACTAATTATTGTGATATATTTCACGCATAATAAAAAAAAACTAAAATATATTTTAAAAAAACAAGTAAGAAAACTTTTTTCAGACTGCTCGACGAGTTCCCCTGAACCCTTAGATAATTTTAAGTTAGTGTACATATTTTGTGAAAGTACTTGCGTATATTATTTAGAAAATATAATTTTTCAGAAGTCTTCTAAGTTTTCATCATTAACATTATCTTATGTCTACAGTTTTTCTTATACCTAATATTTAAACAATTCTTAACAATTATTTTCAATTATTACATTTCTACTTAAAGTACTTAACATTATTAACAAATAAAATATTTACCTCACCACACTTCACTTTCACTTTCACTTTCACTTTACTGCACTGCACTGAACTACTGACCCCCACCGGGCCTGGACGACTGAAGAAATGCTGCAGCTGCTGCTCTTTATATAGGGGGACTTTCACTCAAACTCCAAGGCGTGCTCAAATGTTGAGCCTGCGTCGAGTTGCGGTCGCTGCAGTCGATCGTGAAGTGACCAATGAGAACACTCTCTGCTGCTTCAAGCATTCTAAATGAGTTTAACTTAAATGTAAATGTAAGCAAACATTGCTGAATACATAAAGACAACAGAAATGATCTTCTGCAGCTCATTTTCGCTCCATGCTTTGGTTAAGCAGACAGACAGAGAGACAGACAGAGAGACAGACTTAGAGATAAAGAGAGAGAGAGACAGACAGATTTTATTTATTCTATTATTAGCTCTTATAGTTTCTGATATCGACGCGATCACACATACAGCTGTCGCCCTGATCTAGAATATACATAAGTATATACTTTATACTTTGGGGATTTAATTGTTTTAATAATAATAGGATATACTATTTACATTATAATCTCAATAAAATAATAATATTCATAATAGTTTACAACAAATATCTCTTCACCGTTCCCGATATTTGCATATTATATATGATTTATTTATTTATTTTTATTTTTTATTTGAAACTTTAATGAAGAAATTCCAATCCAAAATAAGAATCAAGCTTGGTGCAGTAACCAATATCAAATATAAACTATCCATAATATAATTATACTTACAAAAACAAAATTTAGAATTAATTAAAAATCATACTTAATATATTAAAATAAGTAAAACAAATTTAAAAACAAAAACAATGCTAAAAAGCATTAAAATATAATCTAGTTAATTACGTATTTACTACTATATATGTATATACACCCATACTCCAGCGACGACAATTGCAAATAGCATATGTTAAGCCAGCTAAACATTTGCCATCGCTGCATATTAAATATTACCATAAACTCACATCTGAGCTCAGCGACTTTTAATTATGTTCTCCAATGGCCACGCAACAAATAATATAAAATTTGGAACTTTGTGTACATGAGTTTAGTTAATGTTGCGTTTTGTTGCTAAATGTTTTTGGATTCTGTCATTATTTCCGCAGCAGTTGGATATGGAGAAAGAGTTGTAATTAAAACTGCGCTCGGCTAACAAAACATATTTCAGCAGCTGACAAAAATGTTGTTGTCATTGTTGTTGTTGCTGTTGTTGTTGTTGTTTGCGTATGGTCAGGCAAATATAACGCATACGCCATGTGCGACACAAAGTGCGTTTTAATTGCCGCCGCGTGCTTTTATGAAGTGCACATAAAATGTCAGCCATAAGCTCGCCCTTTGTCTGACCACGCCAAGCCCAATGCAAATGCACTGCAGCTGTACATTTTTGCATAGAAGTCGTAAATTGCTGAAATTGGGCGAAATTCTTGTTGGACGAAGGCCTTGGGTCAACTTTAAAGAGCAGCTGGGGGCAGAGCTTATGTTGGCCAGATGCCAAAGGCTATATAGAAATAGAAAGTCCAAAAATGGCAGCATTAACTGAAAACTGCTTCAGTTAATGCTAGCTGCTGCTGCTGCTAGTGCTGATGCTCCTGCTGCTGTTGGGAAAACAATTTGCCAAAGGATAGAAACATTAAAGGACGGGCCAAAGGCCATCGAGAGGAAGAAGACATTCTGTGTGAGTGTGCGTATATGCGATATCGACTCGAGGGAGACACTTCTACTGGCTGGCCTCTGCTGACCAAGTTGACTGCATAAATTGCCGGCAAGCTGTCGTTAGGCAAACGAGCTGAGGCTTAGCGCCTGAAAGTATGCAGCAGATTGCGTCTTGTTGCAGCATATGACTATGCATATTTGAAAGGCAATTTCTTGACGCACCAGCTCCATTGCCAGCGTATGCAAATGCAATTTCATTCATGCTTACAGGCACTTTACAGTGCATCACGGGCACCGGAATATATACATATATATATTTATATATATGCGCATAATTGCATTTCACATCGATTTCCACAAAAAGCAACTCAACTGTGCCTTAGACATTATTTTACGCAAACAGTTGGCCTGCCCCACAGTCAATGCGAACAGCTGTTGGCTGCAGTAGCAACAGCAGCATCACAACACATTAAATCGCTCAATCGTTCATTTCGCTGCCAAACATTTCAATCAATTCAATCGCAAATTTCGCTTCCGCATCCGTTTTGCCGCCTTCTGGCAAAATGCATGAAATGCATTTAACAACATTTTCACACTTATACCGCAGCATTTTGTTAAATTCACATTAAATATGCATACATATACACGGCTGGCCGTCGCCGCCGCCAAAACGACAGCTGCAATAACCACCCAGCAGACCCACCCACTCAGCACCACCCTGTCAAAATGTCATTGCGAAAATCCATGAATACTTACGTATCCGCTTATGCAGTTGCGCTACGCTTCGACTGGCGGCCGGGCGGGCGTTGATATTCACGTGATAAACGCGTATTCAGTTACGTAACACGACATTGCAATTATATATGTAAATATAGCACACACACATGCCACTTGCTCTCACATAAGCTGGGATATGCATGCCACGGACTGCAGCACATATAAATGCGTCTACAAAACTAGTACCTCTGTGTCGCCATTAAAGCTAAAGGCTTAACAGCTTAGAACAAACACGTTTTAGCTACAATAGCTTTAGAGTGTTTAGTTGTTAATGTTAATTTTAAGCCAGCTGCATATTACCATGAAAATTTATATTTTAAATATAGAAAAATACAAAATAAAATTGAATTTATATTTTGTAAATTTAAGCAATATATTTGAAATTTTATTGAAATTTATAAAAAGTGCAGAAACAGAAAAACAACAAAAGTTTTTTTTTTTTTTTAATATATTGAAAATTACAAAGCAAATCAATTTTAAGAATGTAAACAAATTATTGAATTTTTATAGTGAAATGTTTCAGAAAAATTTATATAAAAAGCAGAAAAAAATATAATAAAATTTAATTAATGTTTTGAAATCTTAATCAGTGAATTAGTTTTTTTAGTGCAAATATTTATGATTTTAATGATGATGATTATTACATTGTATTACAAATAAGACTTAAATTGAATGATGTAGACACTTTTTCTGACATAATTTGACAATTATGCTATATAATTTTACTACATCTGAGCCACCTGTGCACCTCAAAGAATTTTGATTTTAACTATATTTAGTGAGTCATTTCATATTTTTGCCATAAAAATGGATTGAAAATTTAATATTTTTTTATGAGATCTTTTTAATTTTATGCAACTTTTTATCTTATTACTTCAAAGCGCATGTTGCTTTAGGTTTTAGCAAGTTGGACTCTATAAACCAGTATACCCATTGTAAATTTCTTTTTCTTCTAATCTATTCTGTTTTGGATAACGTGCAGTCCTGTCCAGAGTCCTTTCAGTCTTGGTTTGCCATTGTTGGTTCGCGATGGGGTAACGAGTTGGAATTGAAGTTGCAATTTAAAAAGAAATACCTAACTTTTTCTAACTACCACAATTTTTGTTAAATTACAACCAGTTTTGTACCACTGTATATGAACATTTAATTGAGCCTATTATGTCTCTACTACTCCACTATCTACCTCCGAATTCCTGCACTCAAACGTCATTTGTGTGATTGGCTTTTGAATAATGCAAACAGAACTGACTCTAAATGCCAGACTGTTTATTTAATGAAATGAATACTCATTGTCTCGCATTGTTTATCCCACTGTAACTGTGACACATTTAATAATATCAATATGCAAATACAATATATACATATGCATAGATATAATTTGGACTGTAATTTAGATGGTTTGTGTGACGGCATAAGTCAGCTGAAATCCCGTTTCGCTGGAGCTTGACAGCGCATCGCTGGAGAAGTGAATGACGAAGGGCGGACGTGCGATTAGTTTGCTGCCAGCCAGTCCATTGCCGCAATAGTAAGTGGGCTGCAATTCCTGATTATTGGCCACATATGAGTTGGGTATTAGCAGATAGTCTGACGCACGTCCCAAAGTGCGCACCGTGCTGTGACAGTCTGTATCATAGCCAGGACCAGGTGCATCATTGAATTTCGATAAGGCAAAGTGCTCTATCTTGTAGCTGTAAAGGGACAGTGGGATAAATTATATAATTTATGGGATATATGAGTTTAATATGAAGTGATAGGCGAGATCATAGACCTTCAGCTAAAGTTTTTTGAGCAAACTTCAGCTTAGATTCTTCAAATTCTACCTAAGTTCATCAATGAACCATAACTTTTATTATGAAATTTGATGATTATGTCATCAAAGCTTTTTCACGAAGGTTGAACCTATTACAAAAACAAGACAGATGATGGGCCTTCATACTAATAATATTTTCAAATTATATTTTTATTCAAAATCTGCCAAAATTTGTCAATAAGCTTTAAGTTAGCATCTTCAGTGTCCATCAAAACGTATGGTTTGAATCACTGTTATATAATATGTTATGTATGAGTTTAATATAAACTAATAAGAGTTATCATAAACCTTCCTCAAAGGGTTTCTAATGTGACTTCACTTCAGATTCTATCAAACTTTCACAATAAACTTTAACTTTTTTGTTTCATCTCAATCAGAATATTCTTAAGTTGCCAATTACTATTATATTATATTTGTATAATTTAAATTTGTATATAAGATATGAGTTAAATTCACTTCACTTCAAGTACTTTCCAAAAACTCTTGAATTAAAACTTTTCCTTAGATAAAACTAGATCTTCTGGCATGCCTTCTTATTCAACTCCAATCAGAATCTTGCAAGTTTTATCTATTAATATATCACTCTCCCACTCATTATCCCCCCACCAACACTCACCTGATTTCACGATCAGCCCCACCTGCCACACATATGGCATACTTTGTATTGGGCATATAGACGCCTCCTGCGAAATTGAAGCTGACAATGCCACCCGACGAACTGCGCCAGTACTGATCACAGCCGAGTGGTGCCTGCAGCTCCAGATCCGCTGGCGAGGGTGCTGCCAGTGTCTGAATCAGCTGCGCTGCGGGACCCCCAACGGAGTTGCTCCCAAAAATGGTGCGTGGCAGTAAATTGCTGAGGAATGGCAACAGAGGTCGCACCGTCGGCAACTGGGGAGCATTGACTGCGGTTGGGGCAGCTGGCTGCTGCGTGTGCTGCAGACACTCGATTTGTGTTAGCGTCAGCTGCCACGTGGACTGCGCTGAGTGGCTGGCCAGGTTGAAGTGCAGCTTGAGTGTCTGGCCGTGTTGCAGCTGCACGTACAAATGCTGTCCGTTGTTGCGGCCACAGAGCTGAAAACGCTGCACCTGCACAAAATCGACGCACTCCAGCAGCTGCGTGCTGGCATTGAGCTTCGGCTGCGCCAGCTCCAAGCGCTCGAAATCGATGCGCACTTGACAGACCTGTGCGCTCCACGGCGCCACCTCATAGCGGCATGTATCCAGCTTGCTCAGCTCCCCAGCTCCTGGATTTCGTATGACAATGCGCTTTTGCCGCACACTGGACCCCGAATTGCAGTGCAGTTGACAGTGAACCCCATGCCAAGAGCTGAGCACCAGCAGCAACAACAGACACAAAGACTTCATACTTTTTCTCTTATTTGGCTTACTTTAGTGAATGGCAGCAATGATTTAATTTGAAAATTTGGCATTCTTTTGGCTTTTATATGTGAAGTGTTTTTGATTTGTTATCAACTTACGGGCAAGATACCATTTACTATCGCTCACTGATATTGACATTTGCCATTGCCAGATAACAGATGTCTCCATACGAGATAATGGCTGGCCCGCCCAGCATCTGAGCCAATAGATGTCAACAAGTTGTCAAATTGCGGAATGTGCAAGAAACTTCATGAGTCAGCGAGTTTGTGGAGGACAATATTTGTCTTCAATTGAAATATTTAAAGAGTTTGTAGAGGAACGTGATTTTGCTTTTCAGACAGAAATCTTATACAGCCAAGCTATTGGCTGAGTAAGTTATAATGAACTTTGGTCTAGTTTCAAATATTTGCTTAAAATTTTACAGGAATTCACGTCAAATTCTATTCACGAAGCTCCAAGTAGAATCCTTTTCTTAAAATAAAGGAGTTATGCTCAACCCAGGTTGCCCAGAAGCCGGGTATTCCTGCAAACATTCTAGCTGCTTCTTTTTTTTTTTTTTTGGTATATATATAATATTTATTTATATCTCTCTGGAGGTTTTTTATTCATTTAGTTATATTCAAAAATATTTTCTTTACATTTTAGAAGTAGTATAAGCTAGAGGTTTGGTTTTAAAATTTTATTAATTATGCTGTTGGGATCCCAAACTTAAATGGCATGAATTCAACAATTGATAATATTAATAATAAAATTATGATAATAACAACATTTTTTGTTAATTTACTGTTAAAAAAGTTGAACACTCATAATTTATGCTAAATTTGGGATATTCTATTTTATAGGTCCAGATTAAATTACTTTTGAGATATTTAAAAAATTTAGCTCTTAACTTTTGGATTGTTGACAGCTTCAAATGGCTTGCGGTAGATCATAAAGAAATTTATGAAAAATACTTATGACCTAAGCTGCAATTACACGCAATGAAAAAAAAGGGCAACAGACATAAGTTATTAGATAAGCATTTTAAATAAAAAGTATCGCGCCCAACATAACATAGTGTGATTCTCAATCACCACCGGATTGTACTATCCCAACTCACCCAACTCATTTAATCAAGAATCAATTTTAAAATATTATTTATGAATGATAATGAGTTGAGGTTTTATTATTTCCAAATATTTTTGATCCAATTTCTTTAAGAATTTTTATTTCTGATTTTAATTTGAAAAGAAAAGAATTTGTTTATCTAAAAATATTCACTCATTAAATGTTCACAAATCAAATTTCATAAAATTTCTTTCCAATTTTTCTTCACATCATTTCACATAATAATTCACGAATATTTCATTACAGAAAATGAAACTTTCTGGATATTTGTAAGCCACAATTGCTGTGCAACGCTGAGGCAAGTATAAATAATAGTTATTTCATTTTGTGGGCTGGTATCCAAGCTAAGGTTTTGCCATAAATACCATTTTATTAAGACATGCTTTAAATAAAAATTCATTGGCCAAACGTTTTATCAATAAATGCCATAAGCAAGTTTTACGCACATTTTATGACACTCGCAGACGCCCACACACACACACATTCACACACACACACACACACACACACAATCCAATAGCTGCGGTTGCTGCCAGGCATTTACGGCCGTCTTACACCTTTTATGACTCCAACACACAAACACACGCACATCTCACCTCAGCAGCGCAAGCAATAAAATGCCAGGCATTTATGTGCTCATATTTCTGATTGTGTGTTAAGTGCGTGTCTGTCTCTGTGTGCGTATGTGTGTGTGTGTGTGTGTGTGTGTGTGTGTGTGTGTGTGTGTGTGTGTGTGTGTGAAAGTCTGCTCTTAATTCATTTAAGTTATATGTACTCTCAGCGGCATAGTTCTAGGCAAAGCAATTTCCAACTCTGAAGTCACAAAAAAAAATTGGTATATATATAAAAATAAAATGTTGTCGCCCAAGTGGAGTGTTTTTTTGGTATTTATGTAAACGAGCATATAATAGGTAAATTGCACGCAAAACGCGATTAACATATCAAAAAATAATGTTTTACAGCAACTTTGCAGCTTTGCACATTTGCATTTGCATTCAAGTTTCTGAAAAACAATTTATGGCCCAAGTAGAAGCACAACAACATCAACAACAACAGCAGAAAGAAACCACAACAAAAACGCGTGCAGCCGGTGCATAAAAAATCCTTCCTAATAAGTATAAACAAAAAGAAACTGCAAAAAATTGGAGCGCAACTGACGTAGTTTGTAAAACGGCAAATAAATGCAATGTATGGGTGTAGGCTGTGGTAGGGAATGAATGACGACTAGATACGCTGTAGGTTGAGTATGCCTTCATATAGAAGAGAATCTACTGTTGAGATAGAATGTCTTGTATCTAGTCTGTAGCTATTGCATTGAGAGTATGCCAAAGTGGCTTATATTAAGACAACAATGCAAAAATTGATTTTTTTGAAGTAGTATTTATTTATCGCTTTCTAATCTACCAAGTATTTGCTTTAGATATAGCCATAATAGTCAAGCACAATTAACCGTTTGAGTTGATAGAAATAAATTTGACATGTAATCTATGTTCAGTCTTTATTTGTATCATATAATAATTATAAATATATATAATAATTCATAATAATATACATTATAGTTTGAAGACGGACTTAATACTTATACTCACTCTTCAATTTACAGCTTCAGTAGAAGCTTCAAATAGCTTTCACACCTCTTGTTGAGCTCACAGTAATCCCTTTTTTTCTATGCACTTTTCATATCATCAGTAAAGACTATTTAATCAAATAAAAGATTTATAAGAAAATCTTTATAGATAACTTTCATTGTTCCCAAAAATATAGAAATTGAGAACTTGAGGAAAAATACCAGACATATATATCTGTAAAATTATCTTTACTGACCGGCAGAATAATTTTTGACTGATTATTTCTTTATTTACTACGTTTTTGTTGCAAAACAAAGACAAGAAAAGCTGATAATATTGTGTTTATTTTTCCTTTGTTTGATCTTACCTTGATTAATATTTTGCAATTGATTTATTAACAATGTTTTATTTATTTTTTGTTTTGTTTTTATTTATTTATTTATTTATTTATTTATTTATTTTTTATTTATTTATTTATTTATTTTTATTTATTTTATTTATTTTTTTTGTTTTTTTTTTTTTTTTTGTTTAACCATTTGCTTTATTATTTTTGTATTTTTGATTTTTTAGATTTTCTAGATATAAATATGTATATTAAAGCATATATAATATATAATTACAATTTTTAAATTAAAATTTACAAAATCTATATATCAACAGTTTATTGATTTTCTAGATTTTTTAAAAGAAAAACTATTTCAAAATGTACAAAAACTAATTTTAAGTTATAATATACAATATATATTAAATGAATGATTAAACATTAATTTTATATTTCTCAGCAGCTGTTGTTTTTGTTTTATTTAAAAATAAATTCCTAAATATATTTCATAAAGTTAATATTTGTAATATTTACTTAGTAAATTAATTCACTTCAAATCGATTCCATTAATAGTTCTAGTCATCAATAGCTCAAGCAATAAACTTGTTGTTTGCTAAATACAAATATGGCACCATGAAAGTACTTGTCTAATTAAATTTTATTTCCAAACACTTTCATAAATTTCTATAAACAGTCCAACTATGCCCAGCGAATGATATCACCTTTTTCGCCAAGGACTTTACAACAAAACTTTTGGCATTCCTAGTCAGAGCAGCTCTCTCTTTTCCTCTCGCCCACTCTCCATCTCTCTCTTATTTATGTCAATGTTTTGTTTTAGTTTTTTTATTATTATTATTATTATTGTTGTTGTTGTTGTTGTTGTTATTGTAGTTAATGTTGTTGTTGCTATTGTTGTGGGAGGTAGTTCGGCTGGTCGACGGCTTGCATGTCGTACCCACTTGTACTACCTTTTGAACTTGCAATAAGAACAAAAACTGACGCGCATTTCGTCGGTTGTTGGTTTTCGTTCTGGGTTCTGGTCTCTGGCTCTGGCTCTGACTCTGGTCTCTGGCCCTGTTTTATGTGATCAACAACGTGTTTTGTTCTTACTCAAGTTGTTTGGTACTATGCGAAAATTGCTTCGGCGAGAAAAATAAGTGCAGGCATGTCAAAAACAAATACACACAGTCAAGCGTTTGCTGTTTTCTTTTCTTTTGTTTCTATTTTTCTATTTTGTTTTATTTTTTTCCCGCTTTCTTTGTTTGAGGGGCAAACAAAGTTTTTGTGCAGTTTTCTTGTTAGTTTTGAATAACCACCTCATAAAAGTAATACCACAATGTCGTTGCTAGTGCAATTTTTGCAATTTGTTGTCGTTGTTGTTGCTGTGAGCTTTTCTCATGCACAGCTTGATCGAAATTTAGTGCAAAACTTTTACGCAAAGCAACGACAAACGAGAAGCGAAAAACTGGGCTAAAACGTGTGGCATAGTATGCCAATTAGCTGACATTCGATTGGCTGCCTGGCAAACAGCTTTCACTTTTTGCGCTGTGCAGTCAACTTGCCACGCCCCCGCCTTAATCATAAAAAAAACGACATTAACAATGTGCGCACCGACATCTAAATTGGAAATCTTTGCCACGTAACAGGAGCAAACATATATATACATATTCCTTTTTTACTGGCTTGTGTTGATTTCCAAGGCACGCCCCTTTCCTTTTTTGCTTTTGCATATTTTACCCATATTTGCTTATCAAGTAAAATGCATGCAACAACAATGTGCGACATGTTGCAGCTGAGGGAAAAAACTAGCTGTTTCCGGGACTCAAACACTACGCAAAACTGATTGCAAGCCAACAACAACAACAACAAAGAGTCGGAAGTATGAAGAGGTAGGCAACACTTTTGTTGAATTTGCAATAAATTTCAATGGAATAGCAAGAAAAGTAAAGCGCAACAAATAGATAGACAAAAAATATTACTAGCTGGGCGTGTTCTTGAAAAGAATTTCAATATATATTTTAGTAGAGCTCAAGGCAACATAGTCTCTAAAAGAATTTAGTTTGTAATGAATTTCTTAAAGTTTAATTTTGTTAAATGAGCAAAATTAATGGATTCAAGTTTATTTTTTGTTTATTTATTATTAAGGTTTTGCGTATATGAGGAGATATGCCAAGCTTGTTTATTTGTTAAGCTAATTATTAAAAAATGAATAAAATATTATTTATATTTTATTTATTTTATATATCATCGTTTTATGTATTTATAAAATCTTGCAGTATTACTATAATTTATTATCAAGTTAGCCTTTAGCATTCGGCTAACAAAAACACAACTTTTATACGCAGTCGCTTGGTAGTCAAAATTTTGAATGCTCTTCTGTTTTTATGTATGAATGAAAAAAAAAACGCTCACTTGTTAGAACACAATACCTGTTACGGAACTCTATTCAAGTGGTTATTCAAATATTTCAAACACACAAACTGCTTTAAGGCAGCTGTTATCCCAACTGCCAAAAATGCTAACTGCCCGCAGCAATTTGCTGCATGCAATGTATTTGATTGAAGCATTTCAAAGCGAGCTTCAAAAACACATTCAGAGTGTTATGGTTTACAATTGTTTCAAGGTCTTCAACAATAACAATAACATAATATAAAATAGATAAAACAATTTAATGTGAATAATTAATATAATATAATATAAATAAACTTTACTTTTGAATACTATACAAAATTTCTTTATATATGTATATAAAACTTTTTAACATTTAAAAAAATTTATATATGCAAAAAAATTAAAAATAATATAAATAAACAAGAAACTTTTACACATAAAAAAATAAATCTTTAAAGTTAAAACAAAATAAAAAATAAAACTTGTACATATTAAAAAAAAAAAATAAAAATAAAAAATCGTAAAAAAACTCTTTTACAAAAATTTACAACATCTTAAGGAGAAATCAAATTGCAGAACTTGCAGCAATAAATGTTAATGTTTTATTGCTGGCGGAAATGTTGACAAGCGCCATGAAAACAAATCGAAAACTTCATGTAAATACAAAAAACAGTCAGACACAAAGCGAGCTGTGAAAAGCTGTGAGTCTGTTGCTTTTTTAGCCATGAGGCACAAATTGCAAAACTGTTTTCTATTTACTTATATATATATTTAATTTAATGCATTCTGGCCATCAGCAACATCAGCAGCAGGAGGCAGCAGGCACCGGCAGCATGATAAACTTTTTCTCTGTGTCAGCTTTGGCAATTGTTATTACTTTTAAAAAGTTTGATGCTTTTATACTCGTCCTACACTGCGTATGCGTATTATTTGGTAATTTAACTTAAATGCGATTATAGTAAATACTATTTACTTAGCAAATGGCATGCAGTTGAATAATTTGAAGTATTAGCCTTGTCTTTAAAGGCCCAGCATCAGTCACCGCATTTTGCGTAGACTACAAAGACAACTTCTCAGATCTCATTCAGCCACAGAATGGCATTTGTCAGGCGCTGAGACTTATTTATGTGCGTCGACTGCAGCCATGAATTGACTTTGTGACATTTTAGTTGGGCGACATGCCAGCCATTTTCATCTGCCACCCAACCACATACATACAGCTCCCAGCCCTAATCTGCATGCGACTCTGTATCTGATGTCAACGGCAGCAGGCGATGCCGTCGTTGTCTTTAGTTTAGCACACACACACACGATGCACTTGGCAGAGGCGGCGGCACAATATGTCTTTGATTTCCGTTTATACTTAAAGCCAACCACAAGTAAACGTCTCCTCCTTAACTCTTACCCCCTTCGAGTGGGTGACTTAATGCATTGCTAGCTGATAGAAAATGCTTTGAAGCACTCTCCAGCATATTCGCATTTGTGTCTGCAGAGTGGAAGCTGCTTTATAAAATGGCCATTGAATTGCCACTCAAAGAGGCATAAGCTCTTACGTATGTGAACGTCGTTGAGAAAACAAGAAAAATGCGTAAAACAGCTATTTATATATCACAATTTCAATTCATATTTTCAAAACGTAAATAAACTCTTTTGTTTATTATTTTATTTCAATATTATTGATTTGCATTGAAATAAGATTTTATAACAGCTAATTTTAGAGCTATATTCACGACCTTTATATTAACAATCACATCACGTAAGTGAACATTTTATTTTGGCACTCATCACTTGGATGTTGGTTTAAGAATCACATAAGTGTAATCATGCTCAAACCTTTCAATCGTGCTTCAAATCACTTGTACACTGAAGCCATACTGATGAAAAGTCGCGTATTAACACATGAACCAGAAACTCTATAAATATAAAAAAAAATGTTGCTACATTTGACAGACTTCAAGTAGCTAATGCTTATATTTCATATTGCAAATTTCTAATTTTATTCATAGCTTAAAAAGCTGATCTAAAATAATATTGCTATTGGAAATAGTTTCAGCTTTGCTTCGTCTTTCCATAATTTTATATTATTCATGTATTATTTATTTATTATTAATTTGTAAAATATTTATTTTTTCATATATTTATTAAAAATTTACTTTTTAAATATAATTTAACACACATTGTTTTTTTGTTCATTATTTATTATATTATATTATTAATTTGTAAAATATTTATTTTTTCATATATTTATTAATTATTTACTTTTTAAATATAATTTAACACACATTCTTTTTTTGTCCATTATTTATATTTGTCATTGATTAATAAATTATTGATTCATTATATATTTTTTATTTATTATCCATTTCTTTTAGTTGTTAAATATTTTTTTCTTTCTTAATTATTCATTTTTTTCGTTTTATTTATTCTTTCATAATTATTTACTTTTCACATATTTGTAAATTATTAATTTTTTATTTATAATTTATTTATTCAGCATTTATATTTAATCTTTATTTATTATTTACTGATTCTATATTTATTGTTTATTTGTCATCTATTTTTACATATTTAATTTTCACAGAGTTTTCTTATTATTTATTCATCCCATAATTCATATTTTTTTTACAAAATATATTCATTACATTTATTATTTGTACTTTACAAATGATTTATTCAGTATTTAAGTGGCTGCTAAAGATTTCTTCCAAAAATATCACAATTAGTTTTATTTGCATTCTCTTGCAAAACATCAAATGTCAGAAAGTCAATAAATTGATTGATAAATTCATATTTCGATGGCAAAAATTGTATCAACATGCAACAAAGCAAATGCACAAACAAAAAGCAAATCAAAGAACTGAATGCATAGAAATAAGCGAACAGCGACAACGTGGCGTATGTGTAGTATTTGCATATGGCACAAACAAAATGTGAAACTTGTGTAGGTTGCATGCAGCACAATTGTGGATTTATCTAATCAACATTTTGTTGCATTTTCTGTATGGCAAATGCATGAAATATCTTGAAAATATATCATTGTTGTGGACAATTGATAAACGAAATATTTATAAAATTCCCCAAATTTGTAAATTTAAATGTTTTTAAATATAGACATTTTAAATTTGGCTGGCAGCTCGCTGAAAGTTTATCTGTCTGTCTGCACGTAGTGCAAATAAACTTGCCGGCTGCCAAGTCAAGTGGATTTATATGAGGGGCCAGCCATAAAGGCAATTCGCTGGACAACACGCGACGTATACTTAATACCCACGTATGCAATGCGTGACTGCTGCAACTCATATAAGTCGAACTCAGCAGCTGGGCATGTTGCCTCTGAGTAAATATATGTGTGTGTGTGTTTGCGTTTGTTTTTATTTGTATTTGAATGGGTGAGTGGGTGAGTCTGCCTCTTGGGAGCTTTGCAAAAGAAGTGAACTTAAAATGTGCAAATTGTTTATATTTGAAGCGGCAAATAAAACAGTGCGAAATATGTGCAGTCGAAAGCCTTCAGCCTGATGTAAGTAGTATGTGCCGGACATTGAATAAGATTAATGAAAGTTTTGCTTATGGTTTTTTTTTTTTTGCGGTTGCGGCCGCCTGTTGTGGCAACGTGGCAGCATGTTGCTGTGGTTCCTCCTGTTGCAAGCAGCTTTCGGCTTGTTCAGTTGCCGACCAAAAAACAAAAAACATATTTCAATGATGATTTTTCGGGTAGGTGGTGCAGTCAAAAACAACAGCAAGCAGGCAGCTACAAGCTGACCCACACAAACACTCATTCTTTATAAGTGTGTATAAAAGGAAGTTGTTGGCAAATGCCACAAGCAACTGTCACATGCATGTTACGAATTGTGTGACAATTTGGTTAATGTTCACCCCAGAGATATTTTTATTGGTCTGTCAGAAAACAATTTCAATAAAAAAAAACCATTGCCAACCCAGCCTTTAGAGTTATTTAATATTTTATATCCGCTTGAAATTCTCAAATAATTTATGTGTGAAATGCTGAAAAGCAACAGAAAATAAGATAAAATAAATATAAATATAAATATAAATATATTTGCAAAAACTTTTCCACTGACCTGATGGAGCAAAGTCAGATAACTGAATAAAAATATTTTATTATTACAGAAATACCAAACTTTGAAACTTTTTTAATTATATGAAGCTTATTTGAGTATCTGTGCTATCTACAACAACAATAGCTTTGCTTGGTCATGCAATAAAAATGTCAATCATTCGAATAGATTAATTTTCATACAAAATCGAGATTTTCATTCAACATTTTCAGCACACAATTGACGAAGTCACGTCGTTCAGCTTTAATGCTAATGTTATCATATACAATCTTCTGACTTGACTTTCTTTTGACTACTTTTCTGCGTCTTTGTCAATAGACGACTATTTTTTCTCTACTTCAACCAATTTCTATCCATAAGAATTCAAAGAGCCAGAGTCTGTCCCAACCTCTTACTTAGTGACGAATTGCTTAATCACTAAAGTGCTGCTGCTGATTGACCTTACGACAAAATTTGCATTGAATTGAAATTTTAAAAAATGTTTATATATTTTAATATATATATTTTCATAATAAACCAATTTAGTTAAATATATGACAAATCTTATTAAATATTTAAGCAGCTCAACATTCTTCATAACATTAGGTCATTTAAATTATAGCTTTTAAAAATAGTAATACTCTTGTTTGCTCATCCACCATTATAAACATTAAATTGCAGCGAAAATATGTTTGCATTTCACACTAAGATTTGCATTTTATAAACACCTTAAAAGCCAACTGCTGTTATTAATTATGAAAGAAATATAATTAAAACTAACTTAAAGAATTTTATGTGCATCTTCTGAGTCTGGTGAAAAACTTTTTTCCCTCCACGCACAATTTTTCCAGGCAAATTAACTTCATGGGATTATTTTTGTTGTTCTCTTTTCTTACACATTTCATCTTAAGTATTCCCCGTGAATACTTCATAGCAAACAAGCTGTAAGTTGAGTAGCCGACACCTTTAATTAGAAGAGAGCTCATAAAGAGAGAAACAACAGAAAATAGGAAACAGAATGGAAGAGGTAAATAATCGTCGCTGAGTAGCAGCTACTCCATTACTATGAAATAATGTGCCAAGCCATTGCAATTTAATGAGCTCATTGACAGCGCAAACAGCAGCTGCAGCAATAACAAAAAAAAAATAATAATAATAACGAATGCTAACGCAGAAATGAGTGAGATGCAGCTAAATGGTCTGTAACTTGGCCGACAAGATAGAAGACTTATGTACGTGCTAAGCGAGTATTAAATATTAATCATACCACGTAGTGCACAGTGTCCTGGCCACAACTCGCATTGCACAGGATTCCCGTGTGGTGCTGCCGGCAATGGTAGCTTTTTTTAATTAACCACCAGAGGTTCGCGCCCCTTGCGGTGCCTCGCGGCCTGTCAGTTGTGCTGAATGTGTCGCATGTGTTGACATTTGTTACCTACATGCGACATTATAAATATGGAGCCTGCAGCTGTCTGCCTGAGCGTCACATGACAGCTGTTGCTCGAATAGTTTTTAAGTACTTGCTAATGAGTCTGTAACTTGTCTGGCCCCGTGGCCTGTACAGCACTCAGAACTAACAGCATTCCTGCAAACCAATTCAACACAATTTCTCCAGGAATATGATAGATAGATGGAAATTAAATAAAACTAAATAAATTTATTTAAAATTGTTTATTCTTTATTTTATTATTATTATTTTTATTATTGCACATCAATATATAAACTATATAAAAAGTAATTTCGTTCATATATTTTCTTATGCACCCCAAAAAGTATGCAATACAATTTGTTTTACACGAATTGGGGTCGCAACTTCTCCATGACACAAACACATTCAGTTGCGTTTACATTTATTAAAAATATATTTTTAACCCCATTTATTTAGACGTTTTAACAAGACAACGACATTCGCCCAGCGGGCAGTCAGAGCTACGCACAATAGCTAACCATGTTACGCATACGCCGCGTTCACCAGCACAGCTCCAGCTTTAAAATGCTGAAGAGCTGAGAGCAATTATGTAACTGTTGAGAGCGACTAACATTTAAAATATATATGACACCATTTTTTTTTCTCCAGTCCTGGCGTTAAATTTAAACAGCAGAAGCGAAAAGGAATAGCAGCAAGTAGAGTAAGAACGAAATGGAAAAGAAAAAATCGTATTCATCGAATAAATTTGCACTAAACTGGGATTCGAAATGGATTTTCTAAGCTAAGGCAACAATGGGGCACCGGCATAATCGCCATGAATGAAAGCGCAGCATCATCGACTAGAACGACGTTGACGGTCGACGGCTCTGATGGGGCTGATGCGGCTGATGTGGCTGATGGGTGACAGCAACATGGCCCTGACAGGCGGAACAAACGAGCTTGGCGTATATGAACCCAAAGCGCCCAGCTACAGCTGCTACACTGCACTATGGGGAATATTCCGAATTATCGGGTATAAATTAATAACTTGAAAACTAAGCAAGATTTTTTTATTCGGTTTTTATATTATTATTATGTATTCCCTCAGGAATATTTTTTGAAAAAAGGGGCGTGTTACCGCCCACTTTTTTTTTTTGTAAAGAAGTTTGCTTTTTAATATTTTAAATAATAATATTTATAGAAATCAAGAGCTTAAAAGAAAACGAAACTAATATTCTTCAGTTTAAATAAATATTTAAAATAATAATTTTTATTGAAATCAAAAGTTTTAAAAAATCGAAATCAATATTCTTCAGTTTCGAGTTCTTGATCAGCCATAAAAATTAATTTGCTAAAAGCGTCTTCGGGCTCTTCAACGGCTTCAACTGCGCCTTCAACTTCACATAATAGAAGACTTATAACTTCATTAGGAAGCGAGAGACCTCTATGCTTTCGAACCCGTTTCTCGAGATTTGTCGAAGAAATAATCGGATCAGAAGTATCCATCGCTCTATTAAAAACATCAGCGAAATTATGGATTCTACTGTGCTTCCGTGCGTGATGAAGTCTGTCTGTATTTTCCATAATCTAACTTGGGACGACTATTTTGTCGATCGTTGCTGCCAGATGACTTTTTAATGCAAACTTTCGTTGTGCTTATTAGCCAATTTAAATGCTTTTTTCAAAATATTTTTTGTTTCTGCCGCATTTTTATCATTTAGCATTTATATTTTGGCAAAAAATGCGGCTTTTGCTTGTTAAATATGGTTCATAAGTTGAATCAATAATATTCTGATTCAGTTTCGTCTTAAGAAAATTAACAATGGCTTTTTCTTGGTTAAATTTGCCCTTCTGATTGAGCCAAACATCATACAACTTAGCGTTTGAAAGTTCATAGTCACCAGCAAGAAATTAAATTGCGCCGATTGTGCGGAAAAGTGCACATTGAGACAAAGTGCCTTGAAATCACAATTAATGGCTCTACGACATACAGTTGGACGTACACTTATGGGCCCTTCTGGCTGTTTTATATGCCTTCGCAAAGTTGAAGTTTCTTTACAAGAAATCACACTTGAAAGCGTTTGCTAATTTTACAAAATATTAATAGAACACGCACAAACACAATATGTTAGGACAGTCAACACACAGTACAAACCCCTATGGTGTATATCCATTTTAAATTTCGTCAAAATTGTGTTTCGTCTCTGAGTATTGACCATTTGAAAATTAGCTACCGAAAACTGCAATTTTAAGGCACGTGCTTTACGAAAAAAACAGCTGACTTTAACAGCTGATGGGCTCAAAAGTGCACTGTTATTTAAAATTCTGGGTACGGTACCTTATAGTTTGGAGTTTTCTTAAGACGTTACCATAAAAAAAAAACTAATTTGAATACTTTTAAAAAACGACTAAATACCCGAAAAACGGCAAAATTCCCCATAGTGCACTGGCTGAACTTGTAGTCCGTTGTCGTGCGAGGCCTGTGCGAAATCTACTTTAGTTTTCACTCTAGCGACTAGTCGTAGTCACTCTGCTTAATATATTTGCATGCTGCGTAGCGGGAGGTGGATGCGGGGGCGTGGCAGTGGCATTATAAATCGCATTAAGTGGATCATACTTTGCATATGAAGTGCTCGACTCTGACGCTCCATAGTCTCAATGCCAACTTTCCTTGTGATAAAAACCAAGCACTCGACAAAAGCAACGAGCAACAGCAACAGCAATAGCTGCAAAAACAATGAACTCTGCCACGAATTCACGCGCAGCGCAATCAAAATTCAAAAGTTTCATTACAGGTGGAATATCTGAGGTGAGTGGAGGGCAAATGGAGGATACGTACTCAAGGTATTTTAGTGCCAGCAGGACTCTGCGTTTTATGTTGTCAATTGTTTGGCAGCTGATGATGAATGTTGCCGATAGCGTCGCATTCCACGCGTTGATAGCGAAAATTTGTAGCCGCATTAAGTTTGGCACGTGAAACTTGTTATACTTCTTGAAAATATAGATACCCTAATGGCACTGCATAGCCGTAAATTATGCGATAAAGTTTCACTTTGCCTCTCTTCCTTTCAATCTGTCTGAAAAGTGAAAACTTATTTGTTGGAATGTACTAAGAGAGAATGTACTATAAGAAATGCAATTGCTAGCATATTTCTTAAGATTTAATAAAATTATGAAAAGTTTTAGTTTAAAAGAAGTTTATAATAATTAAAATTTGTAATAATGTATTCATTATCTTATTATATTATTGAACAGGTGAAGAACTTACCTTCTAAATATATAACGATTCTTAAGAATGTATATTTATTATTTTACATTTTTTAGACTTTAAAATTTATATTTATTAAAATTTATATTATACCAAAGTGAAAAGTAAAATATAAATAAAAATATAAGTTTATATTTGTTATCAAATATATATATATTTAAATATATATATATATATATATATATATATATATATATATATATATATATATATATTTTTTTATTTTTTTTTTTTTGCTTTCTTTTTCAGTTATTTGATATAAAAAATTCTCTTGAAACTTATTTTAATAATTTATATGGATATAAATATACATAATATATATTAAAAAATACATTTTTCTTATGAAAAAAAAAAAAATCATTTTTTTGACATTTTGTTTTATCTTCTGAATATATTTATTTACAAAAAAAATTTCTTATAAGAAAAACTATATAAATATTTTTATTGAATAAATATAATAAGTATTAATAAGTATTAATTTATTTCCAAAAAAAAAAATTCCTATAAGAAAACTATATAAATATTTTTATTAAATAAATATAATAAGTATTAATGTTATTAAGAATGTTGAGCTGATGAAATATTTAATTATATACATTATAAAATAAAAGTTTATAGATAAATTTATTTAAATAAATAAATTAATTTTTTCTTTTATTATTATGCTTTATTTTTTACTACATTCTGCATTTATTTTATATCATTTAAATGCTTGATATGTAGCTTGGTATTTTTTAAGTAATTTTGCTATAACTTTAGTTCAGTTTAGAGTTCATTTTAAAGTCTCCTGTCAATAGAATGAAAATTTAAGACACTCACCCCACTTTAGTTTTGAGTCTGTCTAGACATCGCTCTTAGCATCTTTTGGCCAACTTCATATTCATGAGCAGCCACAGAGTGTATGTCATAAATATGTATGGCTATCGAACTGGAACACTTACCCACAGCCAGAAGCACTCCAGAGCCATCACCGTGCTCTGCTGACACAAATTGAGCCAACAATTATCATAAATATGCCAAAAACAAAACTAGACGTCCAACTTACTAATAAAGACCAATTAAAGTGTAGCTCATTTGAACAAAATTATACATATAATATATGTATGTATATAAATATATAAAAATAAAGGAAAAGTCTTGTTTAATTAATGAAATACCAAACAAGTTTTCTTAATTGAAATAAGGTATTTAAAAGACAATAAATTAAGTCACATCGACTTAAGGCCAGAGTCAAGTGAAGCCAACAACTACAACTAAATGTATATACATATATTTATATACTATATAGAATTGAAGCACATTATTACACGACTGAACAACACAATGCTTGTACAATACAAATAGCCAAGAACAATGTGAAGCCCCAACTCAACCCCACACCCCCACCTCAGCGAAACGAACGCCCACAAATGCCATTAGAGGCACAAAGAGATTTGAGGCAGCCATTGCTGCTTGGAGCTTGGAGCTTGGAGCTTGGTGTTTGCTGCTCGGCGGCGATTGCTATCGGCAATCGCATAAATCTCGTCCTTTGAGAGTTGTTACCGGTTCACAAAGCGCGACAGCGTTGCCACCTAGTTGCAAATTGTACGCAAGGGTTTTCCCTTAAAGCAATTACAACACGCAGTTTTCTTTTTATGCACTCGCCAAACTCGGACACGGATTTGTCTTGGACTTTCTGCTGACTTCACATTGTGGCAACGTGACTTTTATTGGACTTTTGCCTGTTATTCGTGTTATTTTCCTCTCTGTTTGTTTTTTTTTTTTTCTCTTTTGCTATTTTGTGCTCATTGCTAAAACTTTTCGTCTCTTGTTTATGGCATTTATCGTGCTATTTATTCAGCTTGTTATGCCCTTTGTTTCACAAAGCCTTCCTCGCCACCCGCCTCTGCTTAGCGCCACTACAGTCTAGGCAACTCAAGCATTTGGATCTGTCCAGGCGCACGGCTCACGCATATCCTGCAGCGTTTTTGGCAAACGCGCCTTCGCGCTTATCTAAACGATTGTCTGTGGAGTGATTATGAGCGTTTGGGTAGGTTGTTAGCATAATTGACGCCCCATGCCCGTTTAGCAAATACATTCAACCAATGAGACGGCCTGCTACACACATACAAATACTGAATAATAATCAAGAGCTATTTGGTTACATTTTCATGCCTAATAATAACTTTGATTGCAGCGCAGATCTGGCTACATATGCAGAGTTCAAGTGAGGCTAATGAGCAAGCTGAGTAAAATATAATTTATTAATATAATGAAGTACTATTTTCTTGATTTTTAAAGTAATATTTTAAATATTAAACAAATAAATAATATTTTGTTTCAAAAAAGTAAGCAGCAAAGCTTACCCTAAGCTATTTGATTTCTTAAAATAAGCCTAGAGGATGAAATTAAATTGAACTAATTTTTTTCCTCATCAGAAACGGGTTTGAAATATTTTGTATAAATGACTTGAGTAAACAGATCAAATTATTATTCATTTGTATTAAGTTAAGAGACGAGAGCGAACAAAAATGAGAAAATGTTTGAGCACATAAAATGTAAGCTGCCTTTAAATAACAATATTTATTCATACTTTTATTTATGCTTTTCCAAGGAAAAAAAAAGACTTTTATAAATGTTTGCAAAAAAGTTTCCATATATATATAAATATTATTCTATTTACTCAGCAGCTATTAAAAACTTTAAATACCATAGAATTTAAGTCTTATATAAATATATACTTGAATCAATTTCGTGCACTCTGTGTAAATACGGCAAAGTTTACATGCGTAAATGGATTCTAAACAGGTAACAAGCAAATTTATCTTCATTTTATTTCAATTTCCCCCAACGCTTTTTACACAGCCAACGCAGCCAGTAACTGCAACTGGCAAATAAGCACAATTAACAGAGTGAAACACACACACATAAACACACAAATATATATAAACAGACACGCACACAGACACACAAAGTAATCCTGGCGAATGCACCACAATGTGCAGTGGAAATTACTGCAGAGAAACGCACACCATTAACACAAGTAGACATACACACGCACAACCACACCCACACCCACACACACACACACAGGCAGACACGCCGTGGCAAAACTTTTGATTACAGCTGAAGTGCAATGATGTTCGGCGTTGAAACAGTCACAGTAAAGCTGTTGGCACAAATCTGTTGAAATTGTTGCGCTTAGCCGAAAAAACGAGCAAGCAAAAACAAAAAACAAGTAAGAAAGCTCTAGTCGAGACTGCTCGACTACGAGATCCCCTGAACCCTTCCAGGAACTAATATTTCAATAATTCGTCGTTCCACTTCTACTTACACATGCACACACACATACACACATACGCACGCACGTATAAACAGGAATGGGCTGCTGTGTAGGCTTACTGTGGGAACTTATTTGTTTAATATCTTTTTGTAGACGGACAATTTTGATAAAACTTTCAGACCGTGATTATAACATTAAAATGCGTATATGTGTCAAAGCACAAGTCTCTAGTATTTGAAATACGCTTTCTGCAAACTTGTAGGAAAGGGGCTGTTCTGGGGGGTGGGGGGTAAAATATGACAAAAACCGAAAATCTTAAAAATACACATGATTCTACATTTTAAATTTGGAGACTTTAAAGGTGTAGAAGATATAATTTTATAGACAGACAGACGGACAGGGCTAAATCGACTCAGCTCGTCGCCCTGATCAAGAATATATATACTTTATGGGGTCTGCCACGCCTCCTTCTGCCTGTTACATACTTTTAACAAAACCATTATACCCTGATTTCCCATTTTCAATGGGTTCAGGGTATAATAAACCATCAAGACATGGCGGACATTAGAGCCAAACGAAAAACATGACGGAGACAAGTGACAACATCCGAAGATGCCACTTGATGCCTTAAACGCCAGCGTGTGACAGAGTCGGTGCGTTAGCTAGACTAGACGACATTGTTTGTATCATGCTCTAATGCTGATTGCGCAATCAGCTTGTCTACCACACACACACACACACACACACAAATACCACATACATAGAAACAATGCAATCGTTGGCTATGCGGGCGTATTGCGTATACGACCTGTTGACTCGAGCCAAGCCAAATGTTTTGCGTGTAATTATTATAAGTGCCAGCCACAACAAAAACAAAAACCAAATTCGAAATAAAAACCAAAAGCAAAAGCAAAAACTAAAATAGCTTATATACGTACGCAAATAAGCTGGTGCTGTTATGCACTCATGCATTTGTGGTCAGGTTGGTTGAAACAATTACCTAAAAGTTCAGCAGTGGCAGCAGCAATAGCTCTATGATATGTGTGCAGGTGTAAGTGTAGCAGTTACCGCATTCTTATGGCATTGGAGTCTTACATAAGTTTGAGTAACGGTAAACAAAGATTATCAATTATATAGAAGTAATTTATGTATATGTCCGTCATTCTCTTCTATCCTCTTCATCCTTTTAATGGATATGATAGTCAAATGTGTCCTAAATTTTTAATTTGTAATTTTCGTTGTCTTCGTTTGAGGAGTCATCCACTGCTCACTTTTGGTTTCAATATAACAAGTAAGCGAACAGAGGGAGAGTGATCACAGAGAGAATGAGCACAGGCAAAACAATCACAGAGGAAACAAACACAGGGTAAACAAGTAATAGGGGAACGAGCACAAATAGCGAGAGTATTGGAAGAATGGGCTCAGGGAGAGCGATTACAGAGACAACAACATTCCCACTCTTACAAATTCTATTCCAAATATCGCGCTTTCATATTTAACTCCAAATATCGTTCTCATTACTTAAGACTATCTTTCACTATATAAAACATTAAAATGATTTTAAAATGCTAGCAACAAAATCATTTAACAATTTGATTTCAAACCTCAGCTGAATGTCAACTAATACCCATCACTTTCCAGCGCTTGTTTAACAGAATACCTACAACCATATATGTTGATAGCTGACTGATTATCTCGACATAACATCAGCATTTAAACGTTTTCTAATTCCACAAATTTTGACTTACACACGCAAACAACATTTGACATTAAATTCAAACAAAAATTTCAGGTATCTAGCTCTTATATCTTCTGAGATCGACGCGTTGATACAGAAGGACAGACGGACGGGCGGACGAGCGGACGGACGGACAGACAGATGGGCAGAGCTAAATCAACTCAGCTCGTCGCCCTGATCAAGAATATATATACTTTATGGAGTCTGCCACGCCTCCTTCTGCCTGTTACATACATACATTTTAATCAAATCAATTCCCACTTTCAACGGGTTCAGGGTATAAAAAAAAAATATTAAAAAAAAAAAAAACAAATCTAAATATCAAAAAAATAAATAAATAGAAACGATTTGCTCCACAAGCGCTATTTATTATTTGTGTGATTCCACACGCCAGGTGAGTGTGGGGCGTGAGCACATTAATGTGCATTTAGCATTATGGCATTTGGTCTGCTGCCTGCTGTGCGTGGCTAAAATTTTGGCATGCCGCGCTTCTCGCGCTGATGGCTTCGTGACGTGCCACGCATTTCAAATAAGCAAATAAATATTTAAATATGAAAATCGGCGGCGTGTTCTATTTGTGTTTAGCATAACATAACATACGACGAATCAAATACGATTTTGTATGATTTTAGCAGCTGGAAAATATTAGTTTGTCAACTTAATTAATGATAAGGCTAGGGGGGGATTAACTAAGGCTAGAAAAAAGCTTCAGCCAGTCTGAACGACTATTATCCTATATGTAATCCACTTATCTGCTTTGTTCTTCCATGTAATTCCATATTATTTGCCTTTGTTGTATTTTCAAAGTCAATAAGCCAAGCCAAGTAACTTAACAAAAAAGAAAATATATCACAGAATCGCATCAACCACAGAAAAACACACACACCCACACACATCCTCTCAGCCATTTGTCAATGGAGAATACAATAGAAGCAAAAAGAGAATAAGTATATACTTTTTAAAAACATTTCGCTCAACGCTAAAGAAATGAACTTGGAATGCATTTTACTTTTGCGCGAGCGAGCAAAATCTAGTTTTGCATCAATAAACATTGACATTGAACTGAGGGTGTGTGAGTGAGTGTGTCATAAATAAAATGTTCAAGGCAAACAATGGCACTGGCACTCGATGCTGCTGCCCCCCCATAAATGATGCATGGTGCCATGCGCCAATACATAAACAACATTAAAGCTAATGCATATATACACATATAAAGCAAGCTATTGCCGGCCAGTTAAGCAGCACAACACATGACAACAAAAAATCGGCACAAAAACTTTTCATACAAAGTTTTACGCAAAAATGCATTTACTGGCGTCTGTTTCAGTGGCCGAAGCTCGTTTGCTTTTATGCAATTTCTTATGGCTGAAAAATGAAGCAGCTGCCCCATTTCCCAGGCCATAAGAGCGGCTGCATCATCTGTTGTAAGCATATTTGTGGCTTCTTTTTTTTAAAGATAGAATTCAACTTGTAACTTAACTACCTGGTGTATACTTTATATATATATATATATATATATATATATATATATATATATATATATATATATATATATATTTATTATAACGAGCAACTCCTGGGGGTTTCAGCCAGACGAGCTCATTTAACGAGGTGTAACGCTAACTACTTTTTATATATTTTAAAAAAATTTTATATATAAAAAAAAATTATATATATTATAAAATAAACAAAATTTAAATATAAAAATTCAAAATAAATTACATAGCAGTGCTTATATTTAATAAACGTAGTAAGATATCTTTTAACTAGGCGTATGCGTTCTTTTCATTTAAAACCTTTTATAAATTTATACAAAATATAAAAAATTAAAATTAAAATTAAATTAAATTTCAATTCTATTGTATTATAATTAAACTTAAGCAAATAAAAATAGTGTTTAAAAAATAACTGTGCGTACTCTTAATGAACGTTATAAGAGATCATTTAACTTGGCTTTATTATATATAGTTATATATAGTTATATTATATTAAGTTATATTATATATATTAAGTCATTTAGCGATTTATATAAATTTATAATTTTTTATTTATAGATTAATTAACTTTCAATATGATAGCTTTACTGTGCGTATACTTAATATACTAAACACACTTATTATACATCAATTTCTTATAGCATTGACGTGAACCCAAAATTCACTTTAATTCCGCATAACACAAACAGCAAATGAAGGCAAATTCGCACAAGCTTTCAGCCAAATTCGACAAAAACGAAATACAACAAAAAATGATAAAGAGCTTGAGCTGCAGCCATTAGCAAGGCTTAAAGCAGGCCAAAAATCATAAGCTTCTAATTTCACTATACAAAATTACATAAGATGAGCAACAGCAGCAGGAATAACAGCAACAGCATTAGCAGTTGCTACAGCAGCATCTCTGGCTGTCTCTGTGTGTGTGTGTGTGTGTTATGATATGCCTGTGCATGGCACGCGGACGTATACGTAATATGCCTAATGCAAAACGCAAAGTCAAATAAAAGTGATATGCGGCGAGCGAGCGTGGGAGCAAAGACGTTACGCAAATGTATTTGTAAGCAGCCACTTAGCGCACTTACGAGCGGAGTTTGAAATATGCTTGGCAGCCGACTGCTTTTAGCAACAACAGCAGCAGCAGCAGCAGCAGTGCCAGACGAAAACAAAAGAACCCAAAAGCTAAAATCCTCTTGAGAATTTGACAACATATTCACACGGGCCCCGGGTCGCCGTTCCCCAATCTCAGCGCGTGCCACACGCTTTGCGCATTTAACGCGTATTTTGCACTGGCTGCTGACAGCGTCACGTGTGCGTGTGTGTGTGTGTGCGTATGTGTATTCATGCCAAATTTTGTGGCATGCGGCATAGACGTACTGCATAAATTGTTTTTAAAGCCAAAGCCAAAGTGAGTGAAATGTAAGCTGAGCTTAAGTCGAGTTGCATTCGCTGCCAAGTGGCAAAGATTGTCGGATATTTTTCATCTAACCTCTAGAGGACATTGAATTTAACACTTGGCTTATACAGCTTGCTCTCTACGCCCAGCCAGCATGATGGACAACTTGAAGCCAACTGCTGACAGCATCTGCCATCCTGCTGACTACAAACCTGACAGCATTAGATATGGTCGCTAGATTGAGGTTTATGCTTTACATTTTCCACATTTATTCTTCTTGCCACTTTCGAAGCTGTCATTGGAACTTGTTGGCAATATGTTAGATGATGAGTTATTTAACTGCAAAAGGCTACACTTTGCTCTTTTTATACAAAAAAAAATGGTCAATTAAAAAAAACTTGTATTATTATTAATATATATTTTATAAAGGTTTAAATTAAATTAAGTCTTAATGTAAAGTTCAAAATGCAAACCACCTACTTTAAATTATTTTTCTCATTGCATGGCTCTTTTATATAATAAAAAATTTCACTTATACGACTAACGAACGGACACAAAACCAACATACTCAATTCACATTCCTCTAACTGGTATAAAAATATCTCATGACTCATAATTTGCTCAGCTTAAAAATTTAATTTCCTACTCAACATTCTTAGACATTTCCATTTAAACACATTGCAACTTCACCAAATTAAATCAACCTGGCTTAAATGTTGGCCATTTTAATTTGAATGCAAACGTGCGAATGGCTTGGCATTAATTAGAGATTTGCCACGTTAAACAATACCTGCGAGATTTGCGGTTCACTTGCATCGAATTTACAATTTATGTAATGTGCGTGCTTGTAATTTGGTGATTTAATTAGTAGCAATAATTCATTGTTTTTGTTGGCGGCGCCGTAACCAAAGATAATAAATGGCATTTAATTGTTGGCCATACTCGTAATTAGTTAGTTGGCCATAAGCCATGCTTTGCATGACCTCTGCTATAAATGGAAACGGCATGCTTATCGATGATCTCCTAATGGAGTGCATAATATGGCCAAAAACCAAGCTAACTGTAACGCAGAATGGGTGGAAGGGGCCACCAATTGCGCTGTGGTCAAAGTATTTTGCGTATAGATAAATATTTCATTTAAATTAAATAAAGTTAAAGCCGGAGTATGATATATTTTTCACACATATTTTTGAATTATGCAAGGGTTTTTATGGGGGAATATATATAAAATTTAAAAAGATTGATTTAATTTAATATATATATTTATTAAAAATATAAATTTTTGGCTATAAATTATATATTATATTTTTATCATTTATTTATTTATTAATTTGTTTTTTTTTTTTTTTTTTTTTTTTTTTTGACTGAGCTTTTTGAATTTAATGTAATGCATGCATATTATCGAACAGCTTAAAATACCTTTACAAAAAAAATATATTTAAATATATATTTTTAATATTCATTGTGTAAACTACGCGAGACTTAAGCCTGATTTAAGTTTAATTATATGAAATTAAACTACAAATTTCTGTACAAAGAATATTTTGGAAAAATACATATATATCAAACATATTAAAAAGATTTTTATTAATTTTTATTTATTGTATTTAAATATTGAAAATCCTTATTAAAAAAGTAATCAACATTTTTTGTAATTTCTGGCGAATTATATTATCTAAAAGTTGAATTATATTTATGTACAATATTAATTTGTATGTCATAGACTTAATATATATTCATCAATTTATTTTTCTATAATCGAAGAAAAACTTATAAATTGTTTAAGAATACAGAAGTATGTTTTTGGCTTAAATTTTCTAAGTATAATTATAATTACATATTTTTGTTTAACTATTTGGGGCAGATTACTTAGTCAGGGTCCCTTGTTTGCAACTTCTATCGGCATTTTCGTGTGTTAATTACATTCTATACATTGTATATCATGAAAATATTTCCTTAAGCTCAATTTAACGTGATATCCGTTAAGCATTTGCATAAAACAATGACCAATATGAATCACCTGCGACGCATGGCTATAATTCGTATCTAATATGCGGTTAACCATTTTGCCAGACCATTGCGTAACATTGAAGTATGATATAGTAAATGCCAATACAGTAACAACAATAAGCAGCAGCAGCAACAACAAAATGACAACAAGTATTCAACTATAATTAATAATCATTAGTAAGCCGCACATTATTAAGTGGTTGACTAAATATTGAAATTACAATGGTATTAATGCCATCAGGAACAACATAAACAATGGCCTTATTATGGTAACGGCTGCCGGGCCAGACTGGGCTAACAGCCACCACAACAAGAGCAACAACAACAACAGCAACAACAACAACAATAGCACCAACAATGACAACAATGTGGAAATTGCTTTAAACAAACGATGAGCGGAAGCTAAAGAGGGAATCGGTGTAGAGCAACGCAATCCAAAGGCAACAATGTCAACTCAGGAGAATATGTGTGAGTGTGGGTGTGGGTGTGACTGAGTGAGTCACTGTATAAGGGTGCGTGTGTGTGTGTGTGTGTGTGTGTTTCTGTGGGTGCATGGCAAATTATGGGCATGCGTGTGAATTACAAGCATGTGAATTGAAAACAGTGCAGCAAGCATAGCCAATGCACATTGCTACAATGATAGCCAAATGAAATGTGTTCCCAAAATGAAATTTTCTATTTTTCTCACAGTCCGAGTTGTGTTGAACATTGCATGCTGAAAGAGCTTAAGGACGTGAGTGGCTTTTTAATATTTTATAAATTTGTAATATATTAAATTACATTTTCTTATAGACCTACTTATGCTATACAAGGAGACAAAGGCTTTATGATGTCGTGTGCCAGCGAAAGTAACTTAATGTGACTTGAAAAGCGCTATTCAGCTGATTACATTCACCGTCTGAGTATGTCTGAGTATAGGGAAAATAAAATTAAAGTATATTAAAATATGAAGAGCCTTAGAAGACTGTCAATTCAAGTTTAACTTTAAGGGGACTAACTTTGCAATTTTGGCATGTCTATAAGACAGTAAACTCTCTCAATCACCAATATCAAACTGTATAAAAAGCTTCACTACAGATTTTAAAAATTAAAAAAAAATAAATAAATGAAAAATTGGCGATTTGAAAGTGAAAGCGTTTTGCAACTGCCTTAACCAATTCAACATAATGATAGTCATGTGTGGGATATAATTATGCCGACCAAGTAGAGCAGAGCCTATCGCCAATGCAATTGCATTAATAATGCTGCAGAACAAGGACACTACGACAGCGACGACAGCAGCAGCGCCAGGACGAGCTGCTGCTGCTGCTGCTGCTAGACACGCCCATTGCCTACTTTTTCGGGGCGTACAGAAATTCATATTTGGCAATAATTATGCCCATGGCAGCGAGGCTGGCACAGTAATACTGTATATGCACATATATACATACATATGTATGTGTGTGCTGCTGTGTGTGTGTGTGTGTATGCAGTTGGCATAATAATGCATAATTTATGCACGCATTTAATTAAATTCCAGCACTTGCGCTTATTTTCGCATCAATTTGCTGGCCAAAGCCCCAGTCCAAAAGCTGAAAGCGCTGACCCAAATGGCCTAAATAAAGGTTTTGGTTTCTTGTTTTCCTTTTTTTGTTTTTGACTCTCTCTTTTTTAAATTTAATCAAGCGAAACATCAACCGCAAAAAATTAACTGTCAAAATACGTTTGAAATTAATTTAAAGTGGACGAGCAATTAGTCAAAACAATTTATAAGTTAGAAATATGTCAGCTGTAATTGACAATTATCCTCAATTTCAAATGCTGTCAAAAATATATCCATTTAATAAATCGTTGAAAGTTAATTACGCTTAATGGGCATTAGAGACGGTAAGCAGATTGCGTGCATTCGTAACATTTCATGGGTGTTAATAAATAATTATATAATTTGTTGTAGAGCTCTGCTCGATTGGATGAAATAATTTCACTTGAAATCTACTTAAATGGCATTTACGCAAAATGTTTTCATTTAATATAATTATATTGCTAACAATTATATATTGATATATGTCTACTATGCGTATGTAAATAGAAATCAAAATGTTTCCATTTAGTGCAAATATTCAACAATATTTGTTAGCTACGCACATATTTACAATTTAAGCTTGATTTATGTATTTACTGTCCAATGCAATTACAAATAAGCTCGAAAGCTCGATTCTATTTAAACAAGTTTTTAATTAGTTCGTCGTGGTGTTAGGTTGATAAATGCAAATACGAATAACTGGGCAAATTTATTGTGTGGGAAGGAATAAATATATTGCATTTGGCTGTAAATGTTTTACAAAAATAAATGATCAGTAAATAAAGAGGGAAATACATGATTTACCCTCTTTACGTACAAATATTTTTTAAAGAAAGGATACAAAATATTTATTATTATATATTATATATTATATATTATATATTTGAGGTAAAGAATTTCTCAAAGTAGAAGTGTCTTAAAACCTATGATAAGCTAACACAGCTGCTAAACAAACTAATATCAAAATATTAAATAAGCTAAATATACTTTATTATATAAAATATTTAAAAGTAAAATGCATATAATATGCATTAGTGATAGCTTTTTTAGCTATACGCCTCAAATCCGTAAACGATCTCAGATGAAGTTTCCATTGACGATTCATTGGACAGTTTATAAATTTTTTTTTTATAAAGTTTGTTGTTTTTTCTTTTCCATCTCCTTGCTTGCGCTTCCTGCTGTGAAAGAGCACTCAATACAAATTCGTTTATGTTTTGTGAAATGCAATCTTTAACCTCAGCTGATACAAGCGCTTTCAAAAAACCAATCATAGCTGTCGCGTTTCTGCATATGCATAGTTTACTGGCTTAAGGCTAGTGTAGATATTTTTTCTTGTTTTGTCGCCTGACATTTCTTTGTTTTCTGCAATACCTGCTCGTGATCTAGAATTTGCTTAGATTTTATGCTATGACGCCTTCGAGCCATGATGCAATTACATAGCTTGATTATTATCCGTGGCTGAAAATAATTCATGTTTACTATATATTAAAACTGTACGTTTAAGTTTGCTTTCAAGCAAACGAATTTAAATGGATATATTTAACAATTTGATGACAACGGCTAATGCCAATGTACTACATATCGATAGGTTTTCCGCGTTGATTTACAATTTTTGTACAAATAAGATCTATGTAGTTCTCTTATCAATATATTTGCATCTTAAGCCCGGCTTTCTGTTTTATGTCATAGATCGAAAGCAATTAGCAATGCTTTAATCGCTGTTGGTATTCTGGGCTATATGATGACCATTGTTTACCATTGGTGTAATTGTCATCTCTATACCTGTGAAATCAGAAATTAATCTCTGTAATACATGGGAGACTAATCAATTTAGGTAATGTAGTAGAAGCTTTTAAGTATAAAGTTTAATACTTATACTAGCGACTGTGAAAGTGAAAGTGATTGTGAAGATACTCTTCTCTTAAAAACTGCTGATCAAATAGATTTCATTATAACTCTCATCAAAGAACATTTTGTCATTCAAATTCAAGCAGGAATATATATTGAAATAAATTCGACACTTATTAATCAGAATATTGTTAGTATTTGAATCAAATATTCGTTCTAATGAAGCTCAAACCTCCTAAGTTAAGACAAAACTCAAAATGAAGCTCTCTGTTCACTTCTGCTGTCAAGCAAACTCTCGTGTTATTTCTCCACAACTACTCATTGTGCCTTAATTAGACACGCCCTTTAACTTAACTGCCAGCTAACCGGCTTAGCTCATTTGAGGCACCTAAATCAATTGGGCCAAGTGTCTGCTGTGACATGGCCAACAAATGATGATGATAGATCAAGCGCACTTACACTTGGTCACACGCATGTGGCACAGAAGGTTGAACTGGATGTCGTCAGTTCCAAGCATCATTGTGCGACACCGTAACTAATTTCACTCCAAAACAAGCATCGATGCTCTGTGCTCTCTCTCTCTCTCTCTCTCTCTCTCTCTCTCTCTCTCTCGCTCTCAACATGCATGCAGCTGTGAAGGACATTAAGTTGCTGGTAAGAGCAACAGCTTGTCAAGCACACCAGAGATAGAGAGAGAGAGAGAGAGAGAGTGAGAGAGAGAGAGAGAGAGAGAGAGAGAGATAGAGAGAGAGGCCAGGCAGAGCCAGTCAGAGTACAAGACCTGCTCATTATTTATTAATTGGATTCAATGTTGTTACAAATTGCATGTGTGCCCAAGTGTCTGTGTGTGTGAGTGAGTATGTGCCTATGTGTGTGTGTGTGTGTGTGTGTGTATTGCAGTTGCATGCTTAAATTAATTTTAGAATGCAACAACAACAAATCACTAGGTCATAAATAACATTCAAATTTTTTTAGACCTACTACAGATCTTATTTTAATTAACATTTCATAAATAATTGCATGTAGTACGAGCCTGGCATTTGCATGGAAATATTTCACATTTTTAGTTACCCACAGGCAATTTTTCTACATAACTTTGGCTTGGACAACGTTTGTTGTTGCTGTTGATTATAAATAGCTTAATAAATATGTAATGCTTGATAGCAATTTGTTTTGTTTGAAATATTTGCTAAATCTTGGATGAGTTATGAATTAATAAATTAAATTCAAAAAATTCCATTACCAAAAAAAAAAAAAAAAAAAAGAAGCAAAGAAATTGTTATTGGCGAGAATGAAATTTTTCATGGATATATATTATAGAAATTAATCTAGGATAATATATGTTGGGAGTAAGTTATAAAGCTCTAATGGCTTTTAAATAATGCTGTAAAATAAATAAATAAAATTAAAAAAAAAAGTATTTATTATTATTATTATTTTATATATATTATTATTCAAACAAAATTTTTTAAATTTTTGTGTGAGTCTTTTTGTATATACTTATTTTTGTCCCTTTCAAATAACAAACAAATAATAATAAACACGCTCAGTGAAAGCAGCTCTCTCGCTATCAGAACTCGTTCTTTGCATAAATTTCACTGCACTAGCAGAGTCCTTGATGCAGTTGTCATTGGTTCGTCCACTTTAGCCGCTACTCTATTTCAGTCTACTTTCATAACATTATGCTACTTGACAGTTCTTCAAACTATTATTGTTTAATATGAATTAAATAAATCTCACATATATATATATATATTATATTATATATTATGTTGTAATCGAAATATTAAATCTCTATTAATTTGAATAGTAATAAACTTTATTAATTTTTAATTCAAGGCTGCCAGCGGAAACTCTAGTCTCAGCTTTATATGCCTTACTTAACCTTAACCAAGTTTATTCAGCTGACTTTGCACACGTATAGCACGATTTTGCTATGAATATTTGTACAGGTGTGCAGCAGCAGCTTATCCGCGCAACATTTTATAAACGCTGATAATAACGTGGCTAAAATATCTGCATAGCTAAAAAAAAAAAAAAAACAGGCACCGCTACCCACAGTGCCACGTTGTGAGCCAAAAAGTTTGCATCAACTTTGAAGAAGCTACAAAAAAGCGCAAAAAAAAGTTGAAAAAAAAGAATGACACCATAAAGTATATAATCCCAGCGCACGGCTTTTGGCCAATACATGATGCGTACAAATGCAAGTCTCATTAATTTGGGCCAGATTGCAATTTAAAATTTAGTGCCTGGCATCGCGCTGCAGATTGTTGCGGCTTCAGTTAATTAACACCTGTGCGCTGGCAGCTAGCTGCAGACTGAACCACTTCAGTCACACTTTTGTGAGCCACAGCCGTGTGCGCTGACGCAAAACGGAAGTGGCACTTGGCAGGAAAGCCAGGCAGCGAGCAGCAGCGGAGGCTGTGAGCGTATCGAAAACCGAAACTTTTGATGGAAAAAGTTTGCAACAACAAACGCATTCTGGGCAGTCTGAGAGAAAGAGAGAAAGAGAGAGAGAGAGAGAGAAAGAGAGAAGGCGGAACTTGAGCTGAAGTATGGGAGGGGTTGGTGGGGCACCTTAAGACAGTCTAGAAAGTCGCTATAATTCTCGAGCAGTGCCTCATGAATTTTGATTTTACAGTTTTCATCTTATTTTTTACTTTCGCTTTAAGCACGGTCTTAGATTTGAATAATGAGAGGTGCGCAAAATGGGGCTTAAAGATTAATGTGTAGCAACGCTTTAAGCCAAAGGGAGCTAAACAAATTCATACCTAGATAAGGGCCTAAAACAATTGAAAAGTGCGAGCCCCTAAAAACTTTTGGCCCCACCAAAAAAGAACAAAAACCAAAACAAAAAAAATTTGTACAGAAAGAAAGTTGGCAGCAAAGTGCTCGTTGAATTGTGGCCCAGGAGCGGTGCACAACCGCTACTATGACAGGCCGCCATGAAATACGGCGCACAGTTGCAGCTACAAGCCTCCTGGCCAACTTCCTGGCAAGGCCAAAAGCTCTCGCACCCTCTCTCTCTCCCGCTGTCTGTCTCGCTCATAATTCATAGGCCACAGGCCAAGCGCTCAGCTCCTGCGGTCATATTATATATTTCTTCGCCCTCCCCTGCCCGCTGCCGACAACGAATCGAATTGAATGTCAGCAAATGCTTGAGTTGTGTCTAATTGCTAAGCAGCTTTCAAAAGCAACAATTCCTGCTTTGATCATTCCGCATCTGTGGGCGTTGCAGCATGGCCCATGTCTCACGGGCTTTCGTTCTGTATTATGCAAAATGCGCAATTGCTACAAGAAGTTTTCTCACTTGAGAAAAGACATTAAAAAATGCACAAGAGTGCATTGAACAACGAGCAGACACTTTGTAAATACCAAAATATCTATTGATAAATTGAAAAACCAAGTCTGATCATTTCAACAGATTTTCGTAATAGTTTTACTAAAAATAATAATAATGGTGATAAAAGTTACACTAATACTATTACAAATCATTATCAGAATATCCATCCATACATATATACACATATACATACACATATTTTATAGACTCAATATTCAATGCAATCGATCTAATTGTCATCCGACAATTAACTTAATCGATAAACGGAAAAGTATCGATAGGAAAACTTTCGGTATTTTATAATGTTAATAATGTTATTTAAAAGCCTTCTAAAAAATTAAGATATATATAAGAATATCAAAACTGTTTGATAATTAAAAACTATAACAATCGATATATGCGAATATATCGCTCTATAAATCGATGCATTATTACAAAAACAAAAACAATAAACGAAATTAAGTTTTATATTAGATAGCAAAGCATGTCAATATTCGAATGTTGTGACCATTCCAAAATGTAAAAATATCGATGTTCGATATCGATTGAAGAAAAACTATCGATGACATTTAAAATTGACAATATTATTTATAACCATAGGCAATGTATAAACATGCCTTTATGTCATCAGCGAAAATGCAATAAACTTGTGTATTTAATAACCAATTGCCAATTCGATGACATAAAACAATCGATAGACAAAAGAAGCAAACACTCGATCTATTTGATACATGGTTACTGTTTAAGCACTTACCATAAAATATTATTATTGATTCAATTGATGTACACATAAATGCATATACTCCTTATGGCCCTGACTCGACTTACAGGGTATACGAATAAAATAAAGAGAAAAAAGAAGCAAAAAAAAATGCAGCAGATGCAAGTTTTTGCTGAGTAGTAGCCGCAGCCAGAATGCTGATGACTTTGGTAACAACTTAAATTGTTTGGCAGCAATGGATCCATGTAGTCGCCCAGAGGATAAAGTTGAAATGCGTTTAGGGACTGTCGATTTGTTGGTCAACTTGTGCTGACCCGAACTGACTCTCACTTGAAAATGCAATTCTGATTATGTGCAATGATAAACATATTTAATTCGCCAGCCTGGAGTGTATGAACGATATTAGCAATATGATAACAATAAAACAATTGTATAGGACGCAAATTAGAATGCCCAAGTGGGTCCAGTTTTGCAACTTGAAGAAGTTATTCGTCTTGCACGTGTAGAACGCTGCAGCATTTGAATCTTCTGGCAACTGCAAGATCGCTTGAACATCCTCCAATTGGCCAACATCAATGATCACCTCTGGCTGCTCCTCCTCTTCACACACTGTGCTGTTATCCAGCAGAATTTCACGACTTTCACTTATCAAAAAACAAAAACAAAACTTTAAATTGTGAATAGTTCTTTTTGTTGTTTTGCATTTCAGCTATTATTACCACATGTTGCAGCAACAAATGTAAAATCTCAGGCGCGTTGTTATCAGCTTTAAGGCAATTGGCAAACTGATCCAACATCGCCAACTGCCACTAATATTTTATATATATTTGAATGCGCTGAGTTTCAATTTCAATTGCAGGCGACAAAGACATTATGCAAAGTCAGCATATAACATTCCAAGAAATCTTTTTCTCAGCTTTTGTTTTACTCCGTCGCAGCTTATCGCCTCTCCATCGCCTCTACATTATGTGCTCAAAATATACACAAAGTAATTATATTGTCGATTGCCTTCTGGCTGCTGGAATATACATACAATATGTTTGTTTTTTTTTCCAATTTTTTTTACTTATTTATTCTTTAGCTTCATTCAGATTTCTAAATTTTCTTTTTAATGTTTATATATTTTCTACAGGGTATTCAAAGGGTATTCAAAATGTTTCAGGAAGTATGTATTGCCTCTTCGGTTCACCTGTATTTGTATTGATTTATACATATTTTTTTTGGTCTCATCTCATTCTCATTCCACACTCACTCCACCCCATCTTTCAAATAATGTTAGCTAGCTTTTACGACTAGAACAATTAACTTATATGGCAATCATTAGACATAAAAACATAATACATAATATTACTGTGTTATTTTCATATGCATGCGTAAAATCATATTAACATTAAAATACTTATATAGGGTAAATAGAGTTGAGTCTGTAGAGTCTTTAAATATCTTAAGGCAATCCATACAGAAGGCTTACATCAACTCAGCAGTCAACAGTTGAGCTCACTTCAATATATTCAAAGTCTCAAGTTTCTGACTTCATCCGCTGTTCAGTCGTCTCTTAGCGTGCGGATCAATAATAATGTGGACGATGCCGAAAAAGCCTATATACGCAACTTTCTTATGTCTTAACGTCACATTTTCTCAAGTGTTTCAAAAATGTGTTTTGGATTCTGGCTCTCAAATGAATTCTCTATATGAGATTCATTTATCCAGCTGACCAATTTCTTTCAATATATAGATTGCGTGTCCTTAATAATACATAAATAAAAAATATGCAAATAATTTGCCTCCAAATTACTTCAGAAAAACCAATTCAATTTTTGCTTTAATAATTATAAAAGTTAGTTAGCCTAACTAAAACCCGCACCTTATCAACGTCCACAACTCTATGACACATCTATATCAATTTACTGTTTCTGATTAAAACTATCTTGGGTTGGAATTTGTAACCTGTCGATGACTAAACTGAAAACCTTATTTCAATATTTATTTCAAAAATATATGCAAAAGTGAAAAAAAAATGTAGCTTAAATTGATTGTAATTAGTATTAATTACATTTTATTTACTTATAATTATATTCTATGTAAACATCAAACATAAATAATTAATGTGGTTTATTTAGCATACAAAATATTTTTAACAATAAATAGAGTACGGCTAACTATTTTATTGAATTCCAAACAACAAACAACATATGGAATCGGTGATAACACATACATTTACACTTACACTTATATTGTTATATACTTTGAATGGGCAATAAAAATAAAGCCAATCGTAAATATCAACAGCAAATATTTATTCAGCGCAAATACAAAAATTTACTGCATGTATCAAACTAAGTAGGGTGTTTCAGTGTGTGTGTGTGTGTGTGTGTGTCTGTGTGCATTGGGTATTGTAAACTGATATAATGATCGGTATATGGAGGCAACAATAAGCAGCTCGAGATGTATTGTTGCTTGGATATACCCTGTAGCTACACTTAAAGTTCAGTTTATTATTAACTTATTATATAGCTCAAAAAAAAAAAAAAAATAAATAAATAAATAAAAAACGATAAGAAACGAATAAGAAACTAAGAATTCAATTAAAAAATTATTTAAAAATAAAATTTGACCTTTTTTGAATATCGTTTTTTTTTTTTTAGTTTTTTTTTTTTTTTTTATTTAATTAAAAACATTTTTAGATCTTTTGCTAGAGAGGCTAATGAATTTTGTTCGGTATTTTAAAAATAATATGCTTAGGCTATTTAAATATTGATCGTCTAAAGAGATTTGTTAATAAGATATAAGAGCTTAAAATTTAAAAATAATGAAAGAATCTAATTGTTTTTAATTATTTTTTTTTTTTTATTTGTATATATATATAAAATTTATTACTTTATTTCTTTAAAAAAAAAATTACATTTAATATATACAAATAATTTTTAAAATAATAAATATTTCTAAAATAATAAAAAAAAAATATGTAAATATCTCAAATTACAAACTATTTAAAACTTGCAATCAATTTGACACACATAATTATGTTATCTTGAGCTCATTGAGATTTTAATTGATTACAATAATGTTGTTTGTTGGGTACTCCATAATCTCAAGTGTTTCATTAGATATGCATACATATGTACATATGTACATATGTACAATTTACGACCAGCGCCGATACACTAAACAATCATGTAGAGAAACATGAGAAGAACATTTGTGCCCTGTGCATGCCGCGGGAGACCTCCACAATGGAGATAAGTCATTTTCAGTAAAGGAGATGTAACAGGAATGTGCGTTTTGGTTAAAAACTTCAAATTAAAAAGAGCGTCTCTGAGATCAACATATATCACTATAGTCCAAACAACGCTTCTTTGCACCCAATGGTGACTTGAAAAATCGAGAATTTGTTTATATATTAGTACCTACATTAACATAATTTTGTATATGCAAACCTGGAATAAATAAAACATGTACTATTGTAAATCAGCCACAAATAAATATGTCAAGGTTATAAATAACAAATTGGCATAATATTGTATATATCTTTAACATTTATTTAACGACTCAAGTCTTTAAAAGCAAATTAACTATAAGTTCATATATGCATTTATATCAAAGACAAGCTGTCAAATCTAAAAAGAACTGTGAACGAGTATTAGGTAGTCAATTGAGCCCGATTACAACATTCCCACGTGTGCTAATGAAAAAAACTTAACACAAAGTTCACCACACTATAGCTAATTAAGTAACATATAGATAACTGAGACTGATCACCTTGAAACAAATCATTTTAATTACTGACTTACCTAATCTAAACTTATCTGCAAAGATCAGTTTTGAGTTTCAGACTTTCCCACTAAGCTAAAAAAAAATGTGAATCATTTAGCGCCGTTTCACAAACTATTTGTTTTGTGTATTTGACAAACCTGTGCAGAACAAATAAAAAGAAAATACACGAAACGAATTTCATTCATGATGAAAGTAAACACCCTGAATACAACGACAGCAATGCGAGAAAATCAACAGAACTGGGTAACAAAACGCAACAATTTTGTTTACAAATAATAACAAAAAAGACCTCTAATTAGTAAGCTTAGATATTTGTTGTTGGGAGGGAGCTGCTGAAACGTCAGATATATATTGAAGTCATAATTGATAAGGTTGCACTTTTGAAAGAACCTCGAACGTCGAACGTCGAACGTCGTACGTCGAACATCGGACGTCGAATCGTTGTCTCAGTCGTTCCAGCGTCTTATCTTATCTGAGTCACATACAGAAAGAAAAGAACAAAAAAAAAAAAAAGAATCTATATATGAACACATTTGTCAGCGCTGTTGCTGTAGCTGTTGTTGTTGCCACAATTAACACCTTTGCGCTGTGATAATGAGGCAGACAACAACTGCGACTGCGACTGTGACTGCTCAGTAGCAGCAGTCGTAATAGTCGTAGCAGAATACACCAAACGCGATCGAAATTTCGTTAGTTAAAATACGAACGCGTTGCGGCATGGACACGGACGAAAAGAAGGTGCCAGCGACGGCGCCGCAGAGCACTCACGATGAGGTCGATTTTACCAGCGGCTTCGAGACACAATATCACAAGGAATATAGTCCGCTGAGACCGAAAAATGTGCCGCCGCCGGATAAGCGAAATGCCTGGTTTCGCAGCGCCTCCAGCATCATGATGATCATCTTTTTGGCGCTGGTCTTTCTGCTGGGCACTGTGATGCTGGTGGTCATGGTGTTTACAGCCAGTCCACTGCAGGTGTTACTCATTGTGTGCGCCTATGTGGTTATAGCGGCGCTGATGATCTGGATTGAAGTGAACAGCATCAAGGTGCGGTGATTCAACGAATGCCACGTATTACTCCCACGTATTACGCCAATGCAACGAACATTTCTGTGTGTGTGTGTGATTTTTATTTGTGTAGCAAATTACTTGGTTTTTAAGTGTTGTTTTAAAATTATCGCAAGAAAAAAAAATAATACGAAAAGACTTTTGCTGATTATAACATTGCATAGTTAATACTGATAGCAACTAGCGCTTAAATAAAAAAAAGTCAAATAAATTAAAATAAAATTTCCATAATAAATAACTTGGATTTCGCTGCGTAGCTGTCTTCCTACTAATTTTATATATATAACGTATTGTTATTAGTATTCCTTTGAATTTAACACTAATATTTAGACGACCTGCTATATATACAAGCCTGCTAAGTGTAATAAAAACGAATAACATCATAATGCATCTATAAAACCAAACGTTCTCCGCACGATTTCTGACCTGAATTTCAAGAAAACTTGTGAAACTCCCTGTGAGAAGCAAACCAATGAAATAACATTGAGGTGTAATTGTAAAAATAACAAACCTGTTGACAATCAATGCTCACTACAATACCTAAAAGTCAACGTTAACTATAATAGATAGATACTTCAAGTGGAATGAAAGTAGATGTGATAATAGTTATAACTAACTCAGTGTGATTGAAAGGTCGAATGAGAATTGAAAGTTTATATAATAACAGAAAATTAGAATTGAGAAGCGTTATTGATGCAGTACAGGCCTGAGAGTTTTCTGAACTATGTGCAAGAAATGGTTTTTATATCATATATCATAGCTCTTCATATATGCAAGATCATATCATTCAAACATTCAAATGACTGCCGCAATTTTCTTGGCAGTGCTTCAAGTATAAACGTCACTTTCGAATGACTCAAGTCAATTCAATAGTATCTCTGTTGCTGGGTCACCCTTTAGATTCTATATAGCCAATTTTTCAGAATTGAGGTCATATATTTGTCATGATTACTAATCAAGAATTAGCAAGCAATATATAACTATTCTAAGAATCTCTCGATTCAACCATTAAAAGACTTTCCTACAGAAAGCTTTGTGATTCTAGCTGAGCACTAACTATTTGAAAATTCTATAGTCAGGCAAAGCGAAGGAAGTGAGATTCACATTAAGTTATTATTAAATTCTAATCAGTTAATTGTGTAAAACATATAACAAACTAACTTTAGATAATTTGCTATTTCTATTTCTATTTATCCTATTTTCTATATTCTATTTTTCTACTTTAAGCATTTGTAAACAATTTAGTTTTATAATTTCACACATACAAATAATTTTTATTAAAAATCTAATCGGCTCAAATACAGCCAAAATAAAATCAATATTAAAGTCAAGAAAGAAATAAAATTTTGGATTAAATGAAACCAATTTAATTTGTGTGCTATAGAAATTTCTTCGATAAAAATTCAAGTCCCTTGATATTATTAATGATGATCAGAACAACACAATATATTATAGCTCAACTAATTGGTTTCGAATTGGACGTTGGCGAACGAGGAACAGACGGACAGACAACCAAGGCTATATGCGTCATCCAAGCAAGCCAAGCCTAATGACTCTGAATGCACTTTTTTAAGTCCTTGTAGGAAAGACTCAGGGGCGATTTTATTTCCATTTGAAATTTCCAAAAGAAAACCAAAAGGAAATAAATAAAATTTTTGATAATAATTTCTAAAAACAAAATTTCAGAAAAATACTTTATCTTTATCTTTAAAAATTAATTTAGATTATAAGCCATTTTAAATCATAGAAAATCCGCTTATCATTAATAAATTTATGATAATATTAAAGTGTACCAGAAACTTGCTCAAGCACTTCCACTTTAAAGCTTCACAAAGCCCATAATAGCTATCTTAATGGAACAAAGCAAAGAAGCGAAATCTCACGAGCTTGAAAAAAAAAACTACAACTTTAATTTCCGTTAACAAAGAGCTGATGAGGGCAAAGGCCAACAGCTGACTTACCTTAATTACTCACAGAATTTCAGAGTCAGGCTAATTATTTGCACTGTGCACTATGCAAAGTGTCTATGTGTGTATGTGTGTGTGTGTGTGTATGTGTGTGTGTGTCGTAGCCAAGACTACGTTCCTGGCGTATTTAATTATAATGGAGAATGCGCTTAGCTTAAGCATTAATGTCCATGCCGTTTGTTGACGGCGATTGCGTTGGCGATTGCGTTAACAACGGCAAAGACGAAGGATATATCAACATTTTTTTGTTGCCAAAGGCGTGGCTTCTCTTTTTGATTCAATTTTTTTTTTTTTTTTTTTTTTTTTTGCCAGCTCTTGGGCAAGTGTGGCTATTTAATTAGAGACACGCAACGTGCTTTAAACAAAATTTTCTTTTGTTAGTGAAAAGATTACATGCTGATGTTTTTGTTGAGATTTAGTGACTTGCTCTTTTTTAATATACTTAAAAGTTTGTGTAAGCTGTATAAGAAAACTAAACTTAACATGCTTAACATATTATTTAGATTTTCAGAAAACTCATTTGATGTTTGTGTTTGTTTTTTACATATTTAAATTTCAATTTGGTATTATTCTATTTATTTTTAATGAGTAGATTGAAGAATATTTTAAGATTAATTACTTTATCACATACATGTTTGATGTTTGTGCTTTTCACATATTTTGAATTTTATTATTTAATTGCCGTATATGTTTCTAAAAATACGTAGTTTGAACAAAAGCAGGTAACACACTATTAATACCTTGATATTGTTAAAAAAATGTTTAAGAGTCCCGAAAGAAATACCTCAACATTCAATGAAGTCAATATTTCATAAATTTTCTAGACGAACATTTATTCATAATTTATAATTATTTTAATAATTTTTAATAATTTTATTGAAGAGTTCGGTTTTTTAACATAAACTTACATAAAACGTTTTGACTGACGACCTTTATTTGCAAGTTTACAAATTCATCTTGCTATATAGATATAATTACCTCGCGAAAGTTTCCGTTAAATAATTTATTAAAATCTTAATAATTTATTGAGATTTTCGACATAGATTATCGAGACAGGAGAACAAGTATTGAGAAACTTTTTTAGGTAATTATACTTATGGAGATAAAAATATATAAATTATTCCTAGACATAGTACAATTTTCAGATTAACTGCAAATCCTATATATACATACATATAATATTATCCTATATAAATATAATAAATTTTTACATCATTTAAAGAGCATCTGTTATTCGTGGCCTTAAAATATTTTGCTCGATTTATTGTTCGATTGGGCAATATTTGTTCATAAAATATCTTAAACAAAGCTGCTTGCATTTATAGTTGCTGCTTGCTGCATATGTTTATTTATTTAATAAATATTTAAATTCCTGAATTATGTATAAGCCAAGCGTTTTAAATTATTCCAAAGTTTTTTCTTTTCCTTCAATGTTTAAATAAAACACAATTGTTATAGACATAGTCAATTGCACAACAAAAGGTTGCAGGCCAAATATGTAAATAAACAAGGACTGCACATTTGGCAAGGACTCACGGAGCAAGTGGCAACAGCAGCAAGCAGCAGAAGCAGCAAAGGCAGCTGTCTTTGCCCTCTGTTCTCTGCTGGCTGCTGTCTGCTATCTGGGGAAATGTTGCTTAGAATTTTCTTAAGTAAATCTCAGTTGAACACTTTTCATTTAACCTTTCAGGCAAGCCAAAAATAAAATAAAAGCAAAGTAAATTGCATTGGAGTCTGACTGACTGTTGCGCTGCTCGTTTTTTTAGAAATTCATTTTCAAATATGCTTCGAATATTTTTCACTGATTCACATACCAAATTTTTAGATCCAAGCTCTGAGACTAAGGAATCTGATGTTATTCGAGCTGTCATGTCCTTAGTAGACTGGTATATATAATTTAATTATGTAATTAATTTAATTAATTATTTTGTCAAATATTAAAAGAGGTCCATAAAACATTTTGAACTCTATAACCTGGAGCTCTAGCTATAAAACAGTGAAAAATATAGTTTATAGCGTAGGCGCCTAGGAGGCATATAAAGGCTTATATACATACATAATATTTGCTCAGTATGTAGATGACTTTTAAGATTCTACCTGTAATACTTTAGAAAGCAGGGCCGTACTAAGCATTAAAAGCGGCAAAATCCTTTGCATTCATATAAGTAAACACACAGCCAACGACACGTATATTGCACAAAGCCAATATACTCTCCTGGCTTTTTAAACGAGTATCAAAAAACTGTAAATGCAAATTGCGAGGAGTGCTCGTTGACAGCTGCTTGTCAATGGATAAGTGCAAGTTTATAAATAAATGAAAGAGCATATGTATGCCATTTTGTCAGCTAAAGTTGAAGCTCTAGCTTTTGATAAGAATTAAATAAATAAATATAATAAAATTAATTTGTTAGCATCAATTTTAAGGATATAAAATAATATGCTATACATCGAAAGTGATTAAACATTTAATTAGATGCAATTTCAATGAGCCGCAGCTCACTTATTGTATATCAAATGTGAATTATGTTCATGCATTATTTAATTTTGATTTTCACTTTTTTGCAGCCAACAAAAAATGTCAGCAAAAGCCGCAACACTGTTTCAATTAGTGTAATTATATTAAAACATTTTTCATACTTTCATCACAAAATACTTTAATGATTCGCAACATTTTCACTTGAACTGACAGCTCTGTTGGCCTTGGCGAGCTAAACAGATCTGGGTTAGTCGCATTTAAATATGCAAGGGGCATTTGAATATTCAATTAAGTCTAACTGCCAATTCTGTGATAAGCTGCAGCTCAACCCCACAAAAAGCTGACAACTGACTGAATTCAAACCAAAAATCTAGAATTGTGTGCAATAAAAATAAACTCAATTCAAGGCCGAGTACGTCCTTTTGTCTCTTTTGTTCGGCTCCCTTTCTGGCCAGAATGCTTTTGCCATTTCGAATGCAAATTGTGATGACAATTTGAGAGCTTAGGCTGTATCAGAGCTATTTTTTTTTTTTTTTTTTTCTTTCATTTGTGCAGAGATTACGACCAACATGTTCTGAAATTACAAAAAATAGTTTGACAAGTGCTTATACAAGAGGGGATTTGCCTAGATGAAATCCCTAGCAAAAGGAAACTACAAATAGTAATAATAAATGATATATCTATGTATCCATAAGATATGTACATCTGTATGTATGATACATATCTATGTATCTAAGTATATTTTTAGCTATACATCTATGTATATCTGCTTCTATGCATCTGTGCATCAATTCATTTATGTATCTATGAGTTACTTATACGTATATATCCATGTATTTTAAAAATACTCCCTTATAATGTAATTTATCTATATTTAAGTACAATACTTTTAATTACCTTCTCAACTTAACAGATGTAAATTCTTTACGATATGCAAATCCATCATTTTAAATATAAAACCCAAACACAAATTCCGAAACTCCAAAATTCAGCTAAAACTGTAGTTTATGTGTATAGAAAATGTAACGAGCATGTCAAAGCATTTTGTGGCATATTTTATTTATTTATTTTATAACGAGTAAATGCCGAAAAAGTCAGCAGTACGCAAACAACATGCATAAATTACCACAAAAAGAGACACTTCGAGCGTGAGGCATTTGTCCTAGGGGCCAACTCTAGCGTTCACTATGCAACTGCAATGCAATGTGTTGAAATATTAAAGCCACACAAAGCAGAAATAGAGAGTGACAGAGAGAGAGAGAGAGAGAGAGAAAGGGGTGAGAGTGAAAGCAAGTGAGAGTGCTGGGTGTAAGCGACTACGTAGATACTCTCAATGAGATCGTTATGTGAAGATATTAAAGTAGAAGAAGTAGAAATATGCTAAAGAAGTGGAGAAAGAAGGGTAGCTTCAATTTACCTCTTGAAGAGAGATAAAGAGAGACATAGAAAAGAAGCAAAAGGGAGAGAGCGAGAAGGAGAGTGAGACAGAGGGGAATAGAGAGATAGAGAGAGACAGAAATACACAGAGAGAGAGAGAGAGAGAGAGAGAGACGGAAAGAGACACTGAGAGATAGAGAGAAGAAGACAGCGAGATATAGAGAGAGAGACACAGAGAGAGAGAGAGAAGTGATAAGCTGCGAAGAAGAAGAAATATTTAAAGCGAGACAGATAATGCAAAAGACAGAGACATAAATACACAAAAAGAGATACAGAGAGGGATAAAACAAGTGAGAGTGAAGGAAGTAAGCCACTGCATAGTATATTATATAAGTAGAGAGGGCTATTTAAACAATGGAGAGAGAGGGAAGACATATAGGCAACAGGCTATATAAAGAGCTCATACAAATTATTTATCTTTCAAAATCAACATTTATTGAAGTTATAATAAACAGACAGAACTATAATATAGCTACATAGAGAGAAATACCTAAACATTCCATCAAATCCTTCTATTGCCCAGCAAATATAATCAAAGGATACGTTCACCTACCTGTTGACTAAGCTTTCACAAAAACATCATACCCATGTCTACACGTGGTTTTAAAGGTATACGATAAAGTGAGTGTGAGACTGTGAGAGTTTGGGGTGTGACCACACCAAAAACTGTGGCCAAATGCAGATGAGCAGCATTCTTTCTATGCCCAAAGTTTTTGGACACTTTTCTGAAAGCCTAACAGGCCACTTTAGTTTTAACCGCAAAGTTTGCTGTGTACACCGACCTCGTTGCACTTTTGTTTGGCCATTGGCCTTTCATGTCATTTAACTATTTTTCGTTATTTCTCTTCTCTAGGGTTTTTTTTGTCTGGTTTTTTTTAAATTTTTTTGGTTCTATAGCAATTTGCAAGAGGTCGAGTGCTGTCCTGCACACTGTTGATTGCCTGGCATTTCAATGGGCCACTATGAAGTAGTCTGGACTATATTTATTTAGATTCAGGCTGAGTATCTCTGTGCGAGCGGCCAAAGCCTTTAAGCCATGGCAGAAAATTCTATTGAGATTTTTATTTTCAAAAAATAAAAAAAAATATATATATATATATGATGATGATGTAGTAATGTCAGATGGTATTGATCTGACCAAGACTCATTTCTAGTAAATAAATTTTATATATTCACTGTTTATTCAACATTTATTAACTACCTTTTTGTTCAATGTTTATCCACAATTGTCATTGATTTTATTACTTACAGTTCGATGGCACTTTGCTTCATTATTTTATTCTTTTCGCTTATTGTTGCTGCATTTAATGGCTTAACAATTAATTTGAAATTAAATAGTGTGTGTTGCATTGCCGCTGGTTGCCACGTGGCATATTTGTTTATTTATTGTATCGCATATAAATTGAGTTGGTTTGTTTTATATTGTCACGTGTCGCGTGCCAATGATTCCAGCATATTATGTATTTATGACTTTATCACAAATATACTTATATGTAGATAAATCAAATTGTTAATGTGTTAATTATTTGCTGCTGTTCCTTACTTACATGATTTTTTTTTTTTTTTTGCCATTGCGCACGTACAGAAAGAAGCTGTTTCAGTGTGTGTACTCATAATGCGTGTAATATTTACATTATTTAAATTAAAGTAAACTTATTTCTCATTTGAAATTGATAGCTTGAATTTGTTTATTTCAAAACAAAGCTCATCTATTCCAATCAAATAATGGAATTCACGATGAGCTCTGAGTCTCATCCGGAGATTTCTAGAATAACTTTAGCACAGATCGATCCCATATAGATCGTTTGTTTTTATTCAAGTAATTTATTCTTATATATTTTTTGTTTCAATCAATACATCGCAATTTTACGCTTTAAAAAAAAAAAAAAAAATTTTAACGATACAAAAACTTAAAAATAATATTTAAAAAATATTTTAATATATTTTTATATGTTTTGTTCCATAAATTAAAAATTTTGCTTTCTTCTTTTAATATTATTTTTTATATTTAATGGAAATATTATAATAATTTTAACACTTGTTTTAAAAAATATATATTTTGCAAATTTATGTTTTTATAAGTATATAATTAAATTGAATTGATTTATAATTTTAAAAAAAATTTATAAATTTTATAAAATTAAATTTGTTTATATTTACTTATGAATGAATATATTTTTATTAGTTTATTCAGCAAACTGTGCGTATGAGTGATATTTCAATACTTATATATTTGCTGTTGGCAACATTGCAGGTTGTTGTCCAGACTAAAACTAAGCTTTAGTTGCACTAAAATGGCCGCCATGTCAAAGCTAACGACATTTATTGTGTCTAGACTAACGGCGTTTTAAGCTTAAAGCTTTTGGCAGAAAATAAGAAAGACTTTGATAGAATAAATCAAGCAATATCGCAATGAAACAATAAAAATTAAAAAATGGGGAACATACAGAATATATTCAAACAAAATTTGCAAACAAAGCTCACATATTATTGGCTACCCTGGCAACCCTGGTCAAGGAGTCCCGTTGATGACAACGTCGACGACTGCGTCTAGCAACGCTTAAAGCTTCTCAATAAGTCGTAAATTTTCCGGCACAACAGACGCAATCATTTTGTTGACGGAGGCGCGCGAGGCTCTGCGTAGTAAAAAACAAACGTAAAAAAATATGTTTTAATACAATATGTGCAGCAAAATTAATCTAATTAAGCGTAGGTGCAACAAACGCGCATGAGCAACAACTAAAAACTTGAATGAAATACATTTACTATATATTCTCTGAGTGTGTGTGAGTGAGTGAGTGCGTGTGTGTGTGTGTGTGTGTGTATTTGATAGGGAAATGTGAATGCGAGAGAAAATTGTGCAAGAAAAGGCAAGTGCAATAAACTGTGAATTATACAGAATAAGCGCTATATAGAAAATGCAGTTGGGCCTGCCTCATAATTCTATTGCTGAATCTCCCAGCTAACTGTCGTATAGTATATTATGCAAATTAATTTCAATTGGTTTGCACTCTGGATACACAAACGCAGCAGCAGCAGTAAAGCCGCTGCGGCTACGGCTCTTGTTGTTGTTGTTGTTCTTGTTGCGTATAGTAGCGGCCCTCTAACAGTAGTAGAGTAGTAGTAGTAGTAAGTAGTAGTAGTAATAGTAGTAGTAAGAGTAGTAACAGTAGTGAGATTAGTATTTATAGGTAGTATTATATAGCTGTTGTCCATATTCATATACACAAATTGGAGCTATATGCTTTGCTCAGTTGAGCAGTTTTTTGTGCTCGTTTGCAGCACGGCAAATGCTGCGCTCTCAGCTCCCTCCCTACCTACACCCTTTCTGAGCTCAACATTAATAATATGTGTGCGTGTGTGTGCGAGTGTGTACGTGCTCTCCTTGATTTACCGGCATTTGCAGCGCTAAACTCATGAAAATTGTTTCACAAGAATTTTTTAATCATACGTGCAGCACACTCACACACCCACGGACATACACTCACACACCCATGGCCACACACTCATCCACACACTCACACACATAACGTGCTAAACGAAAGTTAAGCAAATACCGCAAACTTTCCGCGCGAAAGTAATTATAATTAAATACTCGCCGCTTATGCTCGCGCAAATGTTATTAGACAATTAACAACAATTTGCTGCAGCATTCAGGCTCACCTTTTTTCATTAGGTAATGCAGTTATGAATGCTTAATGGTTTTTATAGTGTGTGCTAACTGCTTTCATTTAAAGTTCAGTTTACTATTTAGAATCAACAAAAAGGTTAAGAGTTTGCAACGCAAAGAGAGCAGAAAAATATATATGCAGAATTTTTCAAATCTATACAGTTAAACGGAACTGTACATATATGTTATATATATATTTATATAATTGGTATATCTAAAATGAAACTAAACTCATAAATATTTATAAATTGATACCAATTAATTGATGCTTAATGTGAATCAAAAGTCACGAGGATCCGGGTTCAATTTATAGGTTTATCAGATATAACTTTGACATAAAACAATAATTAAAGTGATTAAAAATATAAATACATATAAATATAAGCTGATTCCTCAATATCATCAACTAAACTATGAGCTAAATTGAACCAAGAACGAGGGCGTTAATATTAATAATTTTTGTTTTCTTAGTATAAGACTTTTAAAGGTATTTTAAGCCTTGGCTTCTGCATTAATGTAAATAAATTGACTTAAGACTTTATAAGCAAGCGTTAACATTTGCATACGATATTTATATGAAAAATAAAATTTATATTAATATGTAGATATACATATAAATATATTGTTTTTTTTTTTTATTATTATTATTATTTATTTTTTTTGTTATATTCAATTAAAAGTATTAATTTTGGCATATATATGAATATATTTATAGTTTATGAAATACTTTAAATCCGAAACTTAGATAAACTGTTTTACAAAAGATTTTTTGCACTTTTAAATACCAAAACATTCTGATATTTCATATTTACTTCAAATTATAAGTTCTTCCATATAAAGTTAACATTAAAGCGAAATATCGTATACATTTCAACAATTCTAGAATGATCAACTTCTATTTATAGCTCCTGCACGTTTTTCACAATCTTAGAATAACCACATATTGTAAATAATTTCCATTATCTCTCTATCACGATAGTCATCAACGCCCACTATGCATATGAAATGCAGTTCATGCCTATTGAAAGTAAACTAAAAATAAAATACCCGCCTGACAATAATATCAATTAAAGGCAGTTTTCCATTCCATGCCCAACAATGAACAAAACGAAATGAGAGAGGAAAAAATGAGAATAACAAATAGCATTGCACGAGACTTTCATTATAAGGCAGTTAGTCGACATTCAGTAAAGAAGCCGAAAATGTTAATTCGACAGATCTACGAGTTCGAGTTTCAGTTCTCTCTGAGTACTTCTGCTTTTGTAATGCAGCCCACTGCCGGACACCGGCGCCGATTCCACTGACCGTTTACCAAGAAAAACAACAATAATCACAGCAATTGACAGACACAGAGCCAAAGAGTACCAGAAAGTGAGAGCGAAAGAGATAGATGGGCAGAGAGAGACGCACAATATAAGGTACGGAGAGGGGCAGGCGCAGGGCATGCTAGTACGGGACAGCGACGAGACGCGACGTCAGTTGCACAATTTTGCACATAAAAACCAAAGCATAATCATGAATAATGAGCGTTTGGGATAAGTGATAAGTGCCCTGTGGCAAATGTGCACGTGCACTGTGAAAACATAAATTAAATTTATCTTGAAAGAGAATAAGAAATTGAGAACTAAAAGTAATTTACTATACAAAATCCAAAAAATTAAATAAAAATAATATCAAAAACATATTAAAATAAACAATGCATATTTAAAATAATTTTACTCAAAACATTAATGAACAAAATTAATAAAAAAAAAAAAAATAAGAATAAAATATTGTATACAAAGATTTTCATAAATAAATTAACAAAACACACTATATCAAAATTATTTTAAAAACTTTAATATTATTTTTTAGATTTAAATAATAAAATAAAGATGAAACAATTTTATCTTAAAATTTCTTAAATGAAAAAATTTAGTTTATTAAAACTTGAAAAAACACTTTTTTATATTTACAATAAAAAAAAAGCAAAACAATTTCTGTTTTTTGATTAAAGAATTCATATTAAATATAATACAATTTAAAAAATTATTTACTCAAAATTATATTTCTTATTCTTTTAATTATAATTGTAAAAAAATCGAAGTCTGCTAAGTACTTGATAAAAAAAATTAGAAAAACTCAATTAATTATACAAACATTTTGAAAACTTTTATAAAGAATAAGAAAAAATATGCTTACAAATACCTTGTATTTTTTTTTTTTTTTTTTTTTTTTATAAATCCTTTTGAAGTAAATATATTAATCTTTAGTTGCTTTCTTTTGCGCTAAGCAAATGATCATATAAATCTAGCAAGCAAAGCTTTCCAAAACAATCAAAAATTAATTGCAATCACATAAAAAAAAAAATGTATATATACATATAACATATAAACTACATATTTAATGCATCAGATACACATATGCGCTTTGAATAGCATTGCCAGACAAACAGGTTTCATGACTGTGTGTGTCATCCCATTTCCAATTGGGACTGCGCAAAGCCCGTTTTGGGCTCCCGGTTGAGCGCTAAACGCGCCCAGACATGCAGTACGAAACGGGAATTGGTTCGGTTCGGTTCGCCAAATGGACGCCAAAGGTGAAAAATCTGTGAAGTAGCAAAAAATAAAAAACAAAACATATTATAAAAGAAAATGGTTTAGTGTGTTCTTAAGTTACTATAAATATACTAAAAAATTAAGAATATATAGTAGATAAAATTTCCTTTAGATATCTGCGCTTTTCATACTATTTGCATCAGCTCTGTATATGCGCTATGTTTGCCGCCCAAGTGCTTGTGTCACAGTTTGGTTTTATTTACGCCGTAGTTTGTCATTTAGTTTGTCAACTTCAATTGATATTAATTTACTTTCTTCACATTTAGCTATCGTCTAGATGTATGGCTCTGTAGATGTATCCGTAACTTGTGTAGCTGACTGTCAGCCTTGTATGCGATCAGATTTAAGCACAAAGGTCAGCAAATAAACAAATTGTCGCACATTATATGGTTGTTTATCCTATTTGGCTGTGAGCATACGCAAAAAATAAAAATAAACTAACCGACTAAGCTTCGCAAATTTTCTAGCTCAATTTTTGCAAGAAAACAAGCAAAAAAAATAACAAATTAAGGGAGACTATTGTTGCTGGAAAAACTGTCATGAAATTGGTTTCAAAGACTGGTTTCATTATTTTTTCGGCATTTTTCCTCCAGTCGACAGTCGACACGTAAGCCAACTGCCCAATTTGGTCAAAACTGCAATGTAACTGTGTCACATTACTGACTGGCAACTGCATAGATACAAATATATACACATACATATGTATTCACATATCTATATATATATACATATATAGCTGCACATCGATTCGTGATCGGCCCAAACTATTCTGTTCATATCGTCTATCTAGAAGATTGTGTTTTGCATACAAAACACTTGAATTTCAGCGCAAATGCCTCGAATTCTAATGAGTCGCAATCACAACTTTTGAAAACTAATCAAAAAGTGTTTTGGGCGGAGCGAACCAAAATTTAAAAAAAAAAATATAATACTTATAGAATCAAGTACTTTTTCTTTCTGCATAGCTCTTAGCAATTATGTAAAGTGTTTGCGCAAAAAATTTGCAAGCGAAAATGAATAAAATCGTGGTACCATAAAACGAAACTCAAAACAAACAGCAAAATAAAACAACAACAGAAAAGAACAAGAAAATAAAAACAAGTGCAAGACAAGCGAAACACAAAAATTTTTAAAGAGAAAATCTCTCGAAAAGTGCTAACAATTAAAAAACAAAAACAAAACAAAAAACTTACAAAACTTGAATGTCACGCAAAATGTTGCATGTGCCGGCAGCAACATTTTTATTGCTGCTGCTGCTAGCTGCGACGGCGACTGCAACAACAACGGCAACAGCAGCGGCTGGCAGTGACACAACAGCCAGCAGCATTGCGGAGCGGCAAATTGATGGCAGTTTGAAGAATGCCAAGCTGATTGAGAGCAAAGTGCTGCCCGATTTGGCTGGGCTGCAGTCCAATCAGGAAGATGACAAGTGGCAGCACATTTACCGGTTTATCAACGATGGCTTTCCTGTTTTGGAACTCTACGGCTACAAGACAAAGACAGGTGAGTGACGTTTAGTATATATACATGCAGGTAGACTTTCATAAAAAAAGACTAGGAAATAAACAATTAACAAGGCGATGCTAACTAAGTATATAAGTTTCAGTCTTCATTCAGAAGCCTGTAATAGCTTTAGGCAATTAATGTATTTTAGTTGTACATATTATATATAGGTTAGATTATATATTATATTAAGTTAATATTTGAATATATAGAATAAATGTAAAATATATATAAATTATTTAATAAAAAAAATAAGAATTAATATAATACATATATTTTTTTAATTTATTTAAAAAAAAATTTATTTAATATTTTTAATTTTAATAAAAGTATAGCAATTTTAACTATTACATATATATTATGTTATAATTTTATTTAAATTTCAAATATTTTTTTTTTTATTTTTTAAATAAATTTTTTTTTTTTAAATATACATATTTAATTAAATATGAGAAGGAATTTTTATTTAATAACAATTAAGTTAAAATTTGTTTTAAATTTATATTTAATTTAAAATATTGATAAAACTCAAAAGAAAGGAAATTTAGCAAATAAAAATGTTTTTTTTTTAATATATTTTGTTTAATATAAGAAGGGAAGGAAATAATAAATATATTTACATATTTATACATATATTTTGTTATTAAAATGTTATTCAATATTATTTTATTTTAATAACTATTTTAAATTTTAATTTGTTGATTATGAATAATTTATATTATTTTATACTTTATAATTACACGATCTGACCCGTTCACTCAACTTTTTTCGTGCCTTTTTAACCTCCTACTGCTAAATATAGACATTCGATCAATTAAAACTTTAGCAGTGGAAAATGCATCGAAAGGTTGTTGAACCTGAATTCACCAAAACCTATGGGTCAGCCTCATTTTTCATTACCATTCTTTTTTGTTTTTCCTGAATATCAAATTATTTGCTCGAAAGAAAAGAATTGAAAATTGAGCTGACTCCAATTGCATTGCGACAGAGCTCAATATTTGCAAAACTTGCATAAATCATAGTATGAGACGGCAACAGAACCATTGATTGGATATAAACTCAACATTGTATAAGCTAACACAATAGTTACACAACTGAAAGATTTTTATTTTTCAAAATATTCTTCTTTAATACTAGCTTTGCTAATTTAAAGGCCTATAGATCTTATTGTTATGTAATTAATATGAGAACTAGCAATCTATATCATCTAAGTATTAATGAATATAAAAAATATTATATTAATAATATATATTAGATTTTATTAATAAGATATATAGAATATATGTTATGTGGAATAAATAATTCAATTAAATAATAATTTATATTATTTCTTTCTTCTAACAAAGCAAATATATTATACATTTAATATAAATATAAAAAATTTTTTTATTTAATTGAATTATTATTATTATTTATTTGTTTTTTTTTTTTTTTTTTGAAATAGTTTTTTAACAAATTTGCAGAGAATTTTTTTGAGGTTTGATTAGTGAATTTTTCTGAATATTTATTGGTTAATTAACCGAATAATAACTAAAACAATAGCTTGCATAAATAATATTAACAATATCGTTTCACATCATATATAAAACATATCAAAGGGTATTCAACTCTTATCGTTGCTTATATCAAGTAGTGTATTCAATTATTGATTCATTCATTTATTCTTACAATTTATTGTATATGATTCTGTCTACTGTAAGATTCGACATGCCAGCGTTTGCTTCTCTTTTCACAATTTCTGGCTACAACTATGTAGGTAATCCATATCGTCAGATGCACTTATGCTTCTTACAAATATTTTTTTATACTTCTGAATATCGTCAGAGCTATTCAAATTTCGCTTTTTATTCTTCCACCCATATTTTAAGACTCTGAATTGATGTAAGAGTATTTAAAGTGCAACGTGCCAGCAATGGGCATTTCCCATCTCTTGACTATAATTTATCATAGATTTTTTTGCGTACTCGTGTTGGCCACAGTTTCTGATGTCTGGTCTATTAAAGAAATGAGCTGAACATTTAGCCGTCATCATTTCAGCCCAGCCGCTCATTTGTCACTGTCAGCACGTGGCGTCGCCCTCGAATCGAGCGACTGGACAGGATTCAGTTGAACCATGTCCGTGCTGACGGGCACATTGCGCGTGCTCGCGGTGTTGAGTACAATATTTGGCTGCAACATCTACAGGTACAGGCCGCACAGTTGCACGTTCCAGCGGCGCAAGCGGCTGCAGCGTCTGATCACAGTGATGCAGTACCTCTGGCTGCGACCGTGGATATTCCTATCGGGCATTCTGTATCTGCCATGGTTTGTGATACGTCTTCTAATGTTCTTATCGGACAATGCAGAAGATGACAAGCCTTTGTCTGTGATGTACTTTATGAGCGCGCTGATTTCCAAATATCAGAACATTATTGCAACCTTATTGATATCCCATATCTACAATTATCGCCTGAAATACGTTGATCGAGCTCTAAACGATTTTGCGGCTATATATAAAAGATTCTGTCAGCGCTATGGCTGTGCACCACGCATCAACTGGTGGCTCTTTGGGGTCTATGTTCTGGAATCGCTTATGGTCGGTGGCGCGGTGATACGACAAAACACCTTCAGTCATATACCCTATGTAGTACCTTACTCTCCCATAGATTACTATCTCAGTTGGTCGGCCTTCCTCTTCGTGGCGCTGCAGCCCTTTCTCTTGGGTCTGTTGGCTCACTTGGGCTTGCTGCTGCTGCAAGCCTACTACGAGAAGGAACTGCAGTTCATGCAGCAGCAGGAACATCGATCCAAAGCGGTTACCAAGGAGCAGGTGCAACACTATGTGAATTTGATCCATTTGAAGCATCATTTTGAACCTCTCTTGCGTCCCTTTGTATGGGTGGCGTTAAGCCTGCAACTCAACCATTGCATGCTTAGCTTGCATTTGTTGTTTTATGATCAGCATAGGCTGTGTTTCATGCTCTATAACCTATGCGTTGCTCTGCTCTATCCCGTGTGCTTCGTGTACCAGACAATATTCATCAAATCAGCGGAGAAACAATTTGGCCACGAACTGTTTAGATTCAAAAACAATGGCACCAAACAGCAGCAGGTGCGTTGTCTATGAGTTTACATTATACTTGATCAATCGATTGATTGATCGATTTTTCTACAAGTCTCCACTCTTGCAGCTACAAATCTTTTGTCTTTACAAGCTGGCTTTGTGTTACGTCTGGAAAGATAGCTCCTTTGATATATTCAATCTAAATCGCAGTCATATCCTTGAAGGCATTACATATGGCTGGATCTGGGCCATGTTTACCAATAGCCTTCTAGTTAACTCATCAACTGCCTGGCAGCAGCACTATGAATATATTAAGCAACAAATCAATTAAATTAAGAACAACAATACTAATTTGTATTTAAGAAGATTTTTTTTTCTAGTTTAAAAATAGTTTTTTTAAATTTTGTTGCTTTAAAAAATACTTACTTTATCAAAATAATTTTCAAGACTTACCTCAACCTAATTTAATATTTGTAAAGTAAATAATTAAAGCTTTAAGAATATTATATGGTAATATAATATAAATTTGTTTTAATGAATTTTTTTTTTTTGAGAAATAAATAAGGTATCATAAAAATTTAAAAAAAATTAAAATGTTTTTAATTTTTTAGTCTTTAAAATTTTGTTCAGTTTAATTTATCAACCACTAGCAAATTATATATTCGTTAAACCAATAATTGGAGAATATAAAAAAATATTTTATATACAATTTAAAAAAAAAAATTAAAAATATATATCATCATTATATATTTTTGGAAATTTAAAATTATAAAATTATAATTTTGTAGGCTCTAAAATCTAATTTAATTTAATTGGATTCAAAAATTATTTATTCGAGCTATTTGCAAAACTTACCTCAATCGAATCATATATTCATATGGAATATTTATATTTGTAAGGTATTTCCCATCATATCAATCATATATCATATATAGCTATTAGACTTTTAATAAACAAGATTTAGAGTTCATAGAACTATGTATATATATGCCTGAACAATTACCCAATTATGCTAAGCTCACGAACTGACGTCTTGCATAATGATAAGTGTAAAATGTTGTAGATATAAAAATCGCACGTGCTGGCATCTAACTAGACAACATTTCTCAAGCACATATCAGTATAATATACAGCCAATGATAGAGACAAGTTCAGTGTACCTTTTGCCTTATACTATATTCAATAAATCCCATCTCTCCTTACAGACACACCTTTTACATTGATAATACCCAAACTGGATGTGCGCAGCATTGAGAAGCCGCGTTTGAAGGAATTCATGTTGGAGCATTTGGTGCCGGGGAAAATCTTTGATAGCTATAATACGCTTACCAGCGCCAGGGAGGAGGAGGAGTCATATGGTAATGGCAATGGGCATAAAATCGTTTTTCGCAAATTGGAAAAGTCCCACAACAATGTTTGGCTACTCAACGGACAGCAAATACTCTACAAGCTGCGTATCAATGAACAATTGATGGCCATTGGAATTGATGGCTATTTGGGTGATAGAAAATCGCCCTATTCTAAGCGCAACATACAGGAAACGAATAAGTGAGTAAACCAACCGAAGGCTGTGCAATCAGCATGTCCATGCACTGAGCGAAATAAGTGTAGGAATTTCAAAAAGTTAATAACACTTTACCACAAATGAGTTTAAAATGAAATGAATATTTAAATAACAAAATTTAAAAAATAAAAAGTGTTTTTTAATTTTTGTTGATTAGTTATATTAAAATATTAATATATATAAAAATAAAATTCATTTAAAGTTATATACTGGTACAACATTCAAATAAAATTTCGCAGATAATCTTAATAACAATCTCTTTCAAATTTATTTTTATAGTTTCAAATTTTTGAATTGATTTGTTTTCACTAAATATATTCATAGTCTAACTAACATACCGAAAAAAAATGTTTCCTTAAAATATTTTTATAATATAAATAAGAAATTAATAAAAATTATAAATAAAATAAAATAATTATATTTATAAATTAAAAAATTAATTACTTAATCAAATTTAATAATATGTATAAATTCAGTAACAAATTAAAAAAAAATGTTAAAACTATTTGTTTTTACATTTAAAAACAATATATAAAAAAAAAAATTTTTTTTTTGTTATTACAAAAAAAAAAACAAATACAACATTAAAAAAAAATATTTTAATGTAAAATTAAATTTCTCTAAAATATTTTAATTAATAATCCAGTTTAAATAAAAAATTTGTTATGACATTTTTCTATAACATTTAAACAATTCCTCATCCAATTAGAAAGTTTTAAACATTTCGCTGAGTGCAGCTCCTAATACCAGTTTGTTTGCGGTCAAAAAATGCACTCATGCGAAATTTATCAGGCAGCAAAAAAGAAAAACCAAAAAAAAAAAAAAAATTTTTTTTGTGGCCCCAACTTTTGTGCTCAGTTGCTAACATGCCACCACGTGGTCCACTCTATTGCAGCCGCTACAATGACCCACAGCCGCTGGAGCAGCCAAACATTACGAATGCACATGCCAAAGTGGAGCCCATTATTAAGGAATCAAAAGCGAGTCCATTGATGTCATTTCTGGCCAACATGAAAACGGGCACAAAAGTGTTCCAGCACTTTCTATCGAAATCCAATCTGACACGCATTATGGATGATAATGCCTATACGGTACTTATACCGTCGGACAATGCCTTTCAGCGCTGGCATCCCATCGATTGGGGCTTCTATCCATTCAGTGTGCCGGAGTTCACAGAGAGTGTATTGCGTAATCATTTCCTGCCCATGCAGCGGCCCCTGCGCCTCTCCGACGTCAAGAACATGGACCAAATGGTCGTCCATACTATGGGTGGCGAGAATGTCGTCTTCCATGGCCAGCGTGAGTGCTTGAATTTCAATTATGTTTGTTTTCTTTTTTTTTTTTTTTTTTGTGCGCACTAACTGAATTTTGTTGGGTGTGAATTTACATTGCGACTAACCTTTGACCTCTACGCAGCCACGCCCACTGTGAATAATGTGAGCATTATGTCAGATTATACGCTATCCAATGGCAATCAGGTGTTCATTATATCTGAGGTGCTATTTGTCTCCGAGGCTGTGGTTTCCAAATTGCATCAGGTAAGCCAAATACATACGCACTCATACACTCACACACATATACACACGCACATATAGTCTGACATCTACTTCCCACCTTTGATATATGAACTAACGCTTAATAAACTTGCCACAGATGCACAAGGATAAGGAGACACCGCCTCTGCTGGCATTCCCGTGGTTCGGCGCACAATTTCTATCGCACTCGTTTCTGGCCTTGGAACGTGATTCGAGATTTACGCAAATTACAAGGTAAACATGAATACCAATTACAACTAAATTCAGTTAAAGGTGAACTGAGTTGAGGGCAAAGGTGGCGAAGAGGATTAGGCAGAGAATTTAGTAAAATGCTTAAGAGCTCTTGATTTTCAAGTTGACTAAAGAGAAGGTGCTTTTAAACAAGGAATAAAATTAAACTTTTTAAAATTCGCCTGGAGTAAAAGATTCTATACAGACCGATAAATATCGATATAACGATATTAAGAGCAAACATTAATAATAATAAGGCGTGCTAGGTAAACTTGGAAAATATGCTTTAGTATAGCTTTGAGTAATTTTTGGATAAGGAATATATCGATATGAAAATTTCCTCATATAAAAATACGCTACCGATATTTATCGATTTTTTTAGAAAAATATTTGTTGATCGGAGAAACTGACCATATTTTTAGCTGGTTTAGATAATATACTTTAGTGAAGTATAACCAATATATATCGGCTTCGATTTTTAGATTTATTAGAGCTAAAAACCTTTGACATGAAATTACCTTGCTGTAAACAGATGTTAATTTAATTTTAAAGCTACATCAATATGATCTCTCTATCTTAAATAATACTAAATTCACACAATTGCCTGACAATCGGAAGTCATATTTGTATAGTATATGATTATGACACAAAAGCATTCAAAAATTTTTTTTTTTTTTTTTTTTTTTGAGAACAGGATAACATTAGTGCCGGTATTCTATTCCGGATCCTGATTTTTTTTAGTCATATATTTTAAGAGACCAAACTAGAAGTCGAATCCTGAATAAGATTATTTAGATACCATCAAGTATTTATTTTTATTTTATTATATTATATAATTTTTAAAATATTTTATTAAATTTTATTTTTAACCAAATCTTTAATGTTCTTATGTCAATAGATATCTAAACAATGCGGAAATAGCGCCCTATATCTCTGGAGCAAATTATACGTTCTTTGTGCCCGAAGACAAGGCATTTGAGAAAATAGGATTCGACAGACTCTCCGATGATGTTATGGCAAGTTTACTTAATCCGTAAATTATACTTACCCTTAAACAATATCCACTTTGTAGGCCTCGCAGCGTGGCATTAAAATGCTACTGAATCATTTTGTGCGCGGTCGTCTGTACAATCGGGATTTGAGGGATAATGAGGTGTTCGAAACGATTGGCGGGGGTCATGTGAAGATCACACGCAATCCGGGCAGCAATTATACGAGCGTGAACAATGCACAGATCACGGAGAGCGAGGTGTTTGTCTATAATCTGGGCACCATGTACTACATAGACGACATACTCTACTCGCATATGCTGCGCGATCATATTACCAAATCGACCAAAACGAGATCAGATCGAAATGGCGGCGAAGCTGGCGGCGGCGGAGGATCACGCAGCACCATGCGTCCCAGCGATGTGGAGATTGTGCCCAATGAGTTCGAGACCGAGCACAATGGCGGCGACTATGCCATCCATGGCGACGACGAAGACTTTGAGGATGAGATAATAACGCCAAAAGCGTTGCCCGTCCAAATCTACGAATTGCCCAAATAGATTGAGTTCGATTTGGATTGAGTGCGTTAATCTGATTTGATCTGAGTGGGATTTTTTTTCGGGTGTGTCGACGTTTTTTGTATAGTTCTCAGCTAATTTTTTGTAACGTATTTTTTGTGTCTAGTTAGTTTTTAGTTTTGTGTGTGTACATTTTAAGTTTAGCATTGAAAACGAGGCGGTGAAACGAAGTATACTACAGCAGAAATAAATAATAAAAAAAAAAGAAACAAGAATGGCAACAACTATATATATATATATACATAAACGAGGTGTGTTCAAAAAGTATCGCGAGTTTTGAGTGTTCGCGGGTTGCGTATATTCGAATTTCGAAAACTCAAAATTCGCGACACTTTTTGAACACATCTCGTATATATATACCTAATCCTAGAGAACTTATCAGCAATTCCAATGAAGCTTGTAGAACTACGTAGCGACAAATTGCAAAACTAAACAAAAAATACGAAAACTTAGAAACGGAATTTAAACAAAAATATGAAACAAAAACGAATACTAAAAGAAAATTTCAATATATACGTATATTAAAATATATATATATATATATATATATACTATATATTTGTGCAATTAGACGCTCTTTGGGTGTTTTGTGCTTTTTTAAGAGTGAACGTAGTGAAAACATATCGGCTAAAAAAATTTAAACTTTATCGGAAATGTAGCGAAAAAAAAAAAAAATAAATAAAATAAAAATTCCAATTTGTCGTAGCCAAGCGCAATAGTTGTGAAAAATATCGTATATATATAAAAATATATATATATATCTTTATGACAGATATTTTATTTTTAGTTTATAACAATTAATATTATTATATCTGTATCTGTGTATATGAAACAACAGCAAGAAGCAATGAGAATGAAAAACATGCAATTTTATAATAGTTTGTTAAAATAAAAATAAAACCATAAAAACACAAAAGCAAAACCAAACACAAAACAAATTTCGTTTTTCAATTTTTACCATTTTACTACATATATTTAAAATATTTGTTGATTTTCTTTTTTATTATGAATTAGTTAAACGCAATACATGTAAGTATGCTTAGGATCTATATATATCTGCATTATTGTATATGATTTTTGTATGGCTTTTGTCTATATATTTTTGTTGTTCTTGTTGTATATGTGTGTATATAAGCATGTAAATAATACCTGTTATACTAATTGACCTAAAAGATAGTTATAAATGGGTTTCTTTTTCTCTCTTGTTTTGTGCTTCTTCCTTTGAAAACTTAACGTTAACAAAACGCGTGCAGTTAACAAATGTGAGGCGATCCAAAGTAACATTTTTTATTTTTATTTTTTTTGTATAATTAATATTCGAGTGGAAAGGATGTGGATGTAGTTGGATGGGGGCAGTGGACTCACTTGCCGTGCCATCAAAAAATAACACAACAATTTTCGTTTTTGGAACATTTCAAAATTAAATATAAAATGCGTATTGCTTCTATTTCTATATATATATAATATAATGTATATGTGTATGCTGTATGTACCTAAGTTCATTATATAGTAATGTATATATTATTTTAGCATGATATGGCGCTTTTGTATTGCATGTTGCGTTTCTTCATTTCATTGTTTTGTATATAGATGTTGCAACTACTCTTGAATGGCTTCAACTACTTGATGAGCAAGTAAAAGAGAGTGTGTGGGAGATAGACAGATAGAAACATTCATACATATATCTAAAAGTCTAGTAAATATGCTAAGTATTCGAGCATCGGCAGCTTATGCGCAATCGTCTCGAATCACAATGTATCAAATTCTACATTAAAATTAGTTTATATATTTTTGCTTTACTTAATATTAAACTTAAGTTGTTTTTTTTCGATTTTCGCTATTTTTTTATGCCAATTGAAATTTTTTGTTCGTGAGATCGAATTTTGTGAAATGTGGGGACAAATGATTAACGAAAATTATTTAAAAGGAAAACATACAAAATAATTCAAATAAAATCGTTACATTTCAGCTGTACTACTTTTTTGTTTTTATATATATAGTAAAATTTTTAATCGTTTGCATCTTGAGTGCTGGCATTGTTGTTGCTAGACGTTGTGGCATTTGCATTGTTTGCCTGCTGGCTGTTTGTTGTTGGTGTTGTTGTCGCTGCTGCTGCTGCTGCTGCTGCTGCTGCTGCTGCTGCTGCTGCTGCTGCTGTTGTTGATGCTGCTGCTGCTGTTGTTGTTGTCGTTGTTTCAGTCTCGTTATCACTCGGATTTAGGTTTTCGAACGTCTGCTCAGCATCCGATTCGGCAGCTGCACCGCCCACAGCGCCTTCGAGCTCATCGCACAGCTCCATTGCCACCGGCTGCTTGGGCTTAAAGCTATTGTTGTCTACATTCAGTTCGTAGCTTTTGAAGGGATCAGCCAGCTTGGCCGAGTGCTGTGCATTGTGGGATTGGGCCTGTGCTTGAGCCTGAGCCTGCGCTGCGGCACGTTGCATGCGTCGCTGTTGATTGCTGAACGTGGGACTCTCGGAGCGTGCGCGTTGCAGCAGCGGTCGCTGCTGATTATAATTGCCATCGTTCTCCCGCGAGCGTCCAAACTCAAAGCCATTATGCCACTGCACGTGCACGTTCTCATACGAGGGATCCTCATGGCGATAGCTGCTGCTCGTTTCTGTTGCCCGATTCTGACGTTTGTCGGCGCCGCAACGCAGCCGACTCAAGTTGCTGTGCAGCGGTCGAGGCGTTGAATTCGTTGCATCACGTCGCATATTCGCACTGCTGCCCTGATAGCGCATCATGTCCTGGGGCAGTGTGCCGAGGCCCAGACGTGGCGTGCCATACGGATTGGACATTTGTGAGGCCACCGAGGCGGTGTCACAATTGACGCAATCGCGCGAGAACATGAAATTAAAGTCAATTACCTGCTGAAGAAGCCACAAAATTAAATTAATTTAGTTAATGGAGAGTGATGTATTTTAAGGCTCACTTTGCACTCGGGTCCCTGGCCAATCCACAGTGGCAGCCACTTGTTGACCAGCAGCCACTGCAGACTGGACTTGGATATGCGATTGAAGGTGTTGTTGCCGCCATCAGCAGAGCTGCTCGAGCGTGCAGCCGTTGCTGCTGCTGCTGCAGCTGTTGCTGTAGTTGTTGTTGAGCTTGATTTCTTGGGCGCCGCACCTGTGGCTGACTTGTCGGCACTGCCGGTAGATGCAGCTGTGCTGGACTCCTTGTTTGCCTTGCTTGTAGATTTGACTTTTGGTATAGCACCTGTGGGTCGCATTGCAGCTGCCGAGCTGCATGCCGCCTCCACATTTAGCTGTTGCTCCTCAGCGGCCGCTGCGGCTGCTGCAGCTGCAGCTGCGATTACTGCTGTCGCCGGACCAGCGGAGGACGAGCGTGCAGCACGCTCCATGGACACATTCGGGGTCAACGGCGAACAGTGATGCGCAGCAGCAACAGCAGCAGCTGTCGTCTTGTATATATTGGTCATGCTCTGCGAGTTCTCGCCATGCAGGCAGCTGAAGAAGGACGAGGCGCTGTTCTTGACGGGCACCTTGACATTGCCGTAGTCAGCCATGCTCGCGGCTGCGGCCGCTGCAGCGGCGGCGGCAGCAGCAGCCGCACTCGAAACACCAGCACCACCGACACCACCAATTCCAGCCACACCACCAGCACCCACATAGCCCTGGCAATTGGGCACAGTGCAGCTGGTGGTATTAGCAGCTGGCGCTGCTGCCGCACCATTCGCATTCAGACGTATGTGGCCAACGGTGCCGAAGTGCGAGTGGCCCAGCACTGCGTAATGCCCGCCCAAATTGTAGTGGTCAATGTTGCCGCAGGAGGAGCTCAGATGCCGCTCGATGCGTCCAATGCCATGGCCCAGCACATCCAGGCGTGTGTAGAGCGGCACACGACTTGCAGCCGCAGCGGCTGTGGTGCGATAGAGCGGCTCATCGCGTATCTGCTCGTAAATGTTCTCATAGCGCATGCTGCCTGCCGCAGCATAGGGTAGATTATAGCCATCCGTTGATTCAGTGTCGTCGAAGCTGCGCTGTCGCTGACAATTCGAGCGATTGCTTGAATACAGCGGAGCACAGCGCAGACCGCTGCCATAGCGATTGCCTGTGAACGGGAAAGAAAGAAGGTGTTATTAGAGATACTTGAAGATTGGGTATTTTATAATATATAATAAAAAATATTTTATAGTATATATTAAAAATATTTAGATTATACATCAAGTTTGGGGAAATTAAGTACTCTGGCTTCTGTACTCTTCTGTATAATATTGTATTGATATTACAGACAAACAGGCAGAATTTTTATGACCATACCGAAACATATTAAACATCTCCTTATACAATATATAATATATAGCAGATAGCTTAAATTATATCTATATATGGTATATAATATGTAGAAGATAGCTAGCGAAGCATTTTAAAAGTATATCTATATATACACGACTGATTTTTGTTTAATCATAGAAAAAACAATTGTTTTTATGTGGAGATCTCACATTCAAATCTACTTTAATCAAATAAAATCATTATCATCGTCAACAGCAAAAAAAAGGTGAATTTAATCTTTAACAAAATATATAAAAAAAACAAATAAAATAAAAAAAATAAAATAAAAATAAAAAAGTTAAAAATACCTTGGGTTTGTCAAATATGGGTAACCTCATCGAATATGGACAACCCTGTAGCTTATAATATCTAGCAGATGGGCATCATATAGTTTAGTTGCTCGTTATAGACTTTACTGAGTTATAGATTAATGTACACTTTACTGAGTTATATAGTCAAATTACACTCTTACATTATATCTATATCAGTTCGTTCTTATCCAAAATTATAGATGGAGTACTATTTTAATGTTTTAACATTGTGATCAGACTTTTTTAAAATTATACTTATACAGATATACAATCTGTCGTATATTCTAATATCAATACACATCTTTATAATCTATCTGATACATCTACTCTTTCAACATGATAAAATTGCGATTATTTACATAGTGAGTACGTAGCTTAATTGAAACATATTTCATTCTTATCATAAATATATATAAAATCTCAACAGACTACTCTAGTCTTTTTTAATAATGACATATATCCACTCGTATAATAAGCCACCTAACACATCTATATAAATTTCTAATATATTCGTCTACACTTAGTTGTTTATTTTCTGATTAACACTTTTTCAATTATTTTGTATCAAAATAGTTAATAAATATGTTATGTCATGTCTGTCTATTCATCCATGAAATTAACGTAAATTATATTAGTCAAAGAATGCGAATAAACAGACATGGCAAAAAAACAGAGTTCTGATCAAAAACATTTACAGTTTATACGCTTTCATCAGCATTCTTTAATAAACGTGTTTATCGTTTTACAAACCGAGACACACGTAAACAAGCATATCAACTCAAATTCTATCTATTATCACACATATTTATAAATAAATTATTCTGCCTAGTTCTCAAATATAGTCTAGACTTTTAGATAGACATATACTTTCATATCGATTCCTCCAATTTCTCTAAATAAATTTACATTAATTTGTTCTGTCTTTTCTTGTCTATTCTATTACATTATATATATACTTATATTTATTCTCGAACTACTTATCAATAATTTTGACCTTCTACAAAACTCTATCAGTCTGACTGACTTACCATTTTGCATATCAATGCGAAAATTACGTCGATAGCCCAAGCCGGAGCGCACCGCTCTGGGGACATCGTAGGCAGCCGCTGTGGATGCGGAGCGATCGTATAAATCATTGCGATAATTATTCATGGGCAGCATGCGCGCTTGTTGTTGTTGTTGTTGCAGTTGTGGTGTTGGTGCTTGTTGCTGTTGTTGTTGTTGTTGTTGGGCTTGTGGCTGATTATTGTTGGCACTGGCTTCACTTGCTGCTGGCTGTTGTTGTTGCTGCTGCTGCTGCTGTTGCGGCTGCTGAGCTGCTTCCTCAACATTTGCAGGGGCATTGGCATTGGCATTGGCCACAACAACTTGTTGGTTATTATTATTGTTGTTGCTGGGCTGTCCAATTGGCGCATAGATGTTCTCATAGTGCGGATGATTAGCTGGCTGCTGCTGCTGTTGCTGCTGTAGTGCCGGAGTTGGTGGTGCTGCTGCGGCAGCAATGATGTTGCCATAAACAGCACCGCCGACAGCGCCCTCCATGCTGCCCTCAGCCTGGCTATTCTCATCATCCAACAGCGCTATGGCCAGCGAGGCCGCTTGCCTGAAAATGATAAAGTGTGACTACAAAATATTTTCAAGTCTGGCAAACTTGGCTCACTCACCTTGCCAACGCGCCCTGCTCTTCCATTCACAAGGGCTTATCTATCATACAGACGCCCGCATAGCTGCGTCCGATGGTCATCAAAGCGGGCAATATACGCCAGCTGTCCGAGTCGGGGCAATAGACCTCAACGGAGGCCAGGTTCGAGGTGCCATCATCACCGCCCACCACATACAGCAGACCATCGTGTGCCACAACGCCAGCATTGCGACGACAATACGACATATCCGCCACTGAGCGCCAGGTGTTTGTCTCGTAATCATATGCCTCCACCGATTTCCGAACCATCGGCCCATCATGGCCGCCCACCGCATATAGGATATTATTGAGCACACCAACGCCGGCGCCGCTGCGACGTGAACACATTTCGGCAATGGGAGACCAGGTGTCCGTGTCGGGATTATAGCGTTCCACCGACGCCAGACATTGGCGCGAGAAGCCATCGTAGCCACCAACGGCATAGAGCAGACCGTTGACCACGCCCACGCCCACCGAACTGCGACGCGTCGACATGGAGGCAATAAAACGCCAGACTTCAGTCTTCGGATCGTACATCTCAGCGCTGGACAAACCGGTGGTGCCATCAAACCCGCCAACGGCATAGATACACCCATTGAGGACGGCCACACCGAGTGTCGAACGACGCGCCTCCATATTGCTGCAGTTGGCCCACTGATCCGTGGCCGGATCATAGACATCCACAGTCCGCACGCGCAGCGAGCCATTGAAGCCGCCCACGGCATAGACCTTGTCGCCCAGCACGGACAGGCCGCTGCGACAGCGACGATTGGGCATCTCGGCTGCCTGATACCATTTCTCCTCGCGCAGATCATACCACTCCACGGAGCGAATGGCTTTGGGTGCCTGTCCGCCGATAACTAGCAAAATCTTGGGCATGCCCACGGGCTTGCGGGGCACAGTACGTGCCGATTTAGTTTCTGTGGGCAGCAGATGATAGGTCAAAGCTTCGATAATCAGATTCTTGCACTCAATGTTGCCCTCGAGCAGCATCTCCTTGTACACACGCTGGGTGATGAACTCCTTGGATAGGAATGGCAGACGCACGTGCTCCATCAAAGCCGAGGTGAATTGCTCTCTCATCGGCACATCGTAGCGCAGCCAGCCAATGACGCACTCATAGACGCGCTCCTCATTTGGCACCGAGATGCGATCATTGGATATCAAATTAATGACCTGCTCATGCGTGAGATTCAGAAACTCGTCAAACTGAATGACCTCGCTGCAAGAGAAGCGAAAAACAAGTTAGGGTGTGTGCGTGTGTGTTTATGTGTTTGTCATCAAATTTGCTCAATTATCGCATAACTTGAATATATGATATATATATACAGATATACTATATAAACTGGTTAAAGTGAGCGGTTAATGAGATTAGGGTTTATGCTGATTAAGTGTTTTTGGGATAAGCAAACTTTTACTTTAACCATTTAAATTGAATGATATAGGGTATTTCTGTTCGCTGGTTTCTAGAAATTCTTTCTACACATACAAAAGTACTCAAAAGTAGCTCAATGGCTTATATATTATATATTATATTATGATAATTTATAGCTTTTTATGTATAATATTATATTATGGTATTATATAGCTTTACTGATTTAAGTGCGTGTTCCATGAGCTCATAGGGTATTTAAGTCTAGAGATTAGCTGATTTCTAGAAATTTTATGCATAAAACAAAACAAGTAAAAGTACTTTAGTCAAGGCTGCTCGACTAAAATATCTTCTTGGTATCCTTGGAATCGAAAATCGAAAAAATACAATATGTACATAAATTTGATATCTAGAGCTCTCATGGTTTAAAACCCACGCTCAAAAAATGCGATCAAATTATCGATTGATTTGGGCAGTTATTCAAAGTATAGCAAAATCAAATTTGTATAAAATCTACATTAAATTAAATGCAAATTTTAGAGATTCTAGCTTTAAAGACATGAAAGATATAAATAAAAAACTAACGATTGAAAAGGTTTTAATCGATAACATTAAAACGAAAATAATGATCGACCTAAAGATGATGATCTAAAAACTAAAGAGGCTAAAGAGGTTTTTAATTTATATTAAAGCAGCATAACTATTAACTATAACTATTATCAATTTTTTTTTAAGAAAACCTAATATGCACTTTATAGGAACCTACAACAAAATTTCAAGTCTCTAGCTCTTTTATGTACTGAGATCAACGCGTTCATACAAACAGCCAGACGGACAAGGATAAATCAACTCAGCTGATCAAGAGTATATATACTTTAAGGGATCTGCCACGCCTCCTTCTGCCTGTTACATAGATTGTCACAAAATTATTATACCCTGATTTACCATTTTCAATGGATTCTGGGTATCAAAGTTCCTAAAGTTGTTCAAGCAGTTGTTAGTTTATTCGTTTTCTATGAATAATCCATTCGGAAGTCTGTTTTACGCTCAGTCAAACTAATAATCATATATCAGATTACTAACAAATCTGAATTTGATTGAATGATTGACTGATCGATTGATTGCCCAGTTGTGCACTCACTTGAAATGTTGTTCAATATACGTCTCGGCATAGTTGAGCAAATCCACGCAGCCATGCAGATCGGCGAATTCACGAATGCCCAAACAATTGCTGGCATCCAATTGAGTCTGTAGAAAATCACAGCACGCATCCCGCACATCCGTGAGCTGCAGCAGATTGGCGGCCGTCAGCAGGACCTGCACATTGTCCTCGTTTACCTCCACATTCGATGTGTACACATAGTCGATGAGCAGCTCCAGAGCACGTGCGTCCACGCTCTGCAGTGTGATGCGCGACTTGCGCGACTCCTCGAAGCTGGTGAACATGGCAAAGAAGTAGGGACTGCACGAGGCCAAGACCATGCGATGGGCATGAATCTCCACATCGTCGGCGACCAGAATGACATCACATAACTGTTTTTGTCTGCGAATGAAGTATGGATCGTATGAGATTTGTGTTATTGAGTAAGGTCAGCACGTTTTTTAGTCACTTTGTATAAACTTTCTATAAAATATCGCACAGTGGTGCGTGAGATATTTAACATAAAATAAACTAAGTATTCATATAATATTTAAAAATATATTAAATATATTTATAAGAAATGTAATAAAATAATTAACATTCAATTAATTAAGTATTCAGATAATATTTAAAAATAATATAATATAAAATAAAATAAAATAATTAACATTATATTATACAAATAATAAATTAAGTATTCATATTACATATAATAATGTATATGAGTTTTTTTAATAAAAATAATTTAAATAATTCATAATAGGTATTATAAGAAATTTAGCAATTTTTTTTTTCTTGTTAACATATATTTTTATATAATATATATATATATATATATATATATATATTTTATACTTGTTTTTGTTGATTAGTAGTTTTTTTAAGAATAATAAACTTTACTAAAAAAATATATATATATTTTTAAATATAAAAATACCTCTATAAAAAAAACTGAAAATACTATAACAAAAAAAAAACCATTTAAAAAAAATATATATATACTTAAATTATACAAAAAAAAAAAAAAAAAATTAACTGATATACTTTATTTTTATAACAAATAAAATGAATAAATACTTTGCTTCAATTTAATTTATATACATAAATCAATTATTTAAACATTTCTTTGTAATAGTCAAATTTAAACTAAAAACGAGCTTTAAAGTCCATTGGACCCACGGTGCGTAGCTCGTTTAGGGCATTGGCTTACAGAAAACCAAAATAAAGAAAAGAAACCAAAACAAGTTTTGCTGTTAACGAAAAAAAACAAAAACTATACAAATATTTCCATTAAGGTATTTTTCCATATAGACGACATCTAATCAGCTGCCCATACGGAAGTGGGAAGTGAACAAATAAATTCAAAGAAGAAAAAAATTAACACGAAATAAACGAAAAAACCGGGGCAATTTCAAGTTCAAGGGCAATTTATATTTGTTAAATGCGAAAACAAAACAATAATAAAACACAAAAAAAAAAAAAGAAAAGCAAACTAAACGGCTCATCATTATAATCAAACCAAAGTCGAATATTAATGGGAATGGCCTCTTGACAAAAGCGAATACATACATACATCTGGCGACAAAATCGAGAGGTGTATATATGTATATGTATATACATACATACACACACAGACATATTGTGCATATGCATATGTATGAGCGTGTGCGTGTAAGTATGCACTGTTTGTACATACTTTATCGCCGTTTAAAGTTGAAAGACAAATAAAGCGCAATGCGCAATTATGCGAGCGAAAGAGAGAGGGAGAGAGAGAGAGAGAGAGAGAGGGAGAATAGATGGCCAAGAGATCAGCAACAGCAACTGTTGACCGCGTCTCGACAGATTTTTGGCCCATTATAAAAGTCATATTTTTGCCAAGACCAAAATAAATTCATATTTATACATATGCCCATTAAAATGCGAGTCAAAAAGGGCATATTGACTATGACAAGCAATATGTAACATTGGCTCATGAGAGCTACAGGATGAGGTGAGTCAAATGGGCATATTGACTATGGTCACTCAGTATGTAATACTTGTAATTTAGTATTGTATATACTACTATTTTTATTAGGTACTCTATACCTACCCTACTTTAGTCTACAGGGTATTTACTAGCTTGCCTATGCTACACTTGTTCTTAATTGCGAAATAACTGCAAGAGCTAATTGTCCCTTTGCCAGCTATTGGTTCATTATATTTGCATTACATTTCCCGATGCCCTTTAGATATAGGTCAAACGGGTATGAACTATTAATAGCATCAAAAACAAAGAAACCAAAACAGAAATATATATCTAAGTTTATATTTTTTTGGTAAATTTTTTTAAAAATCACGAACAAAAAAACTTGGAAAAGAAATATATCTGTCTTTTTTTGTAACTGAATGTTTTGCTATGTAGAATTGTAGGGTAACTATAAGTCGCCTGCATATTTAGTTTTGCTCAACTTTATGTGCTCTTTATGTTTATCGCATGAAAATAAATCTTAGAAAATTTGATATTTTTTCAATTACAGGGTATTTTAAAGTCAGTTTACTGTACTTTTACTGCACTGAACATGCTTATATGCTGAATTTTTGTGTGTATGGTTTATATAGAACTGAAGTAATTATAATTCAACTGCTCTAATTAGCTGCAGGGTATCAGCTGGTCGAGCACATACTTCATTTTGAAACTTTAATTTCTTTTGTATGCAACAGGATATGTTCTTTCACATTTACAAGGTATCTTTAGTCGAGAACTAATATTTGAAGTCAAACCAAAGTGGCAAGGTATGTCCTTCTACATGTATAGGGTATCTTTGAACGATAACTTTTATTTGTTGCCTTTTTCGTCTTAGCTTAAATCCTATATACTTTCACTCATTTACAGGGTATCTCATGGTCGAGTCACTACTTTAACTTACTTGCGCATCTCGTTCATGGCGTCAAAGGAGCGCGCCGTGTGCTGGTCGTTGCTGTACTGGCCGACGGTGCCGCGCTCCTTGCCGTTGGGTCGCTGCCGCTGGGAGCTCTCGTCGAGGCTGTTCTGGCTGGCGTAGCGCAGCAGGCAGCTGCCCCGTTCCAGGCCGCTGCCCTCGGCGGCGGAATTCTGTGGCTGCTGCTGCTGCTGCAGCAGAAGGCGCTGACGCTGGGCCACGCCTACGGCGACGCCTAGACCAGGTGCGGCCATGGGACCGCCAGGTTCTAGCAGCAGAGGCGCCGCAGGCGCACCCGCGCCCGCTTCACCGTTATTCTGTTGCTGCAGCTGCTGTTGTTGCTGTTGTTGTTGTTGTTGATTCTGCTGCAGATTGCCATTGCTTAGGTTGCTCATAATACCGATCGTATATTTGGTTAATAATGCAGTCAGCGCTATCATTCACACACACGTTCACACAGCACGCGCGGCAGCGGAATGTAGCTAACAAAAATTTGTTATTCTTTTTTTTCTTCACGCAACTCCGCAAGTTGCAACTTGTAAAAATCGAGTCCGTCGAAAAACTGAAAAAAATACCATATGATTTCTGGCATCAATAAGTTAACAGTGCACTGTAAAGTTACTTAACAGCAAACGCTACTGTTAACCGTTTCAAACAAATTTAAATTAAAATGAATGTTATATTTTTAATAAGCATTAGCAATCAACAGTAGTAAACAAAATTGCAAGATTTGACTTAATTTTACTTTTAAAAACAACAAAATTCAATTTTACAACTAAACGCATATATTCATAACAGTTCAATTACAGCACGACGATTGTGGCGGTAAGACAATTCACGGACCAATGCTCATTAGAATTGCTCCTCATTTAACAGAAAAATCTCGCATAACATAATAACAGCATCAGGCTGGAATAACGTAATAACTGTTTAGCATGGCTTTTAATTTAACAAATTTATATTAGAAAAATATGAACCACACACTCGTACACATGTACGAAAGTTAATTTTATTTTAAATATTCTTTCCAAGTTGTTACGGACAAAATACCAACTGCACCTAGGTGGCAGCGCTGCCAGAATCATCGATAACATCTAGCAACTATCGATGCACGCATCATAATTTTTAGGGCGGTGTTCGCATTTTGTTTTCATTAATTTGATGCTCAAAAATTGTTAATTAACTTTACATTAAGACACAATTCAGAATGCAATTAATGGAGAAATGTGTATTAGCCGCTGCAGTGCTGTGCATTCTGCTGCAAACAGGTAAGTGGCATGCGTAATTGACGAAAACAAACACTCAAACTCCAATTTGTCTCGTGGTGTCTCAATCTTTGCAGCTTCGGCCATCAAATGCTGGGAATGTCGCTCCGACAGCGATCCCAAGTGCGGAGATCCCTTCGATAACAGCACGCTGGCGATCACCGATTGCCACCAGGCCAGCGAGCTGGAGCACCTGAAGGGTGTCCGGCCCACGATGTGCCGCAAGATCCGCCAGAAGGTGCACGGGGAGTGGCGCTACTTCCGCAGCTGCGCCTACATGGGCGAGCCGGGCATCGAGGGCGACGAACGCTTCTGCCTGATGCGCACCGGCAGCTACAACATCTTCATGGAGTACTGCACCTGCAACAGCAAGGATGGCTGCAACGGCGCTGGCCAGCAAAGGAGTAGCCTGCTCCATGCCCTCTTTGGCACCTTTGCCGTCGGCCTTGTGGCGCAGTTTCTGCGGCAATAGTTGCGCCGTCGCCTCTAGCGAATGACAACTGTACTCGAATACTGTTTGTGTAATTTTTAAATGTGCCTTCGAACTCGAACCAAACTTAACAAATGGAACGCATTTCCGTCCAGCCTTTGCGTACACAACTAGACATATCTACACACACATACATACATATATGTATTACAATCGAATATATATATATATGCATATCGATATATATTTATATATATATATTCACATTCCATATCAATTAAGTTGAAAGCGCAATCTCGTTTATTTTGTATGCCCAATTTTACACTTGTTTAGTTTAAGTGACGAAAGTTTACAAATTTTTATTGTAATACAAAATAGAACATTTTTACAACCGAATAAAATACATACATTTAAATCTAAACATTAATTATTTCTTTTAATATTTGAAATTGTTTAATATTTTGGTTATTTTTGAATAGATATCCCAATACCAAATATATTTTATGTCCAAAAATGAACTAGCTACTCGCTGTTAGTTCTTCATACACTTAATCAATTTTATAAGTACAAAGACCGAACTAGTTCCCGGTTGACAACGCTAGCTTGCAATATGTTGCTTTTTATTTATAAAAAATTTTCAAATTTAATATATTTGTATGCTCAATTAAAAAATGTAAAAAAAAAACTATTCCTTAATCTTAGTTCTTTAAGCACTTAAACCCAGTTGCTCAGTTGTTTAGTTTAAAGTTTGCACTTATTGGAAAGCGAACTAGCTCGTCGCTGTAAACTAAGTTTTGTAGCTAACTCCCCACATAGTCAAAATCAAAAGAGCGAACTAGTACAAGTACTTTATTCACTAACTATATTAATTTAGAATGAAAATGAAATATTTTTTTGTTTCTCTATTAATAAAAAAAAAGTAAAAAAAACCTGAACTAGTTTCTAGCTTTTGCCACAACTAAAGGTGTTGTATACACCTGTGTTGTATGGTTAGTGCTTTTGCTTATGCACTAAATGAATTTTATAAGCACAAAGACCGAACTAGTTCCTTGTAGACAGTTCAATTAACTAATTTTTTTTTAATTTTACTTTAATTTTATTTTTCGTTAATTCCCGTCTAACTTCAAAGAGCGATATATTAAAATGATCTTAGTCTCATATATTTATTTAATAAATCCTGTAGCTTACGCAAGCGAACTAGTTCCTCTGTCTATATGATTTATCTCATTCAGAAATGAGCCATAGTTTTAGTTCCATAGTTTTAGTTTGATATTTGGTAAAATGTCGTATATTATTGATGCCTTAATTAACAAAATATGTGTAATTTAGTAACGGAATCATGTATCGAGTAAAAGCATAACTTGTAGGAACTAATATGACACATAATATTCCTAGCATAATTGCATTAAAGACAACAATTTCATGTTCAGCAAGATCACTATTGACTATGTATTTACATATCCTATCAAATATAATGATCTCTTATGATTTGTCGTATATTTTTTTCTTCATGACAATCAGCTCTCGTCACTCGCTCAACGATACTTATCGTCTCATACGACGCATTGTGACGTGTGAGGCCCACCAACGAGTACATTGCACGAGAGCAGTTCGGCGCCATTGGCGAATTGCAAATTCTTTCCTTCTCGTGTCTTCGGTGTTTGTGCGCGTCGCTCGATTTGAATTCATGTTTAAACGTGTTAAAAATGTGTTTCAAAGCTTAAAATCTTATGTATTCGCTTGTTAAGTACATTTGCTATTGTTTAATTGTTAAGAACATTTTGTATGCGTATTTATTTGAATGCGTTTATTTCTGTAAGCGAAAAATTTCGTGTGCGCTAAAAGCGCCGTTATTTTTTTTTTTTTTTTACCAGTGTTGCCCTATTTAAAAAACATAGCTTTATTGTGCGTTCTGTGTAATTTGTGTGAAAAGTTTCGCAATTTTGCTCAATTTTTTTTGATAAAGAAAATAGTTATAAAGAATAAAGTAAAATAGTTGGAAATGAATTTATCCGCCGAATTTTGGAAGGATGTGGACGTCCTCTTAGACAGCAGCAAATGCATAGAAAATTGTAGCAGGTTAGTTTTTAGTTGAAGTAAGTTTTGCAATTTATTTTTACATTAAAAAACAATAAGAAATATTTTAAAAATTGTACATTGTATTATTATTAATCATTTTCAATGAGCTGCGGCCTCTCACAGCGCCATTTGAAGGGCGAATAAAGCGAGCAGCGCTGCTGAGGTCATTGCCACAAATCGTCCTGCCGACGAGGCATTGCACAGATCACCTTTGCAGGTGTAACAGCTCTCCACCTGGCGGCTGTGCGTCACTGTGCACACGTTCTCCTTCTGGCCAACCACCTCGAAGTGACAGTCGCGCGAAACAATTACGCCAGCGCGATCTACAAGTAGAAAAGAATTTGAATTTGAATTTGATTTGATTATTTTTTGGTTTTTGCTTTAGAATTTCGAAGAAGTTTTCCTCATTTGAATAGGTAAGTTAATGAGATATTTGTTGTGTATTGTGTCATGCTAATAATTCTGTTTTCTAGGCAGGTGTGTGCTAGCTCGAAGCGTGCTTCAGATCAAGGCTGTGGGGCAGGTTCAACTTCCATCGTTGTCTCATTGGAAATAATTTCTTAAATATGTATGTATGTATGATAGAAAATCCAGCGAGTGCAGCTGTTATAAAGAGCAGCGAGTCTCATTTCAACGAATTCTTATTGCTTTGCGGGTTTCAAATGTAGAACCTACCTGGTACTCGGTACTTGGTACTCGGTACTCTTTCTTTTCACGATGCTCGAAGCACTAAGTTTCTTCAAAAGCTTTTATAGCTTTCTAAAGCTTTTAGAGCTACGCAGCTCTGCCTAACTTAAGAATTTGAATCCAGGTTTTAGGTGCTATGCGTTTTATGTAAAAAAGATAGACGATTGTCAAAGTATGGTTATGAATATGCCTATGCCTATGTTTGAATAGTATCTGCGTCGCCCTAAAATATACTTAGTTATAAGTTAAATGTCAATGTCGAAATACATGTGCTTAAAATTCTCTATCTTACGCCTATGTTAAAACAATGGCTTAAGATTTCTGTAAGGAGTTGCTGCAAATGAGCTAATCAGTTAATCATTAAAAAAAATATATGTAGATCAAATTAAATTAATTTTATAAATGAATAGGCTGTTTTAACAGTGTGTCAATGCCTAAAAAACTAACTTATGTAAATTGCAGTTGTTATTAGATGTCCAGCTTTATATTAACTGTATTATGAACAGTCGATGCCTTGTCACGTTTTATATTAGCTAAAATCTGAAGAGTCAATGTCTATTCTTAAGAAACTACTTTATACTTCTATGTACAACAATTGAAACGAAGTTCGTAATTCTATTCTGTTCGATTCTATAGAAATTATAAATAATAGTTGTAGTATCATGGATAATTTTCAGATATATATATGCTGTCCTACTATATTATATATGAATATAGGTTTCATATCTCATTGATTTGTTATTTAAATATTGAATCTCGCCAACTTTGCTTAGTCAATGTTTTTTTTTTTTTTTTTTTTTTTTTTGCGTAGAATTAGAAATTTTCTTTGTAATATCTTTTATTTTTATTTTATTGAAATGATCGAGATGAGGTTGTTAATAGATTTTCAAGTTTTTACTGCTAGGCCAATAAATTGTTTAAGTATCGTGAGTCATATTTAGTTATAGATGTTTTACAAATACAGATATATAAATATAGTTTATCTGTTAATTTCTGTATAATCACATTTTAAATTAATTTTGGTTTAAATACTATATTAATTAGCATTTATTACAATCATTTTTGATTTTGATACTATATTTATTAACTGATAGTTGATTTGTTCTGGGTTAAAAAATTGTTTTTTTTGTTGTTTCATAAATATTTAAATTTTCGAAATTTTAAATGAGAAAATTTAATACGAAGAACAATTTTTTTTTTTTTTTTTTTGCTATGAATTGATTGTATAGAAATATAATCAAATCTTATAAATTCATTGTATATATTTTTATGTATCTATTATTTTTATCTGCATCTAGAATATTTATTCATCTTTATTTCCCACTTGCTTCTTTGACATTTGTATTATTCTCACATTTGGTGTTATATATTTAGTAATGTTTCAACGGCTTTTATATACGTTTTGTATTTTTGTTTTGCTTTATTTAACGAATTTTATTCTCAATTGTCTTATTTACATTAGAATTTTTGAGTATTCAACAATCGGTTTTTGTGTTTTTGACCCACGCAAAGCTTTATTTTTATCGCATGACTTAAATGTAAACGAACTTTTAGCTCAGCAAATTTGCGTTTTTTGAGTGATTTCGGAATTTTTTATATATGAACATGCTAATCAAATCGAATCGGCCTCCGGATCGAGTTGACGCGTCTACGCAATGACATCACTAATAATAATTAATTTAGTTTGCTTTTTATGTGTGCTCAAGGTGTGAGCGACGTCGCCGTCGTCGCCTATTCATTGCGAATGCAAATCATGTGGAAAGTGGGAGCAGGGGCAGGGGCAGGGGGCAGGGGACGAGGCGTGGCTATAAGTAGGACAATGGTTTTACTTACCGCTGGTGACCACCTTGTTGCACCTGGTCACTGGCTGCAGCTGCTCCATGGTGCTCGGCCTAGCCACAGTGTCGCAATCCACCTGTCGTATATTCGAGGTTGCATCCAGTTTGTCCTTGCTGCAATTCACATCCGTCAGCGATTTGCATTGATAGCATTTGATGGCAGTTGCTGTCGATGAGAGAATTATGAGAGATGAGCGACGAGCGAGACGAGACAAGGTCAAGTTTTATTTTTGAGCTACAAATACAATTTGCATAGTTACAACCAGTTTGCCTGAGACGCCCTCAGCTACGCTTGGCTCGTTATCTAACGCCTACTGCGAATTAGCGTTTCCACCTGGAAGTCTCTGTCTCTCTCTCTTTATACAAGCATTTAACTATTTACGTTCGTTTTCGCTATGAAGTCAGCGGAGCCGATATCTACGTCTTACTATATAGCTCGTAATACGTGCACAATATGACATTCTATTTTTCATTATTTAATGTTTTTTGATGCTTTCTTCATTGTACTTTTTTTGGAATTCTTGATTCGAATTGTCTTCAAAATATTTTATTTTTACCAGATGTTTCGTTTCGTGTTTAAATCAACAATTTATTGTGAAAGATTTTTATTAAATTTTTTTTTTCAGTATTTGATGATGAAAATACGATTTTTTATTACTTTAAATATTTATTAGAAAATTTATATGGTTTTGTGCAGTTAGTTTTTCAATTTTATAAATTAAGAGGTATCTATTTAAGAAATATATATTTTTAATCAATTTCTTTGAGCCTACTTAGATTTAAAACAAGTGTTTCTTTAGTTTTGATTGATTTTCTATTAATTTAATTCATTTATATACAATTTTGATATTGCCTAAGTAAGGCAATATAAACTTCAAACTAGTTCTGTTTTGTATTTTCCTCGATTTATTTTTCCGCTATTTGACAATAGTATTTTTACATATTTCTCAACTTTTGTTATGCTAAAAGAAATTTGAATTTCCTATTATAATTGTTAATACTATACTAATTTATATATATATTTTTTTTAAATTTTTTAGAAAAATTTTTTGTATCCGAGTCTCAGCATTTACAAACTTCAAATATCAAAGTTATTTAGGCTAGGCATTACTTTTGCCCTCTTCACTTATATAACAAATTTCAAACAGGTTTCCAACTCAAGCTTTGAATTTCATTTCTGACCCATTTGCGCACAAATTGTATTTGAAAGATTTGGAAACTTTTTTTGTTTTCCATGATAAAATAATCAAACTTACCACTGTGCACGAGGCACATGGCAATTAGCAAACAGGCAAACATTTGTTTCAGCATTTTCCACAAATTTTTATATATATTTCTATATTGCTTAAACTTTTGATTTCACGAGCGTTTTGAACCGTTTCACAGTCGACGAACAACTGAATGCGCATTTCGTTTGTTTGTTGCTGCTGCGAACTTGTTTCGAGTGCGCAGCGTTTGCAAAGCTTCTTCAGCTTAAATTGTTTAAATAAATTTTGTGAGTGGAACTCAAAACGAGTTCGCTGCCAATGAGAGCGACTGAAAATGAACAACAACAAAAACTAGAAAATGAAAAGTAAACAGAAAAACTATTTTGTTTTGATCTGTAGCTTCGCTTTTGTAGAGCGCGCATGTGTGAATGAGTATCTGTATGAGTGTCGCACTCTCTATATCTCTCATTCTCACTCTATCTCTCTCTCTCTCTCTCTGTCTGTGGGTGACTCTTGCGGTTGATCAGTTTTTCTTTAATTTAATTTACTTTAACTGAATTTAATTGCAAGCTGACACAGTTTTCCGCACTACGTATTACACGCATACCTGCGTATGCTATGTGCTATGTTATACCCTGTACTAGTTAAAAATTATAGAAATGAAAGTAATGAATATAGCAGATCTTGCTTTGTAATTGATATACCCTGAAATCTATTGCAAATGGGAAATCAATCAATTGTGTATATTTTACTGTTTGTATAGGTGAAAAAGTTTGAATTTAAACATTGCTTCGGCTAGTTTATTACAATTCTGAAGAAAAATGAGACAGATTTTAATTAAATTAATTATAGCTTTAATTAGATTAGATAGAAAAGTTAGCACAATTCCTAAAAATAATCTAATAAATTATTAGTATTTCAACAAATTAACGAACATCATAAATGATCTATTATTTGTCCTATATATCATAGTATTTATTCATTAATTTAAAAAAAAGGCAAAAAAAAAAGTTTAAATTTTTAAAAAAAAATTTTCGATTATAATTTTTATAATAATTTATCTTTCTTATATTTTTTACAAATTTTATTCTAAACTAAAAATCGAAATCTCTATTTTACATTTTTTTATACACATATTTTTTTTAGACAATTAGAGTCCACAAAAAAAAAGTATTAACTTACAAACTCTAGATTTTTTTTAAGTAAACTAGAAGTGGTTATACCCAGTATTAAATAAAAATGGGAAAGAAATGGTATCATAATGCAGTGCAAATGTAGCTAGCAGACAAAAGAAAGCATGACAAGCCCCATAAATCATCCATATATATTCTTGATTAGGCGTAACAGCCGATGCGATATAGCGCTGTATTTATATCTGTATCGATCTTGGAATCCGCAAGATTTGTATAAGACTATAGGTTTTTGTCAAATAATCGATATTACATTTTCTTGTTCATATAAATTAAAACTCAATTGAAGCTCAGTTTTTTGACACAAATTATGAGTACTTTTTGCATATTATAATAATTTACAGATTACATATATATGTACATATATTTAAAAAACTTCTTCTTCTTCTTTTGAACTCAATCCTATTATAGCTTAGTTCTGAACAGTTGCAATTGTTTTTCGTTGAGCTATACTTAAGGCAATTAAATAGAATCTGTTTCAGCTCTCACACTTGGCTAGAAATGTAGCCCGCTTGAGTACGTCTTTTTTAATGCGTTCCTTCATCTTTTCATACCTGTCTGTCGTAATGTCTGCGTTTAGCGCCATTATCCAGGCTGATTGCCATTTATTGTACCTGATATTTGAGCTATTGAGTATGTTAAAATATTTGCTGTCTGTTGTCTTGGTGATGAGCCCTGCAGCCAACAAGCCAGCCAGCCAGTCAGTCGCAATGAGCAGCTCAGACAGCATTGACTTTTTTAAAATCCTCGTAACAAAGGAAAACCCTTTCTTCTGTACACCATTCAGCAAATGGCAAACGAATTTATAGCATGCCAATGCCTTTTCCCTGTTTGTCTGTTTACCAGCTGGTTATCAATGAGACGTACTTTGAGTACTCAGGTTAAAGTGTCTTGAGTAATCAGTGGCAATTTACAGTCTTTCGTCTTTTTTTTTTTTTTTTTTTTTTTCAAAATACTCACTCAATTTATTGTGCTCCGATGGAAATATACCGGGCTTTGTTTTGGTTTTCGCTCAAAAGCGCACACCTCTTCGCCTACCTGTTATAATAAGCTTTGGCTCAGCTTTCAGCTTGAATTGTCTAGCAAATGCATTCAACTCGTTTCCAAAGCTTCAATTGATCTATAATAGTTGTATATCCGATTTGATTAGTTTTTTTAATATTTTTTTTTTATATACATATTTCATTTTATTGCTGTGCAAATTTAATTTGTATTTGTGACCAAAACTCTTTGCTTTTATATTGATTTGTCAATAGTGTTTGTGATATTGGCTTTCATATGCCATAAGTAACAATTATCAAGTATTAAATAACTAAAAAATTTTATTGACGACTTTTAAATATCCTTATTAATAATTAATTTTTAATTTATTAATTTTTATTATTTCACAAAATTATTTTTCGAGTACAAAATTGCACATAAAGTAATTAAAATACCCAAACTTTCTAAAGAAGTAAATTTTGAATTTATTAAAATTAATTTATAAATTAAATAAAATAAATACAAATAAAAATAAAAAATTAATAAATAATAATATTAATAATAATATATAATATATAATATAAAAGACATATATTTTGAAAAATTCTTTGATGGCTTTGAATTTGGATTTAAATAAATATTTAAAAATTATTTCCATAGTATATCAATTTTTTTTTTTTATTTTCGATTATTGAATTGAGTTTTATACTTGATAAATTACTCAAAAAAATATTTTTTCGCAGACTAAAATAGTTATTTATTTAGTTGTTAAATTACTACATAATTCCAAAAGAGAATTTGAATAAGCTTAGACAAAATCGTGTTTTTATTAGCGCAACACAATAATATTTAATGATTGCAGTCAAAAATCTATTTCAAAAGTTTCTTTTCTAGCTAAGTATTTTCAAAGGTTTCATAAAAAAGAAAAACTTATTTGCTAAAAATTCGAATATATCTCTAAGCTAAGTTCATTAATTTCTGCATCAGATGTGTATCAAAATGCCATCCATCCCTAAACATCTATATATAGCCAGGGTATTCTAAATAATTGAACTGTTCAACGTTGCGTTTGCGTGCTGTGCGTAAAAGCCAGTCCGAAAAGCGATATTCAATTTCCGCTCGCAGCATGCGATTTTCCAGTTAAATATTTCACACTGAGCATGCTAATAATTTTCCTACACAGATATCCGTCAATTTTGCGCATCAAAAAAATGGTCAACTCTGTCACTTTGTTGTGGTTGCGCCCCCCGCTCGATGATGATTTATAGAATGGCAAATCTTAAGCCGCTTTGCCCCGGTCATCAATGACGGCAACAATAAATTCTGATTGAATTTTTCGCCACTGAAAAGCTTGCACACACACAAATTTCGATTATATATATATATATATAGAATATGTTTTTTTTTTTTGGTAGCTGCTATTGCAACGCAGCAGCAGCCGTTGGGGGGCGGGTTGAAAGGTTGGCTTGGACTATGCAGTTATTGGCGATGCTCTTGCTACCGTTTGTGGTTCGGTTTGACCGTCTGCTTCTGCTGCTGCTGCTGCTGCTGCTGCCTCTTATTACCCTGGAGATGGCGCGTCGGGTTAGAATTCAATTATATGGTTGCATAGAGTTTGAAAGATAGGGATGCCACAACGACAAGACCATACAAAATGCAAGCAAGCTGCTAAATACCCTAGAGTGGTTGAGTATGCAGGCATGCTGTCATTGTCAAGATTTCGTGAAAGTGGATGTATGCTGGCTAAAGTTAGCCAAGTTTTTGTGACATTTTTGAATATATAGATATTTGCTGGAAAAATTTTGGTATTTACACAAAAAAAAAAAAAATTATATTTTTTGTGTTATCTAATCAATGATTTTTATAAGGGAAGGGAAAAAGTTTCCACATATATTTATTTTAATTTAAAATTTTTTTTTCTAAATTTGATTAATTTCTGAAACGATCAAGAAAAGCCTTAAGGAGTATATTTCCAATATCTTCAAAGTACTTCAAGTTCTACTGCCATCTATAAAAAGATCACATTTATAAAATATAAACCCTATGTTAGTTTTATCCTGAGGATTGCAACTTTTGCAATTGATTTTAGACCTAAAGTAAAAATTGATATTAGCTCAGAATTTTAGCTCTAGTTATACTATAACTTAACTTAACTTTTTTCTCAGGACTTGCAGTTGAAATTTAAATATATTATATGCTTAAATTAAGCTAAAAACGCCAGCTTAAGTATTTGTCCGAGCTCTATAGTCTATGGTAAAAATGACATATTTACAGGGTATATTGTGTTCCTTTACTTGCCCAATTTACAACTCTCCCATTTGTTTGGTTCTTGTTATCAGCATTATTATCAGACACTGACTCTGACTTTGCTTGCTGTGGCTGGATTCGTGTCCCGTCTGTCTGTTGGTCATTTTTTGCAATATGATATTTATAGTTATTTTCTACTTATATATATTATATTATATTCAATCTGCACTGCTTGTTGTCTGGGCTCCATTGTTGCCAAAGATTTGCTGGCTACAGAATTTGACTCGGTCTGCACACAATTTTTAATAAGGAACTGTGCACTGTTAACAACCTCTCAGTCTCTCGCTCCCTCTCTCTCTCTCTCTCCCTCTCTCTGTCTCTAGGTGCATCTGAACTTCATGCCATACTCGTGCCATTGTCATTTCATTTGGAAAACTTGCTCTACCAGAAACGAGCAAATTTTCAATTTAAGCTTTAGCTGCTGCATTTAATGGCGTGTTGAAAAAAACTAACGACCGACTCATAAGTTATAGAGAGTGCGATACGTCGAGCTGTTAAGAGACTCTCATTCTCACACTCTCTCGCTCTCTCTCTATCTTTCATTTGCTCACAGGCAAAACATAAACAAATTGTTTGGCACTCTCTCTCTCTCTCTCTCTCTCTCTTTGTCTGTCTCTCTCTGTTAAAGAAACAAAACGCCCATATAATCTGTTCAATAACTTGGAAAATCATTGGCAATAAATCAAAATGACTTGCAGGAAGTGGCAGCTAACAGGAACACAACGAAGCCACAGTACACACACAAACACACGCACACACACACACATATATCCATATGGACGCCGACAGCAACACACACATTGGCAAATGCCTGCCGGCGGTATTATAGTTGAGTTGCATTGAGTTGGAATCCGCTCTTAAAGTCAAGCCATAAGCGAATTTCAAATTCAACTCTGGGGCGGCATAAATTTTCGATAGCATTTTACGCAAAATCAGCACAAAATCAAGAAAACGAAATACGTTTTGCGTGTGGATTACAACGAAGAGTGTTCGCTCTTGCAAAATGGAAAGGTTGAGTATAGAGACTATCAAGTTCTGAATATATTTATTTGATTTTTTTATATTACATAACTTTTAAACAATGCTAGTGCGAGCACATAAAGACCTTTTACATGTGGATCGTGTCCGTATAACATTTTCTCGGACGTTGATCCGACCTGAGTAAAGATACGCATCAAAAAAGTATTCTCAAAAAAAATAAAATAAAATAAATAAATAAAATAAAAAAATAATAATAATAATAATAATAATAATAATAGTAAATAAATTAAAAATAAATAATAATAATAAACAGCCTTAATTAAGATCATTAAAACTTATGAATATGTGAACTCAAATAGTTATGTGAATAAAACTTTTTTTAGGTAGAAAAGAACATGAAAATGACGGACAAATATTTTAATGATATATTACATATTCCCATATACCATTCGTAATCCGTTTATTTGAAATTTATTTCTTTGATTAAACTTTGATCATAAAATATTTATATGCAAATGTTACAAAACTTCATAAAATTATTATCAAGCTTCAAATTATGATGTTGCGTTTTGATATTTATAATGGCCAATCCTTGAAGGGATTATAGTTTTTGTTGTTTGGAACTAGCTTTTTCGCTAATTAAGGAAACCTTTATTTTTGCTGCCTTTGAAAGAATTTTGTGCGCTTTATAAAAACTCATCATGAAATGATATTCTATCTTTAAAAGATAAAAGAAACATTGCGGAAGAAAATGATAGAGCTGGCTTGCAATAGATAGATAAGAAGTAAGTTCATAGTTAAATAGCAAAGGTGATAATATACTACATAAATATAAAATGTAATATGCAGAAATAGTTTAAGAGTAGATAGTTTGGATCTTGATCAAGGCAATGTGTAATATGCCAAAAAAAAAAAAAATCTTTCAGTCACTTGCCATCATTTTTAAAATACGTCTACAGCTATATAGTTTAAAAAGTACAATTCAAACTTTGTAGTATTAATATTATGTATATAGATTTAATCTAGCAAATTTGGATCTCATAGATCACTTGAACTTTCTTTATGGCTATATAAAGCTACCATCAATCTGCCATAAAAAACCGTATCCTCATTTGTTTGCCTTCTAAACAGCTTCTCTTTAAAAATCCCTCCTATAATCATACAGTTGACATACCCCAAGTAAAAGTATAATCAATGAGGTTCTAGATTTTTTGTTCGTTTTTTCTTTTTGCTAGGTTTTTAACGCTGTCGTTAACACATCATTTTTGGTGGCGCCTCTTCCATTATCTTTCACTTGCGATCAAATGAAGTGTGCAACGTGTTGTCTCTGTTCTTCGTCCAGCTCTGTCTGCGCGCGTGTGTGTGTGTGTGTGTGTGTGTGTGCGTTCATCTGTGTTACGGTCGGCTTAGATGCCCCGGCACGAAATGAGCTAGTCCGAGGTGCTCAATGTCGGCCTCGGGCTTTCGGGGGTCCACGCTGTCCACGTTTAATGTCACTCGCAAAGTCGCAAATTGCTGTGCATGAGCTTTTTATGTTCATGCAAATGTCACCACTGCACCACTGATGGCATCGCTTCGATGCCAGCAGCACTAAGTACGATGGAGATGTGAGAGGAACAGCAAATGGGGAGGGCAGTCGCTGAGTGGTTGGGGGGCGCTACGTAATGTGCCGAGAGTTGCCCGGCCTTTTGTTTGGGCTGCGTCGAAAAATGCACTCAAAAGTTTACACAGAAAGGCCATAAGTGGCTCGGAGAAGGAGGCGGATGGTGGAGCGGGCGTTCCGATGGTCGGCTGGACGGTCGGTCGGTCATGTCGTCCTGTCGTCCTGTCGTCCTGTTGTCCTGTCCATTTGCTTGTTCGGTAATTTTGTGCTTAGTGCTTGGCCTCCCCCCGAGCCAGTGCAGCAGCCCAAAATCCTCTTCGTTGCTTCTATCTCTTGTTTTCCGCTTAAAATCAGATGTCGAAATAATTTGCAACACGCCGTGCCACATGAAATAGGGGACACGCTGACAATGGCAGCAGCAAAGACACAAGGAGATGGGGGTCAGAGTTCATGCCGAGGCTCTCGCCAAAGTGGCACGTGTTTATGGGACTTAGCCAAATGGCGCATTTGTTGCCAAGCAGAAGCAGCTTAGTAGACACAACCAACTTCAAGTGATAAAACTACTAAATGGCAAGGAGTGGGGGGCACAGGGCTTTATTTGAAAGAATTTTGTTTGGGTTAACTAATGGCTAGATAGAGTAGAGTAAGTGGATAAACATAAACACAGTTGAACGTATGTGATTGGAGCTTTAATGATCTTTGGCTTGGTTTGGAAGCAACTATTTGCAGAGCTGTGTTTGTGAAAGAAATGAAATTGAAATTTCGTAAATATTGCTGAGCAGCTAAAAAGTAAAAAATTCTATTTTTTTAAATTAATAAATAAATGCTTAGGAATTATATTAGATGCTAATAATGCATATAGTATAAATTTATTTTATCCCAAATTTATCTTTCTCAAAACCAAATCAAAAATTATTTCCTTCAATTTTTGATTTATTTTTTCTGTTTTTGTATTTTTGTATTAAGTTTAATGTGGTTTTCATACATTAGATCAATTTTTAAACAATATTTTGCAAATTTTTTCGAAAATCAAATTTCTAATATTTGCTTTTGATTTACATATATATACAAAATTCTCTTTATCATCATAAGTTTCTCACTCTCAGAACTTAGGTAAAAACTATTTAATATAATTTCCTTCAATTTATGATAATATCAGAACTTTTGGTGAATTTTCTGTTGATAATTCTGATCAATTTTAATATAAGTTCTCTTACATTATAAAAATGTTTAAATTAAAGAGATTTCACTAATTTTTTCTTTTACATTTTGAAGGACAAACTCTTTTTTTTATATTTATAATAAATAATAAATAATATTTATAATATAATAAATAAAAGAAAACAAAATATTTAAAATAAATTAAAGTTAGTTATTTAATTACAATATATTGCATAAATCTGTGTATTAGAAGTTTATCTTATTCAAACTAAACTAAACTTCAAAGGAAAGCTTCATAGAACTGACTTCATTTTGTGCACTTTTTTTTTTTTAATTATTTGAATCTTATTTCTCTTGAATTGTGTATATATTCAAATAAATAAATCAATTCTTAAATTTTATATTACTAGACATTTTGTAGAATAAACTTATAATATTTTAGATTTAGCTTTTAATTTATTAGAAATCAAAACCCCTTATCTTCAAATTTTCTTCATTTCTTGAAGTTTTGGAAATCATTTATTAGCTGTGCTTATTTTGTCACTGAATTTCATTACAATTCCCTTAACTCAATATCAACTATTAATTAGTCCAAATCGATAAATATTTACTTTGTGTTTATTCAACATAAATGCTTATTATTTGTCGTTGTCGTTCGAATTTAATTAATTCCCAGCAGAGTCTACTCATAAAATTGACCTAGATATTGTCAAAGTACGCTTTGTGTGCAACAAGTTACAAACTGATTTGTCATAGATTTTGTCCTTTGACTACAAGAGTTTTCAATGACATTCGATGAAATACAATAATAATAAAATCAAAAGCAACAATTTGACACAAATTTGCTGCTGTACGAAATTCAATTAATGAATACAGCAATAGAAGCGACAATCAAATTTTCACAACAATAACGAAAGCAACAACAACAAGAATAACCGAACGGAAAGACGCATCTGCCAATGGGGGAGAACAACAAAGTTAATTAAATTGTGCAGTGGAAATGAAATTCATCTGCCAGCTGTGCTGGTGCCTTCAGTTCGGATGGAATATGTTAGAATAGAATACATGCGGCTCTAATATGTTTACAGAATACATATAATATGCAAAATAACAATAAATTAAGTCAAGCAGCAAACAAGTCTGTCTGTCTCTCTCTCTCTCTCTCCTTTCTCTCCTCTCTCTCTGCAAAGGCAAAGACAAACAGAAAACCCAAACCCAGCCGCAACCAGAACCAAAATCGAAATTCAATTGAAATAGCCTGAAATGCAATATCAAGATAATTTGCGAGAGCTGTTTGGCATTTCAATAATAATAAAGTGAATGTGTTGCTTAGATAATGGGAAATTTATATTAATTAAATAACTTAAACCTCTAGGGCTATTAATATTTAGTATATAGTATAGTATTTCGTAAGTGAATTTAAAATTTCCATAAGTGAACAACTAGACTTGCTCTGAAGTGAATTGTGTGTAAAGGCGTTTAGAAATTTATTCAATTTATTTTAATTATTATTTGATTTTATTTAATTATTATTTAATTTAATTTATTAATATTTCGGCTTTTATTATTTATTTTTTATTTTATTTTTTGTTATTTTTATTTTTTTATTATTTTTTAAATGTTAGTTGCATTGCAAATGGGAAAGTAGGGTATAATGGTTTTCTTAAATGTATCTAACAGGCAGAAAAATATATATTCTGTATCAGGGCGACGAGCTGAGTCGACTTAGCACTGTCCTTCTGTCTGTCTGACTGTCTGTTTTAAAGTTTCGATCTCAGCAGATATAAGAGCTAGTATAGTACGCGCATATCGAGTTTGTTTCCAAAAATCGATAACCACTCCCGTTCTTTTGTTATCGACTAAAAACCTTATCGCAAATCATGTATAAAAAAATATCTCCTACATCTTTAAAGCTAGGCTAAATTTTAAATATATAGATTTTTATGTGGTTTTTATAATTTTTGTTATATTCGTTATATTATTCATGTATACATAGATGAAATTACTTATGAATTTATTTTTTGATTTATAAAAAGTCATTTTATGTTTCTAATTCTTAAGATCGTAAAAATTAATTACTTCAATCTTTTATCCTTCAGCAAATTGGTAATGATCCAAACTAAGTCTAAATTGTGCTGCAGAAAAAATCATAAGCATTGACACCTTTTTATATCAATTTCTAATGCAGCTCGTTTAGCTGATTTACCTCATATAAAACATATATATATATATATATATATCACATCTATTATTAATTTAAACGTAGTTTTTTACAAACTCTGTTCCATTTCATTTCATTAAAATTTACTTTTCCGATATTTTATCAATCACTTGTTTCCACACAATTTGCTAACATTACAAACCAACCTCGTGTGTGTGTGTAGATGCTTAGGGAATATATGTATAGCAACAGCTGAGATACCCAAAAGTACAATAAATTAAAAGTTTTTGCCAGCCCAGGCGAGAAATAAATTCGTTATTATTATCGTCTAAATGTCAAAGCGCATTAAAATCAAGTGGGCGCAAAATGAATGAACGACGGAGGGGAAAACGGGGCGGGCTGAGCAGTCGGAGTTGGATTTGAAACAGCTGTAACTGTAAATGCCGCAGCTGAGCAATCGTGGCAATAAACCACGAATCGAATTCGTTTCAACTACAGTCGGTGGATGCTCCGGCTGCTGCTGCCGATGCTGCCTGGCCAGAAACACGGATATAAATTTCAATTTCCGACACTCTAAGTGGCGGGGCAAATGAAATAACATTTTCATTTAACCTGCATTCGATTTCAGCCACACACACACACACGTCATGCTGTCTCTTTCTCTCCCTATCTCAGTGTGTGTGTGTGTGTGTGTGTGTGTGTACGTGCATGTCCATTATCGACTGCCGCTCTTCAACTGCTCTTGGCAGGGCGCTCGACTGCCAAGGCAACAGCTTCGCTTGCCTTTTGCATTACAGATTGCATTCCTCTCCTTGCATGTTGGCCAAGCATCAAACACGCAACGCCAGGAGCAGCAGCAGTGGCAGCAGCCAGCGAGGACACAAGGTACACAATTCGTCCTGGCTGGTTGGTAGGTCGGTCGGTCGGTCGGTCGCTCGCTCGGCTTGCATAGGAGCTGCATTGGCAGACACTCATGAAATTGGCCATAAATAACATTTTCTTTACATTTCATTTGGGCCAGCCAGCGCATCCGAGTGGAGTCGAGCTGCAGTAGCAGTAATAGCAGCAGCTGCTGCTTCTTCTTCTTCTGCGTGCTGTTTGTCTGGCTTTCTGGTGTGGTCCGGCCGGCTTAACCAAGTGGGCGTGGCTAAGTTGCAATTAGCCAGTGCCCCAAACAGCAGCCACTATAAAACTGATTTAAAGTTCGCTTTGTGCTTTGTGCATCTGCATTGACTGTCGATTTACAGTGTTTACACGCTAATTAGAACAGATTTTTCGGCACTGGGTTAGTAGACTACATATATGAGTCATTCAAATTTGAATATATTTCACCTTCCTAATTTTCTAAATCTTTCAAATTTTCTAAGTCTTTTAAGTTTTCTAACTCTTCCTAATTTTCTAAGTCTGCAAAGTTTTCTACGTCTTCCTAATTTTTTAAGTCTGTCAAGTTTTTTAACTCTTTCAAAGTTGTCCAAGTCTTTCTAATTTTCTAAGTCTTTCAAGTTTTCCAAGTCTTCCTAATTTTCTAAGTCTTTCAATTTTTCTAAGTCTTTAAACGATCACTAACATTTTGTCTAAAGTTGCCCTTATAATTAATATTTAAACAATTCTTAACAATTTTTAATTATCACAATTCTGCTTAAAGTACTTAATATTATTAACAAATAAAATATTTACCTGACCGCACTTCACTTTACTTTCACTATCACTTTCACTTTACTGCACTGCACTGCTGACCCCCACCGGGCCTGGACGACTGAAGAAATGCTGCATCTGCTGCTCTTTATATAGGGCCACTTTCACTCAGACTCTAAGGCGAGCTCAAATGTTGAGCCTGCGTCGAGTTGCGGTCGCTGCAGTCGATCGTGAAGTGCCCAATGAGAACACTCTCAGCTGCTTCAAGCATTCTAAATGAGTTTAACTTAAATGTGAATGTAAGCAAATATTGCTGCGTACATATAGACAACATAAATGATCTTCTGCAGCGCATTTTCGTTGCTTGCTTTGGTTAGGCAGACAGACGGAGAGACAGACATACGGACATACAGATAGACATATGGTTAGTAAATAGATCGGCAAATAGACAAAGTTAATTCTCACTATTTACATATATATTTCCCATATATATATTCCTAATTCTGTCTCATTCTGTGTGATCTATCAAAGTTGATATTTTTATTTAATGTTATTATCACGACCTGAAAGTTGAATGAAGATTGTCCTTCTACAAAAAAAGTTATTAAACAATTAAGTTCCCATAGTAAGCAGCCCATGCCTGCTTATACGTGCGTGCGTATGTGTGTATGTGTGTGTGCATGTTTGGTTTTTGCATAAGCAGAAAATAAGTTATGTATCACATAAATTCCTAGAAGGGTTAAGGGGATCTCGTAGTCGAGCAGTCCCTACTAGAGCTTTCTTACTTGTTTGTATTGTGTATTGACTTAGTCTTCTTAGTTGTTTTAACTAAATCATGAATGTGTTATTTTTTGATGTAGTTCCCCATAACCATATATCGCATAATATACTTTTACTTATTTAATTTTTATTTAGTGAATATATGTTTGCTTATATAAAATGTATTTATATAAATCTATAAAATTCATGTGAATTTTGAAATAATGGAAAAAATATATATAAGAGATATAGAAATATTCACATATTTACTTAAAATAATTTTGATAAATCAATTTCATTTTAACCCAATAGAGAAGATAATAGAAATAAACATTTGTTTGTAAATTTTCCAAGAATGTAAAAAAAAAAATTAGAGAGATAAAAATATATTTTTAAATATGTAAATTTTAAACCATGTTTCTTTAAATTAGAAAGTGCAACTGTATTTGCAGCTTGGAGAAAAAGAGTAGAACAGGCAATGTTCTTCTTTACTATTTTCCCCTACACTGCAAGAACAAAAAGTAGAGAGAGAAAAATAAATAAATAATAAATATATTCTGTAAAAAATGTATATATTTTTCGCTCAGGGAAGAATTCGCTTCTACTATTTCTCTATATAGTTTTCAACTACAGAATAGTTAGAAATATTTCATTTTATTTACGTTGCTCATAATTTTCAATTTTTCATTCCCAAATATTTTGTCCATTTCATATAGTTTGCATATTATGAAAGCAATTTTCACTATATATACATATTCTATATTTTAATTTAACTATAAATTTCAAAGTGTTGCCCCCGAGCTGCACTATATAGTTACCAATCGCAATCATGTAGCATATGGACGATCTACAAATAAGCAAATAAAATCAAATGAAAAAAAAAAAAAAAATAACGAGGAAAGAAAACAAGAACAACAAAAAAGGAAGCGAAGCAAAAGGCAAACTTATTGTTGTACACGAACTGATTTCCATTGGGAAATCAGTTTAGCAGTTGAGCTAAAAATCATAAAATCTAGCGTTACAAATAAAAATGCGACCGATGAAAAAGAAAGTGAGACGACAAAAATCAAAACGAACATGACATCAAATGTTATGTTACGCATACGCCATGTACAACGCATGTCAGTTGCTGTTGTTGTTGTTGTTGTAGTTGCTGTTGCTTGACTGGCTCAACAATTTGTGTAGAAGTTCACAATCCATTGGCAGCCTTTTGCTGTGTGAATGGCTTTCACTCAGCTCCTTAGCCTTGCGGACTTGCTGTTGGTATTACATACATCTATATACATATTTATATATATATATATATATACATATATTGGAGTGTGGGCAAGGACGGCATGCACAGGCCAGACAACTCTTGAGTTTATTTCATGCATTAAAAGCTTTCAGGCTTTTGTGTGTTTCTTAGTCTCTACCTCTATCTCTCTCTCTGTGTAGTTGTTTTTGTTTCTATTGGTTTTTGCGGCCTGGCAAAACTTTTGCAGCACATTTATAGACTTTTGCTATACTAGCTTCTGCTGTCTCGCTCAACCTCTTAAATGCGGTTTCCTTCAACATTTTACTATCAGTTGCCAAGAATCGTCTGGCATTATTTAAGTTGCTGTTGTTGCTCACAATTGTGCGTTAAATGCGCTTCCTACGTCGAAACTTATCTAATTCAGCTAATTTGTCGGTAGTTTTCACGCTCCGTTTTCACGAGTTTTCAACCTATCGCTGCGAAAGCGAACCGCCCCGCACCGCACCGCTTCAACCGCCCGCTCGCTCTCTCTTAATATCAATTATTTACCACATGCCGAACCTATTGGCGAGGTAAATTTAAATTTATTGGCCGTTGGCGGCGCGCACAAACATGGCTATAAATTTAACATTTAAACAATTGATGTTTGTGCACACAGTGTACAAGCCGAGTATATATTGAGAGGGCTGTTCAATCAGTTAGTTTCTAATCAATCTGCCAAGGTAATTAGGGATCATACATACTTATAATATCGAATAGGAAAGATTTTTAATCAAATTCTTATATTTATAACGTCTATTTCTTCTAATAAAATTAAGTTCTTATTCTATCAAGGTTTGTTTTAGTTAGTTTTTATTGAGGTAAATCAAAACAACAAGTGCTGATAATATAATTATGAATAAATGAAATGTAGATATCTAATTTAGAAATTTAAAATATTGAATAAAAATAATATAGTTTGATATATATTCCTTAATGATAAATATAATGCAAATTAAAAATTTCAAATTCTGGAATTTTATAATTTGTTTGGGCAGAGCATATTTTCTCTTTTTTATTTCTTTTTTTTTTCTTCTCTTCTAAATATATTGTATGATAGTTAAACTGAAAAATTCACAGGATTACAAATACAGAAAAACAAAACTAACACAATGAAACTACCAATTTTAAATTCATAAATGTCTCTTTTAAAAAACTAAATGCTTTGACCTTAGCATTGTTTCTAATTTCATGACAAAAACAAATGCCTTCAATTTGTACATTCCGACCATCTGAGTTACTCTCTTCAACTAATGAACAGCCCTCGTAGTTGGCCCTAAAATAATAACGTAAATTTGGATTGTATGAAATTGTTGGAGCCGGGAGCTGCCGCTGTAGCACTTATCCTTCTTAGTTACACTTCTAGCTGCCGTTGTTGTTGTTGTTGTTTTTGTTTGGGGCTATAACGTGCACTTATTGATACTTATAGCACCATATATATATATATATGTATATATATATACATATATATATGCGATCTCTACAAACATGCATCTGCTTGGCTTTCTCATAGCTCCCTCGGGTCGCTTGCAGCGCTGGCAAAATAAATTCAATTTTGTAAAACTGATTCCCCACACAATTTCCCGCACACGCTACTCGCTGTCTCTCTCTCTCTCTCTCTCTCTCTCTCTGTCCTCCCTCTCTCTATCTTTCATTCACTCACTCTCACTCATCTGGTGGCCGCATCCCATGCAACACACTCTGTCCAAGTGTGCGTGCTGCATATGTGCACAATTTTAAGCGAAATGAATATGTATTGGCATTTAGTTGAAGTAGCTATAGGTAGCACTCAACCAGCAGCTGCCACTAACAGCAACAAACAACAAGTTGGAGCACACCATCCGAACTAGATAACAATTTATAGCCATCAAGCGCGCCAAAATGCTATAGTAAAAGTTAATGAAAGCAATTTGTTTCACGCTGCGAGAGACAGACTGAAAGAGAGAAGGAGAGAGGGTTAAAGAGAGAGAGAGAGAGAGAGAGAGAGCTATGGTTCAAAGTATGTATAAAAAGGGTAAGCAAGGTTGACGCACGCAGCATGCGTATAACACCCATACTTGACTCACGCATATTAGTTAAGTGGAAGAACTATAGATTTTAATGCAATTGAAGCAGACTTTATATCCCAGAGGCTATTAAAATATTGTCACCATATGCTTTATGCATTAAAAAATCATTGACAATCCTATAAATAATATATGATCTTATATGATGTGGGCTGTCAAGTTATCTGAACCTGGTTTCGTCTATCTATGTGCTTTTGTAGCAACATGGATATGTGTCTCTATGTATAGAGAAAACTTACATAAATATGAAAAACATATTTTTTTTTTAATATACAGGAAAGTATGAAGATAAGTTAACAGAAAAGTTGAGTAAAATACAAATAATTTTGATTTTTATTAAAACTATATTAAGTATAAATATATGAATTATATTTATGTATATATATATTAATTTAAATAAATGATGAATATATTTCTTTATAATTATAGTTACAAAAAAATGATATAATTTAAATTATTAGTCTTAATACTTTGTATTTCGAATTATAAATATAAAGAAAATTAAATTATTTATATATTTTTTTTATATATTTTTAATGATAATATTACAAATAAAATGATTTATTTTTGTAAGCCTTATTTTATAGATTGTAAATATTTCTCTGTATATATTATACATATTCAATTTAAACTAAATTAATTTGTATTTTTCTCTGTATTTTGCTTTAACTGCTCTTCATATTTCTCTATGTACTTTCTGTTTCTATTTATATTTACTTCACATTTTCTTAATTGAATATATACTTCAAACTTCCCTCGTACTACAGTTCTCTCACAAACACACGCATTCCTAAATTAATCAATGAAAAGCAACCAAATTTGATTATAAAATTTTATTAAAAAAATATTCTTCGAAATGAAATTACATTCCAAATGCGCAATAATTTTGTAAGTAATGTGTTTCGAGACCCATTCCTACTCGTCCTGGCTCGTCCTGCTAAAATTATTCGGGGTTATGCGCTCATCATAAACAAATACTGTTTGAATAATTGACGATGTCTGTGAATATAAAATGTTTGTTTTCGTGTTGATTTGGCGTTTTAATATTTTTGCAATTTGCTGTCATAAAATTTGAGTGCCGCGCCTCCAGACGCACCACAAGGGAATGTGTCTGGCCTGGCTCTGGCAAATGCAATCAAAGCAACGGCTTCAATGGCCAAAAGGATGCCTCCAACAGGAGCAACTGAAGATGCGACTGGAACAGCAGCGGCGACTTTTCAATCAAACGTTGATGGGCCTTTTTATGATTCTTTATTTTTTTTTTCTTTTCTACGCACACACGCTGCGCACTTACGCAAAAGGTGAAGCTGGGTAACCCTTTTTTTTCTGACCGCCACGACGTCCCACAGGACAACAAGGACTCGCACACAGATACAAGCAAAACGTTGCCAATTCGACAACGGCACTCAAATGAATTGGCGGTTATTGTACGGCTGGGGTCACTGAGGGATGGGGAGGGTGCGGTGGACAAGGGAACGTTGGCTACTTTTGTGGCATTTCGTTTGCTTTACGGTTCATTGGATTGCCACAACGCACACACACACACACACACACACACAGTCACACACGGCTGCCAATCTTCTCTGTGTATTGGCAAAGTAATCACATTTAATATGAAACGCACTGCAGCAAAACCCACCAGAGAGAGAGAGGGAGAGAGTGGTTATGGAATATACATAGAGTGTGTGGGCATCTCTGCCTCTGTGTGTGGGTGTGTATGAGTGTATTTGAGTGTGTGTGTGTACGTGCCCGCATAAAAATAAATGCAGACATTGCTCATATGTTGTTTTTTTTCCTTTTGAGGAAGGCACTTCCTGTGACCACTAATTGAGCCAACGGAAGTCTAGAAGCCGCACAGCATAATTTAAATAAACAAAATGCCACTAAGTGAAGTTTGGACCGCAACAGGACGCAAGCCAGACGCAGAAAAAAAAAAAAAAAACTTAAAAAAAGTTAACTCAGTTGACTGTGCACTGGACGAACTTCCGCTTTTTGGCGGCTGCACTACTTGCAAGTTTCTCCCTTTCGTCGTTGTCACACACTAAACACATTTTTCATAATGCTGCCATGAGACGGCCATTACATGCGTGTCTATGTGTGTGTGTATGTGTGTATGTTGTAGTTGCCCACAGCGCCTGCATAGAGTGTCCAAGTTGTTAATGCAATCACATAGCATTCATATTCATCATAAAACCACAAAAGGCACACAACACATGACTCCACATCGGGCACGTGGCTGCTGTGACTGCTCTGACTGCTGTGACTGCCTCTGTGCCATTTGCCTAAACTCTCGCTCTCCATTTAACTCGCATCCCTTTTGAGCTCTGCTAAGTCGTGCGTGCTCGTAAGTTTTGCTTTTCTTTTGGCGCTCTAACACATATATTTTTACACCTTTGTCGGCATCTCTTTTTGTGTGCGAATGAATCTGTGTGGTGTAAATATAATTATGCATTTGCTTTGCATTTGAATTTTTTATTTTTGTTAATTTGATTTGGTTTATAAATTGTGGTTAGTTTGCTGTAGCTTTTTAGTTTTTTATTTAAAAAAATATATAATATTTAATTTTTTTGAGTACAGAGCAAATCTTAGACTAATTAATTTAAAAAAAAATCTTTTAAAGTTGCATAATTTAAGCATAATTATCTTTTCAATATTTCTTATTCAGTCATTTTATTATCTCTCTGATAATTTATAGTTCTGAAAAGTTTCTCCTTATTGAGTTTTCTAAAAGCGAAATATTTAATGATATATAAATAAATATAGTATATATATGTTCAATAAATATATATCTATCTTTATTAACAACATTATAAATTTATATAATTTGTAAATTTTTGTATTTTTATTATAGATATATTATATTCTAGTTATTATATTCTTGTTCTATTCTATTTACCTTTAAATTCTTCAAAAATATTGTCCCCATCTATACAAATAAACAACTCTTCTTTTAACCACACTTACTTTACAACACTAGTTAACTTTTTCTTTTTTTTTTTTTAAACTTTCTTTTGTAAAAAAATTCACCCAAGCATTCTTTCAAAACAATCTAAAAAGTATTCCTTTTTAACAACTCCTGTCATATTCTCTCCCATTACTTATATCTCATTTCTTTTTCTTCTCTAACATCCACAGCTTTAGCAAACATTTATCAACACTTGCAAAAGAGTAGCAAAAAAATAGAATCTGAATCTTTTGGCTCTGTTGCTCGTGTCATAAACTGAACACTTGATATGTGAAAATTGTTACCGCCTCCTTTTCCAGGGGTCACACCCACTATCCATTCTCATAGCTTTTCCACCTGTTATTTCTCTTCTTTCTTTTTTTGTTTTTAATCATAGCTCACCTGCTTTATGCGCTTTGCTCTTTATTTAGCTGTTGGTGCAGCCAGAGCCTGGCATAATTGCAATGTTTACCTCGGCACAGAGCTAAGTGAAGCGTTAAGGCGGCGCTTCGGGGGCGGGCGTGTGGGCGGGGTCGGTCGACAGCGGCATCCTCTTGATTAAAATTTCTGATTACTATACTGATAGCAAAAGAGCGAGAAATGCATATAAAACACTGAAAAAAAGGAGAAGGGAGAGAGGTAAAAGGGTAAAATGGCAGCAACAAAAAACTAGCGCAAAAGGTGCCACAAAATTGCAGCGACGGCAGCTTTGTGACAGCAACCGGTGTGTTCCAACTGCCACGCCCCCCTTTCGCCTAATAACATATCCAGCCAGCAGCTGATGCGCTTCACCCTGTGTGTGTGTATGAGTGTATATCGGTGTGTGTGTGAGTGTATATCTGTGTGTGTGTGAGTGAGTATTTTGTTTGGCTTTCATTAGTCGGCTCTGGGGCTTTTGCAGCTATGATGATATGCCTTCCAAGTTCTTCCTTTCGGCATGATTGATGATTTCAATTTGAATTTTCATGTCGAGCATCATAAACAAGCCGACACCAAAAAAAAGTAAACAAAATGTGAAAAAAACTACCAACTTAATTTAACTTTTAGCAACACTGGCTGCAATGTTGTAGTTTGAGCTAAACGCGACTGTACTTCCGCCTTTTTGGCGCAGATGAGAAAACGAAACGTGGAGCGCTAATTAATGATGCCCCATGACAGAAATTTATGTGCAATGCAAAAACTTTTGCAATATTTGTTCACATTTAGAGTTTGTCCGTCTGTGTTTGCCCCTTTCTCTCTCTATCTCACTCACTCTGTGGACGTTGGTGTGCATGTAAGTTTCTATACATATTTGTGTTTGTTCGTGTGTGTGTATGTCTGTGTGTGTGTGTTTCGGCACTTCCGTTTCCTGTATTAGGCCGGGTAAATGTACTACCCACATCATGTTTATTTAACTGCACTCTGGGGTAGCAACACTTTATCATTGGGCTTGAAACAGAAGATGAAGCAAAGTCCTGGTTAAATTTAAATACTAATATGTTGCCCCATTTATAGTAACTAAACTCTAGAAACAGTTTTTAAAATCTGCAATGACGTCATTCTTTTTTAAATTTTATAAATTCAATCCTCATGTCTAATATTTATCTGCTGGATAAAACAGCTTGTAAATTAAAAAGTAGACTCATATGATATTAATAAAATTAATAATAATAATAATTAATTAATAAATAATATTAATTAATTAATAAAACTACAACCTCATGTCAAAAATTTATCTCCCAGCTAGACAATTTTCAAGTATTTATTTAGAATATATCACATTTATGTCATATTCTTTCATTTGGTGCTGAAATTCTCATGCTCATATCAAGTATTTATCCGCTAGCTAAATCTGTTTGTAAATTTAGTTTAAATAAATTGCATTTGTTTAGTGATTTACATATCCAATTCTTTCAGAATTGATCGTAAAATTATATGCTTATGTCACATATTTATCCGCTTGCCAAATAAAATTTTTTAAAATTAACAATTTGAATTTGATTTATTTGTATTCCATTTGGTTAGGGTATCCGTAAATCAAAATCGAAACAATTTGTGTTTAGTTCATTTCATGTTTATTCATATATAACTGGTTTCGCCTGCTGCTATGGCACTTGTATTCATATGCATGTCCTGCTCCGCCAGCTTTAGGCTACTTTGTCTGCTAATGGTCATTGGATGTTGGTTGGATTTCATTATGCATTGTATTTGAACCTGTCTCCCTGCCATTATATACGACGATGTGAGTGTATTAATGCAATGGGAAAAGTAGCTTAGTTTGCACATAAAACTTTGCTACAGCTGCATTGGGCCTGCAACAGCAGGAGTAGCCCAGCTTCTGCAGTTCTGTCTACATCTATGTCGCCCCTTGTCGTAGTCAGTCAGTCGTGAGTGGTGTCTGTGGCACAGTCGAGTGTTTGGCTTTTCCTGCGCTTGAGGTGTGCTCGTCTGTTGGGGCAATGGCACGTCTAAGTGTGGGCAACCTGTATGCTAGAAGTTCAATAACGTTGCAGTTGCAACAGCCTGGGGCTGTTTATGATTTGCATTGATCGGGCTTATATTACACACACTTTGAGTATCCTATACACAGTGGATGAGTTAGGGTTGCTTGAGCAACTATGAATAGTATCATTTGCCTTTTTGGTAATTGCTGATGCGCAACTTTGGTGGCTTTAGCTAGAATACATGACTGACTGTCTATGTTAAGTCTTTGAAGATGTATTTGTAAATTACATTATATTTAATATTCTGTCTTATTTTACATAAGCTCAGCTTATGCATTATTAATTATATTTCTAGCAAAGCCTATATTTATATATATATATATTTTTTTTTTGCTCTAATATATAGTTGAATAGTTAGCAATTTATTTAAAAAAAACAAATTTTTATTTTTAATATTTTTTTTTTTTTTAGTTTTTAATTTTGTTCTTCTATTAAAGTTATACAATTTCTATCTTATAATTTAAAATTATTTATTTAATATTCAATCTTTTTTAAAATTATAAAATTATTTATTTAAAAATACTTTTTTTGTTTGATATTTATTTAATAATAATTTAATAAAAAAAAAAATTCAATTTTTGACATTTCTGCTACATGTCTCGAAATGTGAAATATAAATTTCATATACTTTATATGGTTTTCCTTCTTTTAATTATAATTTAGTTTGTTTTATAAGTTTCTAATATTATATCTTTTGAGTAGTTTATATAACTTTAAATATCAAATGATCACTATAAGACTCATTCCATCCATACTTGCACACATGCACTTTTACAACTTCTCAAATCATCCGCGCTGTGCACAATGTTAATTTTCCTGTCAATTTTACATCTTACACACCATTTGGCGCTATCAACAACTCAGTGTAAAACAAATGCAACTATGCACAAGTATCCATGACGAATATATGTGAATGTATGTGAATATATATTATAGAAAAGGGAAAAAAGAAAATGGCAACAGCAGTGGGAATACGAATATATAAAAAATGTGGAAAACTGGCAATGCACAATGACAACGACAATGACGACTTGTCAAATATTGACGTATCTCTTGAAAATTGTGCTCCAGCGCGGCTCATCCAATGTAAGCAGCCAATGGCTGGTCGTCGCCTGCTACTGCTGCTGTTGCTGCTGCATCAGCAACATCATCAACTGGTTGGCAACACATGACGCCACACACTCACACACAGCCAGACTCACCCACCCACCCACACACTCGCTCGCTCACACATATCATTTGTGTTGTTGGCTTCGACATTTTTGTATTTGTTTCAAGTAGTTGGGCATGGTGCTCTCTCTCTCTTTTTTTCGCTTTCGTTGCACTTTTACTGTCCAGGCCCAGACCCGATCCTCCGGCTCCTGCAGCACTTCATTTGCTGCGCTCAAGTGGATCCACTTTCATTTGTTTGCGCTCCGCACAACACAGTAAAAAAAAGACAGAATAGATGGCAAGAATGGGCTGCAGCCAGGGACAGCGCCAATGAGTTGCCCGCTTTCTTTTCGTTCTTTTTTTTTGTATTTGTTTCTATTTTTTTTTTTTTTTTGTCACCCCGCTTATTGTAGTTTGCAGAGTAGCTGCTGCTGCTGCTGCCTGTGAAGCGGCTGCTGATTCAGCTTTGTTTGCCTTAAGCCTTTGTGCAAACATTTTGCGCCTGAGACCCCAGCCCAGCCCCAGGACGTCGGGACATTGCGAGCATGCAGGGCGAACGGCTGCATAATAAAACCGAAAATACACTAAACCCGTGCAGCAAGCAGTGAAGGCAGCAGCCAGTAAAGGCAGCAAAAACGAAAGACAGAAAAAAAGAAAAGATGTGTAGAAAAGAGCAGCCATTACGACATCCTGTTGCTTGTCCCTTGTCCGTTTTCGTCGATGCCCCGAGAAATGCATCATCAATGGCTACAGTCTGCTACATATATGGCAGGCGGCCTTTTTGTGTCAGCCCCGGGACGCACTCACTTATCACGCATGCTGTTCTCTGTTCTTTGGCTCTGCTTGTAGGCCCCCTCTGCCCCCCTTCTCCTATTAGTTGGCAGCTGCCCCTACTACTTGCTGTTTTTGTTATTGCTCTGCCTCCCGGCACATGATATCAGTCATATGCGTCATGCTTAGTCAGTCAATGATGAGCCGTCACTTTGGCCAAAGTTATTGGCCAATATTTTACTGACACTGAGCTGGTGAGTGTGTACGTGTGTGTGTGTGTATGAGTGTGCGCTATTCACTTGTCTAGCAAAATCAGTCATCATCATATTTGGCATCAAAATTTGACGTAAACTCATCATACAAACTAAGAATAGTTGAACTGAGAAAATCAAACAAACTTGGTTGAGAATTAATTAATATTCAGCTAACTCTTCATCTCACTAACATCCATGTTGTTTCACTAAAGTTTCGTTTGATATTAAATTCTAATCGACTTTTGCGGTAAAATGTTATTGGATCTTTTTGATATTGTTTACATAAAAATCAAATTAAATTTGAGCATAGAATTATATCGGTCAGAATGATGAGAATCTTATTATTTCTAAGAATTAGTTCTGAATCTTCGAAAAAATGTAAATAATATTATATGAAAAAATTCAGTTTAAATGTTTTAGCATAATCTCATTATCACTATTACAAAGAAATTTTAGAAAGTTTCTTTGAATTCTTGTTGATTATCCAATATCGATAGATAATATCAATACATGCATAGAAATCAAATTTCTTTGAATTTAATTAATTTTTAGCATTAACTAAAATGAAAAAAAAATTAATATTTTTTTTTATTTTAAAAATATATACAAAATTTCATTTTAGTATTTACTTATCAATTATCATCTTCAGGAGCAAAAACTCTAATATTCATAATTTTAATTTTAAACAAATATTGTTATAGAAGTCAATATCATTTTATGATATGATCACTTTAAATAGTTAATGTGTATTGTTGTCAATAGTCTCTGCATGGAAATCGTAAAATCTCTTAGAATTAGTTTATAACTATGACTATCGAAAAATTTGATGTCCCTAAAACTATATAAGATTTTTAGACTGATTTGATTGCTTACATAATTATATTTAAGTTATTAGTTGAATAAAATGTGTGAGGCTAGAAATATGTAGAAAAAATATATTGAATTCTCTATTATCGACTATTGACTACCAATAGATTTGAGAGACCTTTATTCTTTTAAATTACTTCTCAAATTACTCTTTTGATTTAATTTTAAAATTGTAACAAAATTTAACAGCTTATTCTTTAGGAATATCAATGAACCTATCTAATACTGAGCATCTCTCTGCTGCCACGAAAATTCTTGAATCGTAATAAACCTTATATTTTATGCTTCCATTAGTTAATCTAATAATGACATTCCAGCTGTCGCACAAAAATGCAATTGACAATAAAAACGGCTGAAACTGAGCCTTGGCCAAAGTCAACAACAACAACGACAGCAGCAACAACAATAACAATAATAATGAGAAGGCAAACAAACAAGGCGAAAGCAAACTTTGCACTAAATCCTTACAAATGTTTATCTTTTCTTAATCCCGCACTTAACTGCTCGAGACCCGCATTGGTCTGTGTGCCAAGTTTTGTCGAGTCGAGAGACCTTCTGGGCCTGAAATTCACAAAAATAGTTGAAGAAAGGGTAGGACAACATTCAGCTATGCTGACTGCCTGCTGCTGTTGCTGTTGTTGCTGTTGCTGTTGCTTGTCGCAAGTGCATGTAGCTGGCAAATTGCTTAACGCTTCGTAGCGTCCACGACGCGTAACCCCACTCGAACTTGTGAGTTGCAGTTGGCCCATCATCTGCACCGCCTCCGCAGCCGCCTCTCCACTGCCGCTGTCATTTTCTTAACACAGTTGTAAAAACTTTTGCGCTGAGAAATTTTGTGCTTTTCAAAATCCGGGCAAAAAGTAAGCTCTCGATGAGTGCGCCACCAGAGAGGAGTCTGAGAGTTTGGGTTTAGGTCTAAGAATTTGTGCAACGACAAGTTTTATAAGTAGCTGCCCGCCCCTAGATAAACTACAACGCCTCTTCAGCCCCTCCCCTCTGTGCACTTCAGTCTCGAGTTTGACCGCTATCACGTCGTCCTTCATTTGCACATCGACCGCGAACGTGCAAAGTTCTCGGCGTTGACTTTTAGCCACGCCTCCCGCCCTCAAATTTGCTCTCGGCTCCAACTCTAACTGCAACTTTTGGGCGTTTGCTTAATTGTTTTCATTCCTTTTTTTCTTTCTTTTATTTTTTTTTTTTGTTGCTTGTTGGCCAAAATGTTGCAGTAAGCAAAAAAAGTAAAAAACAAATAAAACATTTGCAATTGTCGCCGCCTTTGGTTGCCTGCTGGGTCGAAGCGGGTGGGTTAGTTGAAGATTTCTCGTCTCTTAGCTCTATGCGTCTTAATCTTTTGTTGATGCTTGTTTATTTTGCAATTACTTAGGCGTTTTGTTTGCATCCTCACTGCGGCGTTGCCTTCCAACTTCCGATCCCTGCGCTGTCTTTTCCTACTTAAGCGCTCCGATGCGTCGTTGTCGTCTTGCCGGTTGCTACGTTTTGTTTGCCTTGCCTTGCTTTGCCTTTGCTTTTGCCTCGCCTTTACCTTACCCCGTTATGTGTCTGGCTGCGCTTTTTTTAATGTCGACTTAGGCTTAAGAGAAACTGCTCATTGGTTGTTCTTATTAACGGCTGGAAATTCACTGTAAAACTCTTCATAGCTACAACTTGTTTGTTTAATTTCATGCTTTGATTATTTCCTAAGGTGGAGTTATCTATCTAGTTTTATAGGTAGATCATAATGCTGATTATGTTGAGACTTTCTATAGCAATTTTGTTTATGAAGATAAACAAATGCCTGTTAAAATTAATATTGAATAGCTTGAATAACTTGTTTTCATTACAGATATCTTTACCTTATCTTTTTTTAAGCTAGGACCTTTTCTTAATTTTAATTCAGCATTTAATTCATATCCTTTTCTCATAATTGATCATGCAGTCCGTCCTTACTTAATATATTCATTCACTGAAGTGAAATGAAAAAAAAAAAAACAATATATTCATTCATTTTTTTTTTTTTTAATACATTTTAGTTTTAAAAGTTAAAATTTGTTAACAAAAAACATAAATTAAATAAAATTTTATTTAAAGCTAGTAAGAGAAGATACATTTTTTAAATTAAATTTTAATCATTTTAAGTTTCATAACTTAAAATGATTAAAATTTAATTTAAAACAAAATTCGAATTTAAATAAATATATTTGTTTATAATTTTTTTTTTTAATTTGGCAATTACCTTAATTTCTTGAATTTCATAAATTGTTACTTAAAAATCCATTTAAAAAAAAAAAAATTTGTGATTTGTAATTTATATTACAAATTTCCAATTATTTGGACTTGTAAATGTTTCTCAAATCGCTTTTATAACTTCCGCAAATTAAGTCCAATTTATACTAAAGACTTTCTACTCTGAATTGAACGATTTGAGATCATATTTAGCTAAATATATATATTTATATAAGTATATATATTTGCTCTTTATCATTGAGTTGAGTTGAAAAACACTTCAAATATTTCTTAACAATTAATCACGTATACGCCTCGTCGCACATGTTGTGTTTAAAACACATATTAAAACACATTCTTCTGTTGTGTTATGCGCCTCATTAGGCACCGCCGAAAAACAAGATTTAAAAGCGTTTTCAATAAATCAAGCGCAATGAAATGCCAACAACCAAATGCTGCTCATAAACGGGGACAATTAAACGCCCATTAATCAAGCGATTGATGAGGGGGTAATGTAGCAGCAGCAACAATATTGAGTGGAGCGCAAAAAATGTGGCTAACAACAATTACTGAAATCACTTGAGATGAAACTTTTGACTGAGTGAGACAAGGAAAGAAGGAAAGAGAGAGAGAGAGAGAGAGAGAGAGAGCAGCACACACACACTGAAAACTATTTGCTGCTTTAATCGGAAACGGAAACAGGCTGACAGTCGGCAGTTAGGCAGGCAGTCAGCCAGTTGACAGTCAATCGATAGATGAGGTTCGCATCGTCTGTCTTTGTGGGTGTGTGTGTGTGTGTGTGTGTGTGTGTGTGGGCGGGCCGCACTTAGTTTTGCCGCACAATCAAAGCGGAAGTCATTTTCGTACGTTAATTGACAACAACCCAGGAGCAGTCTGTCAGGCAGCCAGGCAGTCAGGCAGGCAGTGCCAACCAGTTCGGTTCGTTGCCAGTACCAATAACGATGACGACCACGACGACGATGACGTTGATGGTGTCGCCGACGTCGTCTATCAATCAGGGACCCAACGATTGCGCTGCCACTGCTCGATCTGCAGCAACAACTGCTTCGACTTTTGCTCCATCCTCCATACTCACTCGAGTCATTTCGTATTTTGTTGTATGGCAAAATAGTTGAATTGTTTTGCATTGTATAGCGAGTCAGTTGCTGATGGGAATGGAAATGGGAATGGGAATGGCATGAGCGAGCGGGTTTGGGTATACGGTTTTAAATGAAAGCTTAATGAAGCCTGAGCTGGCCTGGCGTTAAGAGCCAGCACTACAGGAACGTGCTCGCGCGATTGGTTTTTAGAGTGGATTGTCTACATATAGATATGCATGGATTGCTTCTGATAGTTGGTGTAATAATTGCAACTGATTTGTGGCTTGTGCTCGTCTATTGATTGGAGTTTGTGCCAGGCGGCGTGTGGTTAACGTAAAGGAGATTGTGCGGTTAAAAAGGGTTTAAATTGAAATTTGTGTGCAAGAAGTTTAGAAAAGTTTCTGGATAAGATAAGAATTGATGGGTTGAGTTGAAAGGAACATTTTTAGATATTTTATAGGAGATTGTAAAGAATATTGAGAACATTTTTGGAAAGTTTTTATAGGTGATTGTAAAGAAAAAAAAGTTTAACATTTTTTGGTATAAAATAAACAAATTTTTATATGTAAAAATTAGATGTATAATTTAGTAGTTAAATTAAACACTATACAATTTAGTTTTTATATCCTATAGATAGTTTTTAGTTGATATAATAATCTCTTATATAATAATTATCTTATATCATATCTCATATTATATATATAAGTAATCTCTTACATAAAAAATTCCATTTTTTTATTTGTTTTTTTGTGCTTTATTTCCCTTGAACATATTTTAACAGTCATAGAAAGCTTTTGATACAAATTAATTTTTTTACAGAGCATTTCAACTGAAATATTTATAGTTCAAAAATTCTCGTAGCAGCTTAGACTTTAAAATCTGAGTGCCAAATGAATGTTTTATTTACGCTACTCTCATGTAAAAGTTCTTGCTCAATTGATTGGCATTTTGACTGCAGTCGTTCGTTTATTATATCGTATTCTTTTATTATCCTTTAATATGGCTTGTGCTGCTGATTACAGTTCACTTTAGTCTATATAGTTGATGTTCGTTTTGGCATTTGCTTTGTGCCCGCTGGCAGCGGATTGTGATGCTCATTACCAATGCGCAGTCCAAAAAGTATCCATGTCACTTGGCATTATTCAGCCGACTCGTCATATATACATATGTATTTATATATATATACATATCAAGATATATGGGTATATATATATAGCGCATGACCTACTACAGGCTCGACATCAACTGCATTTTAAAATAAACGAATGCTGCGAATATTGTGAAGGCATTGTGAGTGCAGCCATTTTGTTTTAGTTGCGCTGACTGACTGACAGCCAGTAAGATTGTCTGACATGTCCTGTGCGTGTGTGTGTGTGTGTTTGTGCTCTCTTTTGTGCGAATGCCACGCGCTGAATCGGCATTATTTTGTGTTGCATACAGTGGGTCTAGTTATGTGGAGAAAGGGATTTCGATGCCATGGCACGTGCATATCAAATTGCTGCAGCAAGCAGAGCAGCTGCTGATGCTTGGGTCATCGATGCCAACGTTGGTAATGGACCACGGCGATGATGACATGATGACGGACAGTTTACAGGCTTGGTTAGCTGAATTGTTCTAAGCCCATTTTGTGCAGCATATGCACCACAGCTATGAAATAAAGCTGGTAACTTTGATGTGGCTAGCAGTTGGAATAATATTTTTCCATATACGTATGTATGTGTGGGTGTGTCCATTTGTGGTTCGTTAAAGAGAGATAAAATTCCTCAAAATTCTGTATTTAATTAGTCTGAAAATAGAGAAAGTTCTTACGCATGTACTTTGATGGGATCTTGAAGGAATTGCAGTATTTGTTCAAACATTTTCATGTATTCGACAAACATTGTAAGAGGATAAAATTTTCTGTTTAATTAAGGACTGTTGAAAGATTTAATAGTCTTAGTCTAATAGTCTAGATGCTCTCTGCTTTAAGTAATGTGTATATTGAATGATTTGATAGTATTTATTAGTAAATCTCTACTTCACAACAATCTCTACAAAGGTCAATAAAATTATAATAATATTTATTGGTAGTTATTCGCATTTTGCTCATTAGTTTTAAATATTTTTTTGTTTAACTTCTGGAATAATTTATTTCTAATAATTTTAAAACTTAATTTATATAATTTGTTATTATAATCTACTTTTTTCTTGTACTACTTCTTACACTACTTTTTGAACATATTATTTATACTAATTAAACACCTATTTTCCTGTTTAAGATTCATGTCTCTCAATATATTTAATATATATCAAAACTGTTTTTTATCTCGAAAAATTAAGTTTTCTTGTTTATTTATTTGTTTATTTATATATATATATATTTTTTTTTTTTTGCCAAGATTTTTTTTTAAGCTTCTAATTATCTTATGAATCATGTTATGTATTTCACTCCTGACTCTCCTGTTTTCTAAACAAATATACTTATCAACTCGCTCGTCTACATCTTTCCAATCTAGTTAACAAAAGGCAATACTTCATTTAATATTATATATTTAATAGTACTCAGAATTGAAATTCTAAAATTGCTCAATATATTTAAAGTGTATACAATATTCGTTGGAGCTGTGTGTGTGGCTGCAAAAACGAACAACAAAAATTTAAAAAAGAAGAAAAAAAAAATGCTTTTCCTATTGTTGCTGGTGCTGGGCGATTCGCTGACCAATCGTCCATTTATGGCTAAACTACATCTGCTGCTGCTCCTGATGAGACTCTAACATAAAACAATGTGTGACCTGCGTTTCGGATGTTGTGTGCAAATGAATGAATGAATGAATGAAGTACAGCAGCGACAGCGACAGCGGCACCGGCTGCTGATGCAGCAGCAGCAGCATCAACAGCGACCATTTTTATAATCAAGCCCCGACAGTGGACCAGTTGCTGTTGTCTCTGTTCGACACATTTAGAACCATCTGACTCTTGCCTCACGTTCGCGTTTTTCTGATTGACTGACTGAATTAGTGCCAATAAAAAAAAAAAAAAATAAAATAAAAAAAATTAAACTAATTTTACGAAAATTGCTGTGACGTCTATTGTTTTTATTTGCCTCTCTCTCTCTATATGGATATGGTTTTGTTTTGGTTGGATTCCTCGTTTTATTTTTTGGCTTCAATAGATTTGCAGCCCATTTTCGATTGGCCATTGTCGGCTCTGGTCGGAGCAGGAGATTTGCTATGCTGTGGTTTGCCGCTCAGCGGAAATTGATTTGTGCATTTTATGTCACGCTTTTGTTATAGGCATTAACCCGCTGTTAAGTGGATGCCCCAGCTTCAATCTCAATTCAGCTAATGGCTCCATTATTTGGTTTGTTTACTGACAGCAGTCCATATTTACACAATTCTCTCATTTTTTTTTTACTCGGTTGCAGTTAATTAAATGCAAGTTTATTGACGGAAAGCAATCGCCTATAATTAAATTCCAATTTTATTTGTATCCCAGTTCGAAGTCTTCTTCTATTGAAGATATTTTGTTTTATTAAAAATTTAGTCACATAAATTCCATAGAGTTCATTTTGCGAATAGCTTTGTTTGTATTCTGCATAACTGCGGGCAAGAGCTGACAGCTTCTCTTTGTTAAACAAAAATGTTGTTTCAATTAATATTTCACTCATATTTGTCGTTGTTGTTGCTGTAAAATATTCGATTGTGTTGGCATATTTGCTGTGCTTTTTATACCCTGAACCCATTGAAAAGGGAAAATCAGGGTATGATGGCTTTAGTAAAATGTTTTGCTGAATGTAACAGGCTGAAGGAGGCGTGGCAGACCCCATCAAGCATTTATTATTATTATTATTATTATTAGCCCTGTCCGTCTTGTCTGTCTGTCCGTCTGGCCTTCTGTCCGTATGATTGAAGGCGTCTACCTCATATGCTAAAAGAAATTAAAATTATTTTCCGAAAATCGATAAACTGTCTCTTTTATTATCAATTAAAATCCTTATACAAAATTCTAAAATTATATCTCCTATATCTTAAGAGCTAGGGCTCTTAAATTTTAAATATCGTTATATATATATATTTTATAGAATTTCGATTTTTTTTTATTTTCCACCCCCACCCTCTAAATGTTCAAAAAGCGTAGACATTTTTAAATGCTAGAGACTTGTGATTTGGCAAATACATAAATTTGAGTATTATTATTATAATGTTTGGAAAGTTTGATCAGTCAAGAAAATATATACAACACATAAGTTTCCATAACATAGCTCAAAACAAACAGCAAATATGAATTGGAATATCATTTCTTCGAATGGCTCAGGGGATCTCCTAGTCGAACAGTCTCAATTAGAGCACTCGTACTTGTTTATTCAACAGTTTTAATTCTTATACGTTTGTCAACTATTTAACAGGTGGTAAAGCTGACGGCAATATTAATAAACTCGTGCATATCGAAAACAAAAATAAAATAAAACTATATATTTATTGTAAATGAAAAATGAGATGTCATAACGGAAGTATAGCTTGTGGTCAAATATTTAACAACAGCTTTAATTGTATAGTAAAAATGGTAACATATTGTTTTATTAACACTTGGGAATAATGTTTGTATAATCGTTAATAATGTCAGAATAATGTCAGCAGAGTAGTAAATTTGATTTTGCAATGTTTGTTAATCAGTTTGAAATGAAATCAGAGCTGTAATGGCCAATTTTCAGTTTATGGTTAACAGCAAGTTAACCTGTAACATTTTTCAAATAATTCGAAAATGTATCCACAATATTTATTTATATAAATAACATTAGTTTATATTAATATATTTATATTTGTTTTTTTTTTCTTTCTAGTTTTATGTATTTAATATTTACTGAGAATTTGTTGGGCAACTAAATTCTTGGCAATTAATTACCATTTGTTGAACTGTAATTCAAATGAATTGTGGTAGGAAATACGCGCTCACCTCATCACAGACAGACATTTGGAGTATCGCATTGCAAATAAAAGTCGAAATATGTGTGGCAATTTTTGCATTTTATTGGCGCGTAAATTTGTATTAGTCTTTAATTTATATGTTAATTATATGCCATTATTGCGTTCCATTTGTGTTGCTGTGTGTGTGGGAGTGGAAGTGGAGGTGGAGGTGGAGGTGGGAGCTGTGAAGGGATAGCAAATGTTGCTGCTGCTGTTGCCTTGTCAGTTTTTGTTAATTATTTTTTTCTGTATTATGCCTCGCTTCACATTCCAAACGTGTTTAGGCCAGGCTGTTCGCCTGCCTGCCTGCCTGCCTTCTAATTATTCTTTATTAAATTTGCTGATGTGTTTGTGTGTGTGCTTGATCTGGCAAAATAATTAAAACTCTGTCATGAACATTTGTGTGTGTGTGTGTGTGTGTAGGCTGCTTTTGTGCTTATATCCTTATATCCTTGGATTTTTGTTTATTTATGATTATTGGCAGTCAGCTAAATTAATTGAGATAGAATTCCCGGCCATTCGCCTTGGCCTTGACTCGCCAACAATATTTATGTTCATCATTCTTGACACTGGGTTTTGGCCATTAAAACGCAAGACTAACGTCTATATACATATACATAAACACATATCTACTTTCCTTTCTCTTACACACACATATACACACATATATATAGGGCATATAAATTGCTGTACATTTATAACACTTTCGCAAGTTAATCGCACTTCGGTCAATGTTTGTTTAATATAAGGGGCGCTCCTCTGGTCATCCGAGCAACTCTACTCCTCCGGTTCGATTCTGTTCCTTGTGGTTAGCCATTAGGTTGCTATTATTATGCTCATTAGTCTAAATGGTAGCTAATTTCTTTATAACACTCTAAAATGTAGCTCGGCTCGTGGGTGTTGCAAATTGTGGGTCATTATTTGCAATCTTGGTCAGAGCACCAGAACACCAAAAGGCGTGGCAATACATGCGTATATATGTATATGTATATGTGTGTGTGTATGCAAGGGGTTGTTGGCATTACGTAGAGCTATTAAGTCCTTGGCTACATTAGCTATTGATTGGCATTGTGGGAATATCTGCAGTTGCTTAAGAGTTTTTATCATCATTTAACTATATAATAGCTTTAATTGTCTAACCTGTGGTTGGCATTTCGTTGCGAGTCGAAATTTCTAGCTAAGGGTTGATTGTACTTATCAAATTTATTGTGTTTGGTGGTGGTTAGCTATAAAGATAGTTCGGGCATAGTTTAGAGAGGGATTCCGTGGGGTCTATTGTTTTTGATGGAGTCTATATTTTATAGCTTTGCCATTTGATGTGGAGCAAGTAGGAGTGTTCTAGTTGGGAGTGCTTGACTAGGAGCAAAGAGCTACTATTTCTAAGATAAATATATACATACACATGCATGCATAAACATATATGTATATAAGGACGGACCGACTGTCAAACGGACATAGAGATTGTTAAATAACTATCTTTTAAGATTGAGGAAATAATACAAGTATTTGATTTAAATTTTTGTTTATGATTATCTTTATTTTTAAAGATTATTTTCGCTGCAACGCCAATACCACATATACGAATATAACGATTCAGAAGAAGAGTAAATAAAATACTTCAGAAGTGTTGAATAATGTTATTATTTAATTTGGTATTTCAACAGAGATATTCAGTCAGATCAACCTCTTGTTCAACAATCTATACTATATACTATACTATACTATACTTCTGCCTCTTACATACATATTTACTTGCCATTATGCCCATTTCCCCTTTTTCAATGGGTACTAGCTATGAAAACTGAATGCATTCATTTAATTACAACAATTTCTTGACCAACCGAGGTTAACTGAAAATGTATCTTTCTGCACATCCCAAAGCCGACCTATCATCTATTTATCACCCATCCATGCCCATATATATATACAATATATCACTTATTCATTCAATTATGTTGCCCCATTATGCCAATTCATTGTGGTGTAAGGAAAGCCAAACTAATGCTAAACATTTAGCTAAATAATTTTCTGCATTTATCACCCGAGCTGAGCTGCACAAAGCAATAAACTAGTTAAGCCTTCATACACCCCAAACAAAAAACCAAAAAAAAAAAAAATGCAAAAGGTTTGGCAAAAGTAAAAGTAATGTCGTTATTGTTATCCACAGGTATTAGCAACACGTGCCCAACACTTGCCAGCACTACGAGTAGAAATATATATGTGAGTATAGAAAGAGAATCCATGTTATTTTTTTTCTCCTGTGCGACTCATGTCATTCATGCGACTCATGTCGCAAACATTTTCCTATCATCCTTAAAATGAAAATCTTTTGTTGTCGCTCGATATTAATCCATTCGTAGCCCAATGTGGTGCGTGACAAATTTCGATAAAAAGGCTGCTTTTGGAAGACCATGATTATGATGATGACCATGCTGATGATGGCGATGATGATGGAAGGTATTGGGGCGTTTGTCTGGGTCTAGCCCATTTAACACTTCGTTAAACTTGTGCAGAAATGAAAAGCTCCTGTCCAGAGTTCACGCAAACGTAGCGAGCTCTAGTCATAAATATTTAACACCAAGAAAACACACACACGCACACGAGTATAAAATGTGCAATAAAATGCAACGAATTACATAGTTGAAAATGTAAACACACACGCTAGCAAACTCTCGAGCTGTGCCGGAGACGATGAATGGCACAGCTATAAAAGTCAATAATACGTACAGAAACTGCACTGGACACACACACTCAGACACACACATGTAAAACCACCCAACCACCCACTCACTCACTTTTACGTGAGCTAATACAGTTGCGTATTTGTACCAAAATGACGTTTGGGCCGCTCGCCTCGTCTCGCACTGTTCGAGCTAGCAATGGTCAATACGTGGGTTCTCTGCTCGCTTGCCCGATGTCTGCTATTAAATTTCATAGCCTTGTTGTAGCGAATTTACGGCTGTTCAAGTTTTTAAGTAGCCCTCGCATGAAACACAGGGGTCAACGCTGCAGCCCCCAGTGTGCATTGATCGATGGGTGTTGTGTGTGGAGTTTTGCCTGTTTTTCGTAGTGCATCAAATCGATGTTTCTCTAATTCTTTGCTTGTTCAAAGGTGATTAGCCTTTCTTGTTGTGTGAGAGTCGCAATGAGTTTGGCTAAAATTTGTGAATTTATCGGGGATCTTTAGACGTGATCTGTAAACTGATCTGTTGAAATAAAGTGTCTTTAGAGTTCTTATAACTGAGATCTGTAAACTGGTCTGTTGAAATAAATCGTATTTAGAGTTTTTATAATTCAGATATTCATTTAATTCATGAATTACTATTATATTAATTTTGGTAATTTTAAATTATTTATATTTATTTGTATTATTTTAAATTATTTATATTTATTTTTATTATTTTATTATATTGTATTATTATTTATATTTATTATTCTATATATTTTGTTGAAAATTTATAGGCAGACTTTAATCGTTATCTGTTAAAATAAAATGTCTAGAGTTTTTATAATCCTGAAATGTAATCAATAAATTACTATAATATTATTTATTGAAATATTTCATATACTATTATCATAATTTCTAACCAACCATTGACAAGATGTCACACACAAAGTGTGAACATAGTTGCTTTAAGAACCTACCGGTTCTACCATGAAGACTATCGATTGCTGATTAGCCTTCGTCTTACTAGTCTTGCAAACCTGTCAACATTTCATAATTGACCGGTTGCAGCTTAGGCAAAGAGAGTAAAAGGTAGAGAAGTCAATGTCTACTTTTTGTGTGTTTAACAAATGACACTTGTTTGAGATAAAACACCTAAATGTTTTACTAACTGAATAGAGATGCTGCATTGTTTTCCGCTCCATAGAGTATAATAACTCACTATCTATTTAAATCACTGCCAAGGTTTCCCATGGCGAGTAATTTGAGTATAGGACATAAGTGATTTTTGTATGTCCCTATACTCGATCACTTTGTCGTTGGGGTTGGTTGTAAATCCTTTAATGCTCTCACGCAGTCTACTTGAAGGCGTTAGAACTTGTGTTCTTGTGTTAATGCTTGAGCAGCAGTGTTATGTAGTTCTAGAATATGTGCTATTATATATGAATAATATTGCTTATAATAAAATAAAATTTTCAAACGCATAAAACATTGCTCATAATTTGAAATGTAATACTTATAATACATTTGAAATCTTCCTAGGCCAAATAGATTCTCAATTTTAATACAATATTCCACTGCATATGGAAAAGAAAGAGTTGGAGGGCTAAGTATGTAGTCTAAAAAGGCTGTCTTTATTTAGCTCTTCTTTGGCCAACTGAATTGCTATTAGCTGAGATTTATACTGTTACAAAATTATATCTCATTCCACTCTATCACAATATATGCAAAATTTAGCTAGTCATCTTCATTCATACCTTATTCAAATTCGAATCATCTGCCACTTCACATGCATCCTCTCTCAGCTGCAGCGAGTGCTTAACTGATAAGCATGTATTTATTATTTCGATGATGCTGCATTGCATACACATCGTTATTGAAATGTTCGAATGCTGCGACTGCTGTTGCCGCATCGATCGATTTTGCTGCTTATCAATTTCGAAAATAGCTCGCGTCGCGTTTATCTCCCGCGCACGCTCTCAGCGATAGATGCCGCCTCTTAATTCAGGCGCTCGCCGGTCAGTGATCATGAGCATTATCAACAACAAATGCAACAACAACAACAATTGTCACATGCCCCTGTCGCAGTACTCGAATTCGAATTTCAGATTTTTAGTTTGTCAGAGTCTGTTGTCTTGATAACGTTAACGTTTTCCCACTTGCATATTTCTATCTCGTATTCTTTCTGTGTGTGTCTGCGTTTCGTTTTGTGCGTCTCTCAATTAGATCCAAACAAAAAATAAAAAATATACGAAAATGAAATAAAAAATAAATAAATATACATATATACCAATTTTACAAGTGCCGTTGCGTAATTGTCGTTTGCCAATAAAAAGAAAACAAAAATTTGAAAACTACGTACAAGTTTAACGCTTATGTCATTACGTCTCTCGTAACGTGTTTGGCTTTCTTTGTGGGTGTCTCTTAGTCGATATACTTATATCTCAACAATATATCTTTATTTACATTTTTGTTTGTGTCTCTAGCAATTTATGTGAGTACTCGAGGCTAAGTGGTGAATTAGTTAATAAGTCTGTGTGCTTAAACGTATATCAATGTTTGGTTTTTTAATTCCAGCTCAATTACAGCTTTTTGTTTTAGCTTTTAATTACCATTTCATGCTGTTTCACATAAAAGAAAATTACTATTTTGTATAATTAAATTATAGCCATCTGTTCGTTTTTTTTTTTTTGCTATGTAAATCAACCTTGATACCTATACAATGTAAATGTGTGCGTGTGTTTATATGTACATAATTGTGTTAATATATGTGTGCTTTGTGTTATCTGTTGGCCGTTGTTGCTGTCCGTCCATATGTCAATAAAACTGTCCACCTATTTGCCCTCTCATAGTGTTTTCCCAGTACAATATATATAGGGTTTTTTTTTTTAAATATTATTGAAATGCAATAAATAGCAAAATGTTGACTAGACTGCAGATTTTTAAATGGAAAACGTGGCTACAATTAAATTGAAATGTAACTGAGTGGCCTTATGATTCAGTACAAATTATAGTGGAAATTTCAATTCAACTCAACTGTTAATCTCAGCAAACCTTTTAAGTCCCACAAAAGTCGTCTTACATTGATCAATTATCTTGTGGACAAAAGCATTAAATTAGCCCTAATTAGAGGCGTCTCTCTGGCTAACTTGTTGCATGAATAATGGCGCCAACAGCAGTGGCATTGTCGATGTTAAATAGCACCCAATAACATGGATACACAGCAGATAAATGCAAACACAATGAGCCCAGGATACGCACTTTGTTTGCCTTGACAAAACACAAGTTCCTAATGCCAATAACTGAACCCATAATAATATTATTTATGACCTCGAGCTGCTATCGCTCCTGCTACGGCTCCTGCTGCTGCTGTTGCCGCTGCTTCTGTTGCTGCTGCTGCTGCTCTTTCGTGCTACCAACTTATATACATTTATACATACATATATTTCATTACGGGTCAGAATAGTGGGCGATGGTACAACACGGTTTCTTCTTGTTGAGCCGGAGGCGAATCTTTAGTCGCATACAAATTGCATTGATATGGCGAGGAGTTGCTAAAGCAGCTTTCCATTTCGCATTTAATACCCTATTTATATCTATAGGAGAATGACTAATGGGCAAATAATAAAAGGGTATGCCATAAACATATAAAGTCAACTAAGGTACTATATAGTATATATTAATATTTGTACGTTTGACGTTTTTTTTTTCTTGATGAATAACGATTCATTTGTTAAGTATTGATTAAGTAAGTTCAAAATGTATAGTTATTGATATTTTTAAATTGATAACAGATAATAACGATAAGTTATTTTAGCTTGTTCAGACAGAAAAACTTATCGTTATTATCTGTTATCAATTTAAAAATATAGATAACTATACATATTGAATTTCCTTAATCAATACTTAACAAATGAATAAAGATATAGAATAAAATATCAAACGGGTTAGACTTGTTCCATATTAAAAGAATAATTTTTTCATAAATTGATCATTATCGATTTTAAATTAGCTTATCCATTCTATAAACATTTAATGCTGTTACATGATATTAAATGGCATATAACTTTTTCTATATATAAAAAATTTAAGATTAAGCAATATTTTAAAAATCGATAACTATCGGTTTTTGAAAATCTTTTATCGACACTTATCAAATGTAGAATTATTGTGTAGAATTGAAAAAGCGCAAACTTGTTCCATGTTAATGACATCTTATTTGAAAACTTAAAAGATCGATAACAATCGATTTTAAAACTCGTTTATCCATGCTTTGAAAATAAATAGCTGTTAAATAACATTCGAAGAGTTAAATAAAGAAATAAAAAAAATAGAAAGAATAGTATTAAGATTTAAATAAGTTAAAGCTTGCTTGTTATAAATAAAAAAATTAGCTAAAAATCGATACATATCGATTTTGAAATGTTCTGTCAATAGATGTTTGCTGCATGTATAAATATTAGATTATTCTTATCGGTAATCCAATATTACCGTAGATTGCGATATTACGCCAATGAGCAATACATAACAGGGTATCCCTGAGTCCAGCACAGCTACTACAAGTTCTGTTACTCGCTTTTTATGCTTGTTAGCAATGGGAAATGTCTCCTTGTCTCCCACTTGTTATCCGCTTTCCGTTTTGTTTGTTTGCGTCTATTGTGATTTTTATTGTTTATATTTCATATTTATATATTTTATGTCTTGTTCGGTTGTACTTTTCAATGTACGTTTTTTATGTTGACTTCAATAATATGTGCATAAAGTGCGTTGCTGTTTTACTCTTTGTTTTCAATTTTTCATTTTGTCTTGAAGGATTTTACTTTTCTGTTTTCTTTTTTTGCGTTGTGCATGCAAAGCTCTTTCTTTTATGTTTTTCTTGTTCCTTGCTTTTGATCCTCTTTGTATAACATATGTTCAATTTATGTTGTCAGTGCTTGTTTACGATGCGACGACTCTGATCTCTGGACCATACAACAGTCAAGTGAAATTGATGATGTTGCGTATACAACATGTATGGCAATTATGTTTTACTTGCAGTTTTCTTTCTTTTATATGCCTTTAGCCTTTAGCCTTTTGGTCTCTTTGAGATTTGTTATGAAATTATAAGTTATAAGTTCAGAAAAGCGCTTAAAACATTTTGCCCACAAAAAAACTAAAAACGAAAAATCGAAATAAAGTTGAGCTGCAGCAGGTGAGTAAACTTAGCTCTCAACTTTCGGCTATACACCGCCTCCGCCTGCGTCTTCGTCTTCGCCTGCATTCCGTATAAACAACATGAAGAATCTGAAATATTGTTGCAAAAGTTGCATAATTGCATTGGAGCTTTGCTTTGGCAACTTTTGATATGCCTTAATTAAGTTTGGCCGCATTTCAAATATTTATAGGCTGCAAATAGCCATTGGACTGAACTCTTGCGGTGCTCCACAAAATGTTAATGGGTTAGGGCCAGAAATAGTTGCGTTTATAATTAGAGCGTCAAGAGCATTGTCAGGTGAGCAACTCGCTGTAGAGTTGACTTAAGTAAATGCATTTACATTGTTTAGACAACTTTCAATTGGACATAGCCGCAGTAGGTTATTATATATTTTAGTTTTACTGTCAGTTTGATGCATTTGTAATTGAAACTTAATTGGTGTAGCTGATGGGAACTCATCACAGTATATATGCAGACAAGTTTTTTTTTTTTTTTTGGTAATCAAATGAAAATGGTTTTCCGAATATCAGATATCATATACTTGTATCTTACTGCTACCATTAGCTTGGCAATTTCCATAACAATAGCAATCAATTTCAACGTCAATTACTTCAATTTCAGAAGTTGATACCTGGAAACTTTGTTAACAAAATGCCAATTGAAATACAATTTGAGACGCACGTGAGCACAAGAGAAATGAGCCTGCGAAAGCGACGAAATTGCAACTGTATAACTGTGTATGTGTGTGCGTCTCTCTCTGTTTGTGTGTGTATGTCATTTAGCAACAATTTCGTTAAAATTTAAATAGACAAAATAAAAGTTGTGCCAAGAAAATCATTTGCTAAAATTGGCAGGGAGAGCAAAAGCAAAGCCAATATACAGAACAATGTAATGAAAATAAAGGCGAGGCAGAATACTGCACTTGGGTGTAACTGACTGAGTAATGCTTGTTCAAAGTTCAATGGAAGCTTGCTCATTAAGCTTTATAAATTAGTAACTTTACTGAATCATAATTTAGGATAAAAGCATATGTTTCCCAAGATTTTGATGTTGATCTTCTGAGATCATTCGTTTTTTTTTATTCGAGCTCAAGAGACTTTTATGCAAAATACTAAAGCTTTATAGTCTACCACCATAGAACTTACCACGCCTTTAGTAATTAGAAAATTATAATCTAAACCCTTTTTTTAGTATATATCTACAAAGACAGTCTAATTAAACTCACAAACAACACAGACACGCACTTCAAACAACTGATATACTCCCCTCTCGCCATTGTTATCAAGTATACAAAAAAAAAAAAATTGTAACACGCAAGCCAAATCAGGAAAGAGGCTTTCAATCAGGCTACAAATTCGTTGGACCAATGCCATAACCCAAAGCAAAGCGAGAGAAACAAGAAACGAGAAGAGAAAGAAAATTAAAAAAAAGACAGAAAATGCAAACGTCTCAAATCAATTAATGAAATTGCTGAGAAGAATCACGAGATCTAGTATAGGCCGTGACTTGGCTAATAAATAAATCAAGAGTTGCTGCGATTACTCCTACACCTTCTTCTACTTGCTCTTCATTTGCTAAATCAGATTAGATGAGGGGGCGTGGCTATTGGCTGCTGCAATTTTAATTATAAGTTGTCTCGTAATCGGCCTAACTAATCCTTCAACAAAAACTTAGGCAGTTGTCTTAGCTGCAATAATAAACAACTATATAATCATTAGCATCATCAGCAGCATCATTATCATCATCATTATGATTGGCTTCATTATCATTGTGCATAGTATTTGTCGCTGAGGCTAAAACAATAAACAAAGCAAACACAACAACTACCAACATTATCGCACATCATTATCATTGTCATTCCGAGCGCGCACAGCTTAAAAACAAGTAAAAGGAAAGATTAAACCTTGCGTTGACTCTGAAATACCCTGTAGTTGGTAGATCGCTCAAGGTATTGTGTTGGAAATAGAAGATAGAATGTTAGAGAAGAAGAAAAATGTAAATAGTTTTATCTAGAAAGATTAACTTAAAAGAGTTGACTGGAAAATTGCACGTAGCTAAAAGCTAGAATAGTCTGTGAGGTATGTCTAAAGTGCACGAAGAGGAAGCATGTATAGAAACCTAAAGAAGACAATGAGAATTATAATATGTATATGGAAATTTAAAACTACCCTGTAAAATATAAATCAAAGCAATGTGAGATTTATGAATATTATATGAAGAGCAGTTAGAACTTTAGCGTAGAAAATATAATAATAACTTAAATAATTGTATTTTTTCTCTAAATATTTATCGATAATCCATAAAACTAATTTACTTATATATATTTATATACATAGATAAAGCAATATTAGACTTTGCCAAAATTGTATAGCTGCAACAAATCTCTTTCAATTCACAGATGACAATGAGAATTATAATATATATATGGAAATTTAAAACTACCCTGTAAATTATAAATGTAATGTGAGGTTTATGAATATTATATGAAGAGCAGTTAGAACTTTAGGGTAGAAAATATGATAATAACTTAAATAATTGTATTTTTTCTCCAAATATTTATCGATAATCCATAAAACTAATTTACTTATGTATATTTATATACATAGACAAAGCAATATTAGACTTTGCCAAAATTGTATATCTGCAACAAATCTCTTTCAATTCACATTAAAATGCATATATATCATTTACTCAATATGCCTTACAGGGTATATAGTGTATATAACAATAAAATGCATATATCCATTTATCAATATCCCTTACAGGGTATATGGTGTAACAGGCGGATTTCTTAAATCTGCACAGAAACCCCAACAATTCGCTCTAAGTTCTTGCTGTCTATATAACTGTATTTCACGTTGTCGTCCTTTGATGCTGTTTGCTTTATTTTTCTGTTTAGTTAGTTTTTATGAGCGTCATTATTTTCGCTTGCCATGGCGCTAAGCATCTTAAGTGCCTCCACATTCTGGAGTGTGCCCAAGCAGGCAACTGTGAAGTTCTTTTTGGGAAAGTCTCTCTCCTCTCTCTCTCTCTCTCTCTCTCTCTCTCTCTCTCTCTCTCTCGCTCTCTCTCTCTCTCTCTCTCTCTCTCTCTCTCTCTCTCTCTCTCTATCTCTCTCTCTGTGTGTGTTTGCATAGGCGACAGACATCATTTGGCGGCTTATAATTCAACTTTTGCAGTTAGTTTTGAAAACAACTTAATAAGAAAGATGCTGCGCTGTGCTCTCTGTCGTTGTTCTGCTTAAATTAAACCTGAACAGGATAGGGTTGGGGTTGGGGCTGGGGCAGTGGGAGATTATGACGAGGACGAAAGGACCTGTTGTTGTAGTTGAAAATTTGTGCCTAGCTTGGCAGTTTTGCGTGGTCTTTTGGTAATCATTATTATAGGTCTACGTTGTGGCATTTAAGCTGTGAAGTTTTCTAAAGTTGCCTTGGATTAGTGACTGAAACGGAAGAGATAAGCACCAACAATAAGTGTGTATGAAGACTGATAAATATGAACTGATTAAAATTAAAATGAAAGTTGATAGTGTAATAAAGTGAGGAGAAGTTGTATTAAAAATTGCTAAAATAAATTTTTATTGAATTTTAAATTTTAAAAAAAATGTATGAATACAATAAAATGGCTGAAATTTAATTGAATTAAAGTAGAATTTTAATTTTTTAAATTTTAAAAGTGTTTAGTTTTCACAAATTTTGCTAATCAAAATAAATAAAATAAAAATGGTCTATAGAATTTTTGAAGATTTTATTTACCAAAATATACAGTTTAGTTTTTAAGTTTCTATTATTATGTCAATAACAGATTTTTATGAATATATTAGCTGATTTTATTAACGTGGTATTGAATAAACAAAATAATTACAAAATAAAAAAAATTATTTTGCACATAGATTTTAATAATTAATTTTTCAATCACTTCAAATTTTTAAAATCATTTTTAATGGAAAAAATTAAAAATAATTTTGTAATTTTAATTTTAAATATTACAAAATGTATTTTGATAGTTATATTTATATTTATTTCAGTCACATGTGCGCTATTGTTATGTTAAAAACGTAGCACACTGTGCGAGATGTCTCAAATAATGTCAAACTGTTTTTACTCTTTGTATTGTTTATAAAATCAGATTGTGTAGCGTACATATATTTTATAAAAGTTCAATTTCGGCTTCTTAGTGGCAAAATTCTTAATGTGTTAACTTTCGGCCGTACCGCGTCACGATCTAAACTTAATTTGCAAAAAAAAATATCTTCCAATATACAATATATATATATATATATGTATATTTGTATATATGTATATATATATAATTAATAAAAAAAAATTTCGCAATAGACCAAATCTAAATTTTTTTTAAAATTCGTGTTCCTTTTCGGCCATTGCAAGCTCCAAACATTAAACTAGGTAAGTGCTAAAAAGAAAAAAAAAATCAACAATTTGGTCAAGTGCCACAAAAAAGTGTTAAAAGGTTGTGCTGTTGAAATTTAGAGGAATAAACTCTTGGCTGCCTTGCTGCATGACAGATTATCAGGCAGCTAGACTGTCTGTCTGTCTGTTTGTCTGCGCTGTTCTGCTGTCCCAAGCCTTGTACCTTTGAGTGTTCTTAACAGTTATTGAAATTGCTGCAATTGAGTTCAGTGTGCTCGAAGCTATTTAATTGCTGCAGCACAGGATACAAAAGGAGCACAGAGTAAAAGCCAGCTCTGCTTAGCAGTAGTAGCTTATGCAATACCCTGTATACGGCGAGTTGCCTTGACAATCAATGGGAATGACATGCGAGTGCTTAGACAATTACAAATTTAATCTCAAGAATGTGATACAATTACACATATTCAATCACAAATTTAATATTGCGATAGAATTACAAATATTCATTTTACTATATTTATATATATATTTGTTACTATGTTTGATATACACATATTATTTATACTTGTATTTACTGCTCAATCGTTGTATTCATTTTACTATATTTATATATATTTGTTACTATATTTATATATATTTGTTACTATATTTATATACATATATTATTTATATTTATATTTACTGTTCAATCTTTGTAAAACTGAGTTACTCATATATTAATATTTGTATTCATATGCATACTAGCCTGTATTCCAAAATTTACAATCGTTTCAGCCCATAGATCCATTTTTTTCTGTAAATAATTTAAATTTTTTTTTTTTTTTTTTTTTTCAAAATTAAAAATTAAAATTTGTATATGGTCTATATCTTTATATTGTACTTAAAGTTTGGCTGCATAGCTTATGATGTTTTTTTAATATTAAATATCAAGTATCTATGAATCAACTCTATCCGGGACAAGTTATTGATATGTGTTTTACGTCTATTGACGTAACGCTGAGCTCCACTAAATGATTTTACTCATGCAGTCTTTCATTCTAAGATATATATACTTGACAGTGATGAAATGGTTTCCTCTGCTTAAAGCGAGTCAAGGTGTAATCTTGCTTATTTAATTTTGATCTACATGGGCAATATTAATTATATTATTATTAACATAATAGCTACCAAACTTCTCGAGCTCAATTCTAATAGCTCATCGACAGTTCATCTTAGGCAGAGTCAATAAGGCCATTCAGACTTGTGCTGCTACAGTCATATACTCTATATATTATTTATATATATAATGTATTGTGATATAGCTTCTTATGCCTGTATGATATATCTGAATGTAGTATAGGGTATTAAAGCAACATTTGCTATTACAGTAGCAGCAACAGCAGCTAAGATTCAAGTCGACTTTTGCCCGCAGGTGTTGTAATCTCGCAACGTGGCGTTTCTCCTACCTCTGCCTCTGCCTATTGTCTGTGTGTCAGTGTATCTGTGTGTGTGTGTGTGTGTGTGTGTGTGTGTGTGTGTGTGTGTGTGTGTGTGTGTGTGTGTGTGTGTGTGTGTGTGTGTGTGTCCTGCTGCTGCTGCCGCTGGACCTGGGCCAAATGCAGCTCGAGTGCTAACTAATTTCGTCGCTGTCGTCTTCACGTGTCAGCAACATTTCTTCAATTGGTTTCGTTTGGCTTGTCCTGTCCTGTACTGTCCTGTCCCATCGTGTCCTGTACTATCATGTGCTCAGCTCCTCTGCCATGCCAACCTGGCATGTCCTTTATGAGTTCTAACGTGTGTTCGACTGTTTGTATGTGTGTATGTATGTGAAAGTGTTAGTGTGTGTGTGTATGTGTGTGCATTGCCGCAGTTGTTGACTCGTTTCGTGAAACTTGGGCCAAGCCAATTCCTTTGGCCCAGTCATCCAATCCTTGGCCAGCTTCTGCTCTTTATGCACTTGGCGCCGCTCTGCTCTACCTCACTCTCGTAATGCTCATATGATCTGCCTTGGCTCCAAGCATCGCATTTTTATAGCACTTGCTGTTTACTTTTACCGCCGTGTACTGCATTTTCAGTTTCCAGTTGCTTGTTATTTCTCTAGCTGTATTTTGTTTTTCTTTTCGTGGATATTTTCTTCGTTTTTTTTCTCGTTTTATTTTCCTTGGCTCTCAGAGTCGATTGTGTCTCATTTGGATCGTAACATTAATGTTTATTACGTTCTTGTTCAAAATTGAGCGGTGTGACATGGATGCTTAGCTAACGAATGAACAGGGGATATTTTATAATATTTTATCAGTTTCAGGAATGATTGACTCTGAGATACCTAGTAATATAGTTTAGGCTTCAATATAAAGGAGAAATTCTTTATAAACTTGTACTACTTGTCTTAATATTGAATAAGTAGCTCTCTAATATTTGACTGTACAAATATAATCTATTATGTGAACCATAAATAAATCTATGCATATTTTAATGGAAAACTATTTTTGTAGATAATTATATTATTTTTAATGATAATTACAACAATTTAAAAATATATTATTATGCTCTTTTTGCGATTCTCGTAAGCTTAGATTACTTAAAGGGTAAAAATTTGATGCGCTCTATCTAAAAAAATTTATTTATATATATTTTAAGCTTTGAGGTGTTGTCGTTTTCCTCGCAAGTACTCAATATGCAACTCTAAGTATAGAAAGGCTTCCATGTATAGCTGGCTAGGTTATTAACTGGGTATTTTGCCTCATTAGCGGGCATTCAAATTGTGTAAAGCCTTGGCAACAGCAGCAGTGCAATGTCTTTGACATGCGATGCCAGCGATAAACATAAAAACTTGCAACTGGGTCCGTGGCTGGGGACTGTTTTCTGTCGAGTTTGAGGCCACTGTAAAGCTGTCAACGGCGCCACGTAATTATTAACTTGCAGTCAAAGTGCCCACCCACAACATTAGAAGCACACACAAACACACATACACACACACACACACGCACACATCCACATTTCATTTACTTTCTATAATTTCTCTAGAAATTCCGATTGCACATGTGGGACTTTATATTGGCAGTGCTGGAAACCAATTAAAATGCTGCACTGCTTCTGATTATGCCAACAACGCTGAGCATGTGTGTCAAAGTGTGTGTGTGAGTGTGTGGGTGTGAGAGTGTGTGAGTGTGTGTGAATAGATTGGTATGTGTCAACTAAGTGCAGTTAATTAGTGCGAAAATCACTTCAGTTGGCTAGGGACTTTGCGCTCAGATTTCTTTAGCTGTTTGTGTTTTTCCGCTGAAGCAGCTTTTTCTGCTATATATATATATATATATATATTTGGTTTTTCTTTTGAAATTTTCACATTAATTGCTCTGCGCGCAGTCCAGCTCTGACTGCTGCAATCAGCCGGAAGAACAGCCAAGCCAAGCCCAGCTAGAAGCTAAGCTACTTTGGGGGATTTGCTCTCGACTTGTCGCTTTTTTGCACTTTATTTTGCCTCTTATTTTCACTTTTTTTTTTTTTTTTTTTTTTGAGGCCAACAATTCGTGTGTTTTGTAATGAATTTCTTAGCCAAACTGGGCTAATCCTTACACACATATGTTCAGTTCAAGAAAATTGAACTGAAAGTCTCTGTTTATTTCAAATAAATATTTAATTGAAATTGCTTTCGTTTGTCCTAAGCTGAGATTTGATTTGTTTGTTGTTATTAAAAATGTTCTTTGAATGAGTTAAATGCTTCTTGGACTTTTAATAAATGATAAATTTTGGATTTTGAATTTTTAAGCAGCTTAAAACATTTATTGAACAACCTTAAAAGGGTTAAGAAATATTAAAAATTTAAATTGATTGGTTTGATTTGGGAACACAAAATGTTAGACTTTCTGCGAAGCTGCAGATGAGATGGTTATATCTATAAAGGGATATATATGGAGAACTATATATAAATAAATATAGAAATAAAGATAAATAAATAGATAATAGATATAGATATAGATATAGATATAGATATAGATATAGATATAGATATAGATATAGATATAGATATAGATATAGATATAGATATAGATATAGATATAGATATAGATATAGATATAGATATAGATATAGATATAGATATAGATATAGGTATAGCTATAGATATTGATATAGATATATATAGACGGAGATTATAGACAAAGTAAAGATATATAGACATTGATAGATAGACAAAGGTATAGACATATTCTTCTGTAATAGTTTTTTAGTGCACATTCCTAGAACTTTTCCTCGCATTTCTTAGTGCACATTCCTAGAACTATCATTGACTACCCGTATTAGACTCACATCTTAACCACATTTTGGCATGTCTATAAGCAAATAAAGTTTAGTTCCTTACCCATAAAAATGGTCAGTGATTACCATTAAGCTAGTGTCATAACTAATAACTCACTAAATGCTACAGCTTCATGAAACTCCATTAAGCCAAAAAAAAGGAGATATATAAATATACATGTATATATAGCTGCGGACGTGTTATTTACTTTGTTGATTAAGTTAAAATACCGCGCAGAGATCAGCCAGGAGGGCAGTCCAGCCAGCCAGTAAGTCGAGGGCTAGCTGTAGCTCAAGGACAAAGCACAGCACCCAAAAAAACATGCGACGGCGCCAGCCAAGCGACAATCCAAAAAAAAAAAGAAAAAAAAATGAAACGAAAAGGAAAACAACAAAAAACAACTAAACTGGGGAGCGGGAAAAAAACGAGAGCATATGCCATGCGGGGATTACATTAACGCAATTTCTGTGAGCCAAGGGCGGCGACCCCAGCGAGAGTTGGCAAATTAAACGCCCACTTAATCTCAGTTGGGTCAACTTGTGACACGAAACTCATTTGTGCCGCTGCCCAACACACACACACACACAGAGAGAAAGAGACACACACACACACGCGCACACTAATAGAGTGGGCGCCAAGTTCAGGGACAAGCGTCAAGATCAAGGCACACATACTTCTCCAAATTGTCTGGCGGAGCACTAGCTCTTCCTAGCTCACCGCTGTCTCTGTATCTCTCTCTCGGTCTCCCTCAGGTCTAGTCATTTTCAATTAATTTGGCAACGTGGGCAAAACTGCAGACCAGAAGAAAAACAGTTTTCAGCACTTTTGCGTCAAAAGTTGTTTGTCGACGTTGTCGCGACATTCGCACTGTGAGCAGCAGTCTCTGAATTTCAGAGAAATCTCTACCCTCTTTCTCTCTCACACTCTTTATCGCTGGCTGTGCCTGTTTTCGAGTACAGGAAATGCGTACTTCCTGTTTGCTGTCGCAATGTGTGCGTGTACGTACACGACTCCTTGGGGGCATGCAGCATCAGTCAGGCTTGCAGCATATTTGCCTGCTCGACTGCTTCGGCCAAAGACAATAAATGCACTTGGCCTCTACCTCACTCTCGTGCCACCTCCTTCTCTCTTTATGCGCTCGGGTCAACCATAAACTTTTGCTTCCAACTGCCGCATAATTTTACATTCTGTCTCGTCCCAATGCCTGCTGCTTAGGGGCAATGAAAAAATAAAAAAAAAAATGAAGGGAAATATAGAAGAATTTAGTATGGGGTGTGAGGGTAGCCATTGTCAGGGGGTTGGGGCCTAGGGTTTGCTGTCTACTCAATGCACTGGGCCCCGTCCGTTGGTTTTGTTAAAAAGTTGCTACCATTTATCTGTTTTGTATGTGCGCTGCACTTCACATTCTCTCTGCTCATCCGATGCTTCTTTTTTTTATTTATTTTGTTCGTATTTTTTAAAGGCCTTGGGTATGAGCCCGTCTTGCGCAGCTATTTGTGGGGTGGTGCTTGATGGAGCATGGGCATGGGGCAACTGTCTTCTGTTACTCTGTCTTGAGTCTTGCAGCGACAACAAAGCTGCATGAACTTCCTTTTGTCGCATTGTCGTTCATGTTTGTGGCACGTAGCCGCTCTGGCAGTTGCTTTAACGGAATGCTGCAAGCAAGTCTATATAAAATGGAGTGCTAAAAACCGACTCGACAGAATTGTTTTAGTTTTATCGAAATTGTATTAGAAATTGCATCGCTGTGTGGTTTGTTAGAAACTCTAATCGGGTCGGGATATTTTATTTTTAATTTCAATTTATATTTAAATGGAGTTTTTTATTTATATTTATTTTTAATATGTTTCGATTCCATATTATTTTATTTTCATGTTGAAATTTTCTGTCTCCAAAAAAAAAACTTGCAATGAAATTTGTTGGAGTAAAGACTAAAATCACGTTGTATTCAATAATATATTCTTATTTTAGGTATATTTTTACATTTTTTATATCATTTTATGTTTATCAGATTACATTGTGCACAAAGTTTTGATTCGTTGATATGTAAAAAGCAACTTTTGTTTGCCATTTAAAAACCCGGATTATACTTACTAAAATAATATCTGATAAAGTTGAGACCTATTCACAATACCTAAACAAGTAGCATTAAAAAAAAAAAAAAAAAAGAAACAAAAAAAGACTATTCTTTATATATATATGAATGAATCGTATAAATCTCTTTTATATTCAAGAAAATTTGAATGATGACCTAAAAAGTTCTTAAAAGAATGAATCAGCTCATATATTCACTAAAATATAAAAGATAAGATTCTAATGAATATCTTAGCTAATTATCTGCCCAAAAGAGTAGAAAAACAAAAAAATTAAATAAAATAAATTAATAAAAAAATATATAAAAAAAAAAAAATGAAAAAGGCAATCCTTTATATATATGAATGAATGTGAATGAATGAACCAACTTTTATATATTTAGTAAAAGATAAAAGTCAAGATTCTAATAAAAGTCTAGATTCTAAATAATATAAAATAAGCTGACTTTCTGCACAAAAAATGCGATTTATTATTCTCAAATATAAAAAGGTATTTTGACGATTGTCATAAATATGAATTCATTAGAAATTTCTTTAACTAAACTCTTCAAGTTCTCTTTGATCTATATTAAACACTCTCAACCATATCCACCCAACTGTTGGGCTCAACTCTGCTCTAGGCCTAACTTTTGTCAATTGTTCATCAAACAGTTTGTGTACCCACACACGTGTTGACAATATTTCATCTTGAAATCTACATAATGAAATAGACGCTGCTGGAGTGAGTGAACGATGCTCGTCGCTCTGCCCGAAAAACTAGTTACATTTTCGAATGCTGTGAAGATGTTGTGTATGTGTGTTGTGTGTTGTAGGACGCCTCTAAGGCTGCGTGGTTCATGCAGAGTGCATACGATATATAGACCTGACATGGTGGCCAAGGGCAACACATCAGAGATACATCAATAGACAGAGCAACACAGTTGGACAACAACGAGAACAACAACAAGACAGAAGCCGCTTGCGCAACCCCAGCGACCACAGAAGTAAAGTTCTTCGTGTCGCTGGTCGCGTAAACTTAATGGAGTTCGGCAAAAGGCCACAGGAAAAAGGACGTAGGGCGAAAGGAGGCATGGCAAAGCGGGCAAAGCCTTTTGGCCATGGCAGGGCGTTTCGTCTCCTAGACATCAGCTTATTGTTGTTGCTGCTATTGTTGTTGTTGCAACATGGATTTCCGCTCCCTGCTCTGGCATTGTACAACCCCACTACTTTATGGCTCACCACATGTGCACTTTGTAATCTGTCGGCGTTATTGCATTGCGGGTCGGTCAGGAGGTGGCGAGTGAGTGGGTTTTAGTTCGCAGAGGGTTGCAGTTGCCGCTCCATAGTTTGATGGAAAGCACTGAGTACACTTCGCTGTGGTCGAGGCCTTTTCAAGCTCTACGTTTGCCTCTGTGAATATGTGTGTGTTTATGTGTGTGTGTGTGCTTGCTTGCTTGCCAGCTTGCTTGTCCTGTCTGTTTGTCCGACTGTCTGTTAAGAGTGGATTTCAAGTACTTTACTTAGAAGCTTCTACGACTTTATAATCAATTTGAAGCACTGTTTATGATACAGCCAATTGATTTTCATTTTTTATTGTTTTCTCTCGTTGCAGGTAAGTGCGCTCAGCTCAACTTTGTATCTGTTAAGCGTAAGTTCAGCAAATGGGGTAGAAATTGTAGAGCATCTAGGATAGGGGGAGGCGGCGGCAGCGGCCGGCATACTCTGAGAGGCCTGAGATAAGGGCAGAAATTTATAATATGCTGAGCTGCTTTAAGCTATTGTAAAGGATATTTGATATGTTCTTTGTCATTTCCTATAATTGACAACAAATCTGTTGTCTGCAAAGACTTTGCACAATTCATGTCAATGTTAACGTTAGTTGAGGTATAAGACTTGACAGGCTTGTTACATTTTATCGAGTTTTTCTGTCAAACATAAGGACTTGATAGCTGATAATAGTGATATTTTGAAAGATGCATATTTCTTTTTTTTCTTTTCAATATAGATTTAGATCTTTCTTTGTTACCATATCATAAACTGAACTGATTAAATACAAAACTTCACTGTTTTTTTCTTAACATGAAATTATTTTAAGGTCGTATTGTGTAGACTAGAAAAATTTAGGCTTTAGTAGAATCCATTTCCCTAGTCTGAGATATATGAATATGTAAAAATGATTTTATAATTTTTTATATAGGCAAAACTCTTTAAAAACGCTCTAATTACTTTTAAGAACTCCGAAAAATATTCAATACATTTATAAGGCTTAAGAATTGGCTTAATAATTTAATTCTTATACAAAATCATTAAAATATCCTTATAGACTTAAAGTTTTCCTTCCTTCCTTCCTTGCTTTCTTTGCCTCTTTCTATATAAATTATATTTTTCTTAGCTCTCTTTCTACTTCTTTTCCGCTGCACTTGAGGTGAACTTTTGTAGCTTATTACCTGACCACAAAGCCACAAATATTTAGCATCTTTGTCATGTGATCTATTGCCGGCGTCAGACGGGAACCGCCCGCTATGCCGACTTGACTTAACAAGGCGTCTCATAATCGCATCAGGAATTTCCCTGTTAAGCAAAGGGAGAGTGGGAGAAAAAAAAATGAAGATGAAGCGAAACCAAACATGAAAAAATTTGCAACTTTTGGCGCGCGTCGCGCCTTAGTTGATGGCAAAGGAGCCAGCAGCTCCTGTCCTGCGGAGTCCTTTGTGGACAATGCTAACACACAGTAACAGCAACAGCTGCCGTCTCGCCCACCTGCTTTCTCAAGCTCTCCCTCTCTCTTCTCTACCTCTCTCTCTCTCTCTCTCTCTCTCTCTCTCTCTGTTTCTGTTGCCAGCAAACGCTTCGCACAATACACAAACAAGCAAAAGTTTGTAAACAAAAATTGTTGACGGGGTCTCGGCTGCGGGTGGCGCAGGTCGACGGGGGCCTGGTGGAGCCTCTGCGTTGGGGGGTTGAGTAGTTGGGCAGCGCGGTTAGCTGGTTGAAGGTGGTTTAAGGCTCTCGAATGCAAAAACTTTTTACATCATGATGCTGTTGATATGCCTGTTTGTCGTAGACTTCTCCCGATGCTGTTGCGCTCGCATGCTATTGTTATTGTTGTTGTTATTTTTGTTGTTGTTGCGTATTTATTGTCCTTGTGGTGGCGACCACAGCGGCACGGGCCAACGTTAACCCGCTGTTGGTTGTTGTTATTGTTTTTGTTGTTGCCGGGGACACTGCTGCTCTGTAGTGTCCTTTTTTTTTTGTTCGCTTTTCGCGGTTAAAGTTGGTGGCATTTGTTAGACATGCTGCTTGCCGCAGTCGACCGGCATGATATTGCATCAGTACATCAGTTAGTTCGAGTTTGGTTTTTTAGTTGGTTAGTTAGTTTGGTATTTGTGGTGCCCAGAGGAGAGCTGTGTGTGCACAGCCAAGCGGATTACGCTTAAGCTAATGACGAGCAAAGACTTACATTTAATTCTCAGCAAGGCCTAGTAGGCCTATTGTACTTGCTCTCTCTATGGTAGTTGCCTTAGCTCTTTAGTTTGGCTAGTTAATAGCTTAATACCCGATCTCAATTCGCATTGTTGTTGAGTTGGCTTTATGTTGTTTACATTTTGTTTTTAGCTCTTGACTCTTTTTTTAACCGTTAATAATTACGAAATTTGTTCCCCTTAACCGTTTCACTGTAAGACGCATGCGCGCTCTTACTGGGAAATATTACTCTTTAGCCAAATGTAGCTGAAGTCCTTTGCTGAAAGCGGCATAAAAAATAAAATATTGTGGAGACACGAGTTTTTTAAATAATTGCTAATTGTTGTTTTTACGAAGGCCCTATTTTGTTTTGTTAAATTAATAAAAATATGTTTGTTTTAATTTAAAAAAAAAAAATTAGGCAGAATTATATAAAATATTTAGTCTGAAATATTAATAAATTAAAAATAAAATAAATTTTTTTTTTCCAAAAAAAAAAAAAAAAAAAAACAAGGAATAATTGATTTAAAAATCTAAAACTAATTATTAAAAATATTGGTTTTAAAAATTATAGTTGAAAACAGATTTAATAAATAGAAATTAAATTTTTATTGTAAATCCTAAAAACAAATTCAACTCTTCCTTTTGATTTGATTCTTCCTTTGGTTTACAATATAACAACAATATTAAAATTAAAAAAAAAAAAATAAAAAATTTTCATAAAAAAATTTTGTTAATAATTTTTTTAAAAATATTTTACTTTTTAGTAGTTTAAAATTTGTTTAAAATATTTTTATATATACACGTTTTAATTTTTAAAAAGGCTTGAAATAAGCATATTTAATCACAAATTGTTAGTAAATTCTGCAAAAGTCCTTTCAAAATTATAACCTCTGTATAGACTTTATATAGACTTGCTGCACTTGCCATTCATATAGTCCTGCTTCAGTCTCGTGTCGATGTCTAACAGGTTGCTGGCCAACGGCAACATGTGGACACACGAGCCATGTTTCGCCTGACGAAACTCAAAACGAATGTTTATTTGCTCTCGCAGCGAGACGAGCGAAAAATGTCCATCGTTTTAGTACACACTTGCCGCCTGTAAACAGAGAGCAAAGTCCTGGCAAGTCACAGCACAAGGGCGATGGATTCACAATTTGCCATTGGCGATTGCCGAGCGTGTCTTTGGCACGATTTGTGCGTGGCTGAGTTTAGTACAAATCGTGCATTCAAACGGTGCGGATGCGCGTTGTCCTTGTCGTCTCGTTATACTCGTGCATACGTTAAGCGTTATTTGTGTGCGTTGCTTTCCAGCCGCAGCAGCAGCAGTCAAAACAATAAGTAAACCAAAAAATTTTTATCAAATATAACTCAAACGCTTCAGAGGACTCGTTGTCCTCACCGGGCAGATCAAAGCAAATACTCAATAGCAGTCCAAAGCAAAAGAAAAATCGAAAAGAATAAATATAAATAGAAGAGTCACTAAACTCTGGCCCGCCATAAAAAGTGTATGCCAAAAAGTGCTGCGGCACTTCAAAGTGCCCGGGCACAGGCCAGAGCAAGGACCAAAGTAATGACAGCCAGGCAAAGGCAACAAACGGTTGCCCGACTTTCCACTGCATCGCCCATCATATCCTTCAGCCGTTCACACAATACGCGCGCCGACCAAATTAAATTCCAACGGAGCTCGCAATCTGCTTAATAAATAATTAAGCGTAATTAAAGAGTTTTAAATAAAAAAGCGCGCAGAAGGAGAGACATACAATAAAGGTATTTTTATTGTTGTAAAATATGTGACGGCAACCAGTGAGTGTGTAGTGTGTGGGAGTGTGATGAGTGTGTGTATGAGTGTGTGTGTGTGCAACTTGTGTGCTTGAATTTGCAAGTGTTTTTTCTTTTGATACAGTAAATATGGCTTAAGTGCTGCTGTCCTCAAAACATTTCATGTTGCAGCAAATCAGTAATACCTTAAGAAGTTTATGTATTTTTAGAATTTAATTCAAGAATACTTACAGTAATATATGAAGGTATTTTTTAATATTATTGAGTAATAGATATAGATATATTTTATTTGCACATATTCAATGTTTGAACTTAATGTCAACAACCAATTTTCATGAAACTTGTTAATACATTTGTTAAATAAATGTAACAGTCTAATTCATTTCAGACATTTAATTGGTAAAAGAATTAATATGAACTTTTTAAAAATATGAAGACTTATGAAGACATGTTTTTCTTCAGCATGTTCAATGCCAACAATTTTCGACATTTTTTTTTCTCCATAAATATTTTGGTTTTCTGAAACTCGAATCTAAATTGTTACAAAATTCTCAGCTTTCTTCTATTGCCGGTTTGAGCTTTAACAAATGATCAATAAATTTGTTAAATTGGACTTGAAAGTCGAAAGTTATTGTCTCTGCTCCCCTGTGCTTGTGCTCGCAAACTTTTTATAAAAAGCAAATTAGGAAGTTATAATTTAATCAAAAATATATTGAAAACAATAAATATCTAAAAACGTCTAGCAAAGTTTTTGGGTGGCATTAGTTAAACTGAATTTGAATTTTGCAAAGACTTTGAAATTCTAAGCAAAGTAATTATGAAGTTAAAGCAAATATTTGTATTGCTTTAATTTATTTGATGCAAACTCATCTATATGCTATGAAAACATTTAGTGAATATATAAAGAAATCTTATGAAAACCCTCTTTATTTTTTTTAAATAAATATAGCAAATATGTATATATAAATATAAAAAAATATATTAATAAATAAAAAATAATATAAGATAAGATTAAACAAAAGATAATATTATAATAAATACAAAAATAAATATTAAATAAATACGAAACAAATCTGCAACAATATTAATTAACAAATAGCTAAAATTTTTTAAATCGCTTAGCACTTGAAATAGTTATTTAAAAAAGTAGTTTATTGTGTAGTACTCTTCTCTCTGTCAAGTGCTCTTAGTTAATGTCCACTGTAAAAGCTGGTGCTTGCCTTGCTGTTGCTGTAGCTGCCTCACTATTGTGAACGTGTTAAATGCGAATGAGTTTTTGTCTGTTGCCAATGTCTGTCTGGCTGCCCGCTCAGCTCCGGCTTCTATGCCTTGACTGTTAAGCTTTATCAATGGTGTAACAACAACAACAATTACACATTTTTTATGTCTTGAGCATGTGTCTGCGTGTCGTCGTCGTTGTTGTTGTTGTTGTTGTTGTTATTGCTGTTTGCATACCGGAAATGCAAAACTTGAACAGCAGCAAGCAGTCAGCATCATTGTACTCCCACTCGGCTGTGTGTCTGTCTGTGTTTTTCACAGCGCAATATTCATTTCCGTTTCTGGCTGCTGCTGTCTTTTCTTATTCCACTCAACAACAATAACAACTACAACAACAAAGCACAGCATCTGAGCATAATAAATTTTTAATTTCATTTGCTTTTATTTATTGTTTTATCCACATTTCCTTCTTGGTTTTTTTTTTATTTTTGTGTTTGCCTCAATTACATTACAATTTCTCGCAATAATTTTTCTTGAACAAATTATGTGCTCTGCCATTTCAGTGTTGTTATTGTTGTTGTAGTCACATTTAGTGCATAAATATTTAATTGATTTTTAATGTGCGTAATGCATATTAGATAAATGTTTTGATTTCAACCTTGAACACGCTGGCTCATTCAGTTTTTGAATAATTCCAGGCATTTGCTCAAATATTTAAAATCTTTTATAGCCAGCAGCTGCACAATATCTCGCTCTTGCTCCCTCTCTTTCTCTCTAAACAATTGTCAATAAATTTAATTGTTGCCTAACAATGGAGCTCATCAATGAAGTGTTAGGTGCAAATTTATAATGTTTGCAATTTATTTTAATATTAAATTCATAAATCTTCACTCTAAAATATTTATTAGAAAATATAAATATAAATTAATAATATTTTTACATTTTTGCATTTAATTCGATTGCTTAAATAATTGATTTATAAATATTTAGCTAACATAAATATTTATTTATGCAAGGCTTAAATGTGCAGCAATAATATGCAAAAGCATATTTAATGAACAGCAACAACAAAAATCATTATTGCCACCAACTCAATAAAAATTGATCAAATTTTTGCCATAACAAAATTAAGCAAATTTTGTTCAAATATTTAACCGCAATTCAATTGGCAATTATATGCTCTATGTGTGTGTGTGTGTGTGTGTGTGTGTGTGTGTCTGTGTTTGTGATTGTGCGTCCGCAAATGTTTTCCATTTGGTTAAAGCATACTAAAAGAATCGCGCACAAATCACGTGCAGCAGCGGTTAGCGGTAATAAACGCGAGCGCGTTTTTTCACGCGCATCTCAAATTTTATATATAGATATTATTTCGCTTTGCTTGTTGACAGTTGTGCGAGTAGAGCCAACAGAAGTTGCAAGTCTTTGCCGCAACGAGCTTTTAATTGAAAAACGTGCTGCGGATGCGAAATTTCTTGATTTGCGTTTCCTTTTTTCTCCCTCTCTTATTTTTATTTCATTTTCATTTTTCGTACTTCCTCAATTTCTAGTTGATTCTGTTTTAATTAAATGCAATTTGCATTTACAGTCCATTCGGTTGTTGTGTAGTTTTCAAAATGATTTCCTTGAACTTGTCAGCTTACTGATTTATGGCATTTAATTAAATGCTACTGCTGCTCGCTGTCTCTCTATCTGCCTGCCTGCCTGCCTGTCTGTCTGTCTATTATTTATCTATTTTGTGCACGTGTCCAAAAAGTTGTAGCCCCCTTTGCCATATAGTCCCATTAAGCCAAAAAACAAACTCTTGGTGCTCTGGCTGCTCCGGTTCGCTTTGTGTGTGGTTCTATTTTTTTTCCTTTTTTGTTTCTGTTGGGCAGCCATATAATTATACAATTACGTAACCATTTAAATAGACATCACACGAATTTCAACAAAGTGAAATGAAATACGCTGGCCACGCCCACGTCGAGGCCGCCGCCTGCCATTCAACAGCCTTTGACGTGACTGTGTGGAGCTGTCTGCGGTTACACAAGTGCCCAGACAGAGGCAGACTCCCATTTTGTTGCTGCTTATGTTGCCGTTGTTGTTGTTGCTGTTGTTGTTGTTCTTGTTATGCTTTTTATGCGCTATGCGTAGTAACTAATTTGTGTTAGTGGGTGTAACGAGCAGGTTGCCTTTGCAGAGCGGCGGCAGACCAAAACAGAGCATGGCGCCTGAACCATAATTAGAAGCCATAAGAACGTACTTTGAATGCTGCGAAATCTCTTACGCTCTGATTTCGCAAAGAATTAAATTTGTAGCATACTTTTTAGGGTTGCTCATTGAAATATTTGTGGGGACGGGAAAGAAAGATATTTCTATGTATTGTGAGGGCTCTGAATAAGTAGAGTAAAATAGTAGTGTTAAGCCTCTTATTTAATATTCGCTAAAGGTGAACATTTCATGAGCCTAGCATGGCTTAATTAGATAGAAGTTTGTGAGCAAAGGCTGTAAAGAGGAAAAATTATCTATGAAAAGCTAAAAGAATTAGAAAATTTGAAGATTAGAAAACATGTTTTGTAATAGGACCTTTAGACGCAGCGCAACTTTTTTTTTTGTAACTTTCTCAACAAATATGCTGCATATATAATATAATAAATTTTATAGATGTTATAGAATATATCTGAATATTTGTATTATATGACATTTATTAAATATGATTTAAATTTTTATTGCTGTAAATAATCTTTGCATTCTTCTATGGTATCTGTAGGTATATAAGTGGACTCATTCATGTCTATGATTATTATTTTTAGCTATTTAGCGATTCAGCCGAATCAACTTGAATTATGCTGAATTCGTCTTCGTTGCTACGAAGAGTAACAGCTTTTATTTAATTATATTCTATATGTTGTTGGTCAATAGCTATATAAATATCTCTGACATAACGTATATTTGTATGTATGGATCTTTATATACATATGATAGACATCAAACAGTTTAATCTGCAAAAAGTTTGAGGGCTTGTTTAAAAACAGATTTTATATTTAAATATGGTTTATAAACATTTTGGGTCAATTTATTTGTATTTGTATATTTTTCTTATCAACTAAGATAATTCTTTATTTAAATTAATAACTCTCATTCTTTAAAAGAAACTTATATTTCTTGCAATTGAAATCTCAGCGAAATCGTTTGATGGAACACTTTATCAGCGCTTTCTACTCTAGTTGGCTGCTCTCTATTATCTATGATTCATTTCGTCATTCGTTTGACGCAATGCGCTCTCTCTGTCCATTTGTCTGTCCCATTGCCGTGCTGTAGTGTGGCTTGAGCTGGTCTTGAGTATCTGTTTAGTAGTGCGCTTAACTTAACTTCCGTTTCCGCTTTGAACAGCTTCCGCTGAGCGTTATTATCTGACTAACTAGTGGCACTCGTGCGCGTAACGTTCTTTATGCGCCGCCCTCTGGTTGCCCGTCTGTTGGCGACCAACTTGTATCTCGTCGTTTGTATCTGAAACTTCTTTTATTTTCCTTTTCTTTTTTTTTTGCATCTCAGAGATGAGTAGCTGATGCTGCTGATGCGGCTGCTGCTGCTGTTGCTGCCGCTGCTATTGTGGCTATGACTACGGTCTGCTCTAACGATGGGCGCTTCAGTTTTTGAAAAAATTTAATTACAAACTCTCTGAGGCATTATTAGAGAGATGACAGGATAATAACGATGGCAAGGACGCCAAGCTAACAGCAGCAGCTACAGCAGCAGCAGCAGCAGCTGTGCTCCAGTTCAAGCTTTGCCTTGTTGCTCCATTCTTCTTTAACCACTCTCTGTGTAGGCTGCCGGCTGTGGGCCATTTTGTGCCGTATGCAAATTTGTTTTTCCTACTCTGTGTTTTCTTTACTTACTTCTTTTTTTTTGTCCTGCCCGCCCACACGTCGCTTGACTGTCGTCTGTCTGCCTTTCAATTAGTTTTCGAGACTAGACGCTGTGGCACGTGCCGTCGCACTTTTCATCCACATTTATCGAACGCTGAAAAGTAGGCTATAGTTTTTGGTTTCTTGTTTTGTCGTGCTTTTTTTTGTTATTGCTGTCCGCCTTTCAACTTTAATTGAGCGCACTTACATATTTTAATATTTTTATTACGTTTATTTGTGTACAGTGGCATTAATTATGTTTGAAAAATGAAAATATGCCATTGGCCATCAAGTATGTATTTAATTACCAATCATATTTCAATTAATTGGTTATAAAAAAGCGATTAAAAGGCATATATGCACAGCGTTCATATACAGAGATTGTACATTGTTGTTATTATTTCACGCTTGCTCGTTGAAAAATATTACTTGAAAATTTATAGTTTTAATTACTATTAGCACAGATGCAAAGCCACTCGGAAAAACTGTTCACAATCCTCGCTCTGACCAAATAAACCGAGCGAGCAGAGCGCTCACAGCGATATTAAGTATACGCATATAAACCTTAATTCATTGGCAACAATTAAAAGCTTTATTTGGTTGGTTGGCCAGTCGGTCGCTCGGTTGAACTGGTTAAAAACGAGATAAACTCAATTTTTTTTGAGTTGCCAAGATTTTTATATAATAATAGATACCCTGCATTTAAGCATGTTGGGAATTTTGATTATTGTTGGACTTTAAGCTTAAGTGAAGTAAGTCGAAAGGTTTTGAAAGAAATATAAAATGATGTCTATATCTATCTATATATGAATAGAACAGTGTAAATTATTTCTTATTATTTTTAGGAAATATTTGTTATAGAAGAAAGAACTTATTTGCTATATATATATATCTATATTTTTTTTAAAATAAAATCAAATAAATTTGTTTCCTAGTTTTACTTGAATATTTAATAAACGCATTTTTATTTAAGAACTATAAAATCTTTAATGATCTGTTTTCACTTTTATAAAAATTTTGTGTTTTAATGTGTTGCCTAAAGATTTTCATACTGCATTGTGAAATTATCTTTTAAATTAATATTTTTATTTAATATGATTTAATATAACAAAAATGTAACATATAATTGCGAAAACAATTTTGATTTACAATTTAATTATCAAAAATTTAATTATTTGTTTGATTTTGTTGATGTGTACTTAAATAATTTATATAACTGATGTCCCAGCATTAAGTTTTTTATTTGCAATCTGTCTTAAACTACTAAATATCTTTACATAATTTTATTGCTATATACTGTCTACATATTTGATAAGTCCAGAATGTAGAATCATATCCAAATTTGTAAACTACCACTTATTAAAACAAATATTCTTTTTGAAAATGTATCTTTCATTTATAGATTTTTTTAAATATATATTTCATAATAATCAATAAGAGGTATATCGTGCTCTAGCATTTGCACAGTCTGCATTACATTTGTTTTTTCACTACTCGATTGCTTTGCATTGTTTACTAATTGCCATTTATTTGTATTTTGCTCTTTGCACAAGTTTTCCATAAAAATTAATTTGATTGTTTTAATATTCATTTGTTTGCATAACAATTGAAGCATTCAATGTGGCACACACAAAAGTGAAAGTGGACGCAATATAAAACAGGATTGTGGGCAGCTCAACTGCTTATTTATAGTTGATTAATAAATAGTAAAGAAAAAAAACGTAAATATAATAATTATAAAGAAAGCTTAAGCTAAATGGCAACAAGGTTTTTGCAAAGATAATAATATGAAATTCGTTTTCCATGAGAAACACTTGGAGCTATTAAATATGAATTTATATTTATAATCTTGTAATTACAATTTTTTATTTTTTAAATTTCTGTTAAGGTTCTGAGCACATAATTTACATTTCTACATTAAAGCCAAGTTCTTTCCAGCAGACACATATTTTGTTAACCGTATTTTGCTTAGCTAATTCCATGCGAAATTTTCTATACATACTTTTTGCTTTTCTATTCCCATCGTCATCTAATTTAATGATGTCTGCCTCGTCCTTCTAAGCAGCCAATTAGCGTACAGCTTTGTTAGAATTTCAGATGTCTTTATTAAATGTTGCAATGTCTGCGCAGATGCTGTTGCCTGCTGCCGACTTCTGCTGCTGCTGCTGCTGCTGCTGCTCGTGTTGTCGCATATATCGAGCATGTTCTGACACTTGTTGTCCTTGCTGTCATCTGCAGTGTGTGTGCGTGTGTATGTGCCTCGGTAATTTAATAAATTTAATGAACATATGCCGCCGGCAGCCAACAGATGCCCAAGGCGTGCCAAATAGACTTCAATGCGTTGAATGTCAGAGCTTAGAGATGGAGAGAGGCAAAGACGAAAACCATTGCAGCACTTCCAGCTATTTTTCAAAATGCCTTTTTGCTGTCTTAAAGACTAAAGTATAGAGGGCGAAATGCTTGTGGAGCCAAACAGCACCCCAAGGCAGATAGACAGCCCGGAAAGCTGTTAGCCAAGTGAGGAGGAGCGCTGGCTGGATGGACGCAGATTATGTAGCATGTGCTCTGACTTATGATTGATGCCTTTTGTTATTGTTGTGTTTTATATATGTACATACATATATATATACAATTTTTTTTTTTCTTTTTGCTGAAAACATTTCTCTTATGGCTGGCAGTTGTTTTGCTTTATATTTTTGCCTGCTGCTTTATTAGATATAATATTTTTAGTGGCCTTTGTTGCACAGTGCGCTTCGTTATTTGATGCTCCAAAGCAGCAGACATGTGTTTACTTCTGTTTACCCAGAACAGAAAAAGAATACAGTATATGCCATTCATACATTGGTATATATCTATATATGGATATATGTATTTTATATGGCATGTTTGTATTTATAACAAAGACGGCACTCAAATGACTCTAAATGTCTTTCTTTTCTATGTGTGCGTGTGTGTGAGTCTGTGTATTTTCTCGTAGCTCTAAATTATGACCCGCATGGGCTGTGTGCTCAAAGGACTCGTTGCTATATAAATGTGCCTCGCATTTTTCTTAACATTAAAGCGACAATATTTTCATGGAAATTGCTAATTTTATGGGGCGTTTTCCTTTGCTTTTTTTTTTTTTTTCGAAACTGGCAAATTGTTTCTTTATATATATTTATGCGGCTGGTTTAATTGACGTTTAAAGAATGAGGGAGAGCGCAGCGCAATAAAGATAATGAATATTTGTGATATTTAGTAGATGGAAAATAGGATTTTATTTGTAGGAATTGTAAAATACAAGTTAAGCAGCTGCTTTTTGGAATTTTCAGAAAAATATAAAATTATGGGGAGATAACATAAAATTCATATAACTTGAATTGCTAATGCTATTAGTTATTAAGAAAAGGTCCTCAAAATGGGGCCTTAAAGCTATTGAGCTTTTGAAAAACTAACGTTCAGCGTATATAAAAAACACGCACACACAAAACCAGTGAATACATAAATATATTATAATTTAAAGGGAAATTTTTAATAAAAAGCTTTTAATTTTCACTACAATATAGGTAGAGATTTGAAATTGAAATATAAATATGCCTGGATACAAGTGTTATATTTCAAATTCTAAAGATAATTAAAAACTAAATTATTTGCTTGAGTTTAAAATTTTCTATTGAGCTTCGGAAAAAGTAAATTAAAAGTTTTTTTTTATATTATATTTCTACAAATTAAATATTGGTAAAATCCATATAAAAGAAATAAATATAAATATTAACAAAAATGAAATGTGCTCAAAAAATGTAATATACATTTTTCCAAAAACAACGTTCGAATTTGATATAAGTAAGGGCAAAAATATGCATACATATTATTGTATATATAAACTTAAAAAAATATCTATTCTAAATATCTAAATAAATAAATATTCTGTTGCACTATTTTTTCAATATTTTCCTCTAGCTTTTCCTTCTTTATTGTTAACAGTTTTAGAGCTTCATTTGCTTCATTTTACCGCCACGTATACTATACCTACAATTTTGGCCGTCTAAAAGCGGCTTTTAAAAAAGCGAGCGCAAGCCACAAGAAAAGTGAGTGAAAGGAGTGAGAGGTGGTTGAGTGGTGTTGAAAAAAAAGAATAAAAACGTTTGGCATTGTGGTCGAGGCGCGCAGCGAACTTAAATTTTCACCTGACCAAGCAACGGTCAACGGTTTGTCGTTGATTCCCCGTTACAATTGTGGCAAATATTGTGCAGCATTGTTTTCCCTACGAGAAAGCTGTTATTGTTACTACTGCTGGCGGCTAGCGGCTGGCTTTGGTCGACTGCGTTTTTGTGTAGCTGCTGACGATGATGAACGTAGCAGCAGCAGCATATAACCACAAAAGTCCAGTCCAGTCCAGTCAGTCGAGCCGGCCAGCCAGAGTCGGGCAGTCAAGCGAGCGAGCGAGCGAGCAGTCAGAGCGTCATATGCCCGGCACAGTTCAGACCAGTCAGCGTCGTGGCTCAATGAAGCATGGCTACATTATTTTTGCTGACCCACAGGTTATGCATTCATGTAGCATACTTTCCAGCGTGTCTCCCCCTCCCCCCTCCCTCTTGGGCTAGTGAAACTGCGCTTAAAGTCGCGGCTGCTGGCTGCAACAGAAACAGCCATTTAAGCCGTGTCGTTTATTGACAGACAACGTTGCCTTAAATTGCTGAGCTCACGTTTTTTTTTTTCTGCAGCAGCAGCAACAATATATATTATATATATTTTTTTGCACTGTTATTTATTTTGCTCAGATGCTGCACAATTTGTTGACTTCGCTTCTTTTTATTTTATTTTTTTACTTTTGTAAATTGCGTACAGTACAGTAAAAGCTTTTGTTGTAAGCTGACTTGAACGAAATTGTTTATTTAGCAGACAATTTATCTTCTTCGAAAGCGTAGATTATATAAATAAATTAATCTGTACGGTTCAACTTTCTCATGCTTTTTCGAAAGCAAAAATTATTAAATATACATATATATTTTTTATCTCTTTCAAAGGCTTTAACTCAAAGCAGTTCTTACCTTTTTCAATACTCACTCTTACTAACTAGTATATATTTAGGTTACCATTAATTCTCGTTCATCAGCTCATGTGTTCATTTAAGCGTGCTTTCACTGTACACAAATTTTAAATACATATATTTTTTGCCGAAGTTTTCTGCGGTTCAGCTCTTCTTTTTTTGTTTTGTGGTGCGTCAGCTGCCAATGGCATATACACCATATATATTGTTTACAACATGTGCGTGTGTGTGTGTGTGAGTGTGCGTATGTACATGTGCTTGTGTACTTGTGTTTGTGTTGTGCAAGTTGAAACGGGAGCTAATTTGTTTACTGCAACAGCAGCTGCTTTTGTCGCCATTTGTATGCCAACATTTAACAATTGACATCCGTATTTAACCTTATAAATTTCTTTTGCAAATTGTAAGCCACAATTTAAATATATGTGCGTATATATGTAGCTCGGAATTCCACTCAGCCTGCATAAATTAACTTGATTTTTAATTAAATTTTCAAGCTTTAGGCGCGCTAGAAACAAGCGTGGCCCAAATTAATTTTTAATTCGTTGAGTTGCCTACATAATTCTTAAGTAATTAAACTCTCATAAAGTCAGGTTTGTTTTTTGCTTGAGGAAATTCTTTTTCTTAAATGGGGAAACGTAATTAAATTACTTTACAAAAAAAAAAAAAAGAAGAAAGAACAAATTTATATATAGATTTGAAATTCAGAAATGTGCTTAAATTTCAGACCTATATTATTTTAAAAAAATTCTAAAATATAGAAATATATACATAATAATTTAATCATAAATCAAGTTATCTCTGATATATATTTAAATATTTCAAGCAACTTCTTCGCATGTTATTTATTGCAACTGTCTGCAAACAAAGCCTCGCAACTTAGCCTAATTATATCAAAAGTCGCAAAATTATGTCCGCAAATCGCCCGAAAGTTGACAATATTTGTTATGGTTCGGCGTAGCCTGATTCGAGGCCTGATTTAACTTGGCTTTTATGGCAAATATAGCGTAGCCTCCACGTGCGAAACGTGAGGACTTGCTGTGTGCTGCCTGTGCAAAGAAGCTACGTCCTTGTGCTGCTTGTCGTTGTCGTTGTCGTTGTTGTTGTTATCTCTGCCAGCAGTGTCATAAATCTCACGATTCCTGCATGAAATTCAGCTGCGCCTGGCTTTATGGCCGCCGGTGTGGGTGTTTCTGCTTGTGTGTGTGTGTGTGTGTGTGCATGTCTGCTGTTTTCTACTTTTATATAAATTTCAACGTAAAATGTCTTAATAAAGTCCTCAGGATCTGTGCGGTTGGCGTAGCGCCACGGCTATATATGCTTACATCTTTATGTCAAGGACATTTTTATGCCTGCCACAGCCGTTGTTATTGTTCTCATTTGTCTGCAGCTGCAGCTGCGAGATTTTACTTAATGATGGCCAGGATGACGCATTTAATAAATACGTAAATAAGCAAATGCGCAGAAATTTAATGTGTGTATGTGTGTGTGTGTGTGTGCGTACGTGTGAAAAGTATTAACAAGCATTGCGGTGGGTCCGAGAGAAATTTGAGTTTCGTTAAGGGCGAAATGAGAAGTGTGGAATGAATTAATTAATGCAAGTCACAAATATTTGATTGCTCTGAAATAAAGGAAGTTGGATTCTTTAGCTGGATGTTTATTAATAAGCCTTAAAGGCGGCTACTTAAGTTATAGTTAAATATATATTGAGTAATTTAATATTCAAGATTCTGTTATACAGATTTCATACTTGTTTTTGATATTTTTTCAGCTGCATCATAAAGCAAACTTAATTCACTTGAACTGTAAACAACTAGGTTCAAAATCAATAGCTAACAGGAAAATACAAAAGCACACACACACAACCTGCATGTGTGATCTTTCATGCGCACAAAAGTATGCAACGCAATTTTATGCAAAACAACCCGAAAACCAAACAAACGCTCGCCACTTCCGCCAAAAACGGACGAACCAAACAAACAAAAAAAAAAAAGCTGTGAAATCATTTTAAAACATAAATTAAATGGGCTACCCGAAAAACTGCATTAAACATAAATCAATGAGAGCGCCACAGAGACAATCAGATTAAATGTGTGAGCGAGAGAGGGGGAGAGAGTGGGTGAGTGAGTGAGAATGGAGCAGACAAACAATGGCTGTCATATGCACTCAGCACTAGACATGGGCAATTTTTAAATTGTCACGCAAAATTTAGATGAAATTAATAAAATATTTAAAACGCAGCTGGGGTAAAAAGCAGACAACAATTTTCAAACAATTATAGGCGTATTAAACTATTACGGGAGAATGCCTGAGTGTGACTGTTGTGTGTGTGTGTGTGTGTGTGTGTGTGCGTTGGCTCATGAATAAATGCAAAAAAATCTGGCGCAACTTTATTATGTAGGCAAACGTAAATAAAATAGAAGAGGCGTAAATTTGCATATCAAAGCAGCTAATAGAGAGCAAGAGCTATTGAGAAAGAGACAGAGAGAGAGAGAGAGAGACAGAGAGAGAGAGAGAGAGACAGAGAGAGAGAGAGAGAGAGATAAAGAGAGAGCAAAACAAAACATAATGTGCATGCGACTGTGTGTGTTTTGCTCTGTGTCATAAATGTGTTATTTATGAGGCATATTAACAAGCGACAAACGATGCTACGACACACAACAAGCAACAAAAACAACAACGCCAACAAGAGCAGCTCATATATATATATATAACAATTCGAACTACATAACTCATACGCACTGTAGCATATTTATTATATTTAATTATTGATGCGCCTCAAAACAGACTGTAAATCTGTGCGCTGCGTGAAAGTACATCATTTTCACAGTGAAAACAATTTAAAACCAGCTACAAACATGACAATCGATTATTTATTCTGTAAACTCTTTGAACTTCTTCCAACTGAGTTGCAAATACAGTCAATTAAATTGCTCAAAAATTATCAAATATATTGCCTAATGAAAATTGAAACTTAATTGGCTGCAAAGTTTGTATAAAAGAGTTTGTTAAGTGTTTATTTATTTTAGCAAGAACTCGCAAATAAGAATGCTTATAAATTTGGGCTGTGAGAATTCGCACTGAAATTTGTTAAAGGAATGCAAATAAATGTTTTTATATAGCATTCAAAGCTAATTTTACTTTTAGTCTGGAAGCTGTAAGAATTGTTGGAGTATTGGGACACTGCCATTTATTTTTTCGCCCTTGGAATTTTTAGTATGCTTAAATTTATTTTCAGATTTACATGTAAGAAACAGAACGAGGCATGAAAAGCCCCAGTCCCTCGATGATAACAGCTCCTCCTTTCATAACAAAAACAGTTCTTCAAATGCAGTTCAATTGCATTACAAATTCTTTTATAACATGCTTCAGATTTGTCCGTAAAAGTCAAATTTATTATATTTACTACATGTTCAAGCCACAGCTTGACATTGAATCAGTATAATGGTCTTTATACATTTAAAATTTAAAATGTCGACAATTCTTATGCTCCGGGCAAGCTTAAGCTCTTTCATAAATAAACGAATATCTGATATTTAAAGAATAAAGCTTTGTCCTCCGCCCATTCAATTTCGACTTCACTTCTGCCGGCATATTGCTGCCCTTCGCATTCAATTTATCTCAATGAACAACGACCAAATTCAATGCACAAAACACACACATTCCATGAAATCTAGAATTAAATCCAATTCGCAAAGACAGACAAATCTCGACATTTTCACTGACTTAATTCAATTCAACAGTTTACAAAGCAGAGAAGAAGGGGGAAAAAAATAGAAATGTATAAAAAGGTTAAACAAACAAAAGGAAATGTCAGATAATATTTTTATACCAGGGACGGGTCCAAAAACAAAGGACAAGTCAAACACCTGCAGATGGTTAAAAACAAAAAAAAAGGGTGGACCAAAATGCCCTTTGAGTGGGCGCAGTCTTGATAAGCGTGCGATGTCAAAAAAAAGAGAAGAAAAGCAGGAAAAAGATACCAAATAATACGTTGCTTTAAAATAAAAGGGATTGCAAGCAACAATTTTTGATATTGTGACCCTTTTATTTTTTGTTTTTTTTTTTTGCTTTTTGTCTATTACACACGAATTAACATTGAGTCCATATACATACATATATAAATAAACAAGCGACGGGTCGCAACTTATCTATACGTCTGTATCTGTAAATGTATTTGCATGTGTGACTGTGCCATTGTGTGAGTGGGTGTGTGTGTGTCGGTCGTATCACTCTCACTCGCCACACACAGGCCAACAAACATGTCAACAGCTTTGTGCGCCAGTTTCATGTTTGCTCTGCACCCATATCTCTTATGCCACATGATTTTTTTGTTTTTGTGGCTTTGGTTTGTTGTTGTCTATTTTATGCGGCTGCTGCACACAAGCACACACACATATATATACATATACATTCACATTTATTTGCCCAAAAAACCCTATGGCACTTTTATCAGCACACGTTGCATTTCGTCGTCGTCGTCGTTGACGGTGGTGGAGCGGTGTAAAAACCCTTTGAATGCAACCAGGCGAAACTCAGGCTGAAATTATTTTGTTTAATTTTGATTTTTTCGTTTATTTTGTTCTGTGCATTTTATGGCAAATCTATGACGGGCTTATCAGCGCACCGCATACTAGCGCTCTATTTGTTGTGCATATACTCCAGTTGGGCTGCAATATATTTACGGTTATTGACTGCTGCAGTTCTTCAATGCCGTTGCAATGCAGTTGCGGTAAAGCCTTTTGAAGTTTAGCTGAATTTTTTTATTTCTTAGTATTACAACAATTTGGCCAGCAGAGTAACAGTGAAGGGTTTTTGGAATGGGTTTTTTATTTTATATTCTGTATAGATTCCAGTTTTGAAGGAATTTAATATTTTTGAAATATTTTAGAGCAGATATTAAAAAATGAAGTGATTGAGAAGAAAATTATGGGTCTTTAACTTGACTATTATACTGGAAAAAAATAAATAAAAAAATAAAAATAAAAATAAAATAAATAAAAAAATAATAATAAATAACATTTAATATACTAAACATATATATTTGAGTTTATAAGTAAATAATAATATTTTATATAAATATATATACAAATATTATGTGCGAATAAACAAAAATTTTAAATATGTAAAAATTATAATCAATTTGAGAGAAAATTTTTTTTTAAATCTAGGACGTAAAAAAAATTAATTTAAAATGTAAAATAATATAAATATACTAAAAATAAAATAAAAATGGTTTTAATCCTGATATATAATTATAAATATATCAGGAAAAAAAAAAGGAATTTGTATTTTTATATTTGCTGAAAAAAAAACACAAAGTGTAGAATATATAGAAATATTAAAATATAGTAAAAATTTAATAGGAAAATTTGTATATTTCCCACAACTGTAATGGTCAAGCACATATCGATTTTGAGTCCTCAAGTTTTGTCCAAAACTTCATGAAAAAAGATATCAATGAATAGTATTTCTGCTCAACATAAACATTTAATAGCAATTTAATATCTCTCTTATTAATTCTGAAAACTTCAATGCTTAAACGCGATATTCTTGTTGAGTTGTCAACTGAGCTGTCTGTCGTCAACAGTTTTAAATAGATCGCAACACCAAATAGCTAACGAACTGCATGACAATGTCAAATTTCGGGAGCAGTAAACGATAAATTTTCAGAAAATTGACAACATCAAATTGATGGACGCAACAAATGAGTGACAAGGACAGACACACGGAAAGCCAGCAGGAAAAAAAAGGAGACCCATTGGCAGATAACATTAAAAAACGCACATCAAATGCAGAGCAGCAGCGCCACAGCAAACACATCGCGTGTCAGTGAAGATTATGATACGATATATACATACAGATATATATAAAAATATGTATATATATGTATAGTGAGAGAGAGAGAGTGAGATATAAAATACAACAAGAGAACGTAACGAGAAATTGGACATCGTTGGGTGCCACACAATTTGACTGACATGTCAACACAGCAGAGCATATCAGGAAAAAAAAATAACAATGAGTCGAGAAAATGCAAAAAGCAAACAGATATTGTAGATAGAGTTGGGGAAAAAACACAGCAGCGAAGCGCTTTGCTCTCTATCTATATGTATTTTTTATCAGCGGCCACAACAAACGCGGTTCAAAAACAAATGAATGACAATTGACAATGTATATTGTCAAAAGTTTATTGCATTTATCAGCGTTTGAGAATATTTGTTTGCTCTTGCCCTTTGCTGTCTGTCCATTTGATCACTTGCACTAAAGTCGAAAAGTTTTCCGCATTATCTATGCCAGTGAACTTTAATACTCTGTAATTAGTCAGGTGGTGAAAGGGGGGCAGGCAGTGTGAGAGTCGAGACAGACACAAATACTGCAGTTGTTTGCGGTTGACTCGGTCGCTCGTCTAAATGCACTCACTCTCTCAGTACACTACTCTAATACAGTTGCATGCAAATCACAGCGGGGCAATTAATGTGTCACAAGTTGTATTTGTGTGTCTAGCCATATAGGATTTGTGATGCCATTTTGTTGCCTTTCACACTACGTTGGCTAATTTGATATTTAAAGCTGTCTGCTCTGTTGGCTACAATGAATATAGAAAGTTTAACAGACTTCATTTCATTGCGAGATAAAGCTGGATAAGTTGGTTTTAAGTGGTACCAGCTCAGAGTTGCAAATTAAGATGGAATAGATTATTAATTTCTACACGTTGTAAATACCTTTTGTGTGTCATCAACTGATATTTCATTTAGCTATGATAAAAATTTTCCAGTTTGAAAGAGTATGAAAACTTTGTATGTCAACAAGCAGCAATGGAAATTCAGTTCAGTTTTTACCATGCCAGTCTCAGATTTTTGTAGAATGTTTATATTGCTTTTAATGGCAGCTCTGCTCAGAGTTCCAGGTATCTTTTATTCGGGCACTCCCAACTAGAGTTTTCCTCATTGCGTATGTCAAAGTTCTGTCATTTAGTGCTGTTTTAGCTCACTCCAAACAAGCTATATTCTTATTACATCAGATTTCCACATCAAATAAAAAGTATTTCTAGTCCATCCACTCCCAAGGCCTAACTGTAATTGTTCTACTTCCTAGTAAAACCCACACCCAAACTGCTTACGACGTGTCCGAACCAATTAACACATTGTCCACCTTTTTAATGCGCCCGCCCGCCCGCCTGCCAAAAAGTCCACATGAAATGCCAAAAACACTTAAACAATTCGGCAGACTGAAACTAAAAACGAAACTTGCGTGCCAAATACTCGCAAAGTCAACTTTTTAATGCCCAACTGACGGGGCGAGCTTTTATTGGCCCACCTGTAAAGAGGGCGAGAGCAGAGCAGCCTAAATGGTGGTTGCCTCGAGTTCAGGGAGTCAAATTTATGTGGCCCATACACGCAGCACGCGGCACATTTCTCATTTAACTGCCTTGGCCATTTGCTAATTAATACGAAATTCCATTTAACAACTAAATTTTGACCCCCACTTCACCACGAACAAATCAATTTCTTTTTTCTTGACTTCGACTTTTCCTCCAATTCCCTTCAATTTTTTGTTTGTTTTATTTGGCTTGACTTGCGCTATGAGATTTGTGCGCTTTTACGACTTTTGGCATGTCCAAGCTTGCCCTCAGCTATATGCTTCTTCATTGCGTGTTTTGGGGTTGCCTTGTTGATGATAGGGGCTGGGATGGGTTGTTGGGGGGGAGGTTGGTGGTTGGGGGCGCATTGACTATGTCAGCATCGTTTAGTAGCGATCGCACGCAAAAATATTTGTATGTAATAAAATTAATGGCGTCCGTTGATGTTTTATTAATTTATACAATGTTCGCTCACTCGAGCCTTGGAAATAAAATGAATTGCGTATACGATGCGTGCTTTGCATTATTAAGCAATTAAATACTAATTAAAGCGTAACATGAGCCAATTTTCTAATTTTTGCTTGAATGCGAATGTTGATGTGCGTTAATGAGCTGGTTTGGTTTTTTTTTGGAGGTAAATCATATGGTACAAGAGCTTTAAGTTGATTAGCTTGTTTTGCTAACTAATGGAATAACTAAAGCGTTTGAGCATTTGCTTTGAAGATAAACTAATTGGTGATGATTTGAGAGGCAGTATTTTTTTTTTGGGCATAAAGATTGTGCAGATTCAATAATTATCATTGATAAAGACATGAAAGATTTTATTGACTTGGTTTATTGAATAATAGTAGACTACCAACTACTATTATTTTGGGCTATTCTGGTTTTAGAAGTTCAGAACACTTTATTCAGTTTGTTCTTTTGTTAGCCTATGTTAGTTTTTTATATAAAATGAATATGACTTTCTTATATAATTTATATCATAATTGGTACTAGAAAAATATAGTACTTTTTTTGGCCTCTATTTACTTGTTATATCAAATGAATATGTGTTTTTTGATGTGATAGATACGTGAAATGTATCAACCATATTTATAATAATTAAAACAAAAATTTGCTTATTGTTTAGATTAACACAGAAAGAAAAAACAAATAAAAATAAAAAAAATTTTTTTAGTAAATCCTATTGAAGTATGTTTACTTTTTATAGTTAATTGCTATCGGTCATAATATCAATCGTTTGGTCAATTATATTTCATATTTAACTTTTTATATTAAATATATTTTTTACCTTATAGCTTTCATTATTATTCATAACAGGTTTTGTCCAATTTCAATTTCCCCTATTTCATATTCAACTTTCCATTTATAAAATTCAATTTATGTGCTCTTCACATCATACTCTACATTGTTTTGACCTATTTGTATATCATTTAAATACATTTTATTTTCAATTTTAAATTTAATATAACAACGCTTGAATTACTTTCTCTTTTGACAATCTTTATCTATTTGACCTACCTAAGTATATATGCCATTTATATATATTTTCATACTTGTGCTTCATTCTCATTTGCTTTAACGACTCAATTGAGAATTTGCACAGCAACAACTGTGTATTGTTCCATGACTGACAATCTACAGCTCTCTCTATCCATGCAGAGATATTGCAAATCATCAACGTTGCAGTATTTGAAGCAATTAGATAACAGCAAATAATGGAACATATGTAAATTATAGCGCTGCCTGTGCAAGGCAATTGCAATTGTCACCTCTGGTCTTCTCCTGGCTGCCCTCACTTCACTGCTTTTTCATTTGGTTATCAGGCATTGATATGGCAAAAATGAGTGGGGAAAAAAAGTCGTGCATATAAATTGTGAAATATCATTTCGATGCTAGGCAGCCTAGCCTACCTCACTCAATGTGCATCGCCATGCGAATGTTTTGGGAATTACATTTCGCATGTATTTTGCGAATGCATCGTGTTATGTATTCATGGCCACGTGTGTGGATGTAGCTTCATATATACATATACTCTGGGCGGAGTTATGTGAGGTAGATACAGTTGTCAGACTGAATGGTTAAAAAGAAAGTTTTGAGATAAGTTGGAAATTTTTAAGATTTAGTTCAATTAATCTTAAGAAAGGTAGGAAATTTTTAAGATTTTATATAAATCGATTTTTATGCGCTCTAGTTTTATTATGTTATTCTACTTTTTTATAATATATATTTTAAAAATTTCTGAATTTAAAAAAAAAAAAAAATATATATATATATTTTTTTTTATATATACTACAACGATAGAGAGAAGTAATAAATTTAGTAGAAAATATATTCAAAATACATACAATTTATTAAAAAGTTTCGGACATTCTATTGGGTATCTTCTAGTTGTTCATTACATTCAGGGCGTAATCTCAGATCTCTGTCTCTCTAAATATGCAGATCACAATATATATTAAACAGGGTATCTTCTAGTCATTCACTCCCTTTTTTGTGTGCAATATCGCTCTCCAGCATCCGTGTAGATTTTTGTGCATTTTGTTTTGATCCTTGGCAAGCAATAAATATTGGCATATGAAAATTGCAATACAGGTTGCAATTGGCTCTCGGCTCGTTGCTAATTTCAGAGTTGTATCACAATTGTTGTTGTCGCTGTTTGTTTTCCAGGCAGCCACAATTTTTGTGCATTTATTGTAAGCCATCAACTGCAATAACAACCGAGTCTACAATTAATAGTTGATAGCCAGTATTTTTGGCAATTGAAATTTGAAAAGAGAAAGAAGAAGACGGAATCAGACAATGGCAAACATGAGAAATATTTTTCTATTTGTTATTGGCTTACGAAAAATAATATTCATTGCAACTGAAAAAGCAAATTTGACTGTAGCTTAAGTAAATAAGTGAAGCAAATGGTAATTGAATTTATTTGAAAATCAAGTCCGAATTTAATTTCATAATTGGTTTGTGTCTGAAACGGAAAGAGCTTAATATTTAACTAAAGAACAAAGTTTCAGTGATAAAACAATTTCGGCTTTTATAGAAATTACTTAAGGTTTGTCAATTCACTATAGTTCAAATATTTTGAGGTTTGTGTAGAAAACTTTTAGATGAGGCCTTCAGCTAGCCTGTCCAAGCACAGCATACACAAAAACTGTCCTTATAACAAGCAGATGTCATAAAAAAAACCACAGCTGCAAAATTTGTTCAGTTTTCCACTAAAAACGCTAAGCAAACAAATATAAAATAATAAAAAAAAATAAAAAAAAATGACAGATTAGCGCGATAAATTTGTTAGTTGAAGACAGAAATATTCGCGAGTCGATGGCAGCAGCCGTTGCTGCCACTCGGACACCACGTTAAAGTTGCAAAGCCCAAACCGCTTGGACTGTCGGAAATTGAGAAAGTGCTAAAAGTGGGAATAAAAGAAAATGCTGCAGTGAATGCGACAACAGAAACTTGGCGTTTTTGGGTTTGGGTTAAGAAAAGTTAAACGAAAAACTTTTGCAAGCGCTAGAAAAAAGAGTATGCTACATACATATATACAGCTTTATGTATATGTATGTATATATTTGCCATATACTGCGGCCATTTGAGCGGTGCGTACATTTTAAAATAAGTTGTGGCCGCCAGAAAAGGTTAGCTCCGGCAAGTCCAGCAAAACTTTTGCTAATGAGTGTAAGAGAGTTTCCTTCCATCAGTTTTTCGCCTTATTTTTCGCATTTTGTGGTGTGGCTTTTGCAACTTCAGTTTTGCTTGCTTGATTTTTTATTTTTTTTTTGCTCAGTTTATTTGCGTGAGCAGCAGCAGCTGCTTTTTTGCATTTCAAGGCTGATGATGGCATAAATAATTCATAGCGAAAAACGGGTGCTTAACTTTTAATTAAATCAAAAAATTGACTTTAATTGAATATCTCGGCAAACAATGACATCCGAAATGCTACGCAATAAGCTATTAAGCTTTGAAAGTCTAATAAAGTAAACAGTAAACACACTTAATGCCTTGATTACCAGCAACAACAACAGCAACGGCAAACGCAGCTGGCCAAGGCAACCTAACACAATATTTAGGCGGTATCCTGTGCCCGTGTCTGTGTCCTGTGCGTTGAGCTTGTGCGCCATGGCCCACCAAGACAGTCGAGGAGACGGCACAGATTTATGCCAAGCAGCCTGAAGTTGACCTAAACATTTTGTGCCCGACTGCCTGAACGAAGTAGCTGCTATGTGTTCAGCCAGTTTGCCTATTTTTCTCCTTCCCTGTCGGTGAGTCAAAAACTGGGCTGAATAGAACACAAATGTTTAGACCGAGCCGAATTTAAAGTTTTAGCTTGCTCTATGCCTAAAAAGTATGTAAGCATAACTTGGTTCGAAGCTTGAAATTTAATTCGCTTGCATTTCGAAAAAAATTATGAGTGATTTGTGTTTTCAGGCTGAATAAATGAACTTTGACGAATTTAATCGATAGATTTATTTTATGAAAACAATAATTATAAAAGTATCGAATATTATTTACCATAAATATATTTATGAATTGATTTAATGCTGAATAGATTCATATTGCTCATAGTTTTAATTTTTTTATATATGTATATTTTATATATTATATATGATGATTAAATGGCTATTCTTGAATATAAAAAAGTATGTATATATATTATTCGTAAATTAAATATTCATTCTTTTTGAGTGAACTTTTCATTATTCATTACAGTTTTTACTTGTTTTTTGACCCAATTTATCAATTATTTTTCGAGCTTATGAGTTCTTTAATCGATAAACGAATATTCAATATATTATATATCAAAAGTTCTCGTTAAGCTCTCATATAGAATCTTAAATTTTTAGTCTCTTTGCTTTTTATTTATTTATTTATTTATTTATTTATTGATTTATTTATTTATTTATTTATTTTGTTAGATACGCGTACTCTTAATAACATAAATAAAGTGGGCGTTCTAGGGTCCGTTAGGGCGTGACTAGCCATAATAAAAATTCACTCAATGCATATAAGCCTTGGGCTTAGATAGGCTTATAACATATACTGCCTGTTAATGCCGAAATAAATAAATATAATTATAAAATAACAAATAATCTATATAATATATAATGTAAAACTTATATAAAGAATCTATATAATAAAAATAATCTATATAATATATAATGTAAAACGTAAATATTGACTATCGTATTATCTGAAAGTTGAACAACAATCAATCCTATTTCAATAATCACTCGATTAGATCTGATCTGAAATAATCTTTAGTGATAATATTACATTATCTAATAATCTTCTCTACTAAATAATATCCTCCAGAAATATCTAGATATTTTTTATAATAATAATATTCCAATAAATGAAGAATTTTTTTTTATATAATATTTCTTTAGCTCTGAGATAATAAGTATTTAATCTATAAGCCATATATAATTAGTCTATAAATATGCATACATTTTTTATAAAATTTTCTATCATTTCAACAAGTGCAGCAATAGCAAACCATTTCACACCCCCGCGAAATAGTTTGTGAGAACACAACCCATGTATAGATATTTTGTAACTCGTTTGCGGCCAACTTGAGAACGTTCGTTGTCTTCTTGACTGTTTTCGTCTGGCTTGTGGCAGTTGCGAGCAGCGCATCCAGTAAATTTATAGCAATGATGTGGCGCTGTCTTAAAGTAAAATATTGACAGTTGACTAGAAGCAAGTGTAGCATGAACTGCTGCCTGGCTCTCGCTGGCTGGCAGGGCCACCAAAGTTTTCCGTTTTGGCTCTGCTCGACTGCACGAAGAAGCAACAAGCGGCATGAGCAACAGCAGCACCCAGCAGCAGTAGAAGTAATTGCTTTCTGCTACTCATCCTGTGCGTCCTTGGCGTCACTTGCTGTTGTTGTTTTGTGCTTCGTTTTATGTGCCAGCAGCAAGACAGAAAGAGAAAGAGAAAGAGAAAGGGAGATAGAGAGAGACGGAGATTGTGAATGCCATGACTATGCTGCTTGTGGTCATGGTGACTGCGGCCCTCTTGCTCCTGCAGCCATATCCTGGCAGCCATTAGGCGACGCACAATGAAAATCGCATCGTGGGCTATATTTAATTTTTAGGCCTGCTATTGTTTAAGCTCGAGCCTGGGACATAGCAAAACATCTCAAGTTTTTAGTGCTTTATAAATATTTGAATCCTCGCCCACACAGCTCGCCTCACACGTGGCGTATGCGCAATATATTTTATTCATTGGCCCTGGGCAAATCAATGGCAGTGAACATTCTCATTTTCCCCATTGACTTTGGGCGCGCAAGTTAAGTGAATTTTCATGTATTTCTCGCTAACACAATTCTCACAATTATCTCTCAGCAATAACAAGCAAATTTATAATAATAATTGCAAACACTTCAATGGTTCATAAACATTTTACAGAAGCTGCTGCGACGTCTGCCGCCTTCAGGGAACAATAATTGGCACATTGCCTATTTTGGCTGAATTTGCAGTGAAGCATTTACTCCTTGTCTTAGCTGATGTGGATCCTTGAATTAATTATCATTTTCATCTTGCATTATTTATTACATTGTCAGTTGATAATTTATGTTCAGTCTGCCTCTCGGTCGTCTAGTAGTTGTGACAGTTTTGAAATAAACGCTTCATTTGATTTAATTCTCAAGTCCACAGCTAAATTGGTAAATATTATAATAGAACAACAGCAAATATTAAATGCATAAGTAGGCAGCAATTGTAGTGCTTGTGAAAGATGTTTGTCTAATTAGGCTTCGTTGTGTTGTTCAATTCACAATTAAGACGATTTCAATGAACATTAATGTTACTTCATAGACATTGCACATAATATATTTATTAATTTAATGACTTGCATATGTAGTCTTAAGGATCTTTAAATAGTTTTTTTTTTTTTTTTTTTTTTTTTTTTTTTTTTTTTAAATTTGGTTTCTGATGAAGAATGTGGATACGCGGAAATAGAAAGATAAATAAGAGAGCAAAACTGTTTTTATTGGAAACGCGTGCTAATCTTGACAATTCTACATATATTGAAATCAGAATTTGAACGGTTTACTTCACTTAAAATCTTTTCATATCTAACATGAGCATCTTAGGACTAATTCCAGTCATTGGAAGCGTCATATTTGTTGTGTATATGCACATGTTTAGATTTAATTTTTATTGAATAATGTGGAGGTTATTAGATATTGGTCTTAAAAAGGTTTTGAAATTGTTTTTTTGTATGTATATATATATATTTTTAAAGATATAACTCTACATTCCACTTAATCAATTTCTCATCCCTCATTACCGATCATGTTCTTTTTATCCAAATGACAGAAATATCTTTTCTTTTATAATAATACCAATCACAACATATTTACGTTCAGCAACTTAGGCTTTGTCCATAGCCAGTCTAATTTTTAATAAAGATATAGCTTTAAGATTTAATTTAATCCAGAACTGTTTTATTGTACTGCTCTGCTCAAGGAAATATGAATGATATCTGAATATTTATAACAAATATTTGATCATGAAACTGATACACATAATAGTATAAAGTAGAGAGCATACGATGATGATGAGAATTAGAAACCTAAAACAAGAGACTTTCAATAAATTCAAAAAACACATTTAAGTTTTTTTCTGAAACTGTCAATTTGTTTTGTTTGCTCTTTATCATGACTGGATTGTACACTTAAAGTGGTTTATAGACTGTATATTAAAGCTGTTCTTAAAGCACTAAATATATTGCAACTCCCTTGTCGTATTCACTTTTATTAGACAGTTCCTCTAGTTACCTTTATAGCCACACGTAAGCTTATTTCCACAATACTTTCACTTTAAATCATTTTAGCGAACCCTTAAATTTAATGCATAATAAACCTGTTTATTTTCAATATTCTTTAATATTGTTTGCATTTTTTATTTAATACTTTAAGTCTGCAATAAAGTGCACTGCTTTTTTTTCTCTTACGTTCAGTTCGTGCAGTTCTTTATGCACTACTCTGTCATTTTCATGCAGCAAAATCTCATTATTTTTTTTGTGACTCCACAGCTTGCCATGGCTTCACTACTATTCTTTGGTTGCAGTTGTAGTGGCTGCACTCACCTAACCTAAACCTAGAGCCAAGTCCATTCAATAGAACCGGTCCACACTCTACTGGCTGCTCTTTACTCTGGGTGTTAGAAAGTGGTTCGTCGTTTGCCGCTTATCAACTTACTTTTTTTTTTTTTTGCCACATAGATGTTTGTGTGTGTGTGTATAGCTTCTATATAATCTGGAAGCTCGCGTAGTCTTGCAGCATATTCATTTCTTTTGCCATTTGCTTTATTTATTTTCCATGGGATTTATGTTTTTGGGTTATGGCGCTTGTCTTTGATGTTGCCATATATATATTTTTTTCTCATTTTCAGTCACAGTGGCTTTTCCACCATTTTTTCATTATTTTTCATTTGCTTCAGTTTGATAACACAGCGCACAGCTAGCTAGTTTTTAAAGCCTTTTCAAATTCTATTATGCGACAGCTTTGCTGCTGACTAATGAAAAAATGGAAGACAGAAGAAGAAGAAAAAAAAAACAAACAAATGAAAATAAAATATAAAAGATGCTGTCTGCTCAGTTATATGAAGACAAGCAGAGCACCCAAGGCTATCGCTTGAGAGCAATTCACAAATGGGGTTTCTTCTTCTTCTTTAATGTAATTAGCTGGTGCTGTTTTGGTTGCGGCTTTGCCTAATTAAGTTGTAGACTTGGCATAGTTTTGACAGTAGATTAAGGCGAAAAAACAAAGGCAGACAAACAGTTTTTGAGAGAATTTAAAGTTGAATTTGTTGGTAAATTTTTAGAGCAGCTGAAATCTGAGCTCGATCGTATAACAAATTAAATTATATGTTAAAATATTAAAATATTTAAAAATTAATGAATCATTAATGATATTTTTTATATATTATTATATAATATTAGTCAGTCAGAGCTTCCAAACCATGGAAGTCACTCCACTCAATGAAATTTCCCAACGATAGTTTTTTATGTCAATTTAAAATTTGTTTTTTTAAACGAAATAAAGAATCCAAATCTGACATTAAATTTACTCAGAATATTATTATTACATACTAACAATAATTAATCAATTTTTTTTAGCTAACTTGGCAGTCAAAAGAATAATTATTATTTTAATATTCAAATTAAATTAAATTTTAATATTAAAATTCACATGCATATTATTGTCGACTCCTTCTGGCGTCAACTATTGATTTTTATTTATTGTAGTATATTAGTATAAATAAATTTAAATTTTTAGATTTTTAGTTAAATATGATCAAGCTATCTAAATTTACTCAGAATATTATTATTACATAATTAATTTTTTAAAACTAACTTGGCAGTCAAAAGAATAATTATTATTTTAATACTAAAATAATAAAATTATATTAAAATTCACATGCATATTATCGTCGACTCTGTCTGCCATCAACTATTGATTTCTATTTATAGAATATACTCTAATAAAAAAAAATTACATTTTTAGATTTTTAGTAACTATAAACAAGTTATCTAATACTAAACTATTCGATCAATTTACGAGCTTTGCTGCTTCAGCTATCCGTTAATTGATACAATATATCAAAATCGAACAAAATCCATAAATCTTGCAAAAACTAATGTTGCCATCGATACTATTAATGGTTATTATAGCTAAGCTTATTTAAAACCCCAAAGCAAATTCCAACTCTGCAAGCAATAAAAGCGCATTATCTCAACAATGACCAAAATTATTTCTCAACAAATAATACTTAGTTAATTATTTTAATGTATTAACACTTAAAAACTCTTAGCTTAAAGACTCAGATATTCAATTTACTGTAGCACATTTTGTGGCTAAATGTGAAGCTGAGCTATCGGTAGGGAATCAATCGACGCTTGCAAGCTGCTCTGCTAGACGGCTTATCTTAAAGCGCTTTTCAATGGCTTACAATGAATCTGGAAGATAATTTTGTGGTCAGATGATGCTATTCAAGTAGTTGCAAGTTGACCACAGTAGCAACGGCACATGGCTGGCTAAGCATCTTACAAGCAAGTAGGTTTGGTCAAATCTCATTCACACACAGGCAGACTCACACACACACACACACACACACACACTGACACACGCACACCTGCCACTGACAGCTGCTTCAATAGCTTGGCAGTTCACTAGCCCTGGTGTTGCAAGTATCTAAACTAGAATGTTTGTTTAGTATCTTTTACACTGTGCTGCACAAATGTCTGAGAATGGTTGCTGCTCTCTCGCTCTCTTCCTCTTTCTCTCTATATGGCTTGGGTGCTCTTTCATTCTTTCATTTGGTGCAGCTTGGATAACTGGTCTCGGACTGTTGTCTAGTCGTACGTTTGTGCATGCTTTGCATGCCACTCGACGAACACAAACAGTGCCACAAACATATAGAGAGAGAGGGAGAGAGAGAGTGAGAGGGGGAGGGAGGGCGGTAGAGAGAGACGCCCCCGCCCAGGCAGGACTTGCTGTTTGTTGTATGACATATAAAAGTCAACTTGAATGCGCTGTGTAAATTTAGCCACCCAGCATTCACTGCTACCTCTAAGCATCTCTCAGCAAATATATATGTATATGTGAGTGTGTGTGTGTGTGTGTGTTCTTTCTACACTGTTGCAACTTTAAGTAGTTGGGTGTGTGTTGGTGCCAAGGAAATGGTTGCATTTGAAAGGAATTTGCCTTTACAAGATTTTACTCTTTGCAATTTACACGCGCCGCGCACTTTTACCACTACACACACACATACACACACACACACATGTATAGCAATACACAAGTGCATATGTATATATATATGTATATAGTATATCATTCTGTGTACATGCATTTGCTGATATGCACAAGTATTGTATGCATTTGGCTTTTGTAAATGTTGCTTTCTTATTACATGGCATTATATCGTGTCGTAGATATTTATATATGTATGTATGTATGTATGTATGTACATAAAGTAGTTGCTTGCTGACGTTTGCTGTTTCTTGCAGGATGTTGTTTGCCTCAGTTGCAATAGCAACAGCAGCCAGTCAGCTTGCCAGGAAGTTATCTTCAGGAAACTACTGAAAGAGTAACAAACTGATTTTTTTTTTTGCTTGCTTGCTTGCTTCCAATGGCCAGGCTCTTGCGCCTAATTAGCAAAAGTGAAAAAGAGATCGTATAACAGCTATAAGAGATTATTAAAAATTAAGCAAGGAATGTCGCTGAATTTAAGATGATGTTACATAGATATTTAATATGGCAGAAAGAAGTTGAATTAGACGGCGTTCAATTTGAGAAAAAATGTACAGGCCTATAATAATATATATAATATAATATATATATATATATATATATATATATATATATATATATATATATTTTTTTTTTTTTTTGTATTTATTATTTTATTTTATTTTATTTATTTTTTTTTTGCATAGAATAATGATACAGTAAGACAGTATAATAAATATTTCGATATGGTAAAATATTATATTAAAAAAATCTAGTAAGATAGTATAACAAATGCTTAAATAGTATATCATGAAGACATTTTCTCAGAGATATTACAAGGCAAATATTTCCAATGTAAAATATGCTCTCCATATTATTTAAGGTCCATCGCTAAATACATTTTCCAAATTTTCAATATAGAATTTATGCACAACAAATAAAGACATGCTAAGCATTTTTCAGCTACCTGCCATCTATCTTGAAGGCTTTGTCCTTTTTATGTAACTTTTACAGAACTCTCGAGTTCATATCATTTTTATCAATTGAAGGCCTTCACTCAAATGCCTTTCATTGCCTGATTTGCCAGATATATTGCTGCTGCTCGAAACCAAAGACAGCATCACTCAAAAATCTCTCAAAATGTTGACCATTAAACTCGGGCTCTGTGCCCCTAGGAATTCACACACACACACACACACACACGCTCACACCAATACAGACAGCTACGGCTTGAGCCGCCCTCTTTGTGCCCAGAGACTGCCAACTGCTGCTGCTGCTGTTGGCATTCAGTGTCAGGTTTCTATGGCTCAAGTGTTTGCATTTTACAACCACATACTTGCACACACTCACACACAGACAGCTGCTAGTGTGTGTGTGTGTGCTTTATACGTTTTGTGTTTGTGCGTTGGCATTTTGTAGAAGAGTTTCTAGCACCAGCTTAAGTGAAATGTAGCTGACCTAAGCTACAAAATAAACACAAATGCAATGCAAACACATGCGCACACATACACACACAAACACACACATATTTACACTAAAAAGCAGCGCACGTAGGCAAGTTAAAGGACAATGAGAAACGCAAATGTCAGTGCACATGGCATACAAAAGAGTGAAAGAGACAGAAAGACTGACAAACTACGACAATTTATGTATATATGCACTATATATGTATGCAAGTGTTTATATGTGTGTGTGTGTATGTTTATTTGTAGTGATTGTCAAGGTCGCCGTCACAGCACAACCATCTTTAACTAATAACATTTCTTTTTTCTGGCGTTTATTTGTACTAATCCAATTTGCAATTTGCCTCCCAACTTCTCCCTCAGGCAGGTAAACAATAAACAGGGCAAAATATAGCTAAGCAGCAGACAAAGAGAGATAAGAGAAACTCAAGTGAACAATAACAGCAACAATATATGAAAGCTCTCACAGCAGTAGAAGAAAATATATTATCTATGCCTATAAATAAATATATATAAAGAAAATAGCAAGCACTAACCAGGCAGCGACTCATAAAAGTGAAAAGCATAAAAATATCAAGTGGAATTATCAAAATATTTGAGAGCGAAAGAAAATCTAAGAAAAACAGCGAAGGTGTGCCAGATATACATATATACATATATATATATTTATATTCACAAATATATATATATATATTATACCTATATATATATATACATATTGATATACTCAGAGCTAGAGGAGTGCATTTAGCGAAGGGCAGAGAGCAGGCACAGCGATTAGCTAACAAAGGATCATGCTCAGCTCTCTGGACGCGCTGGCTGGCAAAATAGCCAAAGCGACGCCTGGCACTGGCGCCGTAACGGCCAATGCCACAGGCAATAAGCCAACAAATAATGCACATCATCCGGCCCATCAGCATCATCATGGTACACGGCACCAGCTGGACTATGACTATTCAGCTGTTGAGATCGAACCACCTGCCGAACAATTGGCCAATTCGCCGCGCAGCGAACGTGAAAGATTGCAGCAGGCGCAGCATGCTTACGAGCAGCAGGCACAAGCTGAGCTCGAATTCGGCTTGGCCGATGTGGATACGAAAAGCTGTTTAACACTGTTAACGCATCGACGTAGCAGTCAAAATATGCACCTGCTCAATCACAATGCACAGGCGGGTAAATCGAGTAATGGACATGCGACTGTAAGACATCAGCAGCAGCATTATCATCATCCCTATCAGCGACCGTTGCGGCCAGTCTCACCTGCAGTGCAGCAGCAGCAGCAGCAGCAGCAGCAGCAGCAGCAGCAGCAACAGCAGCAACAGCAGCAACAGCAGCAACCACAACAGCAACATAGTCCGCAATCGCAGCAGCAGCAGCAGCAGCAATCGCCATATCAGCAACAATTATCACATTTGGCCGCGCTGCAGGATCATCATCAGGAACTGCTGCAATCACAGCAGGAACTGTTCCACAAACAGCTGATCAACTTGCAACAGCAACAGGAAAGAGAACGTCAGGCTGCCGTTAATTATAATGATAGCTGCAACAGCGACCACGACTCACAGCATGAATACAAAATTTGCCTGAGGGATAGGTGAGTGTCTGCCACGCCCACAGACTTAAATAAGACCAAAAACTGACACAAAATAATATATATATATGTGTCTGTCTCTATAAAACCCCCCACATCCCAAGTCACTCTGTTTCACTTTATGTATCATTAGCCCTTTGCTAATTAGTAACCTTTTTATAAGCCATAATCAACCTATCTCCCTCTCTATCTATACCTATCTCTCTCTCTCTCTCTCTCTCTCTTCCTCTGGCTCTACGCTATTTTTGTTGTTTCGTATTTATTCCAGACATTGCATGTTTGCAAGTACTTCACTCGAAAAAAAGAGAAAAAAATGTTTTAAAAACAAACTTAATTCATTAACTAAAATCAACAAGCAAAAGCTTTGAAATAGGGCAGGGGCAGGTGAAGGCGTTACGGCTGCCTGTTGTTTAGCCATACAGTAAAAATGCATTAATACAAATATATGTATGGATATACACATATATATATACATCTGTGTGTATTCAGTGAGTTGTATGTTACACACATGACTGAGCAGGTGTGTAAAGTGCACTTACATTTCCCCAGGTACTGCATGTCTAAAGGGACTCGATCTGCAGTTGCACAATTCAAATACTTCATTCATTAGCGAAAATATTTATTAGCTGATAATTTATCTTTAAATATTCTTTAAATTTTACAAATTTTGCTGTGAGTTATAATAAGATTCAAAATATTTTATATACTGATTATGTATAGAAAATATATATTATATATAATATATATATAATTTAATTACATTTTTTAAGATTTCATGATGTGTAAGATTAAGACTTCATATGAAATCTTAAAATTAACAGATATTCGAAATATTTAGAACTATATTATTAAAAATTAAAAAAAAAAATTCCTCACGATTTCAGTAAATATTTTTGAATCAATGGTTTTTTATGTACAATTTCATTATATAGCTTTTAATTCATTCTCCCTTAAATAAATATTTGTTTATGTATTTTTACCTGACAGAAGTTTTCCAATAGCATTAATTAATAATCAAATAATAGTTCGTTTAACAATGTATTCTTTTAATATCAATGCGCCTATTTTTGCTTTATCATTTTCAATAGTTCAACATTTACCTATGATAAATATATTCGGAAATATAGAGAATTGAATTATCAACAAGATATTAAATACTCTCAATAATTTCATGTCAAAATTTAAATATCATTTACCATTATTCAAAGAAATAATCATTTCATACTATTTTATTGCCTATTATTGTTTTATTGAGTGACATTTACTTAAATTTACTCTGCCTTTAAATATTTGACAAAGAGAGTTTTCTCAGCATGTTTCTCTAAATACTACACACCAGTTTCCCAACGTCATTTACAGACATGTCATTCATTTAAACCGCTTGTCTTTAAATAGCATTGAATATATTTTATACGTTTTCAATGGCGCATCGTTCACATGATTTAATTCAATTTAAATGCAATTGCCTGACTGTGAGTTAAATGCTTCAATGTTAACAATAAATTATTTTTGCAGTTAAATGAAGCTGCATAGCTTTTATTTATTATATTTTATTTATGAGTTAAGCTTCCATTGGTTTTTTGCAGTAAATGAATGATGCTTATTAATTACGCATACACACAAAGATGTGTTTAAGCTCACAGTTGCAGATGATAAGATGGATTAAATTTTGTTTGATATTTATAAATTGCATTTAATACACCAAAATAATCAAATAAAATTGATTAATTATTATACAAAAAAAAAATTAATCTTGCAATTAATAAAGCAACCAAGTTTTATGGGTTAACCTTTTTTCGAAAAGCTTTCTTTTATTGTAAATTATAAAAAAGTTTTTAATTTAATTAAATATATTTTGAAATAAATTAAATATTACTCTTAAATATTTTTTGAACAATAAATTATAAATATGTTTTTGTAAAATCAACTATAAACGAACTTTTAACTATTATTAGACAATTAATGAATTATATTAATAACATTGTAAATCAATCTTCGCTAACAAACACTTGTTGAATGTATACAATACTATGAATGTACTCAATATTCCATTCATTCATTCATTCATTTATCTACAAATCTTGTTGTAGTCTGTCATGTTTTGTTCTGCTCTCAATGTAAACACAAAAGAGAAATGCTAAAAAACAAGGTAAAAACGCCCAAAAAGAAAAAAACAAAAAAACAGAAAAATAAGGAAACGCCTCAAAGCATGCAACAGAATTTTGTGTGACTCGAAACAGTTGTAATTTGTTGGCTTTGCCTGGGCTCAAAGTAACAAACCAAAATGTGACACAGCAACAACGACAACAACTAAGTGAAATTCACGTGACAAATTGCTGCTGGGCAAATGTTGTAACAACGTCTCAAGCAATGAAATAAGAAAGTAAGGCAGACAGCGAGAGAGGGAAAGAACAAAAAGTGAGTTAGTAGGAGATGGCAAGCAAGCAAAAGCCAGTGACATGCATACACGCACACAGCAAAACACACACACCAATACACACACACACACACACACTCATGACATTTAACTTTATTATACCTACACATGTTTGTTTTTGCATTTTATTACTATGACTCTTAACTAATTTAATGTATAATAACATTTGACATATTGTTTTTCGTGTTTCGCTTTGATTTCTGAGTATGTAGCCGTGTGTATGTGTGTGCGTGTGTGTGTGTGTGTGTGTTTATACAACCCTTTAGCTTTATTGCTCCCAAGGTGAGGTAGTGGTCCTTGTATAGCTCTTGTCAGAACATATGGCCTTTGTTAGGTCTTTTTCACACATGCAAATAATTTTGGTTGATTGGGCGTAGGCGACGCCATGACTTTTGTGCACCTAAAGCAATTACACTGTGAGAAATGTATGTGTATATATATTATAATAATGGATAGCACATCAAATATTCTTGAAAAATATTTAAATTCTAAAAACATGTTGATTAATTTTTTAGTAGAAAAAAACTAGAAGTAAGGCCTGACAAAAAAATATATACATATATTAAAATTTAAATAAATATATAAATATAATTTAAGTCAAAATTATTTTGACAAAAAAAGAGTACATATATATATTACAAAATAATTATTTTTTAGTTTAAAAAAAGAATATATATTATATTATAAATTACATATTTAACAAAAAAAAAAAAAAAAAAAAAAAAAAAAAAAAAAAACAAAAACAGAAAGTGATATGTATATGTTTTAACATTTGAACACTTTATTAGATAGGTCGTTAATTTTAATTAAAAATATATATTTCGTATTCATTTTTCACTCCCTTTTTCTCACAGTGCACTTAACCTATGTCTCGTTTGTTGTTCATGCATTGTTTGCACTGAAAACGTAAAGCTTTTCATTTATTTTTATGCACAAGATAAAAAGGTTCAGAGCTGCGCAGCCAAATACCACATATGACATTTTTATTGTTTATTGTTTTAGTTTTTTGTTGCAATTTGCTGTTGACATTTGCGTGCTTGAGCGCGAGCCTTTGTGAGAAATGTGGAGCTAAGCGTTCATTGACTTTAAAGCGCGTGCCGTAATGCAATTAGCCTTAAAAATAGAGAAGTCGCCTGTGTCGGGGCTATCGAAATCAGTGAGAAACGAGGGATTTGCATGTGACGAGGCCAACAGCCAATTAGTTAGCAATACAGAATGGCACAGCAAATGCAGATAGACAGAGGGAAAGCGAGAATAAATTACGAGCTGATGACACAGATAGAGGAGGCACAAACTATCCATAATAATTACGTAAAATTTCTATTTGCTAAGCGGCCAGTATAAAACAAAATGAGAGGCGTCCGGCCCTTGGGGGATTTTCAGGGAAAGTGAAAGGCAGCCGTGTGACAAAAGCGTCAACGAAATAACAACAACAAATGCATAGAAAAAGCAACAACAAGAAACACACATGAACAAACACTTGAAGGTAAACAAAAACTGGATGGTTTTTCATTTATTAAAGTGGCTAGAAATGTGACACAGGAGAGTTGGGTGGTGCTGGAGGTGGTTGAGAGACCAGCTCTGGACACGTAGGCGGCGGGGCAAACATTGTGAATAGAATTTCTTTGGGGGTGCATTTATTTGCATATGTGTGCACATGAATGTGTGTGTAGGGGTGTATGTGTGTGTGAGTGTGTGTGTATTCATGCAAGAAACTTAGCCATAGCTAAATTTATACACTTTTATATGCTGAAATGAGTTCTATGTTGTTTTCTATCTAGTAGATGTATAAGAGAAGTTATTAATAGTTGGGTTCTAGTTAAGACTTGGCTTAATATTAATATTTACTTGCGATAAATGATCTAAAAAAAAACAATGAAATGTTTAACTCTGTGTGACTTCTTGCAAAGGGCGTAAAATAGAAATAAAGGAAAACAAGCGAAAATAGAATTAGAAAAACAAAAATCTATTAAAAATAACTTTATATTTAAAATGTATTTGGAATACCGAAATACATATTTCAAATACAGAACATATAGAATATATCCTGTAAAAAATTGATAAAAACATGCAACATAAACATTTTGTATTATTTTATATTTTATGGCATTTTATATTACTCACACAGCTAAACCACCGTTCACAGTTGATCCACCTGCTCATTTCAATATCATCTTTGATTCATATACAACTCACAGCCAATATGCTCTTTGTGAGTTAGAGCAATAGTGCTCATCCAAAGAAATGCCAGCCCTTAGCCTAGTTGAGTGCTTGGCGCCTTTTGGCTTTGGCTTGCCATTCTCTATTATGCATGCGAATGCAACAAGAACAACAGACACGCAGCGCTCACTGAGTGCTACAAACAAACACTCACACACACACGTTTTTATGTACATTTGTATAGACAATCTACATACACAGAGACAAACTGCAGCAGCAGCTGTTGTTGCTGCGTTTCAATTTCAATTGTTTCAGTTGCAACCTTCGCTTTAAGTCGCTTTTATAATAGTTTTTACCCTCACGTTTGTCCAAGCTAATTTAGCAGCGAGTAAATTTTCAGGGCTAAACTAACTTTTGCTGACCGAAAAATATATGACTGCATATTTTGATCTGAGTAAAACTGATGCATTTATAATTTTATTTTTGGAAAATTTCTAACATCGTCACAGTCCGGCATTTGCATAGATTTTTGCCACATCTATATATGCATATATATTAGTTAAGCATATGTGCTATGCATCTTTATTATATTCTAAAAATTTCATATGCATAAATGCAGACAATTTTTTTTTTAGCCATTTATATGTTTATGTGTATGAGGGGCGTGTCTACTTTGCATACGCATTCATTGTTCTAAGCTATTTGCTTTTTGTTATTTAAATAGAATAGAAATAACAAAAAAAATTAACGACAGTTGCATATAAATCACATGCATGAGCAAAGTCTGAATGAGGTGCATGTTTTTTTGTTGACGTATACGTGATATTTTTGCAACGAAAAACTAACAAATATTTCTGCAAATACAGACAATAAAATTTGTTCGTTATTTTTCGAAAAAATGAAAATGAAATGCGATACATATTTGCTTGTCAGTTGATCAAAAATATGAAAATATTTATGGAAATGTCCTAGAATAATATGCTAATGGCTATTATCAATATTTATATATCAACGAGCTGCATAGATTTTGAAGAGTAGAACATGTTGTGGATGGGTCTTGTTCAACAACTAGTTAAGATTTTGACTTTTGTTATCAATTTCATATTTTCCCAGTTTGATTTGCTTGGCTAAATTCGTTTGCAGAGTGTGTAGAAAATTGCATGCTAAGCAAAACAGACCGCAACATAAATAAAAGCGAAAACAAATAATATTTACAAAGTGCCGAAAATCTAGTTAAGCAAAAGCGGAAAGAAAATGGGGAAAATACAAAAAAAAAGAAGAAATGTTCAGCTTGCCACAGAAACCAAAAACTAGCAAAGTTCATTTCCACACCGAAATCAATGAACCAAGCGGCGGCGTCAGACACACACACACACATACACACACACACACATACACATACAGACACACACACACACACAGAGAACCAGAAGCAACTGAGACACAGACAGGGCAAAGCTTGTTGGGGTGGGTCTAGCCTGGGGGTAGGAGCCACTGAAAATGGGTAACAGCTTTGCAGCTTTTGTTTTGCCATTGCGGCGAATAAAGAGGGTCGCTGCCGGAGATAGAGCGAGAGAGTGGGAGAGAGACAGAGAGGGGAAGAGGGAGATGGAGACGGGTTTCGGGGCTGGCAGACCCTTCCTGATGGCTGCCATAGTCAGCCAACTGTAGCCGAGAGGAGACCGCAACGCAGTTACAAAAACCAACACACACACCCACACACACACACACACACATGCATACACACTCACACACACGCGCTCACAGCCAAACACTTGCAAAACCAGCTAAAGGGTAGCCGAACAAAACTAACCGCAATTTTCGAGGCGCTTGCATGCAATAGAAATAGAAATAAGAAGAAAAAACAAACGAAAAAGAGAAATTGTAAAAAATGCTCAGGGAAAGACAGAGAGGGAGAGGGAGAGGGAGAAAAACTATAGAAGAGCAAACGGCGACGGTGCTGCTTATTTTATTAATGCTTCATGCTGTTTTCACTTTTTGCCCAAACTTTTCAGCTTTTTTTTCTGTATATATATATTTTTATTGCTATATGCAAACATTTATATTTTGTATATATGTATTTTTATTTACATTATGTGGCCAGAGGGCTTGCCAGGGCCAGCCAACTGTTGGGCGTCAAATTTTCATGCCACAGCATTAAAGCACACAAATTGAGAAGGGTATCTAAATATATTTATATAAATTTATTGTTATATGTATTTCTATTTTTAAATTTAAAGCACATCTGTAGTTTTATATATATATATATTTATATATAAGTTATATTTTATACAGATTTCTCTAAGGAATATAAAATAATTCCTTTTTTCATAATTTTTGAAGTACAATTTTTTGGTATATTGACAAATTATTAATATATAATATAATGAATTTATAATACAAATTAAAATATTTATATTTTATTTGCATGTATATAAATATTAGTATGGGTGTTTTTAGTGTTTTTTTTTTTTTTTATTAAAGCTTTTTCTTCATATTTTTCACACATGCATATATTTATTTTTTTTTATGATTTTGCTCACGGCCATAATTTATTTATGCGTATAATATTTTTATGAGACATTTTTAATTGATGTGACTTTTTAATGTCTATTTGTTTATATACCTATTATATATTATAATTACATATATGAAAATCTCTTCAGCAAGCTTCTTCAATCATTTTTCCAATTAAATAATACAGAACATTGCTCAAGCTCATTTAAGACCAAAACCAATTTTATGTCACGACTTTACTGTCAACTTATTATACAATGGATAAATACTTTAAGACTATAAAAGCTTTTAAATTTTACATTTTTTTAACTTCGTGCCAAAAAAAAAAAATTTCTATCATATTCAGCTCCTAGCTACCAATTTCATAGGGTATCCGTCTTATGACGCCTCACTCTTATTTCCCTAGTTTATGTATACTTTTTTATTTCTTGTAGTTTTTTACTTCGTTTTTTTTTTTTGTGGCCATTCAAAAACCGCAGCATCGAATTTTATATTGACTGCTTTTTGGCATTTCGTGCACTAATTTTGGGGTCGTGTAGTTGGGGCTAGGAAACGGCTTTAGTTATTGGTTTGCTGTATTCGACACTCGACGGCTCATCGATATGGAAGAAAAAAACTTTGCAGACCGCTGCGAGGGTTGCCACAGCAAAACTGTATGTATGTGTGTGTGTGATTAATACTTTTGGTCAGACATTAAGCCCAAAACTCGGGCTGTGTTTTATTTGAACAGGCGAGCCATTTCATTTTCTATGCGTGTGTGTGAGTGCGCTTGGGCTCTTTCATTTTATTTTGTACCAACCTTAAGGACACTTGAGTAATGATGGAGCAGACCAAGCAGCAGCAGACCGTGCGTCCTCGGACGCTCCTGCCCCATCTCTCTCCGCTTGCCCACAAATTTGCGGCGCATTCTCGACCCTGTTTGAAGCTCCATTGCAAAAGTGCTGACATGTTATTTGTGCAGTTAACGAGCTGAGTTATTTTGCGGGCACAAACCGCACTTGAAAAAACGGACAAGCTAAAAAAAAAAGAAATGAAGGCATTTGTAAAAAAAAAATATATATATATATATATATATATAATGGTCGCTGGGCATAAAAGGCAACTGACTCTCGCTCGACTCTGTCCATTGATTTTCACTTTTGTGCTTAACAAATTAAATGTATTTGCCTGGATTCAAACGAAGCCCACCGATGCTGCCGTGGCTGGTTGTTTGTTTATGCGATTGCCGCTCATTAAAATCGAATTGCAATATTTATGCGATTGCCCCAGACCCAATTTTATACATATATATATATATATGGAATATATATATTCCAAATTAACATTTGCACACGTTTTCGGCTTTATTTATTTGTTGCGACTGCATAATTTAGTACGTGGCTACCATTAGCCCCTCAATTAGCTACGAGCATTAAATGATAATGCTCTCTGGCAGGTAATAGCAGTTCAATGTGGGAATGCTTCTCTGTGCGGCAGTCAATAGCTACTTGTTTGGGTTTGCAGTTTTAAATGTTTGTTTATCCTAAGGAGCTTTAATTTAATATGTTGCAATGCTTAATAATAATGGAAAAGCATTTAGATTCTTCTTTCATTTTGAAAATTAGTTTAAAGACCTTTTAAACAAATAATTTCTAATGTTAAAGCTTTTCATTGTTAGCCCATTTTGATAATAAAAAAAAGATTATAAGCTACGTTGTTATTGGACCTGTTGCAATACGATTTCAGCCATTCTTCTTGTCTCCTTTGTGCTCATTAAAACATCATTCGAACATAATTTAAATAACCTATGTACAATCAGCTTCTCTTCTGCATTTAGCAATGCAGACTTATAAAGAATCAGTTTTTAAATTCTACTTAATTTATACTCTGCCCATATTTACCTACAAATTATAATAAACCAACTTAAAATATCACTTCAATCAAATTTTAAACGCTTTGTTGAGCTTTCACTTCAATTTTGAATGAAATGTGATAGCCCTCAAAGATTTCCTGGCTCCACTCACGCTATGCCATTCGTCTTTTACCCCATCCAACTCTCACCCTTCCGTCTGTCGCTTGTCAACAATTTCATAAATTAAAACAACGCTTCAACGCCATCTAAAAAGTAAAAAAAAAAAAATGGAAAATAGAGAGGGAAATGCACAAAATATGTTGCCAAACGAACGTCAAAAGAGTTGCAGATATTTTGTTCTCTTTGCTTTTATTACCTTGCTTCGTTTTTCATTGCCAACTGAGTAGAGAAGCTCGAAAATGCGCACAAAACAATAAAACATGAAGCGTAAAACAATTGTCGAGGTCGTCGTTTGTTGTTTCAGTTTCTGTTTCTGTTTTTTTTTTCTGGCTATTGCTTTTGTTATTACCTTGGAGATTAATTAATTGCAATGCACAAAAATATGCTACAAGTTTCAGGGGCGGGAGCCTTCCTCCTGCTCGCCACCCACAGCTCCAACAAGCTCTGTCAGTCATTTCCGGTCGTTTCCTGCGCCTGCATTTATGAAAGCGCCAACAGAAACGAAAAAAATATAAATAAACAACAAAACTCGAACAACAGGATGATAATTTTCAGGCTCGTTTCGATGGGTGGGTAGTACAGGCCCCGCCAACCGCCTCCTTGTGCCTTTTGTTTATGGCTTTTTCTTTTATAAAGTGGAAAATTGCAGACAGCATTGTTTGTTATTTATTGCCATTTTGATATGAAAACCTTTTCGTCTCTCATTTTTTGCTTTGTATGTAAGAAAACCTCCACCAGCCAATGCTTGTTCCTTTTTTATATTTCGAGCGAGAAGGTATTGCCTTTTTTTATGGGGGTCTTGTGTACGCCTATTTGGCCTGTCATAAAAGGCTGAACTAATGATTTGTTTTTGTGCCCTGGTTCATCAATATCAAGTGGCTGACAATGACAGGGCTTCAAGCAATAAATAGTTAAGCATTAGCATTAATGATTAACATGAAACTGTGAGAAATTTCCATTTCCATTGATTGGGTCTATTTTTATAGGGTCTATCGATGTTGTCTTGTTTATTTTCGCTTGCCTAAGTAATTTTGTTTACTTGGCGAATTTATGACAATGTCAATAATGTTTTGCGGGGTTGCTGATTAAGATTTATGTAAAAAAAAATAGTTTGTAATCTAATAAATTTGTTGAGATTTTCTTTTATTTTTTATTTAAGATCATTTAGTAATTAATACCAAATAAAAATAATAATAATAACATATTATATATTATATATATTATATGTTTTTGTCTATTAAATCTATTAAAAATATTTGAATTTAAATCTCCATCTATTAATCATATCATATGATATACCTATCTCACCCTATAAATAAACTTAATGAAATTATATATATGAAAATATATATTTTAAAAAATTCATGCTCAAAATTTTTAAATTAAAAAAATATTAAAAATATCTATTTATACTTATGTTTTATTTATTTTATATAATTTGTCTTGTGTCACCTGTTTCTTTAAATCTAATCCGCTTTTGATGATCCGCCTTTTATTTCCTTCCGTATTTCATCTTATTATCCGCTCTTATATGCTAACTCAATCAGTGTTGTAAAATGTTCACAAAAAAAAGAAGACTCCACATATCCGTTTGTCCGCTGCTCCACCACCCACCCCATTTAGCCTGTCAACCCTTCTTAGCATTGAAATCAATTTGACAAAAGCCACATAAATTTAAATAAATTGCGGCCACATAAATTTAGACATGAACTTACGAGCGATAGAAAAAAAAACTAACCAGAAGAGACGAAGGCCAACAAAAGATTGAGAGAGAGTGAGAAGAAACGCTTTATAAAGCAAAATACAAATAAACTTACAGGCGACGACTCAACTAACAAAACAAACAAAAAGGGTAAATGAGAAAACTAAAATGGAGAAAGAGTTCAATAAGCTGCTGAGTAGCAGAAACAGTGAGTGGGGGATGGAGAGAGGGAGGGGGTGAGGAGGTGAGGCTATGTAAACGTAAAATACAGTTACTTCTGCTGGTGATTCGTTTGCTGTTGCTTCGCTCTTCGCTCTTCTACTTCAACACCCGCTGACCGTTCAGATAACTAACGAAAATAGAAACAACAAATACAATTTAAGCCGAGAAAATCAAAATGAAGCATAAATAAACAGAGAGCCAAGCGAGCCAGCCAACAACTGCGAAAAGTAAATGGAGCCAATAATAGAAAGAGAAAGAAGAAAAAAAAACACGCACGTAAGAAGATTGTAGATATAGTAGGTGAAAGGGTGGGAGAGAGAAAGAAGTTGGCTGGGTCGTGTTGGGAGTGAGAGCTGAATACAAGTTGGCAGACCAAACAGGAAAGTGTATTAATGAAAAGAAATCGAAACCGATTGCTGTAGCCAAATATATGAACACAAACACATACAGACACACGTCCATATAAATGTACACTGGGAGAAAGCTGGAGTTAAAGATTCTTATAATATAATTCTTATAAAATATACAAAAAATATATACAAAATAAATTTTTACTAATAAATTATTTAAAACTAAATATGCAAAATTACATATAACAATACAAGTGTAAAAACAAATTATTTTATGAAAATAATAAATTTATGCTAAGAAATATTATACAAATTGACATAAGAAATGTAATAACAAGAAAAGTATTTAACGATAGTTGATAATCTTAAAACATGAACTTAAAAAAAAATAAATAACTATATATATACATATTTTTTTTTAATATTTTGTTATTTAAATAATTTTTTAAGATTTTAAAATGGAATAGAAAATTATAAAAAACAAGCTTTTTTATATAAAATATTTCAAAATAATCAACTAAAATTTATAAAAAAAAATTCAATATAAAGTAAATATCAAGGCTAAATTCATTTAAAATATAATATAATATAAATATTATTTCAATATAAAGCAAATATCAATGCTAAATTCATTTTTCTAAATATAATAATTATGTTAAAAAATATATACATATAAATAATTGTATAAAGTTTTTCATATTACTTAAATGTTAACAATAATACTTTCTTGGCATTTTCCTGACAAATTCCCTAAATGAAATTTCCACCCCTACCTATTATTTTCGCTCAGTGTATTTTGTCTGATAAGCAGCAGCAGCGCAAAAAAGGAAGAAAAAAAACTTCCACCCATTGGGGCCAGCATAAATGAATGCTAAACAGGCGTTGGCCAGCAGCTGAACGTAAACAAAACCTCTAGCCAAAGTCAACCCCAAGGGAATCGACTGGCTGCCTGGTTGGCTGGCTGGCTGGCTGGCTGACTGACTGACGGCGTACTAGCCAGCACAAAAAGGCTTTTCATAATATTTTTAGACATTTGACTTTTGATTGAGCGCATTACACGGTCTCAGCCGCCGCCGCCTCAACCCTCGGGCCCGGCTGACTGGTTTGGCTTACAATTTGACTGCCGCAATTTATTTGGGCTGCGTTCCGGCCCGCCCACTTGTCGACCATCTCGTTGGCAACTGGCAAATCAGCTGGGCTAAGCATTGAACGCTATAAAATTAGATTGTCTTGGGCTTATGGCATAGATTTGGGCTAGTACTGCGGATTGTGTTGGATTGCCATGGCGTTTTTATTGAAAATCTTAGTCAAATATCTAAACGGCGGTGTTTTATTACCTGTTTGTGTTCTTGCTTTCCCTATCCGCCCCTTGTAGTTGTCGTTGTTCCTGTTACTATTGTGTGGCATATTTAGCACGTGTTTTACATTAGAGAGCTGGCTTAGATATAAATGTTTATTTCCTCCACTGCTGAGGGTAATGCACTGTGCACAAACGGATATGCTAAGAGTGGTTCATACTTATGGGTAATCTGGAGTTGTGAAGGGATGTTTTGTAATACAGGGTATACAGGGTATGAGCAGTATTGGAGGTTGTTGCGTATATCTGGGGAAAGAGAATTTGCGATTTGGAATGCTCTTAAGATTTTGTGGTTTATTTACGAAAGAGCTTATCAGTGAAAAAAATTCCAAGTGCTTTGACCTGTTTGCTGCTTGTATGAAGGATATTAAAGAGTTTAGGCTTATATTAGAAAACTGTATTTTATATGATAGAAAAAAAGAAATAAGAACAAAATTAAAGCTTATAGTAAATATGCACAGAAATGCTTAATGAAATGAATAAATATTTTGAATACATATTTTATTAAATTTAAAAAATAATAATAATTATAAATAATACTAATTTTTTAAGTACTATACAAAAGAGAAAAATTTATTAAATATATACAAAAAAAAACTTATAAAAATACTAATGATAATTTAAAATAAAATAATAAAAAATTAAAAAAAAATTGAAAACAAAAAGTTTTAAGTTAGTTATAAAAAAAAAAATAAAATTTATTAAGTATTATAAAATAAAACAAGTAAGCAAGCTCTAGTCGAGACTGCTCGACTACGAGTTCCTCTGAACCCTTAGATAATAATAAGTTAGTGTACATATTTTGTGGAAGTACTTGCGATAATTATTTAGAAAATACATACAGTTTTTCAGGCAGTTAAAGTCTTCTACGTTTTCCAAGTCTTCTAGTTTTCTAAGTCTTTAAAGTTGTCTAAGTCTTCCTAATTTTCTAAGTCTTTCAAGTTTTCTAAGTCTTTCAAGTTTTCTAAGTCTTTCAAGTTGTCCAAGTCTTCCTAATTTTCTAAGTCTTTCAAATTGTCTAAGTTTTCCTAATTTTGTAAGTCTATCAAGATTTCTAAGTCTTCCTAATTTTCTAAGTCTTTCAATTTTTCTAAGTCTTTAAACGATCACTAACATTTTGTCTAAAGTTGCCCTTATAATTAATATTTAAACAATTCTTAAGAATTATTTATAACTATTACAGTTCTGCTTACAGTACTTAATATTATTAACAAATAAAATATTTATTCACTTTCACTTTACTGCACTGCACTGAACTGCACTACTGACCCCCACCGGGCCTGGACGACTGAAGAAATGCTGCAGCTGCTGCTCTTTATATAGGGCGAGTTTCACTCTAAACTCCAAGGCGTGCTCAAATGTTGAGCCTGCGTCGAGTTGCGGTCGCTGCAGTCGATCGTGAAGCGACCAATGAGAACACTCTCTGCTGCTTCAAGCATTCTAAATGAGTTTAACTTAAATGTAAATGTAAGCAAATATTGCTGAATACATAAAGACAACAGAAATGATCTTCTGCAGCTCATTTTCGTTGCTTGCTTTGGTTAGGCAGACAGGCAGGGAGACAGACAGACTTAGAGATAAGAGAGAGAGAGAGAGAGAGAGAGAGAGAGAGAGAGAGAGAGAGAGAGAGAGAGAGGGACAGTTTCTATTTATTTTATTATTAGCTCTTATAGTTTCGGATATCGACGCGATCACACATACAGCTGTCGCCCTGATCAAAATGTATATATATATATACCTTATACGGTCATCCACGCCTTCTGCCTGTTACATACATTATAGTAAAGCCATTATACCCTGATTTCCCATTTTCAATGGATTCAGGGTATGAAATGTTCTTCTGAATGAAAATTAAAATATTTTTGTATTAAAGATCTTTGTTTAAAAAAGGATTTCAAATTCTACAAAATATTTTTTAAATTGAATTGAACAAAACATATAAAGAATTTCATTCATTGTCTGCATTCATTCAGACATTCTATCTTTAGCTTTATTAGTAAAAGTATATCTCATTCTTAACTTTGCACCACAAAATCTTACTTAAAATTCTGTTTAGTAAAGTAAAATCAGCTCTCAATTGAATTTTATCTCACTTTTTTCTACATTTTCTTTGCCAAAATGTTGATTCAAAGAAATTAAGTCTTGTTAAACATTTGGCCCAGACAGCAGCCAGCTGTTGTTTGGCCTCCTGACAGTTTGAGTTTCGAGTCTTCAAAATTGTGAACAGAGCGACAGCGACAAAGACCCTCTGCTGTGTGTTGTGCTGCCCCAATCTTTTACACAAGTTTCATACAACATCTGGTTGCTGTCTGTAGCTAAATCAAAATTCAACTTTTGGCAAGCCGAAAAGAAAAGAAAGCAAAAGTGACAGACGCTCGCTAATTTTCAGCTTTGCTTTATGAAAACGCTGAGGGGGAGAGACTGAGTTTTGGGGAACGTAAATGCAAGACTTTAAAAATGTTTGCTTGTTTTTATTTATTTAATATTACGTGGCTGACGACGACGACGTCGTCTTTGACGTTGTTTCGTGTTCCCGCTGACTGGCTTCCTTCCGCTTAGCTCATTAAACACACAGAAAAAAATATGTATATATATATATATATAAATATATATAAAAGAAAACGAAAAAAAAAAAACAGTGCTTCAACTTTTTGCTCTTTAATTCGCCCGCCCCATTTGCCGCGCTCTGTGTTTGTCTGCAGCAGACATAACTCTCTGGCAGTGTCTTTGGCATTTGTATTCTGCTTTTCATTGCCTTCCAACGAAATGTGAAATGTTTTCCTCTTCGCGAGTCATTGAAGGCACTCGAGGGAGTTTATGGCAGCCCGAAAAGATTTCGCTCCCACTCATCCTCGTCCGCTGTGCATATTATTTATTTGCCGTGTTTATGCCGTGGCTGCATAATTTTATTTGCTTGCTTAAAAAAGAATTAAAAGCGGTTTTTCCTTTTTTTTTTTGGGTGGGGTGGTGGCTCTGCCTTTCATTTTGTATTTTGGAAATTTATTTTTTAATGCGCTAAATCGCTTTTATGTGCCTTTCCGTTTGCCTTTGCTGGCATTTTGTGCACATTGCGCATACGCAGCGTGAGCGGCTGGCATTTTTTGTGGGCTTTCATGGCTGTGTGAAGTGCGTGTAAAATGTGCCTGAAAGTCTTGGCAATGGTTGGCATTAACATTTTTGTTTGTTAAATGCCTCTTGTGTGGGAAGTAAAAAGGCATTTGGCGGCTGGCAATGATAGAAATATGAATAGATATGTGAATATGTGAAGGCATTCAGATTATTTGAAAGGTGTTTGGCGAAGCATAGCTTGAGATGAAATGATTTCATTTAATGTGAAAGTTCTTAATTTTGTTTGTCTGCTTCACAATTATTATCTGTTTCAATTTCAACTCAAAGCACAGCCGACACTTGCACAAAGCACAACATTAGTTAGTTTGCAGCTGGCGCTGTCTCCTACCTGTTATTTGTTCCTGCTCGCCACTTTAAAGACAAAGACTGAGTTGCCAATCGCAGGTGCAGCGAAGCGGCAAATGCTGCCACACCACGACACGACCTGACAACAACAACAACAACAACGACTGCGAGCTCAATATGCAGTGTATATCATTTCCGGGCAAATGCGTTTGCAAAATGGCTGACAAGAGTGCGGAATAGTGGGGCAAAGTTGTAGGAGGGTGCTACAAACTAGGCATAAACAGTCAGCCACATAGAATTTAGCCCTCCCCTCCCCGCTTTTAAAGCTGTCATTCTTTGCTGCACGCACAGACACTAGGAACGCTAAAAACCAAAATTGCATTCGAAATTCCATGCCTAGACGCTGACGGGCGTCGTCTGGGCCCAGCCAAAGTATCGTTAGCAACATTTATGGCAGCTGCTGCCAACTGCTGTTGCTACTTCGAGTGCGCTGCAGCTAATGGACGGCGCAAACCAAACCAAATGGCAGCCCTCGCCCACGCCGCCATCAAGTCACTCGAGTCAGTCAGTCGAGTCGAGTCGAGTCGAGTCGCGTCATTCTGTCCATCAAACCGCTGCAACCCGCGCTCAGCAATCAGCGACTCATTTGAATGGCTCACCTCACGCCAACACGCTCTCGCACGCCCTCACACGCCCTTGCTCGGCCTCTCCTGTCTGTCAAAATGTCGTCTGGTCTATGTGAATTAGCAGCTGCTTGCAATTATGGGCTAAGGCTTAAGCCAATGGCTAAGAGGCGTGGCTAGTTGAAGTAGCGCTGCCTCGCTGACTCGTCAACAATGTCAACACCTTTGCTGCCAAAAAAGTTTTTGGCCTGTGTGTGCGGCAGCAGTCGACAGTGAACGTGGCTATTAGTTGATGATCTGTTGAATATCCTGGAAATTTTAAGATTGACATGAGGAAAGGAAATGTATCTAGTTATTAGATAAGCAGTTTGTTTTTTGTTTTTTTTTTTTTAAATATATAGTACTCGTTATTGAATATATATAATATATACATATTTTCTATCTAAATTTTCTTAATATTTATAGTTTAATTTTAATTTATTGAATATATACATATATGCATTTTTATTTTTTTAAATACATATTTTTTTTTATTATATTTGTATATTTTATATAATTATATGCATATATGTAGTTGAATTTTGAACTTTTAAAAAATCACATATTTCACAACCTTTTCTTTTATACTTGTGTAAAATATTTTTATTTAATATTGATTTATATTAAATAATATCTCTTAAGAAATATTGGAGAATTCGTATTTATTTCCCAAGAAGATTCAATAAAATGACTGATTCAATAAAATTTTATAAAAAACTATAAAAAAATGCTTTAGGAATCACATTTCCCTTAACTCAGCTTCTATAACTTCTAGTCTCTAAATGTATATAATATTGCTGAATATATATTAAATACATTTAAGTTGATGAATATACATACATATACATCATTTGATATGTTATATATGTACATATAATATATTTACATATATACAATATCAAGCTATTTTATTTCTTTTCTACGGCTTCACTCACCTTCGACTCAACTTAAGCTCAAAATCTTGCCAACTTTTTTCTTTCCAGCCACTTTACGTTTCATTGGGTAGCTCTGCATATCCTTTGTTGGCGGTCAGGTTGCGCCATGCCCATTGTTGTGCTGGTAATTGTTGTTGTTAGCAATTTCCGTTGCAACATTTTAGGCTGGCGCTTGCCAGGTTGTCTGTCGACGCCGCTGACGATGGCAGTGGCCCTACACAAAACTGGGCTAATTGGCTTGGAGTTTGTGCATTTTTAATTGAAAATCAATAGGGCTGAAGTGCCGTCGCAGCTGTAGCGATAAGTGTGTGCCAGCCAGTCTCTCTCTCTCTCTCTCCCTCTCTCTCTCTCTCTCTCTCTCTCTCTCTCTCTCTCCCTCTCTCTCTCTCTATGTGTGTGCTTAAGCGAACACTCTAAATCAGGCAATGGCTTGGCAGCGCCTTTGATAAATGGACCAGCAGCAGGCGGCGCAGCTTTTGTAAATTTCTTCATGCCGAAAATTTGCCAAAAATCTATTGCCTACTTTTGAGCGCCACTCAAAAAATTTAAAGCCCACTTCTGCTGCAACTGCTTGAATAGTTTTTCTATGCAAAAAAGTAAAACTGCCCAAAAATCAGGCAGAACTTTTTAATAGCTTTGTTGCATTAATTCTACCTGGGCAAGCGCTTACAGCATTTTCAACACTTTTAGCCCAGCTCAAAGAATGTTTTAATTAAATCAAAAAAAAAAAAATTCACACGACAGAGTAGAAAAAAAATCAGAAAATTAAAACCCTTCGGTGCCAGGGCTCAAGCAGAAAACTGGCTGCAACAGTTTTTGGAGCTCACGTGAAAACTTTTCGCACAAAATTCATTAAAAATTTAATTTTCGCTCAACAAGTTTAAAATATGCAACTGAAGGCAGGCGAGGCTGGGGCCAAGCCAGTTGATATACATATTATATATGTATGTATATATACATATATGTCTATGTATATATTCACAAAATGAAGGCACTGCACTTTACTAAAAAGCCACCTGCTTTTCTTCTTCACCTATTTGGGCTGCCTTTCAGTCGTCTTCTTTTTGGGTTCGTTTTCTGATGAATTTATAGGTGTATGAAAGGGGTTAAAGTTTTGGCTAAGGCTATGGCTTTAACTTCACGCCAGCCTCCGCAAAATTTCTATGTCAATGTATGTCGAGAGTTGCCAGCGAACAGGCCAAGCATCGCTGCACAGTGAAGTGTTTGAGATGCCCTGTAGGCAGACAGGAGTGGAGAACGGCATGATGGGTGTCCAGAGTGGTTTAAGCGAGCTTTGTTCTTTTTGTGATAGTAAGAACTCTTGGCATGCTCAATAGAATATGGTTTATTTTTCATGCTTCCTTTTATAGTATTTTGTTATAAAAGTATTAACAACATCATATTTCCGAAAATTAATTAATATCTGTATAAAGACATGTCTGTTAGGCATAGCTTCTCTCGTTTGTAGACTAACTAGAATTAAAAAAAAATAAATAAAAAAAAAAAAAAAAAAAAATATATATATATATATATATATATATATATATATATATATATATATATATATATATATATATATATATATATATATTTATAAAAGTGGAAAACCATTTATATGCAAAAAATAAAAATTTTAAAACTTTGGAAAAATAAAAAAAATTGTTTAAAAAATAAAAAAAAAAATTGTTTAAAAAATCAAATTAACAAAAAATAAATAAATAAATAAAATAAAATAGAAATAGATCAATAAATAATAATAAAAAAAACCCTTAGAATTAAATGAAAAACATTTAAAATCTGTATATATAAATAAATAAATGAAAAAAATATCAAAGTATATAAATGAAAAAATATATACGTATGAGTATATTGTACATTAAAACAAATAAAATAGAATATGGGTACCAAACATTTCTAGCTTTTTTAAACAAAATTTTTCATTTGCAAAAATTAAAAATATTGTGTGAAATGTATTTTTGGCATAGAATAAGTAATTGCTCTATAAAATCATTACAATTTTATACCCAATACATAATTATGGAGATTGATCACAACAAACACATTCTACTCCAAATCATTTCCCGCTTTTAAAGGGTAACTACCTGATCAAGCAACTCTGCTTTAGTCGCATGTCTGTTGCTTGTTTTTGCTCTGACTGGCGCTGTCGCCGGCGTTGCGCAGCGAGCCATGCACACGGTTTACATTAGGCTAAGTAGCACACATAGCGAAACACATGCCAGGCAGCCCCTCAGACGCAACCAAACACTAAACCCCAACCACAATAATCAGCCCCCGAGCAAAGCTCTCGGGCGCGCCTACCTAGGGATATGCCTCAACTGAAACTCAAGCTGCGACGTTGCCTTGCCATAACGCGTTGATAAGCTAAAAGGCTAAGCGGGCAAAACTAGCTAGGTGTGTATGTGTGTGTGTGCATGTGAGAGTAGGTGTGTGTGTCTGTGTGTGTGTGTGTGTGCATAAAAAAAAAGCCAAAAAATGAACTGTCTAAAATGCCAAAACAACGCTGATAAGCGAGTCGCTTGCCCTATGCGTTGCTCCCAAAAAAAAAACAGCACACTTAACATATTTCGTTTGTTCGTGGTGGGGTTGCTGCGCCCTGCCCCTCAGCAGCGCTGTCAGCCCCGCCTCAACCCCTAAGCCCCGCACAAAGGGGTGTTGTCTATAAAAATTTATGTCTAACCGGGCAAATGCCGCAGCTCTTGGTTTAATGGTGTGAATTATATTAAGCGACGTTGCGCCAACAACAATATTGTGTGAGAGTGAGGGAGAGCGAGTGAGTGTGAGTGAAGGAGAGAAAATGTGAGTGTGTGTGTGTGTGAGTGTGATTGTGTATGTTAGACGAGACAGCTGCGTTAAGGGGCATGCACTGATGGTTCGCCTGATATGTGTGTGTGTGTGTTTGTGTGAGTGTGCCAAGCCAGCGCACACACATTAAATGCTGTTTATGTGTGCGTGTGTTGGTGTTAGTGTATCTGTGTGTGTGCTTCGCTGATTTGTTTTTATCGCAGCTCCCGAGAGGCATCAATTATGCTGTTCGGGTTTTTTGGCCCTGTTGTTGCTGAGCAGCAGCGTTTAATGGAAAATAACTGCGACGCTCTCGCAACCCTTTCAAGGGAAAAGGTCCTTCAGCTCAATGTAAAAGGATTTAAATGTAATGGCACGCTAGCGAGCTCATCTCACTGATTGTCTGCGGTTTCATGCTAAAAATATTAAAATTTTTAAAGAAATTTTATATTTAGAAAATATGTTTTCGAATATCTGAATTTTATGTTATGGGAAAATTTAAATATGTTATAAAATACTAAAAAAAAAAAATAATACATTCTATAAATATATTTTAAATTGAATATATAAAATATAAACAGATATATATCTTACTAAATCATTTTTTTTATTATATTTAAAAAAGAATATAATATTCCAAACAAAATTTTAAAAAGACATAAAATTAATTTAAAAAAAATATAAATTTAAATAAAAAAAATGTCATAAAATTCTTTTGAAAACATGTAAATGTAAAAATAAAAAATAAAAATATATTAAAAATGTTTAAATTAATAAAATTTTTAGAAAATAAACCCGTACAAAAAATATTTTTAGCAATAAAAAAATAAATCCTTTAAAAAAAAATTTTACAACAGATTTCAATTTAGTTTATATATAAAATGTTTTTTGAATGTTTGTATATACTAAGTTAAAGCTATTTAAAGAAGTGAAAATTGCATAAATTTTTAAAAATTTAACTTCCCTTTCATGCCTCTTATCCTGACAGCTGCGCCCCATTTCCACTTACATTAACCCAGTTTCCATTTATGCACATGCCCGAACACCTGCACTAGATTAGCAGCCGTCGAAGAGAGGAGAGTTTTCGCAGTGCTGTTTTACTTTTTAGGTTGATCTATGCCACGCCCCAAACCGCAACGAACGCGCCCCTAAATAAGCAGAAGCGAGTCAAGTGCGTGGCAAGTTTCCTAATTACGCGACTGTGTGCGTGTGTGTGTGTGTGTGTGTGTGTGTGCAAACGCTCTCTTGACATATTTTTTGTTGGTTTTTAGCCAACACACACACACACAAAGTAAAACTCAAACATAGTTAGCTGGAGCTGAGTAACACCTCGAGTAGAGATAGGTGGATGGAGATGGGGCTTTGGCCTGGCACTCTGACCACTTTTAGCCACATTTTATTTAATCCAACGAAAAGCCATGAAATTTGCAGCTGCTCTTCCCGCTTGGCTCTCGAAAAGAAATTACTTGGCCTGGTACTTATTTGTTGTTTGTATGGCATAATTTGTGGCCAAGCCCCGCCTTCCAGCCTCCCACCAAAAAGTAGTGTGTGTAGCGCTTTAATTACATTTTACACGCAAAAAGAATAAAGAGAATACGAGAATTATTTGTGGCTCACAGAACAGTAAAGAGAAAAGTTTGCTTTCATAAAGCAGCTGAAAAAGCCGAAATGAGAGAGAGAGAGAGAAAAAAAAGAAGAATCCTTTTCAAATGCATTTAGGCATGCCAACTCTGTCAATGCGGGTGTATGAAAGAGTGTGTGTGTGTGTGTGTGTGTGTGTGAGTTTGTGTGTGTGTGTTTTGTTTCAGCTAACCCAAATAATCCGCTTGATGTGATAATTAAACCAGTTTTTTTCTCTCTTTTTTATGTTGGGCACACTGGGCAAATGAGTTTTTAGGCAGCTTTATGCAAAATTGAAATTGTATTCGCTTTCATATTTTTAGGTCAAGTTTGACAAGCATTTAATATAATATATATAATATAAATATATTGTTGAAATATTAGCAACTAAACATAGGTTATTCTTATTATTAAGAACTAAATACTTAGTTTTGCTTATAGGGCAATCTAATCATGCCTCTTTCTGTCCTATGGGTGGTCTAGGTATCCTTACTTGTGAACTTAGTCATCTTTAAAATTATTCAGGAATAGACATTGTAGTTATATTGTGGTATTTTATTATTATATATTACTATATATTATTGTTGGATTTTCTGTTCATTTATGTTTTTTATGTATTCGATACGCGTCTAATATTTTAATTTATTATTTATTATTATTATTTATTTTTCATAAGTTTAAATTAAATTTATACTTTGTCAAACACCTTTACAATATAAATTTAAATTTGGACTTCGTTTGGAAGTCCATAACTTGAAATTGACTCGTATGCAAATGTATGCGTGTATATGTATGTATATATATGTGCATGTGTATGAATTTTTAATTTACTGTATTGTGTATTTTTAATTTACTATAATTTTATTGTGTAATTCCTTCAAGCATAATTTGCACACCACAAAACTATGACGCATCAAATGAATTTGCTTCTATCAATTTATGTCATATACCTTGAATTATTCGGCACCTTTACTTCTTTAAAGTCCTATAAGAGTCCTCAGCTGTCTCATCTCCTAATCAACCATTAGACTTCAGTTTCCATTTAAAGGCTGCCCACAAAAGTATGCAATAGTTAATGCTCAACTGCTGCTGCACTGCGCCGCATTGCAGACGTAATCAACAGGCGCTCATACCAACCGAACACTTAAAACGAGCAACAGCCAAAGGAACAACAATAATACAAGCATAATTACAGCTACACATACACTCTCACACACACACACGTACGTAAAGTTGGCAAGTGCAGCCACAACAACAATTAAAACAACTGAGTTGCCATTTTTGAAGTGAATGCGAAAGGCAAAGAAAGGAAGGAGTCGTTCGTCGTACAATGAGCGGACGGACAGGCGAAAGGACGACGACGACGACGACGACGAGTGAACTCTCATAATCATAATCATGTGCTTCCTACGTTTTGTTAATTGTTCTGCGTTGCTCTATTGTGGGCGTGGCCTCTTTATTTTGCCATTCATTGTGGCCGAGCCAGGCCTGTGCAAGGACATGCACTCACAAAAAAAAAAAAAAAAAAGCAACCGAAGCAAAATCATTTTTGTGTGTTTGCATTTGTTGTAGTTGTTGTTGTTTGCTCCTTTGTTTCGACATAATTATCATCAGCTGTGTCCTTCGTGCTGCTGCACTTGATGCCTTTTAATTGTTTGCCCGCTCGTCATAATCATAATTCTTAATGATGCTGGCACAAAGGGGTAGTAGTCGTCCAACTACAATAGTTCCTTATTGTATGTAGTAGATGTAGGTTTGTATGTATGTATTTATTTATATATATATATATATATATACATATATATATATATATATTTGTATCAGGTGGCCATCAATGAGACTAATTTGCAAGGCTGCCAGCATATTTTATCACAGCTGCAGCCTCTAAACACAGACGACAATTAAAATGACCATAAAAGTGCGCAGCAAGGACCAACACACAGACACACACACACACGCACAAATAGCAAATAAATGTGGCTGAAGACATTTGGCTGGGCATTGGCTTGTCCCGCTCTCTTGCCTTCATAATTTCAGTCTGCTCGTTTTATTGTCTAGCACAAAATTAGGCGCCGCTTCGTGTCTCGCTCCCTCTTCCGGCTCTCCCTTTCTCTCTCTCTACATCCTTTAGTCTTGGTCTCATGTGCTTTTGCGGTTCCTGGAAATGTGACAATTAAAATTTTCAGTTTTCTCTTGGCATTGCTATTGCAACACTGTTGCATGCTTCGCAGCCATTGCGCTATTCAAATGAATGAATTTTTGTTGTTACTCTTGATGGCTTTAAATTGTGCTCGTAAAATTGAAATTTTATACATTCTTCATTTTATATATAGAATTATATGCGATATATATTATATATTTATGTCTAATTTTATTGATCAATTTTAGCTTAAGGACTTTAATTATTACTTAAAGAATTGAAAACTTTGCAGTTGAAATTTATATGAAATGCTGTTCACTATTTTTATTTTTTTTTACTATAATTTTTTTTTTTTTTTTTTTTTTTGTATTTACAAAGAAATTTAATTTTACATCAGATTAAGTTTATTCAACAAATGTGATATTATTTTTATAAACATATAACTATACAACTATATATATATATATAGCTATACAACTTCATATAGTAAGAATAGAAGGGAAAATTGTAAATATCAAAAAAAGATTTTTTTTATTGATACCTAAAATTGCTATAAAATAAAGATTTTTTACCAAATATTACTAACACATTATTTATTAATACCTAACAAACTGAATACTAATTTAAGAACGAAATTCAATTGTAAAATAAACTGATTGAACCTTATATGTAAGAGGTTATCTTACAAAGCACAATCTCGCTGATCGGCAAGAAATTGACTTCTCCTCCTCTCTCCTTCAAGGACTGAGTTTGAACTTTGATATGTATATATATATAGTATTCAAATTTTCATAGCAAAATGACAACTCTTGCTGAAAACTACAGTAGTTACATATTATTAATAGATTAAACAACTACTGAAGTGTAGCAGTTGAAAACACTTCTTGTTTGGTCAGCCTTTACTTTCAGTCAACTTCTATCGTCTGTATGAAATTGTATAGAAATTAATTTTAAATAGTTTCTCCTCAGATGCCCTTAACAGTAGTGATATTATTCGCGGTTGTTTGTTCAGTCTATATAAACCCTTTCATATTTTCAGATTTTGATATATAATACAACAATTTTCATCTTCTCTAAATGTATATTCGTGATATACAAAACAAAAGGTCCTGAAAAACTTGTTAGATATTTTACAATATAAAATACAATGTTTCATTTGCTAGCCTCTCTTAGCTGTCTTTTTGATCAGAGTTACCTACATTTCTTCATCTCTCTTTAATCTCAAAGATTAAAAATATTTGAAAATTTCATTTTGATATGTGTAATACGCTTGATATGTTTGACTACATGAGTTTGCGCCGCATTTAACTCACAAGGCCAAATCAAAAAAAAAAAAAAAAAAAAAAAAAAATGTGATACGCTTGACAAAATTAAAAAGTAAAATGTGAAAAAGCAAACAAAAATCATGTGGCGACAAGTTGTGCGCTGCCAGGCAGCCAAGAACGAGCGCGCCAAACAGCTAACATTTTGGCCGTATTCGTTGTTGTTGTTGTTGTTGGCCAGAGGCAAGTTGAGTCGACGTCAAAGAAAGTGGAAATTGTGCCAGATGAGGCATGCGAGCCTGATACGAGGTGGTGGCTGGCGGTTGGCGGTTGGTGGACGGAGGACGGAGGAGGACTTAACAATCGCAGCCAGAGCAACAACTACATGCTACATCATTAACTAAACGACAGTTTAAGCGTTTGCCCAGAGCCAAAAAAAAAAAGAAAGAGAAGAACGTTGAATGGACAAGGACGTGCCGAAAAAGGAAAATCGGGCTGAAATGTTCGTCAACGCTGCACGGAAATGTGGCACCATAACATTAACTAACAACTCATATCCTTGCAACAAATTTTTTTGGGGCGAGCTTCTGTTGATAGGCAGCGCATCTAATGAAGCGGCAATGAATGGGAGGGTGGGATGCGAACAATGTGGGAGGTAGCAGCTCTCTCTCTCTCTCTCTCTCTCTCACTCACACACAACCACAATGAAACCCCACACGAGCCACAACAACAGCAACAGCGACAGCACCAACAATTGCCGCTGTGGGTGGTGGTGGTTTAACTTCTTGGGGAAGAGCCTTAAAAATTTGCATATGAGCAAATTTTGCGGTGCTTCATCAAGTTTTTCGTGGCTGGCTGAGGCTGTGTGGATGGCGTGGAGTGTTGCCTTATGGCAGGAAAAATTAATGAGCACTTGATTGGGTTAGTTCGCAGCGGAGCTGTTTGAATATTCAATGAGAAAAGAAAAAAAAATGGCAATACGAATTCAAGCCGCTAAAAAAAAAAAAATAAATGAGCCCAGTCAAGTGTATGAAAATTGAGTTCAAGCACATTCCAATCTCCGCCGAAAACAACGAGCAAAAAATGGATCATTAAAATTCATTATTGATGTCAGCGGCGTTCTACGAGCACTTAAATTTGCCTAAAGACTTGCTTAACTGAGTGGGTGTTAAAACAGAGAGAAGCACAAATAGTGGGAGCTAGAATTGTTTTTACTTTCATGATTAAAATTAAAAGTAAAAGCACGACCCGAAATTTCTATCAATCGAAAGTATCATTTCTGTTTTGAAGAGGTAGCGAAAGCTGCAAATGAGGGAAGCAGCATAACTGTTGAAGATTTACAAAAGTTTTTTCAAATTTAGAAATGTTTCAATACACTAAAGAGCTATAGAGATTAAGCAAGCAAGAAATTGCTGGAATCTATCTTTATCATGTCGAACTCTATATCGACTAAGCAAGCAAGAAATTGCTGGAATCTATCTTTATCATATCGAACTCTATATCTCTATATCATGACTAACTCTTGTGCCATCCGCTTCGATTTAGTTCTAACTCCTCTTACAGATTATCTTTGATTCCCTATGGGTATTTTTTATTGTCGACTATCTATAGTTCTTAACTAGCGTCACCTGTCTATGGTTCCTAACTATCGTCGACTATCGGCCTACTCTAATAGTGTCTATAAGCTCTTCAGTCATAAATAGCGGCTTTATAAAAGTTTCCAACATTAATGTGTAATATACTGACTTGAAAACTTTCCGAGATTCCTATTGAGAGTTTTTTTTTTTCATTATTTCAAACTCTCATAGCTTTATTTAAACTCAACGAACTTCAATATATAAATTTGATGTGTAGAGTTGAAAACGTAGTATACCAATGAGAATTAAAGGGTATAGCTATTAACTATCAATAATTAACTAAAATGCCATCGATAGTAAAAAAAAGATTGATTCGAAAAGACAAATTGAAGACAAGAACAGCAGATTTGTTTAGATAATTTAAATAAAATGAAAAAGCCATGCACAAAAAGGTTTTTGGGTTCTTTCAATATTTTAAACTTCCCTGTAACAAAAAAAATTTTCATGGCTGATATCTTTTTAGTTATGGTTTAATCTCTGCATTAATTCAACGCTACTTTCTGAATTCCTCAAAGTTTACAAAAGTAAACTTCTTATGTTTTCTTATGCTAGACTGAATCGATAAATAATGCATATATTCATTTCATGATTTGATAGGCGAATTTGTATCGCAAGTTTTATTGTCATTATGATAGGTCATCATTATAAATATATATTTTTAATGTCGTCGCATAATTACAAATGCTTACAACATGAAATTTTGCATACAATCCAAAGTTGTAAAGAGTTTTACCCCAAATTCATTTACAAGAAAATAATAACCAACAACAGGCAGAGGGATTAGGCCTGAGTGAAAAGTCCCATTAATTGTACGAAAAGCTAAGGCATCTACAGCTTAGATCATAACATATGTATATTGGAAGTATTCAATTTAAGAATTCATTGATTTGAGTAGCCAAAAGTCAAACTTAATATTAGTTTAGTTTTATACATCAAATAAATACCACTAAAATATATATAACAAACCAAACCTTTATTATAAATCATCTTTTGTGCTTTTGTTGCGCTAAAAATATTTTTATTTAGTAAAATATAAAATATATATTTAGTAAAAAAAAACTTTTACTACGAATTTCGAAACCTCAACATGTCAAAATAGCTGTCACATTATAATGCAGGCTTATACGAAAAAAAAAAAAATAAATAAAATGCCTTAGAGCCATGTCATTCCGAGGGACTTAAGTGGAGCTCACTCACACACACATACACACACAAATATATATAAAAAGCAATTCAGCAATTATGCAGTTGAACTCGCCGTGTCTAGACAAAGCAACCAAGAATTTGCCGGACTGTGTCCAGGTGGGCAGAGAACCCTCTGCTGCTATCACCTGTCACATAAATAGTGCTAGATGAATTATTAAAGCGGGTACGAAAATAAATTTAGCCAGCGGCAGACAAGGACAAACCCAACTGCCCTTATCCAGCGGCATCTCCCTCACTTACCTCCTCTGTCTCTCTCTCTCTTTAGATGTATTCCAGCCGCAGTTACTTTTTTTAAGATGCTTAAAAGCAGCGACGTCTGGCACTTGGAGCCTGCACTGAACTGACTCGCCTGAGTCTGGGCCGCATAAAAAAGTTTTCATTTTCTCTGTCTCGCTCTCTGTCCCTGTCTCTCGCTCTTTCTTCAAGTAATAAAAAGCGTTGGGGGTACCGTTATAATAAGCGGCGGCAACTGCTGCGGCGAAGTTGGCAAAAAGCGCAAACGTCGCCGTTGTTGCTTTTGTTTTTGTCGTTGTGCCACATAAGTGGCACCTGCGACCAAAACCGCATACAAGCAAAGCGACACACACACACACATCTATATAGTGTATATATATGTGTATGTATGTATGTTTATATATATGTATAGCAGCAGCGCCTGGCGCGCTTTTAGGCGAGCGCATAAAAAATGTCTGCGCTACAAAAGTTTTGCAGCGCGTGTGGCGGCTTGACTGCGTTTGAATACCCTGCAAAGGCTAGCTGATGGCGGTTATATACATGCAGACATTATATATAGCAATGCTGATTATAAGAAATATTTTAGATAAATAAATGCAAGATATGTAAATTAAACTTCATCAGCATATTGAAAATAAAAAATTATAACTTCAAAAATGTTGTGCTTAAGCAAAAATTTTAAAAAATAAAAAGTAAAAAAAAAGTAAAACAATATTAAAAAAATGTAAATATTATAATTTTTATTAATTTATATTATATTATTTAATAAACAAAATCAAATTCTTGATTTAACTATATTTATGCTTATCAGATACTCTAATATATTAAGAATCGAAAATTAAAACTAAATATAAGAGTAATAATAACCTGCGTTCATCTCGCTCCTCTTTAATATAATACCTCAAAGCCAAACTCTGTTCTTCAAAAATCTATATAAAAAGGTTTTGTACAGTTTTTTATCTTAAAAAAAAAAAAAAACACAAAATTAGTTAAGCTTTCTTATGTTCATTAAAAAACATTCAATGAATTTAAAACAAGAATCAAATTAAATTTCAAATTTTATGCTGGAAAAGTTTTAACTGTTTTTTTCAATCCATTTTCTGTAATTCATTTCTATAAAAATCTTATGAATTCGAATTATTTATATAATATACTTATTTGGATTTGAAGAAAAAACCGCATAATAATTAAATTTTGTATTTTTTTAAATATTTTTTTCAAATATTTTATTTTATATATTTTTTTGCATTTGTATTCATTTGATATATATGCAGATGCAGATTGAATTTCAATTAAATTTTGTAAGCTAATATGGTAATATGCTTAAAATCTTTATACTTTAGCAGACTGTTCAAGTTTTTTTTTTTTTTTTTTTTTTTTTTTTTTTGGCATAATTGTATTTTATATAGCTTTTTTCATTATTGCAATTTAACAATTTAATTCATTTCATATATATTTCTGCAGAATAAAAGTAAACTAAAAATATTATAAAAAAAAATGTAAATAATCTTTACATTTGACAATGATGTTTTTGCTTATTGTATTTTCACCATATAATAAATAGTATTTAAAGTGTAGATGTATTTTCTTCTAATACTTTTTCTCCAAGGCTTACTGAGTATTTGTTAGTCGCTCACAATTCCCGCCTAGATGTGCATACTTATTTCTTTTGCGAGGCGCTTATAAAATATGATTCGACAGGCGACGGCGTTAAGGCAAATACTCATATATTCACAAGGCAAACAACAGCAGCCAGCAACAAATATTTAAACAAAGTCAAAACGAGCTGTTGCAACAAAGAAAAAACAGCAGCAGCAACAACAGCAACAACAACAGCATGAAACATTTTGCGCCTGGGTTGTGGCATAAAAGTTATGAAGTTGTTGTTTGGGTTAAGAGGCGTTTAAAGGCGTCTACACACACACACACACACACACACACTCAAGTACACACACACACATAATTTCACTTGTGCTTTACCTCAGCTGTAGCTTGCCTCACTCTCCCCCTCCTTCTCTCTCCCTCTTTTAGCTTTGCCTCCCTCTCTGCCAGCCAAAGCGTCGACCAAATTGCCAGCCATTTTATTTGCGGTTCTCTGTCGTACTTTTTATGTTGGGCAGCGCTAGTTGTTTCGCTCTCTACCTCCCTCCCTAGCTCCCTCCCTCTCCTCTTTAGTTTAATCTGCCAGCTGCTGCCGCCTTTAGCCAGTGAGTCCTTAGCCAACCATCCATTGCTCCTTGTTGACCATTTAAGTGCAAGTCTAATTACACAGAAATTGCTCGAGTTATGCAAGTCGAAACTGCATTTTCAGCTACCCCTAAAACATTAGCTGTAAATTACTTTTACATGACTCGCAAATCTAAATTTTTTTTTTTTGTATTTGTTTAAATGTTTCTTTATTTATTTTTTATTTTTTTTTGGAATTAATATCCCATTTGTGTTTAGTTTAGTGCAGCTTCTGTTCCAAAGTTCAGTTGAAACTAATGCATTTTCTATTGCTTTTCTTCTCTTTTCATGTGCGCTGCTCCGATATATTTAGGTAAGTTGAACGATATGTGATTGATTGTGTTATGATTGAGCAGACGAATGGTTGAACGAAAAACTTTGTTAGCACTAATATGATTTTAAGTCAAGTAGGAGAAACTGAGAGCAAAACGATTTAACTAATGTGATTTCTTTTTGGCTGAGCTACTTAATTTAGCTTTATGCATATCTGTTAAGAATAGAAGTATGCTTTCTATCTCTGTCGCTCCTTTACTCACACTCTATGTCTCTCTCTCTCTCTCTCGCTCTTTAACCAAGCTTAAAATTGACTATTTATACCCATTCACAAACAGAAAAGAGTATATTTGTTGTGAAATATAAGTGAGAGATTTTAAATTCAATTGTAAATATATAAAAATATCCTAGTGAAATAATACCCTAAATATTTTAAAGCTTAAGACTGCAAAAATATTGCAGCTATGGTAAACCAGCTCAAACTGCCTATGCCTATGCAGTTTTAGAGCTTGAAACTTTGATAACTTCGTTGCCGTTGAGCTTCTCCATTGATAGCATTTCATATTTATATTTTAACTAGAATATCAAAATTTAATTTAGTTCTAAAAATTTAAACCTAGTTTAAAACTCTCACCTTACCTTCGCTCTCTCTCTCTCTCTCTGTTTTTTATCACCATTCGTTTCTGGTTTAGTTTCTTATATTTGCACGCACACACACACACACACGCACTCAACTGCTCTTGTTACCCACTCAAAGGATGTGTGAGCTGTGTGTCTGTGTCTGTGTGTGCTGTCATAGACAATTCCAAGGCAATTGCTTCCGTTTGGCTGTGACACAGTTTCCCACAGCCTTTCACTTGCACAATACCGAAGAGTCGAACATGCTCGGTTCCGAACCCAAACCAAGCCAATCTTAACTATCCAGAGGCGCCAGGCACTTGCTGCTCGCCATCATCCTGTATAGTCGCCCTATACTCACATATATATAAATATATATACATGAAAAAGAAGGAAAGTGCCATGTCGTCTGCCAATACAATAAATATTTAATGCACATGTTATTACATCAATAAGTGTGTCACTCACACACACACACACACACACACACAGAGAAAGAGGGATACAGATATTGTGGGAAAGCTTTTATCGCTCACCTTGTTGCCAGTTTTTGCCTCTTGCCAAGTATGGCGTATACGTAATTCGGCCAAATATTGAAATAAAAAACAGAAAAGTTAGTGAGTGTGGTGACTAAGAGATATCGTGTAATCTAATGGGAAAACTGTGTTTAGATATTTCAATATGATTGCATATGGGCGAATGTATGTATGAGTAGAGATCTCTCAAATATCAGATAGAAATATATTTGCTCTTAATAATACAATATGGTCTTATTGACACCCTAGAACTACTACTCTACTCAATTTTCAATTAAGGAAGGTTTATTTGGCTACCTAAGCGACTACAATTCAAGATTCTATAGAGTACTTATATATTCTAAAATATTTCAGTTCAGACTCACAATACAAGGCGATATATATTCTCTTTGCAATAAAATAAATTTCAGAAATAAACGGGTATATTTATAGCTAGAATACCAGCCACTAAATCTTCGATGAAAAATCGAAATAGTTTCTGTTGGCTTATAACTGATTTTCGATACGGGTTTTATCGATAACAAAAAAACGGGAGCAGTTATCGATTATTGGAAACAAACTCGATATGCGCGTGAAATATACGGATCTACGAAAAAAATTTAAAGTCTCTAGCTCTTATATCTTCTGAGATCGAAGCGTTCATACATACGGACTGATGGACAGACAGATAGACGGACAGACTATAGTATACTTCATGGGGTCTGCCACGCCTCCTTCTGCCTGTTGCATACATTTAACAAAACCATTATACCCTGATTTCCCATTTTCAATGGATTCAGGGTATAAAAAAAAAATGATGATGATGATGAAACCCCTGTAATTAAAATGAACAATTTCTCTATATTTCCATCAAGTAAATATCTTTCGATTTATTACATATGAAAATATATGAATTCGATAAATGGCTGATAGAGATTATGTTTGTTTATTCATACTACAAAATTCTATATTTAATTCAACAGTTACTCGATATATGCGAATCTCTTTCACATCTTATCGCCTGGAAGATAGAAATGCGACAATATTGATAACATTAAAAATGAATATACTTATTATAAAATTTTCATAACTTCCTTAAAAACACTTTGTATTGTATTTGCCTTATACTATAACTATTATAGTTATATATAACCCATTGCTTAACACCTACAGGGTATCCACAAAAATTGCATCAAATTTGCTACTCGATCGCATTGTAGCACATAGATTGTTGCATAAATTTATGCACATTGAATTGTCAGCTAGAATTGTAGCCATATTAAATTTGATAAATCGCATGTAAAAGTGAGCAACAAAAATGAAAGGGATACAAATATAAATGTGTATGTGTGTGTGTGTGAGTGTGTGTGTGGGGAGTGTGTGTGTTTATCAAAGTAAATAAAAAATGTGTATTATTCATGCAAAGAGGTTTTCACTTTGGCAAAACGCGCGGGTTAAGCAAACGTAAAATATAAATATGTGGATTTAATACAAAATGTGGGTCACTTTTTTCTGCATTAGCAACAAAGTTTTCAGAAAAAATATCACCAAATATTTGACTTGAGAAATAAGACAAAAGAAAGAAAATTATTTTTGGTTATTCGCGTTCTTTGTTATTGTTGTTTTGTTGCTGGCATGTCAATCGCATTTGAGCCCACATAATGCCACAGGATGCAGGACAACATGGGCTTTCTGCCTGCGTGTTGCAAAATGTTGCATATTTTAAGACCAATAGCAGCAACAACAACAACAGCAACAGCAACAAAATGTATTTGCGAACTACAATTTTTTTACACTGAATTTTTTATGCATTACATTTTTTATGCGCAGTCATGAAGTGAAGAAGAGTATATTGGTTTTAGACAGTCGTTATCTTATTCTCTATCTGTACGAATTTTGAATTGAAAATAGAATTGTAGCCATAATAAATTTGATAAATCGTATGTAAAAGTGAGCAAAGAAAAATAAAGTTATAAAAAAAAATGTGTGTAATTGGGAATGATATAATTATTGATAACCTAAATTTATTGAGTGTTGAAATTTGTTGAGTAAGTCTATGATGGGCGTATCGGAACGTTAGATAGTACATTTTTAAAAGAACAAAAGTTAAAGATAATATCTAAAATCCTTGTTATATGTTCGTTTTGATAAGAGACGACTTGAAATATATAGTAGATATTTATATATCCTATTTTAGGCTTGGCAAATCGCATATTTCACAGTTCTTGAGCTAGAATTGAATTAGTGTGATGCTTTCATTCCTAGATGTATAAACAAGTGCTAAGAATACTTTCCTTGCGGTTGTTCAAAGTCGAAAAAGGTTACTTCAGACACTGAATCTATTTTTCCAAGGCTAATCGGTAGAGCTTCATCATCCTAAATTTTACGTTCACAAACTCAAAATTTTAAGACTGAGTCGACTAGTTGACTAGTCTAGATTTGAACTATTGTCGGCAACTTTTAGTCTATTAATTTAGCAAACATTTTGTAAAATAAGGTCCTATATGCTATATCTTCTATAGTTATATAAGTATATAACTCATTGAGCAAACCGTCTTTAAAAATTTGGAAAAATTTGTAACATAGCTCATGGCTGTAGAGGTGCTTTAAATATAGGTGCCATTGTAAACCGGAATGAGTATCTATATAGCTCTCTCTCTCTATTTCAGAGCTTAAAGAATTTTTAAATATCTTGATTATTTGGGACAGAAAACAGTTAATATCATATCACTTTTTGTCGTTTAACGAGTATCATGCAGTCAATTATACCCAACTGCATCGTCCTGCCTTGTTTTCATATTGCATTCACTCTTCGAACAATGCAAATACAAATATTTATTTACATCAACAATTTTTTTTACAATTTTTTATTTTTTTTATCTGTAATTAAAATGGGCGTGTAAATAGTTAGAGTTGAGTGACAGTCGGCACTTTGTCGCTGGGGGCGAGATGGGGCGAGGGGGCGACTTGTCGAATCATTTGATATTCAAAATTTTAATATGCATTTGACATGTCCAAACAATTAAATTTCGCTTTGGGATGTGTCCCAGCACATGTCAAGTGGTCAAAAAGGTTTTAGTAGAGCTGATATGTCAATAGCAAAATGGTAAAAAATAATAGTGTTGCTTTATGCACAAATTTTTATTTAACTGTGATGTTTGTTTCATTGATTTGTGGCACATTTCGATGCTGAAATGTGGTTCAATTAAATGAAAATTTCATTAAACGCTTGTGTTTTGGGGCTTGAAATAATATATTTTTAATGAATAGAAGCTATTTGAGAAACCTTTTTATGAATGAAGTAGAATTTAATGAAATTATATATAAAATTATATATATGTGTTTTTGACATTTTCTTCAATGAATTTCCTATTGAAGTGGGAGATAAAAGCTAGGCTTTGTAAATTCTTAATTAAGACTTAGCTATAAAACTATAAAATGAGAATGATATTTCTATTATTAGAATAATGATTAATGTTTTAGAGAGTTTAGTTATTATAGAACTAGGACACAAAAAAGATCAGTTCTTAGAGATGTTATCTTCTGTGATCTATGTATATTGAAAATTCAATAAGATTTTAAGTAGTTTAAAGTCACATAGATCATATTTTATCTATTGTTAAAAACATTATAGCTTTACCTTAATTCGCTAAGTTTTTTACTTTCAATTTGTTGAAGGCAGGCCTCAAAAAAAAACTCCATAAGTTTAGTTGCTCTTGAATGAATCATAAACTCTTTATGCTTAAAATCCATTAAAAAATTAAAATATGTTTTAATCTGCGCTCGAAGTAAACCAACTTTTATATTGAAAATATTACATATAATTAAAAATATTTCAATAAACAAAATAACTTCAAAAGTCGAAATTCCCATAAATAAGCCCAACCTATAACAAAATTATTTTAATATTGAATTTGATTTTTTTCTTTTTTATTACACTCAATTAATTAAAATGTTGCAGCGTTTGCTTTTGTCGGTTTTGTTTGCTTATTACTCTGCCCGTGTTCATTTAAATTATGAAATTTGATCAAGTCGACTACCCACGCTAATACCCTACCTCCTCTCTCTTTCTCTCTCTCTCTCTCTCTCTCGCTCAACACCACATTGTGTTAGTCTGTTTACGCATGTTAATCAGGCGTAGGACAACCCTGGAAAAGGCAAACGACTCAGACAAATTTGTTTTTATATTTGTTTTTGTTGCTTTAACCAGCACATGTGTGTAAGTGTGTGTGTTTAAGAGAGAGAGAGAGGTAGAAAGACTGCGTGTCTCGTGTGTAAGCCTAAAAGCTGCTTAAATTTTTAATGACTTTGCTTGTGTTTTTAATTGTGTGCCTGGCATTTGCCTGCGATCTCACTCTCTCTACGTCCCTCTCTCTCTCTCTCTCTCTCTTTCTCTGTCTCACCCGCTCTGCCTGCGCTTGTGTTTACTTTTGTGCTTTTCAATTGTGCTTTTGGCGCAACTTTGGTAAACTGCCTGTGGTTAGAGTATACATATAATGCGTGGCAAATATGTACATATACATATATTTCCCTTTATTATTAATTAATTGAAACAATTAGAAAAGCAATTTCTAATCGATATCAAAATATACAATTTATGTAACTGACAGCTAAATAAATTGAAATTCAATCAAATTTCCAAAAAATTTCCTTCTTGACAAGCTCTTGGCAGCTCTTGACAGGGCAATGTGCATATAAACACAATTAGCAGCACTAAATATGTTTTATTGAATAATTTAATAATTGTATGTACATATATAAAATATGTAGCACACTTATAGTCATATTATTTTGACAAGGTCTGGCAACGCTGTGCCTTATGCGAAACAACAAATTGCTACCCACAACAAAACATTCTAATTAGGCTGTCTGCCTCAAAGCGAAACACTTCACTCTCGCCAATTTATGCTTGTACAATTTCTCGCACTAAAATTCTATTTTTAGCCACAACAAAAAAAAGAAATGAGATGTAAGCGTTGCTTCACCTACTGTGCGAAATCACGCACGCACACTTATGCAAACAGACAAGTCGTCGAGACATCAAAGCTCGCACGCTCACACCACCACAACGCGACACACTGACTAATGCTGTCTCGCTTGCACGCAGCTGTGACTGGGGCCGGCACACAACTAAAAGCCGCGACAGTTTTTGGCCTGTTTTTTGGCGCTCTCGCTCGCACTGCTGTCGCGCTCTCTGCCCATAAAAATGACGCCCCACGCATGTCACGTGTTTAATTATTTACGTGACTTGGCTGCGTTCGTCTCTTTGGTTTCGTTTTTTTTTTCTTTCCACTTCCCACTCTCTGCGCCTCGTCTCGTCTCGCTCGTGTGTTGTGTTTGACATGCGAATTTTGTCTAAATATTTATTGCCAGTTTTGCTTTCGTGTGTGTTTCGGTGACTTTTACGAGTTTTTTATTTTATTTTATTTTTTTCTTTTCTTTTTTCCTTGTATGCTCAAAAGGCAAACTACGCGACGAGGCTGCCAACTTGTCTAAATACATGTACTGTAATGTTGTTGTTATTGTTGTTGTTGCTCTGCCTTTTAGATTCACGTCTCGCTTTGTGTGCGATTGCAGCGAGGCGTTAAGACAACGTCTCTTACACGTGGCTTTTGGCTTGATTCTGCTTCGCTTTAAATTGTTTGTGTTTTGTGTGTGACTCGGAGAGTGTGTGCGTATGTGTGTGTGTGGGTATGTAGTGTTGTAAAATGTTGATAAGATTGCGCTTTGCTAGAATAACAATCTTCTGGTAGTGAATGGAGTAAGATAGGATATAAAAATATAAGACATCTTATAAAAATCGGATATGAAGTACAGGATTATCTTATTTGTTTTGTTTAGCTCATTCTCATTCTCATTTTAATGAATTAAAGCAAAAAGTATTTATTTTAAATTATAATTCTATGAAGGTTTTAATGATGTCTACATACACTCATGATGAAAATAATAAGTACACCCTTTAATATTTAACTTTTTTGAGTTTAGTTTAGCAAAACATTTTTTCTTCTGCCTTAAACATCAAAATTTAAATGCACGTTTCTGTATTAGGTATTTATTAATAAAAATAAGTATATATGGTAAAAAAAAAATGTTTTTCAAAAGTTACAAACAAAAAAACAAAAATGCAGCTTTTTATGCCTGACTAAAATAATAAGTACACTTCACTTTGGTAAGTTGTATTTCATTTTTTGATTTTAAAAATCATTCAAAATCTTTTGTTATCTTATTTTTGGACTAATATCCGGTATATCCTCCATTATTTTTAATAACTTTTTCTATCCGGTTGGGCATACTCCTAATCAATGCTTGGCAGGTCTCAATTGGAATCTTCCTCCAAGTTTCTTGGACGCAGTCCCATAATTGGCGCTTATTGTAACACTTTTGCTTTGCCATCTGCTTTTTCAATTCACTCCACAAGTTTTCGATCGGATTCAGATCAGGAGACTGACTGGGCCAAGCGAGAGTGTCCACTTTATTAACCTCAAACCAAGTTTTAACTATCTTAGACGTGTGTTTCGGGTCGTTATCTTGTTGAAAAACCCAACGCAGGGGCATGTTTTCCTCAGCATATGGTAGCATTATATTCTCGAGAATATCCCTGTAGTCAGTTGCTCTCATAATGTCAGATATTAGGAAAATCGGACCTACTCCACACCAAGAGAAGCAGCCCCACACCATAATGTTTCCACCGCCATGCTTCAATGTTTTTTTTGTGTACCGAGGATCAAATTCTTTACCTTTAGGGCGTCTTACATGTCTGGAATAGTCATTTCCAAAAAGGCAAATTTTGGTTTCGTCGCTAAATAGGATATTACGCCACTTCTTTTGACCTTCAGATCCTGCCCATGTGATGTGGTCTTTAGCAAAATTTTGCCTCATGATCAAATTTTTTGTGCGCATCAATGGAACCCTTCTTGCGATACGACCTGGTAGTTTAGCCATTTGTAGTCTTCTCCTAATTGAAGAAGCGTTTATAATGTTATCCATTTCGGATGCAATGACCCTTGAAGACTTGAAAGGGTCGGATTTTGCAAATCTTATAATGCGTCGGTCCAGTTCTGGTGTGGTTTTCGATGGATGTCCACGTGTTTCTCTTTGACTTTGCACCTTTAAAGCATTTTGCACAAAATAAAGAGATCTGTTTATCAGTTTTGCTATTTCACGCAAAGATTTGCCACTCCTTCTAAGGTTTTGAGCAATTCTGCGTTCCTCACTCGAACAATGAATATTTCGACCCAACTACATAGGATATTAATAATTGTTTTTCTACTTTTAGCATCTGTGTGAAGATTACTTACTATTTTATAACAATAAATGAAACCTTTCGTAGTCTAAACTTTTTTTCAGGCTAAATAAATCGAGTGTACTTATTATTTTCAGCAAGCTTTTTTCAAAGAATTGTGACTATTATAAAATTAGGGGAAAATACAAAATTTTTTTTGGCATGCATCACGTTGCCAGATTGTGATCTTAGAGTTGCCATCCATTTTTTTTTTAAATACCAAAAAATTATTAGTTATGACAAAATTTCCAAAATTTTTTTGGTGTACTTATTATTTTCATCATGAGTGTATATCATAAGAGACGTTTAGGATAATTGAAAAGAGGTGACTGAAGAAGGGTTCAGGTATATGTTAGTCAGTATAACAAATTGAGTATAACCAATATCATATGGATATCATAGTGCACTTAATAATTATAATAATGACATCTAAGAATAAAAATAATCATCATAATCATAATTATAATACTATATTGAATTCCTCATAACCTTATCCATAATCCACTCAAAACAATATTTAGTTTGAAAAAAATCATTAAATTATAAATTTAAATAGCTTCTTGGTAGATTTATAGAAAAAAGAACGACTCATGATGAGATATTTGTAAACATTATTTCAGAGCTCTCTAAAGAAATGTATTAACAGATAATAAATTTGAGCTTCTGGCGTTACTTTCTCAGCTATTCACACTTTTATTCCTAAATTCGCCTAGACCCAATTTCGCCAACATCTCAAGCCATTGTGAATGATATTTTAAAGCATTTACCAACTCCAACCCAGCTCCAATTCGTTTCACTTGGGGCACATTACCAAAAATGGTGACAAAAAGGTTGCAAGAGTGAAGGAGATAGCGAGAGCGTGGGAGCGAGATAAAGTGAGAAGGAAAGCCTATTATAAATTCAGTTTAAATTCAGCATTTGGCTTGGCATGCGGGAGACATTTGTATAATTTGTTGTGTCGACTACATTTTTATGATTTTGTCAACTCGGCAAACGGGGGCCAAACGAGCTGCGAAAGCAAAAGCATAACAAATAACAACAGCAACACACACACACACACACACACACACACACACACACACACACTCAGGCAGAGAGAGAACACACAGGCCACAAACGAGCAACGATAATCATTATAATGGGCCTTTGCCAACGACGCCCTAGGGACACGCCCCTCCGGCAGGAAACCGGGTCTCAGTATCTAATTGCCCAAGACAAAAACAACAACAGAAACGGAAAACGGAGAAGAGCTGAGAGAACTGAGAGACCTTTCTTTGTGTCGTCTGAAGACGCCACAGTTTGTGGCAGGTGCAACGCCTGCGGCCAGGATAATGATAAGGCGCGGCCAGGACATCAATTTATTGAAAAACAATCTAAGATGGCGTTACGTTGGCCTTGTTGTTGTTGTTGTTGCAGTGGTGGCCCCAGCAATAAATTTTTGTGGGGAAAATTTTTAAGAATTTTTGAATTTATTGAAAAATTAGAGCCAAGAGTTAGAAAGGGGAAACTGAATTGAAAGAAACTAGTGAGAAGTGTGTGAAGAACATTTCATAAAATTTTGTTAATAACCTCTCAGTAAAAGTTTAAAACCCAAAACAAGTTAGAAAGCTCTAGTCGAGACTGCTCGACTACGAAATCCCCTAAATATCCCCTCGAAAAGGTGATATTTCAATTTAACTGATTCTTCGCTTCTCTTCTTATGCAAGACACAAAACATACACACACACACGCACGTATAAGCTTACTATGGGAGCTTAATTGCTTAATAACTTTTCTTGTAGATGGGTAATCTTGACAAAATTTTTAGGCCGTGTTAATAACCTTAAAATGTGTGTCTTTGCCAAAGCACAAGTCCCTAGTACTTTACTTTTAGTAAATTTGTGGGGAAGGGGCTGTATTTTGAGGGTGTGGGGTAAAATATGACAAAAACCGAAATTCTAAAAAATACATATGAATCTACATCTTTAATTTGAATACTCTAGCTTTAAAGATGTCGGAAATATAATTTTTTAACTGATTTTCGATAAGGTGTTTAATCGATAACAAAAGGACGGGAGTAGTTATCGATTTTTGGAATTTTATAAAGATTGTCCGTCTACAAAAAAAGCTATAAAGCAATTGAGCCTACACTAAGCCTATGCTTATGCGTGTGTGTGTGTGTGTGTGTGTATGTGTGTGTTCAAAGAATTACTGAAATAGAAATATCAGTTCCTCGACGGGTTTAGGGGATCTTGTAGTCGAGCAGTCTTAACTAGAGCTTTCTTACTCGTTATATGTTAATTCCTCTTTTAAAAAGTCTTCTCAAAATAATTATATAAATAATTGCTTCTTTTATGCAACTGTCAATTCATATATCAAAAGAAAACGTGCAGAAATCCATTGAAATTAAAAGGCGCAAATGGGCAGCTACATATGGCAGTGGCCGAGACAGGCTGAACGGCACAAAAAGTGCTACCCCTAACAGTATGGCCAACAGTATGACCTTCCCTGACCTCCCCTTACTTCCCTTTGATCCCACACTTAACGCGAAATGCGCATCAAACCAATAAAATTTATCCGCCAGTTGCATCGAATAGTAAAGAGTTTTCGCACAAGGACCTCAGTCTGTATGTGTGTGTGTGTGTCTGTGTGTCTCGCGGGGTGGCAACCCTGGCGTGAATTGTTTCAATTTCGCTTGGCAAACAACAATTTGCGCAAAAGTGGCGACAATTCTGCCGAGTCGCCGGAATCTCATGCATGCCCGACGCTCTGGAATTTTCATTTATAATTTTCTTTATATATATCTTTGCCGTTATTTTATTTTTTACTGTTTTGTCTGCCAGTTGAAAGACTTATGCGCCGAAAAAGCCACATTATAAAAAAGAATATACATACATATATGTGTATTTGTGTGTGTGTGTGTGTGTGTGTGTGTCTGTGTGTATGCATATGAAAATCATTTGATTCAATTTTACACTGGCCTGGCCGGTCGCAGGCTTTGGCCGAGGTCCTGTTCCTCCGCACACAACTGCAGAAGCCATGCAAATCATTTTTCCTCTTTGCAACCGCCCCGGGGGCACTGCTCACATACACACACACACACACACACACACACACACACACACACGCAGTGACGTCCTGTGCACACTCTCTCGGCATTGTCCTTGTCGTTGGTTTTTTCAAAATGAATCAATAAATTCTTTACTCCCTGCAAAAGAAGTTTAACCAAAAATTCTTTTCCATTTTTTTGTTGCCTTTATTTGGCAACCCTTTCCGGTTTTTTTTAGGGAATACCCTATGTGGGAGCTTGAGAGTTTTTGGTATTACGACTGCAGTATATTTTAGGGCTTACATGATTTTCAATTGAGTCTAATATTTCACATAATGTTATTGTTTTAAATTTGGACTTTTAGAAAGCACTAAAACTAATTAAAATATTTTTAAGGCTTTACAAAATTTAAATAAATTCATTTTATATATGAAAATGAAAAAAATATTTTCACAGTGCTTAACATATAACTATCGAACTTTCATCGCTAATTTTAAACATTGGTCTTTTATCAAATAATAAAATAATTTATTTAAAATTAAAATAATTTGAGAACATAAATTAAGAGACTAAATAAAGTTTTCTTTTTAATCTATAAAATTAAATTAAGTTTTGAAATTATAAAAAATGATATACAAAATTGTTATGTAAAATTTTAAATTTGTTTTTTAAATTTAAAAAATGTAGTACAATTTAATACAATTTTTTGTAACGTGACTGGCTACTGACATTATTATTAATTTTTTTAATGAGCAAATAAATTATATTTAATTAGTTTAGTTTTTGCTATCCCAAATAAATTTTTTCATTAAATTTTTATTTTTTTATTTTAGCTTTTTAAGTTTTGTTGCTTATTTTTTTCTAATTTTGAATGTGTTATTATTCACAGTAAGGAACAAGTTTATATTTTTTTATATTCCTGATTATAAATTTTAATTAAGTTTTAATTTTTTCCCCATTAATTTAATTTATTTTTAAGATGTTTTTTTTTTTACATATCTATAATTATGTCGGTAAGTGTAGTTCGCGCTTTCTCTATGCCTAACCTATTTTAATGTTTGGCGACACATTCAGCGCGTATTATATGCAAAATGCCATTAATTTTTTGTAAGCTTGAAAACTCTCTATTGACCAAAATGCCCCCTGCAGGATAGCCAAAAGGTGGTCAGTGTCCTTTATACTGCGGAAATGTGTGTAGGTGTGTGTGACAGAGTGTGTGTATGTGTGTGTGTGTTTCATTCATGCTCATTTCATTGCTGTTGCGTCGCTTTGCTTAATGTGAGCTGAGTTCGGCTTTTTATCAGAGTTTTCATTAATTTTTCTCGACAAAAAACCTCATTCTATTTGATATATTTCAGCCAATGGAATGTGGTTGCATCAGTAAAAAGAGAAACCTCAGTGCAAACCACTCCATGGTGAACATAGTCCATGTCCTCCCATAATTAATTATGTTGTAATATGCCAGACGAAAAAGGAGATAGCATTTGCCTGGTTCCACTCGAATAACTTTCGAGTAGTCGTCTCATTGGGGCTTACCCCCCACTCTCCTCTCCCTCTCCGCTCTCTCTCTCTCTCTCTCTCTCTCTCTCTCTCTCTCTCTCTCTCTCGCTGCTCTTTGCACATTCAACTACTTTTGTCAATGGAGCATGTCAAACAACCTCTAATTAGTCAACATAATCCAACTAAGCGGCAGCTCAGCTCTCCAGCCCTGCCACACCCCCTTCTAGTCGTCTGCAGCCACAGCCGCCTCTGGCTCAAAAACCAAACAAATGCCAACTTTGATCTATTTACAAGCAATTATTAACACAACAACAACAACAGCAACAACAGCAACAGTAACAAAAACAACCAACGATTTTACATTTTTGCTTAATTACACACAAGTCGCAGGCACTGTCTATGCCCGAAGCACCCCTCCCTCTCCTTCTTCTCCTTCCCCCTCTAAATCCTTGCCAAAAATTCCCAATTCCCGTTTCACTGTGTCTCGCTTTGACTTTGCCAGCCAAAAAATGAGCTGCGCTGCTTCAGCTGCTGTTGCTGCTGACCCTCGTTTTCTCCTTTGCCCTTCCCCTTCTCTTTCGCTTTCTCTTGCCCACTCCCTTTGCTGGCTCTCCATTTTGTGTCCATGTCAAATATTTGCACAAAGTCCAAGCAGCAGCTCTCTCGTCGTCGCCCCCTCTCTCTTTCTCTCTCTGTCCCTCTCGTCCGCACGCTCTCTCTTTGCCGTTACCCTTTTGCCGCTCATCCGTAGGACGTAGCTTATCATTGACAAAAAGCGCAGCGCAGGCGGCGAAGCAGGAGGCTGCGAGCTGGTTTTCGGGGTTCACTGACTGTCAACATGGCTGCCGCCCTTTTTCGCCGTAAATCCGCCGCCACTCCCTCAATCGCGCTGCCAACTTGCACTTTTTGCTCGAGCGTTGCCAGACAACGCACAGTCAGCGTAAATTTTCATTGCAAGGCAGAAAAAAAAAGAAAAAAAAAACCGAGTGGAAAAAGTGAAGGCAAAGAAATCATTTTAAATGCGGCTTAAAATTATCTTTGATAAGCGTGGCGAAATGTTGCTTGCTGCTGAGTAATTTATAGGCAAACGCTTTTGCGCCTACTCAAGAGGTCCTTGAGATCAAAGTCCTTGTCATCGTCGTCGTCGCCACAGTCGAAGTTGGTTAGGGTCAAAGTTTAAGCGGCTTACCGAAAGCTTATTTTGCAAAGGCAGGCAAAATAAATTGTCGCTACTCACTGGGAAAAGGGGCCTCATTAGTGTTAAAGGTGAACTAATTGGACAAAGTAAATACTTATACGGTGGGTTAATAAACAGTAAGAGAAAGAGCTGTGCTTAAATATGAGAAAAAGTGCATATAGCAATTACTATTTACTATTGTATCAATAAAGCTTAAATGCAATGGAACTAAATTCATTTAAAAGTAATCTGAAGGTCAGTCAGGTCCTTTTATAGGTAATCCGAATTTCAGTCTTGTACAAAAGAATGTTCATTACTCTTTTCAATTTATTGCTTATTGCACTCTTATTGCTTTTAGAAGTGATTAGCAACTCAGTCTTATACAATAGCAAATTGACTAAATTAAACACTCCTATATTACTTTTATAAGTCAACGGCGGATCTATAGTCATATACAAAAGTATACTTACCACTTGATTCAAACTCTCTTAAGTTAAAGCTGTAACAAAAGCACTCTTTTATTTTTTTATAAGTGATTAGCAATTAATTCTTATACAAAAAAAAAAAAAAAAGGCTTTCGTTTCAGTCAGTCTTATACAATAGCACATTCACCATATATGTTGTATAATCTCTTCAGTTCAAGCTGAAATTAAAGTGTAATATTACTTTTATAAGTCAACATGCTCACTCTTATACAAAATGTCTTGTTAACACCGCAACCTCATCATTGACTTCTACAATAATCTCTTTACGCTTAAAGCTTTAAAGCTTTTAAGCAAATTTTGCAATTGATTTGCAATTTCTCTCTCTCCCTCCTTCCATCCACTCTTCGCTTTCAAGTTCACTTACAAATTGATATTATGAAGCATGCGTCGCAATAATAAAGAACAAAAAAAAAGGTACGTAGAAACAGAGACAAAACAAAATCAGAAGAATCAAGTTCTTTCGAGCAGCAGCAGCAGCAACAATGCAGCCGCTACTTGACTACAATTTTTTTTTTACAGTTTTGCACTTGATTTGTGTAGCAGACGCTTCAAATTTACCTTTAGTTACCTACTGGCTAAACAAAAAGTATGAAAGAGAGAAAGAGGGAGGGAAAGGACAGACAGACAAAAAAGTTGTGCAACAAATTTTCTACTACTTTTACACACAATCAACCTACTCCACTTTTATTACTACCTTTTAGTGGTTGTCTGTTACTTGGACTTTTGTTCAATTCTGTTTTGTCTGCCTGAAAGACAGTGAGTGAAAGAGAGGGGGGGGAGAGAGAGAGACGAGTGACAAGTGATTTCTCTGCCCGATAGCACAATTCTCATTTCCCATACAACTTGAAACTTTTTTAATAGATTTCAAATTTTTACCCGCATTCCACTTTTATACTCTCCAGAGTAATCAAGCAAATTAGTGCTCAATAGCAAAAGAGCCAAAGAGAGAAAGAGAGTGGGAGAGGTGGAAAGAGGGAGGGACCCAAATCCGAATTGGATGCCAACTTTTGAGTTGGCCTTTGGGCTGGCTCCCAGGATAATTTGAGCTGTAAATTGTTGACAGCTTTGGGTTACATTTATATATTTATTTTTTCCTCCTTCCTGCTTCCTCCTCCTGTTTTTTTTCCCCATTTTGCTGCGTAGACAAATGAAGATAAATGTGCACTGAGCAACGGCTAAAAGTTTTTTAAAAATTTCCTATGCACAAGTTATCGAAATTTAAAGGCAAAAAGTTTTGGATGGGGTAGTATAGACTTCGGAATATAAGGATCTGATCAAAAGTTATGAACGGGAAATGAGAGCTATATTTTTCAAAAAACTAATATAATATTTTTATAATAATAATTAATAATGTAGTAAAAAATATAGAATAATAAAAATATTTTTTTTTTTATAAAAAAAAAAATTTTATAAAATGAAAACTAATAATTTATTAAAACAATTTTAATTTTAATAACAATATTTTAATAAAAATTGTTCATCTTTTCTTTGAAAAAAAAAATCTATTTAAATATTGAGATTTTTATTTTGGATAAATGTATTAAAATTTTTTTATTTTAACCAAAGATATTTTATTGGAAAAAAGTAATATTTTCATATATATATTTTAATTTGAAATTATAAAATATAACTAAACTTAAATTTTTTCCATTTTTAAGTTTTTAATTTACATTTAAATAACGAATTAAAATTTTAGCTATAAATAAAAAAATTTATTTTCTTTCCTCATCTTGTTGAAAATATACTATCACTTGCTGACGTATATGTGTTTACAGTGTATTAAGCTTGTAAACTGTAACTGGTATCGAAATAAATGCGATAGTCTTGTTATAAGACGATAGTCGAACTAAAAACTTTCAGTATATGTACACACACACGCACACACACACACACAGTTTCAACTGTTGTTGATCTCAATTTTGTTGCTTGTTGCTCTTGTTCTTCATTCTCTTCTTCTTGATGATGATGAAGATGAATTGCAGTTTGAACTTTGATAGAAATGCACAACAAGCTTTGTGCAGTTGTTTTTTTTTTTCATCTCTCTCTCTCTCTCTCTTACAACTTAGTTGTTGTTGGTCTAGCTGCAACTGAAAAAGTTGCTGCACAAAGTTTTTAATAAAATTGTTGCAATTTAATGTTTTATTGGGGCGAAACATGTCAAAGGAAATGCAATAATTGTGTCAAATGGGCGCACGCTCTCTCTTAATGTTGGCGCCCCTCTCTCTCTCCCCCCACAACTTAAAATAGAAAAGAGAACAATGCCAAACCGTAACTAAATACAGCACAAAGAAAAGTGCAAAAGCTAAGAGCGGGTTAAATGAGACAGTTTGAGCGTGTGTAAGAGAGAGAAAGGAAGTTTCGCCAAGTTTGTCTCGTTGTGCATAAAATGCGAATGCAACAAAAACAGTTCAAATTACGAAATGCAACAAAGAAAACTAAAACAAAAGAGAAAAGAAGGGTGCGGGGGCAACAACAATAAAGGCAAAGAATTTGCTACACAAAAGTGAAACTTGTAAAGAAGTTAGAAGTCAAAATGAAATGAGCAGAAAATTGCACTTGCAATACATGAGTGTGTGTGAGAAAGAGAGAGAAAGAGAGAGAGAGAGAGAGAGAGAGAGAGAGAGAGAGAGTACGAGCAAACAACCGTTGGAGTAATTATAGTATTAGCTAGATATCACAGTTTTCGCCTTTTGTTTTGTTTAATTACAAGTCTGACATGATATGTTATGATGGTTATAGTTTATTTCACTTTGATTATGACCATTCCATTCGCTTCAGGTGTCATCTATTAAGCTGCTAATGCGCTTAAGCAGAGAGCTTTAAGGAAATATGTATAAAAACAGTTTGAGTTGAGTGAACTTTCAGCTCGAACAAACCACAAACAGCATTTGCCTAACGGCCGTTCGTAAATAGACAGCGACAAATGGGTCAATTAAGGTAAAGCAGCTAGATTAGAGGCTACTGAGCACCTGCGCAGTTAAATTGATAACTGGGCGTGTGCAAGGTTGTTTATTTTGCAACGTAGTTAGCAAAGCTTTTAAGTTATTTGCATGCTTGAACCGAAAGTTGAACATAAAATTCAGCTTTAATTTAATTTCACTTTGACTTTAGCACCAAAACGCAGCCAAAATATAATCAACAACAGTTAGATGTAAGGCTTCGTCTCTTTTTGTTTCTATCGCCTCTCATCAGGCGCAGCAGTAAAAATCATTCACTGCAATATAGAGAGGGGGAGAGCGCAGCAGCTCATCTACTCTCACATTCTGTGATCGCTATACCTGCTGCGCTGCCTGAGCTCTGCTCGTGGTATGTGTGCTGCGTTTATGCCTAAGCTCTGCTAGCGTTCTCTCCCTCTCCTATTACTCCTTTGCAATTTGTATGTCTGTTGCGTTAAAGTCTAAGCTCTGCTTGCGCTCTCTTCTGCTATTACTCCTTTACGCCTATGACCGTGTGCTGCGTTTATGCCTAAGCTCTGCTTGCGCTCTCTTATTCTCTTACTCCCTTGCACCTTGTACGTGCGTTCTGTTAATGTCTAAGCTCTGCTTGCGCTCTCTTCTGCTATTACTCCTTTACGCCTCTTCCTAAGCGTTGCTTGCGCTCTCTATATCTATTACTCCTTATTACTCCTACGCCTCCCGCTCTCTTCGTCTATTTCTCCTTTGCACTGTGGTCGCTCGCGGTTGACATAGATTTGAATCGTTCATTTGTTCTTCGACGATTGCCAATAAAGGAAGTGTAAAGGCGCTGCGCGTGCGTGATAAATTTTGTGCCCAAATTTTAATTAGTGCATTTTGTAGTCGCAGTGTTTGCAGTGTTTACATGGAAATATTTTAAAAAATACAACTTCTAAATTTCTAAAATATTACAATTAACAAGTTTATTTTTTGACAATTGTCCGTGTGCGTCTGTTTGCCTCTAGTGCACGATTCTCTTTGTTGTAAATCTATTCGATAGTGTTGAAAAAAGTACTAAAATAAAAGTATTTAAAATAAAAAATAAAAAACAATGTTTAGCAGTCGCACTTCGTTTATGGGCAATCGCCGCATGATTTTTGATTTCTCTGAGAAAAGCACCGATTTGTATTTAGAGTGAGTATGAGAAGAAAAAATATGTAGAATTAGACAATTATAACTGTAAATATATAACTTGTAAAATAAGCACTCTGTATGCGCAGTGAATTTACAGCAAACTATTATAACTGTAATTTTACTCATTCTCAACATCCTCTCATTCTTCATAACTGTAATTTTACTCATGCTGCTCTCTCTCTTTCTCTGTCTTTGTCTTTTGCAGCTCATTTGGTATGAGCGATAAAAGCAGCAGCGCCACCAATAGTCTACCAAATAGTCCTATACATAGCAACAATAACAATTCATCGCTGCTCAATAACAACAACAGCAGCAGCAACAACAACAACAACTCCAACTTGGTGGGCAGCAACAATTCGCTAGCTGGCACCCCCTTTGGTAACGGTAATAACAACAACAACAATAATAACAGCAGCAGCAACAACAACAACAACATCATGTCGAGCAGCTTGATGAACAACAACAACAACTCGTGCAGCGCTAATCGCAATGTTGTTGTTAGCATGGACGACGATACATGCTATCGTTTGGATCCAGACACATCCGTTGTCACCTACGGCGAAAAGGAGCCCGATCCCGATAACATTAAGATGTTTGTGGGCCAGGTGCCCAAATCGATGGACGAGGCGCAGCTACGCGAAATGTTTGAGGAATATGGCCCAGTGCACTCGATAAATGTGCTGCGTGACAAGGCAACAGGCATAAGCAAAGGTAAGTGCGAAAGAGAACAAATATTTATAGATATATTAAATATATTACAAAATGTATAATTGCCTTTTAAAACTGAATCTAAACAAATATTACTCCAATTTACTTAATATGTTACAAAATGCAAAGCAAATGTATAATGCCCTTTGAAAGAGCGAATACCCTACACTCTAGCGGTAAACGCTGAAGCTACTCATCATACTCCCTCCCTCTCCCTCCCTCTGCTAGGAATGACTGCTTAAAGTAAATAAGATAAAATTAGCCATTGAGCGCACACAAACATGCACACACACGCACACTCTCACAAATATATGAAACATTCTCTCAATCTACATTGCTTTTGCATTCTGTGTGTGCCTAGAATGTGTATGTGGGTGTGTATTTTAATTGCATGTCAAGCGCTTGCCATTTCATTTCATCAGCAAATTGCTTTTTGTTCGCCATTTGCCTTGAAGCTGCTATTTGAGACGGAAACATTGAATAGTCAAAGAAGGAAGAGATGAAGGAATAGAGGAACTAAATATATGATCTTGAGCATATTTATGTATAAAAACAGCTCTTAAATTGAAGAGTTTGATTTGACTCTCTTGATGATTGGCCGATTGCTCACTGTGCGCTCTATTGTTGCTTTTGTCATTTGCAGGCAATTTAAAAGCCTCTCAACTGCAGCCAAACACATTTCTATTGATGCGCTCCTCCTCATTCACAACGGCACTTTCAATTGTGAATGCCTTTTGTCAAACATATTTATACCCTGAACCCATTAAAAATGGGAAATCAGGGTATAATGGTTTTGTTAAAAGTATGTAACAGGCAGAATGAGGCGTGGCAGACCCCATAAAGTATATATATTCTTGATCAGGGCGACAAAAAAAGTTGATCTAGCCCTGTCCGTCTGTCTGTCTGTCTGTCCGTCTGTCCGTCTGTCCGTATGTTTGAACGCGTCGATTTCAGAAGATATAGGAGCTAGAGACTTGAAATTTGAAACTGTAGGTCCGTATATTGCACGCGCAGATCAAATTTATTTTTAAAAATCGATAACTGCTTCTGTTTTTTTGTTATCGATAAAAAACCTTATCGAAAATCAGTTATAAAATTATATCTTCTACACCTTTGAAGATAGAGTCTCCAAATTTAAAATGTAGAATCATGTGTATTTTTAAGATTTTCGGTTTTTGTCATATTTCACCCCCCACCCCTCATAACACCCCCTTTTCTACAAGTTTGCAAAAACCGTATTTCAAATACTAGAGACTTGTGAGTTGATACATACACACATTTTAATGTTATTATCACGGTCTGAAAGTTTTATCAAGATTGTCCGTCTACAAAAAAAGTTATTAAACAATTAAGTTCTCAAAGTAAGCTCACATGGCAGCCCATGCCTGTTTATACGTGCGTGCTTATGTGTGTATGTGTGTGTGCATGTGTAAGTAGAAGTGGAACGACGAATTATTAAAATATTAGTTCCTGGAAGGGTTCAGGGGATCTCGTAGTCGAGCAGTCTCGACTAGAGCTTTTTTACTTGTTTTATGTTCATTTCTTTTTCTATTTATATAATATACGTATATATATTTGTTTATTTAGACACCGCCTATTGTCCTTTTTGTTTGCTTTTGTATCATATCTTCGACTGCCTTCTCTTTTTCTCTCTCTCTGCCCCTCCCTCTGATTCTCTCTTACATGCCATCTCTCTATATCATTTTGTTAGGGCTGCATTTGACAGGCGTCCGCTGCTTGGAAATGTGGGCGTGTGCATGGTCAGCTTGTCATCGATGGGCGTGGCTGTCGTGCTTGTATGCTTCTGTGTGTGTATTTGTGTGTGACAAAGTAAAAGCGCAAACAGTTTTAGGACGTACTTAAGTGGCGCGTTGTGTTGATGATTTATGACAATGAGACAGCGCGAGAGCGACTGGAATTGAGAGTGTGAATGGAAGTAGAAGCTTTCGGCTAAGTGCCTGCCTACACATGTGTGTGTATGTATGTGTATGTGTCCTGCTGTTTATCACTTGAGCTTAAAAGCGCGCCATGCCACAAACACAATCGACACAAATTGCATTTGAAAGTTATTATTTATGCCAGGCAACTGTCAAATGCTAGCAGACAAAAATAGAGAGGGCCGTGCGCTGACCCAAAAAAAGAAGGCGAAAGAGAATATTGAAAAAGTATGACGCAGATGAAATACTCTGTATATTCCAATTGGAATATAGGGAGTGGAGAATTTTGTAGATTCTGATTTGTTAGAACATTTTAAACTTTTTCAATTGGAAATATAAAGAAATTATAATATATTGGATTCCAAGTGAAATTATGTTATGGATAGAAAATTAAGTAGCTGTGGACAGACCGTGGTAATATCTAAAATAAAAATATTAAATTTGGAAAATATAAGAGAAAAATGATAAACTGCATATAATTAGGCTTTAATTATTTTAAATATTCAATATTCCAATGCCTAATAATTTAAGTGTTCATAAAATTGAGATTTAATTATTGTAAATGTTCTGCCTTTCCAATCAGAAATAACTTATTAAATAAATGTGAATATGATTGAGATTTAAAAATTTAAATCTTTCAATTAGAGATGCCTAATTAAATTAAATATGTTTCATAAGGGAATCATATCATATAATAATCAATATACCCTCTGCTAGATTATACATCCGTCGAAGACCTATGGAATATTCATAATAAAAGTACATTTATTTTGGATATAAACAAAAATTAAAAATGGAAAAGAGAATTTGTATTCAAATTGTCTACACAATTTGTCTAATTAATTAGATGACTTTCATGAGTTAAACATGGCACTTGTAACATCTAACTTAGCATAATCAGTATATCCTCTGCTAGTTTATAATAGGGTATATTCGTAAGGGGACAAACTTTTTTGTACTTTCTTTGCCGCTTGCAGAAGTTTCGTTGTTTAGTCGTTTCCTCTTTTTTTTCCATGTGCAGTTTTATTTTGGCTTGAACTTCCTGCTACAACATTTCCATTTAGCCTGACTTGTAACCTAGTTTTGGCCAGTTTTAGCTTCGTACCTTGGTCCTTTGTGCTGCGACAAAAAGTTGGTAGTGCAGTTCCCCAACCTCTAAACCCCAATCCCATCTCCCTCTGCCTCCTGCCGCCTGTCTCCTACCACCCAATCCATTCTCAGTCCAGCACTGCTGCCAATGGCTTCAAATTTGGATTTTGCTGTTGCATTTTGATGGCGAAACGCTTAGCCAAAAAGCCAGGGCACAGAGGATCTTGGCCAAGTTGGTGCTGCAGCTACCAAAAATGGGAAATGACACTTTTAAGCGCGACGATGACCTCTGAACCAGAAAGTCGTAAATAACCCCACCCGCTTGAAAAAAATAAAAAACAAACTGTAAAAAAAAGGAAATTTCCTTTTCGTTTGGGCAAAAGTTTCGACTCTGCTTTTATTATTTCTGGGCTAATGCCTTTTGGCTAAAAACTTGTTTTTCTTTCACACTAAATTTCGTTAGCGGCCAGTTACTTTTTCGAGTGGATTTTCTATGTTGTTTGCGGGTGTTGTTATTGCGGTTAGACTGTGGTTCCTCGCCTCCTCTCCTCACCCTGCGTTAGAAAGAGATAGCGAAACGCGAAGGGTGCGTTTGTGCCAAGGTTTAAGCTCTCTACTCATAATTTATTAGCGCTTGCGGTAAACGCAGCTAGAGTGAGCGAACGAAAGAGAGAGAGACAGAGACAGGGAGAGAGAGAGAGGACTGACTAGCTGTTGTGTTCTACTCTTCACTGTTTGTTCAGGTGTAAAGCGCTTTTACAGCTTTGTTTGGCCAAAGCGTTTAATTTGATGGGCCTTTTCTCTTGCTACCTCGCGCCTACCTTCAAAATTTGTTTAAAATTTGTGGGTTTTTGGGGCAAAGTTTCTCGTGGGTCGAGAGGCTTTTTGAAAAAGGGTCAGCCATAAATTAGTCAATGAATGACAAACTATGCGCATTGGAAATAAATTAACGTTCACTTTTTGGGAAATTTAACTCAATTAGAAAGCCCAAAGGAAATTGGTATATTTAATGTATTATGAAGGCCCGAAATTGTTAGAAATATTTAATATTGAAAATATATTATGTATGCAAAATATGTAAAAAAATTTAAGTTTTTTAAAATTTAATATAGTATCAAATATTAAACTATTACAACTTCAAATTTCACTTTTGCGCCTCCACTTTAGGCTTTTAAGGGCTTTTACTGTCTCTTCCTAAACTCAGTCCTTGAACATCGTTCTCTATAAATTTGATTTATGAGCATACAAAAAAAAAAGAACTTGGCTTATATATAATGCTGACCAAAGGACAAAAAAAAAAAAAAAAAGAAAAAGGAAATAATATAATTCAGCCGCAGTGCAAAAATATGCTCTGCTTCTTGGCCATTTGATGATTTCCTTTTTTTTTCTATTCCGCCTACTGTGCTTGAGAACTTCATTTTGTGAAGCTCGCCATCTCACTCGCACTCACACGGCTGCCAGTGTCAAGCTCAGCGTCTAACTGTTCTTGGCCAGCTGTCCGCTGTCACCTAAAATAGAAAAAGAAACGCACTTACTTATCTGCCGACTTCATCCGCCTTGCTGTGTCTGTCTTTCTCTAAAGTCTCTCTCTCTCTCTCTGTCCCTATCTCCCTCTCTCCTTACGCTCGCCCACTTTGTGTGCTTGACATTTTTATTTAGCGGCTTGCGGAGCGTGAAAAATGCATAAAATTTCACTTAATTTTCAAAAAGCATTTCAATTTCAAAGAGTCGTTTTTGTGTATGGCTACCCTGTAAATTTTTGGAATGTGGGAAGTGATGGCTGAGCATGTAAGAGGAGGCAAAGTTGGGTATTTATTTATTTATTTTAAAGGTCTATAAAAATGTTTGGTTTGGTAATCAATTTAATTTATTTTATTTATATATATTCATATAAATATATGATGACTATGCAGGGTATTTGCTAGCGACTACTCAATCTACCCCATACACTGTTACTTATCCTTCCAGCCTTTTTGTGGTTTTTGGTCATGACTTTTGGCGCCCACTGAACTATTGCTAAACGTTTGTCACTTTCGCTACGTCGAGCTTTATCTATGTGAAGAAGAAGTGAGAGAGAGAGAGAGAGCGAGCGAGAAAGTAGAGAGCAGGAGAGGACGGCCATAAACTAAATTCGATTGCAATTGCAGTTTGCTGTAGCTGTTTCTCCTTTTGTTGCTGTTGTTGTTGTTGTGTATTGTGCAGCTGGTCGTGTATGTTGCCTTCTCTTTCTGTTTAGTGAGCATGCCAAGTCAGCTAGTAAATCTCTGCACCAAAGTTTAATGACATTGATTTATTTAACTTCGATTAATTCGTTTCCTGTTGGCTCTGTCCATGTTCGTGTCTCTTTCTCTCTCTCTCTGTCTCTGTCTTTCGACACGTAGACGTATGCGACCGGCACATCCTTTATGTATATATCCTTGCTTTATCCCCTTTTCTGGACTTTGGCACGTTGTGTGTCTGGGCCAAGCGGCAGCTCGACGGCTCTCGATTTCACATCTTAAAATCCAATCCAACCCACTTTCTCACACACACACACACACACACATACACACACATGCACGCACTTACGCCTCCTTCCACTCCCCCACCCCTTTACACACGCTCCTGGATTAAGTTTTTGTCCAAAAACGTGACTGGATGTCGTTTTCAGCTTCAGCCGCCGGTTTTGTTGTTACTTTATCGCATTGTTCCCTCAAGCAAGCGAAAGCTCAACTGTTCTCTACCTCCTTCTCCTTCTTCTTCTGCTCTTCCACCCTCACTCTTCTGCGCTCTCTCTCTCTCTCTGGTTGCGTCTTGTTTTGGCGCTTTGATTCTAACTGCAGTTGACATGCACATAATGGGAATTGAGAGATTTCACTTCTCTTCTTTGCTCTGCCTGCCTGCCTGTCGTCTTCCTCTTCTTCTTTACCTCTGCTTCTTCGTTATCGCGCGATTGGTTTTCGTCTTTGGTTTCGCTTGCACAATATTTTATTGCATTTGGAAATCGTTTCGATTTTCTTTCATTTGTTACATTTAACGCTAGTTTAATTTTAAGTGATATTTAATCTGCGATTGCACAAGTTACATTTCTTCCTCTTCCTCTCACTCTCTCTCTCTCTGTCTCACACTTTACTTTTTGCCTTTGATTTCATTTCGTTTGCAGCTAAGTGAAATGCGATATTTGCTTGATTCAACGCAGAAAACTTAGAAGATTAAACTGCTAAAGAAATTCCAAACGTTTATTTGAGTTAGTTTAGTTTTAATTAGTTTTGTAGTTTTTCGAGCACGTCAATCTTCAAGTGAGCTATAAAGCTTTAAGCTTAGTATACTTAAACCAGGTACTAAAATTATTATACATACTATAATTTTGTATGCACAAAATATGTTATTAACAAGTAAACTTTATCATGAAAATTTTATAATAAATATGTACAAAATATTTTACCAAGCTTTTATAATAATATGATTAGCTTTTTAAACTATTATTTGCTGTTTACAGACAAAAAAAAAGAATGTATATTTGTATGCATATAAGCTTTTGATTGAAAAGTTGATTTCATTCAGTTAAAAAAGCTCTATATAAGCTTTCATCATGAGACAAAACTTTTTTCAGTCATTCTCTTTTGCTATACTTTCTAAGTAGCTTTTCACAGATTTAAAGCTGCTTTATGGGAGATCAGTAATGACAAAGCACGACTGAGCTTTTCATTAAAATGTATATACATATACTTCGCTTTTAAAAGCATAAAAACATCAGCTAAATTGATCGCTGTAATACGAATTTCATGTTTGCATTACACAAACTTTAAAAGCTTTAAACTTTCATTGCAGTTAACAAAAAATAACGCATAATTCTCACACATCCGTTGCGGCGCCGTTGGCGACGGCATTTACTCTGCCTCTCTCTCTCCCTCTCTGTCTTTCTCTCTTGCTCATTCTCTAAACCCGCAACGGATATAAAAAAACGCAAAACGAGAAATGAAAATATTTGCAAATATGTGAAAAATTCTGAAAAACGGCCGTGTGTGCGACGAAAACGAGGACGGCGACGGCGACGGCATAAAAACTGCGACAGATTGAATTACCCAAGTGTAGGTGCAGGTGTGTGTATGTGTGTGTGCTAGTGTATGTGTGTGCTGTGTGCTGCGACAAATCCCCACCCACATGCAAATAGAGAGTGAGAGAGAGGGGGCGATGGAGCTAGGACTGTGTGAGCCATGTCCGCCGCAACGCATTACGCTTGGGTAAAGCCGAGCGTCGAGTCGATATGGCCGGTAATTGCATTATGCAACTATTGCCATATTAAGTTTTCCACTCACACTTTGGCGGCCAGGCCAAAATCCCAGAATCCAACGGCCAGAATTTCAAACGGACTCCATTACAAAGGGGCTGGCAGGTTTGGCAGTGTGGGCGTGGATGGAAAACAAGCCACGTTAAATGGAATATGTCTATGTGTGTGTGTGTGTGAGTGTGAGTGTGAGTGTGTGTGACAGCGCGAGCCGGAAATGAAATTCAACTGACGCTTAGGGTTTTATTTTACTTTTCTATAGTTCGGGCCACAGATTTTGGTGGGAATTGGAAAAAATAAAATAAAACAAAACAAAAATGGACATACGAGAACAAAAATCCTGAGAACCTCGCATATTTTCAATTGTGACTTTCGATTACAGCTGCAGCTAGTGAATGCCATATAAATAGCCAATGGAATAAGGGCTCTTAAACAAATAAATAAATAAATAAAAATGAATTACAACTTCTTTCCTGCTTTTAAAATTTTTCTTAATAAATTAAATAAAAAACGTGTTGTTTTTTATTGAAAATCTATATACATTAATTATATTAAAATGTTTGTCCGTGCTTTTAAAAAAATATTTTTTTTAAATTCATATTAAAATGTTTGACCGTCTTCTCAAAATTTCTTTAATAAATTAAATTTATTTAAGGATCTTTTTAAAATATAACAAAGGCTCTATTGGAAGTCTCTTTCTATTCAAACCGTTTACATTCTTTTGAAAATTTCCTTATTAATTGATATGTAATTAAATTAATTTAAAAATTAATATTTAATAATTATATAAAAATCTTTTTACCTCTTTAAATTTTTCCTAATAAATATAATTTTATTAAAAAATGCTTTTAAAATTTAAAATGAATATCTATAAAGTATATTTACGGGTTACCTTCTTTTCAAACTTTCATTTATACAAGAATTTTATCATTATATAAAAATTCACGTTGAATTAAATTGTATATTAAAACTGAAAATTAAAAAACGTATGTTTTTATTGAAAATCTATATACATTAATTATATTAAAATGTTTGTCCGTGCTTTTAAAAAATATATATTTTTTTAAATTTATATTAAAATGTTTGACCGTCTTCTCAAATTTCTTTAATAAATTAAATTTATTTAAGGATCTTTTTAAAATATAACAAAGGCTCTATTGGAAGTCTCTTTCTATTCAAACCGTTTACATTCTTTTGAAAATTTCCTTATTAATTGATATGTAATTAAATTAATTTAAAAGTTAATATTTAATAATTATATAAAAATCTTTTTACCTCTTTAAATTTTTCCTAATAAATATAATTTTATTAAAAAATGCTTTTAAAATTTAAAATGAATATCTATAAAGTATATTTACGGGTTACCTTCTTTTCAAACTTTCATTTATACAAGAATTTTATCATTATATAAAAATTCACGTTGAATTAAATTGTATATTAAAACTGAAAATTAAAAAAAAATCTGTATACTGTCATAAGTATTAATTTAATAATGCAATAATTTTTTGGGGCTAATATCTTTAAAAAAGGAAATATATTGTAACCCCAAAAATAATCGTTGCGTTTGTTAGTGCTACAAATTGTGGCTTGCTTTTGTAGGTATCGCATGGCTGCTCAAATATGCTTGCAATCCGGAACGAACCCCACATAAACTTCAACACCTCAAAACACTTGCCCCAAAGGCACCCCAGCCCATCCCCATCCCCACAAACCACCCTTAAGCCCCCCCCCCCCTGCCACCGCGACAGATTTGTTGCTGGGCGAGCGGCGGCAAGGCGGCGGCAACGTCGAGGCTTTGGTCATAATGTTTAATTTAGTGTTGCCATGTTGCCACATTTGTGCCAGCCGCCCCCTGCCCTGGGCTCTCCTCACCCTCTAACCTACTTCAGCTGCTTTCCTGCCATTTTGCCTGCCTGCTAATAATAATAATTTTCATAATTTCTTCGCCACCTTTTTCTGACGTCGTTGAAAATAAACTCCAATTTAACCCTTATGCTAATCTCAATATTTCGCTCACTCATACTCACTCTCCCTCTCTCTCTCTTTCTTTCTCTTGCAGGCTGCTGCTTTGTGACATTTTATACGCGTCGCGCCGCACTGAAAGCTCAGGACGCACTGCACAATGTGAAAACGCTGAGTGGGGTAAGTTGAATATTTTCCAGCTTTATTTTTAGCATATTTTTTACATTTTGCGACATTTATTGCTGGCGATTAGTTAAGCGAAGAGGAGGAGTAAAGGCAGGGCTAAATAGTGGGGGCTCGAGAGCTACTTTTCTATTTTAGACGGCATTTTAGCTTTTAATTGGAAAACATTTTATTTTTTTATGCTGACGCTGCAACACGAAAAATCGGCTGCCACATCAACTTATCATAAACGCATTCATGCAGCACAGCGACATCAGCAACAACAGCGACATCAGCAACAACAACAACAACAACATTGCAATAAAGCTGGCTGGAATTTCAGAATTTCAGCATCGCATTGCCTTCATTATGGCTAACAGACTGCGTGACTGACAGATTGACTGGCGCACGGACTGAAACACAGTCATGACGCGGCACAAAAAATGTGAACGAAAAATAGACATACAAAAATTGTTAATGGAAAGGTAGAGCTGACGTAATACCCTGTTAATTTGACACCTGAATATTTCTGTCAAGTAAAGGCGTACAAACAGGGACAGTTTGATTGAACTAAAAATAATAGATGATTTAAAACTTAACTTGATTTCAAACTTAGTTTAAGCCAGAATATGATATTAACTTCGAACTAAGTAGCTGCTGTTAGTTTGAGATATGGACTTTTGTATATACAAGAAATAGGTGGCTATAGTGGTATAAGTAATACTTATACCACTATAGCCACTTCTTTCTTGTATATTTTGCATATTTCCGAATACTATGGGATCATCAGTGTTGGTACACTGAGAGAAATTAAAGTTACTCTAATTAATTTATAAGAATATATTTTAATGACAAATGGTTGCTTAACACAGTCTAAACTGTAGAGTAGAAGTATAGATGTAGTTTTAAACTTGATAGGCCAATGGGAGATTAGAGGGAACAACATATGGTTAACTACCAATAGATATACATCGATCGATACTTAACCATATCGCTGGCTATGGGGCTGTCGATAGTTGGCGTGAGTGCGATGATCGTAAATAGCTTAAGCAGAAAAAGAACGAGAGCGTAATTTGAAGTAGAAAGCGAAGAGGCTCAGAATCTGAGCTGCAGTATTTCTGCATTATAATTAAATAACGAAATAAAGCCTCCTACAATTAGGATTGGTTTTAAAACGATATCAACTATTAACTAGAGTATTTGATAATTTGTTTTTAGCAGGGAAATTTTGATATAAATAGTTTAAGTTTAATATTGAAATTTAACCTAGCTTGTATTTATGTAATATCTGAATTCAGTAGAGTAGTAAAGTTGAAATTTGTATAAATTTCACAATATATAATGGAAATACTTTTAAACAGCTTAGGTGTTCAGTCATTTGATTGTGTATTAATTAGAATTCAGTCATGAAGCGATTCCTTAGCTTAGATTCAAGTCTCTTTTAGATTCTATTGCTTATATTAATTTTTTTCATAATCCGATAGGATTTTCTTATCCCCAATTCATTATCTTTTATATTATTTTTTGTATCTGATAAATGATATTTATTATAGTATGTTAAAGTTTTTGTAGCTTGCATAAATAATTATTTAACATATTTAATATCAAGCAAAGCCATGCAGTGCATATGCCTGCTTCTTTATCTATTACAGGGCATACCAAATCATTGCACTTGTTTTGCAATTTTCCAATACAGTTTTTACATTTTTTTTTTTTTTTTTATATTTTGCAATACGCTCTAAGTTTCGGAGCCTCCCCCAGCTCCTCTATCACTATAAAATGCAAGTAATTTCCAAGTTTAGCCCTGTGTCCTGTGGCAGCTTAAAAGTATGCAACAGAAAAAAAGAATAAAAAAAAAAATATAATAGAAATAAAAGTGAAGAAAAAGGGGGAACAAAAAATTGCTAGCACGCGTCGAAAGTTTATGCTAAGGAAAGAAACCAAAACCACAGGCACAAAAATGTCAATTTGCGCTTGGGAGCTGCAGACTAAAGCAACAATGGGTTAAGGGTGCGGATAGGGTTAGGGGTAGAGGGTTATGCACAACGGCTAGCATAGACAACGTCAGCGAAAAACGTAAAACATTTCAAGTTGTTGCGTTTTTATTTTTTCGATTTTTCTATTGCGCCATCAAATCAGCATGAATATTATTATTTGGTATGTCATGTAGATGCTCCAAGAAAGAGAAGGGGGTGTGGTTGGCTTGCATAGAAGAAAAATGGGGTACGTATGTTGAGCTAGGTTATGCAAAGCAACACATAACAATGCTTTGTGTCAGGCGCTCAAAATCTGACATAACTTGTGCATGTCGTTGGCGCTGCCAAAAAAAAAAAAAAAAGAAAAAAAAAAGGAAAAAGGGAAAAGGGGAAAATTCCATAGAGCAGTAAAAGAAATTGTGCAGCTGCGCGGCGATATTTATTTTACGAAATTGTTATTGAAAGGCACAGCTAAAATCCTAAAAAGATGGCAGGGTTAGAGGATTATACGGGTTGAAGGAAGCTAAACAACTGCACTGAAATTGGCAGAGGTTTCGATTTGGTTTGTGATTATTTCTGCTGCATGTGCAGCAATTGACAATTTTTCCCATGGAAATTTGCTAAATTGACAGCTGTTAAACTAGTTTCAAACATTTCCTACTACGATTTTCTATTGTATATTATGCATATTAAATGAATACGACGTTGACTTAAGGGTATTTTTAGCATTATACAAAACTCTGTAATGTTATTACTATTACTTTTATTCATTACATTGATTACACTTCGTAGTCGACCTAATTGGAATTAGACTGTACGGCAAACATTAATAAGATGTTGAAATAAATGATGCGAAGGCGAGACATTTATCATAATAGAAGTTATACAACACTGGCAGCCAAACAAACAACCATAAGGTGTTGGATAATAATGCTCTAGATAAGTAATACTTTAGAGCTGATTAGATATCAAATTATTCTCCTTAAATGTGATTAGTTTATGAATACTGTATAAGTATATAAGTAACCATAAGGTTTTCCAACACTGCTAGTGTTGGATAATAATCCTCTAGATAAGTGATATTTTAGAGCTGATTATATATCAAATTATTCTTCTTAAATGTGATTAGTTTATAAATACTGTATAGGTATATAAGTAACCATAAGGTTTTCTAGTGTTGGATAATAATCCTCTAGATAAGTGATATTTTAGAGCTGATTAGATATCAATTTATTCTCCTTAAATGTGATTAGTTTATGAATATATATTCTTTAATATCTATATCTATATTATTTAATTGACATCTTCAAGTGTCACCAGTGTTGTAAAACAATAAAAAAAAAGGCAACGACAAGTTTAAGTAATAAAACTTGCGGTAATTAGCCAAAATTGCACTGCATTTGAAGTCTAATACCAATGGGGGTGTATTCAGAGGGACTGCGTTTGACTTGACCTGGTAATTGGTATTTCCTGAATGAAAATAAAGGAGTTGGTAAAAATAAAAGGGGGCGTGGCGTGGACATAAAAAAAATAACGATAAAGGGCAAGCAAAAGCAGGAGCAGAAGCAGCACGGCTGGGAACAGGTTGACTTGGACTGCAATTTGTAAGAATTCGCGTTGCGTGTATTATTTACGAGCGTCTAGGAGTAGGCAACAGAGTGAAAGAGAAGGGTAGAGAGAGAGAAAGAGAGAGAGAGAGAGAGGGAGACAAATGCGAGAAAGGGTGTTGCGTACAAGGACGCGCGGCTGCCTTATAAACGTGAACTGTTGTCGTTGCCAATAAATCACGGGCCATTAGCCGCACAGAGTTGGCGACGGAAGTGCTCGGGCATGCGGCCTCGTTTGGGCTCCCTGCCTCGACCCATCCTCCTTGACCCCTGACCTCGTGCTGCGGCACGTTTTGCGGGCGCTTTAAGCTTGTTTTAATTAGAAGACGCTGTGCAAAAAATTACATTTAAAACGGTGCTGCAACTTGGCGTAAAATAGGGAAATGCGAACGCATATTTTAGGATTTTCACGGCAACAACTGAGATAGATAGAGGAAGGAGAGAAATAGAGAGAGAGAGAGAGACAGATAGAGCGAAAGAGTAAAAGTTGCTGTTGTTGTTGCGTCTCGGCGACCACTGAATAAATGTGTTTGGCTTTAGTCGAGGATTTGGCGGCCAGTTAGAAGCAGCTTGTCGGCTCTTTGCTGCATTCATTCATTATGCAGCTTAAGCGCCTATCAAAAGCGAAAAAAAAGAAGCAGAGCGAGGGGGGCATACGCTGCAGCGCCAACTAAATGGACTTTACTTACATATACATACATACATATATATATATATATATATATATATATATATGTATATATGTACAGCATAGAGCGCGCGTCTGTTGGGACTAAGTTGTCCAATTTTGGCTGGTTGCACTGCGCCAAAGAGAGCTGGCCAAATTAATCGCTGACTGCGTCGTTTATATAGCGCCACAATATATCAAATGTGATTAACACGGCAAATTAGGTTGGCCAAATCCTTGGAATTTTGTTAGCAGCTATGCCAAAGCGTAAAAAGTAAGAGCCGTTAAAGGATGGCACAAAAGAAAAAATCAAATATAAATGAAGTCGAAATAAGTAATATGTAAGCTTAGAAAGGGGAATTGAGAGAAGAGCTTAGTTAAAAATAAACAATTGCTTCTAATTTATCAAAATTTTTTTTTATTGAATTCAAAAATAATATATATTTATTTTTTTAACCTTTTTGTTTCTTTATTTATAGATGTATCATCCCATACAGATGAAACCCGCCGATAGCGAAAATCGAAATGGTAAGTAAAAGAAATATATTACCAAATTTTGATATTACCTATAATATAACATGATTTATACATTTAACAAGCGCTTTGACTAGCAGTCAAAGACGGATTTTTATATTTATTGAGACTCCTTTATTGTTGGGAAATCGCTCGATTATATCTAGAAATCACTTTGACTAGAAGTTATAGAAGAATTTTAAAATATATTTAGCTTCCTTTACAACGACTTTGACGAGAAGTTAAATACAAATATCAGTTTTTACCCACTTAAAACTTATAGTCCACTTTGACTAGAAGTTTATCTCTTTTATTTATTTATCTGTTGTATGTAACAACCACTTTAGCATTGAGTCAATAAAAAATGTTGTCAAGTGCTTTTTTTTTTTAATTTTTTTTTTTTTCTAAACACTTAACTAGAAGTCAAAGAAAAATGTTTATTTACATTTAACAATCTTATTTATTTGACTGGAAGTTAAAGATAAAGTGTTTTTCTTGTTATTCTTGTTTTTATTTAACAGCCACTTTAACTAAAGGTCATAGAAAAATGTTGATGGCAGGAGCTAAATTAGTTAACAGACAATGCTCATGACTTTTAAACGACGTCAAGTGTTTTCTGTCCTTTCTCTATTATTAAAGAACAGAACTCGTTTCATTGACTTACCATGAACTTAATAGTTCTCAAAAACTGAACTGGCAAATGTCTTTCAAACCAATTGACAAGCTTTATATATAGATTATTTTGTGCACGATTTTCCCAATTTTCGCTAAGTTGACGTTCAGCCCGTGAGCGGCTGTCAACACAGCTTAACTTTGACTGCTACATGTGAAGCGAGCTTTTCAATTCGAGCTTGATATTGAATGTCAGCCAACTGGCTGTTAGAGCTAGATTAATATTTAAATATGCTTCATATGTATGCCTTCAAACTGTGCTTCTACAGTTGCTCCAAAACTGTATGTCAAATGTTTGAGTCGGCCTAAAAGCGACTGCAGCTGGATCTGCATTTGACAGCTTTTGTTTGCAGCTTCAATGTATTGGGGCATGGCATGCCACGAGAGTATCCTGGTCCCACTCCCCCCACTCCCCCCTCCCCACACTCTTGTGTCTCGCTCGATGGACAGGCCACAGTTTAAACATTTCAACGGATTTTTTTTGTATGGCACTTCAGTCTTTTTACTCCATTTTTTTTTGGCCTTCTGTCAGTTGCGTGTCGGTCACTTGGCAGTTAATTAAAAACCATCAATTATGTGAGCCGCGCTGCAAAATTGTTTAACATGGTAAAAAAAAAAAGAAAAAACGAAAAAGTTTTCTGCAAAAAAATTTAATATATGTTAATTTTTTTTTCGTAGCCAGCTTAACCACGCGCTCTTTCTCTATATCTCTCCCTCTCTCTCTATCTCTTTTGCGCTCTCTTTCCATCTCGCTTGCAGCGGCTTCTTCTTTTAATTATACCCATGAAATTAATCTGCTTAAGTGACCACAAAAATGTTGACTTTTCGACACACACACAGACACACACACACACACACAGACACCCACACAAGCACGCCTACACACACACACATACAGTCAGGCATGTTGCATGCAACGGGCGCTTGGAAAATTTTTAATTGGCGACCTCTAGCTGCGCGTATTGTTAACAAGCTGTAGCGTTTGCTGCCAGCTGAACAAGAGAATAAAACCAAAAAAAAAAAGAAGCGAAAGAAACTTTTTGACATGCGGCTTCTGCTAGCTGCATCCGCTTTGCCTCCTGCTCCCACTCCCACTCCCACTCTCTCTCTCTCTCTCTCTGTCTCTCTGGCTATCGCTGTTGCTATGGTTGTAATTATGCTTGTTCACCATGGCGTATGCTTAATATTTGTGTCACAAAAACCCTTTTTTTAATTGTTTGGCTGCTTTTAATAATGCAATGTACACATTTTTAATGAATAGCGCCAAAAGTTTAGCTAATTAAAATTAGAACAATTTGCACAGTTGATGCCAAAATTGGCAAAATTCATGCCAGAGTTGATTTTGCATAGAAATATGCACATACTGAAATAAGTAGATAGAATTGTAAATTACCATAAGCAAGTATGTATGACATAAATAGTTTTCAGCTAATGCATTGCCAAGTTGATTAACTTTAAGCTTGACTTCCTGCGGCTATATAATTAGCTCAACTAAAAGCTTTTTTTCTGATTGTTATGTCGTGTTTGAATTTCAATTTTAGATAAGCTTAAAAGGTGAAACGCCCGCAATGCGCCTAAAGCGATGGCAATGCAAATGCATTTTGGACTAACTCCAACAATTGCCGCATTATAGACATGTATATACAGTTATATGTATATATAGTTATATATCTGTATATATAAGTATATAGAGTTTATGTGCCATGTACTAAGTCTCTGCCGCAATCGCATTTCAATATCGCTGCAAAGCCAAAAACTAGATGATTTTTATTTTTTATTTTCCGCTTGCCTTGTAGTTGATTTTTTATTGTTTTAGGTATTTTGTATTTGGTATTCGTGTGCTTTGGCACTTCAACCTCAAAAATAACAGACAAAAAAAAAATTGAAGCAAAACTTGCAATAAGCATAAAAAATAACAAAAACAAGTTTTACTTTGGCCGCCGTCGCGCAGAAATTTATGCCAAACAGCGGAAACGATATAATAGAAAAAGATGGCAGAAATATTCCTCTGGTATTTCCTCCCTTTCCTTTTTTTTTTTTTTGCTGCTTGATGTTACAATTGGAGTGGGTCGGGGAGAGTGTTGTGGGGAGTGTTGTGGGGGGGAGGAGATAACTGGGTGTTGGTTTATGCCTAGAAATCGAAAATAAAAGACAGTTGCAGACAACAGTTGTTGGAGCCAACGTAACAACAAACGGAAGGTGGCAATTTAATAAAATGCTTGAGTGAGTCGCCGAGTTTTGTTTCCTGCTGAGGATCCAGCTGCTGCTGCTGCTGCTTATAGTCCTGTCGCAGAAAGTGTAGCATACTTTTTGGCAGTCGTCGCTAAAGCAGCAGGCGGCAAGGCAAGCAGCAACCTTTGATTGGTTTTTGGGTTTTGTGTGCAATGCTTGTTGTTATTTTCAGTTCGGGCTAAGGGCTAAGGGCGCTTCTGAAGAGCTTTGCAGTTTGAAAAGTGGATATAAATATATATATATGTATGTATATAATATATAAGGAGCAGAGCGACTAGGCGAGTGTTCAAGTTGTCTCGATTGAGTGTGGCAATGAGCTGCTGTGTCTTGTGCTTAGTCAGCAGTGTACTATGTTAGTGTTGGATAACGATTGAAATATGAAAATGAGAGAGTTAGTGGCTAAAACCCAAATATAATAAAATTTAATTAGAATAACATTAAGTATTAGAAAAGATATAAATATTTTCACTATGCAGAGCTTTGCTGTGCCTCGTAAGCTTAGAAGTTTGTTAGTGTTGGATAACGATTGGAATATGAAGATGTGGGATTATTGGCTGAGAACTAAATATTGATAATTAAATTTATTTATTATAACATCATCGTAAGATTTTAGGGAATATATATTAATCTTTTCATTTGCAGTTTTGCTGTACCTGGTAGTATTTTAGTGTTGTGTAATGCGTGGAATATAAAAATAAGAGATTGTTGCTTATAAAAGATTACATAAACAAAATTATATTTTTAAATAAATATCTATTTCAATACAAATTTTGGAAAAACATTTTTGGCTGATATTATAATTTACAATTGCCAACTTACTTATATAAAAGTTATTCTATATGCATAACAATATAATCTATATGGAATTCATTTCCTAAATAGATCAAAAATTTTATAAAAATTTAGTTTCCATTACTATTTTCAGTTTGCATTATCTCTATACTTAAAACATTCTATTTTCACTGCAAGCCATAAAGCTATCAAAAATTTTGGATCAACATCTGCCACCCCCTATGCGAAAGCTATTATAGTTAAGTACAATGCGAGGTACCCTCTTGTAATAAGACACAGAGCCAACACTATTACAAATTTCTGTTAGTCTTCCAAGGGCCCAACAAATGGCGCCTCATTTCCACTTGAATTGCAGTAAATGCAGTTTAATTTTATGACGCTGACCCTGCCCCATAAACTGCAAACCAAAACAAAGAATGGATAATAAAGAGGAAGAGAGAGAGAGAGAGAGGGGTACATAAATACATAAAGTGTTAAAAGCGCGGACTGGCCAAAATCTAATGTGGGGCGGGGGGTATGGAAAAGTGGAGCTGAACAATAGAGTGAAGAAAAAGTGTCTGCAATGAAGGCGATTTGCGTTAGGTTTACTTAAGTAGAAAACATGAAAAGTGCCAGACAAAATGCAACCAAATCAAATGTGTAAGCAAAGAACGAGAGAGAAATGGGCAAATGTGGAAATGGGGAAATGGGAGGAAAAGCAGTAAAGAGGGAACAGAAAAGTGCAACGTGGTAATCAGTGCAATTTGCATGCGAGCAAACTTCAAACAGACAACGACGAAGCGCCACCAGAGACGATGTCAAGTTGCTGGCGTCAGTTTTTGTATGCCCTGTACGGGCTGTGAAAGAGGATAGATTGATTTTGTGGTACAAGTTGAGAGATTTAAGATATTATAAAAGATGTAGATTCTTGAAGAAAACGTAGGTTGCTCAGAAAAATGTTTGACAATTTTTAAAAAAGATTTTTAAATATTTTCTCATTCTTTAAGTTTTTTTTTATTAAATGAAACTCAATAATATTTAAAATATGTATATTGCTAAATCAATTTGAGCTTTTTCGGCTTTTTTCACAATGTTAATAAATTAAGAAATTCCCCTGTTATTGCAATTTTAAAAGTACTCATAAATACCAGATTTCTCCTGAGAATATATATTTATTTGTCGATTGTCTATGCCAGATGTCTCCTGAGAATATACATTTATCTATCGATTGTCTATTTATACCATACAAATTTTCTATCGATTATCTACTGATATGAATTTTCTGTCGAATATTAATCGATAACAATTACATATTCTCAGAAGTATTATCTGCGTTTAAATTACAGAAATACTTATAATCTTTAGTCATAGCTTTTAAGTGTTTGTCTTGGGTTAAGAGCTTTAAATATTTTATAAATGCTTTGTTTATATATAATCAAAATAGAGTTCAAGAATGAATATTCACAACCTTTTATTTCCCCAATAATTATTGATGCACTTGAATTTCTCACTCAATTAATTTTTCATTCCATTCCAAACCGCAGTCTTGAAAGCGATGTATTTTCTAACAAGAAATGTAGATCATACACTTATAAACATATGCTCTATTCAAATTTGAAAAATCTTTTAAACGTACAATATTTGTTCAGTTTTTCATGCTAAGCTTGAAAGCCATTGACATCGACATACAACGACATAAAATTAAATATATTTAAAGAGTTTTCAAACCAATTTTCACTTTCTATCGAGCTATCATAACAACTCTAAACAGCGTATTGTCTTCGTCAGTTCAAATTTGCATTCTTATTTTATGAACACTCGCTCATTTTGGAGAAGGGTGTTATTAAATTTGCAAATACGTAATGTCAAATGTGCTTTTTTGTTTGGTCTTGTTGAATTTTGGCGCTGCATACTTGAGGGCGCGCCAGAAATGCAGTAAGCAACTGGAAAACGAGTAAAAAGGCAGACATGTTAACATTTTCATGGTTTTTCCACACAATTTGAGAAGGCGCGCTCACTCGCTCTCTCTCTCTCTCTTTATCTCTATCTCTTTCTCTGTCGCTCGCGCGTTCCCAAGAAAATATTCAAAATGGATTGTATTTGCATTTGACGTAGAGTGGGGAATATTGCCGCATATGAAATCGATATGCAAATGTTGTCGAGTAGAGAAACTGAATAACAGTAAGACAGAGAGTTGGAGAGTCGAAGAAGGCGTGGCGGGAGGTGGGTGGCGATAGAGCGAGGAACGTCTCTTGACTTCCTCTGCGATGATGATGCACGTATTGTTTGCTTGTAAACATGATAAAAATTCAAATTAGCCATTATGGCAAGTCAAGTACATATAAATGAGCGAGTGTATATGTGAGTGTGAGGGTGAGTGTGAATGTGTTTGAGTGTGTTTATGTATGAGTGTTGTCGCGTTGAAATGTAAAATGTGGCTAGAAATTACCGGAAGGCAATTGTGAACAGGACGAACAAGAAGAAAAGAAGCCGTCATCGTTTCAGAAACCTTGAGCGAACTTTGTATAAAATTTATATTTGCATATTTCATTGCCAGTTTTACTTGGTTGTTTCTCTTCTTTTTTTTTTTTAATATGCTAGGGAAATCAATGAAAATTGTTGACGAAGAGAGACGGAGAGGTGGAGAGTTAATAACAAAGGTTAAACTGAAGTGTATTTTGATGACAATGGAATAATTGAAATGAGAGTTGATTAAGAAATAGATATAGATAGTAAATGTACTTGAATTGCCAAGTGTATATAATAATTAAGATGTTGATTGATTGATTACAGATAAATATGTATAATATAAGCATATATTCTTCATTATGAGCAATAATGTAGTTAGTCGATCTAGCTTGCTTAGGCGTTGAGTACTACAAACATCTATCTATGAATTTCTTTTTAGTAGTATTTCTTTTTATATTATTTTGAGCTCGACAATCTTTGTATATGAGCTGAGTTTATACATATTAATATATTTTTATTTTTATCAATGCCAGCTAAAGCTGTTTCTACTCTTGTGACCCGTATCACTTTTATCATTTTTACTTATCTTTCAAAAGTTCTATTGTTTTCTTTAATCTCAACTCTCTATAAGAGTGAAATATTTACTTTCCCATAAAAGCCAGTTTTAAGGTCATATTTTCTAGGTCATATATTATTATTTTTGGTTTTATATATATTTATTAGTCATATTAATGATCGCAGGATTAGATAATCTACCAATTTAAGCTAATATATCTAGCTATTCTTTCACATTTTAATTTTTTTTTTCTGAAATTTATTTCTCAAACTTTTATCAAAATCCACACAAATTCTTTTCCAATTAAATCTGTGGTAACACCCAAATCTTTCTAAAGCTCTGTTTAAACTGTTTTCTAATCTATATATACAAGATATACATTATATTGATCTCAATCTTTATTGTGCGCATTCTCGCATTTTGATTCTAATCATAATTAGCGCACACGCAACGCAACTCTGTTACGAAGTTCACCTTAAAAAATATCCAAGCAAAATGTGTTAATTAACTCATTAGCAACAGTAGCAGCAACAACAACAGATGAGAGACTTGCAAATGAACGAAAAAAAAAAGAATACATCAAAGTAAGAAACTAACATTAAAAGTCATTTAAAAAAGAGCGCAACAATTTCACAACAACAACGATAACAACAACAAATAGCTGCAGTATCAGCAACACTAGAGACAACAAGTTGTAAATCAAGTTTTTCCAGTTATGTCCGCCCAGAACCTTTTTGACATCTAGCAGCAACAACAGATGCTGATGATGATGATGATAATAATGTTGAGATTCAGTTGCGAGATGAGTTGAGCTTTGAGCCAAGATGAGCTGTTTGTTTGCGTTTGCATTTCAGCTGGGCAAAGTCGATGATAAAACGTTCTATTTTGTTAGTTGCAGCTAAAGCGTCGAGCGATTCAAATCGCCGCATCCCGAAATAAAATCCAATATTTTTCTTCTTCCACATTGGTTTTTTACGCCGGATTTGTTTGATATTTAAATACCGAAAATACGCGACGTATTCGATGTTTCAATTGTCGTTGTCGTTGTCATTGTTGTTGTTGTTGTTGTTGTTTGTGTTGCATGTGACGTCGCTTAATTAGTTGCATTGCTGCCAATGCCCCGCCCACCCCTCGCGACCCCTTCGTGCCGCTGATTGATGTCAATTTATTTTTAGCCATTTGATTTTTGCCAATACTACGCGTTTTTTATGCTCTTCGGATTCATTGTTGTGCTCGTCGACGTCGCCGTTGGCCACTGGGGAAAAGTGAAAAACAATGTGTTGTATATATATATGTAGATATATATATATGTATTAAAAAAAAAAAAAAGAAATCAAAAATAAATCGATTTAGTCTGAAATTAAATTTTAATCGCTGTGCAACGACGCATGCCACAAAAGTGAAGCCAACAGAACAAAAGCAAAACCAAACAACAACAGGGTGACTCGTGCAAAGAACTTTCAATGCAAAAGCAATTAAGCGTTTGCGTGATTGGAAGTGGAGTACTATGTGAGTTGATATTCTAGTGACTATTAATATTTATAGGCTTAAGTATGGATAGTTGAACCTATCAATTGATTGCTTAGATTGTGACTATGCTGAACTAATTGCACAAAGTCTATGTGCCTGAGCAGACTTTAGACCTAGCAAACCAATTTAGAGTATGTATTTATGACTACAATGCTTTCTGTTTCATACTGAGTTGAAAGAATATTAAGAATATTTTATAAATTGTGTTTATTTGATTTAGATATAGCTATAAATTATCTCCTTTATCTATATATAGTAGATTATTTAACAGAAGTATTTAATTATGATAAAAATACTTTCAATTTACACAATTTGTTAACAATTTTAAATTTATTATTTAGATATGTTTTTTTATATCCCAAAACAAAATAGTCAAATTAGAAAATATTTCTATTCATGTGGTCTTTTACGAGTTTAAATTGTTGTCGAATTATTTCATATACACATTTTGGTTTTTGTATGCCAAAGAAAAGAGAGTGCTCTGGCAAGATAATGCAAGTGCTTAGCTGTGAGTATTTAAAATATATAACACAAATAGAAAGAATCTTTTATATTTATATTTATTTTATTTTTTATTCGTTTTAACTTTTTTGGGATTTTATATTTTCATAAGAAAAAAAAAGTTTAAAAATTATTTTATTTTGTTCATTTGACTATCTGGAAAATTCTTATATGAAATGAATTCATTAGTAAAAGATTTCAATTTGTAAGAAAAAAAAATAAAATAAAATAAAAATAGCAAGCATTTAAATATAGGCATCGACCTTGATATTTATGAATCATCATATTTTTTATTAATGATTTAATTTCACATAATAATCGTCTAATTGGATAATTTTGTTTTTTTCCATGCTCTTTATGAACTAGGTTAAATGAGGAATATGCCTTTTTATATATTTTATCAGTCTCGCCTTCACGCTGACAAAATTCTTCTGTTCATAGCAAAGTGTAATTAATAGAAATTACATTTGGTACTAATTGATTCGTTATTCAGTCGAAACATCTTATATGTTTTTCAGAATTTCTCTATATATTTTGTTTATTTATAAGTTCCCCTCTCCTCTTTGCATTTTGGCAATTGAGACTTTTGCTGAAAACTGAAACCATGACCCACCCTATAAAGTTAAAAACACAGCCAAAATTTTCTAAAGTTCTCTCTCTCTCTCTCTCTCTCTCTCTCTGTCTCTCTTCACATACCCTTTCTCACTCTTGCTCTCTGCAATTAAATGCCGAATACCTCATTTGATTTTGTTATTCAGTTTACAAATCAATTCTTTTAATTCTTTGAGCGCCTGTTGTCGCCTGCTTTGACATCTATCTGCCTGCCAGCCGCCAGCCAACCTGCCTGCCTGTCTGTCTGTCTATCTGTATGTCTGTCTTTCTGTCTGTCTATGTGCCTGTCTGCGTATCTTCCTATATATAGAGCTGCAAGTCAAATTGATCTATTCGATCTATAAAAGCAGCCCATGACAAACGAATGGCCTGCAAACCGAAGGAAAACTCGATGCCAGCGCCTGTCTAGAACAACAGACAGCAAGAGCGAAAAGCCAGCAAAAAAATAAAAAAAGAACAACACACGCTAAAAGTGCGAACGCAGTGCAATTCTGACAAAGAAGCAAAACCAAAAACTAAAACTAAATGTTAATTGTTGTTAAATAGCAAAAAAGTTGAAAAATATTTATTATTTGTTGCTCTTTAATTGTTAAACGTTAAACGTCATATTCAAATAAACAAAGTCGAACTTAAAAAAAAAAAAAAAAAAAAAAAAAAAAAAATTGTTATTGTGCGTGGCTAAAAAATGAACAAAAGCAAGAACGTTGCGTGTTTTTAATCAAACAAATATATAAATAATGATCAAGAATCAAATCGAATCCGAATCTAAAGAAAAATCAATAAACATCAAGAAGTGTTAACCTGACGCTAATTGTTTGAGAGTAGTCAGCGCAGTCGTCTTTAATATTTATGATATTTACTTAACGAATTTTCCACTCACTCGAGATACTTTTTATACACACTTCTTTTTACTACTACACAAAAGGCATTTCGAGCACTACAATTGTTGTGTTTTTTTAACGCTCTCCCCTGTCTCTGTGTGTGTGTGTGTGTGTTCTTACTCTTTCTCTATATATTTGTGTGTATGTGTGTGTGTGTGTAAATAAGTGTAAAGTATTTTCAAGAATTTTCTCTTCTTCGCCGTTGCCATCGCCGCCAACTGACATGATAAATAATTCAACTGCAATTGGTTTCGTAAATAGCGAAGGCGAGGCTGCAGAGAATGGCAGTGCCAGCGGCAGTAACAACAACAACAACAACAACAACATTCACACCAGCAACATCAACGCCAGAAGCAGCAGCAGCAGCAGTCAATTATCGTCAATAATTGAGAATTTATCCAATAATAGCGACATCGCGGCATTGTCCTCCACATCATCGGCATTGGCATCGGCATCGGCATCGGTTGCGACATCGTTATCGTCATCGTCATCGTCATCGTCACCATCGTCGTCGGCGTCGTCGTTCTTCTCGTTCTCGTCATCGTTGCTGGCAACCAACTCCAGGTTGCATGCCACGCATAAATCCTATCCGCCAATAAATTCAGCATATTGGCTGCCATCGTCGCATCCATCACCGTACACAGTGCCAGGTATGCAACAGTCGCTCAATTGCCAGCAGCAAGGCAGCAGCAGCAGCTGCTGTGCCTGCTCCTGCTCCTGTTCCTACCCCTCATCCCCTCATCCCCTCCTGCTGCTGCTGCTGCTCCTTTTCTCCAAACTCTATATTAAGCCTTATACAGCTGCTGTCCATCTTCATTCAACTCTTCTCTTCTGTCTGTCCATCAGTGTCCCTTTACTCCCTCCCTCTCGCTCTCCCCCACCCTCTGTCTCCCTCTTATTGATGGTCTGTTGATGTTGAGTGTTATCTACCGTGTTTCAGTGCCCTGGGAGCAGCAGCTGGCCAAATTGCTCTGGCGCCAACTTACATGCACATTACAATCCCAACACTTCCTCTTGCTGCTCCTCCTGCTGCTCCTCCTGCTCCTCCTCCTCTGTTTCTGTCTCTGTCTGTGCCCTCTCATTGAATTGGCCTTTAAAATTGGGTAATTAAAGCAATTTATTGGCCTCCAAAATTGCCAAGCTGTTGTCATTAAGTAAATTGGCCAAAACTGCGAGCAGCGTTGAGTTGAGTTCTCTCTTGCCAAATAAGTTGCAAATGAGGGCCCATTGGATGGGTTTTTCGCTAGGCTAAATGATGGCTCAGGTATCTGTCATGGCATTGGCATTTAAATAGTTGAATGAATTGGAAAACTAAAATAGGCAGAGAAATATCTTTAAAAAAAATATCTTTATTTTAATTTAATTTAATGATTATCTTTATTTTTATGGATTATTATTATGCACCACCAATACCACGTCTACACACTTAAAAATATTGAGAAGAAGTAGACCAGATATGCTTATAAGATAAAATACTTAATACTGTTTAATAATGTTATTGTTGAATCTGGTATTTCAACAGTTCTTTAATTTGTTTCGTTTTCCCATTGAGGTCTTAGCACTTAAATAAATATTTATAGTAATGGTGTTCTTTCCCTCTCTCTCTCTCTCTCTCTCTCTCTCTCTCTCTCTCTCTCTCTCTCTCTCTCTCTCTCTCTCTCTCACTCTCTCCTCTGTTCTTTCACGGGACATGAACACTTCTCACGTCTTAACCTCATTTCATTTGCTTCTTAACTCTCCAACATTCTCACACACACACACACACACACATACATCAGAGGTTTATCGAGTGTGGTATGCCACTTGAATGAAAATTTCACGCATTGTTTCACACAACATTAAGAGTAAAATATATATAAACGTTCACTTTTGCTAGCAGCCATAAGAAAAACAGCAGCAAGGATGTTGACACTGACAGGAGTTGAAAATTGCGTTTAATTTCTGAGCTTCAGCCTGAGTAAGGAATCTGAGCCGTTTGCAGTCTCTGATCCTGAGTATTTCAAACAGCCACAGTGTCATGCCAGCCACACGCACATGTCAATGCACACACACACACACACACGCACAAATTTCAGCTACTTTTGAGAAACATTCACTCTCTGGCTCAAGCGTCGAGCCCAGATTGTTTTTTCTGTTAACATAAACCAACAAAAAGGCAAATAAAATACAACTGCAGCAGTCTGATAATGTGTGTGTATGTGTGTCTGTCTGTCTGTGTGTTAATGACGTTAAAGTCAAGTGTAAATTGTGGGCGTGGCACGTTGCGTGTACGTCATGTCAGGTGCGCGCAAGCGAATACCACTGACATGGTTTTTAATATGTTTGGCATCTGTTTCTTTTGTCTTTAAATGCGGAAAGGTGAAAAAACTGATAAACATTGCAAGAGAGTGGATAAACATTGGGGGTGAAGGCGGCAGGGGCTGTGCAGGGCGGGGCTGGGCTCGTCATACATGTGCTACGCTGGGGTCATTTGGGTAAAAGTATGTCATCAACTCGTATAGTATATAAAATAAAAAAACGCTCCCGGGTAATTGACATTAAAATTTTAAACTGAGCCGGAAGCATGTTGACACAATGGCCGTGCAGGAGATAAGTGTATGAAAATGTCATAATAAGGCAGGTGAAGTCAAGCCAAGTTATATATAACATTTATTGCATTTATGTGTGGGTATATAACTTTAAGTTATTACTCTGATGTGGAATTGGCTATATAATAAATGAGTTGAGGCTAAAATTGTTAGCCTAATTGCAGATGGTTTATTTTATTAAGAACATGCCAAAATATATATTTAAAAAAAAATAAAATAAATTCATGGCCGAAAACCAATTGAATCCTTTTGGGTTTGGGATTAAGGAAGGAGTGTACAATAACTTTCAAATTGTGAAAAAAAAAAATATTGCTAGATATATATTCTTCCAATCCGCCACGTCTTCATGGAATATATATATACGCAATTTTTTTTTAATCATTAGGAAAGATCAACAGTAAATTGTTCCTTAAATTGTTGGTTTCTTAATGCTGAAAACTGTAATTAAAGCTTTCCCGATTTCATTTTATGTTTCATTTTTGGCCAAGCCCTAGTAGGTAAATTTCTTAACGTAATATAAATGTAAAAACTCCAAAACTCTGTAAAGTATAGGGTATTTTCCATTGGGGACGACCCTAAAAGTATAGGGTATTTTCCATTGGGGACGACCCTAAAAGTATAGGGTATTTTCCATTGGGGACGACCCTAAAGCGAGCTATCATGAGTATGGTGGATATTGCATAAAACCGATATACGCTTTCTCATTTTATTTATTATTATTTATTATAAAATCAGTTGTAATAGGGTATATAAATAATCGGCCTGATTTTACTGAATATATACATTAGTATTAAATGACAATGCAATTCATTTGAGTCATGAATATTGCTCTTTTAATTCTAGATCATAAATATTCTTGGTCAATTTACCTACTCCCTTATCAATCGAGTATATAAAGCTCATTTATACCGAGTTCTAATTACATTAGTGATATTCCTGCACGCACTTTTAATTGCATCTACGAGACCTTTTAACTATTTCTTATCGCACTGCCTACCATTTTGTGCCCATAAATTTGCCAATTAATCACTTGCAAAAGGGGGCTATATTTATTATAACATTATATAGTTAGTCATCTCTCTCAACTGCAACTGGCGCACATGCACTTCATAAATTTAGCTGGCAAACTGGCATGCAAATTTTTAACTGGACTTTAATTTTCTGCTAAATTAAACGGCAAATGAACTGGCCACGTAGCCAGCACGTGACAGGCATCCCTGCTATATACATACATATATACATATATATATGAATTTTGGCCCAAACTATTACCAAGAGCCGATCTCTCGTGCTATTTAAACGAGCTCTCTGCTCTCTCTCTCTCTCTCCTCTCCCTCTTTGTGTTTGTGTGAGGCGTATAAAAAATGTAATTTTTCGCACACACAAATTTATAACCTTTAATTGCTTTGACCCAAAAACGCAGCAGGCGGGCGACATGGGCGCTGCTGCTGCAGTGGAGGGGCGTGGCACTCATTGGATCTGGTTGCCTGGTTCTGGGTTATGGGCCATGCAGCAGAGCCTGGCCACAAAAGCCACATTGCCTATGGCCTGCATAAAGTTTTTAACCCCAAAAACACAACTCGTCCCTTTAATAGTGTTTGCTGTTGTTGTTGTTGTTGTTGCTGTTGTTGTAGGTGCCTAATGCACTTTCACATTCACATTGGGAGCGCGCGTGTTCCATTTACCCACATACAACCTAGCTGTGACTGTGTGTGTGTGTGTGTTTGTGTGTGTGTATGCAGCAGCACAGCTGAGATAGTTGTATGGCGCCTGCCATGTCCCATTTCTAATTCACGACGACGCGGACACTGCTCCTGGTTCCGTTAGCATTTCCAGTCCCGGCTAGTTGGCATTTTATGCAAATGAATTGGTTTTTACACTGGAAATTCTTCACACTTTGTTTGGCCCAACGCGTGCAGCCAGCGCGAACTGAGTCGCAGTCTTAACTGTGCCCCTAGTTCCTATTTCCCTTCCAGCCTTGCTACATCATGACACTGGCTGGGCTGAAGAGACCACAGAAGCGGCAACTGAACGCCTGGCATCTGGCTTTGAGTGGCAGACGGCGCAAGTCTGAGTGAATGATTGTGGCACTCACCAAAGCACTGGATGATGACTCACAGCTGCGCCACAGACTGACTGACGACTGACGACTGACCAACTGACTCACTCCACTCACTGACTGACTGGCGTCTGTTTGCTGCAACTTGGCTGCGCTCACAGTTATCTTTGGCCTGTCTGTTAGTTTTGTTTGCAGTGTGACCAGTCAGCAAATGTTTAGGTTTTGTGTTATTTAAAGAAAACAAATTGTAGAAGAAACCGAAGAGGAAACCCTGTTGTTGGCCTTGGAAATATAAAATGGTATTGTAAATATGTAGTTCAGTTAATTTATATAATCAGTATTTAGGCTTAAGTTTACTCCAATTACCCATCTACTTAAAATTGCTGCTTTTAGTCGAGATTTTGTGCATGCCTTTTTAATATCAATTTTTTGCTTAGGCGATCTTTCTCTTGGTCGGTTGGGTTCCTCTTTATTCTTAATATTGATCTTGGTTAATCCTATTGATTTTGTTTAGTTTATATATTCAATACTAAGACGCAATTTCATTCGATTCCCTCTCATTTTGGAGATTATTTGCATCGATATTTAATATCAATTTTTATCTCTTCAGGGGTTTGGTTTTTCTCGTTCTTTTTTCTGCTCATCTTTTTACTATACTTAATATTTGTCAATTTCTTTCGACTGATCTTCAATCTTTTTATTCCCTATGGAGATTAGTTTCTTTCTAAAATTTCGTCTTTCTTGATCTTTCTCTCATGATTCCTTACGAATCCTATGATTGAGCTCAGTTTTCCATCTGAGTTTTACGCTAGCCAAGCTTCAGACAGGTCTCTGTTACGTTCCCGACTGCATCACTCTCATTCTAATAATATACTCCTCTCTCTCCCTTTAACTGTCTGTCCCTTTTTCGCCAAGCACTTTTTTAATAACATTCATAAATTCTATAATTTAACCTATCCATTTAACATTCATAGTAAATCATTTAAGGGCTTTAGCAATTCTTTTATATTAGTTCAACTGCCACTCAACTGAACTACTGAAATGTTTTCACATAACATCAATTTTAATAAAAAATTGGAAGTCCTTTTTTCATCCAGGACAAAACGTTTGCTCCAATATACCCATTGGCATGTGGAGCCCTCACATTGGCCATAAAGCAAACTCCATTTGCATAAATGTCACATGTTTACGCATTGAGAATGCGACGCATAATTCAATTTTTTGGTATAATAAAAAAAAGAAGAAAGTTCGACCTTATCGTCAGTCGATGTCATAATCATAACCTAAAGGCAGGCAGGCAGGCTGGCAGGCTGGCTGGCAGGCTGGCAGGCAAGGCAGGCAGGACTACAGCAGTCCCGGCTACATCCTACATTCTACATCCTAATATCCTTAAACGAAGTCCACAAAAAGACTAACCCCACCACCACCAGCAGAGCCCATAAAATGCAATAAAAGGAAGTTGAAAGTTCCGACACAGAAACCCATTATCACAGTTACACAGACGGAGACACGCATACGCGTTGTCCGATCATTGGGCAAAACTTTTAACCCCTCACATAATGGACAGCGTGCAGGACATTCATTTCTTTTTTTTTTTTTTTTTGTGCGTCTTTCCCGTATGTATTGGTGTTGTCCTTTGGCTGACCCTCAAAATGTGTAAAAATGCAAATAATTTTTGGACTCGCCTCGTTATTGTTATGCTCTTGATTATGTTGTTGTTGTCTCTGCATGTGTGTGTGTGTATTTGTGTGTGTGCAGTGCCTTATATGAAGGCAAGTAAAGTATGAAAACATGTCCTTTTTATTGCCTTTACATGGAAATTTATGTATGTAGTTGTGTATATTTGTAGGAGAGACCTCTCCCCATCCACATGAACATGAAATGGTTTTTTGTGCATGTTGGAGGAAAAAGAATGGCTCATTTTATTGGCTTGTTGCTTGTATTAGTTGTAGTTGCAGAAGGACACACACACACACACAGACATCCACATCGACACGCACACACATATGCAGTATATACATATATACAATTTTGGTAGTTGGAGGGCTCAAAATGTCATATCGATTTATTAACCTGTGTGAACTATTGTCTTGCTTCTATTATAGTAACTCCCTCTATTTTGGTCTCTCCTTGCTGCTCTCTGATTCGTTTGGGACTTTCTGCCAGTGATAAATGTGTTTTAGTTCCTTGAAATTGCTCGTTTTCGGTTTAGTGTTTGAATTTATTTCTTTTCTTCTGGTGTGTGATATGATGTCCTTCGGAGACGACGCCCAAAGTGTTGGCAGTTATGGCATAATGGAAATTTATGCCAAAACTTGCTACCCTTGCAATTATACTGGATATATATGTGTGTGTGTGTGTGTGTGTGTTTAGTGAAGCAAGCAAACCTTTTGCACCACTTGATATTCAATATTTTGGAAATAGATTAAATGCAGAGACAAAAAACAAATTTCAATGCAATTAAAATGTAAATTTTGTCGCTCCAAAGTTTATGCAATCGAGAGAAATGGAGAACGAGAGCGAACAGCGCAACGAAACCATGGCCAAAGGATATGCTAAGGATGCTTTCTTTCTTTCAACCGCCGTCCCCTTCCAGCGCTCGTTCGCTGTGTAGCCACATCGAGTGCCGAGCCACAGCCAAAATGCTTGAAAAAATACAAATTTACACAAAAGTTGGCATTGGCAAAACTGTTGTAGAGCCCGAGGGTTGGATGAGTATAGACTAGAGTAGAGTAGACTGGGTTAGGAATTTGGGTAAGCTGCGCGAATTGAAATACATATAAATATATATGTATATATATATATATATAGAGAGAGAGAGAGAGCGAGGAAATTCGCATTAGATAGCGCGCGAATATTATTTTTACTATGGCTTCTTTTTGTTCCCCTTTAGATAGAAATTTTGCATTGAACAGCAGTTTGTTTATCTTCGCATAGCTTAACAAAGGCTCTGGTATTTTTTTATGCAAAATTTTCTATAAACTTAAATTACTAGATTAGATTGTAAAGTTTATAGAAGTAAGAAGTTATCGGCCTTTGAATTTTTTGCATACAAATTAAAAGTTTCGATTATCGGAACTGTAACCACGGCACAAACTCTCAAGCATCTACATATTTGTAGACCCTATTGAAAGTTTCTAAACTATATGAAATTTTCAGCAATTGATTTCTTAAACACAAGCTTCTCCATCTCAATAGTTCAAGTTTTCTTAGAGCAGCTGTTCGTTGTTTCTCAGCCACTTGCCTGGCTTGTTTATCCCAGCGAATTCGCAGAACCCTCACTCGAAATACTGCTCTCGCTGCTCGACCCACTTCACATACAGCCTGTCTCTCTCACTCCAAATTCTAACATGTGCACAACACACACACACACACACATCAAGCTAAATCCAATAAAAAAATAAAAAAAATGTTGCTTGCGATTAAAATTTAAATTTTATATACGACGAACGGTAGAGAAGAGGAAAAAGTTGAAATGAAATGAGAGAATACGAATATTTGCCATAATTTCTATGGCAAGCGCGCTCTTTTGCGCTTGTTTCAAAATTAAATTTAATAATGCAAACCGAAGCGCTGAAATTTCATTAGGTGGCAAGGTGATACATACATTTTTTTTTTTTTGGTCGCCCTGGCAAAAATTTCTAGCAAATTTATTGGGGATGACTGAGGACTGCTGCTAACTGTGTGTGTGTGTGAGTGTGTGTGTGAGTGTGTCTGTGAGTGTGTGTGGTTTATTGATAAGTTTGCTGGTTGCTGGCCGCAGCGCTTGATTAGATTTTAGCCAGCTAACCTAACCAGTTCTACGTAGCTCCTCTGCTGCTGCACTCCATATGTGAGAAATGAAAACCACAGCCCGAAAAACAACAACAACAGCGACAAGTAGTGGGCATGTGGGCTGATGTGGGCGTGGCGGCATCGGGCGTTACATTATTTTTGTGAAAATTTGTTAAATATGCCAAACACGCAGCGATGCATGCAAAGTGGCCAACCAGCCAGGCCAACCATTCAACCTTCCTCTCTCTCTGTCTCTCGCTCTCGCTCGCTCGCCATCTCATTTCTCCTTTAAGTTTTTCATTTGGGCCCCCTAGCATCCAGCCCGGAACCATCCAACCAGAGGCAAAAACGCAGCCAAGCCGAGGCTAACCAGCCGTGGCATTGCGTACGACGCGCTCACTCGCTCGCTTTGCAGCTCGCTGCTCGCTGCTCGCTGCTCATATTTGTGACATAAATAAGCTAAGCCCCGGTTCCGGAACCTACTCATTTCAGTCCACCTACCCTTACCGTACCCGTCCAGCCTCCTCGAAAACGGGCAAATATGACCCGCTTACATACGGAATCAACAATTGCGAATAGAGTCGCACCTGTCGCACAGTGGCAACATTTTCAATTTTCATGCACAAAATTTGAGCTCGAGTTGCTAGGCAAAATATTGCTGAAAATTATAGAGATTAGTTTGAAATTAGAATATATCTGGGCAGCATTAATATGTTGATTTGCAGTAAATTAAAAATTATCTAAATTATGAAAGTTTTGTAAATATAATATAAAATATTAATATTTAAATTATATTTTATTGAATTGCAAAACAAATTTTTAAAATAGATTTAGATTCAACTGAAATGTATTTTATTTAAAAATTATTTATTTTGAGGTATGAAATTATAATTATTATTCGATTGACTTCTAAAATAACACTCAAAGATTAGGTTTTTTAATATATTTTATTTTTTTAGATTTTGAACTTTTTATAATTTTAATTTATTTATTTTTTTTTTTTCAATTTTATATTCTTATCGTACTGTTTTCTTGGAATTGAAATTACAGTTTTTCGTTATAATTTATTTTCTAAAATTCGAATTATTTTATCTTATCTAGTTTAGTTTGCTATAACATTTTTTACACCGTATCCCGCATCGTCATCCAGCAGCAGCATCATCTGAGTCGATCTCATGGTGTGCAATGCGTTTGGTTTTTCTACGGTTCGGTTTGGGTTTGTTTGGTTTGAGTGGTCGCTCGGTTAGTTGAGTTGCATGCAAAATGGCTGCAAGAAAAAAGAAATGGTTGACTATGTGAGTGTGGGTGTGTGTGTGTGTGTGTGTGTGCACAAGTGGCCGCACTTTAGCTGCTGCCAGTGCTGGCTGGCTCTATTGCAGCTGCAGCTGCAGCGTCATGCTTTATGTTTTCAAATTAAAGTCGAAAGCGTGGCAACACTTAATGTGCGCCACTAGAAGCAGATTAGTTGCATTAAGGTGCGCCAGCGGAGTCTTGGACCCAGACGAGGCAACGCCACTCACACTGGCCATAGCCCATGGCAATATTAATATTTAAAATAGCAGCGCCAAAGATGCTAGAAATTTTGTAGAGGAATGGCGGATGGCAGATGGCAGGGTGCAGGTGGCAGGTGGGCAGTCGAGTGGGGCCGGACATACGGCTTAAAGTTGAAGTAAACTATTTTCCAAGTATTAAATATGAAATTAAATTGGAGTCTGTAAAGTTGGCTTTAGATAGGAAAATTATCAAAGAGTTGGTCAAATTGAAAGCAGAGAGAGCGAAAGAGAGAGAGAGAGAGAGTCAAGTTGAAAGCAGAGAGAGAGCTAGAGAGAGCGAGAGACAGAGAGAGAGAGAGAGAGAGAGAGAGAGAGAGAGAGAGAGAGAGACAGAGAGAGCTAAGATTGAAAGCAGATGTAAAAATAGAATATGTATATAAGATCAAATCGAAAATCTAAGAAACCAATGAATGTAGATATGAAAAAAATAAGGAAAGGGACTAAGGTGGTTTAAAGTTTTTAAAGAATTATCAACGATGAGTTTCATGCTAATGTTGACAGTAGGAACCACTATGGAAAAGCTATCTCTTGGATATCACAGCTCTTAGAATAGAAGTGCATAACCAACTAAAGCTTTAAATAGAATATATGTAAATTATTCATTCAAGAGGTTTAGTCTTTATCTACTATATCGTAGCTCTTTAGAGATAATCATAATATATGTCGAGTAAACTCTAAAGGCAATGCAGCCCTATAAAGTAAAATATAGATATCTAGAATATTTAAATATTATCAATTATTATATTAATATATATTAATATATATAGGTTATGCATTACATATATGGTAATTTATATATAAGATTATCTCATGAAATTATTATAAAGTTCTTTAGCTCCAATTGTATAGCTTTGTCGTGTTTTTTACGATAACTTATCTGGCTGCTTTTACTTTTGGTGTAACAAGCGCAAAAGTCATTGCCGCAGCAAATTTTATTTCGATTGCAACAAAATGTGGCATAAGGGTTTGTGGTGCAGCCACAACTGCTGCCAGCTACAGTTTATGCCGCATCCCATTCCCCCCCCTCCCCCACCCACAACATCAAAACGCATCAAATTCAATGAATTTGAAATTTTTTTGTAAGCGTGCGCTTGATGCTGTTGCTGTTGCTGTTGCTGCTGTTGTTGGCTACAACTGGGATTATGATAATATAGCTCAAGTGCAGTTAGCTTTCGCTATTGCAGCTGCAATAATCATAATAATAATGCAAGTGGTGTTGCTGCTGCTGCTTGCGGTGGTTGGGGGCGCAATGTCGGCGGTTTGCATTTGATAACGATGATGATGCAGCAGCTCTCGGAATGGCAATTCAAGTGGCAAGTGCCAAAAGGAATTGCTGTTGGCCAGCGCTGATAGGGGGTCCATCTCTATATAGATGATGATGCTGCAATTGCTGCTGCTGTTGCTGCTGCTGCTGCTGCTGCACGTAATACTAGAAAAGTGTGTGGAAAGTGATAGGAGAGAAGCAGCCAGCCCCTATTTTCACCTCACCTCATTACAATCATTATAATTGTGCCATAACGTTGAAGTACAAATGTAATGCACCATTGCATAACTATTGTGGTGCTTAAATTGTTTAATGAATATCTAATGCTGATGAAATATTTAAATACAGAAAAAGGGGCAACTATTTTCCACTACAATTTGTGAGCAAATAATCGATATCAATTTAAAATTTTAATTGATTTGCCAAAACAGATTTCGGTCACAATGAATGTGCATAATTATTATAATATTCATAATTTCTCCTATTTATTTATTTTTTTGTGTTTGGTTTTTGGTTGCGGCAATTATTAATAATAAAATTGGAATTTTCGGTTGCCCAAAAAATTATATTGTTCCACTCAAGCAATAAAACAATTATAATTCGAAACAATTGAAAATTTGCTGGCAGCGTGCAAAAATAATTGCAAAATTTCAGATCGCACATAAAAAGGGCTTAAAATAAAATATAGAGAGATAGATGATGGAATAAATATTTATGAGCTTACCAAAGTGTTTTAGAGTTTCATCATTTAGTATGAAACACGTTGAAGCGAGAGTTTATGAAGCGAAAGATATGACCTATGAAAAATCAAATTATTATTTTTATTACAAAATATTAAATGTTGTAAGTATTATAAATTGAAACGTTAAATTGCTTACTATTTGTAAGGATAAAATTCTCGTCGAATACAAAATGTATTAAATTTTTTTAACTAAATCATGTATTTAAATATTTGTTTTAAGCAATAATTCAATTTGCTAAAAATAAATATATATATACAATATATACAAATTTTCTCAAAGTATGCATAAATATAATATTATGAATTCCACAGTTCATAAAACTATAGATTGTATTATATAAATTAAAACAAATTTAAATTTGTTAACATAACTGCTGAAAATATTATAGATAGAAAAAATTCAAACATTTGTTGATAAATAATATTTATTTTAGTTCTTCTATAGCATGTCGGGTTCATTAAACTATAGAAATATTTGATATATTAAAAATGGATATGTTAATTGGCTTTATAGTGCTAAAATGCTGTAAACGGCTTTATTTTAATAATTTAAATAAAAACTTGCTTTAAGTAGAAAACATAAGCTCTTTATATAAATAGAAAAAAATCGTAATTTTTTAGAATAAATTGAAAAAAAAAAAAAAGAGATTTTTCCTAATTAAATAATTTTTTTGGCTAAAATATACCAGGCTCATACAATTTTTAAACATTATATAAATTCACTTGAAATTTGGTATTTGTAATCCAGTTGGGGTTTTGAGTACTCCTGTGCCATTCTTTTTCTCTAATACATCAATTTCAAATGTCCATTACTACTTTAGATTCTAAAATATGTTAATTTCATGTTCTAATAACTTATTTATAAACTCCATTCAATACACTTCTCTAAACACATTACAGCAATGCCTAATAGACTTTTATCTCTGCCCTTACAAAAAGTTCAGTCGATTTTAGCCAACAGCTAATTTGTTAACTTTAATGCCGATTGTATTGCGTGAAAAAATTGCATTTTAATGAACTGCATTTAGGCTAAATTCATTATTTAGCAGCAGCAGCAACAGCAGCAGCAGTGGCAGGCAACAGTAGCAATTGTTGCTGCATCTGCAACTGCCACTGCAACTGCAATTGTCCCAGCCAATTGCATATTTGATAACAATTAATTTGGCCAGTTGCGCTCTTTTGTATTTGTGCAAATAAATTAGCTGACAATTTTACGGTGCAGGGACGCGCTTGGTTAGTTTGCTCTGCGCCACGCCCACATTGTGTGTCCTTAGCAAATATTTGGCTGCATGTTAAATGTGCAGCAATTAGTTTTTATCAGCAGCGCAGCGAATTTTAATTTATGCCAAATTAATTGAGCATTGTTAAATTTGCCGCTGTCCATTCGGCTCTGCATCGTTGAGCTCAGACTCGACTGGAAACTGGGTTAACCAACTCTGACGGCCAACTGACTGCTGACTGCTGACTGCTGACTGCTGACTGCTTTCTATGCTCATGATGCTGACAATATCAAACCCCAAACCTTGTCATCTGATAGCTTCGCGGTCTTCAGACACTGACTTGAACTGAGGTTTTCAATTACACGCCTTGAGTGTGTGTCGTGTAGTGCACAAGTGTGTGTTATGTCAGTGTGTGTGTGTGTGTGTGTGTGTGTGTTCTATTTGAAGGCTGTGGTTGGCGCTTCCGCATGCATTCCGCTTCATGCTGCGATTAAGTTACCAAGGTCGAGGTTAACACAATTATGATTGTAATTATAATGATATAATGAGTGTTTACAAATGCACTCAGGTGGACTGTAATATGCATATTTCTCTCGTACTCGCCTACCTTCTCGCCTTCACCTGAAATGATTTACATATGAGAGATTTCAAATAAGTCATGAATTTTATGTATTTTCACATTGATAGTTTGTTAGGTCTTAATCTAGTGGTCTTTTCGAATTGTATTTTAGAATACATTTTAAATTAATTACAGTATTAGCCAAGTCATGATTTAAACTCTTTACACATTTTTATTAATTGTTTTTTTTTTTTTTTCAAATATGAAAATTTATTAGTTTCCCCTTTTTAAATCAGAAATATATTAACATCTATTCGTAACTTTGAATATCTCTATAAATATTGCTGTAAATTTGCTTAAGACACTATCCACTGATCCACTAATAATTCACATATCTTATCTACTTTATACTTTTTTGCAGAACGCAAACTGTTTGTTGGCATGCTAAATAAGAAGCTGAACGAGAACGACGTGCGTAAGTTATTCGAAGTTCACGGCGCCATTGAAGAGTGCACAGTGCTGCGCGATCAGAACGGCCAGAGCAAGGGTTGTGCCTTTGTCACATTTGCAACCAAACACGCTGCCATTTCAGCCATTAAAGTGGTAAGTAAACATTGCATTGAATATGAATATATATAATAATATACACCACATCTTCTTTGTAGACCTTGAGTCAGAACAAAATCATGGAGGGCTGCACATCGCCGCTGGTTGTTAAATTTGCCGATACACAAAAGGAGAAAGAACAGAAGAAGATACAACAAATACAGGCGAATCTATGGAATCTGGCGACCAATATTAATATACCACTCGGCCAGACGCCAACCACAGTTTCCACACCGATACTGCCAAACCCACCGCAACAACCGTCGCCGGTAATGGGCGCCGATGCTCTGACGCCCGCCAGCATTCAGTTGCTACAGCAGCTGCAAACAGTCGGACTGCAGCAACAGCTGCTGCAAGGTGAATACAACTAAGATATATATATATAGACTCCATATGATACTCTAGACTTGGCCTTCGGGTGTGAGCTAATTATTGTTCAAGCTGTTTCTTTGATATACATTTTTAGCTTTCTGTATAGTTGTATATAAAAATTGCTGCCTTTGTTATACTAGATTATAGATTATAGGTTCTATTTGTGCTAAGTTCGTGGATCAGCTTTGTTTATCAAGCTTTTAAAAGATTCTTTTCTAAGACAATTTGCCAGTTTGTTTAAGTTGATGTACTATAACGGATCATAATCAGTGATAGTTATCCTTTTGTTCAGTAAATTATCAGATAAATGTAAAATACAAAACCTTTCTAAATAAGGTTTTTTTTTTAATCAGACATACTAGTTTGAATTAACGACCTAAGAATTTACAGCTAAATATCTTAATTAAATGTAATTCTAGTACCCAGTTCTATCAAGTATTATATATAGAGATATATGTGTGTGAGTTTTTGGACATATGATCAAGGTTTCAATATAAGAAAATAATGCCTGTTTTATCTAGAAATCAGAATTTCTAATTTCCAAAACATATAATATGGATAAACTACTTTACTTTAGTTTCTGGAGCTACGATATGGATAAACTTACTTTACTTTAGTTTTTGGGACTAGAAATGTCAATCAAGAATAGAACAAAAACAAACTTTTTACATTTAGATATTAGTCTTATTTCAGCTTAGAACTGAAAGCAGATAAATATATACTGACTCCATTATATTTAACATTAGAAAAATTAATAATTTTCTTCATCTAGCCTTATCTATGCTATAAACTAAAAGTTATAAGTATTTACTGACTTTCAGCTATACAGATTGCAGAATTTTTAAATTTAATTTAAATTCTAGCTGTTTATAGGATAATAAATATTTACATAAATATAAAATATATAAATACTATGTATTTATACAATCTTATATAAATTTATACATACATAATTACTAACTAACTATATCATTCTTCTAATCTTTTGCAGCACTCACAGGCCTGGGTGCCGCTCAGCAAAACAATTCATCGCAGGACACAACGAACGCCGCTGCTGGTCTATTGAATCCGCTTTCTGTACAGAATCTGGCAGCCATTGCCGCCATGACGCAACCGAGTCTGACCAATGCAGCAACTTCGCCAGGCAGCGCACAGTTGACAAACACAGCGGCACTTTTATGTAAGTCTATATGCCCACACACACACACATACACACACACGTAAATGAGAAACCCTTCACTAATCAGCCAAATTAGTTATTTTTAAACGGAATTGAGCTGCTCTAATTACACCCAACTCAAGCAATGGATTTGTGTCTGACTTTTGGCAGCTGCCAAATAAAAATTTCCGTGGAAATTTTCCACTTGAGGCTTAATTTTTAGGCTTCACTTTGAAGCCATTTCCAACAATGACTCCTTTTCGATTACTAATTATTTTTGTTTCCACATCCCTCCTTTTCTCGTTGTCTTGGTAATCGGTTTTAATGACTGGGCTAATTACATTTAGCTCTACTGCTTTATTTTGTTGACAGTTCATATTGGGGCTTCAAGGTTTATTTCTATAATTTCTATATATATATATTGATTTCTTTTACTTGTTGAATATTAATTGCTTTTTCTCTGCTACCTCAGATAAATAAGATTATTTTCCTTTTTTTTTTCCAATTATTGAATTTTAATTGGTTACATGATTATGATTTTGTATTATCTGTCTTAAGTTTGTTGATTTAATTATATTTTCTTAAGTTTTTGCCTTGTTGCAACAGCTTCAAATATTCCCATAATTATTTCACTTGAGTGAAGCCGATTAATTTGTTGTGCCTTAAGCCAAAGCTGCTTAGACTTTAACATACTAACATTAAAACTAATAAATATATTTTTCTATTCCTGTTTTAACATGCTAACAAATTTATGTGGATATATGTATGTGTGTATATGAACATTATATACAGCAGCTCTGATACGAAAAAAGGCGGCTGCTAAAACAACAGGTGAGAGAGAAAGAGAGAGAGAGAGCTGTTTAATATGTAAACGTTTTTCTGTTGCCTGATTTTGACATACTTCAGTTACGCTTTTCGCTTGCCATTGTTGGTTGTAAAATTTGTGAATTTTTTTTTTTACGTTTTTATCGCTATGCGAGATGAAAAAGAAAAGAATCATATTAATAATGGTTATTTTACTTGACATTTAAAGCAAACGAAGCGTCACTTACGCTCTGCAGCGCTCACGTGGCTGCTGTTTTACGTCGTCGTTTACGTCACGCGCTGTAGTTGATGGCCGTAAAGCAGCAGCAGCAGGAGCAGTAGGAGCTGTGGCAGTCGCAGTTGTTGCAACAGCCAAGCGAAGCCGTAGAACTCTGGAGCGTACAAAATTACAAGTTACACTCTCTTCAGAAATTAACAACACGGAACTTATTGCAACAGAGTAGCAGCAGCAGTAGCAGTAGGACTTCAGCGGGTAGTGGGGCGCATCAAGAACTTTGGCCTTATTGACTTTTAGCCGCGTTTCGCTTTAGGGCAAATTGCAATGCTTCAGCATCACTTGTGCAACTCCCCAGTTAAGAATTTTCTATCTGTCACGTGGCGCAGGCTTATGGACCAGACCCAACCAGACAGACAGACAACAGCTCCCCCAACACGGCAGCAATAAAAACGAATGTGGCTACAATACAAGTAGCAAAAAGAATTATGGCCAACAACTGGGCCTGCATTTTTCAATGGACAGCCATGAAAATATGGCTCCTAAGAAAATGCAGGCCTAGACAGCCATAAAACCAATTAAGAATTGTTGCAATTGTAAGAGCTGACAGGCATTTTTAGATTTATTATGTGTAACGGTTCTGCTTGACTGCAGAAGAATATGGGAATATAGAACATACAAATATTCTTAGTAAATATTTGGTTTACAAATTATTTATCATGAAAATATAGATAGTGAGAGAAAAGGTTGAAACGAGATTATAAATATTGATCAATAATTGTTTAATATTAGGCTGTAAACATTCATATCGATTAATTGATTGACAGATAAGACTATGATTAATACAATAGATAACTGTGTGCTTAGTCGCACTACTATTATGAATTATAGTCTGTAAGCACTCTAGTTCCGTTTAATTGGTTGGCATGTAAAAGGAAAATCGATAACTGTGATATATATGTGTTCATGAAAATAGTAGTGCGACTGAACTCTAAATATTGGAGCAGCGATGTGTAAATATATTTGAGGTTCAGCTTAACCCACAGAATTATTAGACATATAACAAAATAGAAGTTTCATAGCAGCGCAGGTGCTCGATTAATTGGTGACAGATAAAAATTAAAATCGATAATATCGATAATAATATTTTTTAAATTCAGCCCTAACCTAATTAATATCTTTAATGTATACTTCTTTCGAGAATGCTTAAATTAAATAATTTAAAGTAATCTTGAGCGCAATGTTAAAACTATCAATAGTTATCGATAACAAATATAAGCATTCTTTTGTTCTGTATAGGACTTTTAATACTGCAAATTCTTTTCGAATTCGAACTATTTTCTATAGATTCTTGCTGCTCTCAATCTTTTGAGAATTGTTGAATATCGATAACAAGCTGCGCTTGTTCAGTTTTTAGCTTGAATCGCATTTGGAATACTTTAAACCTCTTTGAACACAGAAATGTCATTAGCCATTCGCTCGCTCTCCACAATTTCGTTCTCTTATCGCATTTGCTTTTGGTTTGAGATGCTGCCTAGCGCAGCTATTGTTAAATTTTTTAATACGAAACAAGAAAACCCCAAAAGAGGAAATCCCAATCAGAGGCCAATCCCAAGCCCTTGCCCAATCCACTTGGCAATGCTGGCCAAGCGAATTTAGTTGGCTAAGCTGCGCATTACCAAGTTAATTTCATGAGCAGCTACGAACCGTGAAAGGAAAAAAAGTGCCTGACTTAACCAGAGAAATGCCAACAAAACAAAACACACACACAGACACACACACACAGAAGTCGAGAGAGAACAGCTTGGTATTTAAGCGGATTTTTTCGTGTCTGCCTAAACTACAAATACAGTTCGGTTCGCCCAGCCACGCCCCCTACGCCGCTGTGCACTTGTGCGTGCTCATTGTGTGCCACTTGAACGATTTCCGGGGCACTTAATTTAATGAAATATTAAAAATTCTTGTCGAGCGTCGTCGGTCGAGAAGTCAGCAGCAAAACAACTGCGAGCTGAAAAATCACAAGTTTGTAGTTCTTGGGATGCGCCTACGCTCCTTGGAGAGTTTCCTCGCTGCTGCCCAATCTCAACTCAACTTCTCCTCGCCATAAATGAGGAAAGTAATGTACAAGAAAATTTGCTAGAATTTTTTTTCTTTCATTTGCAACCAACTGCAACATAAACTCGACATGAAAATCACTTCTGGCTGTTGTTGTTGTTGTAGTCTCTATGTGAAACTGTTTTGTTTTTGTTGTTGTTGCGATGTGTGTCTGTATAAAATTTTGTTGTTGTAATAAAATGGCCAAACAAATTGTGCTCGAGGCTTTTGTTTGCTGCAAATTGTTTATGGCAAACGCAACGCAAAACTCGTTGCAAAATATCAATATGTGCGCACAGATTGGCTCATAATTGCTGCCAGCTCACACACTGTGGGTGTGTGTGTGTGTGTGTGTGTGTGATTGTGTGAAAATTGGCATTGTACAGTTTTAGGCGCACATTGCGATAGCATCGAAAAAGAGGCGAAAATTTGGTGTGCAGATTGACAATTGAAGTTTGTGTAATTGGTAGATAGCCGAAAATATTGATAACGTTTGCAATATTGATTTTGGTATGAAAGACTTTATAGATATTTTTGCAGCTGAAAATATGAACAAGTGTAGAGGGAATATATGGAAACGACAGGTGGGATGTATATAAATAGATTTATTATAGTCTGTTTCTAAAGAGGAAAGTGATCAATTTTTATTATAATATTGTTATAGCTTTTCCCCTATAGAACAATTCTAAATAGCTCAGCGTAAAACGAAAATTATGTTTGAATTTGAAATAATGTTATTGAAGGAAGCTAAGCTGTTGTCTTTTTTGCTTTATTTGGCAAACCTGATTATCTATTCGCTTTTATCATTCAATTTAGATTATTTACGATATTATTATGCCGAAAAAATAAACTAGGACGCAACTGCAGGTCTGAAAATAAATTTCAAAACAGACTGAAAGACAAAGAAAAGAATTAGAAGAGTGCAGCAGAATATTTCATATGTTTGCTTATGTCCCTGAGTGCATGGAGAGTAAATTAACACGAGAAATGCAAAGAAGAAAATAAACTTAAGAAATCTCATTATAACAATTACGTTATGAGACATTAAAGTACAATCTTAATCTTAATTGAATGCAAAATTCAATATTTCCAAAATAAATATTTAATATGTAGCTTAAGTGCATCATTTGCCAAAATAAAAAACTTCTTTTGTCTCGCCCCTTTCTCTAAATTTTTACGTTGCATTCAACTTTTAACCGTAAACCTAATCCGTTTTTGTGTGCAGCAGCAACATTTTCAACACGCGCAGTCACTGGTCTTTATTAACCATTATTCTAACCCCCTCCAACAAACCCCATCAAAACAAAAGAATCTAACAAAATCCCGCCACAATCTCAAGCGCAACCAATTCAAAAGTTTCTCTTTTTTGCTGTTGTTTTCTTTTGGCAAACGAAATAGAAACAAAAAGTTGAAAAGAGAAAACAAAATCAAAAGGGAACAGCAACAAACGAAAATCTTAATCAAAGTTTTGTAAAGTGCTGTAAACTATGTAGTTTATAAACCCTCAATTGCTGCATACAGTTTCATTTTTCTTCTTTTTCTTTATTTATTTATTTTTTTTTTTTGGGGAGGGAAGTGCGTTTTTTTTTCCTCCCTCTGCTAACAAACACGTTTTCAGCTCTGTTCTCAACATGGCTCTCCATTACGTTTGTTTATACGCTTTTTCGCTCTTTGCACTTCAAAATCAACAGCAGCAAAAACAACAACAACAACAACAACAGCAGCTGCCAAAAGTCTTCAAGTGCCTGCAAGTGGCAAAGTCTTTGGCCAACAACAAAAATAACAAGAATAACAAATAAATAAAAAACAAATTCCAAAAAAATATACAAAAACTTGCCTCAAATTTTGCACAAATTTGGCAGCTAAAAAGTCCAGAGTGAAGCGGACAAACAAAAACACCAAATAGTTGTAGCCTTCATCTCCCTCTGTCTGTGTGTGTGTGTGTGTGTGTGTGTATTTGTTCTGCCTGCTTTGTTATTATTGGCCTGGTCAAGAGCTTTGGCTTTAGCCCTTAGCCATAACATGTTGCATACAATATTTTGCTTACTGTTTGCAACTTGTCTGACCAATGCTCACATGCGTCTGGCTTCGTCTAGGAGGAAAGGAGTGCGTGCAACAACAAACAATTAAAACAATTTCTCCAATTTCTTGGCAAATATGCAAAAGTTCTCTATAGTTAAAGTTGCTTTTTTACTTTTGCTTGAACATATGCCCATTTATTTTTTCTTATATTTTCTTTTTTTTAGTGGGGTAAAGAGACAATATTCACTTGACTAACAGATCAGAGCAGATCAGGCAATATATAAAATTTACAAGTGGAAATCTAGCTGATGCTTATACGCAGTTTTGTATTCACTGTTTGGGTATCTGTCGCCCTATGTGTAAATGGAGAAAAATATAAATATAGAAAAATATAAATTTCCACATAAAGTATATGTATATATATATATATATATATATATATATGTATATAGGTTATACTCAATTAAAATGTGGAATAAAAAGTATTTAAATTTATATTTCACTCATAGTCAAATTATTTAGCTACTTATAATATCACAGCTTCAACACAGTCACAGGTTTAATCACAGTTTCTAGTTGGCATTTGGATCTCAGTTAGTCTCATTTAGTTTTAAGAGCCCCATTTTGATTGAGCTGCTATAAAATATATTCCAAATTATATGCAATCCACACACACTCTGAATATGCATGCAGTCACCTTTTTTACTTTGTGGCAAGTGTCAACCAGAGTATTTATCAGTCGTTTTCTTATTTTGCTCTGAAATATTATTACCTGTGTATTGTTTATGCCACACACACCCACACACACACACACACGCACACAAAAGTTGCCAAGATTCTTCACATTTCAAGCTGTTAAATTAAAAATGTTGCCAACTGCCTCACCCCCCCAGCCCCCTCGAACAATTGATTGCAACACCTAAGGTGGAGTGCATAAGGTGGGTGTGGCAATTGAGCGATGTGGGCTGGTGGGAGGGGCTGTTGCTACTGCTGCAGCACATGGGTAAAAACTTTTGAAATTAAATCTGTAAAATCTCACAAAAGTTTGGCAGTGCGCGTGTGTGTGTGTGTGTGTATGTGTGTGTGTGTGTGTGTTTGGCAGTAGCAGTTCAGTTCAGTTCTTTGAAGAAGTTTTCGTATAATTTTATATGGCATCGAAATAATTTTAACTTGACTGAAAATGCAAAGTTTTTGCCCTCTGTCACTAGTCATTTCTATTGCTCTCTCACTCGCCCTCTCACTCCGTTTCTCTCTCTTTTATCTCATGCTCTTTTTGTCTGGCTCTAATTCGATAGTCGCCATGACGAACGGACATCATATTTTGTTATTAGCCAAATTAGTTATCAAATGCACTGGACGCTCATTGTCAACATGCAGCGACCGCACACACAGACAAACAGACACACAGACGCACGCACTCTTGCAGTTGCAAAACTCATTAATAACAACCAGCAGGGAGAAAGGGAAAGAGGGAGGAAGAGAGAGGCGGGCAGAGAGAAGTATTCGCGCAACTGAAAACCGCAAAATTGCATTGCCTGACGGCGGGCGACGCGAAACAACTAAATAACAAACAACAGGCGTCAAATTACACAAAACACAAACCAGACTTTACACACACAGACACACACACACACACAAACCCACACACACACATGCCATACATGACGTATGAACAACAAATTAAATTTAGATTTATATAGAAAATGCAACACACACAGATCACACACATATATACACACAACTAATTGTAAATATTATTGTGTTTTGTGTTAAATATAATCAAATGTTGCCCTCGTGGCGTGTTATGTTCAATGATTAATTACGTCTGGCTGCGCAGAGAAGTTGACTGAACAACTCTGTAGGGTGAAACTAAATATGATAATAATAGTAATAATATGATTAACTACTTAGTTGACATATAAAAAGGGATTAGAAGTTGTAGAGGTAAACAATTAGGAAATGTGATGAGAAATGAAAATAGCATGAATAAATGAATGTAAAGCTATGAAGTATACTCCAAAATATACCTAAATATACATATTTAAACTTCTATAAAATTAAAAAAAAAAAATAAATATTTAGATTTAAATTTGAGGGAATTACAATGCCCGATTATAAAGAACTTATCCCTTACTGCCTACCTAACTGCTCAAACAAAACATTTTTTAAAAAATTAAAAAAAAAACTAATTAGTTAAACTAAATATAAATTTTACAAATATTTTTAATTTAAAGATGTAACTTAAAGAGAGTATACAGATAATAAAGGAATACATATATTAGACTATAAAGAACTATAAAAATATATCTAAACATATAAAGGGCTTACGACTTAAACTAGATGTCAAATAAGAAGGATTTTTGGCATTAGCTTTTACAGCAGCTTAATATACAGATCCAAAATACTCTAGTTATAGTAGGCTTAAGCTAAATGTATATTTAAAAAAAAAAAATTAAATTTAAAGAGAGTATAGAGATAACAAAGGAATACATATATTAGATTATAAAGAACTTTTCCCTCACACACTACTTAAACTAAAATAAAATATCTAAACATATAAGGGGCTTAAAAATAAAAAGGATTTCTGGCATTAGCTTTTACAGCAGCTTAATATACAGATACAACTAGCTGACGTTTTGAGTGATATAAACGTTTTATTGGAAACCGCCAGCTAAATCTGGCTAATGCACACTCAAACACACACACACACAAATTAATGACACACACACATACATATCTCACTTGACACACAAAATTTGAAAGCAGCGCGATTTTAATTTCGTTTTATAATTTTTGGTTTTCCAAAATGTAATTTACTTTGGGTTGCAGCAGCAGCCCAAACTACGCTCAACACGCAACTAATACTGATGTGTATATATGTATATCTATATATATCTATATATATTTTTACTATATCTGTGTATGTCTTTTTTTATTGCAGGGTCTGATCCAAATCCATTGGCATCGGCGTATATGTCAACAGCCGCTGGTTTACCGCAATTTGGAAACACCACCGCACTGTCCACCTCACCGTTAGCCAGCGTTGCGCTGAGCGCCGCTGCGGCCGCTGCTGCGGGCAAGCAGATTGAAGGTGAGTAATTGGGGATTGGGGGGAATGGGTGGGTAAGGGTAAGGGAAGAGGAGGAGGAGGAGGATTGGTTTGCCATTGGGGAATAGGAATTGGGTTCATTGGGAAGTTGGGTTTGAAGCTCTCGTGGCACACAAATAGAAATGTCTAAATGCCAGGCATTTTGATAAATGCTCTAAAATGTCTGTCAGTTAGTCAGTGAGACAGTGAGACAGACAGTTGGTCGCTCGCTCTAGCATTACATAAAACTAACTAAAATGTTGCCGTTTTTGCTGCCATTGCTGCCGTTGATGCTGCTGCTGCTGCTGCTGCTGCTGGTGTTGCAACATCAAATGCATTAACCCGCTCATCGCTGTCAGCGTCATTCGCATTCGCATCCATTTTGCGGTTTTGCTCGCTGCCTTTGTGCCTGTCATGCAGCTCGTTTGGTTGTCAATCTACTTAGTTATTTGCTGCTGGATTAATCTTTCATTAGTCCGTATGTGGGTGGAAACTACTGGGTGTGCTTTCTGTGTTGTGGCGAGTGCAAAGGTGGTGGATGTTATGCAACTTGTGTTTCTCTGAATGCATAGCACACATGTAACGTTCCTTTATCTGTACTTGGACAGCAGATATTTTACTCGAAATGTTATTGATTAAAGTTGGATACCAGTGTGCTAGGAATAAGGAATAAAAGGGTGTCTTTAAAATGAACAAAAATAAAACAAAATATATTAAATTTATTACGATTAACTTTACAGAAAGCCAAACAATTTATATTGATTATTTTAGTAGTATACAAGATTCTTTATTTTATTGATTGAATAATAAAATTCATATTGTATGGTAAATAAAACATTATATATTACATTTATTACGAATAACTGTACAGAGAGCTGAAGAATTTATATTGATTATTTTAGTGGTATAAAAGATTCTTTATTTTATTGATTGAATCATAAACTTCATATAGTATGTAAAAAATTAATGCTAGAACAGCTTTGGACTTATAACAATGACTTTTTTTAAACCCTATTAAATTGAAGAAGGCTAAAAGTATTTATAATGCTTCCTTGACTAAAAAAGGGTGTTTAGTTTTAACAGGTATTTTTGGATAAAAAAAAGTAGCTGTAATGCGCTGAAAAAAGGTTAAAGAAATAAAATGTATAAAAATTATAAATTATATTTAACATGATCTAAATTTAATTGAATATGGTCAAAGTTGATAGATTCATTAAATGAATGTTTTTACAAATTTCTTTAAAACAGTAATTTTAGGAATATTAATTTTAGGTATTGAAAATAAAATGTATAAAAATTATAAATTATATTTAACATGATTTAAACTTAATTGAATATGGTCAAAGTTGATAGATTCATTAAATTAATGCTTTTTAAAATCACTTTGGAATATTAATTTTAGGCAACAACAAAAATTAATAAAACCAAAAAACCATTGAAAAAAGTTACAATAAAGGTATCGAATAAGAACATTAAATTGAACAAAACAAAGAATCCATAATCAGGTATCAACAAAGAGAACAAATCAGAAAGATAACTTTTAACTGAATCTATTAGCTTTGACCATATTTAGCTTATATGGAAATAATGCAAAATTAGAAGAAAAGGAATTGTGCAATATATTTCTTATAGACAAATGCTATAATTGAAAACAGCTATAGCTGTAATCCTTTGTAAATTTCGCATACCTATGCAATAGATCAGCCTGATTTTATGCAAAATTCCTTTTCCACATCACATTGTCTTTGTCTCACAGTCAAAATGAAAAAATTCTTTTACAAATGAATCCAGAGATTTGATATTTTGGTCATCCAACATCAACTCTGCAAAAATCATTTCAGTGTCTGATAGGCTGCTTCTTCTATATGCATGTGCAAATAACTTTCAATTGCACAAAATCCAAAAATGAACCTTATATCGAAAGCAACTAGAACAAAAGGAGAAGAGAAAATCTCTATAGCACACAACGTCGTCTCCTTTTCTGCTTACCTTAGCTCCTTATTTTTTTCAATTCACATTTTCGATTGGCAAAAGCAGATTTAAGGCTGTTTGCTGATACAAATCTTTATTCGCTTTTCAACTCCAAAGTGTTGGAGAAGATAGGAAAAATCAATAGGATCAATCAACTTAGACATTTTCCAACTTTCCACACACACGCACACTCGCACACTCACACACACATAGACACATGCAGTAATGCGAATTTATATGAACGGCATTTTGCTGCAGCTTAAATTTTTATCAGCTTTTGACACAGTGTAAATATTACACACTTGACACACAATTCCATTAGTCAGACGTGAATGTCGATATCAGAAAATATTGCAATGTGTTCGACACCACCCTCTAAGCACACATACACACATACACACACACACACACAGATCAACTGCAGCGCCAACAGCGAATTGCGCTTTGGCACACATAACATTAAAGTTGCATGTGAGGAGCTCCGCTGCTAGGGTGGGTGTGTGTGTGTGTATGTGTGTGGATAGAGTAGGGGTAGTCACTGCTAAGCAGATAGCAAAAACGAAGACGAAGACGATGACGACGCTGATGCTGATGCTGATGCCGCTGCTAATGCCACTGCTGCTGCTAAGGGAAAATGCAACGGAAAATGTTTTGGCGTTGCACTTTTTGCCATATTTCCGGTTACATAAGCAACAGTCCTCAGAATGTGAGACGAGAGTGAAAGAGACAGGGTGAGGGTGAGGGTGAGGGGGGAGTAAGAGAGAGCGAGCGTGGGGTCAGAGGTCGGTTGGCTTGGCGTCTGGCGGCATTCACCATGCCAAATAAAATATATGCGATGCATATATACATTTATATATATATATATAAATATGTATCTGTATATTTGTATGTATGTATATGCATGTGAGCTATATGTATATGTATATATTTTTGCAGTTGACTGACTTTTGTGGATGCCGCCGCCGCCGCTGCTTCTTCATTTCTCTCTCTCTCTCTCTCCCTCTCTCTCTCTCTATCTCGTCTGTGTGACTTGTTTGCTTTGCTGACTCATGATGTTGCCCGAAAAATTCCCTCGTGGCCAACAAAAATACACAACAAGCGCAGCACACATACAGAGAGACATGACTGTGGCATCAGTCGTCCACATTCAAACAAATTGCGCATGTTATGCGACATGCGAGCTGCCATGTTTACGCCCCCACATGCACATGCTGCCCACCTCATGACACGCCCACCCCCACCCCACCCCCTATGCTCTCTCTATACACTTCACTGCATTTTGGACTAAACTACTCGAGCATTATATCTATATACATTTGTTTTTTGTTTATTTTTTTTTTTGGCTTGATCTCATAAAGTGGGCAAAAAGTTGGACTTGCGGGGATAATTAGTCTCATATTAGTTTTCCGGCAGGTGGGGAGGTGTTTTAGTTGTGTGTGTGTGTGCGTATCATAAAACGGAAATTAATTGAGCTAAAGTTTTGTTTGGCGCTATTGATTTAACATTATCAATAGTTAAGGGCAAACTTTGAAAGCTTTTTATATTAATATATAATCATATTAATGTCTTTAGTATATGGACGAAATTTCAAATTGTCAGATGACGAAGGATTAGAAGAGATTTGTATATTGAACTGAAAAGAAAAAGTATGTCAAAGGCATTGAAAAAGCAGGTGAAGAAATACTTGAATTTTATTTGTGTTGTATTTGTTTATTATGATTCAGTTATTTAATATGCATGTATTGAGAATCGTGTATCTACGATTTGTGTATTGTGATTTGTGAGAGATTTGTGTATGCGAGAGAGATTCTCGTATTAATGATAAAGACAAAGGCAGGAGAAGACTTTTTTTGTCATTATTTAGATTTTTGATCAGCCGTCAGCATTCGAATCGATATTAACATAGTGAAATATTTGCACATTGTAAGATTTCATTGTTTATCTCAATAATCTTTATAATTTATCAATTTTCATAAGGATATTGAATATGAATTCTTTCACATGATATTCGAGCCTTGATGAACTCATGCAAAAATAATGTGGTACTATGTGGTATAAGAACCCTTATTACACTGATCTCCAATATTTTTGTTATTCCCTCCAGTCCTCTCCCATTAATTGTTAGATAAATATATATAATATAATTATTATTAAATATAAAATTAATAAAAAATATATATACTCGCTAGTTTTCTATCATTTGTTCAAGTATATTTTCATTAGCAACTTCTCTACCTCGCTTTTTTGCTTGCTGCCTCCTCTGCTTTCCCATCCTTATTTCCTCCTTTATATGCTTCTAATTTGTATCTCCTGTATTATTCACGCTCGCCTGATTCCCTATAGAGTTAAGCAGCTTGTTAACTGCTGCATGCATTATAGAGTTACGTCTTTGGCTTAAAAATGCAGTTGACTCGGTATCATTATCATTATGTTGGCCACATTATTCCCCAAAGCAGTTCGTTGCAAGCCGCAGAAAAACCCGCCGCAAAATATAGAATAAAAAAGTCTTTTATATATATGTAACAAATTTTACCACAGCAGTTTTTTTTATACCCTGAACCCATTGAAAATGGGAAATCAGGGTATAATGTTTTTGTGAAAATGTATGTAACAGGCAGAAGGAGGCGTGGCAGACCCCATAAAGTATATATATTCTTGATCAGGATGACGAGCTGAGTTGATCTAGCCATGTCCGTCTGTCCGTCCGCCCGCCCGTCCGTCCGTCCGTCCGTCCGTCTGTCCGTCCGTACTAACGCAGAGATCTCCTAAACTACATGTGCTAGAGACTTGAAATTTTACATGTATACTCGTGTATACCATACGCAGTACGAGTTTATCATATTTTTTCGATAACTCATCCCATTTCTTTTTTATCGATAACAATCGAAAATCTGACTTTGTTTTTTAAGTCTAGTTTGAATACTGTTAGAGCTAGAGACTTCAGATTTACTGTGTAGATTTATATGATGAATACAAAGATTTTGTTATTTACAGATTTTGGATGCCACGCCCCCTTCGCCCTAAATTTGAAAAAACGTATATCAAGTACTAGAGACTTGTGCTTTAGCATATACACACATTTGAATGTTATTATCACGTTCTGAAAATTTGATGAAGATAGTCCCACTACAAAAAGATTTATTCAACAAACAAATTTTCATAATATAGCCCACACGGCAGCCCAAGCGCAGTAACTGCGCAGTTAGCAGAGCAATTGTTTATGCGTTCGTATGGATGCATGCGTACGGGTGTGTGTATGTGTATTTGTATATGTGCATGAAAGAAGTGTAGAATGATTGGAATCAGTACTTTGGAGGGTTCAGGGTATCTCCTAGTCGAGCAGTCTCGACTAGAGCCCTCTTACTTGTTTCTTTCTTTCTTCTTTTTGCCCACATACACAAATAAACTTCCGGTTTTGTTTTTGTTGTGTTGTGTTGGGTATATGTGCATGTGTGTGTGTGTGTGTGCGAAAAACGATTTCCTATATTGCATTTTCCTCTTCCGCTGAGCAAAGATGCCGCATCCGTTACGAGTTCTTGTCTCCATGTCTACTCCAGCTTGTGCTTCCTATTGATGCACACACAGTCACACACTAGATATATGTATATATATATATATGTATATAGTATATATATCTTTATGCCCCCGCTTTCTACTGCTAACATGTTTGCTAACAAGCAGCAGGCCAAGAATTTTTTTCCCTTTTTTTTGTTGCCAATTTCTTCTTTTTTGCCCGCGTTTCAATTCGGTTCTCAAGGGCATGGCCCAGCCAAATGGAATTTATATGGCAGCATAACATCTGGCTTGCATACAGCTTTATTGATTTTATTGCCACGCACACGTAGACACACATACACACACTCACACACACACACACTCATACTCACACTGGTTGAGAAAGGTTGCTCTAGATCTTATAAGATTCAAGTGGGAGTCAATTGCTCTTAAAATATTGTCGCTTCCATCAATCTAATTAAATTTATATGTTAAAAAATAGTTAAAAAATTAGTTTTCTTATGTGTAATGAAAAGACGACAAATTGTCGTGTTAGAGTAAAAAATTTGAGAACAACAGAAATAATTTTTATCTGTAAAAAAATTGTGTATTCAAAATAAACAAAAATAGTCTCATACAAGCTGATCTTGGCTAGATTATCATTATATATACAAGACTTGATAACTAACATTGCAGTATATATTTCTCTCAGTGTACATTTTAGCTTGTGCATTTGTGTCCTATGCCTATGCTCCTCATCACTCATTATGGGCATTCGACTGGACAAGCCGCAGTTAAAGTCAAGCTTGTCGCAAATCTTTCGTACTTCCCACTCTCACTGTCTCTGTCTCTCCCTCTCCCTCTCCCTCTGCCTCTCTGACAGTTTATGTGCTGTGTGTGCCGTGGATGCCTGCACTTGCTTATTTTATATTCCAACTTCCGGCTTATGCACATGACTTTAAGCCGGCTGCATCCGTTTGGGGGTTTGTCTTGCTGTTGCCATCTTTTACGCCCTCTCTCGGGGCAAGCGAGTGCCGCTTGGCCCTCAGCCCTTAGCCCTGTCAGTGTCATATTTGGCTGTCTTTTGCAACGGCCTCGCATTTAAAGCATATTTATTTACTACATGCACTAGCTGTACCCCCACTACTACATCGCCCACACTGCTTTAGCCGGTTAGTTGCAGAATTTTTATTTTATTTTTTATTTATTTTCTTATTTTTTTTTTATTTTTTCTTCTCACATCCTTTTGCACGCTTCCTGCTTAATTTTGCGCCTGTCGTCTGCGCCTGTCTACATGCTTATAACTTGTTTCCTGTTGTTGTTACTCCGTTACTGTTGCTTCTTCTGCCAGTGCTTCCTCTTCTGTTTTTCTTTTTTTTGTTGCCTCTACTGCTGCTGCTTATGCTTCTGCTTATGCTCATGTCGTCATTTGATAAATTCCACATGCTGAGAATTTATCTGCCCCCAGACATTGTTGTGCCACCCGCAGCTGCAGTTGCCGTCTTCTCGAGCAGATTGCACAAATCTGCTGCATTTATTTTGTCTCTTTTTTTCCTTGCCTAGCCTTAACTTCGATTTCAGATTTTTACAGCTATGAAAAATGTTTGAAAAATCTTGTTGCTGTTGGCAGAGCTGTTTAGAAAAGGCAAAAAAGAAAGCATTTATGGACGTTAGTGTAAAGATGTTGCAAACGAGGTAGATGTGAGCAGATATATAGTTATATTTTAAGTGATTATTCATTTTGCTACAGTGAAACTTGTAAATTTTTGTAATAATTTTTACTGATGAAAATAAAAAGTAATTTAATCAATTTTTATTATAAATATAGTAATTGAAAACTGATCTAAGAAAAGGACCATTTTTTTAAAGAGCAGTTGGAACGATTGCTTGTAATTACTTGTATAATTTTTGAGAATTTCAAATAATATGTGATCTTGTGATTATTATTATTATATTTTTATTTATTTATTTATTTTTTTCAATTATGTTTTACGGGGTACACCAGTAACCCCTTTACTATTATAAGTATTGTATAAATAAAATTTTGAAGGGATCAAGGGATAAATGTCCTCTACATTAGATAGAATTGAGCTAAAGTTGTTCTAGAAAAAAAAAAAATTAAATGTTCTTAAACTCTAAATACTTGCTCAAAAAAGTATGCTATACAAAACTGAAATTCCTCCGAAAGCTTCAGTTTCCGTTGCGCTCTCAAAAGTATGCTACAAACAATTTCATTTTATATCTTTTTCTCGAGACATTGACAGTTGCCGTTGCCACGCTCCAACTTTTGTCGTTGTCGTCGTGGCTGCAAATGAAGCTTTTGCTAATTATGTATTTGCTCTCTGTCTTTAGTGCTTAAGATATTCTCTTATTTTTTTGTATCATTTCACTTGAGGCTCACACGTGTCGCTCATTAGTCGCTTAATTCAATGCGAAGCAAGCAGCAAATTTTTAAGCATTGACTCAACACTCTTTAATTAACAACAAAAGGCAACTGTGTGTGCGTGTGTGTATGTGTGTGCCTCAAATTAATTGCAGAGTGTGTGCTAAATAGCAAAGCAACAACACACACAGGCACACACACACACAACACACCAAGACAAGCCAGGTCAATTAATGTACATATATAAAGCAGCATTTGCATGGGCATATCTGCAGGCCATATTATGGGAACAATAGGCAAACCTACCGCCCCCAGTAGGGGGTGGGGTGGGCGCGAACGCCTCTTAATTTGTGCTTTCATTTTATAATCGCATCAGTCACTCACTTGAGCTGTGGCTCGTCAACAGGCGGCTGAAAGCAAAGTCCTTTGATTTGTGCCTGGAAATTCAATCAAACTGAACGGGGTAGGCATTTGTGTGGGGTGTGGGTGGGGTGGGTGGGGAGGTGGGGTGAGGGATGTTGGGCTTGGCATGTGCATGATGCACTGCTACTCGCGGCAAAGATGACAAAAGATGTATCTATGTTATTAATAGTGCTGCTGGCAAACGATGATGAAGCTGACAAGCTCAACAGCAACAGCAACAACAACAACGACAGCAACAACAATAGCAGCAGGAGCAGCAGGACGAAGGAGGCATACAAAGTTATTTGATTACAATGCGCCATGCATTATGTGTTTTGTGGGCGTGGCACATGCGTCAAGTCGGCATGTACATAAATTGCAAATTGTTGTTATTGCTGTTGTTGTAGCTGTTGTTATTATCCTTCGCCATGCATTTATGATAGCGTTGATGTGCAGGCATTGCAGATTAATTACGTATACGACACGAGTGCCGAGTGGTGGGCGTGGTTGCGGCCCAAGTCTACAATAGCACAAAGCCAGCTAAAGAAATTTGCAATAACAATTGCTTAAAGATTGAAATTAAGAAGATTACCTTAATTGAGAGATGTGGATGGATTGTAAACGAGCAGCTTATGGCTTAAATTTTAATAATTAAATGATAGATTTAACATACAATAATTATGAGTTTATATTATTGAAATCAACCCACAGAAGCAAATATTTGTTGATCATTTGCAAATATCTTGTAGTAATGCCAAAAATCAAGACAATAGACAAAAGATGGTAAACTTGAATAATTAAATTGAAAGGTTTCTATTAGAAAGAGAATGAATATAATATATAATAACATGTAGAAATTTTAAATTTGTGAAAGACAAAAGCGTATAGAATACTAATACCGTTTTGCTAAGCTCACAAAAATCAAGATAATATATAATGTGCATTTGTTTCAATTAAAAGTGGCAGAAAATTTGAAAATATACAAAAGATAGATATACAGGGTTGCCTATATTCAATTGACCTATCTGAGGTTGCCCATATTAAACGGACCCATGATTTTTTTTTTAAATAACAAAATACACAACTTTTTTTATATTGAGATATCACATTCAAATCTACTTAGACCAAATAAAATTATTATCGTCAACATTAAAAAATTGTGATTTTCTTTGATTAAAAAAAAAAAAAAGAAAACATGGGTCCATCGAATATAGACAACCCTGTATATATATTTATATATATATAGATATATAGGTAGATATACAGAACTTTTTGAAGTATACGAAAATACTTGTGTATGTCGTTTACATCATTTATTTTACACTCCTTTAATACTTCTCTATACTCATCTTTAATAAATAGAAACAGTATACTTTGTCTCATATGTGTCTATATATTTATCCTGAAATTCTTTCAACAGTAGCACGATACCGGATATTTTTAATTCAGTAATTAGAGCGGTATATACAGTACTTAAATATAATATATCAACTTGTGTATCATAACAAGTCATTGCCGATCTTAACTGCAAGTTCTTAGCAAATTGTTTGGCTATTAGCGGAAGTAATGCGTCCTGGCAAATTGACAGACCGCAAAATGTCAACTGCCAACTGCTACTTAAAGCGTCATTAAAAGCAGCTCGAAAGTGAAAACCTAATGGCAGTAGCTACAACAACAACAACAACAGCAAGGAGACTTTCTACTGCTACTGCAACTACTAACTGCTGTCTGGTTGGCTGGCTGGCTGGCTGGCTGGTTGACTGCTGCGGACATTGACAGTAATTTGCACGAAAAGTGCAAACCGCAGCAGGACGAAGCCGTTGACGAGCGCGCAGCTGTTAATATGCGATGCCAGCGACAGTTGGCGGCACGTGCTGCTAAACAAAATGTGACACGCCTCCACACATACACATACACTCTCACATACTCTCTCTCTCTCACACAAACACACACACACATACGAGCACTTGGGCGCATCATTTCCGCATCCGTTTTGGCAATCAGCCTCTCGTACGCCCGCTACCCTTCAGTCGTCCTGGTCTCGTCTTGCCCACTGAGTACATATAATTTTAGCTTTTGTCTGCTCAAATTTCAGCTCATTCGAGCATCTGTCATTATGCCAGAACTCTGTGTGTGTATGTGTGTGTTAGAGGAGGGGACTGCCCTGTGTGTGTGTGGATAGTCAGACGTGTGTGAGGTAAATTAATTGCTCATTGCAAAGATAAGACCCCGAGATGAAGACCCCTAAAAACGACTGTTGATTGAGCAGTGGACAACAGATGAAATTACCTTTAAGTTGGGGTTAGATAAAGTGCCAAATTAGATGTGCCTGATGGCTGGCAGCTAAAGCATTCTAGATTTGTGTGTGTATTAAGAGTTTACTTTGCAGAAAGCTTGTCTTTAATTAAACAAATATTAAAATATCAATATCAATATATCATAATTAGATTATATCATAAATCATCAAAGACTTAAAAACTGAACTACAAAAGAAAGGAAATTTCTATATTTTAGTCAATTAAATTTGTATTAACCTAAGATTAAAGATAAGATTAGTACAATATATAATAATTTTATTATTTATTCGTCATCTTTCTTCCAGGTCCTGAAGGCTGTAATCTGTTTATCTATCACTTGCCACAGGAGTTTACCGACACCGATTTGGCTTCAACTTTCTTGCCATTCGGCAACGTTATCTCGGCCAAGGTGTTCATTGACAAGCAGACGAGTCTCTCGAAATGTTTCGGCTTCGTTTCCTTCGATAATCCGGAATCGGCACAGATGGCCATTAAGGCTATGAACGGCTTTCAGGTGGGCACAAAGCGCTTGAAGGTGCAACTGAAGAAGCCCAAGGATGCATCCAAACCGTACTAGGACAAAGTAAAGGAGGAGGAGCGCTTCAGGGAGAACAGAGAAGGTTTGAAAGAGAGAAAGAGAGAGAGAGAGAGAGTGGGAGAACAAGAGAGAAATTAGAATGGAGAAGAATCCAACTGCAGGAACAAACTTAACAACTTATATTAACATCAACTATAGCTAAAAGAGCAACAATAAGAAATGTTTACCCTTGAAAAAATATACCAACTCGAACTTGATTGTCAAATGGAGTAGTCCAATGAAGAGTTACCCGTGTGGAGCGCGCGCGTTTAAAGTAAACCAAAAAGTCAAGAACCCTACGTTGTACGTATACCCTATGAAAAACCTAAAAAAAAAAAAAATGAAAATTTAAAAAAAAAATCCAATTGAAAAAGACATGAATTTGTGCCAAAAAAAAAAAGAAAAAAAGACAGCAAATATATTTTGCACGTTAAATGTTGAAGTTGAACAAAAACGAAAATCTACACCTAGAAAAACCCTATAATTTTAGTGCCTTAGCTTAGCGTTTAGTTCTGTCGAAACACTTTCTGTTTGTTACGCTTTGAAGTTATTTTCGCAACAAATTTAACGACACAACATTTATCTATATTTTTTTAAGCTGTTGTCGTACAGTTAAAACATATTTTAACTAATCATTTTTTTGTACACTCTTTTTTCTATTTTGAAAATATGACACATTACATAAATATATATATTTAATCTGTTTCAAGTGTTAGCTTTTAAGTTTCACAAAAAAGGAAAACATAACAAGAAATCAAAAACAAAAAACAAAAAAAAACCCAAAAAAAAATTTAAATTAATTTTGAACAACTCACACTTGTCTCTGTTTCATTTGTTCATCTCATGATATTGCAAGTCACAAGTTGTTTTGAACGTTTGTTGAAGATCTGAAGTTCTCAACTAAACATTATTATATATATATAATATAAAAAATATATATTAATATTTTGGTTACTTTGTTTTGTTAAATGGATTCTCTTTTTTTATATGCCAATGCGTATATGAATATTTTAGTTTTTAATACCCACACTGAATTGTGAAAACAAACAAAATGATCCAACATTTTTTATTTGTACTGAATGGAAAAGAACAATGTTTTTGTTACACCTAATTATCATTACACAATCATTATTATTATATATTTCGTTTAGCTTTAATTTTTATTTACTGAGCTACAAAAATGTTTAGTGTTAATGTGAGAGAATAAAAAATAATACAGTAATATATATATATTTTTTTAATTTCAGCAATTTAAATATTTTATAGAACTTTTTTTTTTTTATTTTATTCATTTATTATTATAATTGTAAAACCACTTTTCTATCGCTCAATGTAGTTTTTTTTTTTTTTTCTTTTTGTACTCATTTCAAAATGTTTCCAATTTCATCATGTTTAGATTCTCTTTCATGCATTAAACATTTTGTAGTTGAATTGGGTAAATCTATATATTTTGCATTAGTTTATGTAGAGCATAGTTTTGTTTATGTAAAATATTTACACACACTACACACACATTCTTTACACACTCACATATGTATACACATAACACACACTGCTTATTTAAATATATAAATAAAGTTTTGTTTTCTGTTTCAAAATGCACATGAACGCAATTTGGTGTCTTTAATTGTTTGTCTGGCATACATGATATATATATATATGTATATATATTTGATTTTTATTAATTGTAAATTCTTATTCTCTGAATCTATTTAGAATCTAAGTAAACGTTTCTTCGAGTTGCCCTAGAATATGACTAAGTTAAATCAAATTATTTCGAAGGCCAAGTAAAGTGATGCTGCTAACGAGTCAAAAGGTGAGCTCCATCTGAAAACTAATACTATATATATTTACTAAATTGATCCATATTTCCCCTCTCTCTTTCAGTTGTTTGCCGTCGTTCTGTATAGCACATTGGTCCCATATATATTGTACATACTATGCTGCCCATCAAATTGCTGTCATACATACAAATTCGCAACAAGTGTAAATTTTTATAGCCTTGTATACACGAACTGTTTGTAAAAAAAACAACCAAAAACAAAAATACGACAAAAAAAAAAAAAGAAAAAAAAGTTGAACAATGAGCATGAAAAACACAAGACAACACCTTATATAAAGGATAATTGTAAGATAGCGCAGCATAATGCCATTTTAATAAAGCTTGCAAAGCAAAAACTTTTATTAAATATATATATATATAAACAAAAATAAACAACAACAAAAAAAAAAAAAGAAAAACACAAAAAAAAAATACAAACACGACGTGACGTGAAAAATAATATTAATCTAGCGTAAATTGTGTGTTTATTATGATTTGTTGACAATTTTGTAGCAATACAGAAAAAAGCATTGACAAATCAAAGTTTTGGAAAACCAATTGAGCAGAGTTGCCAGGGCATTCGCTGCAGAGTTGCCACCTAATAAAATGGCAAGTTTAAACACAATTGAGTCACTGAAATAATATTCGGGCTTCTTAGGTAGAATACGTATTATTTCGATGAAGTATATTTACTGCAATACGGCTGCAATATTTATTTAGCAAATTTAATCAAGTATTGTAGTAATTAGTTAATTATATATATATTATATAGTAAGCTATAGGTGTAACTCTAACTGTGTGCATTTTGTATAACTATCTAAATGTGGCTTTAAATTAAAAAAAAAAAAAAAAAAAAAAAAAAACTAAGAAATTGCTTTTCCAGTGACATTTGAAACGCATAGAAATTGTAATTAAACACTTAAGCGTTTTTGTCGTTGTGTAATTAATTGTAATTAACTAGAAATTGTAAGTGTAATTTTTTAGAGAAACAAAGCAAGGCTGTGTGTGTTCTAATTGAATAAAATTTAAGTCTATATAAAAATAAATGCGCAAAATACAACAACAAAAACAAAAAATATGAATTCTAATAATAAAAATTTGCTGACTTCGATTTAAGCGATAAAAATCGAAAGCGAGAACGTAAAAATCTAGTGATAAAACGCAGTTAGTTAAGTGAATATGAATATATATGAATATATATAGATGTATATATGCATTATTGTATATTGGTGTATAAAACAAACACTTAAAAACACTCACACACACACACACATCTAACAACAACTAAAATCAATAAAAGGTGTCATGAATTTTTTATATTAAATACTAAAAAAATAACTCGCATTATTTTCCAACTGAATCGGTTTGCTGGCTGATAGATAAACCTAGATTTGGCAGCTGCTTACGCTAGTCTAGTGCAATTTATCAAATTGTTTGGTTAGTTGAAAAACTTTTTAGCTAACTTTTGCACTGCCAAAAAACATACATACACATATTTGTATATGTATGAGTACAAAATGTTGACGAGCAACTAAAGAAAACTTCAACAATAAACGAAATATTTTGCTAAACTTGCGATTTGCATATGAAAAAGTTGATGCCAATTGTAGACGTAGGCGAGGGAGAAGGTGTCCCACCATATGCAGTGGGAGTAGCGAGGCGTAGATTGCCCGACGACGGCAACATGTAAACAAATTTACCAACTACGTGACGCAGCAGTGCCCCAAGAAATGCCAACGAATTGAGATCCATCTGCATGCAGCATCCATCCATTCACTTGCCGTCTACAACTCTGGTTGGGTTTGTGTGTGTGTGGGTGTGCCAGACGTCGCCACCGTCGTTGCATAATCCAAATCCAAAGTCGAATCTTAACGCAAGATTTATTTCCATTTAAATCATGCGTGGAAAGTTTGCTGCTGCTGCTGCCGTTGGCAGCAAAAGGCAAAAATCCAACGTATGAGGGCCTTGGGAGTTGCCACTAACAGTTAGGTTTGGAGCGAGGGGGGCACAGAGTCAGAGAGGCACAGCACACGGCATTCATTTTGTCTTGGCATATTCAAATATTTTGGCTTTTGATTACGACAAAAGTTTTTGGCATTTTTGCCATGCTTAGTTCGACAGTAACAGCAACAACAACAACAACAACAACAACAACAACAACAACAGAGGCACCCGAAGGATTTTCTGTTATCCTGTCAAATGAATTTTTTCTTCGGCTTCAGATAAGCGTTAAATGCACACAAGATAAAGACGATGAAGAAGAAGAACTATTGAATCATGGTGAACAGGCAAAAATTCAAGTTGATTTTTTGCCTCCGGCCAAATCCCAACAATCCTTGCTTGCTTGTGCACGTGAATCGCTGTGTATCGAATATTCGAAAATTGTAAGTGACAGGCTTGGCTGTTCTTTTATTTATTGAAAGAAATTAATTTTATATGTTGCTGAGTAAGATTTTATGGGAATTTTTGGGTTTTGGGTTCGTAAAGATGCTGGAAAATAAAGGTCCAGATTTTACGATTTGCGACTTATTCAATTGAGGAATAATCAATAAAAGTAAAGCTGATCACTTTATGTTTTCATTTATTTATTATTCATTTGCTCAGCTGCAGTAGGCGCATAGGAAAAGAACAGAGAGAGAGAGAGAGAGCGAGAGAGAGAGAGAGGAGAGCTCAGGGAGGTGGAGCAGATCGACATTCCTGCTCTTACAAATCCAACTCTAAATGCTGCTCATACAAATCAAATTTGAAATGCTGCTCTTATTACTTATTATTACGTATTTTTATAAATACTACTACTTCAAATGCAGATCATAATAGAAAATTTGAAACATATAAAAGATTTGATTGACATGAACTAATTAATACAACTAAATCAACTTTTCTATAAAAACAATAGAAAATATAGCTGAGAATTTGAAGATTTTTTCGAAAACTTTAAGGGTAGGAGATTGGAGAGGATACCTAAAAGGAAAACAATCGGCGTGCCTCTCTCTGTCTGTCTCTATCTCTCTCTCTCTTTCTCTCTCTCTTTGTTGAGCTACCAAGAGTTTTCGTGTAGCTTTAAGTCAATTAAAACTAATTTTCAACTTTATATGTTCACTTAGTTCGTATTAAATGCTTTGAACATTGTGCTCTCTGCTACTATAGATTTGTAATATAATCAATTTAGAACCTTTCAGATCGCTCTGAATACAGCTTCTGAGTTTTAACGACAATTAAGTCTAATTTTAGAAAGTTTGTGCAAAATGCGCGCAAGCGGCAATAATTGTCGAGTTACCAATTTAGGCAATTTAAAAAGCTGTCGATGCAGAAGCATCTGTAATAATTGAACTTCAGTTAGTTTTCCTCTTTCCTCGAACAACGAGCGCAGGCTTACCATGATGTCTTACAAAATCTAGTCCATTGAACATTGAGCCAATTGCTGAGCGAGTGAAGATTAAATATGTATGGATTAAATATATCAGAAGTTGACATAGTTACTTAAAGGTACTTGAAGGTATGCAATACAAAAATAAATATATTATAGTATAAAATAATTACTCGAAATTATCTCTTTAATTATTTACAATCATTTCTTACTTATACCTAAAGAGAGATTTTCATATTTCATATTCCAGTTTATGTGAAATGAAACTGAATTTTCTTTTACTTCCACATTACGTTAAAAATCCAATTGAATTTCAAAATTCATTTCCACTCTTTTCATTAGGCAGCTCGCCCAACAGCAATTTAGCTATCAGCAGCAGCAGAAGTTGGGCATCTGTAGCCCATCATGGCCATAAATGTATATTCGCGGCATAGGGTTCAATGGGCCTCAATGCCAGTCAAACTACCTCTTTATCGCTCTCTCTCTCTCTCTCCCTCTCTAAGTGTTCTCATGCCCTTGCTCACTCCCTCGCTGCCCTGTTCGCTGTGCATGTGCTGGGCGCTAAGCAGATTAGCAAAGTTTGTAATTACGTTGGTAATTGATTAGGTTCGAACAACAAACTGCTAATAAGATTATTGCAGTCGAGAGCAAACCGAGCTGAAAAAACAACTCCAGCCCACAACAGACTCCCAATCAAATAGAGCAACAACAACAACAACAACAACAATAGCAACAACAGTAACAACAAGCCCTAAAATCGAACACGCAACAAAATTCGAAGCGATTTGTGGCACAAGTTTTGCATGGAGCATCCCGGACGATGTTGCCTCTCGCTTAGCTCTTAGTCGGTTCTCTCTCGCTCTAACTCATTCCCACGCTTGTTTGCACAATTTGCGGCGTAGTGGAGGGGAGCCTGGTGGAGCGCTCTATTGGGCTTGGGGTAAGCTCACGCAAGCCGGAAGAACAACAATCGACCGCCGAAATAACAATGGCTTTGGCGCGTTTGCCAGTTTTGGCATTGGGCGTATTGTTAATGGCATTGCACGCAAACACACACACAAACATACATGCAGAGAGAGAGAGAGAAAGATATATACACACACACAAGACAAACAATTTAGTGGCATTGCAACGTGGGCAAACAATCAGCGCTACGTCTGAGGCGCACACTTGCCACCCCTTGGCTGAGGTTGAAGATGGGGCCAGTCTCACTGGACACCAGTGTGGTGTTTCTTTGCCCGCCAAGCGGAAGCGGAAGTGCATGACCAGCTGCATGGCTGGCTGTGTGTGTGTGTGTGCGTGTGTGATAAATGCATGCCACAACGGCGCAAGGATATCAGTCGTTGTCATTGTCGGCCGCTCAGCTCGGCTCCCGATCGGCTTTCAGTTGCTGATTAAAATCGAGGCCCATTGGCTGCATGTCCTGCCAGCCAGCGCAACCATCGATCACACTCAAAATGACGCTCAAATAACATACACTTACACCCTCACACACACGCACACAAAGTGAATTTGATTTTGAGCGGCAGTCGAGCACAAAGAGAGCAGAAGAAAACGGGGGAGAACAAAAAAAAAAAAAAAAAAAAAAAAAATGAAAAGGATGCAAACCGTTTGGGAATAGCTGCAATTTTGCACGTGAACACGCTCGTCCTTCGCTTTCAGGCTCGTCCTGCTGCGCTTTGCTGCCATATCACTTCCAGTTCACTTGACATATATGCGGCAGCATGTTTGGCCAGGCGGGGGGCTGGCCTGGGCGTGGCAGCATCGGCTTGCATTGCCCGCCATTTTCGCTTCGCTGCCAGCGTTCAGCTGCAGCTCGTGAGTTTTTAACTTGTCTTCTTTTTTTTTCCCCCCTTAGTTTTCTTTTTGTTGCTGTTGTTGGCCCGCTCAATTCCAAATGCATTGCCAATCCCAAATGCTTCATTCTGTGATGGGTATGGACTGTCAATATTCCCGTTCCCCTATATACCTCAACTGGCTGTTGTTGCCGCAGTGTTGGGCAAATCTCGACAGCTAACCCAGTTTTGCGCTTTTTACGGTTGAGCTGCTTCCCATAGTGGAAGACAAACACACAGAATTGTTATGTGGCTTCCGTGTTGCTCTTATGAGTGGCATTTCGTGTTGCCAGTTTTTGAAATCTGTTACCTGTGGCTACGGCAAATATTGTTAATATTGCATATTGATTTGGATAAATGCACTAGGGCGCTGCCATCGGAAGGAAGCTCTCTGCATGGTTAAACATTCGGGCGAAAACGGCTAAAAATATTTATGTATTTATTGAAAATTGATGTACAAAACTGAAAAGTGTAATTGCAGTTGAAGAAAGTGGTTTATATTACAAGAACAGTTTAAAATATTAAAAAATCATTCACGTTCCCTGTTAAATATAATATTTTCTATACAATTCAATTTTAGGTTGAATAGACTGTGTTCTACAATTTTATTTATATTAAACTCTGTTTTATTCTTCTTAAAAAAAAAACTTAAAAAAATAAATAAATAAAATTTTAAAAAATTTGCACCAAAAAAATATTTTTTTAAATTTTGAAAAAATAATATGCCATATGTCAGGGCAATGCCCGCAATTCAACTTTGAATATCTCCCTAAATTTGACAATTTTGTAAGCTATGAAATGTGTATTCTTTACAAATAAAATTACTTTACGAAGCTATCAAGTTTGGTTTTTGCTCAAAAAATCAAAACTTGAGACTTACTTTGATTCTGCATTATTTGGCCCTAACATCAGAACAGAATCTGCAAGCCATAGAAAAACAATTATTTATTTTCTCGGAATTTACAATTCGTAAATTTCGTAAATTTAGAAATTACGAATCCTACTAAGAAAACTTTATTGACCGTAATAGATAGAAGAGATACACACTAAGAAAGGCTTAAAATTACTTCTACTTGTGCTCAGATATATTTAGGAAATAACTGGCAATTAGTTTGTTTGTTTCAACGTTTACTTGGTAATCGAAAGCAGTTTTTATAGAAACATTCTCACAAATGTCTATCTCTCAGTCAACCATATTCAGCTCCTGGACCCACCTGAGATGTCACCTTGGATAGCCAATCAAACCGGAGGCTTTTAAATTTACCAAGCTTTGGTGCTGGGCACAAATTACGTTCAAGTAAATCACATCCGTCCAAGCCGGGCCAATCAAATTTAAATTATGTCAAGACCACAGCAACACTCCTCCCATCACACTTCAATTTTCCCTTTTCTCTTTGGTCCCGGCCCACGGATGTTTTCCAATACTGGTTGCCCGTTGCCCGCATTTCCTGTTTAACATTTTCAAACACAAATTTTATTTACTTTTTGCGGTAAAACTTATTTTGTCGGCCACATTGCCGATTACGCACAAGTAAAAAAAAGTAACAGAAAAACAGAAAAAAAAAAGAAAAATAAATAAATAAAGTGGAAAAACAAAAACAAAAACAAGAGCATTACGAGCAGCCGTCACGCAGCGGAAAAGTCTTGCGGTGAACACTTGCTGTTGATAACGCCGAAAACTTTGTCGCAATTTCAAGTATCTCATTTCGAATTAGACTTTCTTTTTTGTTTTCAGAGGTAGAGATGGGGGCTGGTAAGCAAATTGGGAAAAACAAGTGTGGAATTTAATTTGTCATCGTGTTTTATTCGATTTGGCGTGCAACCATTAAATTGCACCACAGAAATTTGCATTTCATTCACAATTTATTGGCCACAATGTTGCCAAATTGCCAGCATAACGAATTGCAAATTGTGAATGTGAAATCAAATCAAATTCATGTCACAAATATAACTAAAAACTGCATTTTATTATGCCAGCCTGGCCGACACATGCTGAGAAACTCAATTAAAATGGACTTAGTTTAATTTTGCAGCATGCCAAGAGCAAATCAAAAAATTGTTCACTTACTCAAATCAAGCAACGCACACTCATTCGAACTCCTTTTGATTAAAAAACATTTCGGGAAACGCAAAAGGAAAATAAATGATTGCCAAAGCAAAGTTTTAATACACTTAAAAAATATAGTTTTTGTGTATAAAACAATATTTAAATTAAAAATATAGCAACTGCAAATATTTAGTTCAAAAATTTTTCTTTAAAATATTTTAATATTTTTTTTTTATTTTAAAATATTTTGAAATATGTATATTAAAAATAGATATGTACATTCTTACAAAAAAAAAAAAAAAAAAATGTTTTTTAACAAAATTTATTTGTTTAAATAGGTATACAAACATATTTTACCTTTTTGTTTTATATATCCTTCTTTTTGTTTATTTATTTTATTTTATTTTTTTTTTTATATTTTTAGTGCTTAAATTGTATCAGTTTTTTCTGCTTATTATTAAAATATAAATTAGGTATAAGCTTGACTAACTCAATCAGCAAAAGTTTTAAATTTGAAGAATGTTAGATTTATAAAAGAGAAAAACAGATTCCACAAAGCTAGCCTCTTTATTATCCAAAGTCCCAATCAATACTAAATCAAAGCGATTTCAGATATCGATACAGATATAGATACAGATACAGATACAGATACAGATACAGATACAGATACAGATACAGATACAGATACAGATACAGATACAGATACAGATACAGATACAGATACAGATACAGATACAGATACAGATACAGATACAGATACAGATACAGATACAGATACAGATACAGATACAGATACAGATACAGATCAGTCTTTATTTAGTTAATATAAAGTTCCATAATCTATGACATAGCGATGCTACCCACTTGAGGCAGTTCATCAGAGCTGTCTCTGCAGCCTTTATATTAAATGCATTCATCTCTTTCAAAGCCATATCAAATGTGTGTGTGTGAGTGTATGAATTTACAGATGAGCGTCCTGGCCGAATGTGCCACAAAATAGAGACAACTAACAGACAACTTACTAACGACAACACACACACACACAACCACACACACATACACCTTCAACTTATTTCAGCTTAAAACTGTGGTCCTCGTACCGAACATTTTTTGGGTATCCTCGAGTTGAGCTTAAAATGTTGCCCATATTCTCAGCGCCTGTTTGCTTGACGTTCTGACATTTTTGCGGTTCTGTGGTCTCCTTTCTCAGAGTTGTTAAGAAATCAACTTTGCTGGCTTTTGCGGCTGGGCGCACATTTGGCTGTCGTCTGAGTGCGAGTGTGTGTGTGCGTGTGTGTGCGTGTGTGTATGTGTGTGTGGGGAACTGTGAGAGCTTAAAAACTAAATTTTGCTACTAATTGGCGCACTTTTGTTTAGCACAAAACACATACACACACACACACACACATTGATAATTTGGCCTGGCACAAAAGTCTTTCACATGTCTAACAAGCTCAGCAATTAGCTTTGCAACTGTCCCTTAAAATTTGCTAAATGCCAGACAAAGATAAAAATACAAATGAATATGTGGCCTGAGTTATTAAGTTTAGTTCAAAGAGTTATGAAAATTTTTTGTGTGTTTCCAAAGAAATCTAAAAACAAATCAGTTGTTGAAGGTAAATCTTAAAGCGATTTAGTACAAATATAAATTAAATCTCATTCATTTTTAGATAGATAGTAGGATTGATCTTTCTGATCGCGTAGAGTAAAAGTTCAATCTGTATTAAAAAAGAGAAAAAATTCTGAGTATGAATTTTTAGATCTGCAATTACAATAATTACTTTCTCTTATCATTTCTCTTTCTCTCTCTCTCTCTGTCCTTCGAGTTTCTTAAACTAAAATTGAAATAGTCCCTCTCTCTCTACCTATCTCTCTCTCTCATGTGCTCAAATCTAAAAACATAGCTTTTTATTTAAATACCTCAATTCCCACCCAGCTAATTCCTGTTAAAGCATATTTATATTCAGCAGCTGTCAATCAATATATGTATGTATATACATATACATATGTATATACCTATGTATATATAAGCCTCGTCTACATTTTCAATACCCTTTTGGTGTTGTTGTTAGCCAGCTGCGGGCACATGGCCCAAATCAAGTGTACTGATTTGTGCCAGCTAGACTATTAAATTTATGACGTAAGTAAATTGAATTTTAAATTTGAGTATGACAAATGCGTTCCACGCACACGTGCTAACCTGAACAGGAGGATAGCAGGAAGAGGGCGAAGGGATCAGGGAGAGGGGACAGGGGACAGTGGCAGGGGCTGCATAGAAATTGCCTATGCGCGCACAAAAGTCATAAGTCGGCAGTGGAAAAGGCAGCAGCAGCGGCAGCGGCAGCGGCGCAAAAAATTGCCAACAATAAACGTGACTCCAGCGGCATATGTATAGCCGAAATGTGTGTGGGTGTGTGAGGGAGTGTGCGTGGGTGTGTGTGTGTGTGTGACACGCCTTTTGCACCGTCAAAGTGTTGACGCAATGACTAACTGAAACAGCCAGGCTGGCGAAGCGGGCGGTCGGACGGACGGACAGACTGACGCACTGACTGATTGAGTGAATTTGAGATTGAATGACAGGCAAAGGCAGGGTATACGCCGGGTGGGTGGGGCCGGTTACATCTATGTAGCTGGCAGCGAATCAAAATCAGCACAAACTGTAATAGAAACGACAAATACGTGCGCAACACCAGCAGCAACAACAACAACAACAACAACTAGAGCAACTGCGAGCCAAAACAAAAATTGATGTGACAGTAAATTTAACGGAAAGTGCCTCATCAACACGACGCCATATTGCAACTGACTGTAGGGGGCGTGGCAGTTGCTACCTTTTCATTTTTTTTCTTTTTCACTCAGATGTAACAAATTGTCGCGTTCTTTTGCCAGCCTGCTCAATTATTGTGAAAATCAAATTGCAAAAAGATTTTCTATTAGAGAGCAAACAACATGCTAAACAACAAAGCGCAAGGGGCGGGGCAGGGGGCGGTTTGGAGGCAGATTTGAATTTGAAAATTCAGCACACGTTTCCGTTGTCGATTTTCAGTTTGTTTTTTTTTTTGTTTGGGGTTTTTCGGTTTTTTCTTTTGTTTTGTTGGCCAATGGAGTCAAATGTAGCGTTAACTTGGCGTCTCTGACAAATCAGAGAAAATCTGAAAATCAAATTACCAAAAACATACACCTCCCACAGGAGAGCCCGGCTGCCGGGGATGCGACAAGAAAAATAAAAAGAAACGAACAGAAATCCACGTGTCATGCTGCACTTGAGACTGGGCGCAGTCAACTGACTGTTCGTCTTTCTCACTCTCTCACTCCCTCTCTTTCTCTCTCTCTTTTGCTCTCTGCGGCGTTGGGCTGCTGTCATTGTTTTCGACAGCAATTTGGATCTGCTGGGGTGTGCTGAGACTGGAGGGGGAGAGAGAGATGGGGCCGTCAGCAGGAGTCGGCTATGCGGGTGCACACATTGACATTGTCTGCTGCGGCGACTTTTAGTTCTCAAATCAAAAACGTATCAAATAAAAGATTGCTCGTATGCTCCATAGCATACTTTTGTGCGCACTCAACACGTGCCCAGCTGTCCCCACTCCAGATCACGCTCCCGCTCCCGCTTCCGCTCCCGACTCCTGCTCCAAGTTGGCAGCCCATGTGAATGTGATGATTACGTACAGCTGATGTGCTCTGCTGTTACTGCTGCTGTCAGCAGTTCCATGTCCAGGTCCAGCGAATGCGACATTTTTCGAGTGCTGCTGCTGCTGCTGTTGCTGTTGCTGCTTAGCCACTTGGGAGTTTTGAGTTGAAGTTCGAGACGCTGACGAGGCGACGATGACACAACGGGTACCGTGACACACACACACATACACACACACACACACAAACACATACACAATGTGAGATTTGAACAAAAGAAGCTGGCGCTACAATTCGCTAGAATAAATATAGGAAAACAGCGACAACTGTTTTGCAGCACTTCAACATTGAAAATTCTATTTACAAGTGCAAACAATGTGTGAACAGATCTTTTTTGTTTGATTTAACAGCAAAATTTCAGGAAATTTTATTTTTTATTTTATACTATATAGGTGCATGGAGAAGTGGAAGCTATAGAGAAATCTGAATTCTTGGAACTGAATAGAAAGAGAAGAGATGTATCTTAAAGATATTAGGTGCAGCCATATTGTAAACGAGGAAAATATGAAAAGTAAGCAACTTTAACTTTAAAGTACAAGTTTAAGGTGCTCTAGTCTGACTGGCAGAAAGAGAGAACCCTGCACAGAACTGCTTTTTCAATTTTTAAATCATTTGGTTATTATAAAGTAATGAGTAATCATTTTTGTAAGATCAGTATTTGAGTTTTAGGCGCGAGAAGGTCGCTCTCTCTTTGTTAGCTCCATGCGCTTCCTGCGCTCCTACTTATTAAATATAGCATCACTCAGTTGAAAGTCTAGGGGGTCCAAAGTTGTTATCATGTTTATGAATCCAAATAAATCAGGGAAAGAAAGAGAGAGAAAGTTGCTTTCATATCTAAGCATAGTCTATGTACATACATATGTACATATATAATATATATATACATACATATGTACATACAAACATACATATATACATATGTATATGGCAGGCAACTTTGAGCTGATTTACTGTTGGAAATAAATTTGTAAATAATTATTGTTAAAGCACAAGTCTACAAATTATCATACGTTTTTTGCGAAATTTGCTGGAGGAGGGGCATATATCCAAAATCCACAATCCAAAGTACTCCAAAAGTTTTGTAAAAGGCTTTTTTCAATTTTATTTTAATTATTTACACTCTGCTCTGTCGCTAATTCACTTTACTTCTTGAAATCGAATAATCTTCTTCTTCTCTTAATGACATTCTAGTGAATATCGATGGCAATGTTGTGGAGTATCGATAGCATTATTGTTTTGTATCGATAGTTAGCTATAGTGCTATTCCCTTCACTTCTTATTGGGCTGCTAGAATTTGTATTTACCACGCAATTGAAATCCCTATTCAAGTTGTGCTTAAAAAATCAAAATATTGATTTTTATTCATATGAAAATGGGTTGGTATGAACGTAAGTAACATTATATATTGCATTTGATTTACAGAAATATATATGTAATTAAAAATTGCAGCCTCTAGCTTTTGTGAAGATCAAAGATCGCCGCGTTCAAATCGATGGAAAGACGAACCAACGAACTTGGATATATGCATCTACTCAGTACGTCGTCAAGAAATCTGTCATGCCTCCCTATATATACCTGGATTTACTATTTGCAAAAGAACTTACAAAGAAAGACAGAAGAATTAAAATAATTTGTTTTTCTATAGATGGTAAAACACTCTTTCAACCGTGAATAAAATACAAATAGGGTTATTTAAATTTTCTGTCATGCTTTACCAAATTAGCAATATTTTAATTCAAACTATTTACCTAGTCAAAGCTGCAGCAAAGCTAATTAAATAACCCAAATTTTGAATGTCAATGCATATACATAATTAACCCACATACGTGAAGCCAAAACACACAGCGCAACAACAACAACAACAACCGAGCTAGTAACAACAACTTGAAGCTCTTAGCTCACGGCGCTCACCTGGTGGCAGATCGCTTGGTGTTGAATGTGTGAAAGTGCGCTTGCATAATTTCATTAAAATAACTGTCAAAAATTTCACGTATGCCAGACACTCGCACACAGAGTCGCTAAGCCTGCAGCTAACATGAATACACTCACACAGTCAGACACACTCACTCACACTCACACACACACACACGCACACACGCACACGCACACCATCGCACGTTGAAAACCAACGAAATGCTAAACGCCTCGAATTGAAACGCGTATTTGGCAGCCTCCGCTTCTGCGGCGCAGCTGTCAATAGGAATTCTGCAGGTGTCAAAAATATTTCAGGCATGCCTGTGTCTGTCTCTCTGTATTAGTATGTGTGTGCGTGTGCGTGCGTGTGTGTGTGAAAATTGGCATAAATTGCTTTAGGGCCTTGTGGCTTACAGCTCTCCGGCCTTCCTTCTCTTTCTATCTCTCTCTTCTCTGTATATTTCACTCTGTCAGTGTGTGTGAAATTAATTTTCATTATTGGATTGCGCGACTTAGACATCATTATCATGTTCTTATCGACATCGACACACACGCCACAAATTTTTGCTGCTCATGTGGCGCCTAATCGCTCAGAAAGCGCTCAACATTTGCCACAAAGCCCACGGAACTGACAATCGATTTAGCGATTTAAAGAATGTGTTCAGAGCATGAATTTGTGAGTTGGAATTGTGGCAAGATTTTACAAACAAATATTAAATTAAATAGTAATTTCAAATTGAATCTGAATTTCTGCTCAATTGGTTTATGAACCTAACTAAAAATATTGTATATTAAATATGCATAGAGAAAATGACTTGTTTATTAAATAATTTGGACAAAGCATATATCTTTTAATAAATTTAATTGAGCATAAATATAATCAATTCAGTTTAAATCAAAATTTAATTTTATTTATTTTTTAATAAATTTAATTGAGCACAAATATAATAAATTTAGTTTAAATCAAAATTTAATTTCATATAGTTTTGCCATCAAACAAATTGGGCCATAGTCAGTTAATTCTCATTAAATCGTTTGGGCTTGCTTAAGCAAAGCAAATTGAAGTGATAGATATCACAGTTGATTCTTTGCTGGAGCCAAATAGTCATCGTCGTCTCGAGCCCAACAATTCAATTACAATGCTATGGGCTGTCATAAAGGAAATTCAATAGCAAGACTCCAGCATTGTGGTCTGGGCATAGTTTGAACGAATGTCTCTTTGGCAGGAGTAACAGAGCCAAACCATTTTATGGTTACCCGAATGCTACAGAGATAATGAAGATGAAGCCCCAGGCACAGTCTCCCTCTCTCTCTCACACACACACACACACACACACACCTACACACATAGCTCTGTGTGTGTTCTCGTAGCCAAATAATTTTGTGGAAGCCACAAAACTAACCAAGCACATAATTTGTGAAAATTGAATTGAATCTCAATGAATATGAATATGCCTCCTCCATCCAGCCTCCATCTCTCTTGACAGATCTACGACTGGCACAAATTGCAAATAATTTGGTAGAATTTAATTTGATTTGAAGTCAGCTCGAGACTCACGTCGAAAGTTGAGAGTCGAAATTTTCGGGGCTCGTTTGCGCTTCATTGGCAGCTTAATTGCAAAGTTGTATATCAAAGTCTTTGGCGGCCAAGTAACCAAAACGAATTGAAATCGAATCACGTTGCCGGCCGCAACACAACCAACAACCAACAACCACCAACGAACAACCAAACAACCACTTCAACAAAATGTCAAGTGAAAAACCATTCAAATCTTTGGCCGCACTCAGGTCGCTGTCGAAATGAAATGAAAAACGAAAGAAAAGGAAAAAGTTTTTCTAAATCAACGCCACGCACCTTTTTGAAAAGGTAGCGAAACGTGAGTTGACTTGCCAATGACAGACAGCGAAACGTGAAACGAGAAGCGAGAAATCGAAAGCGACACTGAGAACTACTCGGCTACAGCTCGAGAGAACTCGCAGAACTTGGCGAACTTTGGAGAAGAACTCGGTTAACTTGGGACGGGGACAAACCCAACTTGAGCGCGCTTTGGTCGCAAACATTTTCGTTTAATGAGACCAATAAAAGCCTCTGGGCTGAAACCCAGATCCTCTGCCAATGTGCCGCAGTCAGTGCCGATGCCAGTGCCTGCGCCTGGGTCTGCGCCTGGGTCTCCTGGCGAAATCAAAAGTTTTTGCAAATTGCATTTGTAATGGCAGCGACGCTTAAATCTTTTATGAGCTCCATACTTAAGTATATTACGGACTAAAGCGAAGCGAGGAGCAGCGTCAAGCAGAACGGAAATGAAATTGAAAGCGCACGCACGTGTTTAAGACGTTAAAACCCTTTCCTCTAATTGTCCGCCTGGGACAGTTTTCAGCACAAATGTAAGGCACGGTCCGCCCCGCCCATCAAGTAAAATCAAGTCAAGTACAGTTAAGTGTGGAGTTATTTAAGTTTTAATGCCAAATTGATCGGAAAATAAGCAAACAATTGTTATGCAACTTTATGTCAAAGTATTTGAATAATTGGGCCTCGAGAGTTTTGCAGCAATGCGAAGATTAATAGGAACTTTTTAGGGTTATTCTGAATGCTTTATGATTATATAAATATTTGAGATATATTCGTGGATATGTTGAGACAATATATAAATTAAGAAAATTTAGGCTAAGTGGATTTATGAAGGGTTCTGTTAAAGATGACATTACTTTATGAATATTCAAATAATTAGAGATGGAGACTTTTTGTTACAATATGCACATATTTATTTCAGTTCCGATATTATGAAGGGCTGATATTTAAAGGGTCGATATGTTAGAGTTGCCCCACAAAATTTTTATTGAACTTTCATATACTTGATATATAAATGTATTGAATACTCTACATTTATATTTGAAATATTTGGCGAGGTCAATTTGATCGCCTTCCAATATTATTAAATAATTATATTACTGCTCGCCAAGTGCTTTTAAAGACTGCCCACTTCAAGTTGCGCTTTTATCGTCTATCGAAATCAAAGTGACCCAGTTTAAAGGGCCCCACTAGCCATCTCGCTCTTACTTAGCAACTCCAGGAACTACATGCTATCTTTGTCTCGCTTTTGCTCAAATCAAATATCGTGCAACTAAAACTGAAAGTCATTTGGTTAATAAAATTAAAATATATATTTTATTATATAACATAGCAAATCGTATCACTATACAATACATTTGCTGTTTAATTTTATCTCTAAATATCAGAGTAGGCCATAACTTGAAAATCAACTTGAATTTAATTGAAATGCCATGCGAATAACTCTGAGAGTTTCTAAACGATTGAAAAGGTGCGTAGTTTCTATAAAATAGTTTTACAAATAATTAGCATATAAACTATTTAAATAATTTAGATCTCGATCTTAATCTCGTTTGTGAGCATGTCGCACACCGTGTTACTTGTGCATCCGAAGAAGAGCCCTCATACGCGCACATACAGCGAGTTCGAGACCGTTCAGAATTGCTTGGAGGCTATCTGCAATATTTATGAGGAGCACCTGAAGCGTAAATTCCCCGATATGCCCACAATAACGTACGATATTCAGCAACTGTTCGACTTCATCGACTCCTTTGTGGACATTTGCTGTCTGGTGTATCAGAAGAGCACGAACAGCTATGCGCCATGCAGTAGGGAATGGATCAAGGACAAGATCTATGAAAAGTTTCGAGATGTTGCAATAAATAAGTAAAGTTTGTGATCAAATAAAATATACAATTATCTCATTCTGATGAGAAAATTCAAATGCTAATTAATTGTGTCTCAGCAAAGAAAAGCAAATCAGACACAAACAAGCAACAGGAAAAAAAAAACAACTAATTAATCATCAGCAACAAGAGAAGAGCATTAAGTAGAATCGCCGCTCGGGGAGTTGGCAACAGTAAAAAGTAATACACTTAAACTCAAATTTGTCAAAAGCATAACATTACAGAATACAAGCAGATGAACAAGCTACAAAAAAAAGCGACAACAAATACAAGTGCCGCAAAGGGGTGCAACAAAATTGGCATAGAATGGGTAGAGAGAGACAGGGAGAGAGAGAAAGAGTAGAGCGGCAAATACAAATGATCGCTCATAAAAAGTGACACATTTTGGCGCAGCAGCCAAAGGTAGCCAAAGGGACACCAAAAAAGGATGTTAAAGTGTGGCAGAAAATAAAGGGCGGGCAGAGAGGTCTGGAAAAACAAAATGTCGCTTTTCGTCGCATCTGTCATTCGGTTATATTGGTAATTTGTTTCAATCAAAGGTTTAGCAGCAAATGGGCGTTGGCGGGGGCGTCTCTGTGTGTGTGTGGGTGTGTGTGTATTTGTGTCTGTCTGCAGTTATGCGCCATATCAAATCACTCAAAGTGTTGCAAAGACAACGCCAGACAATAGCACAGATGCCCAGCCAGCCAGCCAGACAGTCAGACGTCGGAGTTTATTGCCAAATGGTTATCATATTGCTTATAGATTTTGCAACAGGAGCCAACTGACATTGATTGATCAATATGAGAGCCGCAGTTACCAAACCGTCAGTTACCTGCCTTTATCTCTTTTATATCTATTTTTACTTTTTTTCTTTTCTTTTTTTTTGTCAATTCTTGTTCGAATGACAGAGTTGTATAAAGGTGTGTGTGTGTGTGTGCCAGTTGTTTGTGGGCTACGTCTGCAGCTGCGTTTCAAGTGATTTTTGTTTATGATTAATCACTATGTGCCGCCTGCTGGGGCAACAGTTGGTAGATGAAGAACTTTTGCCAAAATAATATAACTTGAGCTTTATCGCGCACAGTTGCCAAATGCCAACGCCAAAATAACAGCAACAAGAACAACAACAACAACAATAACAACAACAACAACAACAACAACAACAGCAACAACTACAAAGCAAATTAAAAAATATTTAGGCAGCTGCGGCGAGCACTCGAAATTTACGCAGTGCAAACTTATATTTTATGATTTTGATTGCGAGCATTGCGGAGTGCCGAAAACACCAGCCCCAAAAAGTAGGCAACGAAAAATATAAAGCGTTCGCCCAGCTGTACTCTGCATGCACAGTGGGTTGGAACTGTGATATTCTGTTATAAAATTTTAATTTGTATATTCCCAAATATTGAGGCTGAAATTTTAAATTTAGCTATGGTAAACCAGTGTCATTTATATATATGACTAGATATGACTTAAGCTCATATACTTAAAATATCAAACTTAAAAAAACGAGAAATTTGAAAATTAAAGATCCGACAGAAAATATAGAAATTCTTAACCACATTTGAGAAATAAAAAATTTGTTCGATTTCATTCAAAAGATAAATAAAATAAATTAAAAAAAAAAGGAAAATTAAAATTCATGAAAGAATAAAATTTTCTGACTTAAAACAAGATAATAATAATAATAATAATAATAATAATAATAATAGTAATAATAATACTAGTTTTACAACTAAAAAGATATAAAATAATAAATATATTCTTCTGTTTCGATAATATTTTTTTTTTTTTTGAGGCAGCTGTTGACAGACAGCAAATAAATAAAATAATTAAAAAAAAAAAAAGAATTAAATTAAAATTCATGAAAGAATAAAATTTTCTGAATTAAAACAAGATAATAATAATACAAGTTTTACAACAAAAAAGATATAAAATAATAAATATATTCTTCTGTTTCGATAATAATTTTTTTTTGAGGCAGCTGTTGACACTGTTATAAGAGGAATATATTCTTGGACTGAGAAAGTTGCGATACCAACACTCTATCATATACTTGCATTATATTATAAGAATTTGTGAAGCTGAAATTTTGAATACAAATAATCTACTTTTATGAAATTGTGCTCGCATTTTGTTGAATCTTGACCACAGTGCAGGGAAAAGTATTTGCGTCTGGCCTGTTATAAAAGTTTCGCCAGCTTTGGCGTGTGAATTTGTGTGCGTATGAGTTTGCAGTGGAACAGCCTGTAATAATCAAATATTCCAGAAATACTTAACAACAGAAAATCGCCAATGTAAAGAGAGAGTGTAAGAGAAGAGAAACTAAAAGTTCGTTCCAAATATGATCAGATAAGCGTGTATCCTCTATTGGAAATGATGCATATAATAATAAAACATATAATAAAAAAATATTAAAAAAATAAAAATTTTAGTTCATTCACAAGCTTTCATTGGCGAAATGGTGAAGAAGAAGATTTCTGTTTGTTTGCGCTGCGCAATTCAAATGTCTATTGCATTTTGATAACAGCAAATTGACGGCAATTCTCGCAAACACTAACAGAGATACAACCCACACACACACACACACACACACATTCAGTGCTTTCAATTTGACTTCGAATACAAATACAAGCACATTTGGCACAGCTGTTGCTACGCATATCTTTCGAATATGTTAGCCAAAAAATATAAATATTTTCGTATTATTTATGCGGCATTCTTATGCTCATTTCTCTCTGCATGTCTTTCACATAATTTAAAAACCAAATTGTTTTCCAATTGGGGAGGGAGGAAGAAGAATAGGCAACGACAATTACGAACACTTTAAGGACAACTGGCAACAGGCATTGAGCAAATATTTTTGCAGCCCAACATATTTTGTAATTTTCTAGACATTTTATGCGATTTGTTGTTGTTGCTGTGTGTTGAATGAAAGGACGACCCGAACAATTTGGTGTAATTTAATTAAATGAACACAGCAGCAGACCAAAAGCAGCGGGCAGCCCCTGGCAGCACTGGCCAGTCCCACAGACAGTCTAAACTTGAGTGTGGGGTGGGGCTGGGAGGGGGTCAAGCGGTGGCCTTAGGTCCTCGGCCAGGTCCTGGCCATTCACAATGCATTGTTCACTGACTGAGGGGTGCTCAAAATGACAAAAGTTAATGCCTAGCAACGTCGAACGTTGAGAGCGAACAAAGGCCAGCAGCAGCAGCAAAAGCAACAACTGCTATTAGTAGGCAGCCAGCCAAAACCCAAATGAAAAATAATAAAAAGGCAATGACGATGACGACGACGATGATGCTGACGTTCATGTTGATAGCAAACCAAAAGTGAAAAAATGAAGAAAAAATAAAGAAATGAGAATCGAGTAGAATGGCAATGCCAAAGGAAAGCAGTGAAAGAGAGCGCAAGCCATGCAGGACACCTGCTGATTAAGATCACAAATTGAAAATCATGCCAGGCGCCGACAGGACACGCTTGACTGTTGGCAGCTGCTGTCAGCTGCCCTGGGCCCGTGCCCAAGCCAACCTGACAAACGAAAGCCAACAAAAAGAAAATAAAATAAAATAAGGAAGAGGGAAAACACTAAACATTTGTGTTATTTTCATTAGTGCCAGGCGCAAGACAAGTTCAATCAATGCCTCAACTTTGGAATTTTCGAATTAAGCTAATCGAAGAACGCAGCACACACGCACACACACACACACACACACAGATACACAGACACATAGTTTTTTTAGTAAATGAGAGCTGGAACTAGCTGCAGGCTGAAGCAGAGCTAAATAATTCGAAAAATTTATATGAGAACTTTTTATTGACTTAGTAGTTGAAGGTGAACCTTGATAAATAAATTGAGTTTTGGTAAACGAATTGAAGATACACTGCAAACATAATTTATCTAATTTTAAAATGGAAATAAGAATTGACATAAATCTTCTGCAAGTAAATCTCATTGCCCAACTTCAAACTTCAATTACATAACTTTAATAGTGCATTTATTGTTGTTGTTGTTCACTTTCATTACACGTTGTAATGTTCATGCCCCAGAGGTAATTGTCCTGACAACGGCAGCGGTTGACAGCCGTACAGAAGGACAAACGGAAGAATCAGACAGCTGGACAGTTGTGCCCAGGGCCGAGGCAGAAGCGAAGGAAACAAAAGTCAAAGCGTTAATGAAACTGAAATCAATAAAAAGTGAAACACACAAAATATATGTATATACACACACACTTACGCATGTTTATATACACATAGCTATATACAAAACACGCGCGTAAATTGTTTACATCAAAGCGACCCAATGATCGATTGGAATTCGACTGAGACTTTAATAAACTGCTGGCCACTGCGCGTGTTTCTATATATTGCAATACCCTGTATCGATAGTAAAAAGAGAGGTTTATATGAAAGGCAGTAATGCTGTAAGAAATGGTGAATTGATAATAGAAGGTACAAATAAAAAAGAATATGATATTGAAATTATTTAATTTAATAAAAACATAATCCATATTGACAGACTATATAATTATTAATATATATAAATATATAATTTTTGTATATATAATAGAAATATTTATTATAAATATGTAGCTGCAAATATATGTACATGAAAATTATTTTAAAAATATACAATTATTTAACATACATATATATATATTTTGTAATAGATAGCTAGAAATATTAATGAAAAATATAAATACTAAAAATGCTTTTAAAATAACATATAAATTTAATAATAATAATTTTAATTAATATATATAATAATTATAATAATTATTATTTATATTATTTTTTAAATTTGTATTTCATATGTTTCAATATTTGAATAATTTCCAAACATACATAAAGTATGAAAACTTAATTTACAGGATATCTTATAGTCTCAACACTATCATTTATAAAACTTATATTCTGATATTTTAAAAATCCATATGAATGCAGCGTAATGAAGTGTTGAAATTTTGACTTTATTCGCAGGCAGCCACAAATTGAATTTTGCGACTAAATTAAATTTGAGCTGGAGCAAATTTTTAACAGAATGGCACTAAATGTTGACAGAGTGAAAACGAGAGAGAGATAGATAGAGAGAGTGAGAGAGAGAGAGAGATACATATATGAAGAGTTGGTTAACTGTTGGTTTGCCACATGTGTCGTCAAGTTTATGTGGCCGAAAACTTGCCAACTCAAAACTTTCTTAATTGTCTGATTGAATTGATGATTTAATAACTTTAATTTAATTTGAGAGTAGTCCAAGTGTGTGTGTGTGTGTGTGTTTTTGTGTACGTTCGAAGTTCTCTAGAGCTGCGTGCTTAAAAGTTTTTTGAGCTTTGGTTTTCATTTGGCTTGGTTTGTGCTAAGTTTCTAAACTGTGCAAGTGCCAAAAGCCAAAGATTTGTCAATGCAATTATTGAAGTTGGAACTTGCAGCAGGAGTAGGAGCAGCAGCAGCAGCAGCAGCAGCTGTTGCTGGCTACGTAAAAAAGGTGTCGATCCTTCTCTGCTGCAATGAATCAAAAAAGTAAAATCAATTCTTGTGCCCTTCACTGCAGCAGAGATGGACATGGGTCGGACCATTAATCCAGAGTCGGCTACAGAAAATAGAAGGCGAGAACATTGATGTGGACAATGCCACAATGCGATTGCGGTCAGAGCTGGACAAGGCTCAACTCGAATGTTGAGCCGCCTTTTGGCTTTGCCTTCGCCGGCCTGGGCCGCTGCCGCATCCGTTTCCGGCTCGCAGCGTAACTAAAACACAAAAGCTTCCTACAGCAGGTCCTTGTTGTCCTTGTCCTGCACTTAAGAGCAGCAACAATGGCCAAAAGCACAAAAAAACCGACAACGGCAACGGCAACCCGAATCGAAAATCCCAAAGAAAAACAGTAAATACACGCAAAGTTCTTTAGCCTTGGGTGGGCATTGGGGTTCCTTCATTTATCCTAGATTGAGAACGTAGTGCAGCTGCTGCTTCTACTGCTGTTGCCTCTGCTGCTGTGGCAAGTGTATCAGATTGTGGCCAAAAAACTTGCAAAGCAAAGTTTTTGGCAGCTAATTAATTAAGTTCTTTTGCAATTGCCTTTTGGGGCCAAGTTCAATGGTCGTGAAAAGGCATTTTCCTCTTTGCTGCTCGGTGCTGGCTGCTGGCTGCTGGCAGCTGGAAATTGCATTACCGTTTCGCTGCGCGACTTATTAACACGGCCTGGCCAATGTCAACAAATTGCATTATTGGCGCAATAAAAGCGACACGCACACACACACACACACACACACATGCGTAGTATTGAGAATAAACACAGGCAAACAACCCTCTGAAGTGCGCGCGTATTTTAAATGTTATTGAAAGTCGCCCCTGCAGACAATGTAAATATATGTATATACCCTGCAGCCTTTACAGATGATTCTTATGGCCATGAACACGACTCCAAAAAGAGAGTTGGGCCAGGGCAGACAGAGGCTACAAGGCAGAGGCTACAAGGCCAAAAAAGGATTGCTTCTAAAATATCTTCTGTATTTTCCAGGGACTTGCGTTCCTTGTTAAGAGTTATGAATTTAAAAAAAAAATTGAGGCACAAAAAATCATTCAAGAAGAGTGGGGAAAATAGACATAATTTTTTTTTTTTTTTTTTGCCGCAAACGCAACAACAAGATAAACTTTTATTTGCAACTTTTTTTGTTTAAATCTTTTTTTAATTATTAGAATTAATTTTTATTGATAACAATAAACAATAATTATTGCACATTAAATTTTATATGCAAATCAAATCATAACTTTTATTTTCAATTTGTATTATAAAATTTTTAAATAAAAGATATTTGATTTTTATTATAAAAATTTTAATCGTTACGGTCCCTGGTAATTTCAATCTGCACTTTATCATTATTATAAGTTCGAGGGTAGTTCGAAACGTGTTTGACTTCGTATAAAAAAATGCCTATCTCTATCCTTTATCTCTTCGATAAGCTCCCATAGTTTAGTTCATAATTTCTAGGCAGTTCATCTCTTTTTCTTTACCCCTCTTCCTCTTTATCTCTCCCTCATAAATACCCATTTTATTTACTTACACATCTCTCCGTTTTACAGGGTATATTGACATGCATACTGTCATGTTCGATTTGGTCCATTGCTGGACTGCAACTTCAATGTCGTTGTCACTGGCTGCGCACGCTTCAGGTGTTAATGATTTAATTTCGTTTCGTGTACAGGAAAATTTCATTACTGTTGACAATGGCACAACACACCCTCAAAGAGTGTGTCTGTGAGTGCAGGTATGTGTGTGTGTGTGTGTGTGAGTGTGTGTGAGTGTCTGCTGCGAGTGTGTGGTTAAATGATAAGAATTAATCATGTTCGAGGGTGTTGTGTTTCAAGCATATAACATTATCGAAACTCGAAAGCTGCATTTAAAAGTATTTAATTTACCCTTTTATCAATTGAAAGAATCACTGAAAATTCGCAAAAATATCAGTGTATAAAATCATTGTTGTTATTGTTGTTATTTAAATATTATCAGATACGGGTTCATTAACATTCACAAAGGGAAATTTTTGTGAAATAACTGAGGTACTGTGAATGCTGTGAATGTTTTTTAATTTAACGCCAGAATAAAAGAATTTAAATTAAAATAATTTTGTTTGTTTTTATTTGTGTGAATAAATGTATTATTTTATATTAATATATTATATTAATAATAATATAACTTTTTTAAATTAAAAGTAAAATGAATGTGTTAGGCTTTGAGTATAAAACTTATAAAATATATATTAAATATTCCTAAGTAATTTAATCAGCTTTGCTTTATTATATTTTCAATGATTTTGAAGACTTAAAAAACACTCAACTGATTGCCTAATGTTCACAATAATTGCTAATGAATATTCAGTTGAATGGATTCAATAATTGCACAGGTTTAATGCCATAATTAAATAAATAAATATATATATACAACAGTCAGCTGAAGGCATATTCGCGCGTCCAATTAAATTGGTTTATTGAAATATGATAAACAGTGAAAGGCAAACAAAGAGTATGCAAAATGTGTTACTTAACCAGGAGGGAAGCGACAACAGCACAGCTACAGCAACAATATCAACTTTTGATACCGCTGATAAATATTAATGCCAAGCAAAGTGTTCACTGAGCCGCACTGCGGCCAAAGGACTTTGTCGAACTGTCCAAGTCCGGGCTGCCATGGGCAAGTCCTTGCGCCCCTGGGCGTAGGCTTTGGGCATTGGGCATTGGGCTGTGGGCTGTGGGCTGTGAGCAGTGGGCAGTGGGCATGGCACTGGCTGCACAATTCAGACGGCATTAATATTCATTTCCATAGCTACAATAACACAGGGCGAGAGCGCTACAGGCCACAGGAGTCGGCTGCCATAAAGACAACAAAAAAGAAAACAGGAACCAGAAGCTGGCTGCTGCAACAGCTATAGAAAGAGGAGCAGCATATATACAGCATATATACACTCATTGTCAGCTACCGTTGTCTGTCGGGCTGTCTGTGTGTGTGGGTGTGTGTGTGTGTGTGTCAAAGGAATTGTTGAGCCAGGAGAAGCCATTGTAAGCGTGGGGCAGCAAGTGCTCTTTGACATTCATTTAATTGAGTCGCTCGCCAGTCGCCAGCTGTGCGCTGCGAGCAACCGTTTTTGATTTTGCATTTCAAATCAAGCAAAACGAATCAACAATCAAATTCACTTTACACTTTTCGTATATTAATTAAATTTTCAAATGGAATTTAAAGTCTTATGCAACAGGCAACTGCAAATTGTATTGAAATTGTGTGTCCATGCTCATGCAGGGCCTGCAGGCGATATCCTCTCTTTGTCCTTAAAGGCATTTTCATTTTATTATTATTATCGCTTTGGCATAATTCCCAAATGCGGCATCGAAGTCAAGGCGGGCCAAAATGAGCCAAAACGAACATCAGCCTGGCAGACAATGAGGCACAACCTTTACTTGGGGCAAGAAAGGGGCATGGCGGAGGGCGGGCTGAATGGGGGACAAGCTGGCTGCCAACTTGCGGCAGTTAAGACAACGGTGTGAAAAATGAAATTATAGGCAAAGCGACAGGCTGGCAGCGATATGACGCAGCACTGAAAGAAATATATGAGTAAGTAAAAATAAAAGTCATATTTATTTAAATATAGTACAGGTTCTACACTTAATACACAAAATAAATAAAATAAAAATAAATATTTATTTAAAACTATATTTTGATAAATTTAAATAAAACTTGAGCCGAGTTAACCTAATAAAATATTTTATAAATATTTTGATAAATTTAAATAAAATACAGACCAAAGCTAAACTCCAACTTGAAAACATTGAGCAGAAGTTGACATAATATTTAAAAAAATATATAAAAAAGAACAAAACTTAAACTTCAAGCTCAAATACATAAAATAAAAAAAATAAAAAACAATAAATAAATAAAATTAAAATAAATATTTATTTAAAACTATATTTTGATAAATTTAAAAAAAACTTGAGCCGAGTTAACCTAATAAAATATTTTATAAATATTTTGATAAATTTAAATAAAATACAGACCAAAGTTAAACTCCAACTTGAAAACATTGAGCAAAAGTTCACATAATATTAAAAAAATATATATATTATATTTTACAGAACCAAACTTAAACTTCAAACTCAAATACATTAACAGCAGAAGCTCTAGCCGTGTATTGCCATGACCGCCTGGCCAAGTTATCCCAAAGTATGGCATCATCTTTGTCTCGAGCGTCGAACGCATGACAGACGACAATACATCTTAGGCGCATTTTAATTTCATGCTCAGCTTGGCTCGGCTCGGTGCGGCTGCGTCCCTCATCGGCTGCGCCCTCGTCTAGAGATCCGGCTGTCTAGAGATCCGAGCTCCGTTTGATTGTTGCTGCGTAATGACATTTAATGTCCAAGGCCCATATAATTGAGTCAGGGGGCCGAGCTGTGAGGCATTCGCAGTTAGTGCGCAATTCATGCGCGACTGCACAGCAGTTAAATTGTGTCGTCTTCGGCTCTTGCATTTGTGTATCTTCAGCTACAGTATATATTTATGTGTGCGTAGCTGTTGCTTGGCCATTTGTTTCGTATTTGGAGCGGCTGGCCATAATTTATGGCCCAAAGTGCAGCGCAACGGCGGCTTGAGGCCGTGTTTAATTGTGCGACCACATTATGGGCACGTGCAGAAGGCATATGCCACAAGCTAACAAAAATCTGATTTACCTCAATACCTGTGGCCAACGGATTTTATGTTGCATGACTTTCGGCTATGGCTGATGATTTAGGCACTCGGCGCTGGCCATTTACTGGCTAATAATGGCCGAAAGGAGGCTAACGAAAAGCATTCGCAATGTGCAAATAAATGAAATAATGAATGAAATAAATTTCGAGCAAAAGCAGGCGAACAATGTCAATACTAAGGCCATAAACTGTTGTAAACAGATGTGGCCAGGGAGTGCTTGAAAAATGGCTTTAAGAGATATAAGAAAAATATAAGAAAAATGTCTAAGAAGCAGATTTTTTTGTTATTCTTTTATTAATCAGATTTTAGATAAACTTTAACATGAACCAGGAATCGACAGAGGAATTTAAAAGAAACTTAAAATAAAATTGAATAGACTTTTCTGCTTCTCTTTCATTCAATTCTCGTCAACGTAAATTTTGAACTGAAGCCAATGCAATTTCCTCTCTGATTGGCATGTGAAGTCAACTGTTTGACGAATGCTGTGGGCCAAATGCATTTAATTTAGTTAACACTGCCAAAGCTTATAGCTAATATATTTTCGTTATATTCTGAAGACTCAGGCACAGTCGAAAGCCAAACTAGACAGCCGCCAAAAACAGGCAACTCTAGCTAAACAAGCTCTTGGCACTTGACTATTGCTAGAGTTGAAGTCCCTTAAAGCGAATTCCACGTAATTCAAAGCGGCTGCCAGCAACATGCGTTTTCGAACGCGTTGCAGATAGACAATGAACTGGCCGCAGGCCAACAACAACAACAACAACAGCAACAGCAGCAGCAGCAACAACAATAGCAACAACATCAATGCAGCACCTTTGGCTGGCTGCTAAGCAACAAGCGTGAAAGGAGCTAAGCACGGCAGCCAGGATAATGCATTTGATCTAAAAGCAAGGCAAATGGCAGCGAGGGCACTCCGAGGAGCTGAGTAGAGCCCAGGAAATTAATTACGAGTCACGTTGCAGACAATGCAAGCAGCTATGACTGCTGCTGCTGCCGCTGCTGCTGCTGCTGTTGTTCATCTTCTTCAGCTCTGGCATAGGATTGTTTTCTCTCCTTTTTAACGCAAATATTAATTTTCACACCTGACATATGGATAACAAAGCACGATTGCTGTAGCTGTCAGCGCTCAGCGCACTTGCACTCGCCACTCCATTCTCGCTGGGGCTTTGTAATCAAATCAGGTTGCATTTAAATTCATGTTTGGCTGCTTCAACTGCAGCTCAGTTACTCTTTCGCCAGTCTGGTCAGCGGCAGTCCTTGTCATTAAATTTGATTTGAGCTTGAACAGCGCTTATACCAATTATAAGTTGCGGAAGGCTAGCATGTTGGAGATCTACGAATATTTTTCATAGAGCAAGACTTGAAGAAGCTTGACTTGACGTATGAGAAAATGTGTAGAAAAAAAAAGGTTTAAATATGACAATAAATCGATTTTTACTTACTATATATGTCTATGTTATGTTATATATTAATTTTGATTAAACATTAAATATATTTCTATTACATGAAATTTCTATTAAAATATAAAGTATTAATTTTGATTATTATTAAAAAAAACTATGCATAAAAAATTACTCAAAATTTATACATATTAACACATAGTAATTATTGAATTTTTTTATTTTAATTAAAATAATATTAAAATTTGTTTATATATTATCAAAATAAATATAAATATAAAAAAAGGAAAAATAATAGTAATAACTGCTCAAAACATTTTTTAATACAAAAAAAAAAGAGAAAAAGAGAAAACTAACGTAATAAAAAAAGTGTGTTTAAAAAAATAAAATAAATTGTTAAAACTAACACATATAACAAATATTCATTTTCATTTTATTCATTCTTTTCATATATATAATTCATATTAAATTAATTTAAAATTTTAATGTTATTTATTTTGAAATAATTTATATTTATATAATTTTGTATTATTCATGCTATTTATTTATATAATATTTAAATATTTTCGAATTGTTAATTATTATTTTTATGTTTATATAATTAATTTATATTCTTTATTTCAAATCAGTCTAGATTCCAGTCTCATTGACAGCAGATTTAATAGGGATGAGACTATCTCTGTCTCTATGCATTGGTGGAATTAAGACATCCATGACACATACATTTGATCACCAATTTCTCCATTTAAACACTAAATAAATATTTCTACTTTTTTACAGGGTACCTCTGCGTCTGCCCACTCTCAATTGCATCATTCATATTAGTTGTGTATCGTCTGTTGCTCTTGCTACGTGCGCATTGCAAAATAATCGCAAATGCTCCTCGGCCCCGTCCCCCATCCCCCGTCAACCGTCCTACATTCATTTTCCAGCTGACTGGGAACGACTCCAAGTTGAACTCGGACTGGGCATAATCTCGCACGTAATTTGTGTGTATGCGACAGAAATGTCCGTTGCACCTGGCGGCTGGCCTTGGTCTCCTGCAGACCCTAGACCCTACACACCCTACACACCCTCCACGCCCACCAGTCGACCGCCCCATGTTGTCTGTTGCAAAACTATTGTCTGGCCAAGTTGTTGACAGGCACGTTGACGTCATTGTTTCGTAATTTGTATCCTTAGCTGCGCATTAGAGCATAGTTATACACTGCCAAAGTTGCCAAGGGCTTAGCCCAGCACCCCAGCTCATGGTTGCTATTTTCTCTGTATGTTTGCTTTCTTTTTTTCAGAGCTTTAGTTTGTCATTTTTCTGTTGTCAGCTGTGCATTTATGTGTGCTGGAGCTGTTAAAGCGTTCCTAATGTGCATGACATGGCACTTCAGGCGAGGTGTTGTCCGACTTACAAATAATGCTAGCCAGTCTTTGTTAAACGTTGCGTATGCGTAATGTGATAACTCAGCTAAGCAGCTTGAGCAGCGTTCCGATTGCATTTACTGTCTTTAATTACACTGTCGGCTAGATTTCCTGCCTTTTTTAATTAAATTTCCTTTACACATTATGCCTAATTCATTAAACTGCCGCTCGTCCCATTAGCCCTTTTACCTTCAACCCTTTCCTGCCTAAGTAAACAAATCTGCGCACTTCATTTGCCCCAAGCGGGCCAAGTGCCTCAACTTACAGCGCATTTCCTGACCCTACAAAAACAACTACAAAAAAAAAAAAAAAAAAAAAAAAAAAAACAAAAAACAAAAAAGAAAAGAAAACAAAGCAAAAACAAAAGGAAGCAACTTTTAAGTATTGCAAAAGCCGACGTTTAAATATTCTATCAAATATATGCCATTTTTTATTATTTTACTTTTATTTTATTTGATATTTAATTTATTTTTAGTATTTTAAATATATATTAAATTTAACTTATATTCAAAAAAAATATATATTTGAAATATTATGGACTCGCTTTTAGAGCCTAGATTAAAATTTGTCATATAAAAAATATCATATAATATTTTTATTTTTTATTAAATTTAGTTTATTTATATTTTATGTCAATAACTCTAAAGCACAGCTTTAAAATTTTTTTTAAATATAAAATAAATATATTGACTTTCATATCAAGCTTATCCTTTAGTTAGTTTTATATTAGTCTGTGAAAATTATTCAATCTACTAATATTTCCTTCAGCCTATTACAAATTTCATGACAATTCCTGGCTAGAGTATAAAAAATATGTATATAAAATAGAAAAGCTAGCGCCCAATTTGAAGGAAGACAAAACTTAATCGACAGCTTTGGCAGCTGATAAAAATGTCGAGGACGCGCAAACGACTGAGAGATAGAGCTATAGAAGAAGAGGGCTTTGGGGTTTGTCTCTCAAGATGTCGCTGCAATAAAATTAATGCAAAAAGTTTACCTTTACCTGCGCTCAGTTGTTGTCCACGAAAAAGCGAGAGGAAAATACTTTTAGAATTCGTAATGAGTGGCAACTTTTTTGCTTTGTTTGGCGGGCGTTAAAAATTTGAATTGAGTTGAAGGTTGAATGAGGCGCAAAGTTTTCAAATAAAAATTAAAAATTGTCAAGGCGTTAAATTAGGGTCACAGGTAAAAGAGAAAAAGAGAGGGAGGGGAGGGGGAGGGGTAGAGAAGGGCCGCTGAATTTAGACGAACTTGAGTCAAATTGAAATCAAATGGGGTTGACAGAAGCTAAAAAGGGTCAACGGGCCTGCAATTGACAGGCGAATGGGCTCGCCTGCCCGCCAGCCTGGTTAAGTTTGTCAATACTTGAGAGATTACCGAGTGTAGCTCAACTGAAGCGTAAACAATGTGAGCTTTAAACTTATGGCGAAACTGGAGCTGCATGCCGCAAAAGCCTCGGCTCGGCCGACATGCAAACTTTTTCCGCTAACCAGGAGGCGAAGGAGCACACTGCACCACTCGCCACATGATTCATAATCTCTACACTAATCTTTTAATCCAGTCGAGTGAATTTTGTACTCGATTGTGAAACAAAGTTGCCAAAGGAGCAGCTGCAGCAGCGAGCAGGCGGAGCCACAAAGAGTTAACTTTCAGCAGCAGCAGCGACAGCGAAAATAAACATACACGAGTATGCGGTGCTCCAATATACCCTATACTAGTGGAGCTGGAGCCCCTTTCCCTTCCCACCCTTTGCCATTACATAAAGCGCACAACTTTGATGTCATCTTTGTGCCCAGGCCTTCGATAAAGTTAGTCGCTCTCGCTCCTGCTCCTGCTCCTGCTCCTGCTCCAGCTCCAGCTCCAGCTCCTGCTCCTGTTGTTTCCAGCCGAAACTTTTTTAATAGTAATGGACTTTACCAAAAACATTTTTTCTTTTCTCTTTACAGCTGCTGCTGCTGCTGTTGTTGTTATTGTTGTTGTTGTCCTTTTCAGTTGCTGGCCCAAATGTTTTACAGTTTAAGCGCATTGGACTCATGCTTGGAGCTGTTGTGGCCAGGTGAATCAGCCTTTGGAAGCTGTGCATCAAAAAGTTATTTCCGCTACAAATGAACCCACACATGACGCGTTTTTTTCAACTCCTTTTTTTGTTTTTTTGGTTGTTTGCGTCCAGCTGCTGGCTTTAGGATTTCAGTCCCTCCATCGATATGGGCAGCGTGTACCTGGCACTTAGTGACAGGCTGGACAGGCAGATGGACTGCCAGACGAGATGGCTGACTGGACACTGGACTGGCGCTGGCCAGTGGCATAAGCGGCTTAGCTTTTAAACAACTTTCAGCATATGAATGGCAGGCACTGTAACATTACTGCATTTACTTCCTTTTTTATCTCGTATTGCTGTATAAAAATGCTATTGAATACAACATGTCTCTGGTTGGGCTGTCTTTATTTATAGACCGCTGTCAGTCGAAAGCATTAATTGCATTTCAAACTTTATAAAGCATCGTTGAAAGATTCATTAGTTAAATTCTTAAATGGAGAGAAATTGTTAGTCAAATATGATATAAATGATATGTATGATATATATGATATATATATATGATATATGCTCAACTCAGCTCAGCTCACCTGTGGGCATGACGTCAAACTGAGCATTTGTGATGTGGGCTGCAAACGTCCAGGCTTGTGACAGCAACACTCAAAAGCCAAATGCGTTGAAGAGCAGGCTTAACGCTCAGCAGCAGGCAGCTCTCGACAGAGTGAATCATCTCTGCAAGCACCACTACATAGGCCTAAAAGGTGAGTGCCAAAGAGTGTGAGGGTGTGTATATGTGTGTGTGTGTGTGTGTATGTGTGTGTTTTGCCTGTCACTTTTGTGTGCTGAGGATTAGCAATAGCATAAATACAAAGCTGGCATAAGTTGCGTTTTGTCACGGTTCAAAGTCGAACGAAATATTTTCCATCGACAAATTTTCGTCAGATTTGAAAAGCTGTCGCAGCAGATTTTGAGAATGACCCAACGAAATGGAAATGCGTATGTAAAGCGTATTATATTTCAATAAAGGTATAAAGAACAAAAAAAAACTTGGGTCTTGCCATGCAAATCTTTGCCTAACAATTTTAACACTTGAGCGCATTTGATCCAACACAACAGACAGCAGCGAGAGAGAGAGAGAGAGTTGAAGTTGAGGGATGACAGGAATGGGATAGATGCTTGAGGCGAACATGAAATATGCCACAATGTTTTGGCCACTGGAATGTTGGTTAGTGCCTGCCATTGGGCCGGCCGGACCGCAACAATTTCCCTTTTTCGAGCCCGTTCCGTTTCGCTGCATACCTTGAGGCGCCATAAAAGTGTACACGACCCGGCCCCAAAGCAAATAAATAAGAAAAGCCGTTCGCTACATTTCAGCAAATAATCTCATAAAGCATTTTATGCTGCCGCTGCCGCCGTCGCTGCCGCCGTCGCTGCCCAGCTGCTGAATCGCATGTGATGTGTGGTCAGGCGAGCGGTCTGCAAATTTCTATTGTTTACTAAGCGATTCGGCTCGCTTGGAGCGACGGGACAAGCGGATCTTAAGTTGCTAGCCTTCTTTTCTCTATCTCTCTCTCTCTCTCCCTCTCTCTCCCTCTCTCTCCCTCTCTCTTTGTTGTTGTTGGGCATTAAGTGCGGTCCCAGAGCCTTTGAAGTGGACACGTGCTGTCATAAATTTTCACAGTACTGTGAACACACAACTTTCGAATGGTTTTTTGAGATGGAACAATTTACACTTAGAACGGCTATCGAAGGATATTTATCGGCATAGAAGTTAGGCATTGGCTGAGCAATGGGGCATTAATTTCGACATTAGATATCGGGAGGAGAAGGGGTAAAAGAAGTATTTTTATGCAGCTATATTCATAAAATTTAGTTCACATTTAATTAAAGGTAAAACAGTGAGAAATAAAAGGCAAATATAATAGGCATATAATATAAAGAAAATCAAGCAATTGCTGGCAGATACGCTGTAGCTATGAGAAAAAAGATATTACAAGAATATAATTTCAAACTAGCATTTAGAAAAAAAAAAAAAAAAAAAAAACAAAAAACCACACATAATATTTAAAAATAATTTTTTTATTATTTTTTACTTCAAATTTTTTGCAGTTGATTTAACTTTAGGCCTTAATTTGGTTTTTTATTCCATGCTCTATATGTATATATATTCTTATTTACAATAATAGTTCAATATTAAATAAAAATAAAATTAAATCCCTGATCACAAGTTATCTAGAGCAATATATAATAATTTATGATTAGTTAGCCAACTTTGGGTCTCATGTGACGACGCTTAAAGAACTTTAGCCACAGTTATCAATAGAGAGTCATAAAACTAATTTTATTGATTCTTACATGAGATTTATTTGTAAACTTTTAAAATAGATTATGGCTGTCAGCTAAATGCCTGCGTGCTGGCTAAGCTATTTATTTTGCTGCTTAAATTCCATTCCTTGGCAACGTTGGCCGAGTCGCTTCAAGTTTTCGTTGCCAAAATACAAAATCAACACGTAAAATTCCAATTAATTGCGCTTAGCTAAATAAATCGTTTCAACGCAAAACACAAACTGATCATAAAAGTTAATAGCCAAACGCACACACACAGCGCACACACACACAGCATAATTGGCTGTGTATGCGTGTGTGTAAACAGCTTCTTTGGCTATTTGCTTATCGGTAAATTGCAATTTGTGCCACAGACGACGCACAAACTTTGTGCTGATTAATAAGAAGAAGAAGAAGAAGACAGCGACAACAACAACAACAACTATTAGCAGCTGAATATGGGAATTGAGCGCTGTCTATAGAGACATTAGCCAGCTGGGCAGGCCTCGGCTTCGACTTTGGCTTCCACTTTGGCTTTGTCTTTGGCGTCAAGGTTCTCACATAGCAAACGCATAAATCCAATTGAAAGTGCTTAGCTTTGATTTTTGCCTGGGCACAGTGGCACTCACTCATACCCCCACCGCCTCGCTTTAGTTTTAGTTGGAAGTCTGCGTTCTTGGCCGCTGCTGCGTACGTGTTAGTTGCTGAGCCGCTTTTTCAACACTTTGAACATTTGGTGTCTGGCCCACTACTACGTGCCGCAATTCAGCGTGTGACGTTATCAGTCCCCAGCTCTCCTCTCGCTTGGCCATATTTGATAAATGCTAGCCGCTTCTGAGTTGAGCTGCTGCTCCTGCCCAGCAGCTGGAAACAAATATTTAGTTGTAAGAAATCCAAATTAAGTCACGTCGCGCCAATCGCGCACAGCAGTCGAGAGAGAGAGGTCTGGACCCACTGCTGCTGCTGCTGTTGCTGCTGTTGCTGCTGGGGCAATCTTAACCCTATCGAAATGCCATTTCAATGCAAATGCAAAATGGCAAAATGGCAAAATTAATGACGTTCATTTCCTGCACCCATGTCACCCACCGCCTGCCGTCGCTAGCTCTCATCTGATGCTGCACAGCTTACAAGAGAATTATGATCCAAAAACAATAGACTTTTATGCATCATGGCAATGCCTGTTGCCCCTGTCCCCTGCCCCTGCCCCTTGCAGTCATTGCAACAAGATTTTCGCATTAAGTTACCAGCCCCCGCCAGGGCTCCCATCCTCTGGGCAACCCACTATAATTCCCATTGAAAGGCCATTACCATTTTGGGCTGCTCTGACTCTAGCTGCAGTTTTTTGGCTTTGGGGGTTGTTGCAGCTGCCGCTGCCGCTGCTGATGCTGCCGATGCTGCTGCTGCTGCTGCTGCTGCTTCTTTTGTTTGCTGCTTGGCAATTTTGTATGCACTTTTAGCCAAGTTACCCCACGCTGGCCCACTCCATGCGCTCTTCCGCTATGTTGTTTACATTGTCACAGTTGCCGCTTTCTTTGCATTGCAACTTGCATTCACAGTTGGCTTTTATGTTTGCATTTTATGCGTCTGACTCCCAGTTCCCTTACAATTCTGGCTCTCGATGCCATTTTCATTCCCAGCTCGACTGCAAGAAACCCATTCGCTGCATTTGCTTAATTGCCTGAGCCGAAGTTGCGAATATTTCCAAAGCAATCTTAAAGTTATTATTTTATTTGTTACGTCCAAAAATGTTCAGCTTGGAGCTGCAAAAAGTTGAAGGAACCAATTGAAAGAATACATATAAATTTTTATATGAAAAGAGTTTTGGGTTTCTAAAGTCTAAGAGTTTTTTTTTTTTTTTTTTTTTTTTTTTTTTGTCTTGTGAGTGAACAGTTTTTGTTTTTAATTAAGAGATATAGAGAGAAAATGTTTTATTTTTAAAAAAGTAAAAAAGTATATGAATTATAGTTTGTGGTAAAGCTGTTTAAATCAAAAATTAAAATATATTGATTTTCCTAAGCTGGCACGAAGTGTAAGCAAAAAGTGTTAACGATCTCTTGTTAACCAAAATTTAACCTTAAAGATTAAAAAAAAAATGAAAGATATTATTTTTGGTGCCTAACTTGCCATTTTGTTTTTTTTAAATCCTAATCTACCTAATTATTAGGAATGAAAAATTGTTTTATTTAGTTTTTTCATTATATGTTTGGTAAACTATATATCTGTTGAATTTATCTTCATTTGAATATAGAAAACTAAAAAAAGTAAATAAAAAATACTTTTTTTTTTTTTGGAAAAACGATGGATCCGATATTATTAATAGTTAAATCCATCGAGTGGAGACTTTTTCGATGGTTTTCAAATTCCAGTGTGTATAAACAGTATGACAGTTTTTACAAATATAAACATTGATTGCCTAAAGCTAAAAAGAGATGAAAATAAAAAGTTTTATCAAAGGAGATATTCTCAGCTATATATAATACACGTTATAAAATCCCATATATTGACATTTAATGAAATTAGGTATCTCTTTCGAAAATTGCATAGATTATATTATCTTACCCATATTTTAATATAAATTCACGTCTCCCAAAGTCAAAACTCTAAATAAATAAAATTACTTAAATTTTTGCATTCAGTCTGAAGCTCGAATGGAAACAATGGTCAACGCACAATTAATGAGAATGGCCATTAGTGCTGAGAGCTTTTCCAACCAACACCACCGACCTGCACCACCAACCGCCCAGCCAACGAGCTGTACCACAACTGATCCGCTGGCTGAGTAAAAAGTCAAATAATTTGCTGACGCCCAAGTCTTTGGCCAAATTTAAAGAAATTACACTTGACACTTTTCAATTAGTGCGCCAAACTTTATTTTAATTGTGACAGTAACACGCTGGCGTTGCTAGCTAGCGTCATAAAATAGGGGAAGAGGGAGTAGAAGAAGAGAGAAGAGGGATCGTCTGGATAGGTGGCAAAGGGAGCTGGCAACCAACAAGTTTTGGCCAACTTTCTGAGGCGACAACTTGATAGAAAACAAAAGCCACGGCCACAGCTCGGAGTTCTGGGCACATTTAGCCACAAAATGTCAAAAGGGAACTTTGCAAGATTAATTACAATTGAAAACAAATGAATGCAAAAACGATAAGCAGCCAAAGGATTTTGGGCCAAAAAGTCGAGTGTGGCAGCACCACCCACCAGCCACCCACAGCAACAGCACCACCGAGCAGCTGAACTCGGCAACTTTGCCAATCAAGATAAAAGAGCAGGCCGCAGGGAAATGGAAATGAAAACGGGTCGGGAATGGGGCAGTTGTTAAAGTCGGTTCTTGCAGCAGTACTAATCAAAAAAGCGGGTGTTGAAACAAATGTTCACACCTACAAAGCAACATCAGCAACAGCAACAACAACAGCAACAGCAGCAATAACAACAGCAGCTGCTTGTCCAGTTTTTGGGCACTTGAACTTTAGCAAAACTAAACGCAAAGTTTGCCGAGGTTAGCAGGTCCCGAACGCGGTCCAGTTTGGGGTTACTTTATGGCCCAAAGACGTGACTTTATACGGCTGCGCTGTATACCCTATAGTTAATGAGCTAAAGGGGAATATATACGAATTGTAGTTATTCTGTTTATTTCTCTAATTTTTTTATTTATTTTTATTTATTTATGATAATTTACTTATATTTTATTATTGATCATTATATTTGTATTATTTATTTTTCATTAATTTTTTAAATAATATTTGAATTCTTTTATATTCCCTCCAATTTGTGAAAAATAGCATGTAGCTGCTAAGTCAAAGGGACATTTGTTTTTTTTTATAGAAATATTTCTATGGACGATCCATGTATTACTATTTTTCTTTAATCTCGAAGCAGTCAGATTACTATATCTTTTTTTATCCCATTCTCTTTTCGACATTTTCCTTAAAGGATCTTTCTGATATAATAGATTTTTTCTTTACAGTTGACACTCATATTAAAAGCGTATCTTCCCGTCTTATATCACTTACTTAAATATTTCAACTTTCATAGTTTTCTTCTTCGTCTTTTTTAGGTGCCTCCCACATTAACAACATTTAAAAGCTTGACCAGACCAGAGCCCGAAAAGTGGGAAAAACTGAAACTGAAAACTTTTGCGCCGCATAAATCATGAAATTAATTAATTTTGACATACATTTTGCGCCAAAGTAGCGCTATAAACAATTTGAGTATTTATTTCCAACATGCATATATATATATTATTTTCTTTCCTTTGTTTTTTTTTCTGCCTGAAACTAAAAGTAAAATCAAGAAGAGTTCGGTAAAAACTTGCCTTGTGGGAGCTTCTTACTCGCTCGCTGCTGGCAAACTTTTCGATTCGTGAAAACCAAAAAAAAAAAAAAAAAAAAAAAAAAACAAGTAAGAAAGATCTAGTCGAGACTGCTCGACTACGAGTTGCCCTGAACCCTTAGATAATAATAAGTTAGTTTACATATTTTTTGTGAAAGTACTTGCGATAATTAATTAGAAAATATAATTTTTCAGGCTGTTAAAGTCTTCTAAGTTTTCTAAGTATTCTAGTTTTCTAAGTATTCTAGTTTTCTAAGTCTTTCAAGTTTTCTAAGTCTTCCTAATTTTCTTAGTCTTTTAAGTTTTCTAAGTCTTCCTAATTTTCTAAGTCTTTCAAGTTTTCTAAGAGTTTTTCTAATTTTCTAAGTCTTTCAGTTTTTCTAAGTGTTTCAAGTTTACAAAGTCATTCAAGTTTTTTAAGTCTGTCAGGTTTTCTAAGAGAAATCCTTATATTCTAAGTCTTGTTAATTTTCTAAGTCTTTCAATTTTCCTAAGTTATTAAAGTCCTTAATATTTGCTAAGTCTTTCCTCTAAGCCTAAGTCTTTACTGCTTAGCTCAACGATCATTAACATTATCTTATGTCTACAGTTTTTCTCATATGTAATATTTAAACAATTCTTAGCAATTATTTTTAACTATTACAATTCTGCTTAAAGTACTTAATAATATTAACAAATAAAATATTTACCTGACCACACTTCACTTTCACTTACACTTTCACATTCACTTTACTGCACTGCACTACTGACCCCCACCGGGCCTGGACGACTGAAGAAATGCTGCAGCTGCTGCTCTTTATATAGGGCCACTATCACTCAAACTCCAAGGTGTGCTCAAATGTTGAGCCTGCGTCGAGTTGCGGTCGCTGCAGTCGATCGTGAAGTGACCAATGAGAACACTCTCTGCTGCTTCAAGCATTCTAAATGAGTTTAACTTAAATGTAAATGTAAGCTAATATTGCTGAATACATAAAGACAACTGAAATGATCTTCTGCTGCTCATTTTCGTTACTTGCTTTGGTTAGGCAGACAGACAGAGAGGCAGACACACAGACAGACAGACTTAGAGATAAAGAGAGAGAGAGAGAGAGAGAGAGAGAGAGAGAGAGAGAGAGAGAGAGAGAGAGAAAGAGAGAGAGACAGAATATATTTATTCTATTATTAGCTCTTATTGTTTCTGATATCAACGCGATCACAGAATATGTCGCTAGTAATTATCGATTTTTTTAAATAAACTCGATATGCGTGTGCAATATACGAACTTACGAAAAAAAATTTCATTTTAAATTTTCGCAAAATACATACGGATAGACGGACGGACAGACAGATGGACAGAGCTAAATCGACTCCGCTCGTTGCCCTGATCAAAAATATATATACTATATGGGGTCTGCCACGCCTTCTTCTGCCTGTTACATACATTTAACAAAACTATTATACCCTGATTTCCCATTTTCAAGGGGTTTAGGGTATAAAAAAAGAAAGAATAAAACTATATATAGTATATGTATATAGAAAGAGAGGCAAAAAAAAGTAAGTAAAGTTTGAAATATGTGCAAAATTCATTCAGTATTTGAAATATGCTCAAGTTCCGCCCGCTGCTGCTGCCAAAAGAAAAACTTCGGCCGTGAGTTTAATTTTATTCATGTTGCTAAGTGAGCGTTGAGCGACGACGTCGCCGTCGACGTCAACATCAACGAAAACTTTGCCCAAATGCACTGTTTAATTGCATAATTTGAGACTGAAAAGGAGATTTGAGTCGTTACACCTGAAAGCTGTTTGATAGCGCAGCTCAACAAAAAAAATAAACTTGAGGTAGAGTTAATTAAAACACACCGAGCAACTGCAGCAAATAAATGCAAATAAGACAATGTTACTTATAAAGTATAATTGGGAATAGAGCTCGTTGTAGCTAGAATATATTAATACATAGTAAATTAAAAAAATTGGTTATATATATATATATATATATATATATATATATATATATTTTTTTTTTTTTTTTTTTTTTTTTTGAGCAACAGATATAATAAAAAAATTATAAATTTGTAAATATATATTGTGGATAACATTAATATTCGGGTTTTTTTTTCAAACTTCAAACGAAAATAAAACATGTAATATTATTTAAATTTATAAAATATATATTAATAAAAAAAACTGTAAAAGTCTAAAACTTACCTTTTCATAGAGCTATACATCAATCAATGTATTTTAACATATAAACACAAAAATTAATTGAACATACATTTTTTAAAAGTATACAACAGAAATTTTAATTTTAATTTTAAATTAATTAAAACTGAAATTTATTTAAATTAAAATATATTGAAAAAAAAAAAAATTAAATTTGATTAAGTTGAATTGTTTCCAAATTTTGTTAAAAATATTTGCTGGCAGGGTACAATAGTCAATTTTGTTTTATTTGAAGAAGAATATTACATATGCCAGTGGAAAACAATTTTAGAAATATATATGACCTGATTGAGAGAGAAAATATTAAACATTAATGGAGAACTTAAAGGTCGTGCTAACCTGATGTATGCACGTAATATTTTCTTTTACGTATTCCAAATGCTATACCCTTGAAATAATAGTGAAGGTCAGACAACTATATTGACTCGACTGTAGCTTACATATGTATACCTATATATAAATATACAATATATATATATATTTATACACACTAAAACATACCCATATATGCTTTAAGGTTTTGCAGACATGTTAAAATGGGTATATTTATTTGCACTTAATTATAATATATCCATAATATATACATTTATTTATAATTAAATAGTCTCCGATTAATTGAGCACAATTGCAATGCTTAAGGCTTTCCATTAGCAACTTTAAATATTTAATGCAATTTATTTAATGAAATTTGGCCACATCAAAGCATATAAATTTCTATCAAATTCAAGACACGGGTCAATGCACCACTCGCAGCTCGCACCACTTAGACAAACACAAAATAAGGCAATGCCAGGCCAACCGCAACTGGGCAAAACTACAGCGAAATATGTGAAATTGTAAAAGGATTGGATTGGATTGGATTGGATTGGGCGATAATTTGTGGCAATTTGTTGGGTAAAATGCAAAATATGCACACAAAGAATTTACGCCTTGTGCCTGAAAGTATGCAGCGATATTAAGAAATGCAACTGCTGCTCCACACGGCCACGACCACGCCCCCACGCCCCCTTGCACTCCACGGCCCACGCAGTGCGAGAAATATGCGAACGCAACGATAAGAGAAAATCTATGGCAAAATGCGAATACTTTTCTTGCTGCCTCGAACGATTGGCAAACTACTTAGTTAGGTGAGGCTAGGCAGGTGCGGGGAAGGTGTGTGCAAAATGTGTGTATTGGCTGCTACTCAAACTTTGCCTTTGTATGTGTATGTGTGTGTGTGTGTGTGTGCCTGCCGTGGGGCTCTGGGAAAACTTAATCCTTTCGCTGCATAACGGGCCAAGCTCAAAGTCAAACAAACAAACCAAAGCGATTGCTTAAGGGTTTAGAATAGGGTGTTGCACTTGTAGACGTGGGTGAAGGGGGGCGGTAGTGGAAGGGGCGGGCCAACTACTGCTTAAGCTGCCGCACAACATTTGCGGGCCAAGTATTTAAGCCATTTGCGCTAATGAATGCGGTCGCGCATTTTTAAGCGCACCCGAAAACTCCAAGGGGCGTGGCAGGCAAACTTTTATCTCCACGCCCGCATCCTCCCCCCACCAAAACACAAAGAAGTTTTTCGATGGAGCTCGCCGCTGTTCTTAGCTTATGCGAAACACGTGCAAAATTATGCTTGCAGTGCAGCCAGCGTCTCGCCTCTTTTTGCTGATAATTTTTAGCTCAAGTTCACTAGAGGCGCGGAAGGCTTCGGAAGAGGGGAAAGAGGGGGGAAGAGAGAAAGGGGTCCACGGCAACAGATTCGCCATTTGTTGACGTCTTTTGGCTGTTTCGGGCTGCCTTTGGCATATTTATTTTGTATTTTATGCAGTGCATATTTAGTGGCAATTTCTCTCTCTCTCTCTCGCTCTCTTTCTCTCTCTCTCTGTTACCCGCAGAGTGCAGAGCTTTGCAAATCGCATTGTGTTTCCCGTCGCAATTAAAACGGTTTACGATCTGTGTTCCAAGCCCCGGACGGGCAGCCAGCCATTGACTTTTGTCCGACAACTGCCAAAAAAAGAGGAGAAGAAAATATATACGAATATTCGACTTGAATTATTGCACAAAGGTGTTAATCATAACACTGTGATGCAGCCACGCACCCACTCACGTAGGCACCCGCACAGTGGTTGATGTGCTTTTGTTTTCAGTTGCAGCTCGTGTGATAATCATAAGTATTTTTTTGAATGAGAGCAAAATGAGAAGTGAAACATGCATACATGTCATGTGAATCAAGATTGTTCCAGTTGGGTGTGCCAGCTCAGATGATACCCTGTATAGACTTTTATCTAAATGAATATTGATTGAAGACCGAAGGAGACCAAAGTCGATAAGCAACTTGGCCTTCATGAAACCAGCACTTTTTAATACAGGGTATTAGCTAAGCAGGCATGCCTTACATTACATTTGTCCACCTTTTCATAACAAGGTTTTTAACGGAATCGATTATACTTTTAATGCTGATCAAGAAAACGTAAATATTTTGTTGGTGATTAAACTTGTTGGGTCTTCTTTTATAAATAGAAGGTGTAAAGTAAATATAGGATATAATATAATATAACAATAATAATTATAATAATAATAATAATAATAATAATAATAATAATAATAATAATAATAATAATAATAATAATAATAATAATAATAATAATAATAATAATAATAATAATAATAATAATAATAATAATAATAATAATAATAATAATAATAATAATAATAATAATAATAATAATAATAATAATAAAAATAATAATAATAATAATAATAATTATAATAATAATAAAAGAATAATAAAAATCCAGATTAGATCAAAATATGACACAATAAATAAAATACAGAATAAATGACTGCCTGACTATCCAAAAGCATTTCCATTTGTCTTGTTAATCACTTACATATTTAAGAGTATATACATACATGCTTGACATAGTCGAAAATATATAAATTACTTTAAATAAATTAATGTAAATAAGTATATAAGCTTATCAAATCAAGCAAAACATTACAAATTCCTGCCAAATACACAATTTATAAAAGAAAATTGATGTACATCTAGGCATGGCAACGGCCACAGCAACCACCCCACCAAAAAAGTAAGGTGGGTGGAAGACGCGATCGCTGCTGAGCTAATGAGCGCTTAATTCGACTGACAAAATGTCAAGGGAACACTTAGAGAACTCACCTCTGCAGACAATGCGGAACAGCGAACGAGGGGAGCACACATCAAAAATAAAAGATAAACATCTGTTTTTGGCGGTGCGTTGCGACAGCGAGAGTCGCATGCACTAAAGAGACTAAATTGAGAGAGTGAGTGAGTGGGAGAGAGTGAGAGAATTGTTGAGATTTGTTGTCAAAAGAATACTCAGATTCTCTCTCTCTCTCTCTCTCATGCACGCACAAGCTGCCCTGCTCCTGCTCCCGCTCCCTCTCTTCTGCGTTGCTGACACAAATTGATAACGACGGACGCCTCTTTCAGTCGGCAAATAAACAGAGCAGCAAATGCAACAAACAACTTAAGCACAAAGCAGCAGCAGCAACAACATTGCCTGAATTTTGTTGCTAATTTCAGTTTTGATTGAAATTATGTACAACATGCAAAAGTGTCGTCGTCTTGCCATAGCCCCCCACCCCACCCCGCATTTACCCCTGCTCAAAAAATTAATTAGTTTCTAAATGAACTCAACGGGCAGCAGCGACATGCAATATAATTTATATATTTCCCATATTTTTTGTTTTTTTTTTATTATTATATTTATATATTTATTTGATATATTCGGAAAAATCATTTTTCGCAGCGTTGGCGTCAACATTGTTGTTGTTGTTGTTGCTGCTGCTGCTGTTGCTGTGCTCTGTGGGCTCCATGGACTGTCGGCTGTCAAGTCGATTGGCTCAGTGCTCACTTGGACGTTGTCAGCGCTGCTCCTCGCAAAGAGCAAACTCTGCCTCGACAGACGCGTCCGCATATCGTTCGCGTCTCCATTTGCATCTTAGCCGGTTGTCGCGTTGTTGTTGTTGTTGTTATTATTGTGTTTGTATCGTGGGCAGCGCCCACATATGCACGTACTCAACAAATATATATATAGTATATAATATATAGCATATATCTATATCGGTCTAGTATATAGTTAATACGGCCCAGTGCGTTGCTTTTGGAAATCATGTCGCCTGCAGTGCGAAAATCTTGGCGAAAAGTGCAAAGTGGCCAACAACAACAACGGTTTATTGTGCATATAGATATAGTGGCAGAAAACTCAAAGTGAAAAAATGAAAAATTATGGAAGACGCGCAACAACAACAACAAAAGTCTGAGCAAGTGCCAAAAACAAAAATCGGTGCAAAAAATCATCATAATAAAGTCAATAAAAATGAAATAAAGTTCAGTGCAAGTGGCTGCAGTTTCGGTATTTATTTATGTTATTTACTAATGTCGCCGCTGTATCTATATCTATAGCTGTGTATTTGTATTTGTATCTTTGCGTGTGCATCTGTGAGCGATCGCTTTGTGTCAACTGAAAGATTTGACCTCGCACTTCACCCATCAAGTGAATTAACAGCGACTGAAGGAGAAAGAGGGAGAGAGAGGGAGAGAGAGAGAGAGCACACAAGTTCCTCAACATCTCTGTCGACATCTTCGTCTCACTGCCCCGCCCCCTCCTTCTTGCCAACCAAACGCCCATAAAGCAATTTGTCATACAAAGAAATCATTCAACTCGACTGTGTGTCGCGAGTGCTGCGGAAGCTTTCGCATAATAGTTCCAATTCCCAATTGCCATCAAGTGAGCCACTCACTAAAAAGAATTTGAAGTGAGCCCGAGACTAAAGCTGAAGCTGAAGATAATGTATTTAGATAATGGCGCAGTTAAACAAAACGCGTTTAGATAACGTGAATACATAAATATTCTTCTTGAGTGTTTTTTAATTTGATTGCAGAATAAATATTTGTCTTTGTATATTTCATATATATATGCACACTTTATGGATTATGAAACAAAAGGTAAATATTAATATAAAATCGTAAAGAATAGAGAAGTCCTAATGTTCTTTAATTATGGTATAGTAAGTAGGGTACTAGTGTAGCTACTAATAAAAAAAAATTTTATACTACTATGCTGGATGAAAAGGTCTCATGTTCAAGTAGGTAAGAGATTGTTTTCTTAAGACAATTTTAGAGTATGAATGACTTTGTAAGAGTATCTAAGAGTGTATCTCAAAATATGTTGTAGACTATGTCCTCTCAAAAAAAAAAAAAAAAAATAATAATAATAATTAAATAAAAATAATAATAATGATAATAATAATAATAGAATAATAATAATAATAATAATAATAATAATAATAATAATAATAATAATAATAATAATAATAATAATAATAATAATAATAATAATAATAATAATAATAATAATAATAATAATAATAATAATAATAATAATAATAATAATAATAATAATAATAATAATAATAATAATAATAATAATAATAATAATAATAATAATAATAATAATAATAATAATAATAATAATAATAATAATAATAATAATAATAATAATAATAATAATAATAATAATAATAATAATAATAATAATAATAAAATAATAATAATAATAATAATAATAATAATAATAATAATAATAATAATAATAATAATAATAATAATAATAATAATAATAATAATAATGATAATAATAATAATAATAATAATAATAATAATAATATCAGCTACAATCTTATGCACACAACTGATGAGCTCCCTCTAACAGAGATTCGATCAGAAGTATTAAAAAAGAGGTATTTATCAAAAGCATTTATCATTAAATATTATATACTATATCACATATAAAACATTGACTAAAAAACAAACACAGTATTGAGATTAATGATCATCTCCTTAAGCCAGCTAAGCCCTTACAAAATATAGCCAGTAACTTGATAGATCCCAGAAAAAACCTCTTCCAACTGAAGCAAACAATTTCCATAATTTATGAATTTTCTGCAACATCTGTGTCGAACTAGTCGACATTGAAACAGAATTAGCACAGCCGGCATTTGGTGTGTCCAAAAATAGCTTATAGACATGTTATTAATTGGTTTTTGGACATGTTCTGCGTTTGCTAGCCAGACCAAGCCACGCCACGATTATAACATATGCAGCTACTCTATATATTAGCTAAATGATTTGGTGATAATGTTTTGGGAGGCACTGTCTGTGGGATCGTATATTATGAAAGCTGACAAATCACGAAAAACGAAAATCACATATCAAAAGAACTACAAGACTACATGCTGTACAGGTAGCTATAGATAAATGAGCTATTTATATTTAGTCGGCGTTGCGCTGCATGGAATATTATAATATTTTAATTTTTTTGATTTGAGAAAATTCAGTTAACTTTAACTAGATTTTTATGCCTTTGAGACACCATGTCTTCAAGCCCTCATTTTACGTACGCGCTATCGCCCACTTTTCCACGCATATGATATATATATCTATATATATATATGTACACATATATATTTTCATGTATTTATAGAGTTCATGTTTAGTTTATGTGCTGCTTGATTGAAATTTCTCATCTCGCATTCAATTTTGACGGCCTTAATTTTGTTGACAAAAATTGCTGTTGAAATTTATGCGAGGCGCTCATAAAATTTCGGAAAGTCTTCCAGGCACGCCTATAACTCAGGCACAAATCAATTAAATTCTTCTCTTTTTTTCAAATGCTGTTTTTGTGTCAGTTGGCAAAATCCAATTAAAATGAAAGGCACAACAAACATACATACACACACACACACAAAGAGAAAGCCGAGTCAAGAGTGCAAAACTAAAGCAATTTGTTTGGTCTGATTCTCAGGTTTTGGGGTTTTGTCATTACGGTCAATAATTACCGCAAGCATGTCAACCGAAATTATTGCCTGGATAGATTTTCAAATACATTCACCTCCGATTTGGGCAGGAGCGTTTTTGTGGGGGGCGGGGCCGGGCCGGTGTGGGCCAAAGTGTCCGGCCATGTGTTGCAGTCAGACCGCAGGACTCAATCTGTGTAAGGTGGACTTGCTGTTCGCTCTGCCGGAAATAATTACTCAGCTTGGCTTTCTTTGGGCTCTACCCATAAAGAACACACACAGCCACACACACACACATACATATATACATATATACATATATATATATATAGATTGACCCACTCACTACTCACGCCCAAGCACACACATTTAATTTATATTATTTGTGCTTCCTTTTGTCTGGCATTTGGTTTTACTTTGCTCTCTCACTCCCACTCCCACTCCCACTCCCACTCACTGTCTGCTATCTCTGTCACTCTCATTCCCTGCTTTGCTCTGCCTTTTGTAGCTGCTCATTTTGTTTACCTGTAATGCCAAGGTAGCTTTATTAGTTGTTGTTGCTGCTGCTGCCGCCTGCAGTCGGCTGTCAGTGCGCTGTCTCATTTGTCCGTGTGGTTGCTCTGCTGCTATTCAACCACTAAACTGTGTTTTTGGCTTTTGTTACATGGGAACCACATTTTTGTGGTTGCCACATCTTCGATGCTCTAGTTTGATTTCTCATAATATTATTTCAGCAGCAGCAATAATATGCTCTCAATTCATTTTCTGAGATAACATTTTAAAGTAAAATGTTTGATTCATCAGATTTGCAGTTGGGCTCAAGCTAAACAATTGGTATATTTTGCAAATTATATGAGACTCAACACACACACACACACACATACACAGCTGCTGAGCTGAACCAAAAAAAAAAAATGTATATATATGTATATCTTTTGTCGATTTATTGCTCTTTTGGCCACAATTCACCTTTTGCTTGCAGCTCGTGCGTATAAATTATTAATTTCTTCTGCCTAACTAACACATTTACGTTGACCACCAAAGCACACACACACACACACAGATACACATGCATACTGACTTACCTTGAGTGACCCAGCTGGACTTGTTACAATTGCTCAAATCCAATTCAATATTGATTGCCGGACAGCAAATGAAAAGGACAAGCAAAAATCGAAATGTGGCTCAAACATGGATACATTCGAAAGGGTTAAAACAAGCGACAAGTGCAGTGAGCTGAACATGGAGACAGTAACAGTAACAGTAATATAAATATAGATATATATGTATACAAGTCTAAGAACTGACAAACAAAAAATATGCACTTTATTTTTTATGGCTTGATTACCTGCTGAGCTAGGGGAACATTACACATTAAATAAATTGAAGTAGATAAGCGTATATAAGGCATCTATATAGAACATTTATAAATAGATGGCCATAAATATATATAATAAATATTATATATATATATATATTTCGGCAAACATTTATCAGAGCTTACCCTTTAAGGTGCATTTCGCCTAGATTATAGCAATATTTACGAAAGTGATTAGCTTTATTATACATATACATACATATGTATGTGTATCTTATGTTTTATTATACATAAATTAATCAAACTGTTATATATAACGTTATATGAATACTTATATGGTTATTTGTATATTCCAATATAATAGCTTAAAAGTATATGGGTATAACAGTTTAAAGAAAACTAGAACTTCAATTGTTATATGCTTTTCAAGTGCTTTTAAAATAAAGAATTTATAAAGTATTATCATCTACTTTTTTATCAAAGCTATTAAGACTGTTATACTTGTGTTACTATATTAAATTGTAATTCTGTTACACTATTTGATTAAGATTATAACACCTTTTTTCATGCTGCTGCCAAACTGTTATAATACACTTGAGATTAGTTAACTAAAATGTATAATAATTGTTAAATTTTATTTTGAAATGTGTTATTGATGACTGTTATTACAAACTTTTATACTACCTAAAAATATATAAGAAATGAATTATGATAAATTATAACACTTACTTGAAATTATGATTACTAGAATTGTTTTTAGATAAACTATAACACATATTTTAGTGTTGCTACTGATGTGTTATATTCCAAACTGTTATACTAAATTTTAAATTAGTTGACTATAATATTTTTTAGACTGTTATAGAGAAGTACCAATAAATATATACAGTTATGTAATTTATAGCAACTGGATATTTATGATATATATGATATGATGTATGTCAAATATATAGGCTAATTACAGGACTGTATGGCATGCATAATTAAATATACGTTTTTCACATAGTTTCCACATTTGTTATAATCGTCTGCTATATAATTATGTCCGGAAAGGGAGGCACTGCCATTATATATGTAAAGTAACACACATTTACTACTAAATAGTCGGAGGCATTATAATTTGATGGCACAGTCAGAAACGAACGCGTGGCCACATCCAAAGACAAAGACAAAGTGTGTGTGTGTTGTAAGTGTGTGTGTGTGTGTGTGTGTGTGTGTGTGGAACCTATGTTCCGCCTTTATATGGCCGATTGGGTATTGAGGTATATAGAGCTAACGCTAACCCTTGTCTGTTATGGCCAGCGAGTGAACTGCTGTGCGGTCACACGCCCCCCGCCCCCGCCCACGATCCTGTGAGCACTTCAAACTCATCGATACTTTGGATACGACGCGACGTGGCCTGGCCACTGGTCTCTTTTTTTCAGGCTGCCCACAACACAGTAGCCTTCAGCGTGTCCGTGTGTGCGTGTGCGTGTGTGTGTGTGTGTGTAAGTGAGTGTGGTGTATATATAGAGCAGCTCCCACACATATTGCCGGCCGTGCATGAGTTTAGTTTATATTTATGAGCATTATAGTACGGATATATCGACGCGCGAGTTACGAGCCGCGCAATTGCAGTGGGAATTCGACTTCGATTTCAGTTCTTGGCCATGTTTCGGCGTTTCGGTTTGTCGTTTCGTCACGCGCTGATAAGAAAATGTGAATGGCCATAAAAAGTGCTTGGACGCACCAGTGTGCGAATACTTATGACTGATTGCTATATAGATTTAAGCCGCAGACTAACAAAATAATAATAATAATAATAAATATATATAATGTATTGTGTGTAAGTGAAGTATTTATGTTGTGTAGTCGTAGTCGTTGTCGTTGCTGCTGAGTCAGCGAGCGATAAGCCATAAAACATATCAAGCCTGCACCTGCGGGATTTCGAACTTAACCCAGCAGAAAGTGCATTTGGCTTGTGGCAAAAAAAAAAGTGATAAAGACTTGAGAAAATAAACAAATGACAGTCAAACTCGATCGAGACAACGGTAGCGCAGAAAAAGAGAGAGAGGGAGAGAGAGAGAGAAAGAGAAAGAGAGCGTGATAACGTGAAGACTACATTGAGAGACCTATTTAGGCAAGCGAACAGAGTAAATATTTACACAAGATAGAGAGAGAGTGAGTGACAGAAAAAGCGAGAAAGAGAGAGAGAGAGAGAGATTAGAGTGCGACTCGCTATCGTAGTTTACCTGCCCGGGCTGACAACAATCAGCGAACAATTATGCGATAAGCACTCTTATCAGTTACAGATAACACACACACACACACACACACGCACACACACACACACACACACACGCGCACACAGACTTCACAGAGTGTGTGAAAATAATTATGAAATCAAGGGGTACCTTGTATATGATTTTTGGGCGGCCTGTTAGTTGCCTTTCGCTGGCCTAGTCGTGCGGCTCGAACATATAACTCGCAAGTGCTTTATCTAATCTCTGATGAAGAGCCCGTTTCTGAGTAACTGTATGACTCTGTATATCTCCATTAAAGTGCTCGTTTGTGCAGTTAGATATTGATACGATGTCAGGTCGTAGCATATGTTAACCGAAAATCAAAGTGCAATTGAATAGTGCACCTTGAGAACGCATAAAAACAATTTGAGATACATTTGTCTCTATAAGATACTTGCGTAAGCTACAGCGATCTATATATATCATATGTAAGTAGGGCTCCTTAGATCGTCGTACATAGTGAATAGAAGTTATTTACTTGATACTGTTATACTGTTGTTATACGTGTGAATAGAAGTTATTTACTCGATACTGCTATACTATTGTTATACGTGTGAATAGAAGTTATTTACTCGATACTGTTATACTGTTGTTATATATGTGTCATACTTAATATGTATACTAACTCTTATCGAAAGTGTTATATGCGCCCAAAAAGTTCTGATTAGCGTTTAGTGCATTTGCTATTATACTTACTCATAATCTATTATACACAGTGTTATACGCAGAGTTAAAAGTTAATGCTTTGCTTATTGTCGAGGCAGCTGAAAGTTATGATAAAATGTTTTCAATGCTCCGAGATAATAGCTGATTAGCTAGCTAAACTTACAGTGGCAGGTAGAGTTCTGTTTGCCTTTGGATACATGGAGTATATACACACATATATACAAACATATATAAAAAAAAAAACGAAATAAATTGAGCGAAAACAATCTCAATAAAAAACCCACTATACAAACATATAAGCCCGACTAGATAAGATAAGAAAAACTCGCTCAACAAGTGAATGAAGCTGACACAGGCCAAAAGGCACACATATAGAACACACTTACACACACACACACACACGCTTTTACGTAGCACAGTGTAGTCTCGTGTAGTGCAGTGCTGTGTGCAGTAGTGTTCATACACCCCATGGCTATTGCCTTGCATCGCCTGCTGACATGTGATTCTTATATAGAGTGCAAGTTGTGAGATGTCAACGGCAGTGTCACTGTCACAAAACAGAGACACAGAGACTGCCAGAGCGATGGCTGGAGAGACAGCCCAAAGGAGAGAGAGAGAGAGAGTGTGTGTAAGAGAGACAGCTAATGGAATTTGGGTCAGGCCTAAGAATCACTTGCCTACATTTGCATACTTTGGGCACACAGTTTGATTATCTCTGCTGCTGCTGCTGCTGTTGCTGTTGCTGCAGGGGCAGATTAGGTCGGGCATGGGCATGGCTTACAAACTGTGCAAAATATTGTCACTAAAGTTAATTAAAAACAAGTAAGAAAACTCTAGTCGAGAGTGCTCGACTAGATAATACCCTGAACCAAACAAACACAAAATACATTTAATATGGTTAAATACTTAGACTTCAATATATTTCAAATATATATATATTGAAGTCTAAGTATTTAACCATATTAAATGTATTTTTTGTTTGTTTGGTTCCGGGTATTATATATATATATATATATATGTTTATAGTTATTATATATATATATATATATATATATATATATATATATATATATATATATATATATATATATATATATATATATATATATAACTATAAACATATATATATATATATATATATATATATAATAAAATATATATATATATTTTATATATAAATATATATATAATATAAATATATATATAACTATAAACATATATATATATATATATAACATATATATATATATACCATTATACCCTGATTTCCCATTTTCAATGGGTTCAGGGTATAAAAATATTTTTAATTTTTTTAAAAAGCCCGCCTGTTCAATGCTGCAGATCAGTGTTTAAAAGTTCATTTTAATAGTGATGATACTTTGCAGCATGTACATACATATGGATAAATTGGAACATGTATATGTAAGGGTGTATGTGTGTAACGCTCGAAAATACTTGCAATTATACATACAAACATTTATGTATATGTAGAAATGTAGGACTATGTTAGCATATACATGTGTGCATACATATGTATTGCCAAAACAAATTAATAGATGGCGCAACGCGCTTTAGTTATTTGCAATTAGAAACATTCTATATTATGAACATTATCATTTGATTCTGTTAAACTTAGCATATGCTATAAAGTTGCTTAAGATGTAAATAGAAAAGAAAATGTAAATATTTGCGTGGGTAAAAGAATTGAATAATTTATTTATTTTCAATTTATTAAAAATAAAAAATCATTCACATATTTTCACTGCAATTTAAAGAATTTGTTCAAATTTATGGTCGCTATCCAAAATGTTGACTTTCCATTTTATTAAGACACCAAGACTCAAACCGAGAAATTCTCGATGAACGTTCACCTCGATCACCTCAAAAAGTCACCTCATGCTCTCATGCTAAAAAGATTGAAAAATTAAATTCTACCGACTTTGCCTCCAAAGTCGAAAGGCGCGCCTCGCCTTTAATAACAACGCCACCTCGCCACTTAAAATCGAAACGACAAAACTGCAATAAGTTGACCGCTAGAGCGCCATCTAGTAAAACTAAACTAAACTAACAGCTGAGAATTTTAACACAATAAATCGCAATTTGATTCTTAGAATATGCTAGAAGAGGTTTGAGTGTATGTGTGCACACGTATAGGAAAACTCTTTTTGCTGCTGCCACGTGCGTTTGTTAGTTGGCCAAACGTTTTGTTTATTAATTTGTGTTGACTAAACGGAATTTAATGAAACTTTTAGCATATTATGTACATATTCTATTGAATATTTTACATTTTATAAAAATGCCAACTCATTCACAATTAGCTATACATGCAACTGACCTTCAAAGGGGAGTTTGGTCACATTTGGAGCCGGTATCCAAAATATAACAAAAATTGAAATTCTGTAAAATTCATCTAAACCTATATGCAAAATTTGGAGACTCTAGCTTTAAAGATGTAGGAGATATAATTTTAAAACGGATTTTCGATAGGGTTTTTAATCGATAAAAAAAAAACGGGAGTAGTTATCGTTTTTTGGAGATAAACTCGATCTGCGCGTGCAATGCACGGACCTAACAAAAAAAATTTCAAGTCTCTAGCTCTTATATCTTCTAAGATCGACGCGTTCAAACATACGGACAGACGGACGGACGGACAGACGGACGGACGGACAGACGGACGGACGGACAGACGGACATGGCTAAATCGACTCAGCTCGTTGCCCTGATCAAGAATATATATACTTTATGGGGTCGGCCACGCCTCCTTCTGACTGTTACATACATTTAACAAAACCATTATACCCTGATTTCCCATTTTCAATGGGTTCAGGGTATAAACAGCCAGTGGCACCAAATATTTACACACACACACACACACACACAGACACACATGACAGCTATAGTAGAACGAACCCAGCCCCTAATAGCTTTAATAAAAATGCCTGGCGCAATATTTAGCACAAGTGGGAGGGGGGAGCTGACTGCAAGGGGGTTGACTGCATCCCCCTCTGTCTCTCACTTGCTCTTTCATCGTGCCTGCCTGCCAGCACGCTGCGTGTGCAAACAAAGGCAAATAAATAGAAAAGAGATACTCAATAATCAATAGATAAATAAAATTACAAGGTGACAGCGACAGCAACAGCAGCAGCAACAGCCACGAGGATGACACAGCTGCCACCGCTGGGCGTCTGCTTGTTGCCTGCTCAAGCTGCAGGAGCACCGACAGCACCCTGGCTACGTTAACTGCTCATAATGCAGCAGCGCAAACAAATGCGAAGTTTAAGCTTAACACGCCGAAGCTGAAATGCTCTAACTAATTGAATATGCAAAAGCATTGCAAATTTTTTAAGGTTACCTTTTGTTGCAGCAGTTTAATTTATACTTCTTATTGAATTGAGATGAGCTCACAGCTCGTATAGAATTTCTTATAGGTTTGAAGAAATATGCATTTGATCAGTCAGCTTGGTTTTACTAGCCAGTTGAAAAGGAAACTGGATTGTTTATGGTTTGACAATAATTCAATTTTAAATTTTAAAAATATATTATTATATTATTTTAAAAATATTAAATTTAAAAAAAAAAAACAACTGAAATGTATATAATTTTGATATATATTATACATATAGATATACATTTTTGATTTATATTTTTATATTTATTTTTTTAATATTCTTTTGTCAGACTACAAGCAGCAAAATATTCAAAAGATCAAATTTCTCGTAACAAATTTCTTTTGAAAAAAATCAAACTATACTTATCGATCAAATTAATAAAATTAGATTTTAATTAATCATAACCATTATTTCATTTTAGATAAACCTAAGACAGTATTAAATAATTTTATATTCACACAAAAGAAACACTTAAATTTTTCGACATATAATACATTAGCTAATTAAAATTGTTAGAAATTCTATAAGTTCTCAAACCTTTAGAGCTGTTAAACATTAAAAAAGCTGTTTAAAAAAAAAAAAAATGTTAAACAAGTTTTTTTTTATATATATATTTTCAACATTTTAACTTTTGCACAAAGTTTTCAATTCTCAATCAGCTTATTCTAAAATGTTGCAAGCTCTGCAAAAAAGTTGTTTCATCTAATATGCTCTATCGAAAATAAATTTACTATATATTTATATATATAAACATACATATATAGATATATATATGTATATATATGTATATATATGTACTAAAGGCATTGGCGTCGCTGTTGTTGTCGACATCGTTTGATGACGCTGGATAAGCGTGCGGCAACGTGGCAGCATCAATGCCGCTGGCAAACCGAAGCTGCCAGCCCAGCAACAACAACAACAACAACACCAAGAGCATCGACATCGCCATCGACAGCGACATCGAGAATCTTTTGTTGGTGGGGTGCAACAAGCGTTTCACGACACGTCGCCAGTTGCCAGCGTCTGGCCAAGTGAAGCGGACGCCAAAATAAAAAAAACACAAGCAATATAAAAAGAGACGAAAATAGAAAAGCGCGAAAATATGCGAGCGTTGCAATTTATTAAAAAATAATAGAAAAATCCGAGACGGAAATTTCCAAAGCGCCAGCTTAAAGACTCCAAAGAGTTGAAGCTGCAGATTTAGGGCAAAGTGCTGCGTTGCGCATACGCCATGTGAGACGCTGTGAAATTTTCAAGGGGTACACAAACATAACATAATAAGGCTAATCTTGCACAGCCCGAACTGAGCATGCCAGTGTGTGTGTGTGTGTGTGTGAATGTGTGTGTGTGAATGTGAAGCGCGTTAATTAAGGCGCCCATGCCTGTGGTCAGTCAAGTGCGACAACAAATAATTTGATTTCAATTTAACTAATTAGCTGGGGCCTTCAACATAATGCGAATGGCTGAGCGAGTGGTCTGAACGCCAGCGGTAAAATATATGTATATATATAAATTTATATATAGAGAGTTGCATGTGTGTGTGTGTGTGTTTTGAAGCACTCTAATGCTTATCTGTTTAGCGGCAGCTACAAACATGTTCAGTTTACATGCCACTCCACACCACACATGAGTGTGTATGTATGTGCGTGTTGGCGCTTTATCAAAGCCAAGCACTTCAATGCAGACAGTCAAGTGGCCAGCCACTGCGGTCAGTCTGTCAATATGCGTCCATTGAAATGCGCTTAGCTATGCAGCTGCTGCTTCAGCTGCGTTAGTCCCTGCAGCCTGCAGCGCCAAAAGGACGACTCAATCTGGCTGCCATTTCGACTGTGGTTGCATACAAACAAAAATAGAATTATAAAAAAAAATACATCAGTTTTGTTTAACTATGTGGTTGCTCTTCTCGTTTTTTGCATGAAGTACTCTACTCAAATTTTAATTAAATTATCTATGATACGCAATTAATGCAAACATTTTAATATGGTTTTGTAATATGTAAATAAAAGAATTTTTTAAGCAAGGGCCATTTATTTAAATTTGTTTTCTATGAAGCTTTAAAATTAATTAATAATATTTTATATTTTACGCGGATTTTGGGCGTTTCTGCATTTCATATTCTTAGATAGCTATTTTTAATATTATTATAATTATATATTTATTTTTACTATTATTATTATTATTATTTTTTTTTTAATAATTAATAATCATTTATTGAGTGTGATTATTATTGTTATTTATATTTTTAGGATTATAATATTATCATTATTAATATTTATAATATTTTAAATATTTATATTGGCTTTGTTTTAAATATTAAATAATATTAATAAATAATAAAAAAACAATTGGGGTATTTAAGCATAACTAGATATCACAAAAGCTGGACAATTTAAGCCACTATTAAATATTCTAGCGTTTCATGGTACACATTATATTATAAGTTATAAAAAAAATTATTCTCCACAAATTTATTTTATTTAGTTTATCTAGTTAGTTATATTATCTGTTTGCAATGTGAATAAACAAATAATTATTTTTCTTATAATTTAATTACAGTTGCCGCTAAGCCTTAACCAGAGTCCTCGACTGATACCAGTGCAAAGTGTTGCTCAAATGAAAACAAAAACAAAACAAAATAAACAAATAAATAGTGTATAAGAAATGAGAGAGAGAGAGGTAGACAGAAAGAAGTGAATAAGTTTTTAGTGAGGGATAAAACTGTGATAAACAAAACGCGCAGCGGAGCAATTAAATGCGAGATAATATACATTTTTAATAAAAGTAAAACCCGCAGCAAATTAAAAGGGGAGCATCGCTAAATGCAGCAACAGTTACAGCAGCGCTAAAAGTAATTAGCGACAGCGACAACTGCAGAGGGAGTACGAACTACACACTGATAGAGAGAGAGAGGAAGAGAGAGAGGGAGAGAGACACATAATAATAAAAAGGTGAAATAAAACAAATGATGTTGCAATCTTTGAAACAACGCACGGACAAACTAAGCGGCATTCCAGCAACAACAGCAACAAGCGGCACAGTGGCAACTGCTGTGACAGCAACAGACACAACAGCAACAACAACAACAGCAAAAACAACATCAACAACAGCAGCAGCAGCAATAACAGCAACAACAATGCTAACAACAACACCTGTTGCACTTGTCGCTAATGGTATGGCCAATGGCAGCAGTCTCTATAACGGCAGCAACAACAATAACAATTTAAATAGCAATAACAATAACAACTTGCAACAGCAACAGCAACAACAACAGCAGCAGCAGCAGAAACCAGTAAAGTATTTAGAAAATCTAACACCTGCAACGGGCGCCATTGCGACGGCAACAACTTTTACAGGTGCTGCGAAAAGTTTTCATCCATATTTGCGGCCCAGCAGCAACATACCAGCAGCAGCAACAACAGCGCCAGCAGCAGCAGCAACGACAATGAGCAAAACTGCTGGCGGCATTGGCGTCGGCATGTCGACAACATTGTTCGAAACACTTTTGCACAACCAAATAAATTCCAATGCAAATGCAGCCGCTGCCGCTGCCGCTGCCGTCGTTGCCGTCCTACCATCCGCAGCTGCAGCAGCAGCAGCAACACCAACTGCAGCAGCAGCAGCAGCAGAGCCAACCCAAGCAGCAGCAGCTGCAACCGCAGCACCACCAACAGCAACAGCAGCATCAGCGACTGCAACATCGACGCTGCTAAATTCCAGCATTAATTCCAGAACTTCATTAGCCGACCAAATCGCCAGCGGCACCACAAATTGGTGAGTCACGCCCACCCAGCACCGCCTCCATTCGGTTGCGTTACTTTACTTTTTTCGCCTAATGACTGTAAATTGCATTCGAATGATTTGTTTGTTTTGGTCTCCTCGCCTGGCTTAACCCGAGCTTTGTCTACTTAGTCCGCGAGTTCTTTAAAGTATGCTATAGAAATTTGTATTTAATTTTGGCGTGAAAAGAGAACTATGTTCGATCTAGCTGACAACAGTCTATGAAAGCTTATTAGAGCTTTGTTATGTGGAGCTAAAGCAGAGCTTGAAGTTGTGTGTTGATAAGTAAAAAGTATTATATTTAGACTAGATTTTGTTCAAGCTGTGCTGAGTTCGGTTGACTTTAAGCTCAAGTTGTTCTTCAGGCTAAAAACGCTGAGAAAAACAAATTGGTGCATGGGAAGCAGCGTCATCAAGCAAGACCTGAAGGGGCTCAAAATTGGACACAGATCCCAAGATAGTTAAAAAATTATCACAAGAGACTAGATTCGCAAATTCAGTGCAGTCCAACAATTTATTAGCCCCACTTTACAAAACTAAATGAAGACTCAGACGCCACGACCTTCAAAAGCTACGGGTTTACGGGTCTTGGTTAAAATACTATCAAATAACACTTAGCAAATTACGTATGATAGTGGAACCCCATAGCTCTTCATGCCTTCGAGCTATTTCATATTGCATCTTCGTTATCTTCCATAGCCTTCTAACATATATTTTATTCATTTCTATAAACTGTAACAGTTTGCGAAATAAAAACTGTCATTTGAAGTAATCAAATAAATTTGTAATAATAAAAAAAATTAAATCTTGGCATGATATTTAAACGAAAAAAAGTATAAAATAATAATAGAATTTTATTTTTTTAATTTTTTAAAATGACAGAGCTTTACAAATTTACTAAATATCCTTGCCTGTAATCAGTAAATTTCAACTACTAATAAATATAATTTAAAAGCTTTTTGATTGATTTGATAGATCAATGTTATAAATGAAGCCATGAACCTTGCTTCTATCTATAAAGTCTTGCCACGGTATATCCATAAAGTCTCGACAATCTTTTGAGTGTGGCCATTAGCACTCATCAAATATTAAGAGCACTTCCCTTATCCAATTATGTTACAAACTAAAAATAGTTTCATCGCCATTTACTCCTCCTCTTGTCCATTCCGCAAAGGAAGCATCAGCACTTCGTGTACTGCATTTCGAAACTTAAATAATTTAGCTAATTTCTTATCAATTTGCATATTAGCTAGACAGATATAAATTTCAATTTCCTCTCTGCGAAATATCCAAAACCCGTCGACGCTATCGAATTTCAAATTCTTATGCCATGGCTTGCGCTGCATCATTTCCCATTACGACAAGTTCCTTTGCCCGGAAATTATATAAAAAAAAAAGAAGAGAGGAAAGCAAGAGGCAGCAGCTGAAGTGAAATGTCCATTTGGTTGGCAGGCATTTTTGAGCGGGTGGCCCACAGAGCGAAGCGAAGCGAATCGAATCGATTCAATTAAAATAAGTGACAACGTGCCGAGTGAAGAGTCTTTGGTCGCTGCTGACTAACGATAATTGGCATTGCATTAAGTTTATTAATTGCCAAATGGGGGCAGGTCGCAGCGTCATCAGGGCTAATGATCATTGACAGCCGTTGGTAATTAAAACATTACATTCATGATGATGATGATGTTGTGGTTGATAAGACAACGTGACAAGCTAAAATGCAGACTTAACATAGCTGCAGCCTCCCATTGGGCAACAGCTATTTGCCCCCCTCTCACTCCAACTCTGCCCTCTCTCTCTCTCTCTCTCTCTCTTCTTCACTGCTGGCATTTTTTATACAGTGTGTTGCGCTGCCATTAAATAATAAAGCAAGAATATTAAATTTATGTTCGGTCATTTTTATGCGCCTTGCTGCAATCGCCCACTCCTGCCGCTTGGCTGCCATCCTGCTGCCATCCTGCGCCATCCTGCCGGCGAGTCCTTGCCATCACTAGCGTCCTCTATCTTGCGCCGTGAACTGTTTGTTTTTGTTGTGACAGGCGCGACATAACAAACTGCCATCATAAATTAAATGCCGCGTCACGGCTTTGTCGGCGCCAGCATTGATGTGGGCGTGGGGCGTGACTAAAAAGGGCGCTGCATAGATAGCAGCAGCAGCAGCAGCCGTCGCAACGCATGTGGCAGCAGCCTGCAGCTGAAAGCATTTTAGCGCAATGCCGAGCCTCAATTCCAGCCGCAGCAATCCAACACCTGCCCGGCCTAAGCTCATGGAAATCCCAGAGCGCGCCCACCGCAGGCAATTTTCTCATTAAGCTGCGGCGCATTTAAATGAAACTGAATTAGTAATGCGAAGAAAACCAGTGAGCCAAAGACGCAGACAGCAGGCAGTAGGCAGCAGGCAGCAACTGTTGCCGACTTGAGTAGTTGCTGGCGTTGCTGCGTCGCATCGCATCTCCCAGGAGGGCATCCATTGCGCGCCGCTGACTCTCTGATGGATTCCCCAGGCGGCAGTGTGACTTTGAAAGCGAAATAATTGCCTGCGGGGCAACAGCGACACCTGTCGCGCACCTGTAGGCCAACTCCTGCCTGCCATCTCCTCTTGCTTCCTACTGCTCGTTGAACGTTTTTATTTAAAGCGCGCGCCCCGAAAAGTAGGCAACAGAAAATTGCGTGCTGGGCGCAGATTTTGATTTATGCCCGCCAGGCCAGCTTTGATACCCAGTTGGCTGCTGGCTGCTGGCTGGCCCGCCTGGCCCGCCCCCATTGGCCTACTTTGCATTTGACTTGTGGGCAATATTTATCACCTTGACACTAGACTATTTGGCAGCGACACGCTCCGCCTCTAATAGATTAAGTTCGTTTTGTCATTTGCCGCCCACGGGCATTGTCGCGCTCAATAAATATAAGAAAGTAGGCGTGCCCGCTGACATCCTTGGAGAGCTTCATTCAGCTCGTAAATTCAGCTCGATGGCACCAGGTTCATAAATGTTGCGCGCCTGAAAGCAAAATTAAGCTAGATAGCATCTGAATTGGATAATATCCGGAATGGCGAATAGCCTAATTCATTTAGCAGTTGTGGAGGCTTGTTCGAGAGAGAAAGTGGACAGATTTAAGACTCTTAAATGTCTTAGAGCTGCAAAATATCAGAATAGCGAAAATATCTATAAGACAGAAGAGATTTGAGCTTGGCATAAGAATTTAGTTGAATATATATCACAATTTTACAAAGCTGGTCCGTTGAAATGAAATGAAATTGTGTCTAAAATTTATAAACACAAATTATATTAGTATAACTTGAGGTTGATGTAATGAAAGGCAAGTCAATTAAAGCATATATGAAAATAAAATAAAAAAATTTATGTATATTTAAAATGAATTAAAGAAATATTTTCATAGATCAAATTATTTCTTTTATTAATTTTAAGCCTAAAATAATTTTTGAATTTTATTTTCATAGTTTTTATGGAATAAAATGGTTATTTAATTCATTAATGAATATAAATTAATTCTTTATATTCATTGAAATACCTTTCATTATATCAACCTCAACTTTGGCTTATATATATATATATATATATATTTAAATTTTAAGCAAAGTTAAACACAGTTAAATATAAATTTCACAGTATTTAAAATTTGTAGATTTTTCATATATTTTAAATTTTTCTGTATTTTTAAAAATAGTTTAACTGCTCAATTTTAATATGCAAGCTTCCTTGATTTATCTTTCTTCTGATATATGAGAGGCAATATAATTTTTTTTTATAATTTTCAAACACAAATTTAATATTAGAGCTTACTTATTTTATTAATAAACCCCTTTTTGTAAAAAATCTAATTAGAATTGTTCTCCATAAATATCTCTTCAATAAAACTGAAAACCAATTAGATTTCAAAGCAGAAAGCTTATTTGCCAAAGCAGCTGGCTTGTGTGCTTATTGTGGTTAATTGTGTTGTTGTTATTGTTATTGTGGCCGTTGCTGTTGACATCAAGCAAAAGTCAATTTTGTGTGGCCATCAACAACACCCAATAAAGTCCCAAAATATAGAGAGAGCGAAACATACAAAAACTCAAGTGAAGTAACCAAGTGAAGCCACAAATGGACCATTCAATCCACACACACACACACACACACACACACTTACATACACCCACAAAGTCACATACACACTCAATCACACACACATATACACACCATAAGGCGCGGATGGTGGTCAGCCACAGAAACAAAGTAAAAACGTTTACAACTTTTTAGATTAGATTAGTTTGCTAATAACAATTAGTATTTGTATTTTATGCACTGCTCGACTCTGCCATCTCTATCTCCCTCTCACTCTCCGTCTCGCTCTCCATCTCGCTCTTTCTCTTTTGGTACGCCCACACATATCGAGCTCCCATTCACGCCTCACCAAGCATTGTTGTCCAGCTTGTTGTTTTTTATTGTCATTAGCAAATGAAGTTAGCAAACAGAGAGCAGACGAGTGGGCAGAAGCAAAGCTTTGTTTTAGCCATGTTCAATATGTTGGCCATAAAAGTTCAATGGAATTACCGAGCAAACTTTTTTTGGCCAACTTCTATAGATATGAGTGTGTATGTGTGTGTGTGTGTGTGTGTGTGTGTATTGCCTGATTTATAATGACTTTATTTTTGTGGCTTTTGCAGCGACTCGAATGGCGCTGAGACGGAGACGCAGCAGCCGAACGCTCTGCCCGCCATCAAATGCGAGGCAACGGATGCCATGGATACCAGCACGGCTGGTGATACGGAACTGGCCAAGGATCAGCCGGATGCGGACAACATTAAAATGTTTGTGGGCCAGATACCCAAGACATGGGATGAGCTCAAATTGCGACGCCTCTTCGAGCAGTTCGGTCGGGTCCATACGCTGAATGTGCTGCGAGATAAGGTCACATCGATTAGCCGAGGTGAGTGCACGCATATAAATGTGCGGATTAATTGGCGAACGGGACCCCATCTCTCTGCCCTGCGCTTTCTCTCTGCCTTCCTCTCAATGATTTTTTACAACGCCCATCAATTTGCGAGGCGCACCCTTTCAAGCCAGGTGCGGGGCCTTACATTAACATCAAGTAATATGATTATGGCCAGCGCACACAACAGCATTAGGGCTAACACCTGCCAGGGTCCAGGCCAGGTGTCGACTCCCAGCTTTTTTCCACTCTCTCTCCCTCTCTCTCTCTCTCTCGATGGTAATTGGCCATAATTGCCACACACGCACACACACATCGAGCTGGATTAATTCTATTGGGTATTTGAATAATTTGCGCATTTGCTTGCAAACTTTTATGAAAAGTTGAAATTGTATTATGCATATTTATGGCCAGGCGTGCTGTTGCCTCTCAATGATCGGATATACTTATAGTTCCGTCTCCGTGACTACTCTTTCTCCTTCTCCATCTCCTTCTCCTTCTCCCTCATGAGCAGATTAGGCTTATGGCAGCATACGAGTTGTTTGTGGCCAGGCTTAATACACGTTGAGTATGAGTGAAGGTAGCATAAGGCGATTACAGCCAACGCTGAGATGTTGAGGCTTGAAGCTGAAGCTTGAAGCGTGCAGCAAAGCCATTAATAAATAAGCTATCATCAATCGATTTATACAGCTTGCAGAACATTTCGATAAATATTAAATTGATGGACTCTCTATAGTTGCAGTCTATATCTAATATGTAATTATTTTCGATAATAATTTACTTTGATAAATTTTAATTTAAACCCCAACGTAACTTATCGATAAATTTAAATCTTTTAAGGACATCAATGTCCTATATGCGTTTCATATTTTTTATGTAATAGACCACAATTTATATGAAAGTTCTTGAATTAAATGTGAGCGATTGTTATCGATATACCATTTTTTTTTTAATTTCTTAAATTTTGCTTTAATATTTTTAGTTTTTTTTTTTCTATTCATAAGAAGAGTAAAAATATAGTTCATAATTTCGCAGCAATCGTTTTTTTTTTTACTTTTGCTATTTATCGATTAATAAAACACATTGAAAGATTTGTCATAAAATATCTCTTATCTATTTATTTGATCTCACGTTACTAGGACAAATTATCATGCTCAATATGCTATTGATCATAGCCGATATGTTATCGATATATCGATAGCTAAGTATACGCCAATGTATTGTATTCTAACTGAATTAGCTATCATATATATTCATCAAATAGTTTTCTTCACAGCTATTAGGTTAACCGTTTGTCAAGTAATACAGACAAAGAGTGCATTTTTATCGATCATTGTCCTTTAGTAATCTGTTTTACTACGACTATTATTTTCGTTGAACATATGTGGTGTCCGTTTAATCATGATAAAGCACGCGCGCATAAAAGCTTTAGGCAGCCGCCGCCATACGCCATAATTGTATATACTTAAATATATATATATCTCTATATATACCACCCACATATTGAATTTGTCTATCATTATCTCTGCATGGCTCGCATGATGCGCTCGTCTCTCGTCCCACAACAAACATTTAAGTTACAAAAGCTGTTGCATGCCAAAGTTAAATTGTATTTAAAAAAAAAAAAACCAAAAAAGTTTGTTCCATGCATGATATATATATACCATATATGTATATCGCGATATCTATAGAGATCTATAGAGAAGTGTGCAATGTTTATAGTCCCGACGAATAATTTTCTTTTGACGTCCTTGTATCATACGTTTGTGCAATTGTCTATCGATTGTTGAATTTTGTTATCGACTTGCCTATTTCTTGTATCGATTTGTATCGATTGTTTCGTTCTGTTTCGTTTGCAGGGTGCTGTTTTGTCACCTACTATACGCGCAAGGCGGCTCTGAGGGCCCAGGATGCGCTGCACAACATCAAAACTTTGGATGGGGTAAGTACAAAAAAGGGAATACCCCCAATGAACCATATTCGATAGTTATATAAGTGTAGCTAGTGCTTTGCATTGCTCGTTTTACGTTCTGTATGTGTATGTATGTGTTTCTGTATGTAATTTGTAAGTGTGTGCGTTACTTCTCTTTCTACTTTTTTCGTATTTCACTTTCGTCAAATTTGATATATTTTGCTTTCTAAATAATGCAGGTTGAGAAAGTCAACCACTGGTGCTCATCGATCGATCGAATGACATAGTTTACCAATATGTACCTAAAATTTCTAATAGCTAGTCATTTGATATGCAGACACACACACACACACACACACACATACACATGGTCGTGGGGGCGTGACCGTCGCTTTGTTGTTGTGTGGCCAACACAAATGTAATCATCAGTCAATTAGTGGATTCAATTATTGAGGACAATCTCATTGTTAACGTATTAAATGAAGCGTTCACGCACAGGCAAACACTGTAAAGGGACTACCCTTACTCAAAATACATACTTACATATCGGTCTGTATTGCCCTTATAGCCAGCTCGCAGTTAGCTGCTTCATTTACATATTCAAATTGTTAATGGAAAATCCAATGGCACTAAAACAAGTGAGCGAGAGAGCAAGAGTGAGGAGCGTGGCAGATAGAGAATGGGGTAGAAAGGACGTGGCCAATGACGCCACATGTGTAATTGTCAAAATAATGATCAATGCCAAGGTATATATGTATGTATATAGTTATATATACAAGAACTTTGTTTGTATAAGTAAGTGCCCAGCTATGCATGTGTGTGTCTGTGTGTGTGTGTGTGTGTGTGTGTGTGGGCATGTCTGATCCCTTAATGCATTTGGCAGGCTGCCTGAACAACCACCAAGCTCTGCCATCGTCCACTGCTACTGCTGCTGCTGTGCAAGAGCTACTTAATTTACCTGAAATAATCGATAGGTAAACAGACGTTAAAACGTCGGCATTTTCACACACACACACACACACACATGCACACAGAGACTCACACACAAACATCTGCATGTTTGTGTGGGCCCAACTTGTCAACGGCTTCAATAAATATTTTGTTTTGAAGTGACCAATTCCCTCTATATATAGACCGCATACATGTGTGTATGCCTGCGCGTGTGTGTGTGATTTAAGTGGCCTTTTTGGTCGGCTTTTTTCTGTTTTTGTCCTTGTTGTGAGGCACGTGTGAAAAGACGCAGTTGTGACGCACTTGGATTGCCCGGAAGAGTGATTACACTGTAAAACTCGGCAAATGCGATTTATTTTTTTTCAAGCCAAAAAGTATGCAATGATTTTTTGTATTGGCTGCTCTGAGGAATGTGAGACAGAGAGAGACAAATATACTGGGGCGGGAGAGCTTTAAATGATGAGTTATTAAAAAAGTTTCAATTATTTTTAGTGAATTATTTAAAGTTATTTGGTTTTAACTTAAATAAATATAAAAAATAAAAATCAGAATTAACAAACTTTTTGAGTTGTTGTTATTTTTTTTTTTTGTATTTGAAACCTTTCAGCAACTTTAAAACATATTTAACATAATATATAAAGGGTATTTAATTTTTTATTATTTATTTTTTATTTTCTATTTTCTATTTCTAATAATTTAAAAAAGTTTTTCTCTCAGCTAATACTCTGAAAAGTTTAATATTTTTACTTCAGAAATAAAAAATGCTTTAATATATATATAATTTAATTTTAAAATTTTGTTTCATTAAAAATTTGTTGATTTATTTTATTTTATTTTACTTTTTTTGCGTAGATAGATTAAAACGATTTCATTAGCTTTCTTACAGTGTTCCCTATAGGTTCTAGCATTGAGGTAACCAAAAGCAAACAGTGCGGTATATTTTGATAGCTAATTGCCAATTTGAACGGCAATCATACATGAAATATCGAGACACCGGCAAAAAAAAAAAAAAAAGAAAAGAAACTACCAAAGAAATGCAAATAAATGAACAGCTCGGAAGCAAATCGTTTTGCTAAATCAATTGTCATTAGAGTGAAAAGGGTAACAGTTTGTGTACATGGGTCTAATTCATATCCAGAGCAGAGCCTTACAAAAATGGACAGCTAAATTAGGAGGGGGCTCGACAGAGCAGGAGCTTCCTGCTCCATGGGCTGGGAAAAGAGTAGCAGCCGGAGCGATATCCTGGACAGGCCACTTAACTCATTCAACTGTCAATTTTGAATAATAGAGCAGCAAAATGACGCAACAATGTGAGAGAGTGGAAGGCAATTTGTGGCATTGGCAGGAGGCAGCAGCAGCAGAAGCAGCAGAAGCAGCAGCAGCAGCAACAGCAGCAGCTGAAGCAGTGACATTTTCTCGTAATTTGTGCAAAACCTTTTGACCAGACAAACAGACAGACAAACAGGCAGACAGACAGACTAGCCAGCTGTGTAGCTAGGCCAGACATCAAGCACAACTTGTCGAGTTCTTGAGCATTTCATTTCAATTTCAACACAACAGTCACTCACTCTGTCACTCAGTCACTCGTTCAATCAGTCAGTCACTCACTCAGCCAGTCACTCATTCATTCATTCACTTAGTGCAGCTCTCTGTCGTCGCACGGTCAAGTTTTTGCTTTCGCGTAGCCCATTAGAAAATTTTACAGAAAAAGGTTATACAAAAGAGTTTTGTTAGTATGAGTGTGTAGCAGAGAAAATCGAATATTGATATGAAGTTGATATACTCTATACTATTCCATTAACATTTGCTACCTTACAAATTTATGAGATTATATATGCCTTCCATAGAACATTTTCCGCTGTAAAGTTTTCTAGTCCTTATCTTTTTGTAAATCGATAAGTATCGATTATTTCAGTCTTTTTCTTAGCTACTAAGAATCTTAATATGTGGGCATTGACGAAAGAACTCGAGTTAATCATAATCAATTCATTGGGCTTATTATAGCCCAGTAGTTGAAATCTGTGCATCACGTCATCGATATAAATCGATCATCATTGATCACAGTGTAGTATTAAATAACTTGACATATAAGGTCTGGAGTTTAAATGCTCTTAACTTTAAATAAATTATTTTAAATATATATTTGTTTATATTTTGATTTAAAAAATTCGATAACTATCGATTTTTAAGGCTTAAATAATTTTAAGTTTTTTCAATCAATATTAAGCAACATAGATTTAGGGTATCTTCTCCTCTAGTATACTCGACTTGTTTTCCCAATGAATTCTTGCCAAAGTTAAAAATAGAGTAGTTGAAAAAGTCTATCAATTGACGCAAGTCTAATATGATTGTAAGTATTATTATTATCATTTGCCGCTGTTGGCGCCTCTTAACTGAATGAAAAGTTAATTGAAATCAAAGTAATGGCAAGTCCCGCTGCCAAGTGCAGCCACTGTCCTGCCTGTCCCTTCTATCTTGTCAAGTCCTAGCCTAGAGCAGAGAGAGAGAGAGAGAGAGAGAGACTGAGAGCCTTATCGGTTTGCGCAATGAATGTAAAATAAATTAAAAATTGTTAAAGGCTGCGCATTCAATTGCAGAAGTGCTAATGGCCACGTTAATGAAATGGACTCTTGATTTTTACATTACGGCCCCTGACCAGCATTCCAGGATCTGTTCCCGCCGTCCTTTGCCTTTATGGACATTTGTTGGCCTTTGCACTTGCCTTTTGTGGCAATATTCTTGTTGCACTTTGGCTCGTATCAAAGTAATGAAATCTTCAAAGCATAGCAGAAGGAAAGGTAACTGAAAAACTTATCAGCAGGATAGCTCTCTCTCTCTCTCTCTCTCTCTCTCTCTCTCTCTGTGTGTGAGTGAGGGAGAAACTGAACTCATGTGTCCTGCATGGAACCGGAGTCTGAATTGCAATTCAGCAGCTGTTGGCAACTGTTAAAATAGGAAACCCGAGCAGAGCTCTCTGCTCTTTGCTCTGCTTATGCTATGTTGCTCTGGCTTAACAATCTCACTCTTTCCCTTCTCTCCCTTTACAGATGCATCATCCCATTCAAATGAAGCCTGCAGATAGTGAGAACAGAAATGGTAAGTTTTTCCAACAGAGACATAAAAAACGTATTTTATTTGTATTTTTTTCTTAACTCCTTTGTCTGGCTGATTGCTGAGAATGTTGCCCAGTTTTTATGGCTCTGCCTTGTGGTCTTAATCGCAGCTTGTATCGGAGACATGCGCCTACCACATGCATGAATAATGGCCCGGGCGGCATATGCTTGCAATGGCAGGCCTTGCGGCGGCCCACTAAATCGATTAGATTCGATGTCTTTGTCTTTGTCTTTGCCTTTGTTTTGCTGTCTCTGTCTTTGGCTCTGGCATTGAAAGCTTAAGTTCTTTGAATAAATACAATTTCAACAAGCTCGCAACTGTTAGCCAGGCACGTTCTACTTCACACACACTCACACTAGCAGCTGACAGTGTGTACCCCTTTTTCAGTTGTCTATCAAGGCTTACCACTATTTGCTGACTAGGTGGCAACCCTGCTCATCAAAGCTAAGCAATCAAAAATGAAATAAATAAATAAAATCTTCACTGAACCTTTTCACAACATTTATGCCACGGCCTTCATTGTCGTCATCGTAGGCTATTGCGACGCCATTTTGTAAATCATTGCGCTTCCGTTTCCGTTTTTGTGTCTGTAGCAAGTTATAATATATATATGTTTTCATATTAGATATCTATATATCTTAATGTCTATGGTTAATAATTGGATAATTATGATCTCTGATTTTTTTTTTTAAATTTTTTATAAAAACGAATTGTTTCTGAGTAATCTACTTTTTTTTCTGATCGTTAAAAATTATTAGAGGTTTTTTTTTTAGTGTTGCCATAGGTTTTTTTTTTTGTCTTTACTTTGAAATAGTTTTTTTTAATAGTTTCAAAATTAGCAGCTAATATATGCTCAAATTTTGGTATACTTCGTAAATTGTGCTTAGCTTTTGAGTACAAATTTTTGCTCTCAATTGGAAATCAATAATTTCTAAATAGTTTTCAATTTTTCCAATTAGTTATTGCTTTATGGATTTTGAATTAAATATAACAATTTGTTTGTATTTTCTCTATTTATATTGCTTATATACTCTACCTATTCATCTTCCACTTTATTCTCTATTTCCTTTCTAGTTTTTTCCTATTCGAATGCTTTTTTATTCTATTTCTGTTTTTGCTTAGCAAGTGCAGCCCGAGTTCTTATTCTTTATCTCTATTACATTTACTTCACATATATCTCGTTGATAAATCTCTATCTTCTATTCTACATATCTCTTACTCTTTATTAAATATAGTTATCTTCTTTCTCTTTACATCTACTTGCCACCTTACCTCTATTATTGTATAGAATAGATGAGTTATTTTTCATTAATTCGTACAATTTTTATTTGTAGGTACATTTTGAATTATATACATATCCAATGTATTTTCTCACTCTCGCACAAATATTTGAATAATTTCCATACAATTTTTGTCGCTCCTCAACATCCATTAAGGTGTTCAACGAGCACAAAAAATAGATAATTGTATTGGTTTTTTTTTTATTTTTTAAATATTTTTGTTGTCGTGTGCGTCACGCTGTACGCGTGACAAAAATAAATCACAAACTCAAAAATACGTAACATACAAATTTTATAGTAAATTAAGAATATAAAACCAGAGGCAAGAGTTCTCTCTAGTTGGAAGTGCATGGCTAGCGCACCAGGCAGACATTATCTAAGAAGATTTATAATTTCGGGTGCCAAGAAAAATAATGATAACAAGGCGTGCCCATAAAAGAGCTATTAAAAATTGCATACAGAAATTGTTAAATATTGCAAAAGAAAAAACACAGAATATGCTATGCTCTAATATTTATATATTTTAAGTAAATATATATATTTGTCAAAAATATATATAAATAAATTAAAATAATATTTTTTAAAAGAAATTTGTACGAAAATATTTAAATAAATAATTATAATTATAATAAATTTTATTTGAATAATTTCTAGTTTTAATTCCACATTAACCTAATATTATTTTTAATATTTATGCATGCCATTCAACTAGAGGAGTACCCCTAATGTAGTAGAGCATATTGGCAACAAGATTAAGAAAAATGCATACATGATTAAAAAAAACAATATTATTTGAATAATTTCTAGAACATGTCTTCATCCCATTCAACTAGAGGAGTACCCCTAACGTAGTGTCATTTTGGCAACAAGAGGAAGAAAGATGCATACATGATAAAAAAAAAATATATATATATTATTTAAATTATTTCTGGAGCATTTCTTCATCCCATTCAACTAGAGGAGTACCCCTAACGTAGTAGAGCATACGGCATATATGCCGCAAAATTTCAAATGCCTCACAAAATACGCAAATGCAACAAGTGCAAATCTTGCTTTACACTCACTTACCCTTCATCTGCCAGCCCATCCCCCATCGTAAATCCCCCCTTCATCCGCCCTGCCCCCCTTGCATGTTTTGCCAAATGTTTTGGCGACACTTGACAAGATGCCAGAAATTCTAAACACTTTTAGCCTTTTCGTCGTTGCCCTTTTGCTGCTAGCTGCTTTGAATTTTAGCTCGAGCATTCTTTTTTCTCTCTCGCTCTCGCTCCCGCTTGGCTATCTCTGTCGCTCGGCGGCCTGCCTGACCAATGATGGCAAATTAATTATGAATGCTGTGCAGAGTCTGCACTTTCTACACGCACTTTTATTTATGCCGCCTTGGCTCTCTAATTAATGAGTATATTAATTTGTGAAGTTGTCAGGCGCTGACAACTTGTAGGGTAGGGTGGACACCCTACAATGCCCTACTCGGGCGGTTCCATGGCAATGTGGCATCTCATGCTGCGGTATCTTCAGATCTGCGTTTGAGTCAAATGCATTTTCATGCTCACGCAATTTGTTTGTATCTGTAACTGTATCTGTGTCTGTATCTGTATCTGTATCTGTGTCTGCATCGGTGGCATCTGTTAGATACTTTTGCTGCTGGTCACATTAACACAGTTTTCAATTCAATTACGGCATTCTACGGGCTACACAAAGCGCTTTTCTATGCTGCCGAGACATGGCCTCATCAAGTGCGCCTCAATTGATTTTCGCACATTTGCTGCTCGTTTAGCAGCTGACGTGATCGCCTCTTTAGATACATGCGCTCACTTCTGTATCCAACAGATACATTTACACACGTACATAAGTAGCCGGAGTTCGTTAGGGCTATATGCCCAAGTTGCTAATTGTGAGCAGCGTTTCGTTTAACTCGGCGTTAAATGTGTTAAATATTGTGAAATTCGGTGAATAGGAGAAAAACAGACTGAGCTACAAAAAATGATTGCTTGAAATACGTGAGTCGTAAATACAGTGAAGCCTCTGTTAGTAAAAAACTACATATACAGGGCTTGGCGCTCGAAGTGTAGCCTTATTAAAACGCCATCAGTTTTATTTGGATGATGATTTTTTGTAGTTAAAAGAATACAAAATTTAAAAGAAAATAAATTTGGCTAGCCAACTCTTACCTAGACGATCGATTGGATCACAAATTGCCAAGAGGGGCTTTATGACTATTTAATGGCCAATGGCTTTCTTTAGCGTCTTTCATGCCTGCATAAATTTTTTTTATATCTTACACATGCCTCCCTTAGCTAGACCTCTATGCACTTAAAAGTGCCATCACTGTAAACTGAGGTTAGATTGGGCGCCAAAGTCGTTTTACTTGCGCTGCAAGCTTTAAATTACAAGCCGTTACTTTACAAGCCGTCGCCATTAGCCATACAAAAACAAGATTCAATATGCAGTACTTGTGCTAGAGCGAGACAGACGTCCGTCAATCATCTTGTTTGAACTCTAAAACAAACCACAACAACAATAACACCAACAACAACAACAACAACAACATAAAAGCGCTGAGTCAGCCGGCAGCTCGAAATGCGCGAAGCAAACATAAACAAACAAGACAAAACGCAAGCAAAGAGCGTAACTAATTGACTTTGACTAAGCCACAAGTGGCGAAGAGAGCGTGCACGCCAGCAACAGCTGTGCGCGCAAAGAGAGAGCGAATGAGCGTGAGAGACAGAGTGAGAGAGCGGGTGGGCTAGCCGTAAGAGAGCGCAAGCCGGCACAAGCATTGCCAGGCGCCAGGCAGCAAATGAAATTCAAAGTGCAGCGCAATTGACGACGATCGGCCCAAAGCCAAAAGCCCCCAGCCGCTGTTGCTGCTGTTACACACAGTTGGTTGTTCAGTGTAGACGCAGTCAGTCAGTCAGTTAGTCAGTCAGTCAGTCGTTGGTCGCATCGATAGCTCCTCACGCGCGCAATTTGTCAAACGTGAGCGTGTATTCCAATAGAATATTTTGTCGCCGCAGTTTGCCGCAGTTCGCCGCAGCCGTCAGTCGATCGATCGCGCACGTTTTTCAACGTCTTTTTGCTGCCCGCAAAGTAAACAATAAAGGAAATTCTGTAAATTAAATAACTGTGCCCGCTCAATTGAAGTGAATTGAAACTAAATTTGAAAAGTAATCAAAATCAATTTGATTGGAAATGTCGCGCACTTAACTTTAATTAATTAACAATTACTGTGAAATTGTTCAAAAGTCGAAAAAAAAGCTCAATAAAAGTTCAAAAGAAATATTTTTACAAATATCAAGTGTTTACAACGGCACATAAAGTCTATACATATAAATATATATATATTTGGTTTTATGCTCGCTTAAAATCTGTGCAAAATACACAGCTTTTTTGGCTTGAAATAAGTTTATCAGACACTTAAAATTCACACTGCCAATTGCCGAAATGTAAACAACGCTCATAAATGCCAACAACAATATGCAAATTGCCAATATGTATTGACTGAATGCTTTTTGGACAAAGCTAAACAAATAGCAAAAATAACAAATTTCATAAATCTGAACAAATGCAGCAGCAGCAGCCGCAGCAGCCGCAGCAGCAGCGCAGCATCCGTCGCTGCTTGACTCACTCACTTGGAGCCGGCTTCTCGATATCTCGGCTCCTACAGCTGGTTAATTATTATTGTTAACCCGCCCACCCGCTCGCTTCCTTTGTGGATGGCAGTGATCGCAACCAGTTTTTCATTTCAATTTCAATTTCCATTCAATTTCGCTTTTGCTTATATACTTCGCAAATATATATATATATACATTTATATATATATATATATATTAGCCAGCAATTGAGCCGTTATTAACTCAGCTGTTTTCTGTTTTTGCCGTTTTGTTTTGATTCAAATGAACTGCGCACATTCGCAGTTATTTTATCTCAAGCTGCTGCTCGCTTTGTATCTGTATCAATATGTGCTTTATCTTTAGGTAATGCTGTTTCATTATGAAGTACTATGTAACAAAGTAATATGTATAAATGTATGTGAAGTAATATTAATGAGATAAAGTATGGAATTTATTACATATATATTTGTATATAATATAGATATATATCTTTCAGATATATATGAAACTTATATCTTTATGCCATATGCATATGTATGCCAAAGAATACATATATCATCTATTGTTTTTGCTTTGATTTTGGCTGCTTTGACCTATTAATCTGTCACCCTCTTCTATAGATACTCCGTTTGTTTCTTATTTAGCTTTATCGCTCGAAATGTATCTATGTACATTCCAAAGATACATTATCTATATTTCCATATTCTGCAGAAGCTTATGTTATTTGGAGCCATTGAACTGTTTGCTTCTTCAATAGCTACTTCATCTGTATATTTTGCTGTGGCTCAAAATGTATCTGCATACATATAGCAAAGATACTTTAACTCTTGTTGTTGCTGTGCTAAAATCTTTCGCTAGAAATTTGCCTTTATTTTTTAATTTTTTTTTTATTTTTTAATATTTATCTTTCCTTCCATTCTAAATTTTTATTTTATTTATTTTTTATTTATTTATTTAATTTTATTCGACAGATACTTTATCTATATATTTATATTCTGGAGAAACGTTAGCGATTTCCTCTTATTCCACAGCTGCTTTATCTATATTAATTTCAACTTCTTGATATGCAATTGAGTCTACGTCGCTCACATATCTGTTGCTGATACTTTGCAGAATTTCATAGATACAATAAATAATTAAGTATCTTTAGTAATTTCTTGATACATTTGCAATAGATATTTTACCTATATCAATAGCAAATTCTATAATATGATCTAATGTCTCTCAATATAATATATATTTATTGAGTATTTGGTTTTCTTGCTTACTAGATACTTTTGCTATTCTGTAGATACTTTTAAGTACATGTTGCTCTACATGTATCTGTATATGATAGACATTAGTTTCTCAAGATTAAATATGTATCTGTACTTCACAGATACACTACCTATATAAATATTTATATATCTATATCTCAGATAAATTATCTCTAATTCTTTCTTCATTGCCAATTCTACTCTTTAATCCACAAATAACTATCGGCAACTGGAATTATTGATCTTGATAGTATGTATGTATCTCACATACCTCAGATACTTTTGCTGTATATGCAGCTCTCGCTCGATATGTATCTGTATCTATGTGCGATTCTAGTTGCGCTTGCGTGGCCCGCATCGAGCCATTGCTGAAAGCATTTGTGGAATGCCACCAAATGGAGAAATTGTTTTTGAGCGCTGCATTGCGTGTTGCAAGTGCGTTTTCCTCTGGTTGCAGCTGCTGTTTGTCATGTGGCACAAGACACACATACAGCCATGAGGCACGCTTGAGTTACGCCTATATTGAAATATGCGCATAATTGCCGTGCGTAGCAAATGCGAGTGAAATATCGCATGAAGACCAAAAAGACTGAAAAAGCTCAAGATATTGCATTTATCGGCAAATCAAATCTTTGTTGACAACAAGTGGAGAAAAGTTCATGGAAGTATATAGAAATAATGGAGATTTAAAAGTAGGTTAAAAAAACAACAAAGATCTATAGTAATTATTAAGACCTAAAAGTTCACCTATAAGAAAAAACATTTTCATCAATTTAAAATTGCACAAACAAAAAAAAAACTAAGATGTATTGTAATTATATAGACCTAAAAGTTCACCTATAAGAAAAAACCTTTTCATCAATTTAAAATTGTTTTTTTTTTTTTTTTTCTGTACGTTTTTATCTACTTGAGTTTCCCGTCTCTTGAGGTCGTTAAGTGCCCAGGTCTTTAAATGCACTTTTCTGCCTGTCTGCAATAAAACCTAAATCTAAATATTGATAGGGGAATTATCTTTGACCAATTAGTGAAATTTCAACATTTCCGTTTGACGTACTCGACCTCAACAGCAACTTCAATTGTGAATAGTTTTCCATTGCACAAGCTGGCAAATTAATATCTTAGCCATAGTTACAAACAACTGAATGCCAGACTATTCTATTCTATTCTCTGCCATTCACATCTATGCTATTGAGTGAAGTATTGTCATTGTTTGAGAATTATGCTAAATGCTATGCTTGAGCCACAAGTATTGTCCAAAAGAGTCTTGGAATGGCGCAGACAATGCTGTGAACTGTCGCCCCTCCCCCTCCCCAAGCTGGCATGCCAAACATACATCATTTTCTGTGGGGGTCGCGGGAGGAGGGGCTGTGCAGAGCCAAAGACATTGCCACATGATTGTGCAAGGGCATTCAACAAGTGCTGCGACTGCCTGCAATGGGAACCAAAGACTTTGGGGCATTTAATTGAAGAAATCACGCACTTAGAATACCAAATGCAGAACGCTCATAAATTCTAAAAAAGTCAACGAGAGGGAGCCAAGCTGAGGTTGGGGTGGGGACAGAACAAAGCCAGGCGCACTTTGGGGACACCATAACGATGACTTCTATGGCCTGGACACAAGTCACAAATACGGCTAACGGGCTTTGCCTCTACGAAGAGACAAAGAGCACAAAAAAGAATTGGAAATAAGCAAAAGAAAAAACTGAGTAAGAAGAAGAAGAAGCAGCAACAACAGCAATACAATTCTACAACCAGGCGACAAGCTTTGCATATTAAAATGAAGAGAGAAATGAGAGCTTGAGACGAGCTTGATAGAATTGCAGTTACCCTGTAAGCAGTGCTTGGCTTGAGGTTGCAAAGACTAAGCTGAAAGAAGAGTTAATCAAACTATTAATTAAATTTTCCATTTTTTAAATTATTTAAACTTAAATTAGTTTTTATGATATATTTGGTTTCGAAAAAGAATTTAATAGACAAACTGATTTTTAAACTTATATTTTTCTGTTTGATTTATGTCAAATTTGAGATCTGACATGAAATTTGGCACGAAAAATTGTCACTGAAAATATATAAATTGTAAAATACTTATATCTGAGACTTAATATGTCATATAATATATGTACTATAGATATAGCAGAAATATACCAAAGACATAATACACACAATATAACAATTTAATAATAATGAAATGGGTATTTATGAAATATATATAAATATAAATAGTATAACAAGGCATTAATAAAACAAGATATAAAGAAATAGGCATTAATGGAATATATAAATATAAATAAATATTTATGAAAAATATAATATTGAGATACACATTAATGAAATATATAAATAATTTAATAAATTATAGAAATTTATCAATATTATCTATGTATATTGATTGTATATAATTTATTACAATAATTTATTCAAAAGATCAGACAATTTCTTGATATTTTTATGCTAAACAAGAACATATAAATTTTAAATGATCAATGCTTCAAGTTGTTAGTCTAAATAATATCATTCTAAATTGATCAATTTCAAGATATTCCCTCGAATTGTTTGCATCCATCCCTGAAACTAGATCTACATAGGCAGCTGCTTAAAACTACTTACTGCACGATAGATAACTTTAGCTTTAAGGAAACTCGAGATTGTCTGAATTATCTACTTCATAGCCCCTCCACTGCAATATACCCCATTTCCTGAAACACTTACAGCAGTTACGCGGTATTGTAAACTCAGCATTGAATAACAAATTGTAAGGCAAATTATTGTGTATGGTAGCTGCAAGTCGATTGTTGTTGTTGTTGTTGTGGTTGTTGTTTTTGTTGCTGCTGTTGCTTTTTATAGCTTCTTTCACTCCAATTGTGGACGTCAGTTGTTGTGGTGCGCAGTACAAAGCGAATGCGCCTCAATCAGAGAATTTTAATTATTATTTTCAATTATCGAAAATGGTTTTGCGTCTGTTTCAAAATGCCGCATATTATTATATTTTGTGTTCTACACCACCCCTTCTGGCACGCCCCCCCTCTAGCCGTTTCAAGTGCTTTGTTGCGGGCGTCTGTTTGCATTTTTACCCCCAATAGCCCATGGACTTTGTGTATCTGTATCTGTGTATCTGTATCTGTGTATCTGTATCTGCGGCTATTGTTAAGGCGTCCCTGGTAATTAGGGGCGTTTCAATTGCGGCATATGGTTTTATTTTAATTAAATTTCTTGTCGAGATAAGCGCCGCGAACGTACCCAAAACCTCAGCCCCAACCACAGCGACAGCTACTGGCATAGCCACAGCTGGTCCCTCCCTACGGTTTTGGGCGCATCTAGTATTTCGTTTCGCTTCGCTTTTTTTTTTTCATTTCTAATGCCAGCGACAAGGGCAAAGAGTACATGTTAGGTACTCACATTTTGTTATTTTCGAAACAAAAAAAAAAAACTCCGAAAATCCGCTGAAATACGATCGAGTATGGAAACAACTGAAGCTTTTAGCGTATGGCTGCAAAGCCACAAAGCTGTTAACTGATAAATTAAACAACTGTCGCCGGCTCCGAAACGCGAAACAATAATAAATAAACAAACATAATGTGTGCGAGCCAGAGACCGGCATTCGCAATGCCAACATCCAAAGTCAGGTAGTCCCGGCACAAGTATATAAGCCAACTTAGACATATAAAGTTCTATATATACATATAGTATGTACAGCTGATTTTTATCAGTTTAGTCGAGTGGCAAACAAACGTCAATGCAAATGCATTGGCAACGCACAACTCCGAAATAAAAGCACGCTAATGTGCTGTAGATGGGACTGATGAAGTCAAAGATACCCTCTAGCTAGCATTGAAGTGAATTTGAGCTGCCTACATTTTATGTGTAGAAATAAGCTTTCAGACAATGCAACACAGTTATCTTCTGGTATAAAGTGGGGAAGCAAAATAGAAGAAATGGGGAAAAGTATCTGAAAAACTATAAATATTCGGTATCTATGTGTACCAAAAATGAGTCTAGCAAGAGAATTTGTTCTAATGTCTTTTAAGCTAGGAAATATGCTAAATAAAGCAAAGTTGCTGAATCGATTTTTATCGATTTATATCTGTAGTATTTAAGTATTTGAAAAATTAAATATTCGATATCTATGTATACCAAAAATGAGTCCACAAACTCAATTTGTTCGTATGTCTTTTAAATTAGGAATTATGCTAAATAAAGCAAATTTGCTGAATCGATTTTTATCGATTTCTAGCTGACAGCTGTAGTTATCGAAGAAAATCAATCAATATAATTTAGTTATATAGTAGAATAAACACTTTGATTCACTTAAGCATCTAAACTATTGAGGTTGTACAAGAATATGTATCTATAAATTTATATTTAGAAAAATTTCAATTTAGATTACTTCCATAAAACCAAAATACCCGATCTCTAAACAACTTCCACCTAAGTCGTAGTATAACAAAATTACTCGAAATGACTCTCTGTGTGCGTATGTGTCTGTGTGTCTGTGTGTATGTTTGCCTGTGTATTTGTGTGTATCTGTGAGATACTCGTGATCAGGTGGCGACTATGATCAGCGCCGCTTAGCACGCGTCGCTTGATGAGTCCCCCAATTTATGGCTTAGATACACTTGACGACAAAGCGGGCATTAAACTGAAATTGAATATTATGTCACGTAGCTCAAACTGAATGAAAATAAAAATATATATTTACGTGGAAAATAAAAGCTCCTAAATAGCAACAAGTTTTTTGAGAAAAGTCATAGAAAAGTTTCTCAAGTTAAGTCTTTACATGAAAAATAGCTATTGTTATATGTATACAGATAAAGATATATATATATTTATATATATATATTTATATATATATATATATATTTATATAGGTATAATATTTTAAGCATAATTGAAAACTTTAATTTCAATGAATTTAAATCAATTTCATTTACTTATTTTTAATATTTGAGTGTTTCATCTCTAGAGTATAGCAAAATTAATTTATTTGTTCTATCTATATTCCGATTTTAATTTGAATAAATATTTTTTATATTGAAATCTAATTTTAGATAAATTTCATTTAGTTCTTATTAATATGAGAGTGTTTTATCTCTAGAGTATTGCAAAATGAGCATTGGCATTTAGAGTGTGTCTGCTGTGTGTGTGTGTGTGTGTGTGTGTGTGTGTGTGTCTGTGTGTAATTTCTGTGTTGTGTGCTGGGGTTTTTCATTTTGTCGCAAATGCCATTTAACCGAAGCGAAAAATACCAAAAACTAAAAGGCAACGATAATAATGATAATTTTGTATTCGTATTCGACTGACTCGCCATGCGGTTGGGCACATCGTGAACTGAGTACACAATGGTTAAAGTACACACACTCACACACACACACACACACTCAACTACAACTGAGACAAAACAAAAAGCTAAAGAAACAAAAAAAAAAAGTAAAATAAATAAAAATGTAGAAAAAAATCAAGTAAAGTAAAATAAACCGCACGACAGCGCAAACAGCAGCTACAAAAAAAAGCGACGCAAGCAGTTTGTCACTCAATCGCCCAGCAATCAGTCGCGTTTTTCTTCGTTTTTCGCTTTACGCTTCTCCGTTTTCGTTTTCGTTTTCGTTTACGTTTCTTCGTCTTCGGTATTCTTCGGCATAGAATGCTGCACAGCATATCTGTATCTCATAGATACATTTGCAGATAGCTCAGGCTGTGCGCAGTGTGCGCGTCGCTGCAGTTCGGCTCGAGTTGCGCACGCGCGTCTTCGTCAACTGAAAGTGCCAAAATGTATCTATCGCTGTAAATGTATCTGTAAGATACAATTTGTTAACCAAATGAATTGCAATATCAGCTATGCAGCAGTTGCAGTTGCAGTCGTTGTTGTTGTAAATAAACGTGATGAACTGCAATTCTAGAGTACAGTGAAACCTCACTATAGAGCTATAAGTCGATGTATCTTTCAGATACACCTCCCGTTGCTGTAACATAAATGTTTCTGTAACTCAAAGTGGGATTATTATACAATACAGTGAAGCTCATTAGGCACGTGCTTCTTAGTTAGCTATTTCTTTACTTGTATATGAACTTATAGTACAGAGAAGGGCTTGGAAATTACTGAGACGAAGCTGTTGAGCTTAAACAAATACAGTGAAGCTTAGCTAAGAAAGTTGAAATAGAATGCTTCTAAGTTTAGTTTTTCTTACGAAAAAATTACTACAAATTATTTTACTCCAAAAATTATTTCCTTTGAGCTTAATTTACACAGTAAACACTGTACTATGCCCGCCCTTGTAATAAATCATTCGTTCGTTGGCTTTTAAACTTATATAAAATTGACTTTGACTGCAACTTACATAAGCAGTTACCACTTTAACTGCCACTTGATTGTAGATACTCCCACTTTTATATACATTTAGGCACTTAACACTTCGGAACTCAACGCACACATAAAGTTTACTTTTGCTAAAGCACATAGGCAGCCATTACTGTAGCTGCTGATAAACCCTATTTAGCTGAACTGAATGTGCATTGAGAAACGTGTCGAATGTATTTGCATAAATTTGCTATACAGGCACAACAACAGCTGATTCGTTACAGGGAACAATAGCCAGCCAACTACACAAACACTAGTTCTCGCTGTCTCTGTGTTTATATATATGTACGACATATTTGTATATAAGCTAAACCGATTTCCGATACAGTTGGCGTAACGCTTGAATGCTTCAGTTTATTCGAGGTGTGCCCCAAAACACACACAGACACACACACACACACACATCTGTCATCAGAAATGGTTTTAAAAGTGCGGACATCTTCACGATCTGAGAGTTCGATCTGGTACCTGAACGTACGTGCGTAAAGTCTAGCTCAAGGTCAGCTGCACCCCCTATACACATATATAAATATATATAAGCTAGATATCTATGTGCTTGAATACAATAGGAGAAAATTTGTTGACTCTGCCGCGAATGCCGCATTTGTGCAAATATTAAAAGATGCCGCAGGCAAACAACTAGCACAAGTGTCATTAAATTGAAAACATCTAGATACAAACCACGCAATAGCTCTCAGACTTATACCTACATATATATGTTTTCTTAAGCATATATAATTTTTCAGAAATTCAGAGAGAGAGAGAGAGAGAGAGGGAGAGAGAGAGAGAGAGTGAGCGAGAGAGTTGAAAAATAAATACATCACGTAATGGATTTCTTGGCGTCAGCATGAAAATGAATCATTTGGCCATAAGCAAAGAAAATTCCAATTGAAAATAATCAGTTGGGTTAGTTGACGTCGTGGCTCGGGAGGGGTTACAAATACGTATTGCCCGGCAACAAACGGAAATTGTCAGTTGTCAATTCTCAACAGCAACAACAAGAGCGACTACAACAAAGGTGTGCGGCATATTAAATACAAAATGTCAACAGCTCGTCAACCCAAAAACAAATACTTATGTACATGCTATATATATATATATATATATATATATATATATATATATATATATATATATATATATATATATATATATATGTACATGCATGTATTCCTAGTATATCTCAACATAAATGAGCAGCTATGACAGTGCACTTTAAGCAGAATTAAGGGCATCAAATATTTGGTTGAAAACGCAGCAAAAAGCTAAGCAAGAAATGTTTTTTAAATGTTAATGAAATAATTGGTATTAAAACATTGGTATTTTAAATTTGATATTTATATTAATAATACAAATTAACATTAAGTAGAAAAGTTGGAAAAAATATATATATTTAGAAAATATATATACAATAGAATAACATATGTAAAATGTAAACGACAAAATATAAAATACAAAATATAAAATATAAAATATAAAATATAAAATATAAAATATAAAATATAAAATATAAAATATAAAATATAAAATATAAAATATAAAATATAAAATATAAAATATAAAATATAAAATATAAAATATAAAATATAAAATATAAAATATAAAATATAAAATATAAAATATAAAATATAAAATATAAAATATAAAATATAAAATATAAAATATAAAATATAAAATATAAAATATAAAATATAAAATATAAAATATAAAATATAAAATATAAAATATAAAATATAAAATATAAAATATAAAAAATAAGGTACTATTAAATTTACAGAAGAAAATAATTTATATAAGCATATATATAGATATACTAGTGTCTTCTTTTTTAGACGCATTCTCTCTCCCCCTCTCTCCCTCTCTCTCTCTCTCTCTCCCTCACTACGTGACAACTCTCTATAGCTATCAAATTGAATTGCCAGAGTAATCTATTTCTTTTTTATTATTATTATTTTTAACATGCTTCAGATACGTCAGTTTGAAATGAAAATGCGTTGCTTTACGCTCTAAAAACTTTCAGATACCCGCACATTAACCAAAAGGTTCAGAGTGTAAATGTGAAGTTTATGAAGTTTATGCGATAATTGTTGTGCTTATTCAAATGAGCTGAACAGAGCGAAAAGTAGCTAGCTAAGCAAGCAGATAGCAAAGTCAAGATAAAGTACAAAGTGCGCTAAGCTAAGGCCGAACATGCACATATGCTATCCAGATGGGGTCTAGTTGAGGCCAAAGTTCTTAACTAAGTGGGCTAATCAGTTCTAGCTGCAATCAAGCAATTGTCAGCACAGAAACTAAACAAGAATTAGAGCCGCATGTGTTGACCGAGTTGACAAATTGGTTAGTTGGCAGCGAAGCGTAACAAAAACAGAAAAGAAAAAAAAAATAGATATAAAAAAATGATTACAAGCCAGTCAATTGGCAGCAGTGTTGCAATATGCCACACATTATATGCTATTATAAATGTGCATGATTGCAGTAGTAGCCGCAAATCAATTGCATTTGCATGTTGCAACGTTGTATTGCAGTGCACTTCACTTGCAACAAGGTTCAAGCCACAAGAGTTGTCAAATATTTCCATCAATATTTGTGCTTTCTTCACAAAGGAAGCTCTGTGCTATATAGTACTCTACCTAAATATATACACACATATACATACATACTTGTATGTAAGCATATAAGTTTCGTATATTTACGCATATTTATGTCTACATGTTGACCAAGTACAAACAACATAGTCCATCAGCAACAGCAATATAGAGAGACTGAGCTAGCAGTCTGTCAATAGACAGGCAGACAAACGTCAATTTAGCTGGGCCGCTAGAAAATTGAAAATAGACAAGCTCGACAAGTTGTGGAAAGTCTCGAGCAGAAGAGCGAAAATCAATAGAAAATATAGTTGACATGAAAATATACTTCGTTTCATTTTCCACAAGCAAATCGAAATGAACACAGCAAGCTATTTTTAAGACGAACAATAACAATCGATTGTCATCAAAACAATTCGATATGTTTGCGTTTTTAAGAAATATGCTGAAACTCTTTTGGGTTGGCTAACCTTTTGTGGCCTGAGACTTATAGTATTTATATAATAAGGAAGGGGTTGAGGAGAGACTATAAAGGTATTCGTATAGATGGGAGCAATAGTTAAGTATTCTAATCAAAGTGCTCTTTTTGAAATATAATTTTATTATCACGATTTCTTCTTTTTTTTAAAGATAGCAAATTTTCATGGAGTAAAAAAATATATTTTAGAAAACTTTCATAAATTACAAAAAAATATCCAAAATCTTTAAAAATTCTTCATTTAAAAAATACATCACATTTTAAAACTAAACAAAGATTATTTTCTAGAAAATCCCCCACCCAACATCCCCAAATTAGCGAAGCAAAGCAAATAAATGTAGTAAAAAATCCCCAAAACAATAAACATCTTTGAGCTGGGCTTTTATATAATAGAGAATAAATATTATTGTTAAACTGAATTTGATGAACTGTTAAAATCGCATAATATCTTCGATTCAGCTTTCTTTTCTTAAAAGAGAATTTCACACAGTAATAAATCAACTGAGACTTTACTTGTTGTAGTTGCCCGTTGTTGTAAATAAATAATAATAAATGAGCTTAAAGTTTCACAACTTTTTTTTTGTGTTATGTCGACAGTTGTTTAGTTAAGGTTTCTGGTTCCGTAGCAAGACAGACACGCCCCTAAAGCTAAAGACGCCCCCATTCAGCACTAAGAGAGTAGAGTACACATATGTACATATAAAAGAGGCCTGTGTTATATAAACACAGACGTTTGTTTCTTAGCAGCTATATTTGAAGCTGATTAGAGTTTCAGACAGGTGTCACATAGCTATATATATATAGAGAGAGAGGGAGAGAGAGAGAGAGACAGAGAGAGAAAGAAAGGTGTTTACTAATAGGCGTGGCCTGTGGACAAGTTGTGACATTTGTGAAATTAGCTTTGGTCCGTAAAGTTCAATTTGTTTAGCTGCTGCGTTTCGTTTAATAGTTTGTTATTTTCAATTTCGAATTTCAAATTTTATGAGTTGCCTTGCTATTTTGAGAATTGCAAAAAGTGCACATAAAAATTGTTGAGGCGAAAGCTTTGCCCAGGGAGAGGGCAACTGAAAACCATTTCATTACCTGAATCCTAACTGGCATTAAGTGCAAAATCAAATAACTACGCTATGTGATCGCCATAATAAGCTTAATAACAATAGCAAATATCGTGTCTCTCTCTGTGTGTGTGTGTGTGTGTTTATATGCAGGCATATGACATGCCTGGCACATTAACGCTCGATATGATGCGATGATATGCAGCAAATTGAAAGTAAATAAAAAATAATAATAACAATCGTCAAGAAAGAGCTGAAAGAGAAAAAAATAAATAAAATACAATATTACAAAAGCAAACGGTGCAATATGGCAAATTAATTGGTTATACAAAAATGGCAAACCATAAAAAATAATATATATATATATATATATATATAATATGTATGCTTGAGTGTGTGACAAAAACAACAGACTGCCATCAACAATGATGATGATGATTATAATAAGGCTGCAGCACGCGCTGCATATTAAAAAGTGCGCAAAAAACAAAACCAAAATGGAATAGACCGTTTTTTGCATTGGTTTGTTTCAAATGAAACTTAAATTATACACAAGTGAATAATTGTGGTCTTTTTTGTTGATCTTTTTATTTGTAGAGAAAAACATGTTCATTTAAACTACATACAAATATATAAATTTTAATATAATATAGCTTTGCATTTTAATATAGCCCAAGAGGCTCATAAAAACAAGTTGCCCTCGCCGTGGGTGTGTGTGTGTGTGTGTGTGTTTGTGAGTGGCGCCATCTAGCGGCCCATAAATATGAAAAATCCAAATACAAATATCATGGAATGCAGCAATGGCTTAAACAATAACAACAACAACAACAATAACAAGAGTAACAATAACAACAACAACAACAACAACAGTAGCAGCAGCAGCCTCTCAGCGTCCAATATCAACGGAAACGGAAATGGCAATGTTAGTGAGCTGCAGCTGCGCCCTCTGTCGGCCAAAACAGCGCTAACAACATGTGCAACAGCCCAGCCCACTAGCAACAGCAACAGCAACAGCAGCAACAACAAATTGTGTGGCTCCGGCATGTCGCCGCACTCGCCACCCCCGCAGCAGCCCACAAACATGGCCACAAATGGCCATCAGTCGTATCCGGCGATAACGGCAACGTATTGGCTGCCGCCACCAAATCCGGCGCCATATTTAGTTCCAGGTAATTAGTGTTACTTGCAGCCATTGCCATAGCCATAGCTATAGCCATAGCCATAGCCATAGCCATAGCCATAGCCATAGCCCAAAGCCCCATCTCGGGGTTATACTAACTTCAGTTACAACAACATCCCTGTCCACCTGTCCACCCGTCTCCTCTCAGTATCAGTCTCCTGCTCTCCCTTCACATTGCAACGTGGCTGCGAAAACGCGTCGCCTACTGCCTGCTGCCTGCCTCGAAATGTTGCAAATTATATTTTCGTGTTTATTGTAAAGCTCGCGAGGATTACACTGAGAAAATACAAGGTGTGTTTAGTACTAAAATAAAAATATGTCTGGTTTTGTTTGACGAACTATTTTGCCTCAGATCAAACAACATTCGATAAATGGATAAATATTTATAGAAGAAGAATATTAATGAAATCAGGCATAGCAAATATAATTTATTTATCCTTAGCACGGATTCATATTTTAAATACATTCTTTTAAATGTATTGTATTAACTCATTCAATATCAAATCAATTCAATGACTAAACTTTTTCGTCTAAAACATATAACTTTTATGAAATACATAAAATTTATATAAAACTACAAATGTTTCAAATACAGATCAAATTATATTCATATTCGAAAATATTTTAAAAAAACACATTTTAAGCATGTTCTTATATTAAAGTTATTTAACTTGGGCCAAGGTAGCCTTAACATTAAAATTGTGTTCAGTCACAATAACAATTTAGATGTTTCATTTTGTGAAGAATCTTAAAATATTTTTTTTTTAATAAATACATGTTAATTAATTTAATTTAATTTTATGTGAAAGGTTTTATTTTAATATTCACTTCTATTGTTCATTTGTTCTTCGCTTTTCTACATAAATTGAACTGAATGCTCTTCCTCTTCTGCTGATGACATTCTTGTTGAATATCGATGGCAGTATAGTCAAGTATCGACAGACTTACAGTTAGGTATCGATACTATAACTATAGGGATATCCTTTCAAATCTAATCGTATCGCCTATATTTATTATTAGTATTTTATTTATTTTTTATTAATAATTTAACTTACAATTATAATTTTAACATTTTTAAGATATAGGTCAAATTTTATGACGTCTTATGCCATCCAATTTGAAATGCAGAACAGTTCTCTTTTTTTCTCTCAGTGTACAAAACATGTTGTTGGGGATACAAGGCGCTCGTGTCGTGTTACACACATGTATGTAAGTGTAAGTGTGTGCGTGTGTGAATGTGTTGTCATTGTATTTTATTTCCATTCGCTTTTTTCTCTCTCTCGTATTTCGCTTAGTCCGGGCGTCCCGCTACCAAGTGGCAAAATGTTAAGCCACTGTGTGAAGCTGGGGCTGGATTTTAATGCTGCCTACATATATGTAACGGCATTGCGAGTGTGTGGGTGTAAGTGGGAGTGGGTGTTGGGGGCGTTTGTTTTGGGCATCGTCGGTTGCATGCAACACAGCGGCGCCTCCTTTTTGTGTGTAATTTCATTTGCAAACGCCGCTTGCTGGCTGCTAATTAAATTTTAGCTTTGTCAGGGGATTTGCACTTCGGGCCAAAGTGGAAAACATTTTGTTTTTCCCTTTGTTGTTGATGTTGTTCAGTTGTTTTTTTCTTATCTTTTTCATTTTTTTTTGCTGTCAACTGTTGCTTGCGAGCTGACACAATAAACAATTTGCGGCCTTTTGCCAGCAGCTATGTAGTCCAAAAAAAGAAATAGATGCCAAAAGTCATTTGAATTGGATATCGAAAGGTTTTCGGTAAAGGTTTGAAAAGGAAAAAAAAAACATAGAAATATATTCCTAAAAATTTAAACTTATAAGCAGTCGAAAATTGTTGGAATAAATATGTAAATATTTATCTACAAATTTTTATAATTTGTATAAATTGGTGTATATTTAGAATTTTATATAAATATTTACTTTATTTAATTTAGCTTAATTTTGTTTCTTTTATTTTAATTTTTTTTTTTTTTTGTTGATGCCTGCCAACAAAATGTTTTATAGTAAAAAAAGCCCCGTAAATTTAAATTAATTGAAATGCAATTGTTGAGAAATTAATTAAGCTTAATTTACATACGAAAACAACTTTATTTTGCATGAATAATTAATTAGTTAAAGTGTTTATTCTAGGGACCAAGACAAATTCGCCTTATTTTGAACAGCTATCAAAAATGATTTAAAAATACAGTCATTATGTTAAATTACTATTTTTTTTAATGCTTTTTAGAACTCCCCCTTTTTTTTAAATATGTTTCCAAATACAAGTTATTAAGAAAAATTTAACGGACGTCTTCGGTGCGTCTAACATAAGAGCAGCAGTATATGATGATGATAATGTGTATATATATATATTATATTTGTATGGATACATGAACATACAAAAGTGTAAATCAATTCACAACTAGAATTATTTTTGTTATTTTTTTATAAACTGGTCTTCGTCTTTACGCTCATAAAACAAAAAACAACGCTAAGATTCGCCGCTTGAATTAGGCGTTCAGTCACTTTTAAAAGTGGATCAAATATTCGAATCAAAAATATATATTTAACTATTAATATATTAACTTCAATGTTTTGTAATTTTTTAGATATTTATATATTTTGGTACATATTCAATTTTATCAAATATAATCAAAATTATATTTAACATTTTAAAATTTCTTCAATTTGTATTAATTTTTTACGAATTGCTTAAGAATTTTTACATTATTACTGACATTGAGTTTCGTAATTTGTTATTTTTTAACAATTCATCAAGTAATAAAAATAAAAATCAATTTAATCGCTGGTTAAGTAATCGTAATGCCTGCCTAAAGTGTGCGTCGCTTTATATGCAAATGAGTTACAATTGCGCTCAGAACTCAAGCTGAAAATTGTTTTGTACTCGAGCCATATTCTAACTACAGCAAAAATGACTGCTGTGCATGCAAATCAATAAGTTAACGATCTAATCCATTTCCGCTGTTGCGACTTGCATACAGATTGCTCCAAATATGGCTAATACAAAGCAAGCTCTCTCTCTCTCTCTCTCTCGCTGTCTCTCTCTTTCTCTTTTCGTTAACTTTTCTGAATATGTTTCTTGGGGCTCTGGTCGCAAAGCACATGCAAAATTTCTAACCTCAGACACGCACACACACACACACACACACACACACACACACACACACACACACGCACACGCACACACGCACACACACACACTCTTCGCTCATTTGGGAATATCTGTTGGGAATTGGGATATTTGTTGGATTGCAGTTTGTGTCTGTAGCTTGGGGCGTGGCAGGAGGCGTTGCCCGTTGGAAGGTAAAGGGAGTGGGAGAGGGCAGCAAGGCAAGCAAAATGTTGGCAAGCTTTGACGTTTCTATCGATGTGGACGCTGTCGTCGTCTCCTTGGTCGTCTAACTAAGCGCATGACTTGCATATTTATGCGATATATGCGAAATGAATTGTTTGTTGTGGTTGCCGTTGCCGTTGCCGCTGCTGTTGCCTAAAGTAGCAACAATGCTGACAGGCAGCAAATAATGATAATAAATAAGCAGGGCCAGCGTCAAAAAGGCTGAATACCAAATGAAAAAAATTATTATAAATAAATAAAGAACTATGTGAATGTAACTGAATGAAGGAGTGCATGAATGAATGAATGAACGAATGACTGGACGAGCACAACAAGTGCAGGTGATGATATATTTTTAAAGCAATTCGATGCAGCAGACACGTAGCCCAACCACAGCACCAGCAGCACCACCAGCACCAGCAGCAGCAGCAGCAGCAAAACTAATAATTTTATGAGCAGATCAAATGACAAACTGTGCGCCGAGTTGAGATGAGCAGACGGGGCCACAAATAGTCAAAGTCAAAATGGCTGTCAGTCAAAAGTGAAACGTAACAGCCCGTGCAAATATTCCCACTCCTCGTGTGTGTGTGTGTGTGTTTGTTGCTGGTTGCATAAGGTTGTCTGTTTTACAATTTTGGGGCATGGCATTGGGGCATTGGGTGTGAGCGAGTGGGAGAGCGCTCTTTGGTCATTATCTGCATTTCGTTCGCACGCAACGTGCGCAAATGTGTTAACATAAATGTAACACGTTTCGCTGGGGCAACAACCAAACGAGCAACAACAACAGCAACAACAACAGCAACAACAATCAACCACAACTGAACAGTCCAACAACAAACACGTTGCACATTCTCATGTCACGTAGCTGCTTTTTGCATGACAACGGCAGAGGCAACCCTCGTCGAAATACTCTCTCGCCTCAGCTCAAGCAAGCTCAGCTGTCACAAATTTTGAGCAAGTGCCAAGAAAACTGTTCTAGCTGCATTTCGTCGAAGGAAAAGCCAATCAATATTTTCACAAATCTTCTTAATAAAATATTGAAAACAAAAATTACAAAATCAAAATCAAACTGATCTCTGATCTGGCGTTAAGTTTGCTATTGATGCTGATCATGATAGTTTCTAGTGTTAGCAACTGCTTGCTAATTACATAAATTATACGCGTGTGAGAATTGCGCAAACTCGAAATGAACTTGGCTCGAAATAACAGTCAAAAGATGCAAAGCTTAATATAGAAGCTAGTCAAAACATGCAAAGCTTAATATAGAAGATAGCTGGGGTTGGAGGGATTTTAAAAAGAGAAAGAGAGAAGAGAGAGAGTCCCAGAGAGAGAGAGAGAGAGAGAGAGAGAGAGAGAGAGAGAGAGAGAGAGACGGAAATACGGAAAGAAAGAGAGAGAGTATGAAGCAGATAGAGAGCGGGGTAGAGGGAGATCAAGACAGAAAGGGAGCAAGAGAGAGAGAGAGAGAGAGAGAGAAAGAGCGGAAGAGATCGAGAGAGATTGAAAGAGAACGAGAGAGAGCGAAAGAGAGCACAGAATGTGAGAGATCGAAAGAGATATCGAGAAAGCTAGAGTGATCGAGAGAGAGAGAGAGAGAGAGAGAGAGAGAGAGAGAGATCGAAAGAGAGGGGAGTATGCAGCTAGTAGACTTAATGTTGGAATGTACAAAAATCTTAAGCTAAAATATAATTGTGGCAAAGAAAAGTTAATCTAATTAAAAAGTTAATCTAATTGAGAAATATATAGATTTATAGAGATCGCCTTAATTATATTATAAAATTAAACCTGACTTTCGCATTGAAATTTACTTGGTATTGGTGAAGTAGTTTTCTAAATTCATAAAGAATTCAGACAACATATAAAACTTTCAACCAAACAAAAGCTTTAAATTAATTTAAAAGTTTATTGTTTGAACTTTATTTAAAAGAGCAACAACTGACAGAATATCTACAGCTTTAATAAGCTTTCAAAAAATTCCTTTCAGGCTTTACATATCACTTCATCTGTTGTTGAGATTCTTTTTATTTAGCTTATTAAAATAAAACTTTTTAATTTAATTTATTCAGAACAAAAGCCTGGAAAATTCGCAAAACAAATTCTCTCAGCGATATTTTGAAAAATTCTATTGTTTTGATTTCTAATTGAGTTGCTCAGCTCAGAATAGGTTAGACAATTTGTTTGCAACTAATTTCCTGAACTATTGAAAATTTTACAATACGCCCACACATTACACATACACACACACATATGCAGACCTATACACTTGTAAAACCGAAACGTCAAATGGCAGACAAGTGAGCAGAGAGCACAAATACGTGAATTCTGTGGGACTCTTCAATGGAAACAACAAATATGCTTTTGCCATTGCTGTTGTTGTTATTGTTGTTGTTGTACATTTTGCATAGACAATAGTGCGATAGACAGACGACAGCAACAGCAACAACAACAGCAACAACAACAACAACTACAACTTTGAATGCGTTACAGTTCAATACAGAGCAGAGTCAGAGTGGATAAGGCTAATAGGGGAGAGGTCCAAGGGGTCGGACCTGGGCACTCGATCGACTGTGCGTCCCATAAGAACAAAATTAAATTCTGTCGCGACAATACAACATGCGGAATACGTAATCAATTGCCGACATCGATATAAATACAAATACCCATTCGAGCAGAGATATAAATATATATGTGTACTATATATATATAGTATATATACGAAATGTATATACAAATACTTATTTGAGTAGCTGTCTCTCTGTGACTGTGACCGTTACTGTGACTGTGACTGTGACTGTGCCGGTGGCTCTGGCGTGCATATATTTACATTGCCTAGTATACATTGAGTGAAACTCGAAAAGGGAGACAAAAGTTCCTACTGAATAATTTGCTGAACTTTGACAAGCTACAAACGAAAGCAACTCATGCACATTTATTGCCTATTTATCTGAGCATGCGAATATTGATATGAACTAGAGATGAGACGATGAGATGAGACGAAGAGCTGACTGTATGCGAGAAAAGAGACACGATGAGACAATAAAGGAGATGATTAGACACCAAATGGAATGAGTGCATCGTGCAGGTAGAATGAATGTGATTGATATTCATTTTGATTAAAATATAAAATGACTTTTCCTGATGCTAATACGAATGCTTAATAGCTAAGCACGAGTAGTCACGACTATCGGCTATGCCATAGCACGACTTTGATGTGACTCTTTCAGGCCGTGTACGACTTTTGACAATCTATAGCTATGTTTGATAGTCGTACAAAATTTTAACGACTATTTATAGATATGACAGGAGTCTAATCCAAATCAGGCATGATTTAAATCGAATTTCATCAGGACTATGCAGGACAATAGGAACATAGTATGACTTCCTACGAATGTAATACGACTTAACGTGAATATGTCGTGACAATGCACGACACTAAGAATCTAACACGACTCAATACGAGCTAAAACGACTTTCCACGAATTTTAAACAGCTATGTGCGAGAAATCAGATAAATAGACTTCACAAAGGGCTTAACAAGAGCCTACATAATTCTTACAGAAGTTAAAATGACTAACACGACTCTACTTAACACAACTCTACACAATTCTTACAAAAGTTAAGCTGACTAAATAGAATATAGAATATATACAACAGAATAGCACAACTCAAATATGACACATACTATATCAGAATCTACAATATCTCAAAACGAGTTAAGTTCAACTTATATCATTTAGAATAAAAAGAAAATTCATGAAAATAATAGCAAACTTTTTTTTTTTTGTTCCATCACGTGCTCATCCTCAGCAGTCACATCTATAATTGTGTGTCTCTGTATGTGTTGTCTTTGGTATATGTAGCTGTCTCCTGCACATTGTTTAGCAATGATATACTAAGGAAGGGCAAAGGGCGGGGAGGCTTGCCGCTCAGCTCAAAAGCATTTCGAATTTTGCATATGCAATGGCCAATAGTCAATGCTTATTTAGCATAGACAAGTTTTGAATTGAGTGTAAATGAAAGAATGTACTATATACATACATATGTATAGCTGTGTGTATATATGTGACTATCAAAGAGAAATGTTTGTTAATTGAACGATGCTCTTATTAAAGGCATGCTTAGTTAAAGCAGCAAGTTATAAAGACCTTTTTTAAAACTTAAAGAACACTTCTTGAATTAGTAACTGAAATTAACCTGTAGATAATTAAAATGAGCTGCCATTCATAACACGACCTGTTCATACACAATTAGCATTAATAAAAGCTAATGACATGCGCGTTGCCAACCGCTGCGACAAATGTGCAAAATCATTTAAATCAGTTGGCAGCCCCCAGCCATGCCAATGTGACATGCCAAAAAAGGCTGACGAGGGACTGGTTGCAGGGCTGCGCTGGGTTGGGCTGAAGGGGCGTGGCAACTGTGCTTCATTCTTTGACCGGACGGCGTCGTCGACAGCCAGCAGCGGTTGGTAGCTGGGCGAAGGACGCAGCAGCAGCCACAGTCGTTGGCGTTGCCAAAGCCAGCACGTTTCGATTACGTTGGCAACACTTCCGGGCCGCGAGCGCCACAATTTCCGCAGCGCTCGCCCATCTCTCTCACCCTCCCTCCCTCTCTCTATCCCTCTCTCTCTCTGTCTCTTTGGGCAATCGCCAAACTGCCAGCAGTCGGAGAACGTCAGCGCGTTTGGGGAATCAATGGGGCTGCAACGGAGAGAAGGAGGCGGAGAAGGAGGTTCATTTCAACATTTGCTTGAAGGGTTCATTTGTGTGTTATATATGTATATAGAGTATAAATATATAGAGCTACTCTATAGCTATTGACTATAGGTGGGCATATTAGCAGTTGAATAAGTTGGGACAGTAATAAAGTAAACTTTAGCAGATAAATCAAAATACAAAAATAGTTTTTATAGTATATATCAATTCCATTATATATCAATTATTTACAGGGCATCTGTTAGTCTATCAATAAGCACTTAGATTTTTATAGAGCTGACCGAAACGCTGTGCTGCTGGCTCATTCAATTACCGCTGCCCGCCAGCAATTCCTATTCTAATGTGCCGCCAATGCTCCGTTGTCTCCTGCCCCCTTCCCCCTTCCCCTGGGCGAGGGCTCCTCCGGCTCCCTCTTTGATTTTCTCAAGTGCCTGGCTGGCACATTGCCCTGAGCTCCAAAGAGATGAGTGGATGCATTGCATATGCGACTGTTGCCAGACAACGCGGCAGCCTATTGACTGCCTGCTCAGCAAGTCTTTTATTATAATTTCGCATTATAAATGTTTTTTATACATTTTCAAGCACTTTGCATTTGTTGAAAGTGTATCTCAAGTGGCAGAGCCACTACGCACAAATTGAAACATTTAACATTTGGAAAAACTATTCGAATATGTGGTTAAACATTCAGGGCATGCCCATTGCTCTGCCTGGCCATAATTACTAAATAAAACCCAAATGCCAGTTAAGATCTAAAGATGCCACAGCCTCCAGCATGACGCACAAATTATTCTGCTCAGTTGGCTGCAGGCCAAGTCAAGGTAATTCATTAGCCAAATGCATTTTGACAGACTAAGCAGAGTCTTTAAATGACTTAGAATTGCAAATGGAATGTTGCCGCTGATAAATTCGAGAATAAATTTATATCTGAATTCAGTTTTCATAAATGCTGCAAATGAAATTTTGATTCAAATGAAATACACAATCAATTTTCAATTTCCTGTACAGCTTTACTCCTTAAGATTTTGCTTTGTATAATCTGAATTGTATCTCACAGATACATTAAGTAAATTACGCAAAGAGTTTAATTTTGATTTCAATAAAGTTTCTAAGGCATGTATGTTCTAGATATATTTTGTAAAACTCTTAAAGTTTCAAACTTTTACTGATGACATTCAAAAATTTGCGAAAATAAAATAGACGTGTCTGTTTACAATTTTTAAGAATATGTTTTATAAGCATTTAAGATAATTTAATGTATGTTTATTCTTTAAATACATTATGATAAATTTTCAAAACTTAAAGTTTCAATTCAAATACAACTTTCCAGTTTAAAACTGTATCTTATAGATACATTCAGTAAAAGTTTTCAAAGTATAGATATGTATCTAACTTATTCAGATATGCACATCTGCCCAGTAGATAATCTAGATACTTATTAGATACTATTGCAATTTACTACATAAATTTTTTATTCAAAGAAAGTACGTAAGCTTATTTCAAATTCTATGCATGTGCCAGGTAAGTATACTATATACAAGTATAAATACTATATTTATCTCTGAGAGCTGAAAAAAAAGCAAATCGTCTTCGTAGCCAATGTAGACAGTCGAGATATTCTATTGCACTTCATAGATACACTTATGAAGATATACTAAATTGTCAAGCAAAATATTGTATCTCAAAGATACAATTTTGATTCAAAAAAATTCATTTGATTCATGTAAATTCATTTGCAGTTCAAAGGGTGTGCCTAAAAGACAAAAAAGATACTTTACTGTATCTACTGCATATGTAAAGTGAAAAATTTCGAAAGCACAGATACTAAATTTATATCTAGCAGATGTAAAAATGCAAAAGAGCATTGTGCCCATATAGATACCAGAGATATTCTATTGCATTTCATAGATACATTTAATAAGACACACACAAAAGCCTCAAGCATCACCACTGCATCTCATAGATACATTTAGTTAAACTAAATTACAGCGTACTTATTAATTTCAGCTTTTGAGTTGCTTTTTTATTTTTATTTTTGTTGTGCTCTCATCTGATTATTTGGCTTGTGCATTGCCGTTGATGTTGACGTTGTTGGCGGTCGTGTCTTTTAGCTGGAACTGGTTCTGGTGACGCACGTGCTGCCTCTTAATGCTGATGCGAGACAATGAGCGTTGCTCTCGACAGAAACAGCAATAACAACATGCACACAAACACACACACAGACACACATACATGCACACATGCTGTTCGCTTGACGTCGTAAAGTATCTTATGTCATTCTCATTCGACTCCACAGCGCGCTGCACATTTAATCTTGAGGTGTTCTGCATATTTGCGGCTTTGGCGGCAACGTCACGTCAAAAACACTTGGATTGTCACTTGGATTGTCACTCAGTCAGTTGCTCAGTCAGTCAATAAGTCAGTCAGTCAGTCAGTCAGTGAGTTTGGCAGCGAGGGAGTTTCACTCAAATGCGACCAAATTCTCTCTACGTTGTCGCTGACAGTCGTAAATTCTTTGAAATATTCTTCATATTTTTTTCTCCTTCGCTCTGTAGCTGTAACTTTTGCGCTGCTTTTTGATTTGCCTCAAAATTATTCGCCATGCGCTTTGCATAATAATCAACAGGGACACAGCCACTGAGCTAAGCACCAGACAGAGCGGGATAGAACAAGAGAGTGTAAGAGATAGTAATAGAGTGAAAGAGAGAGAGAGAGAGAGAGAGAGAGAGAGAGAGAGAGAGACAGAGCATGGAGTGCCAGGTGATTACTTTGTTGCCCTGAGAATTACAGAGTGGGGCCACGCAAAATGAAATATGCAAGTTGCCTTTGATTTAAAGATGAAAAATTTCAAAATTATTTACGTAAATGCAATCATAATAACATGCAGTTGGTATGCTTGCAAACACAAAAGAAAATAATATTAAAAAAGTTAACGGTTATATTTATAAGAGTATTGAAAAACATTTAAAAATATTTTGTTTTGCACACTTTATAAGTGGCTCTAAATTGGAGACAAAAATGATTGATATGAAATTATTTATATAAAATTCATCAAATTATTTAATTTCTCAAATTATGTTTGCATATATAAATAACATTTTTTTTTATTTTTTTTATTAATTTTTTTTTTTAATCATTTTTTATTATTATTATTAAGTAGAGATTCTGTACAACACATGAATTATAATTGTTTTAGAGCCATAAAATATTATTATTATAATGTATATATAAATTTTTATAAAATTTTTTTTGCAAATATATACAAATAATATTTTTTTTATTATTTTATATATATATATATTTTTTTTACATTTTTTATTATTATTATTATTATTATTATTATCATTAAGTGGAGATTCTGTACATCAAATTTATACCTTTACAACACATGGATTATAATTGCTTTAGAGCCATAAAATATTATTATTATTATTTTTAATTTTTTTTTAAATTTTTTTTTAATTGCAGTTTATTGTCTAAGACTCTATAGCGCAGTCATCAATAGAATCTTAAGTATTATAATATAATGCCATAGTGCAAATATATATATTTGTATTACATCAGAGCTATGCATATTTAGATTTAATACTCGCAAAATATTTATAGGTATTTATTAAAAATATAAATATATATATATTATGCAATTTGCATAATCCACCTCGACTCCAAAAATAGCTAAAATGCAAATGTATTTCAAATCGAAAGTTTCAGCTAAACACTGTAAAACTACTTTGTCGACTTAGTTGTAGCTGCAGCAAGAAACAAGCTCTGCTAAGTTTCAATTAAAATTCTTAGCATAATACATTTGCGTGTCTGGAGTGAAGGATGCAATTTGCATGATCCGCAGATTCAAAACATTTACCGTTTACCGTTTTCAATTATAACATAAACACATGCCACAAGATGCACGAAAAATGTGCAGAGCCTGCAATTTGTGGCTCTTTGTTGTTGATGTTGTTGTACAGATTAAGCGAACGCGGCAGGCTTAATAAATGAAAATGCAATGCACATGTGGCGCCTCCATTCAAGTGCTGCCAGTTGAGTGTATGCATGTGTGCGTGTCTGTGTGTGTGTGTGTGTGTGTAGAACAGGAGCAACTTTTCACATATTTGTATCTGTTTGTGTTGTTAAGTAGTTGACGCTGCTGCTGCCGTTGCCACCGTCGCCGCCTCAGCTGCATAAATATTTATTGCATATTTTGCAAATGAGTTGCCAAAAGTGTTGAACAACGAGCCAAAAGCAACACGGCAGCCACGTAATTTGCGTATGTTTTTACAATCGTACTTAGCGGCATAATTGCCGCCAGTTTATATTTAAATGCTGCATTCAATTTCAATTTGAATATAATAAAAGTGAAAAAGGTTTAGATAACAATTTATTAAAGTAGGGGTAAATTTTAAAAGTTGTGATAAAATGTGAAAAATCAATGGGAATTTAAAGACAGAATTAAGATAATATTAATAATTTGCCTGAAGGCCTTTGTTGCTCTGGCATAAAACCAAATTGTTATTTAGAATTAATTCTATTAACAATTAAATAAATAAGTAAATATTAATAATTATAATATTAATAGTAATTTTTTCATTTGCCTTTTTCACTAATATTTTATGCATATTATCGATCATGAAAACTCTATAAAAACATATATATCAGATCATTTATTTCAATATGTAAATCTTACCTTGATACTTTTTAGTTAAGCTCAATATCTGTAATTAAATATCAATAAATAAATTTAGCTCTCCAGTGTTGATAAAAACACTTAAATACCTAAGAGCTCCAACGTTTTACAAGACTGTTAAGCTGCTTAGCAGTTGAATAACATTTATGTGAAATGTATATTAAATAGAGTTTAAAGTCAAAATACACTCAAAGTTACTGCAGCATATCAAATTGCAGTAAAAAGACAGCACAGCAAGCGCTATATGAGCACACACACATACACACACTCTGGCACACACAACATGCCATCATAATGGCATTCAGTGCTCATTTCTTATCTCTGGAGGTGCCACCGAATTCGGCTCCCTTGGCGGGTAAAGTTTATAGCCTACCCCGAGGGGTCGTTAGACGCAACCAAAAACTTATTGCGGTGCAAAAATTTTTATGTTTTAATTCAATTAGGCGGCAGGCCACGCCTCCTCTGAAACTTTAGCCGAGGCGCGACTGTGGATGACGCATTTAATGCGCACATTTTCGACATTTTTCAAGTTCTTTCCCGTTTTTATTTCTGTGCTGCGCCGACAACATATTTGCATAATTCTGCAATAATTGACAAGCGGAAAATGTTGATGCGGAAACGGAAATTAAAACGGAATTTCAACTAATTTCCCGGTTGTAAGAAGAAAAAAAATAAAAATAAATGCAGCAAAAAAAAATTAAATATTAATAAACTGCGTTTGTATATATTACAATTTTTTTTTTTATATTAAACATTTATAAAAAATTATTCCATAAATCTCAGAAGATATAAAAAACAGATGCAATTTAATTAATGTTAATGAAATGCTTAACAAATAAATAAGCATAAAATAAAGCATACGACCTGTAAGCCAGACAAGTACTTAGCTTGCCAAAAACAAAACATTTTTGAAATGTAAAAATATTTTTTATATACAAATTTATATTTTAAAATATATATTTAAACAAGAAAAAACTTAAAATATTTAATAATAATTAATTTGTGCATGAGCATATTTTTCCCTCATATAAATATTTTAACGTTGTGCCAAAGTTGTTACCATCCCCAAGGCACTTCAATAAATATTTTTTTTATGATTAAGTTCCGCTCTTCCTTTGATGTTGTCTTTAGTAGATGATTAGGCCTAGATAGTACAATGGCAGTAGTTGCTTTTTTCATATTCATTTCACTTTAGACTTTTACATTTTTTGTAGTAGACAAATCGAAGGCGATTTAAAACCCATCCAAGCCAAACTTTTATATTCAAAATGATTAAGCTTGTCTCAACATTCGCAATACTTTATGAACAGACCTCGCATATGCCATAAATACAAAAATAATTGTCAACTGTCAGCCACTTGGCCACTGAATATATTTTGATTATAAAAACTGCAATTAATAACTGAAATAATGTTTAATATAATATTAAAAATGAATATAAAATATATGTTAATTTAAATTAATAGTAAATATATAATTATAAATAAATATACTATATTAAATCATACGACCCTTGAGCCTAACTGTGCTTACAGCCAAAAATATGAGAAACTATTTAAGCTGAACTAATGCTGCTTTTATTTGGCATTTATTGGGTTGAAGTTTAGAAACACACACACACACACAGAGAGAGAATTACAATCCCAGCCATTAGCTTCAGCTTGTTCACATCTGTTTTTACACATGTATTGCTTTACAGCTTTTGCCGTAACGCCTGCGGCTATGCTTTGAATAATGTTGCATGCTTGTCAAGCCCCTTGCCCCTCTCTCCCCCTCCCTCAATTGGCCTCCAGTTACGATTTGACTTCACTTTGCATATAGGTTATATATATATATATATATATATATATATATATATATATATATATATATATATATATATATATATATATATATATATATATATATTTATCTCAATATTTCTATGCTGCGCTATGCTCTGCTTTTCGCTCTTCTGCTTGCCAAAAAACAAAACATTTCAACGCAACAGCACATTACAAATAATTTCCCAGCAATCCATATAGCTACATTTATATATACGTATATTTATTTGTGCGTATGTATGTGTGTATTACATTTTGTTGCACGCTTGCAGCTGAGTGCATAAATATATTTATGCAAATCCTAAACGCTTCAGGCATATATTTTCCTGCGAAACATTTTGCTTGCAACTGTAAATGACTTTGATTTGGTTAATGTATTGACTTTTGTCTTCCTTACCTTGCGTTCAAGTTTCTATGCTCAGAGAGATCTAATGTTTTTTAAATTTAAAAAAAAGTATATAATACATATATAATATATTTATTTTCTTTTTTATTTAATGAAATTTTCTTCACTTATTTTATCTACAAATTACTTAGAGTATACAATATTCAGTCTAACCTTTATTATCTTACCTTTGTCGTCGTGCTGAATGTTTTGTAATATTCGTAGCATACTTAAGTGCGTTTGATTGTAGGCATGCGTGTCTGTTGGTCTAAAAGTATGCATTGCATTTGATACTTAGCTGGCAAACATTTGTAAAAGGGCTTAATTTGTTTATGCACGGCAAACAAATTGTTGCAGTAAGGAAAATTCGGTACGCCAATGACTTACAAGATCTTTAAACAAAACCCGTAGAAAATGAAAATGGAAATGTTAATTTAATTGTGATGTAAATTGAATGCAATGCCTGCTGGTGTTGGCTTTCGAGGCGACTGCAATGAGATAAAAGATCATAGTTATAAAAACACAAAATTGTGCTCAAACTTTGAGAGCAAAGTTTTTTTTTTTTCCAACCAACTCTGACACAAAAGTTGATGTCTCAAGTGTGAAGTGAAATTCATATACACAGTAAGGGAGAGAGAGAGAGAGTGAGAGAAAACTAGTGTGTGTGTGCAGTGATAAAGATGGGGAAGCACACATAAGTGCAGTTTCCGTCTTTGACTCGGCACATAAATCTTAAGACAGTTAACGACATCATATGCCAAGTCAGCGAGGTCAGATGAACTTGCCTTGCGCCAAAAGTGGTCGGGGGCGACTGTGGGAGCTGTTTTCCCAAAAATTATTTGCCGCATGAAGCCTGTGCTGAAAGTTTATGCGCATTTCATTCTTCGCATAATTGTAAGGAGCAGAGACTGGGGGCAGAGGCAGCACCAGAAAACGAGCAGCTGCAACTCGAGAGGACGAAGTGCGCGTTGCCGGTTTGAGGAAACCAATTTGTGGTAATTGTCGTGAAATTGCAATTTCTGCAACTGTAATGGGCCAAGTGCAGCTACAGTTGCGCCGCAGCAGAAAAGCGAGAGGGGCCGTGACTTGGTTAAATGAGCTTCCAGCAAGTGTAACTCGCCAAGAAAACTCTGAGTATGTGGGTGCCTGAGTGAGTGAACAACTGCGTTGAGCTGAAATAAAGCAGTGGCCGTTAAGGTCTATGGATGTGGAAATGACAAATATGAACAAGTTCAGATGCATTTGGTGGGATATATAAGGTGCATAAAAATATATTGAGGAGAAAAATAAAATACTCAACAAATAAAAACTAAAAGTACACAGCTCAAAATAGATTTTATATAAAAAAAAAATATATAAGATTAAAAATATTTATATAACGTGAAACAAAATTCCTTGAATTGAATATTTAAGGTAGCAGTGGGATGAAAACTTTGTTAGTCTATTACGAATATATTTTTAAATATTTTTTTAAATATTTAAATAACAAAACAGTTTCAATATAAATATTAAGCTAATTTTTTAAAGTACTTATATTGAAACTTTTGATATTTAAATAATGTTTATAATTAAATATAGATGGTCAATAATAGTTCTTAGTAAACCAATCAACTTATTTAAATAATTTTATTTAATTTTAACAAGAGCATCCAGAACTTCTGTAAAATTGGTAGAGTTTTTGAAAGCTTAATTTTGAGAATTTCCAAATTTATCCAGAATATGATTTGTATATCTGAAGAGATCTGAATTTTTTGTATTAATTGCATTTTATAATATAAATTTATTTTATGAAATTTTATTTAGCGCTTCAACTTTTCACATTTTAATCATATATTTATTATATTATATTTACTAAAAATAAAATATTTTTGTGAGCTCCATCTCCGATCGGCATTCATTTGTTAAATGCTTATCAAATTTATATGAATCTTGCTCACATGGCATACACTAAAGCATTATATTTTATGTCCCAAATGAAGTGGATACGAACTGGCAGCAACCTAACACCGCCATATATTGATGTTGCTTTACCGTTAGCTGAAATTTACGGCATGTCAGTGGCAGCGAATGCGCATTCGCAGATACAATGCAGATACTTGTAGATACTTGCCGATACTTATAGATACTTGGCTTGGCTTTGCCAGCTTTATCGGTGCAAAATCACGTGCGCATAAAACTTTCCAATCAGCGATGCTCACATTCGCCCTCTCGCTCACACAGACACACTCTCTTAAGCCCACACACACACACACACACACATGGCAGCTGCAAAAGAGGTGCTTAACAAGCTCTCAGCAACAACATCGTTGCACCTGTCGCTGAGTCAGTTGCAATAAGTTGGTTCGTTTTTATTCCTTTCTCATTTGTTATTTTCCTTCTTTTTTTTGTTGTTGTCATAGTTTGCGTTATCTTTTGCTAGCGAGAAAGTTGGAACTTGAAATGGCAAATCCATACAATAAATATATAAAATGTTACTTTCTGTGTCACACCTGAACTAACCTCAAATAAATTTCCCGCACATGTGTCAGGCAAGCAGGCAAGCCGGCAGGCAGGCAGGCGAGCAGCAAACAAAAGAATGAACAAAGTGCAATCCATACATGTGTGTATGTATTTAGCGCAAGGAGTGTGTGTGGAAAAACTTTCTGTTCGATAAGAGACCAGCGGGCAAGACCTGAGGCTGTAGCTGAGTGCTATGCGTCGCATACAGCTCCAATTCGCCCCTTTCCCCATTTCCCCCCGTCCAGCAACTCAAATAACCTTCGTCTTGCTGGCGAAACGCAACAATTTCCAATCACTTCCGATGCAGCGACACAATTTTCTATATTTATACTTTACGACAGCAGTTCAGCAGCTCTTCCTCCCTCTCAAAATGGCTAAAGAGAGCCATCGAAAAAATATGGAGAAAATATCTAAAACATGGCAAAGATTGAATGCTCTAAAATATATATATGTGTATGGAGAGGAAAAAGATTTTTATAAAAAATAAAATAAATAAATAAATAAAAAATAAAAATAAAAATTTATAATTAACACAAAAATATATAAAAAACTAAAAAATGACAGAAAATAAACAAACTTACCTATAGAATGAAAATAATAATAAAAAAAAAATAATAATAATAATAATAAAGTATAAAATCAACAACAAAAATATATATTTTAAAATATTTAATAATTATAATTAATTTTTGATAAGAAAAAAAAATGTAAAAATTGCACAGAAAAACAAACGAAACAAAAACAAAGGATTTTTTTATTATTATTATTTTTATTATAATAAATATATATATTTTTTTTCTTTCTTAAATAATAGTGGGACTGTGCACTAAATGTTTGATAAAAAATGTAGAGACTTAGTAACTCAATATCGACATCTAAATGAATTATATTATATATTGATCTTAATATTCTTTCAAATTGTTTTCAAAATATTGAGCTTTTTTTACTGCAGGTGTATATTTACAACGCACATTTCATAGTCAGCTTGACCTTATGCAGGGTATTTGGCAAGTGGTTTGAATACACGCTTAGTTTATTTTTGAAGCCAGCTTCAAATGGAATTGGTTAGCAACGCCCCTTTTTGTTGTCGCCCCTCTCCTGCTCTCCTTTCTCTCTGGTTCTCTCCTTTCTCGCCGCTACTCACGCTCGACACCACGTTGCGTATGAGTGTTGTCTATGCAACGGAAACTTTGGGAACGCTTCTCTAAAGTGTTGCAAAATGAAAAGTTTTCATGCGCTTTGTTGTTGCAATGATTCGATTTGTTGCGATTGCGTTTTTAGTCTTTTGCATGTGCGCTCCAAAACTTTGGTACCACGCCCCCTCCCCTCCCTTCGACCAACCAAAGCGTGGACTCAGTGGGCGGACTACGGGCGTAAGTTGCGTATGCGTATTGTGCTTGGGCCAAGATAAAGAAAGCAATTGCCATGCAAAAACTTTGCACACACAAATACTCTACTGGGGCGAGCCCGAGCCCGAGCAGCAATCGAGCTTTGTTCCTTGGATTTATTGTTGCAACTTAAAGTTATTTCCGTTGCCAGCAGCTGGCGTTGCAGTTGCAGCTGCAGCAGCTGCTTGTCAATTGCGCAGAAAATCACTTTTAAAGTTGCTGCCTGATTAATTATGGTTGATGTGTTTCATAAAATATTACGCATACGATATGTTAAATCAGTTGCATTTTATTATTTGCCCAGTCGACAAATTGAGGCAGCCAACATTGGAGCTGGAGTTCCATACTCCACACAGAAACAAACTGCCTTAAGAGCATAATTATGAATTGTTGTTTGCCATTAAGTTGAGCTCCACAAATAAAATATAAAAAATAAAATGAAAATGTAAGCTGCTTTCAATTGAATGTAAGTCGCATGCAACATGCTCTATAAAGTGCCTAGAGGTTGCTTAGGCAAAATGAAAGATGCCTGTAAAACTTAAATGTATATATTCTATACTCTTCGAAATTTATTTTAAAGGTTGTGTTAAGTCTGAAAGTCTCGATTCATTTAAATACCTATTTAAATTTAAAAAAATATATATATATATATATTTATATATACAACATATATATTTAATATTATATATTCGGTACGACTCTTAAGATCTGCCCTAAAAACATTTAATTATATATTTTTTACAAATTCTTACATTTAATTTTTAAAACCAATATACCCTTTTAGTTGTTGGCTTCTTTCCGCCCACTGCCCCTCTCTTCCCCCTCTACTCTCTTCTACTTGAACATTTACCACTTGAACTTTACATTTATATAAATTTCTAACAATTTTTTGTAACATTTTTGTTGTTTTTGTTTTGCATAGTAAAAATTTCATATAATTTGTTATGTATTTTGTTGTTATTTGCAGAGCGCAAACTTTTCGTTGGCATGCTGAATAAAAAATACACGGAAGCCGATGTGAGGCAACTATTCACGGGCCACGGCACCATCGAGGAGTGCACCGTGCTGCGGGATCAGGTGGGGCAGAGCAAGGGCTGCGCCTTCGTAACATTCGCAACCAAACAGAATGCCATTGGGGCGATCAAGGTAAGTTGTGATAGAGTATGTTCTATATATATATTGTATTATCGGCAAGTAGATCGGTAGTATGAAGTTCGTTTAAAGCTTTAAGCGTGTCATTTGTACATTATGTATGAGTGTATGTCTGAAAGTATCTGTGTGCTGGCCGCATCGCAAAACTGTCGCAATGATTAATTGCTGTGGCGGCAAGAGTCGCGCATATAAAACACGATGCTCCACGGCAACATAAAGCGAGAAGCTGCTGGCATTTAATAGCTGCTTAAACCAAAAGATACCCTAAATAGATGCACATATTACAGCCAAAGATAATGCATAATAATAAAGGAAATTGCTTAATAATAGCATTTATCAAATTAATTATTTATGTCATATAGTTATAATTCTCCCTATTTGTCCACCTTTTTTTATAAAAAAAATATTTATTAAAATTTCTGCAAAATTGTTTGATTTAAAAACTTCATCTATATTAAGAAATACATTTAAATTAAGAATTCAACTCATTGTACACACTTTTTCAGTATTTCTTTCAGCCTATCCATTTCATTTAGTTTGCTTCTATATCATAAACTATATCTAGACCTTCTGCCAATTTTGTTGTTCATTATTCATTCACATTCAGTATCTTAACAGCACAATTAATGAAACATAATATACCAAACTGTTAAGCTGAGTACATATAAAAGATTTAATTATTTATTTATTTAGTTGTTAATAGAATTAATTCTAAATAAGAATTGATTTAATGCTAGAGCAACAAAGGCCTTTAGGCAGACTTATTTTCTTCTATTTACATTTATTTACATATAAAAGAGAATATAGTTCCAAGTTTTGATTCCTACTCAAAAATCAGTTCAAAGTTCAATGTCTTCATACATATTTTACACTAGTTAATTGAAAACTTATGCGTTTCCGTCTGAATATAACAAGTTCAACTTATTAGTGTGGCATATCCTATTCACGCCTAAATGACTGAGCATAAACCGCATGCAGCTGCAACAACAACAACAACAATAGCAACAACAATAGCAACAACAACAGCAGCGGCAACAGGAAGTAGAAATGCAAGCAAGACGCCGCCGCTGGCAGCGGAAGAAGTCAACGGCAATGCTTTTGCCAGAGCAGAGAGCCAAACAGATTCCATAGTAAAAGCCATGTGCCCTAGACTGCAATGGTCACACATACGCACACACTCACACACCCACTCACACACACACACACTCACACTGACATGTCACACACTAATGCAAGTTTTGTGCCGGAAACAGGCAAAATTACAAACTTCCGACAGGCAAACACAAACACATGTAAAGCACACACCAAAAGCAACTAAAGAGTGGGAGGCTGTGTGTGTGTGTGTGTGTGTGCTGGGCTGTGTTTAGGGTGGACCAAAGTGTGGGCGACTCAAACATGTTGTCTCTGTGTCTGTGCATTGCACATAATTTGTCGCCTTTTGCAAGATGAATGTGTTGCGAGCGAGCTGCATTATATACAAGCAGACAAATACATATACATACATATATATGTATATATATATATCAGTATATTTATATAAATATGTGTATGTGTGTGTGTGTTTGTTGTGCAATTTTAATGCATTTGAAGTCAAATTACTGAATGCGAAGCACGCACCAAGCCAAACGCAATGAGCTGTTGCTGCTGCCGCTGCTGCTGGCCAAATGATTTGGCAAGTCAGCGCTGTATGGCAAAAGGAGAAAGGGTTAAGAAGTGCGGGAAGCTGAGCTTAAGGGCTAGCAGCGGGCGTGGCTAGTAGCTGCAAGTCATTGCAGTCCATTGACGCCTGAAAGTATGCAATGCCAAGCGAGCGAGGGAAGAGCGAAATACATTTAATATTAATGTGCCATGTTTGTAAAGCCAGCAATTTATTTTGCCACAGCCACGCCCACCCAACAGTTGTCTCTTCTACATCTTGCTTTTTAGTGGTTGTTGCTGCTGCTGTGTATTTTCTTTTCCTTTTTTAATTTTTTTTTTCTCTTTTTTTTCGAGCAAATGATGTATAATTTTTCATCACATGCAGATTTTCTTTTCGCTCTAATTTGTCAAGTGTTTCTGGGCACTTGGTTCGGACTGTAAAGTGGAATTTCATGTTGATTACCAGGTCATTTAACTCGCTTTTTTTTTGGGCCAGCTGTGCAAAGAGTGAAGATTATGGACGGACGGACAGGCGAAAGAAATGCGGAAGAAAATAATGTGTTTTAGCGGAGCAACTAAACTTTTTATCTGTTGCTTAAGAGAAAACATTTTTTGCTGCATTCCTTAAGCTATAAGAAAATAACCCAACTCAATTCCTGGTTCACTGAAGCATTTAAAGTCTTTATAATAGTTGCTTGAAGTCTTATAATAATTAGATTTATTTATTAAATTAAGAGATCATTTTAATTATAAAATACCAATGTATTTTTATAAAGGCCAAATCAAATAAATAAATATGTAGCTGCACACAAATTTAACAATCAATAATCCTAATCAATAATTTGTATCCTGCTTTCATCAGCCTCAACACCACAAATTATTGTACTATACTTAATGAGTTCACATCTCGCAATTCACATTACTTTTTGCAACTTTTTGGCTTGCCAGCAGGGTTATTACGACAGGCAGCTTTAGCAACCTGTTTAAAAACTCGGAAATTTGCCTAATTACTTTGTTGCCAGCAGCAGGATGCGGTACTGTAAATGCAATAACAACAGCAACAGCAGCAAAAACAATAACAACAACAACAGTTGCAGTAACAGCAGCAGCCGGTCATAAAAGTCGCGCCACAGCCGCAAGAATTATAGTCAATGTAATTAAAGAGCACTTCTGTTGACTGTGCCAGAACACCCTGATACCCAGACTGGAGGCTCTCAGGCAGTCAGGCAGCCTGGCTGGGAGTCAGGCAGACCCAAGAGCCCACAGCCACAGCAGCCAGAATTTCAGAAACTGTCGGCGCGGCCACAATTGAGCGGAAGTTGGCGAGGCTCGTCGCCTGGTCTCAATGATAAAGTCTACATAAACCGGGAAATGACTAAAGTGGCTTGGGCCCATTCCGTTGCAGGCGCTCAGCACTCATTCCCCCAGCAGTCCCTAGCCCAGCCCGCAGCATCCTCCACGGCGGAAGTGCATCTAATGCCGCGCGCGATTTGGCCTGGTTTATGTTTTAGTTTCGTGTCCATTTGTTTGTTTTGTCGGGCTTAGTAAAAGGTGTAAATTAAGTCGCTTAGGCTAAATTGCTGCGGTTTGTAGCAACAGCAATCGGGGCTGATCCTGCAGCAGGAAGCTTTGGCTTTGGCTTTGGCCGGGCAGCGGCTTTGTTATTGCCCCAGCTTAAGTTCGCGTCATTATTATTTTGTTCTGGCCATAAAACTTATGAGAACAACTAAAGTTGCCTCAGTTGTTGCCTGCTTGAGTCGTTGCAGCCCACAAATTATGCTTTGAGAGCCAAAGCCTGAAATTGGGGCAAAGACGTTCAATGGAACTTTGTTGAAGTGGTAAAGAAGCATGTCATAAGCCTCTAAAGTTGCGATATAAAGATGCTTGATGCGTGGTTGCTAGGAAATATTTGCTGAGCATTACTCTGAAGTCTGCAATTTATTTCGATGCTCAGTTTAATGTCCTAGGTTAATTTCTCCTATGGTCCTATTTAATGACTCACTCAATCAGTCAGCCCATCATACATTCAGGCACTCGTGCAGTCAATACATAAATCGATCGATCAACATGCTTATTATTCAATCAAATTAATCAGTCTAACAAGTTTACATTCTTTAAGTGTATCAATCAATCCTTATCAGTAAATTACATTCTTCACAATTCTAATGGATATCTTTCAATTCCTGATTCATTGAGACAATGAGTCTAAATGGACTGACTCGTTGTCTCAATCATTGAATCAATCAACTTATTAATAACTCATAATCTGACAAGTCATAATTTAACCAACAAGTCAATCAAATTTTCAATTAGTCAATCAAATAGTCAGTAAGTCAATTGACTAACTAATCGAACAGTCAATCAGCCATGCTCTATAATTCTGCAAGTCAATCAATCAATATACCAATCAATGTCAATCACGCTGACAATCTATAATTTACTCACAAGATCAATCGATTGTTCAGTCAATCAATCAATTAGTCAATCTGTTAGTCAATTATTTAGTTAATCAATCACAAGCAATCAACATATTATATATTAGCTATGATCGAAATTTCATTAAATTAATCGTGTTAAGTTAACTATCTATAATTTCAATCAATCAAGCTCAATCTGTGATTCAGTCAGTCAATCAGTCATTCAGTACATTGCTTTAATCATAAAATGTAATATTTATTTCAATAAATCGATCCTTATTCTTTAATTTTCACCAACTCTATATACAACCCTCTCTCACTCGCATCGTTTCAGGCTCTGCATCAGAGCCAGACCATGGAAGGCTGTTCAGCGCCTCTGGTCGTTAAGTTCGCCGACACGCAAAAGGAGAAGGATCAAAAGAAGATGCAACAGCTGCAGGCCATATGCGGCATCAGTGCACTGACACAAACGCCCAGCGGCGCTGCAGCAGCGGCTGCCACGCCCACAGCGAACACGGCAACAGCGCTGATTGCCGCAGCGCCGACAGCGCAACGCCCGAATCCATCGATGGCCGCTGCCTTGGCTGGTGTGCCGCCGGTGCAGAGCGCTGGCGCTGGAGCGCAGACAGCGACGCTCGTCTCAGTGCCGACAACGGCAGCGTTGAGCGCTTCTCTGGCCCCGGCATTGCTCGGCAGCAGTCCGCACCATGCCCAGACCCCGGGCGCAGCGGCAGCAGCAGCAGCAGCTGCTTACCTCAGCGCTGATCCAACGGCTCACTTGCAGCTCTATCAACAGATGCAGCCCTACGGACTACTGCCGGCCCACTATCTGCAAGGTGAGTGCGCAAGGTTTGAACCCTAGCCAAAATAGTTAGTTAATTAGCCCCTCCCCCCAAAATTATATATCCAATCGGAATGTTCTCTCAGCTCAGTTAGTCATTGCCATAAACAGAAAAAACCACAGTGTTTCCTTCTCTACCTCTAGCTCTACCTCTACATCTACATCTACCTCTACCTCCACCTCTACCTTCACCTCTATCTCTACCACTACCTCTACCTTCACCTCTATCTCTATCTCTACCTCTACCACTACCACTACCTCTACATCTACCTCTACCTCTACCTCTACCTCTACCTCTACCTCTACCTCTACCTCTACCTCTACCTCTACCTCTACCTTCACCTCTACATCTACATCTACGTCTATCTCTACCACTCTTTTTGTGTCTCTCTTTTCCTCTCTGTCTGCATTTGTTTCTATATATATTTCTCTAATTCTTTGATTTTACACATTTTGCTCGATAAACCCTCAACTATTTCTCGTATTAATTGCGCGCACTTTGTGACTTGTTTATTCGTATATATTTCAATTTTATTTTTTCTCAATTGCAACCAAAAACCCATTTTTGTTGTTTTATTTAATTACGTGTTTAGTTTATCTATGCGTTGTACCCATTACCAAATAATTTGTTTAACTCTTTTCGTATTTATCTATCAATTTATCTGTTTCGTTTCGCCATTGACATTTTGTTGTTTATTTGGAGTTTCAATTAAATTAGCGTTTAGTTTTGTGTGTAAAAAAATGTTATTTTTTATGTGTGTGAATTTGAATTTGGTAAGGAAAGGTTACCAAGACAAAGGAAATGATGATGGCAAGAAAGAAAAACCAAGAAAACCCCACATTGAATGAGCTGCAAAATGATGTGAAAGCTGCTGAGCTGTTTAGAAAATTTAGTATGAAAAAAAATTTTTTTATATTTTCTTAAGATTTTTTTTTGTTATAATACTTTAAGGATTAGTTGGTCATTTCAAAATTATATAAAATCTCAAATAATTTTAAAATTGGAAAATACATCCAACTTTTTTAATTTTTTAGGTTTTAAGTAATTTTCTGTTTTTTTTTCACTTTTTTTTTTTGCTTTTTTTTTTTTAAGTCTAAACAGAACGTAGAATTTCGTTTCATTTAAAATAGCTATACACATTTAGAAAACCAGACTTAGCAATTCAAGCTAATTATCATTAAAAAAAGACCTGTTTTATTAATATAAATCTCACACCCCGAGATTCTACCTTCAGTCAATCTAGCTTAGGTTTAATAAATTTTCATTTTAGTTTGGGTCTGCAGGTAAAATGTTAGATATATTTTTCACTATATTTCATAGCGCTTTCCGGAAGATAAATGACTTTAAATGTGGCAAACTAAGCGCTCCTACACAGCAGTCATTTGTTGAGCATTTAAAAAAGTAAACAAGAATTAATGTAAAAGTTGCAAATGCCAGCGATTTACTCTATTATTTTTATTTTTCCCTGTTTTCTGCTAACTCTGTCGTCGTTTCATTTATAACAAGCGACTTCTCGACTGACACAAAGTCAGCTAAAGAGAAACTAACAAAGACATGAATAACAACAGTTGAAAAGTTGAACAGTTGAACAGGAGGCAGTGCCACGCACCTACTCTCAACCCATGCAACATCCCTCCATCCTCACTTACCGCACCCAGAGCTGGCGTCGCTTCAGTCATTTGCAAGCGACAACTGTCAAATAATTAATTTCAATTTAAGCAAACGAAATTTACATAAATGTAGAACAGAGCGTAACAAAACAAGAAAATAAAGAAGAAGAAAAAAAAGATATAGATATATATATGTATGTGAAAGGCAATGTTAAGGTAGGGTAGCTACGAGTGGGTTTTTGGAGAGCAGGCCGGACTAAAGAGCATGATGAATAAAACAAAAATTCTAATAGGATTAAAAGGTGGACAAGCGCTGGCAATGGCCAAGGCATTGCACAGATTTCAGACCAAAGATACAGAGCAACAACAAAAACAAACACGCACACAGTTACAGATAGAGACAGACACCAATACTGCGACACGTACGCGGCGTCAATGTGAACGTGTTGCATATGCAACGGCGCTTCATTAGAATGACCAACATGCCACGCCCATACCGAACAGCAGAACTCTCAACTCTTGTCTGCCCGTCCAACTGTCCACCCTGTCTGGCCAGTCTCGACGACGTGAACATTTTGCGCATAACAAATCAAGCACAAGAGTTGCCAGCAACAACAACAAAAAAAAAGATCCAAAAGAATCACAGACAGCCAAATGTTGAGCGACGCGTGATGTAATCGTAAAAAAAAAAATGTTGATGTTGATGTAACCTGGCTTACATTGGTGACACTGTGAATGCTCTTCAAGCATTTGTATAATATAAAAAAAATATAAATGAATAAAAAATATTATAAAAAATTATAAATTATATATTGTTATATTTGAAATGGAAAAAATAAATATACATCTTGACTAGAGGTCTTTTTTGAGAGGTCAGTATAGGGCTGATTTGCAATCCTTTAAATTAAATTATTAAACGACATTCTGAACAGAATTTAAACGGATTTTCAAATTATTAATTTATTTTCTCAAATACGAAGTCAAAAACTCGACTGATTGACTGATTGATGATCAATGCTTAGCCTAAAACTCAATCGAATTACTTTTCCATGCTAGCAGCTATCTAAAATCATAGTTAGCAGTAACTGACTAATTTATTTATTAACTCATTGTGGGATTTATAAACAATACAAACCCAAAATTTGAGGTAACTAATAGCCAAGTCATTTTATTAGAAAAATTTATAGGCTATAATTTCCTTAAGCCAATTGTGTTTTCAAGAACAGAATAATATTACAAAGCACACAAAAACATAAATTGACTAAAACAAAGACGAATATTAACTACTGACAAAGATCCTTGATAGCTCTCATATACTCACAACATTTCAGCATCTCTAGTCTAGTGTGACAAACTTGATGCGTAACCCGGTAGACACTTCAGTAAGTGCAGTATTCTGCAGCTGGGTGGTGGCAAATGAGGAACAGTTAACGACAACGGTAAGCGGTGACAGCCAAGGGCAGAGATGGGCAGTTAGAGGCAACTTAGAGCGACGTATGCCACTTGAATAACAAATGACTTTTTTTAAATGTCAGCCACGGACGCCGAGCCTCAAACTTGGACTCTAAATGGGGGCGCTCCCTGATGGCCAGCAAATGTATGGGACGTGCCTTTTATGTTAGATAAAAAAAAAATAAGAAGAAGAAATAACAGAGAGTACAAAAAAATAGAAATCCGCCTTTTGGTTAAGTATGCAACCTGTAAATGTGGCAGATTTAACCAATTTACGCTAAAAGTTTCTATGAACAACTTTTTGCGCTCGCACTTAAATTAGTGGGGAAAAAAAGGGCTGACGGCTGAGGGGGGCATGGCAGTTGCTAATCATTTAATATGGCATGCGAGCATGTGCAGCGCTTGGCAATCGCAAAAACCTTTGTCGTGTGCCTTGCCGAAATTTTTGTGCAACAAAAATAATGCTTTTGCCCACACTGCTGGCATATTTGGACCTGCAATTTTTATAAGCCATGCCAAGACCCCAAGGCAGCGTAACATCAAAGGCAGCGCACGGTGAGGCCTAAGAAAGACATGAGAATTGCCAGAGGCGGCATGCAGCAGCAGCAGCAGGAGGCGGGCGCTTATCATACCCAATAGCTTCGGGCCACTGACGAGGACGCTGGCATGTAAACAAATGCACAAGATAGAAAGGATGAAAAAGGAAGAAAATGAAAAGAACACAAAATGAGAATGCACTGCGAGGAACAAGGGGTGAAATGATATTATATGGAAATAATATTGAGAGCATGAGCAAATTTTCAGCCTTAAACTGCTGTTCTCTAATTTATATAAATCTAACAAAAATTTGTTGGTATATTAAGAAACTTTAGTTCAAAAATTATAGCTCAAGGTTTCATTGCTCAAATATTTTGTACAACTCAACATTTAACTTCTCATATAAAAAACTTCTCTAAGTGCATGAGAATTTCTCTCAGTGCACCACAGGCCACAGGTGAAGCGCACTTAAAATTTTATGAAGACGACAAAGCCCCAAAGGTTTAGCTGGGTGATAACAAAAAGTATAGAAACAGAAACAAAAAACGCCATTGTCTATGATAGTTGAAATAATGGTTTTTCTAGCGGCCAACTTGCAGCTCATTCAAAGTGCAATTTTCTTGAAAAATTTGAAAAAAGACAAAGATAAAGAAGAAGAAAAGAAGAAGAAATAAAGAATAAAACAGAAGTGTATAAAAATTTTAAATTTAGCAGAAAGGTATCTAAAACTCTGCCTGTTTTGTTGAATGTTGTGCCCCATGTCTGTGTTCATCAATATTTGTGGGCATGCCACAAACACAAACACACTCACACACACACACACACACGCATATGTAAACACACATACACACCCGTGCCTGGCAGTCTATGTGTCGCTCGCTCGCTCCTTCTCTCTCCCTCTACCGTGTACTCTACCTTATGTTCAGGAGTCCCTCGTTTTGTGTAGCTGCTTGCCAACTAATTTCGTGTCAATTCTTAAGATTTAGTTGAAACCACAACAAACAGTTTGCCGTTGGTTAGCGCGCTAAAAAAAACTACCGCCACGCCTTTTATTTCGAGCAGCCTTTACCTTAGAGCCTTTTAATGCAAATGCATATTTATTAATTTATTTTTAACTTAATTATTTAGCTATTTTTATATGTCTAACTGCATTTGAAATTGATTTTATGTCTATGCGTTTTTAGTAATTTTATTAATTTTTTATTTTTATTTAATTTTTATTTGTAAAAATTCTGTTTATTTATTTTATTTTTTATTTTCGACTTTGGTTTTATTTATTATATTTTAATTTTTTTTCTTGTTTAAATTTATTATTATTTCCTTTTTTGTTTTTTACTTTGTTTGCCCTTTTATGTTTATTTATGTTTTATGATTTATATGTTATATATATTTACATGAAAAACGAAAAAAAAAAACAATTTAAACAAAATTAATTTTTAATTTCTTGTAAATGTAAATAATCCAATTGGGTGTGTGTTTTCTTCTATGTTTTTTATATATATAAATATTCGTTGAACATTTTTTGGTATGTCTATGATTGACTCTGTGGTCATGTACAAAAACAAATCAATCAATCAATCAATCAATCAACCAACTCAACCAAACCTTACAACCATAAACCAAAACTCAAAAAACTGTAAAAAAACCAAAAAAAAAAAAAAAAAAAAAAAATATGGAAACTGAAAACAGGACTAAATTTCCACCCACCGGATAACAGTGCCCACCACGGCCAACACGGCCCATCATCCGGCGCTGCCGGCAGCACAGCAGCAGCAACTCTATCGGCTGCAGGCGCCGCCGCCGCCGCAGCTGCAGCAGCAGCAGCAGCTGTCGCCGGGTCACCCGCATCAGCAGCAGCAGCAGCAGGCGCACCACCACCCCCAACATCATCATCATCTCTCCCACTTGGCATCGCATCATCAGCATCCGGCTACAGCGGCGGCGGCGGCGGCAGCAGCGGCAGCTGCAGCGGGAGTCTCGCTGCCGCCGGGCATGCTGCTGGCACTGGACTGCTCGCCAATGCATCCATGTCTATGCAGAATCTGGTAACATTGTTCAATGCTAGCCAGCACAGCAACAGCAGCAGCATCAGCAGCCTCAGTCACGGCCATCGCCTCCACAGCAGCAACAGCAACAATAGCAACACCAGCAACAGCAGCCACATACCCAACAGCAACAACATTCTCAATAGTCATCAGCGTCAGCTTGCTGCCAGCTTCGCGCCCAACGCTGGACAGTTGGTCCCGCATGCGCATCACAATTTAAGTCTGGCACAGCTAATGGGCGTGGCACCGCCACCGCCGCCAGCGAGCGCCAACCAAACGCTCACCCTGAGCGCGCTCTGTAAGTAGATGCCCATCTCTTTGTATGTATATGTATATGTATTTATGTGTATGTATGTATGTGCGTGTGTGTCTAATTGCAGCGGGCGTGAATGTGTGTCTATAACTGTTAACTATCCGTTTAAAATGGTGTGTACTAAAAGTGCACTTACAAATAACGCCTGCACCACCACCACCCACACACACCCAAAACACGCCGCATGCATGCGCCTTGCCCCGCTCCCCTAACAAATAATAACCCGAATACTAATCAAATAAATAACTTCATGCTGAGTCTACACAATACAGTTACCCCCAAAAGTATGTTACATCAAAACTAATTGCATTGTATAACAGAAAATCCCCTAAAGCCAAGAAACTACGCAAATAATATACATATCTATAGGTTCTACATTTGTGTTATAAAATTGATCGAAATAAATATTTTAAAGACTAAGGATTTTGTATATACTATTTATTAAAAAAAAAAAGTATTTAAATAACATTTTAAACCTACAGCTAAAGATAAAAATATTTGTTTTAATCAAAAATATTCAAATTTAGTTCTTAAAAAAAAGTTAATCAATATCTGATTTAAATACAGTTTTGTCTCTCGTCTTATCAGAATATAAGCGAAGAATTATTGAAATATCAGTTTCTCGAAGAGTTCAGGGAATCTCGTAGTCGAGCAGACTCGACTAGAGCAATCTTGCTTATTTTAGGAATAAAATATGAAAATATATATGTTTACAAAATATTTTTATTATTCAAACTTATAAAACCTTAAGTAAAAATTTAAATAAAAACAAAAAAAAGCAAGCAAACTTGCGTTAATAAAAATACTGTTAGCAGTGATATAGCGATATCTATATATCGACTAAATTCAATCGATTGATTTGATTACATTCAAATTGTGGCATAAAAATATAAATGCAAACATAAACTTCTCATAAAATATATTTTAATGTCCACCCGTAATACTCAAAAATATACCCATGTTTATCTAAAATACAAGTACAAATCTCTTGAGAGTTTAATCTTTGTTTATTAGCTCTCCAATTTATTTTAATTAAAACCATACAAATACAATACTAGCGGAAATTTTTTTATATTTATTTTGCCCACTTTTTTATCTAGTGTGAAATAAATAAATATATGAAATTGAATAGGTCAAATACGCCCACGCAACCTGATTCTAAACCACTCCCCCAGGCGGCCTATTGTTAATTAAAAACACACGTAGTCGTAGGCCCCGCCCTACCTTCCTTTTGTGTTTCCTTTTAAGGTTCTACCTCTAGTTTTTATTTACACACTCTGTCAATAAAAATTGTTCTGCCATAACAATAACAAAACAAAAAAAAGCGTTAAACAATTTTACAATTTTGAGACAACAAAAAATTTAAAATAAAAGCAACTGGAAAAAATCAAATCATGCAACTCACAGAAAAAAAGTTAGAATTGTTGATTGCAATAAAAAAAAAAAAAAAGGAAACTGATATAGAACGGAAATCTAGACTGGGAATTACCCTTTAAAAGATAAGTGTAAAATTTGGATATATTAGAAGCAATAAGATAAGGAATATCGATAATGATTCCAATCGAATATTTAAGATTTAAAGTTAGCATAGCAACAAACAAATAATGGAAATTTGTCTTATCCACTAGTCGAGTTGTTGAGCAAGAAATATTCGTAGGGTAACTGAAAGCAATTTTCGACTTATTCTCTATCTTTGTACTAAATAATTCTACACGATATTTCAACATTCATTAGTGGGTAACATCAATTTCAAAATCCGGATCCCAGCAGATGCAGTAGAAAACAGTCAAAATGGATAAAAGGCTTGAGCCTGAAAATTTGATAATGGGCATTAAAATAGTTATTATACATTTTTTTTACCTTGGAAATTAATACTTATATAAGGACGGTCTCAGAAATACCTGACCTAACAAAGAAAACACAACATATTTGGAAAATGTTTCATTCTAAAACATAGTCTTCTGTTGGTTCTATATACTTTTCCTTGCGATATTCTATAGTTTCGATACCCTATTTATAGTATGAACTGTCTAGCTCACAAAAATAGCCATAGGCAAATATGGGACAGTCCTCGTACGTTTTATGTACATATGTATATAAAAATAACTATCAGAGTATTCAAAAAAATATATGCAGGGACTTACAATTATTAATTAATTAAATGTAAATAAGAAAAGAGTGTGCAAATTTATTTAAAATATAATTTTAAAGAATTTTTTTTCAGAGTTTTTTATGTAAATAAACTTTGTTAAGAAAATAGATAGGATATTTTTACAACTGTTGGGCAGAATATGCATTGAGTATTTAGTAAGAAATATTTGTAAAATATTGGAGAACATATTTTAATTTTAAATACTTAAATTGATAATTTAGTATTTTTAGTATTTATTTAAAATATTTTAGGAACAGTATTAAATATATAAGCAAACGTAACTTTCCAAAAAGTTTCCAAACCCTATAAATTTATATAGATACATTATTTTCCAACTATGATTAGACAAAGAGCTCCAATCAATATTTTGCGTAATGGGCCAGCACGCCACAAGGCATTTGTAAAATTAATATCTCTCTAAATTGTGCAGGAAACGCAATAAAATAAAATGTTGAGCATAAAAAATGTAAACTCATAATTTGATGGTACATAAAAAATTTTAGCCATGTTTATGATGATTTTCATCTCGTTTATTTTTTCGTATGTCGAGTGCACATGAAATGCAAAACTTTCATTGCGTAACAAGTTTTTGCGCCCTCTTTGCTTTTTTGTTTGGTTTCTTTTTTTGTTTGTTATGTATTACACGTATGTAAATAACAAAAGAAACGAGAAGAGAAACGTAATAAATTTTTAGTAGATTACAAAAATTGTTGTGTATCAGTGTGTGTGTGTGTGTGTTGCACAAAGGAAAATGCCAGGTTGAGGGGATTTGGGTTTTTTTGGTTTGGGCGCTCAGCTCAATTAAAAAACAGGCGCCGTGCGCACAACAAAGGCTAACAACAAATTTTTTTATGCTACAACAAAAGGATTTATAAAATTTAATAATGTAAGGCTAGCAGCAGGCTTAAAAAAAGTAAAAATAAAACGGCAACAACAACATGCAAAAAAAAATTAAGAAATATATTACATTATTGGCACGCCGAAGCTTTAATACTCTTGTGAATGAGGAGAAGGTTGACATTTAGAAAATTGTTAATAATAGTCAAATTAAATATGAATGACGAAAAGTAAAAACAACCTCATTAAGATCTTAGAAAATAAAATATATACTGTTATACTCGACTCTTCTTACAATGGTTTAAAATTCGGTATATTTTTAAGTTGACTAACGACTTATATAAGAGTATATATATATTTCATACTCCAAAAATTTTACCAAAAAAAAAAAAAAAAAATTAAAAAAATTTCTTTAATACAATCATTACGTCAACTATAAGAAGTATATATATAAAAAAGCATTAAATTTTTAAAACAACTAGATAAAAAACTTTTAAAATAAGAGAATAGACACAAAAGCCTATAGCCTATTCCTTACATAACAATCTATAACATATATAAATTTATTATACTCCTATACCTCACACATTTCATATCAAAACAGAAATACCCCGTAGAAGGGCATAACAAAGGGAAAGGCCAGAGTCAAAAGATATAAAGCGCGGTTTCCATCTGCGTTAACTCAGCTCCGCCCTATAGAGCACTTGAGTGTAAATGTGTGTGTGTGTGTGGTTCTCTGTATTGTCTATGTATTTGTGTGTGTGTGTGTGAGAGTATGGGCGTGATCATAAGTTTCTGTCCAGTCCACTGTTTGTCGTGTAACTTTTTTATTTTTTTTTTTATTGAACAACAACTTGCATTAAGTTAAACAACAACAAACATATTTTACATAACTTTCTCTGTCCCTTAGGTCAGCGTCAATTTGTTGAATATTTCTTGAAATATAATTTTAAAAATATCGAAAAATCTAAAATTTTAGGGCCACCTAGCGCCGCAGATCCTTATGGCACAACAACTTTTACCGGCTTGTCCAATGGAGCCGCAGCAGCTGCCTATGGAGCCGCACAGACGCTGAATGCCAGCGCCTTGCAAGCCGCCGCAGCGGGCGTGGCAGGCAAACAGATCGAGGGTAAGTGAATATCCACTGAATGCTCCTTAAAGTGGACTGTGAGAAGTTGGAAGAGCCATTTTTTTTAATGTAATATAAAGAAAAGAGACATTGACTTGAGTAGACTATGAGGGGATCAATGATCAATGAGTAATGCTCAATCAATCTATTAATCAGACTTTGAGCGTTGCCAGTGGTTCAGCTACCTTGACTTTTTTACGGGTCGGTAAGTCAATTAAATCAGCTTGGTTTCCATGAGAAATAAATAAACAAGCAATTAGTCAGACGTATATTTATTTCACACTATTTACTATGGTCTTTTTACACGTCAGTCAGTACGATAAGTAGATCATAGATGATCATGTGAAATAAAAATTCAGCCAGTCATCAGTTGAACAGTGAACAGTAAAATATGACTACATCACCTATTAATTCATTAGTCCGTGTCATTTTTATGTATTGATCGATATAGAAAATGGCTTGATCACTAATCATTCAATCGATCACTTAAGTTACTTTTTAGTATGAGTAGATCAGTTAACAAAGTTCCGTGATCAGTCAAAAGTATGCAGAGATCTATAGGGATATATGATTGTCTATGTCTTAATGACTATTCCATGACAATTATTACTTTATCAATGAGTCAAACAATCAAGTAAATTGAATAGAACTAGATAATAATAATTGAAAACAAAAATTATAAATAATTATAGCATTTATAGATTTTTTCATCAGTTCAAGCAAGTTACACTTCCTCAATCCCATTATGGAGCGTTCACTGTACCAGCATTTTTAAAAAATATTCGCAAACATTAATTAAATCAAACTTCAATTACAGGTCCCGATGGCAGCAATCTGTTTATCTATCATCTACCTCAGGAATTCATAGATACCGATCTCGCTTCGACATTTTTGCCCTTTGGCAATGTGCTATCGGCCAAAGTGTTTATCGATAAGCAAACAAATCTATCGAAATGCTTTGGCTTCGTCTCCTACGACAATCGGCATTCAGCAGATGCGGCCATCCAAGCTATGCACGGCTTTCAAATAGGCACAAAGCGCTTGAAGGTGCAGCTAAAGCGCCCCAAGGACTTGGGCAAGCCCTATTAAGCAGCTAACAGAGCGTGATCTAACGCCCACAAACACAAAACACATAAACCCAAAACACAAATAGAATTAGAGTAGTTCCATATTGTGCCTTTTAGCGTGAAATGTTTTCGAAACCAAAGGACCAATTAATAAAATGTATCTAATGTTAAGCAAACACCAAAAAAAAAAACATATATATATATATATATATATATATATATATATATATATATATATATATATCTGAAAAAAAGCAACAAAAAAAAACTGAGGGCACAAATCAACAATTTCTTTCAATGCACAAAACAAAAAGTGAATAAAAACAAACAAACAAATAGAAAAATTCACACACAAAACCAACCAAAGAAGTAGCTTAAAAGTTGCATCCTTTTGTTGTAATCACTTTTGCTGAAAAACAATTTCTAGTGCATTAAATTTAATATTCATGTGGTTGGCAAAGCAAAAAACTAAAAACTAAATAAAAAAGTTGATAAAAAATGGGAAAACCAATTTTAAACTGAGCTGCGTTGTGGCGCCAAAGTATTTTCAAAGCCAAATAGTTAAGCAAAAATGAAAGGGGAAAAAAAATGGGAAAATCAATGAAAAATTTGCAATCAAAAATCACATAGTAAAAAAATACAAAAATATTATACTTAATTAATTTGTAGATTTTTAGTAATAAAACAAAAAAGGTAAAAAATGTGCTGGATTTAAATGTGGATAAAGAAAAATGTTTGATTGCAAAACAATATCCAGATTAGCTCTGATAAATATTTATATATGTATATATATATATATATCTATGAATATACATAAAAATATATATATTCATATTTACAAATATATATTTATATTTATATAGATAAATATATTTAAATATTTTAATAGACATAGCTCTATAGCACACAAAAACATTCGAAATTCCGTTCGTAGCGCGCACACACTGCAATCTAAAAACTAAATCAACATTTAAGAATTAGTGAAAAAGAAGAGAGAAATCCCTGCAGCTACTTAGCTTTAACAATTTCACACAAACTTTTTCTTATGTCTGTCGTACTATATATAAATATATATACATATACAAAATGCTAGAATATTGTTTCTTAAAGCTAACCTAAGCAAAAGCTATAAAATAATTCTTACTTCGTCACCAACAACAGCCTAATCATATTCTATATATTTTATTTCAAATAGTTATAAACTATTCTGTTAAATCATTCAAATTATTATTTAAAAAATAAAAAGTGTACTTAAATTACAACAATTTTACAGTAATATGGATTAATTAATCTAAAGTTTTATTAGCTCTTTAGTGAATATTGAAAGTTAACTTTATATATATTTTAAAATAAATGCAAAACAAGCAAACGGTTCAATAAAATAAACATTAAAATAAAAATGTTTTAAAACTGTATTTATTTTTAGAGTGAACATATTTTTTTGATGTTATGCCAGGAGCAAAGTTCTAAAGTCCTTGCCAAAACGCTTTGGTTGAGGGATCTTAACACATTTATGCGATTGTTCGTGCATTTTTTATGTGTCCGGACAACTCAACTGGGCGCTGATAGCCCGAAGGAGTCGCTGAGCTGGCCAACGAGCAACGATAAATCAAAAACTGCCAACAGCCACGCCCCATCGCCTCTTGCGCACACCATCATCCGTTGGCGTTGCTGTTGCAATTCAAATGCTGGCGTTAACGCATAAAATATGCATATGTATATGGGGGAGAATAGCAGGATATGTTTGACTATAAGGATGCAGTTGCTGTGCAGATGTTCGCTGCATTCCTAGCCATTTTTTATGCCCACTCACACACACACACACACTCTACTTGACCCCCAGCACAGTTTTATAGTTTGGCAAGTCAAAGCAAACATTGCTCAAACTTCAAGCTGCTTCCTGTCATGGCCCTGCCAGCTCGCCTCAAAACTCTCAGTCTGGTCGAGCTTGTGCAGCACAGGACAACAAAAAAAAAAATTTAATAAAAAATTAAGAAAATATTTTAGGCGAACTCGAAATGCCTAATAAAGATAAAGATAAAAATATATATGTAGAGGACGAAGAAGATGCTCCGCAGCAGCCAGAACGCGTGGATCAGGGCACGCAGCGTTCGGGTCGTCGCCCACTACCGCCGCCACGCCCACTGCGTACCCAAGCGACAGATGAGGAGCCGCCACATCCGAAAGGTCGCCATATAATCCTGCCGCAGAGAGGCACCAACGATCATACGCCCCCAGACTCGCCTACCCCCTCTGTCCATCCGCTCACTACAGAAGCACCGCCACCACAAAAGACTGGAATCGCACGACTATTCAGGCGTAAGCAGATCTATGATGGTGATCGTGCCGAATCAACTACCGAGCCAGCTGATACCAGACGTAGATCAGTGTCTGACAGACAGGGCATGAGAACGAAGGCCTCGCGCATTCTCTACACAACCGACGAGGAGGTGCGCGATGCACTCATGGAATTTGCCGTCTTTATCATATTTCTCATTTTAACTTCTTTGGGTAAGTATGTAAATTGATATGTGAAGTGCTTCAATTAACGGTTGAACTATGAGAGTTTTACTTTAACAGTTTAGTCTTTACCAAACATCTAACAATTTTACTTTATGCTAACAGCTTTATGGATTCTTTTTATATATTTTGTTTCCTCAATCTAATTAAGAATTACTGTGTTCCATGCCCATTGCAGTCACACTCTCGGTTCGTCACTCCTATATGTTCTATTTTAACGATACGATAAAGAAACTTTTCACAACCCGTGATATGGTTATAGCGCCCTCGGTCACCATATCATTTGAAAAGATTCTGACCATACCAGACTTTTGGGACTATTTAGTCTACAATTTTTTAGTAAATCTACACGGCGATTTGACCGGCATAAATTCAGATTTTCAACAAATTGAAAACCCAGATATTCCGATAGTTGATGGAAGTGGAGATGGAGGTGGCGATATAGATGGGACTGGACCTGGACCTGGTGGTGGAGGTGGAAACGCAAGAAAATCAGAAACCAATGGTGCACGTCAAGCACATGGGTCCAATACGACAAATCTGCTAGGTAGAGTGTTTTTGCATGAGAACCTATTGCTGGGACCGCCACGATTACGTCAGATACGGGTGCGCAAGGATAGCTGCTATGTGAACGATGCCTTTATACGGTACTTCAACACCTGCTATGCAGAGTATTCCGCTGGGAAAGAGGAGATTGTAGATCAACACATGGGCGCACCATTTAAAACGATGCAGGAGTTAGACTCGACCCCATTGTGGACACAATTGAATTTCTATCGAACTGGCGGCTATACCGTCGACTTAACATTTAGTAAGAAGAAAAATCTAAGGACTATCAAAAGGTTGATGAATGAACATTGGTTGGATCGCGGCTCGCGTCTTTGCCTGGTCGAGTTTAATTTATACAATGAAAATACAGATATATTTCAGAGCGTCAAGTAAGTCGAGGGGTAGATCAAAGGAGTATATCCATATATACGACACGATCATTGCTTATATTAGCATTTATTTCAATTCAATATTTTATCTTTTGTTTAGATTTATCGCGGAAATACCGCCCACTGGCGGTGTCATACCACAGAGTCAGCTGCACACCGTGAAACAACTCTCGTTTTTAAATGATCGAAGTCTATCCATGACCTGTGTATATATATTTTGGTATATTATGGTTATATACTACACCATTTCGGAAATAGCTGCAATACGTAAAATTGGCCTCAAGAATTACTTTAGGTCCATAATGAATATACAGGATTTACTTATACTAGTCGTAGGTTTCAACCCAAAATATTTCACTTAATTCCTTCCTCAATATATCTTAAAACTTCTACCACATAGTTTGCATACTTGGCCTTGGTCTATAACGTTTGGCACATGTTCAAGGTGAATTCAATTGTAGCTGCATTGAAGGATCAACAAAAATACCAAAGTTTGGATACTTTACGTTTATGGAATACTATCTATGTGGATATGATGGCCATCTTGGCATTTCTCGTTTGGGTGAAAATCTTCAAATTTATTAGTTTCAACAAGACACTCGTACAGTTTACAACGACATTAAGACGAGTGAGTAGCGAGATATCACAATTTATCGGGAGAAGTTTCCTTAATTTTTTCTGATACTATTTAGTGCTCGAAGGATTTGGCTGGCTTCAGTCTCATGTTTGGCATCGTATTTCTGGCCTATGCCCAGCTGGGTCTGCTGCTATTTGGCACTAAGCATCCAGATTTTCGCAATTTTCTGACATCGATTTTGACCATGATACGCATGATTCTGGGCGACTTTCAATACAATCTCATTGAGCAGGCTAACCGGGTGCTGGGACCCATTTACTTTCTCACTTACATTCTGCTGGTCTTCTTTATTCTACTGGTAAATATTGAGATATTATTTATTATCAGAATACTTCTCTTCACAATTTTCAACTTATTTAGAATATGTTCTTGGCCATCATCATGGAGACATACAATTCGGTCAAGGGTGAAATAACTCAGGGCCGCAGTCAACTAGGCGCCTATGTCTATAAGAAAATTTCAGCTTTCTTCTATATGATTAAACACTGTGGACGCAAGCGTCAAAATCAGATTCTGCAACAGCCGACTGAAACCGAAGAAGAAGCTGATATGTCAAGTAATCCCTACCATCCTAAGGATAGAGTTCATTTACACAGAAATCTAACGGAAGCTGAGTAATTGAATATATCTATAATTTATTATAATAATTTTAATATGTTTGCATATTCCTTAGAGCACACTATTTCGAAGATGTACCTAATGAGGTTAAGAATAAGGATATGTATCGGTAGGTACAAAATCAATCTATATATTATTAGAAATTAATTGAGCTTCAATTAATTTCAGTCTCAACAATCGCGTTTCTTTGTTGGAGGAAATTCTAGAACAGTTGGTAACCAATATGGACGCCATATTGAAGCGTGTGGAAAGCGAAATTAAGAAGAACAAATGAAGCTGTATTTTTTGTATTATGTTAAATAAATAAAAAAAATTATTTAGAATGAATTTCATATGAAATATTTTTGAGTAAACATTAAAATAAACTATATTAAATTAATTGAGTTCCACTTGCTGAGCAGCAGCAACAGCAGCAGCCAAGCGAAGAAGCCACAAAAACCTCCAGCGCTAATCTCTGCCAAATCTGCCCTAACGGGAGTTTCAAAGCGTTGCCACACCTAATGTATATTTAGTTAGAGAACAGAATGCGGACCAGGGACATGTGGCCCACTCTTGGGGGCCGCATCATTAAGTATCTGGCGTTTAGGACCAGGTTGCTGGGATAGTAGGACACAAACACTTTTAGCCACCATGTTGCGGTTGTGGCACGTGTGTGGGCGTGTATGTGTGTGTGTATGCAAACAGTAACATCTGTGCTGAAAGCCAAAGGGTGGCAGAGTTATGAAATAACTTGTATACTTGTATATATAAATTGCATTTATAAACGTGTAAATAAGGTAACGAAATTTAATAGAAAATTCTTGAAAAAAATAATAAAAAATATTTAAAGACCACAAGAGCTCAAGATAAGAAGAAAGAATAAACATTTGCTTTAAATAGCACTGAAAAATATTAAAATGTTGTTAAAAACATAATAATTGCAAGATAACAGTTAAATTAAGATAGATATGAGTTTACTTTAATTTTCACTCAAAAATGTTAAAAATAATGTTTATTAACACACAAAAAATCAAGATAACAGAAATGTTGTTTAACTACAGTGAAATCAACACAAATAAGCAGCAAGCAATCTTTTTACATATCAAATAGATTTTACTTAACAGCCCTTCTCTCGTATTATTCCACTTTTGTAAATACAAATACAAAATACAAATTGAAAAGTTGCCATCGGAGCTCAACATGGAACAGCTCTGTAAATACAAAAGCAAGCAGCGAACTGAAGCAGACAAATTGCGCTGGCAGCGCTGCCGCCATCGCTGCCGCCATCGCTGCCGCCATCGCTGCCGCCGTCAATTGCCCCTCGAAAAGGCGCCAATTGCCACAGGATAACTAGCGGGCGGCAGTGCGGCATGCGGCAATGCCATAATTACTTACCTTTATGCTTTATGCATGCACAGAAAAATGTTAAAATGTTGTTGCTGCTGATCATCATCGTGATGAAGATGGCGATGATGATGCCGGGCAGTTGGCAGCGGGCCAGCTGAAGTGGCATTGCCCACTCTGCTATTCAGATACTCAGCTACCCCGCCCCCATAATGTACAAATATGTTGGCCACTTGTGCATTCAATGGGCCTGCAATTCGCCCAAACAACAGCAGCAAAATGAAAGCGAAAAAAAGACAAAAATCTAAATGCTCAACTAGAAAATGCCCTGCTGAGGGCAAAACACTGCATAGATTGAAACTGGCAATATTTACATATACATGTACATATACATATACATATGTAAGTAAACACACATATGATGAAATTTAGAGCAATTGTGCTTCTGCTACTCTGTTATTTGTGCTTCTGCCAGCTACGAGGCACATTATACCTGTTATTGATCATCCGTGTAGAGCACAGGGTATTATTCGTAAAGTGTCTGCACACAAGTGCAAGCAAAATGAAATTGACGCGTAAATATTAAAACAGGTAAATATAAAATGAAATGGCAAAAATTACAACTGCTTTTCTGCTATTTGCACACAACATAAATCAACAGTGCTTTAAAGATATCAATTCTATTAAATATGCGCTCTTACATATAACCCCCCACACACACATAGGCTGAGCAATACATGCACATACTTATTTGTAACTGTACTATTTTATTTCACTATGTCATGCTATTTGTCCTCTCTCCCGCTCTCACGATATGCATACCAAAATGTTAACTTCTTATATTTTTGCTTTGTATAAGACTGTTAAGCTTTAATATGGCGACTTTACAGCAAGCCGTTTAAGCGGCAAGTGATTTAACAGAAAGCTGTGCTTTAACACATATCTGTTAAAGGCCAAATACCATTGATGCAGCATAAAAAACAATTTAAGCAGCTTAGTGACCGCTGATTTAAAAAAAATATATATTCAACAGGACAAAAGGATAATGCGTAATTAACTGGCCATAAGTTAACCATTAATTAAACGCGCAACCCATTAACAGCAAAGAGATATTAATCAAACGTGTTTTTTTAGCATACACTTTATTAACACTGGCATCGTTTCCAATACTACAGCACTTATCCAACAAAGCATAAAACGTAATGAGAGCATTTATGTAGGTAAACATTGGTCAATTACTCAGCTTATTCCAATGCGGAGCAGCATAAATTGGAAGTGAAGCAGTTGCTTTTTCACAAAAGTATATCATAAACTGAAACTGAAACTCAACCCCCTGAAGTTAGTTGAATTTAATATTCGGCTAGAGCATAAGGCGCGGAATATGGTGACTTTGGACATTTATGAAGAATATTCTATTAATACTACAACATTTAAAGAAAAGGAGTATCTTGCTTAGCATTTACAAAAAATGCCACATCAGTTAACTGGAAAACATCATGAGAAGCAGCGAGTGTACAGAAAAGAGTTAATATTCCACAGAACAGTTTATTTATTGACTCGCGTTCTATATCGCATCTGCCGTTTCTGTGCGTTTGGATACTTTAAGTACAATGCGGATACAAAAAAATTGTTTATTTGTCCATATGAGCCCTTTAAAAAGTACTTCACTTGGACTGTCAAAATAATTCTGATGCTTCTGGATTATGTTAGTTATGTTTATATTATACTTAATATTACTTCTCATTACCTACATATGAGCAAATTACATAGTACTGGATATAGCTTTTATCTAGAAACGTTAATATATGGCAATGTTAACTGGCAGATTCTAAAACTGCTCCTCTTCTTGCATAGCCGTAAAAAAAGTGAGTCCTGCGTTGCAGTGATCAACAAAGTATTGGAAATACATAAGACTATGATATCATCTTTTAGCTATTCATATTTCACAATTGAATACAATATAATTATTATATTTTTTTTCGAAATTGGATTCACTATTGTTCAACTGTGGAATCAAATAATGAGATTTTCCAGTTTGCTTGCTCTGAAATACCAAATAATATTATTCGAGATTATTTATTGGGCGTACTTTCTGTACCAGTTGATCCTGATTGCCTGGCATCGGGTATTACTTAATTCCATTAAAGCTTGTAATAGTGGAAAGGGAAGTCGAAAACGACTAATTCAGATATATAGAATGTACTTTCGTATATGCAAAGTGCACTGCGAAGTAACCCATGTCTGGTTGAGCATGTCGGGCGCTCTCTTCGCCTGTATTACTATGTTGTCCGCAGACATTTCGGAAGAGTTATACGACATTATCTACCAAGAAAAAAGCACTGCGGAAAAATGGAAATTCTTCGTTGTTTTCAAAGTTGGAAATTGCGTGGCTCCATTTCTAAAAGTTTTCCTATTGGGCCTATGTACTGACCGTATCGAGAATCTAACCAAACTTCTGAGTGAACAACTTTATATAATCGAACTTCGTCACGGATTGACATCGTATAATAGACTTGAATTCGGTCAACAAAATCTATATACCAAAGTGCTGGATTGTCAGGTGAGGAAATTTACATTTGTAGAGATCAGTTAACATTTATTTCATTTACAGTTCAACTTCTTCTGTCTACAGCAACACACCTGTCCGATCAGAAATCACATCTGGCACAAGGGACAATCTATTAATATGAAATTTCTTTTACTATTTATTTGGATCGCTTTCCTAAATGCAATGTCCAATTTGCAGTACGCTCTAATAGAGAAATTGCCTTTAAATTACTTTTATTGATATACATTTGTATATTTATAGATTTATATATATACATATATAAATATACACATATATATCAACATTATAGTTTTTAGGAATATGAAAACAATTTGTAGCTGTGAAAATTTTAAATTTAAATTTAAAATTAATAAAAAATATATTTGTACAAATTTATTAAAATTATTTAAAAATAATTAATTATAATAAAAAATTTAATAATTTAAAAATAAATATAATAATTAATAAAAATATAAAATAAAATAAAAATAAATAAAACAGGTCTTTTATTCTACCATGTCAAGATTTTTTTTTTTTTTTTTCAAGAAGTAGTTTCTATCGAATTTATCTATCTTTTTATGAATACTTAAATAAACCGAATTATTTACTAACCAGTGAAACATTTTTTTTTTAACCCTTTAAGGGTTTTTAAAAATGTAATTGAGCTTTCAATTATATTGGCTAAGAAATTTCATCACGTTCTATTGACCTATGTTATTTTTTTTTTTTACTAAAAAATAATATATTTTTTTTTTTTAATAATAAAAAACTCTTGCGGAATATAAGAAGCTAAATAGTATAGTGGCTGTCCCAGCGAAATAAAGATCCAGTATTTGTGTCAGAATTCAATACAATAACTTGACCCACAACCCAAATTGAACATATCATTAGACATAATTATAGAAATTGTGTAGCCCATTATTGTCAACACTTTTCATCAAACCTCTCGTTCATTAAAGCATTTTATGGAACTGAAACTGAAGGGCACCCCAATGAAACTGAGGGGTAGCCTAATATTCGATTAGTACATTTGAGCTCTTTGTAAAGCACTAAACTGAGCAACCTAGGCACTATTCTATCAATTCACTTATGCAATAGTAGAACTACTACGACTAATACTACAACATTGAAGAGAAACGTTATCCGTCTTTGCGTTTACAAACCATGGCAGTTCAGTTAACCGGAAATCATCGTGAGGAGCAGCGGCGAGTGTACAGAAAAGAGTTAATATTCCACAGAACAGTTTATTTATTGACACGCGTTCTATATCGCATCTGCCGTTTCTGTGCATTTGGGTACTTTAAGTACAATGCGGATACAAACAAATTATTTATATGCCAACATAGAGATTTAACGAAATACCTCAGCTTGGTTGTAAAAATATTTTTGCTATGTTTAGATTATCTCAATTATACTTATGTGCCATTTAGAATTGAAGCTCATTCCCTTCATGACTGCTCCTTATCTACTACCGGATATAATTTTTCTCTAGAATTTTTAATTTATACCCATGTTAATTGGCAGCTCATTAAGATAATCATCTTCCTTCATAGCTGGAAAAATAATGAGTCCTGTGTAGCTGTAATTAACAAAGTGTTGAAAATACATAAGACAATGATCTCATCTTTTAGCTATTCATATTTCACAATTGAATATAATATACTTTTGATATCTTTTTTCGAACTTACATTCACTATTATTCAATTGGGGAATCAGATAACAAGACACCATCGTTTACTTGTGTTCAAATACCAAACAACATTATATGAGTTCATTTATTGGGCGTACTTTCTGTACCAGTTGATCCTGATTGCCTGGCATCGGGTATTACTTAGTTCCATTAAAGCTTGTAATAGTAGAAAAGGAAATCGCAAACGACTTATTCACATATATAAAATGTATTTTCGTATATGCGAAGTTCACTGCGAGGTAACCCATCTCTGGTTGCGAATGTCGGGCGCCCTCTTCGGCTGTATTACTATGTTGTCCGCAGACATTTCGGAAGAGTTATATGATGTTATCTACCAAGAAAAGAGCACTGCGGAGAAATGGAAATTCTTCATTATGTGGAAATTGGGGAACTGTGTGGCGCCATTACTAAAAATTTTCCTATTGGGTTTATGTTCAAATAGTATTGAGAATGTAACCAAACTTCTGAGTCAACATGTTTATATAATCGAACTGCTTTACTGGACCAGATCGTATCGTAAACTCGAATTTGGTTTAAAAATACAGATAAGAAATTGCTGGATTCTCAGGTGAGACAATATATACTTATTTAATTAGATCAGTTAGCAATTTATCTCCTTTACAGTTTAACTGCTTCTGTCTTCAGCAACACACCTGTCCGATCAGAAATCACATCTGGCACAAGGGACAATCTATTAATATGGAATTTCTTTTACTATTTATTTGGATTGCTTTTCTAAATGCAATGTCCAATTTACAATACGCTCTAGCAAACAAAAGAGCTTTGAATTACTTTTATTAATTTATTAGGAATCTTAAAGATAGTAAGGAATAGTATTGGTATAAATTTAGAAAGTTGAAATTAGTATTAAATTATTCAGAAATAAGAAAATATAATTATACAAATTTATCATAATAACTTTTGTAAAAATATACACAAAATGCTAAAAAAAAATAAATAAAATGAATTAAAGTCTGCATATAGTATAGAGCTATAAACATTGAAAACTTTAATCCTCCAGCATTTTTAACATACTAAATCACTGCATTTGTATAGATGGAAGGAAGGACATGGTTATATCGACTCAGACTCGTGATATATAAAATATGTACCCTATAAGTAATATATAAATATATACCCTGTTAGTCTGCCGTGTCTCCTTCTGTTGATATATTAATTATGACAAAACATGAATTCATTTTCTGCATTCCTATGAACTTGGGATATAATATTTCGGAAAGAGTAAATATTATTTTCAAAGTTCAAGCTAAATGAAAGTACAATAGCCTGACCCAATAGCCAAATCGAATCTATTATTAGGCATAATTATCGAAATTATGTTGCCCATTATGGTCAACATTTTTCACACCACGCGCACCACTCACACATCGTGACATTTCACTGTAACTGAGTCTGGGTCTGGGGCTTACTCCAACAAAATTAGTTAGCCCCGATGGAACGTTTGGAACGGTTTCTGAACGAAGCAAGCATTCGAGTTTTGAGCAATTCAGTTTATTTAAGTTGTCGCTTCGCTGGCCTCGGCTACTTTAAGTACAATTCGCAAAAGGAAAAGCTGTGCACGGAAAATGGATATAGAAAACTTGAATGGGTTGTTAAGAGCTGTTTGCTATGCTTCGATAATTATAATTTAGTTGGATATTGTTTTTGTTTTGTCGTTCTGATTGATTCGCAGTTGGAAGCAAAACGTGAAGATTTCGAGAATTATTTGTTCTTCACGACGTGGCTGATGAATAACTGGATGCTGTTTCATCTGTTTCGGTTAGCCCATAATCGAGACTACAGTGCAGACTGCCAGCTAACGATTAATAAGATAATCGAATTGAACAAAATTGTGCATTTGTGTTTTGGCAGCTGGAACTTAAGGACAAAACTCGATATACTACTGCTCTTTCATCTGCAATATGCTCTAACTACGCTGCAATTGAGGAAAATTTGGGATACATTTTTTTGTGAAACATACATCATACTCCTCTTCGAGGTCTACTTTTGTGCCTACTTCGTCTATCAGCTGCTGCTGATGGCCTGGCTGGGAGCTCTGTTCAAAAACTTAAGCACTTATAATCTAAATCCTCGACAGGGACTCTTCCCCAGCTCGCACTCTCGTCGTCAGCTTATACAGTTCTTTCGCGTTTACTTCCGAATCCATACAGTTCATCAAAGTGTTAGCAGGCTCTGGCAACGAGTGCCTGGCGTACTCTTTCTCATTTTGCTCAAGCAAACTCAATATCTGGCCTACAATTTATACAATATCATCAATCATCGGCCCATCAATCAACTGATCGAATTTGAATGTTGTGTGGCGCCATTGCTAAAAATATTTCTTCTCGCCGTGTGCAATAAACGCGTAAAAATGCTCAACAAGCAGCTGAGGGAACATCTCTTTCGCATTGAGTCTCTGCATTGGCATTGGCTCGACTCTGGTGTGGAATCAGCTGTGGGCATACCATTTGCCTGGATCTTAAGTCGTAAGGTGGGTGAGTGTTAAAAATTGAGGGAATATCTCTAATGCACAAATCTCTTTACTGTTCACAGGGCTCTTTCTTTTACCTACAACAACTGGCAGACCCGATGGAAACTTTCGATTGCAAACTGAGATTTCATACAAACTTTAAATTTCCCTTCTTGTTTATTTCGGTTTTGTATTTGATATTTTATTTTAAAACTATTTATTAAAATACAAAATACTGTACTTTGAGTTGTTTTAATAGTCAAAGTACTTAAAGCCTCAGCAGAACAGAAGAATGATTTTTTTATTATATTTAATTGAAATTTTATTCAATAAATTGCAAATCCACATATATTGGGGCTCCAAAATATATATAGATTCGACTGTACAGATGAGTAACTACAGGATCCGGCAGTCGAAGTGTAACCTATCAAAGTACCATAATTTCGATTTGGAAAATTTATATTTATTTCTTGCAAAGTACTAACTATTCAAAAATTTACTATCAATAATCTTCAGCTTGATCTGATCATCTTTTGCCTTGACTATTCAATGACTTCTTTCAGCGTGTAGTTTAAATTTAAGAATTATTATAAATGTAACAGAACGTTAAAACCGCTCGCAATCCGATCAGCTCGCGGCTAAAAAAAATTTATATACCCGCCTTTTTAGCTTGAAATTATATATTTTTTTTTTAAATAATATTTTTGAATATTGGATTTAAGTGTCACATGTTCAAGTATAAATGTATTTTTTCTTAATACAATGAATTGAATAAATACAAAATTTATATCGATTGAAAATTCTACAAAATTTTATTGATTCACAAATTTGTGAATTTAGTTAAATGTCATAAATCAATTTGTTCATGCGAAATTAGCTAGCGAACAAAATGTATTTAGAGAATCTGACAAATGCTTTGTTAACTTACTTTATACGTACCAGTGATTTAGTCATATTTCCATATCTAGTAGTTGTAAATTTCACATATTCTAAAAGCAGCTTTAATATTTAAATTTGTAAAAAAAAAAAAAACAAAACCATTATACCCTGATTTCCCATTTTCAATGGGTTCAGGGTATCAAAAATAATTTTTGAAAATTTAACTCAATTTAGGCAACCACTAAAAATAATTTTCAAAATAATTTTTTTTTAATATTTTGATATAGTTTATATTTTCGATCAATAAATATATTAGCGTGCATGTGGTGGATGCATTTAATACTCGTACTTACTGCAAATATTGATAATAATTTAATGGGCGCTCTTTAAACTCGCTTAAGGTATTTCGCTGTTCTTAAGGCATGTTTATAATTATATTCGAGAGCAATGAAAATGATGGCTTACAAGGCTAAAACACTTAAGATTAGATAACTAAGCTAAGTGGGGCTGGGGTCCTCACTTCATCAGCGGCGTCGGCAGCGTTGGCGGCAACAGAGATAATTTTTCAAATTTGGGCATCGTTTGGCCAGCGGCGGGCAGCTCAATCAGCTCGGCATCTGGATTATATGGATAGTTGGGATTGGCGGCGGCCACATCGTTAACGGCAATATCATTGGAGAGATCCACGGGTGCAAAGTTCTCGTAGATGTCAATGTGATTATTCAAATCGTTGTCGGGATCTGCAGCGGCAACGGCTGCAGCATCCTCATCCAGTGTCGCCCATTCATCGTTAAAGGTCTCGCTCATCTCGACGGGCGTCGCACGCTCATCTTCATCGTCTGAGGACTCCAGCTCTTCGCGTTCCCTGTACAGCTGCGCTGATTGTGGCGCGGCCAACTCGTCGTCCAATGCGTCGCCAAAGTTTTCAATGGCCGCCAAGGACTCGGGCTGCGACGCATTATGACTGTCGCTGTCTGGCAGCGGCATTTCCGTTTCCTCATTATGCGCCATTGTGTCGGCATCTTGAGCCTCGACCAGCTGCTGCTCCACCTCCAACTCCAACTGCTGTTGTTGCTCCTGCTGCTGCTCTTGCTGCTCCTCCTGTTTCAATTCAGCCATTGGCTCGGCCATTATGGTTTGCACAGTCTGTTTGATGTCGGTGGCGTCTGCAACGGTATCCAATGAGGCGTCTTCTACAGGAGCAAGTGGGCTTGTGGCTGTAGTTTCTTTTGTTCTTGTGCTCTGTGTTTAATGAGTGGCGGGTGCATCATTGTGCGTAGGTGAATATATATGTGTGTGTGCGTGTGTATGTGTAAATAAATGGAATAAAAGTTTGTATTACTTAAGAGTTTGCCAATTCTGTGAATAGTCTTAGTGCAAGCAGTCGCCACATGCAAATTTTTTTAAATTTGTAATTTAATCACAAGATTATTAAAGCAGATGAATGAAAAAACTTACAGCAGAGACTGTGTTCTATTAGCTACGCAAGATCGTACTAAAGCGCTGTTAAGCAAAGCTTTGTCATTTATACAGACAGTGAGATGATAATACGCACAGCGCCAGCTGACTCATGCGTGAGTAACTGTTAAGCTACGCTTGAGTTCACAGAACGAGAGGGAGAGAGAGAGAGAGAGGGCGCACTATTCTGTTAGTCAGCTTTGTTTCTAAGCAGCGCTTTATTTCCTTTTCAGTTGCATTCACTGTTAATTACATTCACTCGCTCTCAATCGTACTTAACATTATTCTGTTACTCAATTGGTTTCCTAAGCAGCGCTTTATTTGCTTAGTGTTAACATTCGCTGTTAAATACACTCACTCGCGCTCACTCTGGCTCAACATTGTTCGCTTACTCAAAGCTTTATTCTCACCCACGCTCATTCTCGCATAACATTATTGTGCTACTCAAGCAGCGCTTTATTCCCTTTCTGTTAACTACGCTCACTCGCTCTCACTCTCGCTTAGCATTACTCTGTTACTCAACTGGTTTTTTAAGCAGCGCTTTATTCCCTTTGCGCTAACATTCGCTGTTCACTAAGCTCACTCGCTCTCACTCTCGCTTTTGACATTCTACGTAGCAGTTCATTAACATTTCTGCTTAATATGCATTGGATCACGCATGATTCACCTTCGGTCTGATAACAATTCGTTGAATTCTATTTCTGTACACCTTGCCAAATAGAAATTAGCATGCAAAGAGCTAAGCGCCCCCGGCCTGCCATGCATGTGATTTTGTTGGTCACTCGGTCGAGATCGTTGTAACCGTGACGTCACAAGCTCATTTATTATTATTGCAAATGACAGCTGCCCCGCACACATGCAGATGATTTTTTCTATTCTCAGATTTATATTGTATAGCGCTGTGCCGTAAGTAATTGTACAAATTCGTAGAAATTTGTATTAATAATACAAAATGCGCATTAGCTGCCACAATGCTCAGTTTATTTTTATTTCCAACGCTCACTTAAGTTTTTTGGATGATTCTCATTATATAACTGGTTGCCGGGTAGGGTAGGGTTATATTATATGTATGTAGTATGTATTTACAAACACACAAATATAACCTATAGCAGATGCTCGGTTGCTTAGCTAACGGCAAGATTGAGTCACGTTTCTTAACGATTGTTTCCGGGGAAATTCTCTAGAATTTAGCTTGTGTTGGCGCCTAAGCTGCGGAATATCCTATGCAAATTTATTGAGTAATTGCAATGCTATAAATATTTATATTTACAAATTATTTTTTAATTATGTGCCTAACATTTTTTTATGTTGTATATACATTTAAATAAAAATATATACATTTTTAATACTTCTGTAGAGAATCTTTATCATTTATAATTTTATATTTAAAGCTTTTTTAAATGAACCGTTGTAAACTATAGCTAGTTTTTATACCCTGAACCCATTGAAAATGGGATTTCAGGGTATAATGTTTTTGTGAAAATGTATGTAACAGGCAGAAGGAGGCGTGGCAGACCCCATAAAGTATATATATTCTTGATCAGGATGACGAGCTGAGTTGATCTAGCCATGTCCGTCTGTCCGTCCGTCCGTCCGTCCGTCCGTCCGTCCGTCCGTCCGTACTAACGAAGAGATCTCCTAAACTACAAGTGCTAGAGACTTGAAATTTTACATGTATACTCGTGTATACCATACGCAGTACGAGTTTATCATATTTTTTCGATAACTCATCCCATTTCTTTTTTATCGATAACAATCGAAAATCTGACTTTGTTTTTAAAGCCTAGTTTGAATACTGTTAGACCTAGAGACTTCAGATTTACTGTGTAGATTAATGTGATGAATACAAAGATTTTGTCATTTACAGATTTTGGATGCCACGCCCCCTTCGCCCTAAATTGGAAAAAAACGTATATCAAGTACTAGAGACTTGTGCTTTGGCATATACACACATTTGAATGTTTTTATTACGTTCTAAAAATTTGATGAAGATAGTCCCACTACAAAAAGATTTATTCAACAAACAAATTTTCGTAATATAGCCCACACGGCAGGCGCAGTAACTGCGCAGTTAGCAGAGCAATTGTTTATGCGTTCGTATGGATGCATGCGTACGGGTGTGTGTATGTGTTTTTGTATATGTGCATGAAAGATGTGTAGAATGATTGGAACCAGTACTTTGCAGGGTTCAGGGTATCTCCTAGTCGAGCAGTCTCGACTAGAGCCCTCTTACTTGTTTTTCTTACACATAGAATATTTAAAATTTTTTATTTAAAATTTCATATGAATTTCTTTTGGCAATAAACCGTAAAAATATATTATTTTTGCATTGCATTATTTTATAATGTTTAAATGAAAATTGTAATAATTTATTTTAATTTTATTTCGATTTATATATTTTTCTTATAGAGTTGATATTAATTTTTTACAAATAACTTTTTTGATCGAAAAAATAACTTTATTAAAGTATTATTTTTTTCAGCTTTCTTTACAATGTTGTATCAGTTTGTCAATGAAAACATTTCCTTCGATTGAGAATTTCACTTTTGAGCAGCCTCTTAAGCTGCGGGCAAAGTTTACCAAATTTATGACCAATTTCGATATGAGGCAGCACTTCTTGTGCAACAGCCCCTGATCCACACTCGTATGAAAATTTGTTCGCAGTTTAACGCTCTATTTTACGCTGCATATTTGATGTGTGTTGTGCACAGTTCACAGTTCACAGTTCACAATTCACACAGCGCTCGTTGCGCTTTTGCTCATTTCATGCACACTTTGTAGCACGCACACTGCTTCGGGGCCCGACCCCATACGTAAACCCCCTTAGTTTTAAATAGCGCATAAAAAATAGAGGCGGGCACATAGCAAATTGAAATGCAAGTGCACAAAGTAATTTTTACAAAGTTATGAAGGGCTTTCGACATACATATGCAATACATGCGGTTTAAATATATTTCTCTCTATGAGTGTATGGGTGTATATATAAAAAAAACGTAAATACCATATAATATTTACACAGTTTTTTAATAGAAAAATATTAATAAAATATTGCATACACAAGTATGTCGAGTTTTTGGGACTGTTTGTGCCAAGCGACAGTCAAATTGCTTAACAGCATTCAACAATTTTACAATATTTCCGGCAGGGGCTTAAAAACATTGCATTGGCAAAGGAGACCGGGTGTATTCAGTGGGGGGTACACTACTTTGTGTGCTACTCTATATTAATATTTATAGCCATGCATTTTACATATATTCCAAATAAAATCATCAACTGAGTTTGGGGTGCCAAAAACCACAGCTTTCAATATCCGCATGAGAGATGAAAACAAATATAAAAAAATATATATATAAATACATATAGATTTATATATACTTTATGTAGTTATATATAGCGGCATAAATTGAATAATTGTGCGACTTGTGCAATAGTTTTTGTCCTATCCACAAAACGTTTTCCATTATTGCAACATTTTAAATTTGTTGCAATGTTGACATGTCGCACTTCAGCTTTAAAGCTGTTCATAATTTGCGCATTGCATATTTTTGTACGCTCATTTATTAATTTTGCGTTGATTTATGTCAGTATAAAAAAATAAAATAAAATGCGAAATATGTAGCAAGGAAAAAATATGCAAAGCGGGCGTAGTCGACTGCGTAATACAGGCACATAATTCAATAATAATTTGGAATTTTAATTTGGAATTTAATTCAGAAATTTTCAGTCGAAGGTAGTTCATTTGCAAAGTTTTAAAGCCTTCTAGTAACAGATTTTGTATTTTAGTTAATTTTTTGCAGTGTACGTTTACATTTCAAAATTTTGAATGGAGGCTCAATTTTAATACTTAATTTTAATATGGTCAGCCTTATGAATGGATGGTGCTTAGAAGAGGATGGTGATCTCATTCTCTCTCTCTCTCTCTCTCTCTCTCATATTGGATGATAAGCTTAAATCAAATCTTATTTAAAAGTACGCTCACTCTATTTCTATCTCACAGAATCTCTCGACTTTACAATCCGCCATTTAATACTGATTCTTCTTCTGAAGACAACAACATCTACAAAAAAAATATTACAATTCTCGAACAGACAACAAAATTCTACAACTCCAATATACTCCACATACCTACCAAACAACTATAAAAAAAAAAATAAAATAAAAAAAAATAAAATTAAAAAAAAGAAAGATTGAAATGGCAACACGCAAAATGCTCGCAAGTCGCGTGCTCGTCGAATTCGATACAATAAATTCTCATAAATATAACACGGGCATGGTCACGCCCACGAGCTGTAGCGAGAAACGCCCAAGACAAGGATTTATGCGCTTGGCGCACATGACTTTTAATATAAATTAATTTTTATTATGGCTAAAAGTAATTAATGGACTTGAAAAACCGCATATATGATGCATGTACCGTTAAATTGCTGCAACAACTGCAACGTGTTGCAAGGGCTGAGCTCAGAGGCAGTCGCAAAAAGAAAAAAAAAAAACATTTATAGCGCTAAAGACTGACAATCGTTTTGCAAAATTAATACAGCAAAGGAGTTGCATTTAAAGCCTGTCTAAACCGGTTGTATATGATGTGTATGATGTATATGTATATGAATAGTAAAAGAAATTATTTTTAATTAGAGATAGTTTTTTGATATTGAAGCTTGATCGAGTACAGCAAATACTATTTAGCCATTTTAAGATAACAATTTTGCTAAATGTTAATATTTTGATTATTTAAAAATAATTTTTTTTTTTTTTAAATTATGAATCTTTTTTTTTCATTTTAAATTTTTTTTGCTTTTAATTATGAAAATACTCTGTGAATATTTTACCTCTAATAAAATTAGAAAGGGGAATCTCATTTACATTTTTTAGCATAATATAAATAAATGTGCACCCCGTTGACACATAATAAAAATTAATAATTTGTTTACATTATTAATTTAGACGCCATGAAGTCAATCCGAAAGCAAACAAACAACAAAAAAGTAATTCTCATTATCTAATTCAAATATATGAATATTACAAAATTAAACATAAGCTTTTTCAATTCAACTCGACTAGAAGATATTCTGTAAACTGAAATCATTTGCCTATGAATTGAACAAAATTTAAAAAAAATTTTAAAAATAAAAGATGACTTTTGAGAATATAAATTGTACAAGTGTATTGATATAGGAATAATTAAGAAACAGACTTGATACATTTTTTTTAAAGACCTTTGCAAATCAATATCTATTGATAATTACTACAAATGAAAACCATAATATTTTCTCACTTTTCTCACTCATTTTACCCTACTCACATAGAACTGCCATAGAGTATGGAAAAAAGTAGAAAATCTAATTGCACAATTAAACATTTTGTCGTGTTAATAAAATATTTATGAATGCGGTTGGCTGACAGTTTATTGACCAGACACATAAACAAAACTTAATTATGGTTTCAGCAGCAGCAGCAGCATAAAAAATGCAATCAATTGAAAATTAAAAAAAAAAAATTGCATAAGAACTAAATGCAAATGTGAACGTTATATTAAAGCTAAAAAAGAATTAGATTTAAATTTAAATTAAAAATTATGAAATAAATAAAAGAAAATTACCAGAGCCACAGCCGCCCACAAACCAGTTGCCTTAAGATTAGTTTTATTAGTTGCAAAATATAAGCAGGCACGAAAAAAACTTGAATACCTCTTAGTTAAACGTTCTATATAGATATATATACAATTTTATATTTTTAGTTTTATGCAAAAACTTTATTTGAAAAAAAGAATATTAGAAATTGTTCTTTTATATACATGACAAGTTTACATAGTTGGCTCAATATACATGTTGTTGATATATTATATATACAAATATATATATATATATAAAGATAGTATATATAGTCGGTTAGTAGAGCGCTACGCAGATTTTTTTATTTTTTATATTTATTGGCAAGGCATTTTGCAAACTTTTCCTGGTTAGATTTTTTTTATATTTTTTTTTAGTTGCTGTTAAAAGCTTTTATACCTGAGGCTCATCGATGTCGCGCACCTCATTGTCCTTGGGCTGCTTCTCGAGCGGCTCACGGCGATCGTTCTCATCCTCCATATCATCCACTTCGCTGCGTGTCGCTGGCGCCGATGTACTGGGCGAACTTACCGGCTTGAAATCGCCATGGTTGTTGATGACGCCCTCGACCACCTCCTCGCCGCTCTCCAACGGACGAACATTGACCAAACGTACCTTGAATAGACTGTTCGTGTCGCCGTAGACGGTCTCGTTGATCTCCACCTTGTGACCATCGACCACCTTTTATATTGTAAATGCATTTGAAATTTCGAACGATTCTGTAACACTTTGATCTTGGCTCACCTTAACCGTCGATGTGGTATTGCCATTCTTGGTGTTCAACGGTGTCAGCGTACGCAGGCCGAAGCCAAGGGGAGACTCAGCTGAGTCGCCAGCGCCAGAGCCAGCCACCGAATCATCCTCATCCACAGCGATGGGCCAGAGACGAGCGCGCAGACGGCGGAAAATGTCTACAAGATGGGAATGCATAAAAAATGTTGTTGTCTGTGGTATAATTTAACGCGAAAACAAGCAAGTAATAGTGGTAGTGGTGGTAAAAGTTTCGAATATGATCGACGTTGTTATACTCTGCATTATGAAAAATTGTCTATAATTTTCGTGACATGTCAACTGGCTTGTGGAACAATATATGATACCATAAGTAAGAGTATTTATTTATTTATTTTAATATCGATATTTATCAATTTATTTAATGTAAGAAAATGTTTTTAAACTCCTTCTCTATTTAGCTTATATAAAAATCTAAATAATATATTTATGAGAAATTTATATTTATCGATAGTACTGTAGCTACATAAAGTATCTTATATTCTCTATTTTTCTCACATTTTATGTAATATTTTTAATCATAAAAATTATTTTTTTATTACTGCTGTTATTATCAAACAGAGATCTTTGAGCTAAGGAGCAAATATTATTCTTTAAATCGATATCATATAAGAGATATCAACATGGGAGAAGTCAAAAGTTTAAAATTCGTAACATTAATCTGCAACTATTACTCAGTTATACTCCAAAGTAAACTAGCTCCTAAGCCTATAGCAAAAACATGCCTGGAAATGAATATTTATCGATAGCTCTCTAAGCATTGATTCATTGGATTATTATGGGACAATGTCTTTCCTTGTTTCATACCATCTTTCCTCTAGCTTTGTAAAACCCCTTTTTGGTTAATTTAAACTATAGGGTATAATAATAATAGAAAGGCCACTGTCAAATTGAAATAGCTCTGCGCTTACGAGAGCAGCTACAAAGGCGACTCGCTCTGGGAACTAGCGCAGGTGTTGCAAAGTGCCAAAAATGTCATCTGGAATCGACTTGGCTCTAGTTGTTGTTGTAGGTTTTGCTGTTGTCATCTCTTTGATGACTCCCAGACGGTAGACGCCTTTTGCCTAGCTAATGCGTTTTTCTGTTTAAAGTCCCTAATCCGTAAACGCTCTAAAGAAAATAAAAGAAGCGTTTTCTGTGTCGCCGTCTGTTTGTTACCTAATCCTCTTTGTCCCCATACCAGAGTCTAACCATCTACTGTAACAGTTCTCACTCTTTCTCTGCTGTCACTTACTATTCTTCTCTCTCTACCTCTCTCGCCCTCTCTTTCTCTTACTCTCTTTCTCTCTTGTCGTCAACCTTGTCATAAATACTTGACCGCATTGTTTGCCTGGCTTTGGCATGTGGCTCATTCATTTGCTTGTTGCATTCTAATGAGTTTAAAGTGTACCTCAAATAGCTGACCAGCTTGAAATGCTTGACATCGTTCTACAAACGAAGACCTCTGAACTTTATTGAAGGTTCTTTAGGTACTAGAAGTTGTAAAAAAGAGCTTTTTGCCATTAGTTTGGCATAATTACAGATTGTTTGAAATGTAGCAATAGTGAGTATAAACTTTTTGAAGAGAAATAGGCATAATAAGCATTTGTGATAAGGGCTATAATAGAAGGCTTAAGCATTAAATACAATTGAATTCGATTTCATTTCATAATTGAATAATACTGCCTGGCAAGTGGGAAAGTTTTTATTGTCAAATATCTAGCAGGCAGTTTAGCTACTAGTCAAAATGAACTGTAAATATTACTAAATATTAAAGTAACTATTAGAGTCGCGCGTCTCTATCTCTAAATATAGTTTCAATTATATGTATATCTTTGAAGATTTGAAGAAGATTCTATCATATTCATATATATTTTGAATATAAGTAAAATCTATAAGCATTAGTTGATTCCACTATAATGGGAAATTAAAAAGATAAAATTAAATGTTATTTCACCTCACATTTTAATAGTAGTGTCCATCAAGTGTCACAGTTCTTAGTAGCAAATATTGAACAGCTAGTTTAACTATCAGTCAAAATGGTTACTAAGTAAATCAAATATTCGAACACATATCAAAGTAACTGCTAAAGGCAAGTCTCTCGATCTCCATATGCATTTTATATTATCGTTTTTTTTTAAGATAAATCTGAATTAATTTAAGCTTGTAAGGACTATATAGTGAGGACTATAATAAAAGGTCTAAAGTTTTTTTTAAATTTTTTTCCTCATATTTAAATATTAATGTCAAGTAGGTCTCACTTGTTCTTAAGCATGCCTAAAAACTAATAGTCATTTAACTAATAGTTACAATGTTAACTAAATGACCTTGACCACATGTTAAACTATTAGAGTGTAACCTTGCCCTCTCTCAACAACTTAAAGCAGACAACTTATCTTTTCATATATTTAACTCATAAATGTCACACACTTTTTCTCTCAGTGCTGTATGGCTGTAAACAGCACAGAAGTTTTCGCCAGTGTTTTACTGTTATTCACTTGTTATCTTTGAAGCTGATGCCGAATAAAAGTTTTCTGCATATAAAACGAGCCATTGGCTTAAGAACTTTTCTCAGCGTATTAGTTAGCAAAAGATTTATGAAGTTTTGGCCACTTCTTCATCTTTAGTTAAGAGCCGGGCATTTTATAAATGTTTTTTCTCTATGCTCGCTGTTGTTGTTGCTGTTATTTTTTTCCGCCCGAAGGCTCAAACTTTTCACTTTTAATGGTCAGCAGAGTTTTGTGACCCAGCACATGCATATCAATATAAATTTATATATATAAAGAGAGAAAGAAATGAAGACAAGTACAAGGCGCATAAACTTTGTCTGGCCCATACAACATTTTTGACATAATATTTTGATAAATTGTTTACATTTTTCCAGTACCCCCGTCAAGTTTATCTCTGCGGCATATTTTGAGCTCTCACTTAAGCTGAACGAGGAGCTGGTGTGGAAAAACTTGCGGTCAAGCAGAGAAGGCTAACTAGCTGACGCAAAATGCGAAAGTTTTATAAGGTTTACATAATGTTGACAGAATTTTAAGATTTGAAATATAATTTTGTTCCTAAGAGTCCATATCAATAAGCCTTCAGTAAGGCGATTCGAATGACAGTTGAAATATTCTTTTATTTTTACTGTAGTGAAAACATACATGCCACTATAATATGTAAACTATTAAAATTTTATTAAATAACATGAAGCTTTATATTTAGTCCAGGGATGCGATTTAAATTTTAAAATTAAATATATTTTTTTAAATTTTAAATATATGCAACTAGGAGTGTTCTAATCAAAAGTGCACCTCTTTTAAAAAATAAAAATAAAAATAAACTAAATTATATTTTAGAATTCTTTAAACTATATCAACTACTTTATATGAAAAAAAAAGAAAAAAAAATTATAATAATAATAATATTCAAAAATTAAATTTTTGAGTTAAGAACATTTCAAAATTTAATAGAAAATTTTTGTAAAATGTTTCGATTCCAATAAGATTAATCGATAAATCGCCTATATCTCTTTCTGTTTACCTTCGAATTTTTACATACTTTTTACAACTATACTTTATTGTCTTTGCTCCGGTTCAAGCATGCCATAAAAAACTCTGATCATGTAATAACCATAATAATGAAAAGTGCATTAAGTGCATCCCCAACTTTGTAATTATACGCATCTGAGGTCAGGGCATCGTCAAGTAATTGTAACATCAAATTGTAATTAAATGCAATTGCAATTTCAATTGCAATTGCACATGCGTCACGTGGCAGCCAGAACAACAACAAGAAGCAAATAACTTACCATCAAAGGAGTTGGCAAAGCCGAGGTTAAAGCGGAAGACAGATGGATTCGATTGCAGGAACGGATTGCCAGCGCCCGTATCAATTACGCCCTTAAAGTCATGAAAAGTTGGATCGCTCGAATCGGGCTGGGCCTGTGGCACACGAATAACCTCTGCGTCATCTTGCGGACTGTTGCGTGCTGCAAGTAGAATGAGAATGAGAATGAGAATACAAATTGAAATTTAAATAAATATTGCTGCTCATTAAAAACATAGCTAAGACGAGAGGACGCACCAGCCATAAATTAGCCACCCACAAAATAAGCCAAATCAGCAAATTCGTAAGCCGAAACCGCAGAACCCAGCGAATTCTCTGCCCCTTGTTCTAATCATTTAGTGGCCTCATTAGCCTTTATAAGACTTTTCATTTTGCATATTTTGTGGCAACGGGCAGGTTGTCTATAGGAAAATATCCTGACTGCCGTCGCTGACCTTCTCAATGTCGAGCTATTTCGAGTTGGCCAACACTAAAATGCTGATGAGAGCTCTTTATAAAATAATTCAATTATTTTTAGCTAGCATTTTCAGTAAGACAGGTAAAGTTTTAACTAACAGATTTCAAATTTTGTGCAGATATTTGATTACATTTGCTTAATTTATAATTTGAAGGCCTAACGGATCGTATTACATTTTATATAATAATAAAATAAAAAAAAATAATAATAAAAAAGAATATGGCTTTGCAATTAAATTACATTTTAATTAACTACTTACCGTTTTTTAAAATGAATATTTAACAAAAATAAATTTTTCTTTGTATTTTTTTTTATATTCAAAATTTATTTATTTTACATGAGAAATAAAACATAGTTTCTTTTTGTAACCTTACTAAATTGCCAAAATCGATATTTAGCAATAAATATATTTTTTATTCTTAATTATTTAAGTTAAACTATTAAAATTAATTTTAATTTTTTTTTTTATATTAAAATTGTACTTGAAATAAAAATCATTCCGTTTTCTTACTATTCAAAGACGAAATAAAGTTTTCCCCAAAACTGCTAACGTTTTTTAATAATCAATAAGTTTCTAGTATTTCCTGAAGAATTATGGAAAATGTGGTATAATAATTTGGACTGATTTCCATGAATCGATAAATATCGATAGACAACAAATAGTCACGAAAAATAAATTATATTATATATAAAGCTTCTTTGTATATATGATTTCATGATGATCTTATATGATTTAGATTTGAGCTCCATTAGAACTACGACTTGCTTATCAATGTACCCAGAAACTCGCTCACCATCTTAAAACTACACCATCCTTCGATAATAAACCATTCAGCAACCGTAAAGTCGTCGGGGTAAATAAACAACTGCTTGCAACTGCTGCCACAGAGCGCATTCATTCAGGCGGCTTTCCGTTTTGGTTCCTAGATAAATCTGTGTCCCCCCTTTGGCCATGTGGCACTTCATAAATCTCAGCAGCTGGGACTGACATACAACAAGTGGTGGCAGCAGCAGCGACAGCAAAACAGGAAAAAAACTAACGATGTTAAAAATAAGTCGAGCCAAGACTTGACTTGACTTGGCATGAAATGCGATATATGAGAGATTTACATGCTGCGTAAAATGCGTACGTAAACTGCAGAAATGTGTACGTGACCCCGTGGACGCAAAACCCCCTTATTCCATATGCGGCGCCAGAGGAGGTCACAAAACGAATGCACTCTCTGTACTTTTTTTTGTAAGCCGATTTATAAGTAAAACACACGGCACTCGCAATATGTTTGGCTTAAAGTGGTGAGGGGAGAGATGGTGGTATCTGATGTTGACGAAACAGAAACATAAACAAATTGTGGGCTGGGGTCACATATACGAATGTCATTTACAAGTGCAAATATTTACCTTTTATGGCGCATATGTAAGTGGGCTACAACCAGGCAAATATGCAGCATGGATATTTATGTGCATATGCACTGCAAATAATAAGTGTATACAACTGGCAAATGAAATAGAGAGCTTCAATGAAGATTATAGGAAATCCTTTCCTTAACTCTTCTTATCAAATAAATATCTCAAGTAACTCAAAATTCTGAAATCACCATATGCAAATGCATTGAACTCATTATTTTAACAAAGCTAATATACCCCTCTGGCATATTTCAAGTACATTCACAAAGCAGATCAAAAAGTCAGCTACACTGTTGCATATAATATTTCATGGCTTCATGTTGCATACCTGGAGGGGTTCGCTGTTGCTATGGCAGATTTTGCTGCCAACCAAATTGAAACATGTTTGAGTGGGGGTTTTGGGTTTAGCGTGCCAAAGAATTTATGAAAATGAAAATGTGTTGCAACACAAGTGAAACACAACTGGGCGAGGATGGTGGAGGGAAGAGGGAAGAGAGACGTCCAGTCAGCCAGAAAAAAGGCAAAATAACAGAGTTATTAATCATGTGAATGTTATACAAAGGAGCAGGCGTACCCCTAATGAATACATCTACATGGCATATTCATTAATTTTCCAATAATTAAGCCTAACCTTGCCTTCAACCCCCAACCCACGCCCCCACCTCTATCTTCACTTCTATTGTTGCCGCTTTTCTGAATTATGAAATTAATAAAGGCAGTTGGCAAAATTTCGCAGAGCTCGGCGCTTTTGTTCTAAACAGAACGAATTTGTTGCTAATTATGTAAGGTTAACTGTGCGCCCCAGAGGTTCAGAGGCGGGGAATTATAATTGTGCAGGAAACAACTGAATGTTTAGGAATGCAAATTGTAAATGAAATGAAAATAATGAAAATCTTTTTATCTAATATCTATAATATTTTGGTATCTAAAAAATTTTTATTTTTTATTTAAGAATTTTTTTTTTATTATATTATTTATATAATTCTAAAGAATTATTTCTTAGTAATATAAAGAAATTTTTTAAATTTTGTTTTTTTATTAAATTTTTTTTTTAATGTAATGTACATTATAATAATAGTAATATTAAAATAATGAATTATTATTATAATGCATAGTAATAGGCCAATAGGAGTTGAAGAGACAGCACTTCAATTATAGTTAACTATCGATACCTTATTATTAGGCTATCGATACTTTGATATAATGGTATCGCTACTCAAATATAGTTTTTTATATGCCATCGAGACTGAACTAGAGTGTCATGAGAAAAATAAGAAGAGTATTAAGTCAGTTCGAAAAGAAAAGCGGAGACGTTAGCATCAGAGTCGTATAAGTAATTAAGAGAAAATTTAAATAAAGCCTTTCACAAGATTTACATATTATATAAAATTCTCATAGTATATTTTTAAAATACTTTTTACCCAGATTTTTTTCTGTTGCCTTGAAATGGGAAAAATATTTCATTGCGTCTTTCCCCACCGACTTTCATATTCCCTCCATCCACTTTCATTGTTTTTCTCTCTACTGTTTATAATTTTACATTTTGTAAATCTCGCTTGTTTTATGCTTTCTCTCTGAATCATCAAACAAGGTTGTAGCTGGACAAGGCCTTAAGAGATTTATATATTCGAAAACCAACCATATTGCAACCGTAGTAGGTCTCTCTTTAATTCTACTGTACGACCATCATAATTACGTCCTTCGCACTCTGCATTCAGCCTAAGCCATACCCTGCCAGATGCAGTTGCCTCTAGGATATGTGGGTGGCAGAGTAGGGAGGTCTAGTGAAACATCCTGTAACTATTATGCCAACTTTTTACATTAACCAAAGTGCGGGCTATTAAAAATTCATTAATCGCACACAGCTAAAAAGCAAAATAGGTAATAAAAAACACTAGTAGACAATGAGGAAGCACTTCTTAATACCCTGTAATATTGTTTTATGTTTTTTCAACTTTCACTTTAGGTAATATTTTGAGTTTAGTTTAGTTTCAAAATACTAATTATTAACATCAAGCAATAAATATATTTATTGAAGGTTCAGATAATAGATTAAATAATACAAGAAATGTATTAAAAGTATTTACAGCTCAAATCGGTTCAGTTTTCAAATATGAAAATTTGAAAAAATAAATTAAGAACTACTCAACTATACCTCATTAGACTCCTCTGCCACTACAGGGTATCCATAAATGCAACAAAAAAAGTGAACAGCAAAAAACTCACTGGGAAAAGTTTAATTGATTTGCTCGCAAAATTGTAAAATAATTGATAGATAGTACGCGTTCAGAATTTAATGAGAAATTGCCCGCAGCGAAAGTTGCGAATATTTACGAAATTGCAGTACAATAATTTCTGAAAAATAAAATGAAAAAGTTGCAAAAAAAATGGCTTTTGTAATAATAATTATTAATTAGAAAAGTTTTTGCGGCCAACGTCGAGCAGCGGCAAACAAATCAAAATTTCGACATTGATTATGAATTTGAATTGAAATTCTGATCAAAAGTAGCTGTAGACTTGTAAACGACGAATCCTTTTGAGTGATGCGCAGCAGTTGCAATACAAAATATTCATATGAGTGCCTATGTATGTATGTATGTGGCAATCGAAGCCAAAAAGTAATTTGAAAATACATTGCATAGAATTGGTTTTTCACTGGCCAAAGCATGGCCATATTCAATTTCGTGGGCACTTGAAAATTTCCAAATGTGTTTGGCCAGAGAAAGAGAAAGAGAGAGAAGGGATTGTGGGGACTACTGCCAGAGCAACCGACACTTTTGGCCAGCATTTTAATTACCATTTTGGGCTCAAATTCAGCTTGGCTTGGCTGGAAAAAGCATTTGATATTTTGCAGCAATTTGCCAGCCAAACGAGACGAGATTGAGCGCACAAAGGCAAAGCCCACACACACACACGCACGCACACTCACGTATGTGTAGCATAAATTATGGGTGGGGCAGGAGCAATTTTGTAATTATCGTCACATAGTATTTTATTTGGACCACGTCGTATTTCATGTTTGTCTGTGGCTCATATCATATTTCAAACGAATTTGTGTTTTGTGGCAGAGTGAAAAGCTTTCCAATCGAATCTATCTGTGTGTCTGTGTCTGTATATATATATATATATATATATATATATATATATATATATATATCAATTGTGGCTGCATATGAACCCAAATTATAGCAAATTATTTGCCAGCATTTGATTTAATATCAAATAATCTTTGGCATTAATAATGCTGTCTTGGAAAGTCATGCGTAATCAAGTGTGAATTTCATTTGAAATCCAAATGGAATTGAAACTTTGAAAACAAGATAAAAATGCATCTTTATTTGGGTGTGAGTAGAAAATCTAAATGGCCTGCAGCTCAATTTATTTAATTACACTCTTGTTGATTAAATGCTAAAGTGAATTTAATTAAAAATTCTATTGAATAAGTGTACATATTTTTTTACAGTGTACAGTAACAGCATAGCAAACAGCTCCGTAATATGTATATGGATATACATTATATACATTATACATTATCAGATGAATATACCAGAGAGCTTCCATTATAAAACAGCCAAGTTTATCATAAAGCCATGAGCTAGGAAATTCACGACTCAAAATTTATTCAAAGTTAATTCATAAATAAGTTAATTCAACAGCATTTGTCTCTAATAATGCATATACAAAAGTGGAACGGATGGACTGGATTTTAAACAAATATCAGATAATCAACAAAAAGGCAAGCAACATTTCACATCAACATTGTTCCACGATATCATTAGGCAAATATAACATTCTCCTTTGACACTTCACTTACTTAATAAACAAATATACCAATGCAGTGACTCTCTGTGAACAAGCACTGTTTTCGCTTTCACTGCACACTTTCTTTTTAGGTCAATCTACTTGCATACTTCCCACCTTCCCCACCATTTCCCAAAGCCGCACTCTCAGGGTCTGTTGCCAATTATCCACGGTGGAGTCTCGCTATCAGTGGACAGCCTTCTCTGTAGCTGTTGCTTATCAGAGTGTCATGGTCTCTTTCACGCCGCTGCCAATCAGTCGCCAGTCAATGGCCTTCCCCCTTCGGTAAGTCGCGTCGCGTAGATAACTACGCCGCAACCTCTAATAGGCAACGCATCCGCAACAGCCGCACCGGACTCTGACCAGGCGCAGCTGCTGCGCCTCCACCTTCTTCTATTACAGTTGTTGTTGCCTTTGTTGCTTATATTATGCCTGTGCTGCGCGTGACATTAATCAAGCCTACACCGAAGTCCCACATGCCACAGCCAGAGCCAGAGCCAGAGCCAAAGCCAGAGCCAGAGCCATCGCCACCTGCAACATCCACATCATCATCATCATCATCATCATCTGCACTGCCCCAGCGTAGGGTGACCGAAAAATCATTGTAGACATTTGTAATTAGAATTGATAGCAAGCAGTCGCAGCGAGGGGTGTGGCCAGCCAAAAGGGGCAGTTAGCCCCACTAGACAGCCCCAACTCACACACACACACTCACACACACACTGACTCACACACCCACACAATGACAATGCAAATGTAAACCGGGTGGCACCGATTCCATTGCGGCTACTGTCGTTAAACAAATTTCATTCTCACAGCCATTGAAAGCAAACGGAAAACGAAGTCCACGTATTTGTGGATATGGAGGAGGCTGTGGAAGTGGGTGTGTATGGAGGGGGCGTGGCTTACAGCACGTCCGTCATTTGCTACAATTTTTACTTTTTTTGCAACAACAACAACTATAGAAGCCGACCCTAGCTAGGGAGAGTTTTGGATAGTGATGGTAGGCAACTCTTTGAAGAAAGCGATTTATCAGCTGAAAGAAACATGAACTAGAAATATGATGATATATTAATGAATATACATATGTATGCATTAATATATCATTTTGAGCATGCGAATACTATAAACATGATATGAGATATTTCTTCTTAATCATCATCAATTATTTCATGCAAACAAAGCAATCAACTAGAAAAATTCCTTCATCACTATATAAAATAAAAAATTCGAATTCTTATTTTAATTCAAAAATTGGAAAGGCAAATCAATGAACGTGGAAATAATAATTAAAGTCAATAAAAATAATTAAAATTTAAATTATTATTCGAGTTCTCATTCAAAACTCATAATAGAAATTTATTGCTATAAATATTAATAGGAAGTAAGATGTTTGCAATCAAAAGCTTCGCAATTGCTATGTATGTATTGTTATATCAATTAAATACAATATTATAGTTTTTTAGTCTGAGATCTACACGAATATTTATAACTAATTTAATATAAATAATAAATGTATTAAAAGAAATATTATTTCCCAGTTACACATGCCCTTAGTAACCCTAGCCTATACAGAAAACTAAGCCACAAATTTTAAGTTCAAATCTCTAGCGCCAATGAAGGAGATTTTCTCTAATATATACAGAAAATTTGCTAGAAATACAATCAGCTCAAAGCCAATATACTCTTTTTTTCACTTAGTAAGCAAACTGCTTAAAACAGCAGAGCGTACTCTCTTTTATTATTTGATGGTTGAGTGAGAAAAGTCTCAAGAGTTAAGCTTGATCTTGAGTGGGAGGCTGGCTTTATATAAAAACACTTCTGCTGCTGTTGCAACTTCAGTTGGAGACCAGACTACCTGCTGGACAGTTGGTCTGTGATTATTTTTTTGAACGTAAATACTAAATTAAATGTTTTTAAAATATTAAGCTAATAATAATATGAAATAAATAAAGCGGCATTGTAATATTTATATTAATAAAAATATAATAAAAGAATAAGTTTTAAGGAACTTTTTTAATAGTAAATATATTAATAATTGAAACTATCGGAATATCTATTTTATAAGTATCTATATTATAAGTATCTTATTATAATGAAGATTGTGTTAGTCGTCATTAGGAATTGTTTTAATAATAATCATCATTTTAATGATCAAATCATATTACAATGAACATTGTTTTACCAATCGTGAAGTCTTTTTTATTGTCTTTTAAAGACAATAACTATCATATTGTTTAAATAATTGTTTTAATATTCATCAGAATTTTAATGATAATTATTCAATTATTGATTGATTGATTGTATTTATTAGCATTAAGAAATAATAGTAGTCATTTTAATAATTATTTAAAATTGTTGAAATATCTTGACTAAATTGTCATTAATAATGATTATAATATTGATAACTAATTAATTAGTCATTTAAATGATAGTCATTATAAGAATTATTATATGATATATTATATTGAGCTATAATGCGAAAAGAAAGTTTAAGCAAGAAATAAAAACAAAAACAAGAAATATTAATGTAAGAAATATTATAAGAAAAAATAAAAACAAAAAATAAAAAATATAAATATAAGAAATATTATAAGAAATTTTTATATTTCTTAATTTTGTTTTTATTTTTATATTTAACTTTCTCTATTTATATTTATAACTTGCTCTTTCCATATCGTGTCACGCTAAAAAAGCACGAGTTGTGACCACCTCTAGCATAGGGAATGCAAAAATGCGTGCTAACAAAATATCAGCACACATCAATTGAATGGCTTTTCACTTGGGGACAGACAGCTCAACTACGCTCAGGAGCACTTTCACTTGTGTGGGTGTGCGACAGAGATAGAGCACGAAAGAGAGAGAAATATTCAGGAAAAGATTTCCTTTTTGGGGTTGGCTTGAGTTTCACTTTCGGCTCAAATGCTGTTGACACTTGGCAGCGCTCGGGAGCACACAGACACTGAGTCAACTGACAGGCTTTGTATGTGTGTGTGTGTGTGTGCGTGCATCAAACTAATTTTCCCCCTGCTTAGAGTTCTTGAACGTGACACAAGTCCGCACTTGGCTGGCCAAACTAACTAACTAACTGGCATCTCAGCCATCGGACATTGGCTCTACTGATACTGATTTCTCACTCTTTAGGACCCCCTACCACTACCATCACTACCATCCCCCATTAAACGACGCCCATGCCACTGATTCGTTTTAGTTTGAGCTGCCTCTGCATTGCTTTTCAACTGATTTGAAATCATTTTAACCCAAATTGCATACAATTGAGTTTGTCAGTTTGTCAGCTGGCGGCATAGGCGTTGCTTTTACAGAGTTGGGAATGGGGAGGGGGCATGGTCCTTTGCGACTGCCTTGCTCCTGTATGTAATTGAAAATGTGGGTGTGCTTTGCAGGCGTGCACTGAATATTGTCGCAGCTCAGCCGATTGTCCTGTCTCATTTGGTGCTACGTGCTGGGATTGAAACTAAAGGTTGCTTTAAAAAAGAATTGAGTAAGAGAAACTGGGAGGACTCATGAATGTAAAGTTAATGCAGTGAAATCTCGCAAATCAAAACTTTTATTTGTAAAATATACTCAGAAATTAAAGGGGATATTTTGACAGATTATTTTACTTTAAACTTTTGCCTATCAAAAATTTTTCTTAGATTTTTTAAATATGTATATAAAAATTTTTTTTATATTAATGAGCAAGTTATATGAAAAATAATTCAAAAAAATGTATGAACAAATTTTTTTTTTTTAATTTTATATATATATATATATATATATATATATATATTTTTGGATACATATTTTTCTTTCGTCTTTATTCATTAAAATATAAAAATAATATAAAAAATATTATTTTTAAATATTAAAATAAATATATATATAAAATATATGTCAAATTTATGTCTAAATAATATTTAAAATAATATAAGCAATATAAGCAAAATTATAATATTAATTATATATTAACACATTATATGAATATAAAATTTGTTTATATTTTCCCAATCATTTTCCTGCTTCAACACTATAAATTAACATGTTTCCGTATTACACTGCGCAGAAAAAAAATTAAAATAAATTCAATATAAAAAATTAATTTTATATAAAAATTGATTCCCTTTAAATTTGTTTGTATAATTGTTTATCCAATTGAACACAACCCACACAATTCGGCCAACCACTGGCCGCAAATCCTCGGCTAACAGAAAAATAAATAGAAATACGTGTTTATCAATAAGGAAATATGGTGACCCAAATTGTTAAAACCGCTAAGCCAAATACAAAATTTGCATGATAATAAAATTAAATTTAATTAATTTTTTGGGTCGCTGGGTCAGGTGGCGAGCACTTACTTGCCTTGCAATCGACAGGTAAGTCAGGTGCTGCCTTCGATTTTCACTTCTCATTCATTCACGCATTCATTCATTCATTTCTCATTCACTTCATTTGCATTTTGGCGAAAGATCCACAAAAAAAAAAAAAAACAAAAACAACGAAAAAAAAAAAACAAAAACAAAATGCCTAAATAAAAACCTTTCCCTGTTGTAAGCCCCATTGCAGAATGTTGTTTGTTGTTTGATTGTTGTTGTTGCTGTTGTTGTTGCTGTTGTTGTTGCTGTTGTTGTTTCTGTTGCTGGCAATGCCAAATGTGACAATCGTGTCACGTACGCAATGTTCTGGAAGATTGAACGTTACGTTTGTCGCGTTTAAAATGAGTTTTTTTCCCCTGTCTGAATTTGATTTTGATTGTTTGGCACCCGGACACGGGTCCCGTTTACCCTCGACTCTACCTATGTATATACAAAAAAAGAAAAGAAAAGAAAAACTTACCAGCCCAAATGGCTATGATTTGTCGTTCATCTCAACTGCCACATGTAGCAAATTATTTGCCAGCAGCAAAAACGAAAATTGTTTAATTTTAGGCGTTTTTTTTTTTACTTTTTGAGTTTTGAGTTTACCTCCAACTCCTCAATCAACGGCCAGCTAAGATTTATTATTATTTTTATATTTTTCGACCGTGAACACGTGCACAAAATTTTAAATATATTTTCAGAATTGATTTGCAGGTTGATTTCCCGCACAGCTGCAACAATTGCTAATGAATTTTGGGGTATGGAGTTGCCAATTGTAATGAAAGAAATGTTTTCAATACAAATAGCTGTGGAGCTTGAGCTAATTATGATTGTATACAAAGGTTTGGGAGAGATATGTTAAGAAAGATTTTAATGAGAAGCGCAAAGAAGGGCAATGGCAAAAGCAAAAGAAACTTCATAAGAAAGTTTATTAAAAGTTACAGAAAAGGAGAGGCGAGACTATGTAAAGAGCAATATTTAATAATATTTACAACATAAATATTAAAAAAATATAAAACTATTTTATTATAAAAAAAAAATAATAATAATTATAATTGCATATGATAAGTTTTTTCAAAAAGCATCGTAAATTAGGATTTTTATGTCTGCGGATTATGTATATACGACTTATTTTATTAATTAATTTATTTTACATTCTTATTAGTTTTATTTTTTAGCTCTGATTATCTAGAATACTTAGATCATGACAACTGGCTCGTCTTCGACTTTCACCTGCTCCACAAAATGTAGCAAAAAATCCGCATCAAGTTTTTAGCCTAAAACCCCAGAGCTGACCCCAATCCTTGTAAGACAATCCTACTCCAAAAATTAATTACAAATTCTATTCAAATATAACTAAAGCTCTAGTGAAGCATAATTAGCATAACTAAAAGTTAGAGATCAATTTAGGCAAATGCCAACCAGTTAAGCTGTCATTTTGAATATGTCTAGCAAAGCCTTCAATTAGATTGGGCCAGGACAAAATGTGCAGTCAGGCAACATGTCATTGTGGCCCAATACTTCAAAGATGCCACAAAAGATGCAGCACGAAATGCAAGCCAAGGAAATTTCATAGATGCCAACAGGCAGCAGGCATGCAGGCAAAGCAACTCCTGCGAGCGTGATTTATGATTACTAAACTGCTTAATGTTAATCAATGTGAGCGTGGGGTCGTAGGTCACTCTATGCAGCTGACAATTCATTGTTAATTACAGTGTAAATGCATTGTGACAGCCAGATATGCATATGTATATATATATAGATAGGAATAGATATGAGTCTATCTCTCGCTCTCTCTATCTCTATCTCTCTCTGTCTGTGGAACATTTTTGGTTTGGCAGCAAAAACCGCAAATTGCCATTAACGAAAATCTAATCATAACCGGAAATTAATTTGACAGGAATCTCATTAAATTTACAGCCACAAAATGGTGCCCCACACACACACACACACACACACACACACACATACATGCATGCATACTCCTTCTACAAACACATACACACATTCACTTGGCAATCGTTTAAATCTGCACACGTTGACATTGCCAGCTGACTATTTGAGTAATACTCTAGGATTTTCATTATAATACACAATTATTCACATATGTATTTATATATAGAGAGAGATATATTTGTGTGTGTGTGTGTATATATAATTTGAGCAACTGCCTCTGCAGTGTCATACACTCTCTCGCTCTCTCGCTCTCTCTCTCTCTCTCTCTGTCTGCTTCCCTCCGACGCGTCGCCTCCTTTCGTAATTTATTTCTGATTTTGGGTTTGCGCCATGCGTGGCTGAGCATTAGGCGCTTGCACATTTTGCCAGCACATAAATTAACATAAAGAGCCGGCTGTTGCAGCAGCTGAGGGAGGCGCCTCCCCACACACGCCCCCGACTCTGGCAGGCCTTGCAGCGTTTACGTGACATTGAACCAGAGCTAAGTGCCTGGGCAGCTTTCAATCACAATCACAGCCGATAGACAGACAGTTGGCCAAAATTTATGATTATTCAGCTTTAAAATTTTGCAAATGCCTTCAACTGAGTCATTAGCTGCAAATGAAGGAGACGGGAATGGAGGCGGGGGCAGAGGGGAAGCATTTAGTTTAGAGCTTTTCGTGACAGTTGACAATTGGCAGAATATCTGTCTGTGTGTGTGTGGGGCTATTGTAATAGCCGGAAATTGCAGCTGATAAAGTAAGCAGACAACGAAATTGTTTATTAATTTGCATTGAACTCCACAAAATATCAACAATGCATCCAAATTGAAACCAATTAGCGGTATTCAAAAATAATTGTGGACCTAGACAGCTTCAACTTCACACTAAAAACTAAATGAAAATTCAATTTGAAAATATAAAAGTGAATAAAAATGTGAACATGTTCTAGAAAGAGCAGTAAAGAGAGAGTAAGCTTAAGTTAAATGTGTACTCTACTCTTTCTGAAACATTTTCAAATATTTATTCATTTCATGTTGTCAATAACATAGTATAAAAAAAAAGAGAGTAGTAAAGAGAGAGAATACCTATCGTTGATTTACTAAAGATGAAATACATCAATATCTCAGTCTAAAATATATGCTTATCTCTAAGAACTAAAAGTACAAGATAGTATGCTAAATTTTGAATACACTTTCATATATACTCCTTACATTTTTTAACAGTTCCTATATGAGAATTAAATTTTAGTAGATAAATTTCAATTTTCATATCAAGAAAAAAAAATGGCCGGTCTTTAACTTCTTACTTATTTATAAATATACTTAAAAATTCAAGAAAAAACTAATTTATTTACCTAACCATTTAAATAACTTTATAACTCAATTAGACAATCTTTAGCGTGCAACTTTTGCCCTATAAAAAAAATAGTACTCTTAAAATTTTATGGATTTTCAGAAAAAATCTCTATAACAACGTTGCAGCATTTGGTTTTGTTCTTTGTTATACCCTGAGCCTTTCGTAAATGGGGTATAATAGCTTTGCAAAAAAACATGTAACAAGCAGAAGGAGGTGTAGAAGATCCTATACTATATGTAAAAGATACCTTTATATTCCTGATCACGATGAAGAGCTAAGTCGATCATGCCTGGTTTGTCTGTACATTCATATAAACATAGCAATCTTGTAACTATACAAACTTGAAGACTTGAATTCTTAAATATATAATTCTGAATACCATATTACCATATATTATTAATCTGATATTTAATAAGTCAAGAACTGAAATCCTTTCCAATGATAACAATCAATTATTAAATCTTTCTTGAAGACCTCAAAGAATGAAATGCATAACTGTAAGTAATGTGACATGTAACATGATTAAAGAAAATTATTTTCTTTTTGTTTTTTATTATTATTTTCTTTTTTTTTTTTTAATAAACAAAAATTCAATGTGTATGTGAAAAGATTTATTTTGTAGAAAAGAAGCACTGACGCATAAATGGGAATAGCAGCTCTGCGCAGTCTACAAGGTATTTCATAGTCAGGCACTCCCAACTACAGCGCTTTTACTCATTTTACTTTTTTTTTTCTAGCAACAATTTTTCCACAGACTCGTAAATATTTAAATACAATATTTACAGTCATTAAACAGCTTAATTTTTCTCGGAATTTATTCAAGTGAAAACTAGAAACGACTTCAACTAAACAACTCATGGTACGCCCCTTACTACTATATATCACTGTTGGCTATAAAATCAACACTTATCGAAAACATTTGCTTATATTTCATTTTTATTCGTGTTTTGTTTCAATTATTCATTCATTCATTCATTCATATGTAAGAGCAGCTGCGGTAAAAGCTTTTTTTATTAAAATCTACTATAAACTTTATTCACAGCTACGATTAACAATTAACCATTAACAATTGACAATAAAGACGGCAGCAAGTCTAATGGATATATCCATAGAACGTGGCATTTACTTTGCCAGTGGATTGAATACATTATTTTATGTGGCTAAAAATAAATATTTTATTTTCTGTAAAAAGCAAAGAGCAAAAAAAATAATCAAACTGCTAAGCGGCTTACTACGTTTTCCACAGTTTTTCTCGTCAACTTAATTGCACACAAATAAAAGTGTTATTTAACGAAAGGGAGGATGGGAGACAGGGAGAATTGTGAGATAAAACAAATGAATAATATTCTAGAATACGTGTGAGCAATTTAACAAAAAGCATCGTGACTCGTTCCAGATAATGAAAACATATAGCATTCTGACAATTAAGATAATTATAATAGTAATAATAATAATAATAATGTCAGCATAATTAAAATGGAAGCTTTGGAAAAATGAAATATTTTCGGCTTAGTTGGTTAATTAGCTGAAACACCAGAATATCAGCTTCTGGAAGAAGACAAAATTGTCAAAAGAACATTGCAGTGCAGATGGAGAACGAAAATAACTAAAGATCTAGAGCAATAGTCGAATAGAAAGTATGTTAAGATTACTGCTTACTTAAAACAAATGCTCTCTGATTATGGTTACTTTCGAAAACAGCATGCAATGGAAGAAGCAGAGCAAACTTTCTTTTACTATGTAAATTGGACAGACTAATCTGACAAAAATTGTCGAGGTAGGCAATGGAGAGTGGAGAGCTGGATGAAGGAATACTAAGGACTGTGCAGAGCTATAAAAAAAATAGCAGACAGCAAAAGAATGAGGCCTTTTACTTTTACTAGTATATTCATTTAAATATATCAATGATAATATCAATAATTATATCAATAATAATGGCAATGATACTACAAATCATAGCAGTGATAATTGTAATCAGAATATGAAATTAGTCTTATTCCGCAGAAATGTAAAAAATATACACAAACAATGGTAATGAATAATGCAAGTTTTAGTGAAAAGTAAAATTCTCGTTACAATTTGATACACTTAACATTGCGTGACTTGTGAATCACCTTAAGTCATTGTATTAGCGTCTATTTTGAACTTGAGTTCAAGAAACCCATAAAAGAAAACCTTAGCCACACACATGCGAACCATGAAGTTTTCTGTTTTTGTTTTGTAAAATTAATTTGATTTGCACCGCCTGCCAATATTAACATTTTTGCTTACACATTTCTGTTTATTTTTGTTTACTTTCTGTTGAGGTTTTTATCCATTTGCCGGTATTTTTCAAATTGTTGATTTTGGCTTGAGAATTCATTTGTGTATTTAATTGAAATTTAAATCTAACTCGATTGAGTCGGGCGGGATAAATAATTTCAAAATTGATGCTTGATGTAAAATATACAAAAATTATTTTATTACACTGTTATATTAGTAAATAAAACAGAATATTAAAAATATTTATATTTTGTATATTTTACATATATTTCTAAAAAAAAAATTATTTTACATAAATAAATTAAAAATTGATGCTTGATGTAAAATATACAGAAATTATTTTATTACACTTTTATATTAGTAAATAGAACAGAATATTAAAAATATTTATATTTTGTATATTCTACATATATTTCTAAATATATATAAAAAATAAATTTAAAATATATATTTGAAAAATTTGTTTTGAAAACTTATATAAATCTAAATATATAAAAAATTGTGTAAAAACATTGTCGAATTTGGCATCTAATCATACATATTTTATATTTTAGATTTATTGATAAAAAATTTTAAATATTTGCAAATTGCCAAATTTGGTATCTAATTTTAAATAATTAAGATTTTTCGATTTATTGATATAAAAATTAAAATATTTTATAGTTTATACCTATAATATTTATGCTCATATATATTTATTTTATTACATTGTCAATAATATCTAAAACATATTTCATGTTTAATTACGTATTCAAACAAAAATCAAATCAACTACTCTTTAAAATCAAAGCTGTTCCATACAATTACAAAATCATAATAAATGTCACACCACAATAACTGTAAATAATACAATTCTATTGATCCATTCACAACGCAGCCCCAAGCTAATTAGCTGCAATTTATGAAAATAATTCAAAATGTGTTTGTTTTTCTAAATACCAAAATATTAACGCCTATTGATAAAAATTTGTATACATCTATTTATATATATTTGTAGCAGTGACAAAATTGAACAAATTGTTTCAGAGGCAAATAAACAAATGAAATAAAATGTTTATTCAACGAAAATAATAATTCATAATATAATTATAAGGCAACTTATTATTATAAGCAAAGCGACGGCAACTGTTTTTTTTTTTATTTAGTTAAAAAAAGAGAAAAGTAAATGATTTATTTGAATTTTACTGCAATTTGCACAACATGCAGTTGCAATTTGTACGTGGAAACCCCTTTCTGCTGGCCCCTCTAAATGGGGGGGGGATATAAATGTTTATTTCATGGCAAAGGCCTTAAACACGAATTATAGCCACAATTAACCCAATTGCATGTGGCCCTGGCTGCTGCTGCAGCCAGTTGCCATAAATGTTGTCAAATATAAAATATAAAGAAATAAACACATAAAATAAGGAACAGCAAAAGAAGAAATTGCTTAAGAGCTCGAGAACAATTGCACTGGACAAATTGCAAGAGCGCAAGCGAAGAAATCAGGCCAAGACGAGAGCCAAATAAAAATAAATAAAAGAAATTGCAATTCTCAAGAAGTGGGTTCATTAAACTGATGAATGCCTACAGCACAACTGCTCGCGACATAAATATATTCATATATATATAGGGCACTTTTATTAAGATTCAAATATATATATAAGAAATTGTGCGTGTGTCATAAGACATGGCTATAAAGCAGAGAGAAAGAGAGAGAGGCACGCCAGAAAGTATAAGTTTTGTTAAGCTATTAAAACTTGTTTAATTGTCACAATTATATATATTTATTTATATATTTATATTGAAAATTATTTTCTATATATATAAATATATATTATTTCATACAAGTTTCATTATAAATCCTTAAGCCATCAAAAAGCTGTTATCAACAACAGTTCTTTAGATTTCCAGGAAATCTGAAGAAAAGTAGTGCGTATTATATACTTTTCTCCGTATGGATTGTCTATTTATCGTATCTATTACTGCTAATACAATTTTTTTCTGAATTCGTATTTTCCAAGAAAATACATAATACTTGTCCTATGACTATCAGCTTTTAAACCGATTTTTATTCCAGGTTGTAGGAAATTAAAGTATGCTGCAATCTATGATTTTTCCTTCAGAGATAATTCTATACATATATCTTCCTATAATAATTATTTTCTCAAGCAAGATACATTTTCTGGTATACAAAAAACATTTTTTGTTGTTGTTAAATTAAGTGAGATATTCAAAATTAAATTTGAGTACGCAGTGTATATAATATAATAATATAATTGTTTAATTAATTTTATTCAGCTCAGAATTATTTAAATTTCTTTTGTGAACCTAATCAATTTTTTCTTATAAGACAAAAGTTAACATTACATATAAAAAAAATCCACCGCTAAACAGAAACGTCTGGAATAAATTTCTCAAATCTTTCAGTATAGATTTATTTTTAGATTATTTCTATAATATAATATATCATTTCACACACCATTAACAAAAACGATTAATTTAAACATAAAATACGTCATTTATTTTTTCGCATAACTTTTTTCTATTTCAAATTTAGTTTTCTTAAACCTTCAAAATTACTATTTGATAACCAAAAACTTTTCTTTTAATTGATATTCATATTTTAAAATAAAGACAATCAGCAAAACATAATTCTTAATAATTTCCGTAAAGACATATTTAAATAAACAACAAGTATGTTTACAAACAATTGCATTTGTTATTTATCTAAATATTTGTTTTTGTTTATATAGATTTACACAAATTTCTGATTAAGAACAGAGAACAAACTGTAATCAAATATGACAAAAGAAATTCTCGCTTAGACAGCTGGGAAAAACATATTTTTTAGGTATAAAAAAAAGATATAGAAATTGATATGGATATTTAGGGAATATGAAATGTATATATACATATATATTTTTTTTTATTTTAATTTTTTTTAAATTGTTTTTTTAAATTTGTATATAAAAAACAAAATTGTATTTTGTTCAACCTGAAATTATGCATAAAATTCGCAATTTCCTTTGGTAAATGATTTGACTACTGCAAATTTGACAGGTTCAAGTGGCAGTGGCAGCTGCCAACCCCAGCCACCCCCTCTCACTGCTTTCCTTTGGCCCCTGCCCCTGCCCCTGCTCCTGCCAGTGACTGCAACCAATTCAGCAACTTCAACTTTAGCTGCTGCAATTTATGCATTCAAGTGGCAGCAGCAACGACAACGACGATGATGAGGCAGCTGCGACTGCGACTGCTGCCAGCTTTCATCTTGTATCTTGCAGCTTGCTGCTTGTATCTTGTATCTTGAATCTTGAATCTGCAGGATGCATTTTGCCGATTGTCAAGTGTTTGCCAGCAACGTTCTTATCAGAAAATTTGCGAGCATCATTATGCCATCACAAATTACAAATACAATGGCGTAATTCCAAGAACAGATTTACAGCACTCAAAAAAATATATTAAGAGTTTTTTACTTGAAAATAAGTAAGGAAAATATTCGAACTGACCAAGCTCAAAAATTATTATTTAAAATGAAAAATTTGGTGTCTTTAAGTTTCAGATTTGTTAAATAAAATTATGTTGGTAATATATTTAGTTATATAACGAGAAATTATACATTTTTACCCTATTTAAAATTCAGAAATATACCTTATATGAAAACAAAGAAAACTTTTCAATTTTGTCATTATTTTCTTCTAGAACTTTGTATTGTATTTGTGTTGTTGGTTTTTTTTTCAGCTTAGCTTATCAATTTGCATTAACAAGAAACAGTTGTGAGTTCAAAAGTTCTTCAACAACATTATCAAGCGTGAATATTAATAATGAGCATCAATACAAAGAAATTAATATTTCTATTTTTTTATATAACTTTTTTGCCTGCTTAAACAACTGTAAACTGGTTTTTGTTTATATATGCACATATCGTATACATTGTTTAATTTTTTTATGAGGCTTTGTAAGTCTAGAACTTACCTGGCAAAGTCCAAACGTCGCTGACAGCCAACGCGATCAGTAAAACACCGCACAGCAGCTTCATATTTATTTTCACACGAGTTTTTTTGGTTTTTGTTCCTTTTGTCTTTTGTTTGAGTTTAAAAAATGTTTTTATTTTTTTAAGCACCTTTGTTAAGATCTGTTTTGATTTGTTTAGGACTTTCGATTTCTAATTGTTCTGGCACCGGTTGCCGGATTTGGTTCTGTTTCGTAAGACAAACAATAGTCAAATGCGCTGAAATGCGTCGAGGAAACGGCAAATAAACAGAATGAACAAACTGAAATCACTGAGTGAAATGAGCGCAACAGATTGAGCGACACACACAAAGAGTGTAGGTGAGAATCGTGTGGGGAGAACACAGCGAACACGGCGAACACTACTGAGAATCATATGTACAGTCGGCACTCAAAGGCAAAACCCACTCACACTCAATTAGTTGAGCGACGAGCACTATTAATATGATTAAATGCCAACGACAAAGCCATTAAAAAAAAAAACTAAAGCTTAAAACTTAGGGCATTCGCAGTGTAGTAAAAAATGAGGGTCATAAAGGGTAAGAGACTTTGTCGATATCGTTTTTAGCTAAGAAAGTTTGAGCTAAACTGGAAAAGCTTAGATTAGGTTACATAATAAATGATATAGACACCTAGAAAATTAAGTGTTATAGTTAGCCGTGATAGAAAAAAAAAAAACTTTTTAGGGTCTGAATCAGCGTGTAGCTCTAAGAAAAGTGGCCTATAAAGACTATACTATAGGCAGGATATCATGGAAATGGAGGATCAATAGGCGATTAATGGTATTCTCGTTGACTTAATCAAGATATTTGGATTTTATAAGTTAATTCAACTTTAAAATGATTTTTAATAGAAAGTATGTGAAGTAAGGCTCTCTCATCTGAGAGATAAAAAATCTAACTTAATCAAGATATTTGGATTTTATAAGTTAATTCAACTTTAAAATGATTTTTAATAGAAAGTATGTGAAGTAAGGCTCTCTCATCTGAGAGATAAAAAATCTATACTGTATTGGAATATACACATATATATATAAAATGAATTTTAACAGAAAATTTGTGGAGCAAAGCTTATCGCCTGAGAGGTAGAAAGACTATACAGTATTCCATGTATATAGCATATAATTATAAAATCTTCAAAGTATCTCTAAAAAAATCGCTAAAATATGACAGTAATATATCATTATGTATACAATAATAAAAACAATATAATCAATTAGCGATTGCTTTGGAAACAGCCCACAGCACAGCTGGGCATGTTTTGCTGGCCACCAGTGTAAGGCAATGCATGGCGGCAAACGCGGCGAATGCGCAATTTTTTATTGTGTATGTATATTTAGTTGGCTGTTGTTTGTTTTTTCTTTTTTTTACAGAATTTGTTGCATGTGCCCCTTTTTTCGTATGCGGGTTAATCAATTGTCATTTGTGCTTCGTTAGTTGCACGTTTTATACTTTTTGTATTTTGCTTTTCAGAGAGACAGAGAGAGAGAGAGTGAGGGAGAGAGAGAGAGCGAAATTATGTCAATCAGCTAGTTGGCAAAATAATCACTTGTTGTTGCTTGACTGCCTACCGAGTTCAGGGTCAATGTTGATTGACAATGGAAAGCAGTTTTGGTTGAATCACTCAATTCAATTATCGAAGCAGATGTTATCGATAACTTTTATGTAAGCTACCTGATTGAACTTTAGTTTAGTGCTAAAAAGTGCTTAGTGCCGGATTAATTCCAACTAATTTAATTGTAGTTAACATATTTAAATAGCGTGTAGAGATCAGCTATATAATTTAATTGTTTTTGATTGAGTGTTTCTTGGTAATTCTCTAAGCGGAGTTGAAAAGTCACGACATATCGCTGTGCACATTTATGAATTATAGCAGAAAGATTAAAAAATCACTTAGCAAACGCTTCGATATTGCACTATCATTAATAATATTACAATTTTAAATATTATTTAAAATTATTCACATTGAATAAGCAATAAGCTGAGTAATTTGGCATTGATCGGATTTGCTTCAATAGATATTTATCATTAAAAATTTATCGTTTCTTTATAACTTAAAATTATTATTTTATTAAATGATTATTATAATTGAAAATTATATTTTTATTATAATATAAAAAATATAAAAATGATTTAAAATAAAACTGTATAATATTCTTTATATTATTCTCTCAAATTGTTTTAAATTAATTTTAAATTTTGCTTTTTTATTATTTCTTTTTTTTTAAGAAATTAATATTTTTAATCTTTTTATATTTATTAAAATTTTTTTATTAATTTTTTTATTTTTAAAAAATTATTTTTAGAAAATTATTTTTTTATTTATAAAAAAAAATAATTTTTAGAAAATTCTTCTTTATATTTTGAAAATAATTTTATTTTTCTTTAATATTATTTTTAGAAAATTCTCTATTATTTTTTGAAAATAATTTATTTTTTCTTAAATTTTTTTTTTTTCAGCAAATATATATCTTAAAATGTGTTTTTATTTTATATTTGCAAAATATGATTTTATTTAAAATTTTAATTTGTACTTAAATATTTTTAAATTTATATTTATATTTAAACACCATTTTGTTTAGCTTCAACACAGCCGAAACTAAATTTACGATTCCACATTTGGTACTGAGGCAAAATTATGGCATGTTTATAAGTCGCACGCGCTTTAAATTTTTTAAACCATATAGACAATTTTTATATTTATTTTAAGGCATTTTCTGCACAAATAAATTTCACTTTTTAGTGCAAACTAAATTTATTTATATTTTTTATATTCAATTTCTTTAAACAAATTTTTGTTGTTTATAAACATCAAACGGAAATAACACAAGCATATGTGTATTTTGTGTGTATGTATGTATAGGCAAATATTTGCAAATTTATTTACGGTTATTTTAGTCTGTAGTTGCTTTCGATGTTGATTTTGTTGTTGTTGTTGTACGCGCGATCGCTGAGGTCTCGCGTCTGTTGACTTTTGTATACAATTTCGGACTAAACGTTGCGTACAAATTTGGCTTAATTTATACCAAGGCACGCAGCTAACCAAGCACAAAGAAACAGAAAAAGTGAGAGAGTGAGACACACACAGAGAGAGAGGGAGAGCGTGCGTATGTACGATCAAGAACTGGAACGCATGCAACGGCACGAACAGTGCCTTAAAAAGTGAATGTCTCTTGACTGCAGTTTGACTACGAAACGAACCTCCAACAACAACCGAAACGAGCCCTTGACCAAGGCTTGAAGTTTACATTTAGCTTTAAGAATTCACGGCGAATCGTCGACGAGCGACGAGCAACGCGCGCCAAGCAACGTTCTCTGTATTCCAATAAGAAGCGAGCAAAAGAATAGAGTAGAACATTTTAAAAATATTCGATAGACAAATACCCTAAAGTGTTGTTGATCAATTTATTTGTAAGAAATTAATTTTATTAAATTCTAATGATATATTTATATCTGACAGTTTTCAACAATTTAAGCTTGGTTTTTCTTTTCTCTTTTTTTTATTTATCAGAATTTTATTATTAAGAAAATATATATTTACAATTTCAAGAATAATATAAAAAAAATATAAAAAAAAAAAATTTTAAATTAAAATCTTAAATAATAAAATAAAAATAATAAAAAAGTAAAGTTTATTTATCAAAATGTATAATATTAAGAAAAAATATATACATATTTACAATTTAAGAACAAAGCTGGTAAATTTTGTGTACTTGCCCAAATTATGCCTAATTGTTATCTTAAGCAACATACCCTTCTTCGTTCACAACATAGGGTACAACAAAAGACCAGCTTCAACGCCCTCTCGGCTCAGTCCAACTGTTTTATTCTTGTCGCTTTGTGTCGCACAGATTGGGATCACAAATCGCGGACTCTTCACATTTTATTCTTGTCACACACACGCACACCCAAACACACACATACAACAAGCAAGCAATGTATGTGTATGCTTGTATGTGTGAATGCTCTCCCCAACCGGATTCACAGTTTAACTGCACATTTTACTGTGCTTTATTTTGTACCGGTTCGACTGTGCATTGCCTTAAGTGCGAAAAGCATTTCAATTCATAAAATTAATTACGTTTACGATTTTTGGTGGGGAATTTTTACAAGTTGTTGCAGCAACATTCTTGCGGTTGCAGACAAAAAAACAAAAAAAACAAAAAAACAAAAAAAAAAAAAACAAACAAAAAGAAAAAACGTGCCTCAAGGTCGGCATTCAGCTGATCAAACTGAATCATCCTTATTTAATTAGATTTCGCAGCTTCTAACTTTATCTCGCTCTCCTTCTCTCCCTCTTTCTATGTTATTCTTTTATACTAAAATCTCACTGGGAATATGAGTAAAATTTTTGTCATGAATCTTGTGTTTAAATATAGCAACATTTCCATAGCTGACTGCTGCGATCGCCCACGTACGTATTGTCATAGCGCCACATGCTCTTGACCCTGACACTGTTAGTATTGATGTTATATTTATGGAGAATATTTATGAAACAGGCACAAATTTTACAATGTTTTTGATTTGAGACGTTACAGCGGAGACGCCCTCTACAGAGAAGCGTCTCACTTGTAAGTGGCGCCATCTGTTGTTTATTGAGTAACACTATAGTCTCACATGCGATACTACATATACTATCGATATAAGCTACAATAGCTACCGATATATTATTCCACAAATGGCGCTAAATTTAAAGCTGAGCAATTAGAGAGTTGATTTATATAGCCGAAATTATAAAATTATATATAAATATTCAATTATTTTTCATCATCACTCACCTAAAATTTGAATTATTAAAGGAGCATTTATCATTTGACACTTGAAACGATATATAGTTAAATTAAAGCAACCCTGCGTTGTCCTGGTAACAGTTTTGTTTTGATTTTGTGTTTTGACTTTGTGACTTTTTTAACAATTCATTTGTTTATAAAACACAAGGAAACAATTTAAGATGTTTCGTCGCGGCAAATTTTCTTTTCTGACCAGCAAAGATGATCGCATTAAAATCATCAATGAGCGCATAAATTTGACTGAACGTCATTTAATGGAAATGTGTTCAGCTTTTTCGATGCTAACACGTAAAATGGCCAAGTAAGAAATTAATATTATATTATAATATATATATTTATGGTATAAATATATATTTGCTAGATATCGCGATGCACACGATGAGCTGGCCAAGCACGTCAAGAACTATGCAGATGAAGAGGAAATCAATGAGAGTTTGTGCAATGGACTGAAGAGCTTCACCAATGCGCTGACCATAACTGGAGATTATATGGATATAAATGTGAAGAGGCTGGAGCTGAAGGTGGCTAGTTAAAAGAGTGAAGTAGAGCAGAGATTAATTTAGTTTCATATTTCAGATAGTCAACGAACTGGCGCACTTTGAGCAGCTGTGCAAGTCAACGAGGGACAATTTGCGTCTTGCTGTCATTGCCAGGGACAAGGAGGTGCTCAGCCAGCGTCAAATGCTGGAGCTGAAGTCCAAGTTTGCAGCGAACAATGTAAGAGGGCAATCTACTCAAGTTACTCTCTATAAGTCTGCTCTACTCCCTTAGAGCGCCGCTGATTCGGAACTCTTCAAGACCAAATTGGAGGTTCAACGCACCAACAAGGATATTGATGAGATCATCAGCGGCTTTGAGCAGCGCAAGCTGCGCGATGTGAAGCAAGTGCTGAGCGACTTTATATTGATTGCCATGAAGCAGCACACCAAGGCGCTGGAGGTGCTCAGCGCCAGCTACTATGATGTGTGCAACATCGATGAGCGCGATGATTTCCTGCAGTTTCAAAAGCTGATGAAGACGAAGGAGGAACCCGCTGTCACTCGCAAATCTTCGCTGAAGAAGGGTTTGCGCTCCCAGTCCATGGATAGCTTGGACCACAATCACCTGAGTCCGCTCAAGCGACAGCAGAAGCTATCGAAGAGTACAAAGAATTTGACGGGAGCTGGAATATCGCGAGCTGGCAAGCAGGAGCAGAGTGAGGAGGATGACACCGAGCTGGATGAGGAGGAAGACGATGAGGAGGAGGAAGAGGTGAGCTTTACGCCAAAATAGCAAAAATAAATAGTAATACATTGCCAATCTAGGAGAGCGAACAAAGCGCCGAGGAGGAGGACGAAGAGGAAGAGGCCTCTGGCAGCGTTTCAGACGACGAAGCCGAACAGGGCATGTCGCATGAGAATGTCTTTGGTGCCAAGACCAGAAGCAAGGATTCAGCCAGCTCTACAGCAACTTCATTGAAGCCGGTGGTGCGACAGCCAGTCAAACATCCTTTTAAGGCCGTGGCAGCCACGCATGTAAGATTGCAAAAGCAATTCCATGTGCCACACAACTAGAAACCTAGAATTCTGAAAGTAGAACTCATTTGCATATAGCTCGCCCTCGCTTGACTACGCCTCTCATTATTTATCCCAAATAAACAATAATAATCGAACGGGGCCAGCCAGAAATATTAGCTTCGGATAACCGAAGTTGTAATACCCTTGCAGAAGAGTTCAATAATTAATATGAAAACAATTTAAGAAATATATTATTTTAAGAGCTCGATATGTTAAAGTCAATTATCGGGTAAAGAAGAGGAAAGATGTCTTGTAGAAGCTATAGCTGTAGTCGATCTCAGCAAAGATTATGTTATATATAATACAGTCAGTTTAGATCTTTATATCGAGAGAGGATCTAACAGCTTTTTAAATATACAAATATATGAGTAGACAAAAAGACTTCCATAAAATGATATTAAAAGTTATTAAAGTCAAATATCTTGTAAAGCAGTCGAAAAGAATCATTTTCCCTTAGAAGCTATATAGATATAGTCGATCTCATCTAAAGTTTTACTTAGATTATATACTGTTAGTATAGATCTTTATATTAGAAGAGGATCTCACAACTTTCTAAATTATTAATGTAATATTGTCAGTATAGACTTCTATATATATATTTACATATATACAAATATATGATGTAGACAAACGACATCCATAAAATGTTATATAAAGCTCATCAATGGATTGATTATATGGCAACAAATTGATATGCTGATCTTCTACACATCCAAGTTAATCCACCAAACTTTATAAATGCTCAGGATTTCGGACCCGTCTCCTTCTACATGTTACACTTTTTAGAAACTAGTCGAACTATCCTTCTGCAAGGCTATAGCAATAATAATGATGTATATCTAATCAGGTGGAACCTCCTGTACCTTTTTCTCCCACTCTTGCTCATCTCTCTCTCTCTCTGTCCATCTCAACTACTCCTCCATCCACTTGTCCCGTTACAGGTGGCATTCCGTAAACAGCGCACGGAACGAGACGCTGGCATAGCAACTGAGGGTGGAGCTGGGGGACGTCGCCTGGTGACGGTTGTTGAATCGAAGCGTGCTTAAGATCTAAACAGTTTGACATGCATTGATGGAGCTTTCTGGTTTTTTTTTTGGTGTGTACAATTCTTGATTTTTAATTACAATAAAAAAAAACGTGTATCGGCAAACATTTTAAATTATTGCCTAACAATGAAACTTTTCAAAATGCACTTAACTTAAATTTTGACATCAACTTAAAACTATGCAAAAAATAGGAAATGAGCAAAATGTGGCTTGGGTACAGTTGGGGAGCAATTGCATGGGTTGTGAATGAATGTGAGAGTTTGGAATTGTTACAAAAGTGTGAGAGTAGATGTGTGTGTGTGTGTGTATTTAGATGTTCGATGTATTTGTGATTGTGGTGCTACATGCCTTGATTGTGGGCGTGGCACGGGGCACTGATATCTTGAATTCACTCATTTCTCCGGTGCCGTTCCCTCGACACCCGCCTGATTCATCAGATCCGCAATGCTCTTCTCCAGATCATCGATCCGATTGCCCATGTCATCGATACGTGTGATTATCTGATCGGACATCGTTTGAAATTTGTCCTGCACATTCTGCAACAGATTTTGTACCTAAGATAGAGAATAGGTACACAGCAAGGGAGAGAGAGAGACAGTGAGAGTGGGGGAAGAGGGAGAGATAAAGAGTGGGAGTGGACAGTTGGGCCGTTTTGTTTGTTGTATTTAGTGTTAAGTGTCTCTCATTTCATTCGCATTACTCACATAAATTGTTAGCTCCTGCATATTCTTTGGATCCGCATTGCTGTTCAGTGAATAGTTCTGATCCAGATCACTGTCCATCTCATTGCGCAAATCAGTCATATTTTGGCTTTGTTGTTATTTTAAAAAAAAGTACAAAAAAGTTTACGTTTTCGTTCTTTGTTGGCCGTTTTCCTCTTTTTCCCTGCTTCTATTTGCGTCGGCGGCTGCGGCTGTATAGAAAAACTTATAGCAATTTGCCAGGGCACAGCTGTAGCGCGATTGTAGTTCTTTAGAGACGACACCGTGCGGTGTTATCGATACTGATATCGATGGTTTTTGCTGCTGCGCACAATTCAAATTTATGTAACCGAATTACCTGCAGCAGCTATTTCGCAGACAATATTTCTGCATTTAATTTTTGTTTAATTATATATTTATTTTTTATTTATTTTTTAGTCTATCAAGTTAGAAAATTTTCTATTTCTGCCGATACGATATTAGGAATTGACTGTCAAGTTAACATACTTGCCTAAACTGTTAAAAAGCAGTGTGACCGTTTATGCGAATGGCAACTGTATTTCGATAATTAACTGCTTATCGTTTTAAACATTTATAAATTTTGAATACAATCAATTTAAGCTATGAGATATCAGCTAACATTCCTCTAATGCTAGCATGTTCACATTCTTTAGATAAAATAACGAAAATATTGCCTGAATTGTGTTCCCTTTACTGAACAGCTGATATATGTTGTTTTTAATTCAAATTCAAGCAATTTACCCTTGCTCTCTCGCTTTGATAAACTCTCATAACTGGTCAAACTCGTTTTTCGTACTCTGTTTTGCTGCTACAGCAGGTACGGGGAATGGGACAAAGGAGTTTAGTTCAATGTGGGCCTACCACAAAAAATTCATCACTTAAGCGCTGAATGAGAAAACTAATGCGTCGTACACAAAAAAAAAAAAAAATCAACAGCAACAACAACAACAAACACATTAAATGCACTGAACACTGGCTGGAAAAGACACCCCCTGCAAGGGCAACGAATATAAATTCATAAATAAAACCAGTGGCGTTGTCCTTTAGTCTTTGAGAGGGGTCATAAACAGCTGATAAGCGCATTAGGCGCGTCACTGGCAAGCAGCAGAGAGAGACAGACAAAGAGAGAGAGAGAGAGAGAGAGAGAGCGAGTGCAAGAGAGCTAAGTAGCGCAGCTGAGAGCGCAAGCAAGTGTGAGATAATGGGCAGCAACAAGCAGAATATAATTTACAGTATTTCGTTGATGAAAACAGTCTGTGCCATGTTAACGGTCGCTGAGGATCGTTCGTCGCCTATTGAACGCAATTACGAAATCTAGCGAATATATACAAAAGGCGATAATTATAAGTGAAGCGCTTAAATTCGAGTAAATAGTTCATCATAAGAATTATGTATTAAAAAAAGTAATGCAGTTTGTGTGTGCGGGTGTTAATGTCCAATAAGAGCCACGGCCTGTGTGCATGTACATACATATGTATGTATGTATGTGTGAATGTGTGTGTGTGTGCCTTTGTCTATATGTGTGTTTGTATGTATTGGTGTCATATCAGCAGCGATTGTGTTACAACAACAACAGCAACAACAACAACAATAACAACAACAATAACAACATTAAGAACGATGTTACTCTAATCAGTAACTTTTGACCAATCAATCGAAAATAATATTTTGTGGTTTACATTAACGTTCAGTGCAACACTTTTTATTAAAACCTGCGATAAGCCGCAAAAGAGCCCAAGCAACACGTTCGCACTTAACACAATATTAGGCGTTAGTTCTAATTAGAACTAGTTTGCGTGTGTGTGTGTGGGAGAGTGTGTGTGTTGCGGTAGCGCTGCCAATTGAATTATAGACTATCTGAATAGGCCGAAAAATAAAACAGGAAGACTCACCAATACACGCACTCACACGCACGTAAACGCACACAAATACATTCATACATATATAAATTAATACACATATATATGTACATATGTGGTAATCAGCTGGTTTTTTTGGCGCTCAGCAGTGTGAAAAGAACGAGAACGAAGGTGTGTGTAAAGCGTAACCAAAAACAAAAACAAGTTATAATAACGATCTAAGCAATAAACAGACATTAAAACTAAGCCCAACAAACGCGGTAACAAAAAATAATAATAAAAAAATCAAGTAATAAGAATTGAATATATATTATAAATATAATGTTGTGTGCCCCGATTAACAAAGGCAGAAGACGCGCAAAATAAAATACTTACTATACTATATATTTAACTGCATGCATGTAGAAACAAACACACACTTACACCCATACAAATAAATATTCATTTGCCTGCCTCAAATGCATTTGCATGGGTTAAGTACTGAGCGTGTTTGTTTACAAAGAGCATCAATGAGCAACAAAGAGAGAGACAGACAGAGAGAGCGAGAGTGAAGGAGATTTAAGTAGACTTTGCACTAATTAGACTTTGTTACTTGCTGCACTAAATAGGATTGAAATTAAGTAGGCGCTCGAAAAGCGAACTTTCAATTAAAAGCGATGCAGTAAGAGTTGGCGAGAGTCTGTCGACACGTGTAAGACAAAGACACCATCAATAAGGAAAACAATAATAACAACAGCAGCAGCAGCAGAGACATCAGCAGCTGTCAATGAAATCGAAAAGTTTACAAACAGAATAACAACAATTAACCGTTTTTGCTCTCTTTGTAGGCTATTTTCTGCTCTCATGCTTTGTGGCAGGTTCTGATTAGCAACAGTGCATCAGAAGCAACCCCCGCTCCCGCTAGCAATCAGCTAAAAAGCTAATGAACTCTCACACCCACACACACACAGGCACGCAAGCACACACGCACACACATACACTTACGTCTCAACTTTTAAGAGCGTGCCGCTCATTTCGTTTTCTATATATGTGATAGGAAAGAAGAAGAAAAAAAGCTACACAAAAACAAATAAACAGAAAGAACTCATCAACGCGTTTAGCAAACATTTGAGTTTTTTTTTTATTTGTATTTTTTCAGCCTAAAAATTTTTATTTATGCAAATTTTTTTTGTTTTCTCTCTCTTTGCCGCGCCTCTGTGTAGGCACGACCGCCAAGCGAGAAAGAGATAGCGCTAAGTAAAAGGGATTAGAGCGCTCAGGGAATTAGAATATTTTAAAACACAATTTTTGACGTTCTGTCGACGCGGCGTGTGCTAAAGACAAAGCAAATAAGCTAGTAATATTTTAAAGTAAAAAGTCATTTGATGAACAAAGCGAACAGATCAAAGGTCGAGGAACAAAAAAGCACAAAAACAACAACAACAATAGCAACAACAACAAAAGCAACAACAACAAAATCAACAGCAACAACAAGAACTGCACGAATTTTATCAACATGTCCAGCTGGAGTTTAGCCAGTTCCGTTTCGCCAACGGTCACGGGCAGCGCTGCCGGTGACGTCATTAGGCTAAACAATCTGAAAGCCGCCTCCGACATAGATATTGCAACAGCAACTGATAACAAACAGCAGCAAAGATCAGCCCGTCCAACCACACCTGTGCCCGTCAAGAAGTTGACCTCGAAGCGGCCGCCACATTTAACATTGCACATCCAACCGCCAGCAGCAACAACAACAACAACGACGACGACGACGAGAACAACAGAGTTTCACGAGGCACCTCTAGCTGAGGCGGAAAACGTTGCGCTCTCCTGCAGCTCTTCCATCTATGGCACACCACTTGGCTCTGCCTCAGCGCTCGCCTCAGCTGCCTCGCCGGAGAGCCAAGACACAAGCAGCTCCACCAACCACAGCAGCAACAGCACCGCTGGCTCCATTTTTCCCCACGAGCAATACAAGACAATCAAGAAAATCGACATACAATTCGACAATGTGCAACATAGTGCAAAATTTGGATTATTCAGGAGAGGTAAGTCGGAAGTATTAATATAATATGTATCAATATAATCTATATAATATTCATATATAGAAATATAGAGAATTAGATTAACTGCTATATATAGATAGTTTTGAGCTGAAAGACTTTGTAAGACTTTTTCAATGAATAAATTCTCATTGATTGGTTAGAAAACACCCTGTCATACATTTGACTATATTTATTTATTTGCCTTTCTATGATAAATTCAATGTAAATAGGAAGCACCCTGTGTTGTGCTCAATCTGCACAATATGTATTTCAATATCGATAAAGCGCCCTGTGTTCTGTTCAGCATATTTTTTCGTCATCTACAAAGCGCTCTGTACGTAATACGAAATAAAAAGCTATTTACTAAGTTAAATCACCCTGTGTTCTATGTAATATGATGCTCTTAAACTTTACCTTTCAACCTATGTTACCTTCAATGTTTGTGTCTCTATTTCATTTATATAGAGTGGCCTGTGCCTGATTCTATAAGCGATGAAAAGCTATTAACCATGATGAATCGCCCTGTGACACGATTCATATGCTTCTTAATGCTTTAGCTATAAAACCACAATATTTATACAATATTTAACTGTTAATCCTGAGCTACTGAAAGAGTATTCTATGAGTACTAAGAAGTTACTTCCATATGAAATAGCCACATTTCTTACATATGGAGCACCTTGTTCTCGGTTTTAATTAAGGACAAAGAGTTTCCAACTAATTTTTTTTCGCAATATTTACAATAGGAGATGATATTATGATATATTGGATATTTAATTGAAACTGCTTAAATTTAAGGCACTCTGTCTTCAATTGGCTGTGATAGGCTATTAAACGCCCTGTGGCATATTCAGTATGCTTTTGTAAGACTTTAGCTATAAAATACACTGAAATTCTTCACTTGAATAAAATAGTCTATGTATTTGGGTGCTTCTGAAACACCCTGTAATTGATTTAGTTTCTGAATTGAGGTTAAGTTGAATAAAAATATTATATAATTAAATATAATTATTAAAAAATAAGTTTCCTTTATAACAGCTGAATCAAAACTAATCTAAAGAGCTTTAATGATATATTAGTACTAAGTTCGATTCGAATGCCTCCATAACTTCATTCTTTTTTTTTCCAACTATTGCAACGTTTTAGTTCATTAGAAGTCTATTAAGCATTTGACTACTTTGTTGGCACTCTATTGTGTTTTATCATAGTACAACCTACCATTATGTTTCGATTGTTTTGGTGTCAGTCCACTTCCAGTCACGCCTTGATGCATGTTACGATAACCAAAACAGCAGACAGACATTGCGTGGCATCTAGTTGAAAACATATTTATTTTTCTTTATATTTTTATATGAAGAGTCTTTTGTTAAAAAAAAAGCTACTAAAGCTCAAGAACAGGCGCTCAAACATAATAAAATTAATAATAATAGCTAGATCATTAAAAAACACCCTATTTACCTCTTTTAATATGAATATATAAAGTTATGAATATTTCACACTTAAACCACTTGTTCTGCCACAATAAAATCGCCTGTTTAATGTAAAGTTTCTTTACTACTAAACACCCTGTGTTTATTTATTTTGATATGAATACATTCTTAAAACTTTGATCTGCCTGATTCGATCAAATGAAAGCAAAGTTATAAATAATTATAAATTTATATTATATTATTTTATAAATTTATAAATTTATTTATAGTAATAAAAAAAAACTGCGAAAAAACTTTGTATATATATTTATATACTTTGTAAAACAATAAAAAAAAGTACAGGTTCTCATTATTTTTATTCATTTATAGTATCATAAAAATTAACAAACTTCCTATGAGCATTTGGTTTCATGCGCTTCAATGCTCTTGTGATATTTTAAAATAATTTTGTTATCTGTTTATCAACATTTATTTCAGCTCATTAAATTTGCTAATATTCCATTTATGGCAAAGATTAATGATAATTTATGTAACCATGAAACACTCAGTTATTATAAAATTTTTTTGGTTAAAGTAGCATTTCAATACAAATTTTGCTTAATTATTTTTTATTTTTAAATAAATAAATTGTTTTAAAAACAATATTGGACTATAAACCTTTGGTTTTTCCATCAGATTTGTAATTTTTCTCTGGAAGAAATACTTGATTTCTGCAATCAGTGCCAGCTCAATTAATATTATATTATTCTGGCTGCTACAGCTCAATTTGTTATAAGCGATAAACATAATACCTATTATTGACACACCTGCTAATATTTGTACTACCTATTAGCTAGATTTTGGACTCAAGTATTTGACGGAATTCAAGAGAAAAGAGAGTGCGAGGGCTTATCTAATCAAATCTCAAATGCTGATAAAGTTGCAAAAAGGAAAACTGGGAAAACTGTGAAAACTGGGAAAACTGCGAAAGGTATAGAAAACAGATGTAGACAATACATATATGTAACTAATTGAGCAAATCAATGCTAGGGTCAGGTGTAAAGGTCAATAGCAAATGTATATTATATAATCAGTTAAATAAACTAAAAATATAAATATATCGTATATATAGAATAGATATATCGTATATAAATAGAATAGTTATATGATCATTTGAGGGGGGTCGTTCAGGTCGACATTTACAGTTTTTATGAGTTTTGACGAAAGCGATTTGAATATTTACATAACAATTCAAGTTACATATGTATGTGTTTACCAGTATATAGAAATTTATATATTACAAATATTGCAAGACGATAAGATTTCTGGGTTGCAATAACAATGCGCCATATAGATATGACCTTATATATACTATATATATGTGTGAATTTGTAAGCACTGTAATAAATGTTTCTGTTTTTTATCAACAGACTTTAAGCATGCTCCACTATATTTATATATATCTATTGTTAACCCAATTTATTGCTTGGTAATTAGGGAAATCATGTTGATTCATTTAACAACAGTGTGAGCCCTGTCAAAACTCCTGATGACAGAAAGGTATACTATAAAAGTTCAATTATACAGATAGGGCTATACCACTCATAAAGTTGACTCATTAGGTTAGTGTCTTTAGTGACCTGATAGCCAATATGGCACGAGCCAAAGTGACCAATTCCCATAACTGCATAATGGCTAATGACTCACAGCTCAATTTATTACGACATCGAGTTTGAACTGCAAACAAGAAAAATCGAATACATTTATCTACTTGCTTATCTAATAGAATGTCTAGAAAACTACAATTAAATATAAATCACAAAGCAGTGAAAATGCTTAACATAAATGGACAACAAAAACGAAAACTGATAAATTGTTAAATAAGTACAACTGATTACTGATAAACAAATATAATACAGATATGTATGATATCTAACTTGGTTAAGTGCAAGCAAACTAGCATGTGGAACGGAACGTGTGGAGTCTCGTAAAACACAGGTTTACACAGTATATAGTATATATATCGAATTTTATGTAAATACAGCGAGTGACCTATTTGGAATCGCCTGACTAGAAAAATACACATACTTTTGTTGATTTTTTTTTTTTATTATCCTTTTTTTTTTAATTTTTTTTTTTTTCTAGTCCTAGTATTTGCTAGTCGAAGTTTTTTTTATAATTTTTAAACTAACCTATAATTTATATATTATAATTTTTAGATAACCTGAATCGTTTGCAGAGCTAGTTGTTAGTCCTATTAATCTACGCTTCTTTTCAACTTCATATATATGTTATATCACATATATTATTATATACATACTCACGCATACATAAGCAGGTCTCCACTTCTCTACTTACGTCGCAGTCAACTCAGCAACTGAGCTTGTGCTTTACTATGGGAAATTAATTGTTGATTAACATTTGTTCTAATTGGACTTCCTTAATCAAGGTTTCAGAGCGTGATAGTGACATCTTTTTGTGTCTATTTGCTGAAGTCTATAGTCTATAGTCTATAGTCAATAAGTCTATAATATTTCAAATGCGTGTTTTACAATGTACAAAAAGGTTCAAAAAAATCGAAATACTTATATTCATCTCAGAAACCTAAAAAAAAATTAAAGATACTCAAAACATTATCGATAAGAAGCATCAATCAATAAGGGTTATCGATCATTAGATTAAGTATCGCTTAAGTATGGAATAAACATGGAATGGGTTATTAAATAAAAAGTGTATAAGCTTATATGTATAAGATTTCAGCTTTCGCTTTTGTGGCTCATGAGATCGCTGCGTACATACGGACATGACAAGATCTATATATATATATAAAGCTTTATGGTCTCTGGCCACGCCTCCCGCTGCCTGTTACGTACATTTTCGCAAAGTTAATGGCCTGTATTATATATAAATATATAATTCTCTAGCATAAATTCTTTTCTACTTTTGAATGGATATTCCACAATCATAATAGCTAGCTGGCTAGGCAGCAAATCTTGAATAATATATACATAAAGGTCGCTGGCGCGTTTTAATTGATATCACTTAAGCTCCATTAAATATTATGCATGTTTATTTTTTCTCTTTTCATTCATTTGATTTTTCTTTGTTATTGTTGTCGTATCGTCTTGAGTGAGTTTTCCTGTTATAGTCTTCCTAATAGGGCATTTGACAGCTTCAGTTTCGCACTTAAAACACCAACAAAATCAAAATATATACGCTGGCCTCTGGCATTAGTCACACTTTGTGTTGTTGGTTTTTTTAACAATACTTAAAATCGCGTGAGTTGCGTTTTAAAATTTAATAACCGAATCTAAGTTGTTCTACGGATATTTGTGCATGTCCAAAGATCAAAGAAAGTGAATTAACTTTAAAGTGGAGCTAACAAAATTTTAGTTTAATTTTATAGATAGATCTTGAAATCAAGTGCATTGGTTTAATTTTATAGCAGATCAGAGAACTAGCTTTGATATTTTGACATGAGAAATTTTTCATATGGACTATTTTTAAAGTAATATAATATATTTATGAATACCATTTGATATGCTGAAAAACTAAATTTTATATTTAATTAAGTTTAATACGCCCTGCTATAAACTTAAAATACAATTGATTTCATTTGCTTTTAGGCTTCTTTTAAAAGCTTAGATTCATGAAATTCTCAAATTGTTACAGCTTCCCACGAGTAGTAAGGCGGAGGTATTAGCCGTCGATAGCGAAGAGCCTAGAGATTTTTTAAGTAATATTTTTCGAGCTATACAGACAATCTTATCACATTTTGTGTGTTAATCTTGTCACAAATCAACAAACACAGCCCTGGAAAATTTACAAAACAGCGATAAATTATTATTTAAATTTATATATTACATTTTTTTATATTTATAGGCAAAAAACGTTTTTTTACTTGTTTCAAGTATAGTTAAATCTAAATATCTATAGAAGATTCGTAAATATAATAGAGACAAAAATGTGTGTTAAAAGGGATTTGGACTAGAAGACATCCCGAGCCCTGCGCAGGTCAGCTATTACAATCATTAAACTCTTCTATAATCTGTGTATTCATTATAGAAAAATATTCAAGCTAAAAACGATAATTTTTGATAAATATCGATAATAAATAAATAAGATGAGCTATCGAAAAAAAAATATATATAAGGTCGTACTGTGTAAGGTGTTCAGGAATATTCTTGTAGAATTTTAGCTAGAGATTTTGTGTTGGACGAGATGACTGTATTCATTCCAAAGGTTAGATTTATCTGTAGATCGACTCAGCTGACTCATGATCAAGAATATATAATAATTATGAATATATATAATTATATATAATATGATGATCAAGAATATATATAATTATATATAAATTTCCATCCTTAGTACTCCAATAATATAAGTAAATATCATTCAAATCAATAACTTAAGTTCTTATATTCCAAGTTCATATACATTAAATTAAGTATACGCACCGTCATCTTTTATGAGTTCATATAAATCATTCTCGTGTTTTTTTTTTGTTTTTTTTTTAACATATTAAAAACATGCAACAATGTTAATCTTGAGCACTCAAACATAGATTATATATCAGTATATAAAAGGTGTATAAAGCTATATATAGCTATGTGTAACCTTTTCAATGTTCTTAATACTAATTAAAAAGACATACCTATGTCGTTACCAAGCCTTATGTATAGCGATAAGCGGGCTCAGGGCTTATATTGAATGAGTTTCAGTAATCTTCATTGTTGGGATCAGCAGTAGATTAGCTCTTTATATATTATACATATTATATATATGTATATATGCCTACCTATATAGTATTTGAGTGAGTGCAAGTTTAGACTAGAAAATAATGATATCAGATGACAGGCACGAGGGGCAAGACTCGTGCTGTAATCGTCTACCGACCGATACTTTTCATATAGCCATTGCAAATGCAATGTCAATCCCAAGGCCATGTCATAACTCTTGCTAGCCTTTCTTTCTAAAAAGTTTATGAGTGCAATCAGCAAGTGTGTTGGCAAAGACCCTTCCGCCACAACATCTGGATGGAATAAAAAGTCAACCATCTGTTGTGGCGCTGCTCGTAAAGTCGCGTACCGCGATAAGATTTGATTCGAGTCCCAAACCAAAACCACTTCTGATAAGACTCTACGAGTGCGAGTCTCTGTCCGATTAGAAATGGCTCATAGAGCCAAGTTAATCGATAGATTATCTTCGATACTACTAAGTAACGTCTACAATTTGCTATAAAAAAAAAAAAACAAAAGAAAAAACTTTAGGCCTTACACAAAACGAAACCTCCAAATGTCACTAACTACAAATTGTAATAAAAAACAAAATAGTTTCTAGATTTTATGACATTATCATTGCAAAAGGCGATTAGCGCTCATGGAACGCTGCTAATGGGTTCCCCTTATCAGCTGCCAATTGTGACTGGGCACAGTAGCTATATTATACTCCAATATCTCTCTCTTTCACACACACACTCGTACCCCTAATTATGTGTAAAAACAATGAATATTCGTCGAACAGCTATTAATTGAGTTACGTCTGAGTAACTGGCATATCTGGAATATTTAATGTACTTTGTACACTCGATGCCTATTGAGAATGTACTCGGATCTATAATAGACACGATCAAATGTCGCGAGTAAGCTGAAAAGGGCAGCCATAACAGCCTATATATATATTTATTAATTGGGGAAATAAGCCTTTAAGATAAATGGCATAGAAATGCGTATGTATTAGAGAAACAAAGAAAAGAAAACTTGATGCCCAAGATAAAGATATAGGATCTTGGGAATCAATTTCCCTGATATGTGGTACATTTGTATAAGCACTTTTCTTATAGTTTATATTTGGATCGTTAGTTAAATAAAGTGTGAAATGAGTGAAAATTTAATTAAAATCAATAAATATCGATTTCCAAGTTCTATTTATCGGCATAAATGAAGCAGCGAAAAAGTCATAACCTCCTGCTTAGGCAAATAGGTTTCAGATAAGCTTTAAAAAAATTAAAAATAAATAATATGATATATGATATTAAATATTAAAATTAAATATTAAAAATAAAATATTAAAATTAAAAAGAAATAATATGATATATGATATTAAATTTTGTATATTATAAAATGTAATATGCTATAATTTCTATATGTTATTATTTATATATTATTATACATTGCCATTATAAAATTGATATATTGACTTGACATTTTCAGCCCTACAAAATAATAGTAAATATTTTCATTTAATGTAAAAAGGCAAGATGCTAGAGCAGATAATCCGGAGGGCAGTAAGAGCATTTATAACACATATTTATCTCAAAAAAAAAAAAAAATAAAATAAAATAAATAAATAAAAATAGATATATACCCAAATATATTTTATTAAGCTCTCTATCAACCGAAGATAAAAGATATTGAGGGATACCTCCCTCAAACTCTCATAAAAAAACTTTCATCATATACTTTTATTTATATTATTATATTATTTATTTATAGCATATTAACATCTATGTTCTTTATCTATATTAATATTCAATAATTACCTTTCCATTACTATCAATATATAAATTTAAATAAGTATATGTAAAATATATGTATATAAAACAAAATATATATATATAAATATTTATTTTTTACTGTGTTCATATTTTTTTTTTTTTTTTTTTTGAATCTTCAACCTAAAATCTAATACTTCTCAGTCCCACCTCTATTAATGATCATAAAAGATCCATACATACGCAATTAATTTACATAGCTTTTAGATATATCTTATAGACATAATTAATTTTAACTGCATATTTCAATATATTCATTAATTTTCCACCTTTACCATTGCAGAAAACAAAGACATACTAAAGGGCTTATCGGGTTACTTTCGTTCCGGCGAACTTAATGCCATTGCTGGACCTTCGGGCGCGGGGAAGAGCACGCTGTTAAACATACTCTCAGGATATACGTAATGTAACTCCGCACCTTAAACCTGTTTCTATTATTAACCTATCTATTTTCGTTCACAATCCCTGTAGTTATACTGGCTACACGGGTGATTTTCGCATCAATGGCAAACCACGAGATTTGAAGGCTTTCAAGCCAAATGTCGCTTTCATCACACAGGACACGTCGCTGCAGTCGTTCCTGAGCGTTAAGGAGGCCATGCATTTTGCAGCTAATCTAAAGATTGGCACCCACATGTCGCCGGCATCGAAAAAGGAGCGCGTGCTCAGCATCCTCGTGGCCATTGGCATGTACGAGAGCCGAAATACGCGGACGGGCTGCCTGAGCGGAGGACAACGCAAACGTCTGGCCATTGCCCTGGAGCTGGTCAATAATCCGCCGGTGCTAGTGCTGGATGAGCCCACCTCGTAAGTAGACAAATAAGTATGTCAATTAATACAAATTTGATACAAGCTCTCTTATCTCTCACTCTTAGTGGTCTGGACAGCTCGACGTGCAATCAGCTGATAACGCTGCTCAAGAAGCTGGCCGTGGAAGGTCGCAATGTCATCTTCACTATTCATCAGCCCAGCGCCTTGACCTTCTCCATGTTCGATCATCTCTATGCCATTGCCGAGGGTCAGTGCATTTATGCTGGCGGCGCACAAAATCTGGTGCCATTTTTAAGCGCTGCCAATCTGCGCTGTCCGGAGTCATATAATCCGGTGGATTATTGTGAGTTTGAGAAGGGAATTGCTTGAGATAAATAATAAGCTGAAAATGGAAGCTCTGTTTGGGTTGATTTGAATCTTAAAACCAATAACTGTTGTTGACATAGCGTCTTAGTTATATACCAAAGTAAACTTCCTCGCCTAAACTTACGCTATTAAAATTTGTTGTCAAATATGTCGTATACTGATAATTGTTTGCCTTCTAGTTAAGACTTAGCTCATTGCTGTAATTGATGTATTTTAAATATGGGTTGGGTCTATATGTATAACCCTAGAACTAAATCTATGCCCAGAACTTAACTTTTTAAGCAACTTATTCCACATTTGTTAACCTGAAGAACATTCTTAAAATTTCAAAAAGTATTTTTTTTATTATATAAATTTTTTTAAATTTTATTTTATAAAATTTTTTATTTTAAATTTAAATATTTTGTTTAAAGTATCCTTATATTTCTTATAATTGAAGTATGATATGTAGGTATTTGCAGTTGCGAAAAAGTATGAAATAGGAAATAATTTTAATCAAAAAAAGGAAATAAAAAAATGTTAATTAGTAATTATGTTTAAGGCCACATTTATATATCAGTTTCTCAAGTCTAGCTTAGAAATCAGCTTACGAAACTTAAAGTCAAGGAAATAATTATTAACAAACAGAAAAGACTTAAAGTCAACGAAATAATGGTTAACAAATATAACAAATTTTATTTTTGCGTTATTTAAACAGTCAATTTAAGTTACTCTATAAATTTGTAAATACTTAACATCATGTTCAACTCCAGCTTAATATTATCTTCTCTACACTCTCTGCATTTCCCATAGTAATGGAAATAGCTACGCATGACTATGATGAGGATGGCGAGCAGCAGGTGAACAGGCTGATAGCACTCATGGATAATGGACGCAACGAGGATTTCAGGCAAAGCAAAACATCGCGGGTGGCACAGCTGGCAACGATGCGTAAAGTTGGTGAGCTATCAAAAGTGACAAACAATATCTTAAGGAAAATCATTTTCTAAACATAAAATCCTTAATTGCAGAGCAAATGATGTCCTCTGGCTTGCTCACGCCTGTCACAGCGCCCGTTATGAATACTGGGCCCAATTATAATCGGCAGTCGTTCAGCTTTAAGCCAATGACGACCATCAATGAGCTGTCGTCGCGCGTCTGGGACAGTCAAGCGATGAACGAGGACTTGGCAGGCAGCAAAAGCGATGCCAATTGCTGTAAGCCAAAGAAAAAGAAACCAAAGCCGACCATGTCGATGCCCACATTGGAGCTGGATCCGGCGCATCTGTGCAAGCGCGAGAATATCTATGCCACGCCCTTCTATCGACAGCTGAACATACTGCTGTTGCGCACCTTTTTGCTCCTCTGGCGGGACAGCTCGTTGACCACGATGCGTTTTGCCATACACCTGATCATCGGACTGCTAATCGGCTTTCTGTACTATGGCATTGGCAACGATGCCAACAATTCTATGAACAATTTTCGTTATGTCTTCTACACCATCATGTTCATCATGTACTGCGCTTTCTCTGGCATTCTGGTCAAGTGTAAGTTGTCAATTTATATGGCTTTAATAGGCAAGAGTAAAAGAGAAATAGAAGTCGTTAGGCAACTAATAGAATTAAGTTAAATTATGTGCAAAGTTTTGTGCTTTTGGTTTGGCTCAATTTAGTGCGCATTCATTTTTACATTCATAAAACTAATTTGCATTCGAAATTTATGTTAATTTTTAATTTATTATTATTATTATTATTATTTTTTTTTGCATTTGTGATTTATTTTTTTATTTAAAATTCGCCGTTGTCTTTCCTAGATAAATTAGTGTTATTTAGCTATAGAATACGAATAGATGACGAACAAAACAGATTAATGTTTGCATATCATTTATAGCATTTTCCATTCGTCTGCTCAGCTTTAAAGATCTGCTAGATAGATGAAGATAAGATATAAATATGCCAAGCTGGACTGGGTTACTATATGGATATAGATTTTTATTTCTTTATATAGAGGTGCCATATATAGTATAGTGTATATTCTTTTATATTTTACAAATTAATTAGAAAAGCATTTAAGATCTGATTAAATAATTTCTTCCAAGATATATTGAATAGCGAACAAACTTTCTATACAAAAACTTAACTAATTAATTAATGATTGAGGAAAAGAAACAAGTATTGAATTTCTGTGCTCCTCTAACAGATTGGTAAGATAGTACATAATTTGGACCACTCTATATGCTATACTAAATATGGCTCCTCTAGAAATAATCGATAAATTAAAAACAGCTATATGTTTGCAAGTCTACATATATATATTATATATATTTATCTGGCAAACCAGATAACCATTACTTTTCAAAAATTATTGCCAAAACTGATTCTAATATATTTCTTTACTTGCAGTTCCTCTGGAATTTCCGATTGTTTCGCGTGAGCACTTCAATCGTTGGTATTCGCTGCGTGCCTACTATGTGGCCATCACGCTGGCCGATCTGCCCATACAGATTATCTGCAGCTCCCTGTTTATAGTGCCCACGTATCTGATGACCCGCCAGCCGCTGGAGCCCTGGCGCTTTGGCATGTTCTTCTTGATTGTGTTTATGACGGCGCTGGTGGCGCAGAGCATTGGACTGACTGTGGGTGCAGCATTGAATTTAAATCTGGGCGCAATACTGGGACCATTCTTCATCTGTCCATTTCTGGCATTCAGCGGCTTCTTTCTGCAGGAGAAGGATGCGCCGATCTATTTGCGCTGGTTCTTTGATGTCTCCTTTCTAAAGTATAGTCTAGATGGTGCTATGCTGGCCTTGTTTGGCTACGATAGGCAGCGATTGGATTGCAACGAGATGTACTGTCATCTGTCGCGACCCAAGTACATACTCAAGAATTTGGACATGGAGCATGCCAACTATCAGCTGGCCATATTCTTTATGCTCGGCCTGCTGATCATGCTGCGCATCATAGCGTTCTATATTATGTCCTTCAGACTCAGATTGTTCAGATGATACGCCAATGTGCTGTACTCACATTCCGTTCACAGTTGATAGAGTTTGTTTTACATATGTTTTATATATATATATATATATATATATATATATATATTTGATCAGATGTGCACACTGTTTAGAGTTGAGCAACTGCGAGTATATTTATGATTTCTTTTAGCATTTAATTGAGTTAACCATGTGCCAAAGAATTGAACAGCGTTTAGCATAAGGAGAAATCGTGATATACATACATACTTATCTTATCTAATTGCAGCAAATAATTTTTATCCAATGCATAACACCAATTCACAATTCCATAACGACTATATATTTGTTCAATTATATATACAAAAACTCTTAGCATAGCTCTTGTATTTTTTTACAATCGTATTAATGACCCCCATCATCAACTATTGCTTAGTTTTAAGCGCATGTAAATACATATTTTTATTAAGCTCAGTGTTTTTTCGGTAATAAATATTAATTATTTTGTACTCGTCATTTTTGGAATTTTTCGGTCAACATCGGAACCACTGTGCGGAGGGAAAACTTGTTATAATGCAATAAAAAGTTCTTAGAACCCATTAGATGACGAACTGTTATTAAAAGTATGCAATTTTTTTAAACCTACAAACCTACTAGTAACAGATGATTTTTTGAACAAGTGTATAAATTTTAATATCCAGAAAAGCTCTTAGCTAGTATTCTTAAAACTTGATGATCTAAATTTAAGCTTAGCCCACCGTAGAGTAAAAGTTGTTATACAAATTTCGTAAATAATAATTAGATACGTGCAATATTAAAGCAAACAAAAAATTATGGACAATAATGCAATAAAATTCGATTAAAAATTACATTGTTTTAATTTTTTAAGAGTTTTACAAACGTTTATATTAAGCTAAATAAATCAAATACAATTTTTTTAAATATATATATTTTTAAACAGTAAAAATATTTTCTATTTTAATAAAATTAACTTTGTTGAATTTATTATGAAGTAATAAATTTAATATTTCATAAAAAAATGGCTTTTAAATATATATTCAATGAAATTATTTTTTTGGGGGCAATTCGTATGACAAAAATATATATATATATATATATATATATATATATAGATTGTATATTTTCAAACATTTTAAAGAAAAAATAAATGGAAAACATAAAAAAAATTAAGAAACATTTTTTTAAATTTAATAAACAATTATAGTTAAAATTTTAAAAATATTTATTCAATGAATAAAAATTTTGTTGTATATAGTCTCTACATAAAAAAAATTGTATATGTAAATTAATAATCATGAAAAGCTTTCAGCATTTAAAATTTTTTTTTAAATATTAAGACAAATGATGAAAACAGTTTTGCTCCACTGTTCTCATTCAGGCGCTGCCAGCCAGCATACTGGTTTAGAGCCAACTCAAACATGTTGTGCCTTGCCTCAAGTACTGTGATTACTATAAACAGAAGCCGGCAATAAATATAAAATAAAACCCAATTGAATTCAGTTGTGTTTTGTGTTTCAGTGGAAAGCGATCGCCGCTTGTGTCCGGAGATCAGTTACCCATATCGAGTGAGGAAAGACGTGTGATGAAAATTTAATTGAAGAGAGGCAGCCAATTGTTAAAATAACAATCTATATATATGCTATACACGGATAAATTTATACTTATATAGATATATATATATATATATCTAGAGGAATTACAAAGTTGTATGCGTCAACATTTATTTACCTCGTTATAGTTAACTATTTCAACACCTAAAACTAGTTTTCTCTACAATTGAAACGCCTTAAAATGTGATTGCAAGTGTTTTTCCAGTTGATAAATACATACATATATAATATGTATATAATGAACAAACTGTATGCAAATTGATGTATATAGTAGCTGGAAACTGATAAGCCTTGTCAAGGAAAATCATTTCAGCTGCATATTTGCTGTACATTAGCTATAACTGTAATATTATATATTTACTAGGAAATAATTTTACGCAGTTGCATTATTTTAATTGATGCTCTTGCGGAATTTACTTTGTTTTCTTTTCTCAGTTGAAATTCATTGAGGCTTAATTATTATACTCTTATTTCAAAGATAGCAAGCGAGACTGTAAACAAAACATTTATTATTTTGTTGCATATTTTCTGGCGCAGTTAAATATGTTTTATTTATAAACCTCGGCTTATAAGAGTATAATAGAGATATGTCATACATTTGAAGACCCTGAACCTAGCTATAGTTATACTATATATGCCTTCATTTCTAAGACTACTAAATTCAATAAAGAGCTTCTCCTTTAATCTGACAACATTCACAGTCACAGAGTATCTGATAGTCTATCATTTCTTACAGCTCTCCCATTATATAGTTAAATTGTTAACAGTAACAAAGTATCTTATAGTCTGTAATTTCTAACAGCTCTCCCATTAGATACTAAAACTGTTAACAGCTACAGAGTATCTAACAGTCTACCATTTCAAATAGCTCAGCCATTATCACTAAACTTGTTCACAGCTATAGAGTATTTAATAGCTTATTATTTCTAATAGCTGCGCAAAGTGCAACACATAACAATTTGTAGTTGTTATCACTTGGCTTATCGCACTGCATGTGGGATCCAAATAAAGCAAACTAATGACGAGCTGACCACAGTCAAGTCATGAACACTTACGAGAGAACATGTTTTATAAAAAAAGCTGTGAAATAATTGACCTAAAAAAGTCTATTATAAATGAAAATAGCAAAAGTGCAATAGAAAAGTATTCCCTTAAAAATTTTTATTATCTACAAATATTTACATATAGAATTTTGTCACTTGAAGAGGTATCTGAAATTCTATGTTAATATATCACAGATATTTAAATCTAACACTTGTGATAAGTTGAGCTAACCAGCTTTAGATATATATTATGACATACATCATACTTCTCCGGCAAACGATCAATCATTCAATCAGTATTAAAGCTATTCTCTCTTATAAGCAGCCCATTTATCAATACTTATCTAGAGTCCTATCAATCATTATTATTATTAGTATTTTATTTAAATTTGTTTTTAAATTTATTTCCCAGCTAAAAATTTGAACAAAGCCAATTTATAACAACAACAACAAAAACAATATACCCGATCGGTCAGATAAGATTGCAATAATTTTCGTTGTTCCCTTAGCTGAATTCGGATTAAACAGTTGACTCGATTACAATGCTGATAATAAATGCAGGCACTTGAACTCTACAATCAATGGAGAGTGCAAACCGATAACCGCACTTACCACTAGACCACAGTCGAGCGTTGTCTTTCTACCAAACCAGACGCTCTCCTATCAAAATTGGTTAACAAAAATATGGTCGATAATGCGGGAGCCACAGTGCCAAATGGCTTGGCTAAAGTGCAGCCACTGGAGCTGCTCTTCAGGCAGGTGTGCTACAAGCTAAAAGGCTCCAAAAATCTAATTCTAAATGAAACCTGTGGAGCGTTTCGAGCGGGTCGTCTGACGGCTATACTAGGTCCATCCGGTGCTGGGAAGTCAACGCTGCTCAATGTCTTGGCTGGATTCAAGTGAGTGAATTTGTAGTTGAAAACTTAAGTTAACTAAGTAATATTTTTTTTTACAGGGTCAGCGGCGTTTCGGGTCAGTTTTTGCTCAATGGACAGCCTAGGGATTTGATGGCCTTTCGCAAAATGTCCTCGTATATAGCTCAGAACTTTGAAATGCTCTCGCTGCTCACGGTACAGGAAACATTGCGAGTTTCCGCAGATCTTAAGCTGCCCACGGGCACAACTACGCTGCAGAAGCAAATAATTGTGAGTAAATGGAAGTTAATGTTTGCGAAGGGGCTACGACTATAGCATACCGTGTACCTAGTAATGAAGTGCAGTCACATTTCATCGATGGCCCTCTTGATACAAACATTAGGAACCCTAATCAACAAAACTTACGTAACTACAAAACATAGGCAACGCATTTAAGGAATCGAGACTAGATATTTATCGATTAGTTGTAGGTGATATCATTGTTTTTGGTAGGTACTTATATACAAAAATAAGTTTAAGTCTTATAGATTATCTATAAATATCCTACTAAAGAGCTGAAGGTTAGACATAGATAATTATCGATAACAAATAAAATTAATATACACAATATATGACAACCTAGATAGGAAAATTACAGTATGCCTATCTTACAATCATTCGAATTATGTTTAAAAGATATCCGACTAGCATCGATATTTATAGAGCTGCCAAAAATGTCAGAGATAATACGGCTAGGTGTATTGATATTATTATATAAAGTTAAATAATATCTTAAATTTTCTTCAAGTAAGCATACTAATGAATTTCTATTTGGGATTATAATCGATATTTATCGATTGTGTAAAAAATCTGTGTATCTAATGAAAAACTTATACACTTGATAACTAAATATATATATTAGTATAGTATCCAAGATAACTCAATTCAACAAGAGTCCATCTCATCATATATGTATATATGTAGGTATATGTATACATATATGGACAAATATCTATTATTGTTTTCTTAATACACCGTACCAATTAAATTTAAACTAATTTTAACATTTTTTAATCTACCTACAATCCTTTTCCCCAGCTGGATGACATTATAGAGGTGCTCAACTTGCACTCGTGTCGACACACGCTAGTCCGGGACATTTCTGGTGGGGAACACAAGCGCCTGTCCATTGGCATTGAGCTGATCACCAATCCGCCGATAATGTTCTTTGATGAGCCCACCAGTGGACTGGATAGCGTGGCCACCTACCAGGTGATGGGCTATTTGCAGAGATTGGCGCACAACGGACGAATTGTGGTTTGTGTGGTGCATCAGCCCAGCTCACGGCTGATGCAACTCTTCGATGATATCATGGTACTGGCCCATGGCGAAGTACTTTTTGCGGGCGCACAACATGAGATGCTGGAGAGCTTTCAGGCGGCAGGCTTTAGCTGTCCACAGTATTACAATCCAGGAGATTTTGGTGGGTAATGAAAGGAGTTCTTGCTAAAGATTCTCTAATACACATTTCTTACTCTTCCCCATTTAGTGCTCGAGGTGGGCAGCGAGTCCTCCACTCAGCGCTGTGAGACTTTAATCGCCCAAAACAAATCCAAGTATGATAGCCTACAGAGCTTTGATAGCGTTCCCGCGGATGAACAGAGTAAGTTTGTTTTGCATGAGCTTTAACTGGATGACGTTTTGCTGATCATCTCTACCCGCTTGCCTGTTGCTTCTGTATCATGGTCCTACTTGCATGTCACTCTCCTTCATTTTTTGCACTGCTCTATCTGTTCCTTTCTCTTGTCTCCCCCAATTTCATTGCAGCAGCTTTTATTGAGCTATCGGAGAACGCGTCCGGGCATCAGGTGCTACGTCCCAAGGAGCAGGTGGGCTTCTGGTATCAGCTGCGCATTCTAATGCATCGACATTTGCGTGCCATGTCCAGGGATGCAGTGAGTGGCATAAGATCTATCATTATACCTTCATAATTATTTTACTCCCAATCCTCTTCAGATTGCCGTCCAGATGCGTGTCATCATGCACGTTGTGGTTGGCCTGCTCTTGGGCGTCGTCTACTGGCAGATCGGCAACGATGCCAACAAGGTCATCAGCAATGTCTCCTGCATGTTCTTCATCATACTCTTTGTATTCTCCGGCAATGCCATGCCCTCCATACTGCTCTGCGTGCAAGATGCGCCCGTTTTCATTAGGGAATACTATAATGGCTGGTACTCTGTCCAGGCCTACTATATATCCAAGGTGTTGGCCGATTTGCCGCTGCAATTGCTGTGTCCAACTTTATTCATAGGCATTAGTTACTTCATGACTGGACAGCCGCCGGAGCTGGCCAGATTTGCCATGTGCTGGAGCATGTGCGTGATGACCGCCTTCATTGGTCACTTCATAGGCGTCATTGGTGGCACCTTGCTCTCCATGCAGCTGGCCATATTCATCGTGCCCACCGTTTCCATACCGTTCCTACTCTTCTCCGGCTTCTTCATACGCATGCGTGAATTGTCCTGGTTCTTGCGTCCCATTTGTGATTTCTCCTTTTTCCGCTACGTCTTCGAGGGACTCATGCGTGCCATCTACGGCTATGAGCGCGGCGATTTGCCCTGTTATGAGGATTTCTGCTATTACAAATCATCCGAACACTTTCTCAAAGACTTCGACATGTCCGGCGACATGGTCCATGCGGATATCCTGATATTGGGACTATTTCTGCTCGTCCTGTTGATCACCTTCAATGTGGCACTGCACGTGTGCATCCGACGAGCCCTGTGAGATGGGAACAGGATTAGATTTTGTAATTGAATTAATTTAGGTCTAAGATGAGCTAATGGACTAGCATAACAATATGTAGTTGATATGGTATAGACATAAGTATACTTCAACTGCGACTCCGAATAGCTATAATATATATATAAATATAATAGATTCAATATATTATACATTTGCATACAAAAACTGTATAAATTTGAACACGTTTTTAATAGGTTCAGGCCTCAAGCCTTTGCATCAATTTAAAAAAAACATCAATTTCTAAACTCATTCATCATAGAATTTCTCTAACGGAATTCACAACATATTCTATTTAATCGATAGACACGCTAGAAATTTCCATGGAGCTGCTATCGTGCGCCGCCAGCTGTTCAGCTGTTGCTGTCGCCGGCGTGGAATCCTCCAGTGTCCCCGATTCGGTTGCTGTTGCTGTTGAGCTGCCACCGGGCGTCTCCTCGCTTATTGTGGGTATTGTTGTTGTTGTTGTCGCCGTTGGTGTTGTTGCTGTGCTATTCGCCGTGGGTCGCTGATTGGGCTGCGCTCGACGCACACGCTCCGGCACTGCACGCAACCGTCTCGCGCCGGCTGAGGTAGATGCACCTGTGGCTGCTGAGCTGCCACTGGAACTTGCTGCTGTTGTGGTTGCTGTGGCCGTTGACGTTGCCTTGCCCGCATCGGCTATGGAGGTAAATGGCACGCGGGCACGTACATCGAGCTGCTCCCATTCCATTTCATCCTCCGAGCTGGTCTCTGCTGTGGCCACAACCGATGTGGCCGATTTCTTCTTTTGGCATTCAGCGCTGCGCCGATAATCGATTGTCTTCAGCAGCGCCTTAGCTTCAGTCTTGCGCTGTAATATACAGGGTATTACAGAAGTGAAGTATAGGTCAGTTAGTTAACTTACATCATCCGAGTCCAGGCACTTGTAAGCGTAGTAGGCAGCACGCTCATAGTCACACTTCTTCTCATAGTAGTTGGCCAGCGTCATGAAGCCCTGATAGAGGCTCTGTTTGTCGGTGGCTGCACGTTCGTCTTCGCAGTACATAATATAACAATGAACGGCCGTCTCGTTGTCGCCCAGCTTCTCGTGCAGGCTGGCCAGCTTATACATGGCAATGCCCTCGATGTCGCCCACATCGCAGGCCTTCCAATAGCATTTAACTGAATTTTCACATTTGTCCAGCTTCTCGTATGTTTCACCCAGTGCAACGAGCATGCGTGAATCATACGGACGCAATTGATGGGCAATTTTAAAATAATACAAACTATAATAGTGCATCTTAATGATCTCGTAGGCCTGGCCCAAGCCATACCAGGCGCGATAATCACGCTTGTTGACCTCCACTGCCTTCCGATAACTTTGTATAGCTGCATTTGTATTCTTCAGCTCCATAAATTCATGACCCATAAGCGTCCAGGCGGCTAAGTACTTGGGATTCAGTTTCAAGGCGCGCTGGAAATATGAAATTGCCATTTGATGATCACAGCGTATGCTATAGTAATTGCCTATATTGGAGTAGAGAATAGTTTAGAATATCTATTGACTTAGTAATGCTGGCCACCACTTGCCTATGACACAACATGTCTCGGGTCGGTATTTGTTAATACTAACAGCCTTGTGCGCTAGTTGTGCCATTTCGGTTTTCATTTCCTTGACAAACAATAAATTTGAGTATGTATCCACATTGTCCAAGCGATAGGGATCGCTGTCGAGCAAGGCCTGGAACAGCTCGATAGCTTTGTCCACATCTGAATGATGAAGAGATAGAGATAAGACACTGCCAATAGTACGATTTCCACTACGAACCCCTCTTATTGTGATAGACGTGCGCCATTTGCGCGGTTATATAGATGCTCTTGTTAAAGCCGGCAGCCTGTAGATCCTCATAGATCTTCAGTCCATCATCGTTCAAATACAGCTCCAAGTACGTGTGTGCCATAAAGAAATGCCGCATCCAATGGCCGCCCAGCTGCATGCTCAGCAGCTTCTTCTTCTCCATAATAAGTGGGGATAGCTCCAGGTAGGCGCTCCACAGCATGGGCACCATTCGCACAGCGGTTAGAAGCATTTGCTCGGCTGCCCTATTGAGGTTTAATGCTTTGAGCACAACGCCATATAGATATATTCCATAGCCATCTAAGCGGCCGCGTCCATGCTCCGACCGTAACGTGGCCAAGAGATCTGCCAAGTCACGCATTTGATTTGGCTCATTGAGATTCGCTTGATCGGTGGTGGAGTCGAGGCGTCGCTTCTCGCGCGCCATATACATGCAGTAGAGGTGAAGGAAACGTGGCACGCTCGATTCGCAGTTCCTGACAGCGTGCGCTGCCCGATCATATTCACGTACATCGTAGTAACTCTTGGCTAGGAAATAATCGCTGTACTCGGCTGGCGTAATGCCCTCCAGCTGGCACTCGCTAAACGAATGATCATCATCCGGTGCCGCATTGTCGATGTTCACATCACTCAAGCCATGATGCATCTCGGCTAGCCATTTGGTGCTGTGCAGCAGGCCGCGTTTTGAGCACTCGATGATGCCGCGACGCAGCTCCTTCTTCACGTCCGGCATCAGCACTCTGAAAAACTCCTGCATGATGCTTTAAGTGTGTTCCAAGCTGTAGTTGCGAATATTATGAATAAAAGTAACAAAATTTGCTTTTGAACGCGCTTAACAAGTGCATTTGCCGGTCGTGTCGATTAATATAATTATCGATACGTTGTCCACTCGCAACTCGTGAGTATCGAAACAATCGCATCGATTGCAATATAGCTGCGGTGAAAATTAGCATGTTCTACGTAATTTATTTGGTTTCCCTTTGAATTCAAAATTAGAAAGTAAAAGTTACATATTTATTGGCACTATTAATAAGGTCTATTTTGTAGCTTAACATGCAATGATTTAAAACCAAAACACAGCTCCATGTGACCATAAGCACACGATTTAAAAAATACCAAAAATCTCGTATGACTGCAGAACTCTATAACACTGGCAAAACAGATGCGCAAAAAAAGAGTAACAATAACAAAAGTGCTCAGTGTCAAAGATAAGAGCACAAAACAAAAAACAACCAGCGCGGATTCCTTTGTTTATGAAAGTGCAGTAAAACAATTACAAAAACAACAGTGGGGCTATCAATATCGCGCCACATTGAGATGCGGAAAAGAACCGCCCAAAATTGCAGTTACAGTTACATTTACTGGTTTAAAGGTCAATTGAATTTCGGCTGACAACTGATATACGTACATACATATCTATATATTTAATTATGTTTGCATGTGCTCATATGTAAACAGTCATTTGAAGCGCTGATTCATTTGTTTACGACTGTTGATTTAATAGCAGTAATATCATTATCTGTCCACTGACCACTGGAGTGAAACGGGAATTAAAGCAGAGGCTTGCAAATTATAGCGGATCACGCATACCGTTATTGCAAAGACACAACGGCGCACGCTTATCACAATGAGACTTTGTTTGCACAGCATAATATTGGCCTTGCTGCTCTTTGTGGCATTGTTCAATGTTGGCAATTGTTTTTGGCCATTTCATAAGAAAGACAAACATCCACCAAAACCAGAGCCGCCAAAGAAGCCAACACTGAGTCCCGTTATATTTGGTTGGTATCGGTTTAAATAGATGAAAAGACAAAACGATTCAAAGGTCAAAATTGCTTTTTTTTTAGTGCCCGGCGACGGTGGCTCTCAGCTCGAGGCACGCCTGAGCAAGTCGGACTCGCCCTACTTCATATGCGAGAAAACACATGACTGGTATAATCTATGGCTGGATCTGGAACAGTTGGTCATACCGATGGTCTACTGCTGGATAGATAATGTAAAGCTCTACTATGATAAGGCAACGAGGACAACGCACAATACGCCAGGTGTGGAGACGCGTATACCCGGCTGGGGTGATCCGGAAGTAGTAGAATGGATAGATCCCACGAGAAACAAGGCTGGAGCATATTTTAAAGATATTGCCAATGTGCTAACAGATCTGGGCTATGTACGACGAGTAAATATACGTGGAGCTCCCTACGACTTTCGACGAGCGCCAAGTAAGTGCTGTAAATAGTTAAGTGTAGAGACTAAATTATTATTGATTTCTCCCTTGCAGATGAGAATAAGCAATTCTTTATCGATCTCAAGCAGCTGGTGGAGGACACCTACGAGGCTAATAATCAAACTGCCGTTACTTTTATAACGCACAGCATGGGCAGCCCCATGACGCTTGTCTTTTTGCAGGAGCAAACAGCCGAGTGGAAGGCTCAATATGTTCGTCGTCAAATCAGTTTAGCTGGCGCCTGGGCGGGCAGCATGAAGGCAGTGAAGGTGTTTGCCATGGGCGATGACTTGGACTCGTTTGCTCTGAGCGCCAAAATTCTGCGTGCCGAACAGATCACGCATCCATCGTCAGCTTGGCTGCTGCCGTCGCCACTGTTCTGGAAACCATCCGAAGTGCTGGCCTCGACACCATCGCGTAATTACACCATGGCTCAGATGAAGGAGTTTTTCCATGATATTGACTACATGACGGGCTGGGAAATGCGTAAAGATACGATGCGCTATACACAAAACTTTAGTCCTCCAGATGTGGAGCTGCATTGCCTATATGGCGATGGGATCAGCACAGTGGAGAGGTAATTTTCAAATCAATTAACCAAACACTAATTGAATCTCAATTTTATATTTCTTCTGATTAGTTTGATATACAAAAAGGACACTATAAACGGGGAAACGCCAAAGCTTAAAATGGGCTATGGTGATGGTACCGTTAATCAACGTTCGCTGCGCGCCTGCCAGAGCTGGGAGGGCTACACCTCCTCTCATATATCAACGCTAGCTCTACAGGGTGTCGATCACATGGGCATTCTGGTCCATCCAGATGTCCTTCAATATATACGCACTGTTATGCTACAACCATAAACTACTTCAAATTAGACAAATATTATCCACAATTTTATTAAGTTAAGTGTACCCAAAAGTGATCAAATGTTTGCATAAATGTGACAGTTATATGTTAATTAATAGTTCAATAATTTAAGTTATAAAAATGATTGCCTAAATAATACGATTTAAATAATGCTCAAATAATAAAGTGTTTAGTAGCCAACGATATTTTATTTGCTGCCATCACTATCGAATTCAGTTTACCGAACTATCGATATATTTCGATAGGAATGCTGAATTTCATACTATTACAATTACTTGCATAAAATTCTTGTCACTTTCTTGTATACTTTTATTTTAAACCATATATATTATTATTCACAAAAATGCCTCACGGACACTCGCATGATCATGGCCGCGGTTGCAGCCACGAGGCAACCGATATCGACAATGCCCTGGAAATGGGCATCGAATACAGTTTGTATACAAAAATTGACCTCGAGAATACGGAATGTTTGAACGAGGAAACCGATGGCAGCGGCAAGACCGTCTTCAAGCCCTACGAAAAACGTTTAGATATCAGCAAGGTGGGCGTGTCATTGGCAATTTGTCAATTTGATGAGAAATTTTAATATCTGTCTGTAATTGCAGTTTGTGCAAAGCGATGCAGATGCGGAGCTTTTGTTCAATGTACCCTTTACCGGCAACATTAAGCTAAAGGGCATCATCATCCGAGGCTCCAATGATAACACACATCCAAATAGGCTTAAGCTGTGCGTATATATTAGGGTATTACGATAGTCTTGCTTTATTAAATAACGAATATTTGGTTTTATTTGACAGCTTCAAGAATCGACCAAAGATGACATTTGATGATGCAAGTGGCAAGGCGGATCAGGAGTTTGAATTAACTCGCGATTGTCGAGGAGAAGTTGAATACTCGCCCAAGTAGGTGAACATGAATGCGTCTATATATGTGAATATAATATATATATATATATATATATATATATATATATATATATATATATATATATATATATATATATATATATATACATACTATGTATCATATGCACACATATGCACATATATTATAGAGTTCTTTGATAGATTGTTAACTTAAATATTGTCATATATAAGCATATTTATAATATTTAAATTTATCCCTTTTACAGAGTTGTGACATTTTCCTCTGTGCATCATCTGTCGCTGTATTTCCCTAGCAACTATGGTGATGAAAATACGCGCATTTACTATATAGGTTAGTGAATCGAGTTATATACACTTATAACACGTATATATATATATATATATATATATATATATATATAACACACGAAATTCTATTTACGTTCTTTTTTTTATAGGTTTTCGTGGTGAGTTTACGGAGGCACATTTCCATGGCGTAACCATTTGCAACTATGAGTCACGTGCCAATATATCCGATCATAAGGAAAAAACCTTTGATGGTGTGGGTCGAGCCATCCAATAAACGACTTTAGAATCATCAGAGAAGCAGAGATAGAGGGAGGGGAATATAAAAGCACTGAATATGTAATACTTACAATGCTGTAAATTAAACTTGTACAGATTATAGAAATGGGAATGTTTCTTTAATTTATTCTTTATTGTTTATCTTATTGATTTATGCTTATAAGATGAGATATCGAATCACGTGTGTCAATGTCAATGCATAACGCTTTTTATTACTCAATAGTGTTTTTTTTTTTTTTCATTTTCATAATCATTTTTTATTGTTTTCCATTTTTTCATTCTGTATTTTTAATAAATTGTTTATATGTATTTTACAAAGCGTTTACTTAAATGTATTTAATTTTACATTTATTACCGAATAATTTGTTATTTATTGCACTAGTTTTTTTCATTTCTTCTTTTTCTGTTTTTATATTTTTATTTTAATATTTCTTTTCTCCATCTGCTCATTTATTGTAGTTGACATTTTCTTCGTTAAAGTATGCGTTTTTCATTTGTTTATGTTTTTGTTTTGATATCTAATACATAGATAAATAGATATACACCATGTGTTCCATTTGGGTAAAAACTTTCAATTTGCATGTTTTATTTGTTTGTCCTTCTCTTATTTTGCTTGAAACACATTGTGCATATACAAATGCAATAGGAGAAAACTAAATTGTATTCAAATGAATGCTTGAAATTCTTTTAAATGTTTTATTTTTAGCTTTGGTTTTTGGTAAAATTAGTTAATATATATTTACAAATTTTATGCGTATACTAAAAAACGCGTTTTAGGCTGAAAAAAAAAATGTGTATGTGTGTGTGTGTGTGTGATATAATTAACAAATTGTATTTGTATTTAATATGTGTGTGTGTGTTTGTGTGTGTGTGTGTGTGTGTGGGTGTGTGTGGGGCGAGGATTCGGTCTTTAAGAGGGAGTTAGCGTGAAGCAAAGTTCGGTGATCAATTTGTGCGATTCTTTAGCTAGATATACATACATACATGTTAATATATTTAGTTGAGGATATATATATATATATATATATATATATATATATATATATATATATATATATATATATATATATATGTATATATTTGATTTTATATATGTGTTCTTTGTATGGGTGTGTGTGTGTTTTTGAGAGTGGAATTTAAAAAAATGTTTTCTCTTAGTATTTGATTTTTATTTATTTTTTGTTAAACAAAATTTGTGCTCTCGTTCCATAGTTGCAGTTAGGGTTTATATATATGTATATATATAATTACATTCGTATATTATATATATATATATATCGACTGTAAGTACGATTTTTGCAACAAATCAATATTTTTTGGTAAAAAATACATTACGTTACTTTTTAGCTGATACCCCAAAAAATCGTCAGTTTTTTCGTTTTTATTTTTTTTATTTTTTGTTTGTTTCATTTCAAAGAGTTTTACGTTTAGTATAAAAAATCATTATATCGAAAGTATAAAAATCGTATTAAGCCTTTCATTTTTTATATATCTTTGTATTTTTTTTTTATTGAATTTTTGCTTTAGTTTTTTGGTTTTTGTTTTTTGTTTTTTATTAGCAAAAGCGGGTGTATCTTCATCAAGCAGGTATTTCGAATGTTACTTGGCAGGATTATTATTTTTTTTTTTTACATTTTTTTTTCTTTTTTTAAATATATATTTTTAAATAGTTTTATAAAAGCTTTGTGTTGTGAATGTTGTGTTGTGATGTTGCAGGCCTGTTGTAGTTTTTTGCTTTTATTTATTTATATATTTGTTGGTTTCAAAAAGTAGTTGCACTTTTATAGTTAATATGTGTGAGTGTGTGTGTGTGTATGATATTATTATTATTATATAAATTTATTTATGCTTATAGAACTCACATTAGGCGACATTGACTTAGCTGACTAATTGTTAATTAATTGGGTTTTTCAATACAAGTTTGTATCTACAATGGAATTTATCAATGATAATGGTATCAAAATCTGATTTAATTAAATTACTTAAAGCTTTGTGTGTTTGTAAATGTTGAAAAACCAAATGATAAACATTCTAATATTGCCTTAGTGGGAATTCATTTTGTAATATTTCAACAGAAAAAGTAAAAGGAAAGCTAAAGAAAACTCAACGTGTTTTTATTAAAAATCTATTTACAATTGAATATTTCGCTACTTATGCACATAGATGTACTATTCAATTTGATAAATATTATTTAGTTATTTTATTTTTTTAACTACACGTTCCTACAAAATGCTCGCTAAATTTTCATTTTATTTTTATTTGCTTACATTTCAGATTTATCAATGTCGTTAATACAATTGAATTGCCATGAATATTGCTAGATATATAGCCCCGCCCTAGAGTAAATTATAGATGAAAAATGATTGCAAAAATGATTTCGAAAATTCCCAAAATACAAATCAAAAGATCTGTGGAAACTGTCGCAGCTCTGTTTGGGGCTAGACATGTGCTTCGGCTTGCCGAGTCTACAGCTTAAAGTTTAACAAGTTCTCATCAATTTAATATTTCTTTTCATATTTTAACTAGCATTTTTTTTATTTTTTTTTTTTTTTTTATATAATTTTATTATGCACTAAATTTTGCGTTGCGCTACTTTATTTTATAAGAATTTTTTGTATTTTTTATATAAATTTGTTTGTTTGTTTATTTAAATAGCTACGGCTAAATTATGAATTTATTTAGTTTATTTTATTTATTTATTTATTTTTTTGTGGCTTTAATTTATTCAAATCATCATCACATATCAAAAAGTTTACAAAAATCTTTACCTTAACATTTCTTTAGCTACATTTTGCATGTTTTTTTTTTTTTGTTATTTATTTATTATGTTTTTTCGTGCGCTTCAGAATAAAACATACAACAATAGATATTATATTTATTTATATATTTTTTTTCTTTCTAACTTTTACCCACTTAACAATTGTTCTGTTATGTTTTTTGGTTTTTTAACAAATTTCACATTTAACAAACTTGTGAAGTTTTCGATACTTATTTGAACCAAATCCTAATCCATTCGTTTTTTAATTGTTGTTAAACATTCTGTATTTTATTTATTTTTTACTTATTTTTAGTTTTATAGTTTCTGTTTTTTTGTCTATTAGTGTACGTGTGGGCATGTAAAAGGCATTTGTTTGGTTTCTTTTTGTGTATTTTTTGTATCATTAAAAATGTTTTTGTTTGTTTTTATTTTGGAAGAACTGAGCTGAAAAACCTGAAATTACTTTCACTATTTGCTAGCATTCCAATTATGTCAGCATATGATATGCCCAATTTAAAATTTAAGGCTCTATATATAGTTGTTGTTAAACATCAGAAATAATACACATTCGAGTTGATAACTCAGAAAAATGATTGATAAAAAATTTGCTTCATAGTTTTATTGTTACAAACTTATTTTGGTTTTGTTTCCAACTAAAGCGCGTGTTTTTGGTTTGTTAAGCTTAGTGATATTATATCTATGTATTAGTTATTAATTAATGGAATAGTTTAGTTTACATTGTTTCACTTTTCACTTTTTACCTTACATTGTTTTCCTTTTATTTCCAAGCAAATTGACCAAATTCTACACATGATTTGTTATCTTTTTTTCCATCAGAATTTTAATAACTAATATTGCTTTCCATTGGGTTCACAATTGATGAGAGAGAGAGAGAGACAGAGACAGAGAGAGAGAGAGAGAGATAGAACAAGAAAAATGAAAAGAAAAGGAAAACTATAAAACAGTTGCTGCTTGTGCAAGAACAATTCCAGTTGATTTTTTGTTGTTGTTTTTCTCTAAGATGCTTACAAATTATATCAACAAATACAACAAATTGATCATAAAAACGAAATTCCAACAAGTTTCGATCCCACGCACTCCGCCATAATATTTATAGCATACTTTGCTGTGCCAAAAAGTATGCAATATAATTTTGTCTTTAGCGAAATTGTGATGAAACATATTTGTTTAATATTCTATATAGTGTTAATTGTTGTAACAATTGCATTTATAGCTAATTTGTTGCCTGTTTTATGAAAACAAAAAATCAATGCATAACTTTTGACTGAGAAACGCACAGTTGATGCTGAAATTTTTGCCTTTGCCAGAATTTTACAAAATTTATTTTCTTTAATTTGAATTCAGCTACAAATATTTTTGAAATTTAATATAAACATTTCCTGTTAAACGTAGCTAAAAAAAAATTTAAGATATATTTCAACATTTTGGAATTTTTTGAAATTTTAAAAATTAATCATCTTGTGCGTTTCTTTCGTTCAGTTTATATAATTATTTAGTTTTCATTATTATTATTTATTAAACAACTTACTATACAAGCTCTCACAATTCTTAACTTCATTTCGCTGGCTACAAATTTCTGTGTTGTTTTGCGCTTTTTGTTTTGCATTAAATTTTATTTAGTATTTTATTTGATTGAAACAATTCAATTACAATTTAATTATGATGACATGCTTGAAGTTTGCTTTTTTTTTCATTATTTATACAACATTTCCAAATGAGTTTATTCCTTTCATTTCAATAAATTTATCTTTAGCTTTAAGTCTATCAAAATGTTAAATATCTTCTTCTTCTTCTTTTGAGTGTATTGCAAAAATGTGCGAATGTTTGGTTGGGTGTGTGTGTGTCTGTGTGTGGGTGTGTATAAAAAATTGTACATGTTTTTGTTTTAAACTTTTTTCTATGAATGAATATTAGGCGAAGTTTTGTGTATTGACTGTCTTCGAAATGGAATCGTTTGTTGATATCGCAAATGAAACAGCGCAGTTGACGCTCAGTTAGTTTCGCTTCCCATTTTATTTGCTATAAATTCATTCACTGTCAGACAGCATGGCCGTTCTTCTCTGGATTAGCACGCTTGGCAGCAGCTGCCGCGCCCATTCGCCTTGCCCGCCACCGATCGATGGGCGTGTAGCAGCATATGAAAAAGGGCGGCACATGCGGCGAGCCGCTTGAGCTAGAGCTGCCGCTATGGCTGAGCTGCGACTCGACTGTCAGCTCCGTCTGGACGCCGCTGCTGGTCATGCGCACCTCCGCCTGATAGGGCGGCGGCGATGCGGCATGGTAGTCCAGCATGGGTGCCGCCTTGCATATCACGCTCGGCGGCTCCAGTTCGTGCAGCTCAAAGCTGTCCGATCGTGTGCTCGTCGGCGTTGTGGTCGAGGGCCGGAACTCGTGGGAGCTGCTCTCGACCATGGCAGTGCGATAGGTAGCGGCAAAATAGTTTGTCTCCAGATAATGACACGATTCGAACAAATAATCATCGAATTGCAAGCGTGTCGTACTGTCGCCAACATGCCCCATAAAGTTGCCCTTGTGCGACTGTGTCGATGGCGAGCCCAAGGCGATGGGCAACATGGAACGGGACATGGGCATCAGTTCCAATGAACTGGAGCAGCCAGCAGGCGCTGGTGCAGGCGCAGCTGCAGTTGCAGCTGCCGAGGATCTGCTTGTGCGTTGCTCTTGCTGCTGTTGGTGGTGATGGTATTGCTGCTGTTGCTGCTGTTGCTGTTGCTGCTGCTGCTGCTGCTGCTGTCGCTGCTGTCTTTGCTTCATATCAACAATTTCTATTTCTTCTATATCACTAAAACTATTTAACTGTTTCAACAAATAATGCACATCATTTCGTTTCGTATAATCAGCGGCGTCGTGTTGCTGCTGTTGCAGCAATTGTTGCTGTTGTTGCTCTAACATTGCCGTCGTCTTAGTTTTGATTGTGTCTAGTGCTTGCAATGTTAATGGAGTGCTAACGACGGCAATGCCACGACTTGTGCTACGTGGGAGGTTGTCGATTTGTCGCAACTCGTGCTGCTGCTGCTGTTGTTGGTGTTGCTGTTGCTGTTGGTGTTGTTGTTGCAGCTCTGGATAGGCCAGCGCCAGGCGTTGCTGCAGCGTTGCGCTGCTGAACGCTGACGAGGCCCGATGTGGCTCCAGTTTAGCAGACTCGAGTATGCGATTGAATTTAGCTAATGCGCTAGATGCTGTTGATGAGCTGGTTGTTGTTTCTGTTGTTGTTGTTGTTGTTGTTGCTGCGGTGATCTTATGTCTTAGTTGTTGTTGTTTGGTTTGAGGCACTGTTGTGACGGTTTGTAGATTATCACCAACACGGCGACGCCCACTGCCCTGAGCATCGACGACATCCGCAACGTTGTCAACAATGACAACGCTTCGATCATCAATGGATGCAGTCTTATTGTCATCCACATCATCATCATTACCATTGTCATCATCGTCGTCGTCGCAGACATCCTCATCAACATCATCAATATCAACGCCATCCTGCAGCGTTTCATTCACATTCAAATTCAAATTCAAATGCAAACGCTGCCGCAACAGCAAACGTTGCGTCTTCGTATCGATGGGCACAGCGCCGGGTGGCGCCGGTGCCGCAACGGATGCAGTTGCTCCAATTAAACCATGTCCGGCGGCTATGACCGCCGCCGCTCGCTGCTGTGCTGTGGCCCTAGCTAAATTCTTTTGTAAAATCAACTTCCTCGACGAAATGATGTCATTATTGTCGCTCCCCCGCGATTACCGGCTGTCGCGGGTGGAGCGAGGCCGCCCCTAACTGGACGTACTGGCGATGGGCGAGACGGGTGACAGCGGACTGCGGACAGCCTGTTCGCGCGGACAGCCGGTGAGTGTGATCACCAGCTTACGGCTGCCGGCCTGATCGCGATGCTCGCACAGCCAGACGCCCTGCCAGGTGCCCAGCGAGAGTTTGCCATCGGTAATGGGGATTGTCAGTGAGCTGCCCAAAAAGCAGGCCTTCACGTGTGCGGGCTATAAGGCAGAGATCGAATAGAATAATTAAACATGCCCATACATGTATATCATATATATTTGATTAGCTACCATATCGTCGGGTCCCTCACACGAATGCCTGTAGGGCAAACCTTCGGGAACTATTTTATTCAACATCATTTCCATATCGTCTCTGTGAATATGGAAATATATATATAATACATATATATTAGATATCTCGTGCTTATGACTCACCTGACGTCTGGATCCCAACTCTCGTTTAACGCTAAACTCGCCGAGGTGTGAAGTACTGTAAGAAAAAAGAGAAATAATTGCAAATGAGACAAAGTGAACGTGGCGTCAATTAATTTGCTGTTTAACTTTGAATACTCTGGCCAATAGGCATTTTAATAGCTAACGGTTATTAGACCATTACGTGGGCGTGCCACGCCCCAACACACACAATGCACTTCCAATTGAGCTGTAAAGTTAATTAACCAAAATGTTTAACACGAATCGTAATCTCTGCCAGAGATCTCCGAAGTCTGTAGTATATTATTAATGAGCTTCAGGCACGCCGCGAAAGCTATTTTCAATCAACTTTAATTACAAATTCCACAAAATTATATGACAAAGCAATTGTTACGGTCGTTAATTCGAAGATAGCTTATTAAAAAATAGAAGAAAATCTTCGGCAGTTGACTTTCATTTAGCTGCATGACGGGGAGAACGACATGCAAATGGAGCTTTAAGAAAATATGGGCAACAGCCGCTAAGAAAACTAAGAAACTTTTTTTAAACTAAAAAACTAAAAAACAAATAACATTTTTTTTTTAAGATTAAATTTTAAAACTTAAATGGAAATAGTAGTAATATATTATTTTAATGAATTTTTATAAATGTATATAATTATTTTTTTTATTTTAATTATATATTTTTAAGAGACTTCTAATAATTCTATAAATTTAACATTTTTATATACTTTTTATTTCATTAGGCTTTTAAGCGTAGGATTTAATTATAACAAAATTGTATTTTTTTTATTTTATTATTATTATTATTATTTTTTAGGCATATAATTAAATGTTTATTTATATATTTTTTTAGTTGAAATTTTGTGTATATGTTTTTTTTTTATATTATTATTTACTTGATTATACATTAAATATAAAGTTTATATTCTTTACATTTTTTCTTCATTCAATACAAATAATTTTATGTCTTTATTATTATCACTTTATAAATTAATATAAATATAATCACAAATTTGTATACTATTATGATTTGTTAATCTTTGTTATTAAATCATTAAGCAGCTTTTCATCAAAAATTTGGCTTAGGATATCTAATGTCTAATGTCTATGAAAAGACAAGTACTATAGCGCCATACGGTAAGCTCATGATTAACAAAAATAGTTGAAGAGAAAACAAATCCCTCTCACATTACAGGTGACAATGGCTAGCGTCATTTTCAGCTCCTGCTGAAACAAAAGACTTTTGAGTGTTTATCTAAGTGTTGATATACAAATATTTGGAATGCGCGTGCTGCTCGAAGTTGGAATTAATTTCTTAGAAAATTTATTTAGTGAAATATTAGGAATTTCATTTAATTTCATTTAAATCTAGTTAAGCAACACTTAAACAGCATTGAAGTCTAACAGATTAGGTTAACATTTCAACAACGCTAATATATTAACAGCTTATGTACAGAATTTATGTTAACAGAATAATTTTAGCAGTATAGTTTTAACAGTGTAATAACAAGTGCGACAGTAGCGCATATAAAAAGTGTGAGTAACTGAGGTTAATGAGCTTCTAGTTTTTTTTAGCTCTACCCGAGCAATCCAGAGGCTATTATAAGTAAATTCCTTAAGAATAACATTATATCTAAACGATTCACTATCTAGTACTTCATTCTAAATTCGTCACAAATTAGCTTAGTAATTCGCTTTAAGCTCCACTTAGCCCACAGGTCACCAACATTTATACAAAAATTCTTTGACATGTCACATAGACACACACAGCCACACAGTCATACGTAGAACTCACAGTTTACAGTTGTTTTGTGCTAAACATGACCAATTCATGTCTTGTTTGACTTTGAGGCATTTCGACAAAAATTTCATAGCCTAGTTTTTGCGACTCGTTTTACCCAAAATGGTTGAAGATGGGCAAATTGGCCATATGCCAGCAAAAGAGACCGACGAGCATTGAAATTGAATACTAGTGCTTAAAATCATTTAGTGTTAATAATAAATAGAGACATAGAACGGCCGTAACACTTAAATTTGCACACTAATTGCATATTCATGAATAAAAGAGTAGAGTCAACAAATGAGTAAACGCTGCGCAAATTAGTTTATTATTATATCAAATCCCACAGATGTCATTTCAAGCCCCCGAACTATCTATGTATGTGCGTAAGAGCGTCTATCTAAGTGTGTGGCTGAGTGTCTATGTGACTGTGTGTGTGTGTTTCTGTCTGTGTTTGTTTGTGTTTATCAAAGTTTAGCTTTCAAGTTTCACTGGAGGGTTCTTGCTAAATAATTTCCGAAAAAACGATTATGTCATGTCGGACATGTGTAAATGAACAACAGAAATTTGAATGTAAGACAGACAAACACAAACAAACCTTTAGTCAGGAGTGAGCTAGGCGAGATGAATAGACTAGCTGTTACCCTGTATAAGATTGAAAGTGTTTTTTAGATATTTTATATAAAAATATTATATATTATATAAAAATATGAATGAAAAAATATGAAAACAGAATGAGCAACAGCTGTGATTTTCAGTCAGTAGCTCTAATAGTCCTACATCAATATTTATCGATGGTAGGTAAATGAAGTATATACGAAATCTAATGTGTCTTATCAACGATAACATAAGTGCAGCTAGTACGAATTATAATTGAATTTAACTTAAGAAAAACGAAATGGCAAACAATCGATATTTATCGATTTCAGTTTATAGGAGTTTGTTAAGAGCTTGATTTATGTTTGACTATTAAAGAGTCTATGCCATATTCAAGATATACATCAATGTTATGGTAATGTCTTAAAAATAAATAAAACCGATACCTATCGATATTTGTCAAAGTTTAAATTAAATATTGCAAAATTAATAATATAATTTTGTAAATTAAAGTCACGACCTTGGATTTAAAAGTCGTGACTTTCATTTACTATAAATCATTTTATATTAAGCTGTAACTGTGACAATCTCGATATTTATCGATTACATCAAGGGATATACCAATTTATCTATGGCAAATTAAGTCTCAACGTTTCATCTTAAAAATTAAACTCTTATATTATAATAGCAAGCGATGACAAATCAAAATCGACATTTATCGAATAGAATACATTAACTTTACGATTTCGGCAATAGCCTGTAACAAGCCAAGCTTCATTCGCCTATTCACTTTTAATTTGTATACACGACATACCCGACAAAATGAAGCGACAAATCGAGAGACAGATTAAATCAGTGCCAGGAGGCAGAGTGCAGGGGATGTGCCGGGCAGGCGGGAGGAAATAAACAAGCCCGAGGCACAATCTCAAATGGACAAGCGGACAATGCAAATGAAAATGAACTCAAAACTGACAGCCAAAGGCAGCAGCCCCCATACAAATTTGCAAATTGATTTCAGTCAAGAGCTGAACGAGAACGAGAGGCGGCAGCGGGACATAGGCCAATTGTGGCAGGAGGCGGGCAGCGACCGCAATTAGTTGACACTCGGTAATATTGCAGACGGGGCTGCAGGAGCCGGAGCGACTGACTGCAGTTCCGGCAGGCTTCCAAATACATACACATGGTATTTTCAAGTGTGCCAACCATAAATATGTTAATGCGCTAACATAATTGTGCGTATAGCGACTTTTGAGTGGCCAAAAAGGTGGAATGCCCAGACACGCACCCTCTCCCTGCTCTCATCCTCGCTCTGTCTCTCTCTGTTTCTCTCCCTGACTTAACTGACACTATTTTCACGCTGCAAGCGCCACAACAAACGCCGGTAAAAGGAAAGGGGTTTAAGGGCCTGGAACAGCAGCGAGCGGCTTTAATATGATTTAGCCATGGTAGAGCAGCAGCAGCAGCGGTAGTGCAGGTTGAGGGGGTTTAGGGGGGCTGAGGGCAGCGACATTTGTACGCGTCGTAGCATAGCCCTTGTTTGCCAATGGGCAGATGTGCTAAAGGCGCTCAGGAAACACATGGAAGCGCGTAACGGAGGCAGCAGCAGCTTACAGAGCAAAACATTTTATTGCACTGCCAGAAAAATGGGGCATGCGATTTAATATACAACAAAAAATTCCAGCAATGAAAAAAAAAAGTGTAATAAATTGTATGAAATATACTGCATATGTATTCTTTATGGCTGCAATATATGATGTATGTTTGTATAGCTTAAAATAGATTTTATTTTAAATCTTTGTATACAACTAGATAAAGTTGCCCCTAAAGATAGCAGAAAACTTGTCAAAAAACATTTTTAATACAAAAAATCAAAATAAAATAAAATAAATCATTTCAATTCATACATTTTGGTTTTCATTTAATATGTTGTTCCAGCATAAATATGTTATTGACGGCAACTTCCTGACGCCTTCAAGGGGACTGAGGGGGAGAAAGTTACGAGCATTGAGAAAGTTACGACCATCCCCAAAGTCAAACCGTCGAGTATAAGGACATAAGTAAAACACACAAGCGACGTGAGAAACCATGGCAAATAAATATAAAATAATTTGTAAGAATTCTTACTAGAGAAAGTAAGATATTTACAGCATAAGCTGCTATATTTCATACACATAATGTAAAGACAGATATAAAGAATAGCTGATAGCAAACAGTCTTGATTATAAAAACAAACTATATTTCAAATTTCATTAACCATAGTAAACACTTACTAATTTTAACTATAGAACCATTTTAATTTATGTCAAACGTTATTGATTAGGCAATGCAGGTATCTATGTTGCATCTATGTTATTATAATTTTCTAAATAAAATATTGAGAAAAGTTTGTATTGAAAAGTTTTTTGTACAATTATCCCCATTTTTATTATAAATTTTTCTTTAGAGAATTCCTAAATTTGTTGATAACAGGTTTATAGTTTACCATTATCTATATAATCCAAAAACTGTTCTTATTTCTTTATCCATCTTTTTACAATCTTCCTTCTACGCCAATTTATCATTATAGTTTTTATTGTTTATGCACGCCAATAACTATTATTATTAATCATTGTAAATTGTAAATTCACTAATTCAATAACTTCATCTGCCCATATATTTTTCTCGCAGTGTAGCACGCATTCATTGAGTGGCAGATGGCGTTTTGTTGACTGCAGGGAAAGCACAGGGTGTTACAAGTGTGTGTGCGCACACAGACACATATGTGAAGGTATATGCGTGTGCATGTGTGTGAGTAGGAGTTAGATGTGAAATTTCGAGTGGCTGTTGTTGTTGTTATTGTTGTTGTTGTTGTTGTTGTTGGCTTCTCACATTTAGCGGCGCGTTTAGGCACTACAAAAGTTGCTAATGTTTTTAAAAGAGGCCTTTTTTATTATACAAAGTCAAACATTCTGACAGCATAAGCAAGCACAACGCACACATACATACATAAAACCGCAATACACACACACACACACACACACATGCACACACACATATGTTGAGGAAAAAGCGTCTGCGGCTTCTGCAAATGTTGAACAATGAAACTGCGGCTCGCTTATGTTTCTCATTCATTCATATATGCATGTGCATACATAAGTAGCAATTGTACCTCTGTGCGTGTGTGTGTGTGTCTATGTGTGTGCATATTACATGATATAACGCAACACGAAACGCTTAAATTCATCAACCTTATTACACAGAGCGTTGGCTTCATTTTGTGGTCAAGAGCTGGAGCAGAAGTAGCCGAAAAAAAAAAAACAGAAAATGTTTATAGCATGCTTACAGACGCAGCCTGAGCAGTTGGGGTAGGAGCTAAGAGAGGGGTAGCGGAAGACGAGGGGGGGGGGGCTGGTAGGGGCAAGGGCAAAAGTAGCACGAGACGCCAGGTGCAAGCGCACCTGCTAACCGCTCATTAAAACAAAGGGAGGAATTATTATTGTCATATGACTGAAGATTTAATACACTTGCTTAAGAGATTCATGACCGATTTACAATGTATCCAATTTACATTGAGCTATGGCCACATTTTTGCTTTAAGGCTTATACAATACGTTTGAAGGACCTTATTATATGTTGCTTATCTCTTCGTTTGTATTGCTAACTTTTTTCAGTCAAATCGAAGTTTTCGTTGAAGGGACAAAGGACAATATTGTAAAAAGAAGAAATTCTTTGAAGTAATTTTGTTTAAATATTCGAAATATAAAGAAGCTTTTATTACACGAACTTATATAGCTACCTTGTAAAAGAATATATTCATTGCGGAGTAAATTTTTGGCAATTTTAAAAAATAGTTCTTTTAAATTTATTTTTCAATAAGGCCTATATTTTTTTATAAAATAATATGTACAACTAAACAAAAAGATACAAATTATTTTAGAAATTGACTCTTTTGTGACTCTTCATATAAACATCTCTGAAAATTCAGGTTTATTAATCGAATTTTGGAAAATTTTTCTTATTAAAGTTGTTACTCTAATAAAATGGCCAATTATCTATAATAATAATAAAATATGGAAAAAAATAAGTATTTTTAAAAAATATTTTTTTTATTTTTTTTTTTTTTTAAATATATACTATGTATAGGATTTTTAATTTTGATAAGATAATGAAATATGAAAGAATACCAAAATTCACTCTTAAAATAGATAAATATGCAGTGGAACTTTTCTATGTATAATAACTCAGTAATAGATATATTTAAAGAATCTCTAATGTCAATATCCAAGCTAAACACATTGCACATCATGATTACAATGCTTACAGTAAGAGTATAACAAGCCGACCCAACACTCACACAGACACACACACACACACATACACATACACATACTCGTAGCTAGCCGCATGGAACTAGTTCAAGTTGTTCATGGCAAACAAACGTAAAATGTTTGGTTTGTTGTCCGTGTCGCCCTGTTCCTATTGTTGTTTTTACTGTAGCCTTTGGCTCTGCTCGATTTTTGTTTTGTTTTTTTTGCTTTTTTTTGCATAAATAATATTGATTTATTGGCTGGCGCAGCATTTGCGGCTCATAAGCGAAACAATTTTTAATGCTAGAGGCGCCGCCTCGTCCATGGAGTCACGCCGTGGACTCTGTAGGGGAGGGCGGTCAAAGGGGATTACCTGAACCTTGGGGCAACCTATGGAAACGAAAATATATGACACACACACATAAACACACACACACATGGCACACATATTTCGATGCCATGGCATCGTTTGCCTTACTTCGATTCGCATGTCCTTGTTGCGGGCCATGTGAAGTTTTATACGGCAGCCAAGCATGGGAGAGTCACGTTCTCGCAGGTGCCTGTCAAAGTTCATGTTAGTTAACTGCAAGTTGTGACAAACAGATGTCACTTAGATGACGAAAGACTTAATGAAATTCCAAGAAATTCGGAATTTCAAATTGGTCTGTCAAATGCAAACTGTTAACAAACAGCAGCTAGATAAACAGACAGCTGACATAGGGTTTCTGAATAAGTTATCGGAAATATATATAATGATGAAATTGAGGTTAAGTTAAAGAAAATATGCAAGAGACAAGATATAAGATGCAAACTGTGATTTTTCCCACAATGATGATTTTGTAGGTAGATAAAGAAAATATTATAAATAGAAAGTTGAGCTTAACTTTATGTTGAGAGAGCTGTTAACTTGTGAAAATTAGAAAAAGACGTTCAGGTGACAACAGAGAATTTTTTACGAAAACAGATCACAATTACGATTTCTTAGAAGAGATCGATTTTAGGGATATGCAACTATTTTCAACAGCAGTTAACCTTAGCTTTAACTTTACCAGAAGCATATCAAAAGTGAAATACAATAAACGTTAAGACTAATATTTTATAATACCTCTATTAATAATCAATAAATTATATTTCAGCATACTATTTATATGTTGACGAAATTATTCATAAACTTTGTTTTATGGGAACAGGATGTTCCCATTGAAAACCGAAATTCTAGGCTTTAAGGTTTTTTAAATATATATGTCATTGACACAAGGATATTTTTTGCATATATATTCTAGATCAGGGCAACGATCTCAATCTATAAAGCTTTGCTCTTCTGTCCGTTATATGTTAAAAGAATAGTAGAATAACTAAAATATAAATATAAAATCTGTGCAGCATTCAAGGTATCTGCTAGTCGGGCACTCCCAACAAGAGCACTCTTACTTCTTGTATATTTTTTGATGGGGGCCATAATTAGGGGAGGTTATTTCTAAAGTTTTTCTTGCATTGATTATTGATTATTATTTTGTATATCATATATATGTGTATATTATACACAAAATATCTCAAACAAAATTTTATAAAAAATCTAGAAAAATTGGAGTACAAAAAAACTACTGTATTACTTAATAAATTGGCATAAAAGAAGCTATTTGATAACTAGCTCGCAGCGGTATTTAAGTTGGCTAAAACAAAACGAAAACAAAACGATTTACTTTGTGCTGCTTTCATACTTCTATTGTTTTTTCGCTACATTTTGCTGTCACGAATAAAAGAGAGACAACACCCACACACACACACTAGCCCCTCCCCCTCTCCTTTACACACACAATAAATGTTAAAGCGTCGCAATGTTACTTTCATAGCCTCCCCCACGCTCCATCCCATATCAGACCCACTTTCGGTTTCAGTTGATTTATTTGGTGTTGCTTCTCTTTCGACTACGCACAGGACATTGGGGAGTCCTTTTTTTGTCGTCGTCGTCGTCGTTGGTAGCTTTGAAAAATATGTTCGGGTTATAAATTGAAGTTGAGCCATTTATATGATCTTGCGATTATGCAGCAAATTGCTAGAGCGCCAACGATTTCGCTTCCCCAGGCAATACAAGTTGTTGGAAAAACAATCGAGTTTCACGTAAGGACGAAACTCAGTCTATTTAGTTTGAGTTATGTATCACTGGAAAGTGACTAGAAACTCTATTAGAAATGCAGTTATTCTGAACTATATAATAATATACTATAATATATATATATTATTTTTGTAAATATAATTTTTGTTATACCCTGAACCCATTGAATATGTTCGTCCTGTATAAAGCGCGCAGATCGAGTTTGTTTATACAAAATCGATAGCTAATCCTCTTTAACTGTTATCGATTAAAAACCTTATCGAAAATCAATTATAAAATTATATCTGCTACATCTTTAGAGTAAGAGTCTCTAAATTTTGCATATAGATTCATGTGTATCTTATACAATTTAGATTTTTTTGTATATTTTATATACCGAATCCAAATTTATCCCTTTCCCTCAAAAAATTATATATATAATAGATATTTCTAAAAGTTGAAATACAAATACAAATCTGTTTACATTTATGAAATAAATATTCAAAATCCTCTGTAAATTAAATTGATATAGCATTTTATATAAATTATGAATTTCATTGTTATTTGTTATAAACTTTTTTCAACTTCTTAAAGCCAGCACCAATATTTCTATGAATGGCCGATTTTAAATCGAGTTCTCTTAAATCGACAAAAATAAATTATTAAATATGACAGAAAGTAAGAAAATTTTTCATAATTCTTATCATAACTAAATCCAAATCGATTTATTTTGCAATGGAAAAAGTATACTTTCATTGGATTGAAGTTTTTATGACTTTGTTAATGCAATAATCAATAATTATATTACTACTCATAGATTCAGTCCGTACAAAGATTAGCATCTAATGCCCTTAGATCAAAGTTGCTTGACATTCCGGCTATATCAACTCTACTGCAGACAAAAGCTGTTCTAGTTATTTGATATCAACATATGTTATTCAGCTCATGGAATTCGGGCACTTTTTCTAAGGAAACTCTTGCTAACGTTAGCTGTCTACCGGAAACATTTCATATAAGAGCATTATACATATCACACAAGGGAAAGCATTTCATTTTTATAGCGCAACTTGAATCAAAGAACCTTTTTGTTATTTTTATTTATTTTTTCCTGTTCACTTTTTATTGTTGCTGTAAATTATTTGAATTGTGTATTCTTTTTCTATTTAATAAGTTACCATTAAAATTGGCCTCTATCTCTAGCTATCTCTTTCGCACCGCTGTTGTCTTCTTCCTTTTGCCTTTTGGTGCCTATTGAAACAATGACAGCATATTGAGGTCAATAGTAAAATACAAAAAGAAAAACATATGGCAAGGTTGCTTTGAAATAATTTTTTGAAATTAACTTTTTTCTGTGCCATTTTGTAAAAGGGTCGCAGGTGGGCAGGCAGGCCAGGGCAGGTGTCAAAGGATGGGGCGGAGGTTGCCATTTGATTTGTGATGGCGTTGCAAAATTTTGCCTAGCTGTGACAAAAGGAAGAGAGAAGGATGTGCAGGTATTTCTGCCGTTCGAGAGCGACCTAACACACAGACACACACACACACACAGACACTTGCACATTCACATATTTAAGTAAAGTGAGTCTAATTAGGAAGTCCTTTTAAGAAAATCAATAAACATGTCTTGACCTCAATTAGATTTCGCTTACTACAGTTCACAATACACACGTAGCCCAAACGAATCCCCAGACAACGAGAAGTACTCACACTTAACACACACACACACACACACACCTAGTACAGAGATTCATTTTAGCGTGCCGGAGCTAAGCCGGACTGGAGGAAGCAGGAGGAGCAGGGGCATAATAAACACACGTGCTTTTCATTTGGCCAAGAGCGAAAGAATAACAGAAAAAATACTTAGGGCAAGCGGAGGCTAGAATGCTCTAAGCTCCATATCAAATATAGTATATTTTTCATTATTAAAATGATTGTATGAAAAAACAAAAATACCAAAAACATTATTGGATAGATTAAATCCAAATGTTGATAGATGTAGTATAGTGACACTTATTAATGTGAAGAAAAGTTTGCATGGAATATTAAAGGCAGATATATAATCAAGGTATTGTGGGTTGATACCGATCAGCGGAATAAATATATACTATAGGTGGCTACTATAGTAGAAATGAACGTATTAATAGATAGGTTCAGTAGTGGAAGTAGAAGTTGGGAAGTAGTATGTAGTTGTAGTTGACGATAGGTGTAGAAGAAGAATAGTAGTAGAATAGAAGATAGAAAAAATAGTATATAGAAGTCATAGTAGTAGTTAGTAGTGATAGTAGTAGATAGTAGATAGTAGTACTATTAGATAGTAATAGTAGTATATAATGATAGCAGTAACAGGTAGTAGTAATAGATAGTAGTAGTGGATAGTAATAGTAGAAGATAGTAGAAGAGTTTTACATAGTAGAAGTAGTAGTTGATAGTAATAGTAGAAGATAGTAGAAGAGTTTTACATAGTAGAAGTAGTAGTTGATAGTAATAGTAACAGATAGGAGTAAAGTAGGAACTACTAGATTATTGTATATAATAGGAATGAAAGTACTAGATAGTAGTAGTGGATAGTAATACTAGCAGATAGTAGTAGTAGTAGGACTGAAAGTATTAGATTGCAGTATATAGTAGTAATATTAGGAGTAAAAGTGGTAATAGGAGTGAAAGTACTAGATAGTAGTAGTAAATAGTAGTAGGATTGAAAATAATAGATTCTAGCTTATAATAATAGAATAAGTAGGAAGAAAAAGTAGTACATAGTAGAGCACTAAAAGTAGTAGATAGTAACAGTAGTAAAAGTCGTAGTAATATAAGTAGTATTATTACCAATAGTATAAGTTGTGATAGTATATGCAGTAGTTGTAGTCATAGTAGTAAAAAATGTCTTCTACACAGATTGATTAACAAAACCATAATACCCGCCGCTAGAGCATTGAAAGAAAGAGACGGCTACAATAGAGACTCGACTGGGGTAAGACGATTTGTGTGCACTATAGAAAGGCAGGCACAGGCAGAGAGAGGGGAGAGAGAGAGTGGGGATTATGGGCAGTCCCTGGTGAGGAATGGGAGAAGGTGGGGCTGATGGGCAGAAGAAGTTTGCCTCGAGCATTCACACGCCATAGCCACAGAGCCATGACATGAAGACATGAGAAACGACGCTGACGACGACGATGACGACGACTACGATTGCTTTTCACTTTGAGGCTCCATCTAAGCGGCCCAAAACTAAGCCCCAATTCCCCCTCCGGCTGCCCCTTACGCCCTGCACCTCCTGCTGGCTGCCCCAACTGGCATTTTATGATACGATTTTATTTATTTGCCCATGTCTGAAACGAAACTCAGCTCTCAGCACTGAGAACGCGCGTCCTGCCATTGTAATGCAAACTGTCAACAAGACCGCAAATGCTCGAGGCTCACGTATTTGTTGTTCTCATTGTTGTTACTGTTGTTGTTGTCGCATTGGATGCTGTCACAAGTCGTTGAGCCACAAGAATTTGGATGGGAAAATAGTGCAGTGCAGCTAAGCTAAGCTAAGCTGCTATTGCAATCCAACTATGGAGCAGTATTTTAGCAGTTTATCCATAGGCACCGAATGGTATGTGGTAAATAATGTATTATATAAGATATATGTGATAATATGACATATGATATCTGGTATGTTTGAGTCATGTTCGCAAATGTAAAAAATATTGTTGATGCTTCCATTTGCGACTTGAATCTTTGATATCTTATTCCTAGTAAATCAAAAATGATTCTAAAATGTTTTTACAGCCGACAAACTTCATTGTAATTTAGTGTGAATTTTTTAGTGTGAATTTTTAAGAGTAAACTATTAGTAGCCTTCATTTTATTAGTAATATTCCAAGCTTCTCTCAAATGTTTTCTTATAAACTATCAATAAATAGACTTCATTTTTTGCTAAAATTGTATTCCTAACATTATCTTTTATCTTCTGTAGCTTCCTTTCGTCTTCTCGCATCTTGTTTTATCTCGTCCTCTTGCCTCTCCCGGCCTATAATGTCGCCTCTCGATTCCTCCCGACTTCTCCACTCATTGCGAGACTTTTCTCTTCTTCTCTTAAATTGAGCCTATAATCTACTTTGTTAATATGTTAGAAATTAACAGGAACTATTAATATTTTAGGTATCTACTGTTAAACTTTAACATGAACTATCAATAGTTAAGGTATCTCTTGTTAAACTTTAGCATGAACTATCAATATTGAAGGTATCTCCCGTTAAACTTAACATGAACTATCAATAGTTAAGGTATTTACACAGTTAATCGCCAGCCTTGAATTTTGAATTATATTAGGTAAACGAAATCTGGCTTGCAAACTACCTTGTAAATATGCCAAGCGCATGATTAATATTACTACTCTGAACTATTATGAATTAAAGTATTTGCAAAGCGAATCGCCTCAACTTCAATTTATAGTACATGATAATAGGTCCTTTGGAAATAATCCAAGCTAATGTATAATATTGCCAAGAAGCTAATGACAGTCTCAGCATTTCAATTTTAGCTACAATTCCAGACAACTGCCAGCCTGAAACTGCAATTTATAAGAAGAAATTGGGAGCCAGCTCACAAACTGAATTATAAATATCCCAAGCTCATGTTAGATTAATCAATCAACTCTTACAGCATTTGATGATAGCATTTAATTATAGTTGCCTTAGTAATAGCTTTCAGACTAACTCAATTTGCAATCAACTGACAATTTTGCTAAAAATTTAGCCATTTATATGCCCAAGCATCAAAAAATCAAATTGTCATTGGACTTGAATTTCGAGTGGTCAATGAGAATGTGGACAATTCATTTACTTTGTATGTGTCGATTGAATTGCAGCAATAGACTCAACAATTTGTGCCAAATTAAATCGATGTCAACGTAGTTTCGGCACTCAATAAAGCCGATGACTAAGGGGTCACGAGACCGGAGAGGAATCTACTATACGCTTTGTCACTTAACCCAGTTTACTTCCTTTAGCCAAATCAACTATCCTTTTGCTGACAATATATCCATTTATATATGTATGTATGTATGTGTGGAAGTTTCTGTTCGAAATGTAACTTTTAACTTTTAGCAACATTTTCATATACATATATATTTTCGTACTTTGTGCTTAGCAAGTTTTACATTTTGTTGTTTGCTCAGCTAAACTTTGGAGCCAAAAGCCGCTTGAAAGTCGTTTCTAATCTCGGCTGTCAAATGAAATTGTTTTGTTGAAAAGTAGATACATTGGTAATTCTGTCATCGAGTAGCTCTAATTCTTTTGTAGTACATTCCAGGTAATATTATGCATGTTCTTGCTAACATGTACCTTATAGCAGTACGTTATTGACATGTAAAAGTTAGTTTTAACTATTTTGCATATAGCTTTTAACAGGTATATTGTTTTACCAAAAACCTTTTAGCGTGTAGCTTATTGTATGTCATTTTTAGCTGTAGCATTAAGTAAATAGATATTAAAATATGCTTACCAAGTACCTTAAGGCAAATGTTTTTAGCGTGTAGCTTATCATTTAAAATGAACATTTTTGCAAGTGAAATTTAAAATATACTTTACCAAGTACCTTAAGGCAAAAATTTTAGCGTTCAGCTTATCATATGTACCTTTTATCATGTAGATGCATATATTAGCAAGTAAAATTTTAAATATACTTCACCAAGTACTTTTCGGCAAATGGTCTTAGGCGTGTTTAGACTGTGTTTTATCGAAAATATTTAAAAAATGTACCTAGTTTTTCATTTCTGCTTTATCATGTACCTTTTAGCAAATGTCTTTTAACACGTATCTTTTATAATGTTCATATTAACAAGTAATTTTATGTATTCAATAGGTGTTTTATTTTTAAATGTACCTTTTAAAAAGTAATTTTCAACGAACATCATTTATCATGTACTTTAAGTACCTTTCAGTTTGTACCCTTTTGCTTGTGCTCTTTAGAATGTAATTTCTGTACTCTTAGTTTTCATATGTACCTTCACATATGTATTTAAGCATACTGGTATAAATACTTTATCTTAACTGCTTTATATTCCGTTTATCATGTACCTAGTAAGTTATATGAAAGTACCAGCATGTACTTAAAAGTTTTTTTTAGCACTTCTATTACTGTATTTTCGAACATTTAGCGAAGTTTTCTTTTTATGCAGCCTTGTGCTTCCTATGTACTATCAACTACTCATCATGTACCTATAGTAAATTAGTTTTTTAGTATTTCTATTATTGCTTTAATGTACATTTAGTGAAGTTTTCTTTTTACGCAGCCTTGTGCTGCAGTAAACTACCTCTGCAGTAAACTACCTCCTTTAAAGTGCTATGCGTATAGGCATTTCTATATTTTTCCTATTTATCATGTACCTTTTAAATATTATATAGTATATATTACTTCGACATATTACTTCGACATTTTTCTATATAATCTCAAGAGCTATTCGTTTAGGTACATTTAGCCATTTAGGTACAATTGACCAAAACAACGCTCAAGGGACCTTCTTTAAATAAATTTGCCCATATAACTTTGTCTGGGGACCAGAATTTTCATCACAATAACCATTCGAACGCTATAAGCGGAGTAGTCATAAACGGATTCTACTGCAGTAGAAATATCCATATCTACATAATTCTTTACTATATTTTTTATTTTAAGGACCATCTCTACTCACTTTGCATGTGACATAATCCCACAGAGAATTGCATCAGCTCCGGCATTTGTCTAAGTATCTCTTCGGTGACCAAATGGACGCCGCGATGCTGCGGCCTTAGATTGATTTTGCGCTGAAACCAGGCGGAACCGAACTGCAAGCCAGCCGCATTGCCATCGCCAACGCCAGCGCCGGCGCCGGCGATGCCGCCGCGTCCGCCTCGATGATTGGCCGATGCCATGGTGCTGTTGGAGGAGCTGCTGCGTATGTTGCTATTGCGACTGACGCTTTGCTTAATGTTGGCTGTGCCACCGCCACCTCCAGCAACGCCAACGCCGCCGCCACCACCACCACCTCCACCACCACCACCACCGCCACCAGCGACGCCGGCGCAGCCAGCTCCACCGCTGCCGCTGGTCGCTTTCGTGTTGCCGGCGTTTGGATTACTGCTGCTACTGCGACGCCGATGGCCGCTGCGTCCGCCGCTGCGTGCTGTTGTTGTTATTGCTGCTGTTGATCCCGCTGCTGCTGCTGCTGCTCCTCCTGGCGGTGGACTATGTGTGGATGCTTGACGCTGTGTTTTTACCTTGGACGCGGCGGCGGCGACGGCGGCGGCAGCAGCGGCTGAAGTCGTGGGTTTTGCTGACGACGACGTTGTGACGACTCTTTGGCTCGGGGCTCCAGTCAAGACGAGGACGAGAGCGACGACTGCAGCTCCTCACGCACACACACTCGAGCACCTACACACACTGGCACATACACACGCACACACCCTCGACAAAAGGGCGTTGTTTCTTTATTTAATATTAATTTTTTTCTCTTCACTTTGAGCACTTTTTCTATCAACTTTTTTTTTTTTGTATTTATTATTTTAACTCTTATAGCCACTTGATCTCCTTGGCAGATACTGCAAAGAGAAGAACAAAAAAAAAATAAGTTAAATATATTTTTTTAAAGTACATTTTTAATTTCTATATTAAATTATTTACAAAAACAAATTTTTTGATAATTTTCCGACTTTATCTGTTGCTGCTCGAACTGCAGCATAGCTTGAACTAAATCTAATATTTTTATTAATTTGTGTCTTAAGTCTGCTTGACACACAACTAAAACCATAAAAGGCCCTTTCTTGATTGCAAATAAAAGTGTTTATTTTACCTTTGGCTATATCAAATAAATCACATTTACTGTTTGTCTCTCTCACAGCCAACATGAAAATCGCCCACAATCAACAAGTTTTAATTGCGTCCAGCAAATAACAACAACAACAGCAACAACAAGAACAGGCTCTCACCACATTTACTGTTTATGGTTATGGTTATCAGCAGCAGCTGGCGTTGACCTTGCCAATCGATTGAGAAAAGGGCCAATAATGGGAACTAGACACCGCATTAGCTAAATCTATGAAAGTGGCGAGAAAAACAAATGCCTAAAGAGAGTGCAAAAAAAACTTCCAATTAGAATAACAGAATCAAAAGAGATGGAAAAGGCAAGAATTTAAAAGGTAAATATATTTATATCGATGTTATTTCAATATATCGACACAACACAAAAGAAGAAAAAAAGAGCAGAGTGAAAACGGTGAAACGGTGCAAATCTTCCAATTAGAACAATAGAATCAAGAGAGGGAAGAATTTAAAAGTTAATTATATATCGATATTATTTCAATATATCGACACAGCACAAATAGGATCGATTAGTTAGAAAAAACAATAATCAGCAAAATATACTTATTAAATTAGAAGTTTTCTTTTATTGTATATATCGTAAATGCCATGCTGAGAAAAATAGAAATTTTCTTTATATTATTTATATATATATAAATATTATATCTTTATTATATATAGTGTATACATTGTCTTCTTCAATTCGAAGAAAACTATAATATTCGCTCCTAGAGTCTGCACACGCAATACTAAAGCTCAAATGAGTTTTCTACTTCGACTCTATTTAAAGTCTGGTCACTCTAAGCCGAAAGGAGTTCAAAGCGACACACAAGCACACTCACACCCATAGACATGCAGGTCACAATAGACAATTGTACAAGAAAAGAAAAAAACTGAGCTAAAAGTCAAAAAGTGGAGTAAATTTGTTGCGGCACAATTGGGCACGTGTCGCAGCAACTAAAGCTCCAAGAAGTCGACAGGTGGGGCAGGGGCAGGGGCAGCAGCAAGCTAGCTGGTGCACAAATCGGAACAGTGTTCACGACTTAAGGTGGGAAGCACACACACACACGCAAGCATATAAGCACAAACAGCTGCATGCAGAAGTGTATAGGCACAAGGAATCTACGAAAAATGGTGTTCAAGTATCGCAGTTCACAAGTTGAGTGCACTCACACACACAAACACACGCACACACACACACATGCATTGACGTGCTTAAAGAGAAGAGAGAGAGGCAAATGCAATCGAAATGCATTTGAATTGAGCAGCGAGCAGTACATATGTGTAAGCGTGCGTGTTTATGTGTGTGCGTGTGGGTGTATGCAAGTGCTCCATAATGCAAAAAAAAGGTATTCAAAAAAGGCACAACCAACAACAAAATTTATATAAAAAGGGCAGAGCACTTGCCACACAAAACGATTTACACGACACTATAGCTAAAAACGGAATAAAAAGGAATCGAAGAGGTGAGAGAGCGACGTCATGGATGAGAGTAGAAGCAGCAGAAGCAGCAGCTACAACAATAACAACCGCGTTAGGGCCGCGGCAGGTACTTTTTTATGGTGCTACTGCTCAAATTTGCATATGCTTTAAATATTTAATGTAATACAAAAAGAGGAGACAAGTATTCAAGCTAAAGGCATCTGGGCAACAACAACGCAACGCACAATGTGCCAATTGGGCAGCTGCTGTACAATCCAATTGGAATACTCAACGGCAGGCAGAAAAGTGGTCAAAAAACAAAATAAAAAAAAAGAATTAAAGAACGCAAGGCATATACAAATATGCAGCAAAATGTTCGCGCATTTGGTAAAAAATCAATTTTCCGTGTGATTGCCAAATGCAATTGCCGCAAGAATGAGGCGCAACAACACACACACACACACACACACATGGGGACACACATGACAAAAAAAAGGAGTGAAGAAAACTAAAACGAATTGAAGAAAAACTTCTTGGGTGTCCCTGGACAGACATGACACGAGTCAATTGCAGCCCTAGAAAAAAACCTTACAGCTGTGTAGCACGCCTTACGCAGTGTTTTGTTGCCTGTTTTGCCTTTTGGCTTTTCCATAAGTTTTATTGTTAATTATTGACATAACAAATGCGGCCCCAACTAGAACTGATGACGGCAACAACAGCAGATCCAATCAGAACCAACACTCTCTCGTACACTTACTCACACAGACACAAGCGCACGCTGGAGTGAAAGAGAGGCGAAAAGGCACACGCGAAATTGCTTAAATTAAACTTGACGAAATAAAAAGGCGCACATAAAGTCTGGCATATGAAACTAGCTGTATAATTTTCAACATTTATCGTCCTGTCGCTTTGTGTTGTTTTGTGCAAACGAAATAAAATGAATGAAAATGTGAGCCTACCGCACGCTTAGTATTTGTATTTGTATTGACACGCACACACACTCAAATCACGTAAGCATCAAATTTAAATGCACTTAATTACATTTAATTCGTGTTTGCTTTTGTTTTTTATATGAAGAGGGCGGCGTAGGGCGGCCGACCAGGCAAAGTGCCGCTGTAACACAAACCGTACGTACGTGCGCGTCCGTCTGACAGTCCAATTGGATGCGCTCTCTCTGCTGCTGCTTCTTCTACTACTTGTTTTTAGTTATGCGTGTGCGCCAAGTTTCGCGTGCCAATAGTTTTTTGCACGTGCAGCGATACTATCGATATGTTTCTTTTGAGCTCATCGGCAATTATCTAAAAGCAATAATTTAAAATCAAACGATAGCACAAGAGTCATATGTGTTAAAAGCGAAGCCAAGCGCAGAAAGCCTATCTTTCAACTGCGTTTCGATCGATAAATAGCACGCAATTATCGATACACCGGCGCAACTGTGCAATCGCTAGTGATGAGCGGTCAAAACAAAAAATGCATTTGAAATTTCAGTTCGCTAATTGCTGTGGTTTTATAAATACAAAATGAAAAGAATAAGCGGTGCTTACTTTGCTGTTGTTTATTTGGTTGGTGTTGGTTAGAATTATTAGTTAGTTTAATTAAATTCACTGCGTGGGTGGGCGAGTTGTGTGCTGATAAAAGTGCTGTTGCTGCTGACGGCGCATTGGCAATGCGCACTTGCTGTGATTTATATTGTTACCGATATCGAGATCTGTGTGCATTTTGTTTAGTTGCAAAAATTGCTTCATTGGCCAACAACAATAACAACAGGATAGTAGGACAGCAACAACAACCAGCAGCAAAGAACTTCGGCTACATTTGTGCGTAATGTGCGTTGGTGTTAGTAGGTCGTATAACTGGATTCGGCGGCGGCTAAATATAACGGTTGTCGTCGTTTTCGTTACGTTAACTGTTGTTGTTGTTGTTCTTGTTGTGTATCGTTTACACTCGTTACTCGTTTTCTCTTCTCTCTGCTCTTCTATTTTTCCTTTTCGTTTTTTTTTTTTTTTCTTTTATATATGGCCAATTCACAAAATGTACATTTTTTACACCTTTCACACACACCCACGCATTTTACACTCACACAGTGAAGGCGCGCGCGCGTTGCCTTCGCTTCGTCCTTTTTTTCTGCTCTTTTTTTCGCACACACTCCCACACCTATGCGAAATTGTGGAGGTCGGGTGTTGTTGTTGGTGGCTCTAAATATATATATTTATATATATAAATATGTATATATACATATATATTATTTTTTTTTTAATTTTGTATTTTATATTTGCTTATACACATATGCTTTATTTACACAATTTGGCTGAAAACTGTTTTCTTTGATTTTTCGCTCTGGCTTGGCCCACATGGCCAACGGTAAAACTTTTTCCACTCTCTGTATGTGTGTGTGTGTGGCCTCTGAGATTTGCTGGTATTGCCTATACATATACATATATATATATATATGTATGTATATATTGCGCTGTGCCAGGCAATAGCGTTTTTTTCTTCCTTGTTTCGTTTTTCAATAAAACTCCATGGCCCTGTTATGTACTCAACACACACATGCTCACTTACTTTACTCACACTCACGCACGCACACACACACGCACAGGCACACACACGCCCGTTACGAATACGTACAATGGAACGACTACCGCAATTGCGGCTGCTGCTAAAGCTGTGTGTTTTTTTTTTTTTCTTAACGACTTAAACTTTTTGTCCCGTATTAAATACAGCTATTTGCTTCCTCTTTCGCTTGTGATTCGTATGAATTGTATGGTTACTCTTATTTGAATTCTTATTGGCCTGCGACGAGCCCAGCGTGTGTGCCACCGAACGAGAGCCTCAACTGAAACTGAGCAGCGCTGTGGCAAGGATAAGCATATATTTTTGTTGAATGAGTGCCTCAATGAAAGCTGCCATGTGTGTGCCATCGCCTATATATATAGTGTGTGTGTGAGTGTGAGTGTGCGTGCATTGCAACTCGTTCGTTTTTAACGGTAACACTACTCTGTGCACAGGCGCATAATTGGGCGAGTCTGCCTTGTGAATATTGTGAATATTGCGGCGTTGCCACCTTGGCTTTACGTAAGACAACGTAACGTCGTGAGTTAAAAGCGTGTACGTTAACGTTTATCTATTTACAGTTTGAGCTTTCTTCTTTCGTTTTTCCTTTTTAGGTCATTGGGGCAGGGCACAGTGGAGCAAATGTGGAGAAAAATGGTGATATAAATAGAAATTTAAATAAATAATCTAAATAATTTGTGTAAAGCTAATAACAATTAGAATGCATAAAAAAATAGTTGCGTTATTTATTTTAAATTTGGATTTTAACTAAAACATGATTTTGCTTTATTTTAAAGGTTTTGTTTACAAATTGATTTTATTATTAATATTAAATTAATATTAATAAGCGTTTTACATTGTATTAATAAATATACATACATATTTGTAGAGATATATATTTCTTATACTTTGCTTGTTTGGTCTTTCCAGCTTAGCTGCTTTTCTTTTCATTATTAATAAAGGTCATCTATCAATTCAATATGTGTAATTGCAATCACATAATGTTTAACGCCCGCGACAAACACGCAACGAGCAATAGACTGAGAGAGCGAGAGAGCGAGAGAGAGAGAGAGAAAGTAAATGCCACAGTCATTAGGCTGACACCCAGTAAGACCCCCTTCGCCTCCGCCCATCCCCTGCTGCTCCATTGCCGTTTTCATAGCTGGCAAAAAGTCAACAAATTAAATATCTAACAAACTAGTTTGGGGGCGAGTCCTGGTAGCTCCTAGCTACTAGCTGGACTACTGGGTGTGCCCAGCTTGTGGCGTCCTCTTGTAACTAACCATATGCATGTTGTCTCCTGTTGGGGTTACGGTCGCTACTTATAAACTCTTTCCATCTCTCTCTCTCTCTCTATCGCTCTCTCCCTCTTACTATCATTTAGCTAGTAGTATGCAAAATTACTTTGTCCTGCTGTGGTGGCACGCGGCTAACAGTATGCTTTAGTTTTAACAACCACACCCAGTTCTGGTAAGGCGTCCGTTGTCCTTTTCACAATGGATAACATTGTTTAAGAAATATCTAGCAGTACAGTGAATTATCAATGCATTTAATGGGGTATATGGGCTTGAAGTGTGGTCTACGGGTAAGCTTGGAATTTAATTAAACTGATGATATACTACACATATTTTTTATTTTAATTTTAAATTGATTCATTTTGAATATAGAATACAGTTGTGTTTCATTTTAATAAGAGCTGATCATACTTTTTTTTCAGTTTAAAATGTAAGCTTAAATTTATCTTGACATCCTTTAAAAACAAACAGTGTGATCAACTGTTTTCAAAACTATAATTTAAATTTCTAATAAATGGAGTACAAATATTAAAAAAAAAAAAAAAAAAAAAAAAAAATTGACCTGAATATTTTATTAGAGAAATTTTTCGAATACAATATGATAAAGGGAAATATTAAGAATAATAACTTATCAATCGTGTAATAAATATTTTTGACTATTAATTATTATTAACACTTTCTATATAAAGGGTGTGCCACGAATGCCTCAAGCTCAAATTATATTTCTATAAAACAAAATTCTGAATCACAAAATTTCTCCATACACTCACAGTTCCATTTATAAGTGGAATATTTCTAGGATATTTTAGAACCTTTCAACTTCTGCTTCCATCACCTTTGTTTGTTTTTTTTTTTCTTTTTTTCCATACTGCTAACCTACACATTCCATACAGGGTGGGTCGCGATTAGTCCTAGCCCAAAGCTCGCTCATTTGTTTGTATACTTTTGGCACCCAGTTTATACCAAGAAATATTAAGTGTGGCTAAATGAAATGAACAGTTCGAATTGGCCAGGCCAAGCAGCCAGACGTGAAATTGAGGCTACTTAAAAAATAAGAAAAAATAAATAAAAATACAAATCGAAAATGGACGATGATACGGATATCTTTGATATAGATCCGAAGGAAGCGTGGCTGGAAAAAATAACCATTGGCGGCTTTCGACGGTGGCACATCATAGCCGCTGTGCTAGGCATTTTAATGAGTATTAGTGAGTGTTTCTCAATGCACTGTTACCCATATGCCAGTCTGTGCTAAAGTACAGGGTATCTTTGCAGTGATCATGGTCTGTTGCTGCATTCGTTTTCGCATACCACGTACCAAACAAGAAATCGAAGCTGATTATCAACGCAAACAAATTACCAAAAAGTTTCGCGAGAAATTGCAACAAATTAAAAATTCCGAAATGGATGATATGGATCTGCAGAAAGGTAAGACATATAGAGTGTGTATATTTATATATATGTATATGTGGAGTACTATCTAAAAACTCTAAAACAACGATTTTGGTGTATTATTTGCCCCAGTTTCTACTCCATTGTCACCCAACTGCGAGAGCCAAGCCCATTTTCATATTTTTTCAAGTTTTTTTTTTCTATTTTTCTTTTTGTGTTTCGTAAACTTATACATGTGTGTGTGTGTATGTGTATATGTATATATATTCGTACAATATGATAAACGATGCCTTCAGCCTGTCCTGAGCCTACATAGTGCACGCTAGTTTCAATTAGACATACAGCGAAAGCTCTCTCGAATGGATAGTTAAAAGGTTAATAAAAAAAAAACACAAATATTGTCACAAAAAAAAAAAGTAAATATATAGGTATATATTATATATATGTAAAACATACAAAAATAACATTTAAAAAATTGATTGATAATAGATTTATGTATAATATTTATAATAAACTTTTTTTAATTATAACAAATAATTTAAAATTTTGCAATTTTTCAATTTTAATTTAATTTTATATAAAGCAGAAAGTAAATACATAAAAAAAATTAATAAAAATAATTCTACATTTTATATTTTAAAACAAATATTTACACATTGTATATACTGTTGAGAACTCTTAAGAAGTAAGGGAAAAGTATATGTAAGTAAGTGTTTTAATAAAATGACAGAAAATATTATACAATATAAAATTATATAAGTGAAGTGCAGAAAACTCATGAATAATTTTCCGCAATTTAAATACAGTTTTATTGTTACTGTAAAGAAGTAATAAATCATAAAATAATTTTTGGTGCTTTAAAAAACGTAAAATAAAAAATAAAAAAAAATATATATATAATATAAAAAAAAATTATTTTGGAAATAAAAATATTGAATAATAATCTTCTACATTCAAATAGTTGTAGAAAATTTTTTCAATATATATATATATATATATATATGTACAGTATTAACTTGAGTAGTATTATTAACTTGAATCATATACGTAAACAGTTTAAATATCTATTCAAAGAGCTTTCACTACTATTTGTATCTAACTATATAAAAATAACACTCACTTCTGTTCACTTTTCTATCACACAGCACTTGCTTATATCAAATTGGAGCAATATGATGATCCCTAGGCCTCTCTCTCTCTCTGTAAATTTCTCATATGCAAAACTTCACCAAAAGCACATGAAAACTATTGGAATACATATATAATGCAATAATAACTATTATAACAAAGCCACTGCCAATGTAAGTAGCTCTATTAATGTATATATTACCCATATACTATATCGATAAATATATATATTTAGAAATATTCATGCTCGATCTGTTCACTCTCTATTGCAGTCTGTGCGCGCATTCAGAGTGACTATCTGAACCTGCAGGCCAGTGTGGAGAGCATGAACGAGAAGCAGAATGTTAAATTTAAGATCTAATTTGTTATACTAAACTGTTATACTTATCTTTACTTATATACTACTAGAAACATTATAAATATAATAAAACTAATCCACAAGTTTATTTTGTTAATTTTATTGCATTTCATTTTTATCGCTTTTCATTGAAATATTTTTATTTTTATTTTTTTTTAAATTGGATTTATTAATGTATCAAAGGTTTTATTTTTAGTATTTTTGTTCTTTCTTTTCTGTTTTTGTTTTTAATTCTCTACATATACAGGCTAGTGGGGTTGTCTGATTTTGGGCAGCATTACGACAATTGCGACATTAACAGATCGATTCTTGTTTGCGTTTGCGACTTCACTTTTTCACTTAAATTTATTAGGCAATTAGTTATAAAAATGTTTCTGTTTGACAATTGTTTAGTTTTTGATATACATAATGTATGTATGTACGCTGACTTTTGGCGATGACTGTAACAAATTAACTCACACTTGATTCTGTTCCACTTACTGACTCGACAAATACACACAATTTAAATTATTTAACGCATAACTATTATTATTATTATTATTATTTTGTTTTATTGTTCATTAACTTGCTCCGGCTTAGAGTTAACTCTTTTGGAATACTTTCTTTTAATTTCTGTTTACTGTTTACTGTTTGGGTATATTTTCACCATTTAGTTTTGGAAACATTTGCTTTCATTTGCCAAAATCCTGCTGTTCATCTCAATACTTTTTTTTTTTTTTTTTTAAATACACTTTTTTTTTTATTTTTATATTTATATATAAAAACAACTAATTATAATGAGCGCATCATTCTTTGCGTATGAATGTTCTCCCCCTATAAATAAAGAGTATTATTAATATGGTAATAAAGCATTATGTACTAACTGTTAAATAGCTTACGTTATAGTCTTCTTTTCCGTAGTCTTCGATTCGGGCCTAGCGCGGTTTAGCACCTTGAGGAAGTCTGAGGTTTTTGCGCGCATGCGCGAATGAATATACGCCTTTGAACACTGTTATAAAGTATATTAATATACATATACAAAGAGTATACTCTGATCTCATACTAACCTTAATGTGATAATGCAAATAGTCTCGGAACATGTGTATTAAATTAATAGTATTATCCCGGGTCTCCTTATTGGTATGTCGAGGGAATAGCACTGCAAAAATTAATATAAAATAATTAATTAGTTATTTAAACTATGATGAACAAGGGTGCATAACACATTGAGTCAAGTGTGAATAAAATAAGTAACAGACTAGTAAAATGCATTAATCAGAATGCTGTTCGTATATCCATTAAGTCTATTCATTCAATGTGTCACTTTAGCTTCCTAAAATATAACATATTAAATCAGCTGTACACGAACACAAGTCATCTGTTTTAATATGATTAATTAAACAGGATGCCGTTCGTCTTTGGGTTTCTTTGGGAGTATTTGAGACACAAAATGAGAAGAGATCCCAGAATATGCCACTTTGACTCCACAGAGTATAACAGATTTACGGGATTGTACACGAACACAAGTCATCTGTTTTAATATGATTAATTAAACAGGATGCCGTTCGTCTTTGGGTTTCTTTGGGAGTATTTGAGACACAAAATGAGAAGAGATCCCAGAATATGCCACTTTGACTCCACAGAGTATAACAGATTTACGGTATTGTACACGAACACAAGTCATCTGTTTTAATATGAGGGATTAAACAGGATGCCGTTCGTCTTTAGGTTTCTTTGGGAGTATTTGAGACACAAATCGAGAGGAAATCCCAGAGTATGCCACTTTGACTCCACAGATTATAACAGATTAGATCAGGTGTACACGAACACAAGTCATCTGTTTTAATATGATTAATTAAACAGGATGCCGTTCGTCTTTAGGTTTCTTTGGGAGTATTTGAGACACAAATCGAGAGGAAATCCCAGAGTATGCCACTTTGACTCCAGAGAGTATAACAGATTTACGGTATTGTACACGAACACAAGTCATCTGTTTTAATACGAGGGATTAAACAGGATGCCGTTCGTCTTTGGGTTTCTTTGGGAGTATTTGAGACACAAATTAAGAGGAAATCTTAGAATATGCCACTTTGACTCCACAGAGTATAACAGATTTACGGTATTGTACACGAACACAAGTCATCTGTTTTAATATGAGGGATTAAACAGGATGCCGTTCGTCTTTAAATTAATTTTGGAGCATTTGAGACGCAAATCGTATATTATATTCCAAAATATGCCACTTTGACTCCCTGTGGTTTAGACCAAAACTACAGCAAGTGGAGGGGCTACGTACCGAATGTAACATATCCAATGTTATCACCCACCCGGGCATCGCTGTTAGCCAATTCCAAAGGTGGTTCGCGATGCGAGAAGAGCACTTGTGGCGCTGTGTGCGATGCACGTCGTCCTTCTCTCAATTCCTGCATAAATACCTTGCCAATGATCACATCGTCCTCATCCCTGAAAATGGTGCTGAACACTACGGTGACACGATCAGGCTTCGCCTCCACATAACTATCGATAAAGGTTAGATTAGCTAAAATATAATCCTTAGCAATATTCTATGTAAAGCTTACAGCGTCTCATCGTTGCGATAGTTAATGACTGCTCGCTTTTGGGTCTCTTCGCCCTGTTCCTGGAAGTCAAAATATTTCTCGAACACGGAGGCAAAACAATTGCGTTTCAGCAGTCCAATTCTCTTTGCAATCTGCTCCCAGTCCGAGGGTATATCCTCAAGATTAATAAGTACAGAAACATTGTAACCTGCAAGCACATTAAAGAAAATTAAATTCGATTTATAATATTTTATTTATATATTTTGTAGTACCCTTTTCCGTCTCTGTTAACAGACTTCCATATTCCCGCTTCAGCAACTCATCGGCTCCATGTTCCTGCAGCTGTTTGTAGAACTTAAGCGAAATGCTTATCTATTCAATTTGTAAAATATGTTTTGGTTAATCAATAGTACAACAAATAAAAATAATAATAGCAATTGCAATTCAATTGCAGACTCACCCGCACTTTTGTTTTATCGCCATTCACATTGGAAATATGATATAGAACACTGTCGAAATCTGCTATTAATATATCTATCGATTCTGGTTTGAGTCTGCAAAGAAAAGTGTAACAGAATTGTAATAAAATATTAATAAACAATTCCCTTCATTCAATATCTTATCGCACGCATGCCTAGCTGATAATAGTATACAAAACAGAAATATTGTATGATTAATTAAAGCTCTTAGATCGGATTTTTGTAGTAGAAATCGGAGTTGATGTCAGAGAAAGCGAATCAAGTATTTCATGGCGTAGAATAAAGATGGTGGAATATTCACCCTGGCAATTAATTTTCATAAGTAATTTGCTTTTCGAGCTTTCAGAGTATAACAGATTAGATCAGCTGTACACGAACACAAGTCATCTGCTTTAATATGATAAATTAAACAGGATGCCGTTCGTCTTTGGGTTTCTTTGGGAGTATTTGAGACACAAATCGAGAGGAAATCCCAGTATATGCCACTTTGACTCCACAGTATGAGTTGAGTATAACAGTTTAGATCAGCTGTACACGAACACAAGTCGTCTGTTTAAATATGATAAATTAAACAGGATGCCGTTCGTCTATAAATTAATTTTGGAGTATTTCAGACACAGATCGAGAGAAAATCCCAGTATATGCCACTTTGACTCCACAGTATGAGTTGAGTATAACAGATTAGATCAGGTGTACACGAACACAAGTCATCTGCTTTAATATGATAAATTAAACAGGATGCCGTTCGTCTTTCGGTTTCTTTGGGAGTATTTGAGACACAAATTGAGAGGAAATCCCAGAGTATGCCACTTTAGCTCCACAGAGTATAACAGATTTATCGTAGTGTACACGAACACAAGTCATCTGCTTTAATATGATAAATTAAACAGGATGCCGTTCGTCTTTCGGTTTCTTTGGGAGTATTTGAGACACAAATCGAGAGAAAATCCCAAAGTATGCCACTTTGACTCCACAGAGTATAACAGATTAAATCAACTGTACACGAACACAAGTCATCTGTTTTAATATGAGGGATTAAACAGGATGCCGTTCGTCCTTAAATTAATTTTGGAGCATTTGAGACACAGATTAGAATAATAATCCAAAATATGCCACTTTGGCTCCATCCAGTATAACAGATTCAGCACCATTGAGTATTTTATATTGCTTTGACAGACTTTCGGAGACTCTTGCGATGACTCAAATGCATTTGTTATTTGTGCTCGTGTGCGTGTGTGTGCGAGAGAGAGGTGTATAACATATAGCAGAGCTTGGGATTATGCATAATGATGCGATAAACGAGCTAAACTTAATAAATACTGTGTGGTTGGCATCGGCAGAGGGGAGCATAAATACTCACTTACTCACACACTAACACACACACACACACACGCATACTGATTAGAGTGCATGAGTGTACGTCAAGTTTGAACTACACCCGATTTTTAAGGCTCTCCAATGAGTGTGTGTGTGCTGATAATCGGAACGAGAATTGATAACACAGGCGTAAGGCAAGAAAATAGATAAAAATAAAATAGAAAATGGGGGCACTTTTACAGTTAGACCGAATGAGACATAGAAAAAGAAGACTCACCCAGCCAGTGCATTGCGGTATTTGACCAGGAGCGTTTCCTCGATAATGCGATTATTGATTTCCAGCAATATCATCTTGTTTTAATGTGTGTGTTTGTTTTCTTTTTCGATATTAAATATAACAGTGCCTAATTAGCAAATAACCAAAAAGCGATGACAAATTTATGACGTTGCTTTGCCGCTCCGGCTGCGAATGCGGCGCTCTTTCGTGCGGTAACTGTTTCTTTGCTGCTGCTGCTTCTGCTTCTGCCGTTGTCGCAGTCGCTGCTGCGAACGCGTTTGTTGGTGTTGGTGTGAGAGACACTGTTACTTATTATGGGGGAGATTGCTGGACTGGCTGCTCCAACTCACCAACACACAGGCATTCGTACATGCACACATATGAAGAAAAAACAACAAACATACATACATACACACAAGACTTGGTATATTAATGAGTATGTGTGTGTTTGTGTATGAGCGTGTAGCGTATTTAATGAATCAACAACAAAAAATGGGCGCAGCGTTTGCTGTCGGCTTTTTTTGGCTGATCTCCGGGAGCACACACACTTGCAAATTCCAACACACACACAGTTACGCTTGCTGCCTCAGCAATTTTCTATTACAATTTTTACACTTCAGTTGCAGTGTTTGTGTGTGGTGATTCGTATGTTCTGCAGTTTGTTGTTTGCTGCAGCTTTAATTTTCACTAATTGTAATTATTCATTTATTATAAAATTAGCAGAAATGTGCAATGCGCGTATCCATGTGGCCAGGTACTTGGCACTTGTGTGTGGCCAGCTAAAGCAAATGGCTTAGCGATGAAAGTATCGGAGCTATGTATGTGCTCGATATGCGCACATTTATATCGATAGAGGCATGCATCCCTGGATCAAGCAGAGTTGTAAATAGTAAATAAATAAAATCAGTATTTGTTGTTGTTTTTTTTTTTGTGTTTGGTTAAGAAAAATAAATAAATGGATGACGTTGAGTTGATTAAATTAATAGAGAAGTATCCAATACTTTATGATAAGGACAGTGCGCGCAGTGCCAAGAATGCGGCCAACAAGGACGCCGCCTGGAAAACCATTTCCATCAAATTGGGAGCCAGTGAACGAGCCTGCATCACCCGCTGGAAAAGCATTCGAGATCGGTTTGGCAAGGAGTTTCGTCGGTTCCAGGAGAATCCCGAGAGTCCCACCTATTGGGATATGTTTCCGCGTCTGCTATTCCTCAAGGATCACTACAAACATGGTTTGGTGAAACATGAAAATCTGGATGCAATGAAATTTGAGCCGCGGCATCGAAAGCCACGAAGAACGCGTCCTGAGGATAATGAGAAGAAGCAGCGGGAGGAGGACTATGTGGAGAATGCCGAGGATATTGAGCTATGCCAACAGCTCATAGAGCTGGTTAAACTTCATCCTGTGCTCTATGATAGGCATAAAATACGAATCTCCAAGAATTTATCGGCCAAAAATGAAGCCTGGCGAGCGATCTCCGGGAGTTTGAATGTTTCGGGTAAAATGTAGAGGATTTGATAAATCTACTTTATTAATATACATATTCTTTTTAGAGGAACTCTGCTATAATCGCTGGAAAAAGCTGCGAGATCGTTTTGCACGCGAATATCGCAATCATCAGATCAATCAATCGGCGCCCATTACCTGGAGATACTTCAATGATCTGCTCTTTCTGGGCCGGCACTTTCGCAAGGGTGTGCCCCTGATCATCGAGAATATCAAGAAACGGGGCAGGCCGCCAAAAGTGGTTAAAGGACAAACAGAGCAGAGGGCAACGAATCTCATTTGGGGCGCAGACTATCCATATAGCACAGACAATGATCAGGACGAGGAGCTGGAGGAGGAGGAACTGGAGGAAGATGAGGAGCTGCAGTATGAGCAACAACAGGATTTCGAGGTGCTCAGTGAGGCGGAGCACAAAGCACATATGGAGTTTGTGCTCGACGAGCAGGATCTGTTGGAGCAAACAGAATCCTTAGAAGCAGAGCAGTCACACCAGCAGCAGCTAGTAGAAGAGGTGCAGGAGGTGGAGCAGAGCACAGAAGTGGAGACAAGTCTGACAGACGCACCAACCGCTGACTCCCCATCTTTGCTGCAGCAGGATCCCGCCTTACCCACAGCCGAAAAGCTAATGGGCACAGTTATCTCAAATATGGAGACCGTCTTGCAACAGTCGAAGGATTGCCTCCAAGCCCTGCAACAGGCAGTTAACAATACACCCGCCCAGACATCAAAGAGCCTGCTAAGCAAAGTGCAAATGCTGCTGGATGGCCTGGATGCGGAGCAGCGACGGCAGGCGGAACGTAAAATTGTGCATTTTCTATGTGAATGTCAGATAAAAACTCTGGATGGACAGGAAATTGAGGATGTGGCGCCCTGTCACATATTCAATTGATATAACATTGCATTTAGGAGCTAGCGCTCGAGCAAAGAAAGTGTGCTCAATTGTATATTAAATAAAGTTTATTATATTTTTAGCGTATATTCATTGAAATCTGTATTTATTTATTGATCTGAAAATTTTAAAACGTACAACTATCGATAGAAAAGTATCGCTTATCATGAGTTTACGTTTCTGATAAAAACGGTAGATGACGCTTTAGTCTATTTTTGAATAGCGTGTTCAGCACGGGCATCAAGTAAAATTACTAAAATGGAACGAAAATTCTCACTCATAATTAAACTAAATTTAGAGCATATTACTCTCACAAATTATATTGAATATTATATATATAATAATTTTTTGTATTATTTTCAAATGTAATATTATTTAAATTATATTATATGCTTGAACACAGTTTAAATGAATAACATTATATCACTAACCATATGGTTAGTGATTATATGAAAAAACGCGGCTTAAATTTGCTCAATATCGATAGCATAGCGCGCTTAACTATCGCGCTAATTGTATTGCAGGCAAACTTGATAGATGGCGCTTTGGCGCATTTTAAATAGTACGTTACGCACAAACGCTAAAGCCACAAAAACAACAAAAATCAACGCCCACGCTTGGCATCATTTATTGTAATTAATAACGCACACACATGTTGGAGCAACAGCAATGGCAACAATTATAAACAAATTTCTGGCATGGCATGCATTTGAATTTTGTGTTTTCCTTTTCTTTTTTTGTTTTGCTTTTCGTGTAAATTCGTAGTTAAACACTTGGTCAAAAATAGTTGCCATGCTCGATTCACACAGTGCAGTCCGCTTGGCCGTTTTTGTTGCTGTGCGTCAAAGAGCCGCCAAAATATAACGAATTATTAAAATAATAAACTTTGGCGCACAAAGCGCTTTTTAAGTGTCTGTTTAAAGGCAGCGTGTGTTTGTATCTATTAGTGTGTGCGTGTGTGTCCGTGTGTGTACGCCTTTTGTTTTAGCGCGTCATAAACTAATTTTATACAAATAAACGACGTCGACGTCGGCATCGGCAACGTTTGAAGTTATGCGGATTTGTATCGCGGGATTTGTTATGGAATGCCCGCAACGGTGATTCCTTGTATATAAGCACATATGTATGTATATACATACATACATGTGTATGTAAGCGGGTGTGCGCGCACAATGTTGTTGTGACACCTGCAGGCCTCATGGATAATGTGTGCGTATGTTGGTATACGGTAAATAACATAAGGCGCATTGCCATTAGCGCAGTCAACGTTGACGCCGACTGCGCTTTAATAGTTTTACGAGGCTTCTCTCATAGGAACACACTCAACACGCACACACACACACACAAACGGAGAGAAGCACGCATCAAACGCTCTCTCCTACTCCCTTTTTTGTTGCTTTCGGTGAGTAGTAGAACGGTTATTTATTAGCATGCATGTCGCTTAAAGCTCTCGAGTCAACTGCAAATGCTCTTCACATTTAAAGTTCACACAACCTTTGGCATGTGGGCGTGCGTGCGTGCGTATGTGCGTATGGGTGGGAGTGTGACAGATGAATCATTTGTTGCCTGTCAGTGGGCACATCATTGGAGTCTACCATTGTCATCAATCACAGTCCGATTTAGCAGCGCTCTCATTCGCACTTTGGCACTTTCGCCGAGCGGAGCAAATGTGTCAACCCTAACCTAGCACACACACAGTGCTTACAATCTATTTACGTCTGTCTGTGGTGGGACCTGCAATTGTCTATGCGCGAAATTTTGTATAATTGCCAATTGCCACGGATTTACTCAATTGCCGCAGTGGCGACAGCGACGGCAGCGACCAAAATAAATACAAAAAAAAAAATTATATATATATAGAAAAATTAATTATGCAGCAATGTGTGCCAAATTAATTGTACCTGTGTATGTATGCATGAAACTACAAGTATCTATGTAGCATTGGACATATATTTCTATAATATACTGTGTGCATACACATAACAATACATTCAAACAGAACAAAACTCTCGACTTGCATGCAAATTTGGCATGTCTCTGCTGCTATGCATACATACATATGTATGTCTGTGAGTGTGAATGTGTGTGTAAATCTCCACATTGTTTTTGGCATATACATATATATACATATTTATGTATGTAGAAGTATGCATGGCTTGCATTTCAATAAATACATTTATATACATATGTGTGTGTGTGTGCGTGTGTATGAAGCAAGGCATGCAAACATTTGGAATTTTGAATAAGCTGCTGAAGAGCTTTAACAATAGTTTTAAACCTAGGAGGTAGGAGAGTGAAGGCAATAGATGTCATGAATGATAAGGTTGTTGTATATGTATGTATGTATGTATGTATGTATGGATGTATGCATGTGTGCATGTATAGATTATACGCATACATATGTATATTCAGTATAAAAGACTGGGTAACTTCATATTGCCGAACTAATGTAGTTGGATTTATACGTACATAAATATGTAAGTGTACATACATACAGAACCTAACAGTATGTTACCGCTTTTTTTGATCGGCTTTCTATCTTTCAACATAGTCAATGGATCTAGACTGAATTAATTTAGAGATGTGTAAAAAGTATGCTGAAGCTTTCACGAAATTTGTAATTTGGCAATATCGCCATTTTATCGCTTTTCTATATTCTCCATTTATTATTGTATTTTGAATAATTTATTATGTACAAATACTCAAATATATTTTATGGTTGCACGTCTCTACGTTATTCTGCTTCCTATAACATTTTTATCACTTAACTCTTTTTTTCCTATAACATTTTTATCACTTAACTCTTTTTTTCCAAGACTTATACCATCATTTAAAAAGAAGAAACTTAGCTCTTCTTGAAAGTAAAGAATTTCTTAAGTGTATTTTTGGAACAGAATTTATTGGTATTGAAAAGTTACTGTCGATCCACTAAAATTTAAATGAAACACAATTCCAAAGATACAAACTTTTTACCAAGCAGATATATGTATATTCCGATAAAACCACAATCCGATAGTCTTAATAATCTATTGTGTTTATAAAGCGCATACTAATAAATTTATCAAATAGAATTTATTATCTATGAGGCTTTTATGATTCAAGTATATATTATTCTAATTTATACATAATATGTAAACTTAAACATATGATATAAACAAAATATATATACAAATTTGTACAAATTATATCACTAGATAAAACTACTCGCTTTTAATGTCTTTTAGTCATGTCGTCAAAAATACCAAAAGATGATAAAGCAGCTGAATAAATGTCATTTGTTGTTGAGCAATATGGATCGCTTTCTATAAGTTCTGAATATATGACAAAGATATCGTTTAGAAAGTTTAGAAAGAATCGATAACACTGACTATTAAAAAAGTTAGATTTGATAAAAATGCACTGCAATTTTTTTTGTTATATAAAAAACTTTAGGTAAATTTAAGACACTTTTTGAAAAGAATTGTCTTTTATTTTATTTTTAGCTTTATCCACATATCATTTGTTGTATTTTCGTTAGCCAACAAACCCTTTCAGTTATGCACATTTCAGGCTCACGCTCAAATCATGTTTTAAGTTTCAAGGCAACATCACGTGTCACGTCACGTATGGAATGCTGCCACTTACGGGCTACGGACTGCGGGCTACGGGCATTGCGTGCCCCTCGCCCACCACCCAACCACCAATGAACCAACCATTGTGTAGGCTCTGAGCCAAGCTGGCTGCCACTGCAGCAACATTTTGTTTTATAGCCAAATGCCAGTTGGCTGCAAACGCCTCGCCACGTTTGAGGGCATGCTCTGCATTTTGCATGACCGCAAAAAGAAAGAAAAAAAAATAGGTTTGGGTTGAAAACAATTTGCAATAAAATTGGAAGCGGTGGCAACGCCTCAACCTCAACCTCAGCCGAATGACCCGAGCCCCACAAACAAAGAACTGCGATGCGAGACGTATCTGCAGCATTATCCAGCCATTGAGTGGCTGCTGCTCCTGCTCCTGCTCCTGCTCCTGCTGCTGCTGCTGCTGCTGCTCAAACTCCTGCCAACTGCAGTTGCTGATGCGAGCTTTGAACTTTGGCGCCATTTTGCTGACCGTTCAGTCAAGCGCATAAATTTTCGCTTTGTTACTTACAAAAGACGAACGGACGGACGGACAGGCGGACAGACGGACGGACTGCAGGTGGCGGTGGCTGCAAAAGTTCAACTGAAACTTGCTGGCAGCAATGACCTACAAAGCGTTTACAATTTACGACTTTTATAGCGCAATGAATGAAGACAAACGACTGACAAAAGATGAGAGAGAGGGCAGCAGAGAGAGAGAGAGAGACAAGGCGATAGACTGCGAGAGAGAGTGAAAGCTGGCCCATATCCTGTATGGCAGACGTCTGGCGTCCAACATTAATGCAGTCTTGGGCCAAGCTGCTTAATTGCACTTGCGTGAAACTTACTGGAAGTGCTCTTGCGTCAATTAACTCAAAAGGCGGAGAGCGAGAGAGCCGGAGAGTGATAGACGGAGAGTGACAATGGAGGGCTTCGGCATACTGTGCGTATGCGTAATGTGTCAAGCTGGTTCGTTGCTAATCATCGCCAGCATCATCAGCCGAGCGACGCGTCAACATCTGACAAGGGGCCGAGGCATTCACACGGCTTCCACACGCAACAATGCAAACTCACATACGGGTATATTTAATGAGAGAGCATGAAGCTATAAATAAATATAAATAAAGCTAACGTGGGTCAATCAAAGCGTTTGTCAGAAATTCAATGTGAAAAAACGGATACAAATATTTAAAAAATATATATATTTATATATACATATTTACAGCTAACTATAGCCACTAACCATACAACACGACTTGTCCGGTCTATGTGTTGTATGGTTAGTGCTATAGCTAACATTAATCATATTTAATTGCTGCCTATCGATAACTATTATATGATTTTTTAAAATAATTTTTTGATCTCAATTTACAAACTAGGAGGACTACATAATCAATTTTATTACATAAATACAGAAATATAACTTTACATGAGATGCAAATCTTAAAATGACATTGCTCAATGATAAACGATTTTTGCTTTAAATCGATCGATTATATCGATTACTGCTAGCAATATCGACTTTTTTATTATTTGAATACTAAAATATTAGCAAACACGTATTGTTCGTGAACAACATATTGTTGCCGTTATTTGAAAGCTTTCTATACATATATATTTATCTTTATTTTTTAGTCGATATATAGTTTTCAATCTATATATTGCGTTTATATTAAATGTATTTTTAGGTATCACAACTTACCTGCTACTAATATGCCGATTGGTAATACTTACATCTCACCTTCATTGCAAATATTTTACCTGCTGATAAACAGGCTGATAAAGTGCCGAAAAGTGTGTTTACTACGCAAAGCAAATGGGCCTTATAAACATTTCCAATGCCTAAGCGCATAAACGACCCTCTGAAGTACACACACACACTTATATATATATATATCGTATAAATGTTAGCCATTTGGGGTAGCTGTTCTATGTAGCATTTATATATGCCTGTATGAGTTTTACGATTCGCAATTACTTTGCTATTTTGGCAATATACTCTGCTCTCTCTCTTTCTCTGTTTTTTTTTTTCTATTTATACTACCGTTTATATTGGTGTGAAATATTTATATAATCGGGCATATAGGTTTTTGTTTGTCTAATTATATGTATGAGAGGAATTTAGTATTTTGGGTATACTTGAAGGTATTATTAATGTTATGCCTAAGAATTTATATATTATATAGTTATAATATAAATTGTATATATTTATAATATATATTAATTTATTTATAATATGTGTATATGTATGTTAGGTTTATTCCAGCTCCCAGAAATCTATTTGTGGAACAGCTCTTTAGCAATCTACATGAACAATTTGGCGAACCCAACGGATACCATAGCTATGAAACTATACATTTGATTTGGGTCTTCATTTTCAAAAACTATGAAATAAACATAATTTCAATAAAATATAAAATCTTTACGCCTATATGCTTCTACTCAATATGTAAACTAGTATACAATTATGTCGCATAGCAGTAGAGTTTAAAAGTCACTAGAGGTAAAGGTCTTACAGTCATATGCCTAATTATCAAACAGACTCCTCTTAATTCATTTGAAGTGTGAGCAAATAGTGTATTGCTAAGTCGTGAAGACCCGTTTGGCAATGGTCATATTTGTTTTTTTCGGCTGTTGTTGTTGCTGTCGTCGTCGACGCGGCGTCTGCTTTTGTGTCTGCATTTGCGTCTGCTACACACAGCCGCAGCCCCTTTGGTCTTGTCTCCCCCCCAGGCCCCATTAGCGCAGCGCTGATTCAGCTAGCAGTGCAAAGTCAGGAGTGTAGAAGGCATTTATGGAGGCCTTTATCTGGTGGCAATCGTTCCATTCGAGAAGTATTCAAGCAGGCCGGCCGGCAGGCAGGCAAGCAAACACACCGAGTTTATTGGCTCTGTCAGCTGGCATAGATCATGATTAGTTATTGTTCCATCGCCCATTACTCATACGTCGGCATCGTGGCACTTTAGGAAGGCGTGAACCGAACAGACAGCAAATTAGCGCTAAAAAATATACATTTTGATTTTTATTGATACGCAAATGTAATTACAGTTTTCAGCCAAAGTTAAGCACTTGAACAAAAATTATAAATTCCATTAATCGCAGTGTAAAGAAAAATGCATGAAATTTGATTAACATTTATAAATATTTTGTTAGCCATTTGCTTTTGCAAGCACTTGAAATGTTTTTTATGTATAAATATATATGAATATATTTTTATATATTTTTATATTGATGTCAGCTTGTGTGCATACATTTTTTGTTCATTATGTGAATGTATGTTTTTTTTTTTATTCTTGAATTTGATGGCAAATGGACAGTTGGCCATTAAATGGAGCGTGTCCTTTCCCTTTGCGTACGCAGTGTTTTTTATACCCTATGGCCATTAGGCGAGTGCAAGTGGGTTTGTTGAGTCGATAGAAGTTTCTTTTGCTCTTTGTATAAAACACTTTTTTATGAATAGTGTTTCAGTTCGTTTGCTTGATACAAAAGATTCTCTTTTTAATATTTTTAAAATTATTTAAATTTCCACTATTCAAAATTGGTATCAACCTTAGCTAACCTATAACTGTCTCATAAATTAAAACACGCTTGTAAAAATTCTTATAATAAAAGCTTAACCTTATAAAACATTTGTGAAAATTTCTAAATTTGTTTTTAAGTTATGCTTAAGAACTATTTTCGTGAAGCTTACATAGATCAAATACTAAAAAAAGACTTGACTTTACTTTTCAGCTTTTAAAGGTTAAAAACTACAAGAAGTTTTGACTTATAGTAGAAATTATTAGACCGTAAAGCTTCTAACAAACCTTAATAATTATTGCGGATCATGAAGTATAAAGAGTTTATTGATCAAATATATTAATATTTCGATATATTTTCCTGGAAAGTTTATATTGCTTGATTTTTTTTATATTTATATGTTATATTTTTTCTCTGCTTGCTTTTTATTTTTTCGTATAATGCATATTGGATTTGCGAATAAAGGTTTTGAAGTAGAAATAAACAGTTAGGATGCTTAAAATAATTTTACATAATGTTAAAATTTAACTTTGAAATGTTGGCATTTTTAAGAACTATAAGAGTTATAGAATTGCATAATAAAATCAACCACTCTACTGGTTTCAATATACCAATATTATTTTAATTTTTAATAAAGAAAATGTAAAAATAAAAATACATATTTAAAAATTCGCTTAATTTAGCTGCTTATGATAAACTCAAAGCATCGTCTGTCAGAGTGCACTTTTAACAGGGTATACTTTTACAATATATTCCCCTAGCTAAAATCAGCATTTGAGCAATTATATTTTGTTTTTTGTTTGTTTTTTTTTTTTTTGTTTTTGTTTTTGTTTTTGTTTTTGCTGCTGCTCGTTTCTAGTTTTGAGTTCTGCAAATGGGCGTCGTGTTTCAGTTGTTGGCTTGATTTACATTTGTTTCATTAGTGTTCATTTTGTTCGACATGCTGCCCATTTGGCTGATCGAAAACATTTGGTTTCGATTTGCGCATAATTAACTTTTCGCATTGGTCACTATGTGAGTGTGTATGTGTGGGTGATTGTGATTCATTTCAAATAATATTCATTTTGGTCAATTCACATTGATTAGAAATGCATTCATGCCATATGCATTCAAACAAATTTCGTACAATTAAATAAATTATAGTAAAATTCTGTTTGAATGTAGCTGTAAACCGATTTTGTGGCTGTTTTCGTTGTATTTTTAATGACAGCACAAAGTTCATTTGCTCTCCACTGTGGCTGCTGTGTTCAATAAGCGCATTAAACATGGGTCAACCAACCCACAAAAAATACACAAAGTAATATGCTAGCCAAAACAATCGAGAGTAAATAAAATGAATGAGAGCAGCAAGAATGTATAATCCAAATGAATAATGTCGTTATTCATGGTCAAAGTGCAGAGGGGTCAGCTTATGGTTTTTGTGTTTGATATTTTATTATACAAAAATAACAAAGCAGCTTTATTAAAATGAAGCTTAAAAATTAAATTGGAAAATATTTCATTTGCTGTTGAGGATTAATTACAGTTTTTCGTCAGCTGTGGGTTTTTTTTTACATTTCAATACATTTTATTAACGTCTCGATGAGTTTTTATAAATGTATTAGTTTTATTTGACTGATTTGAGTTTTTGTAATAAATATTTAAAACTCAAACTATATATATAATATGTATGTATATATATATATAGATATATATAATTTCGTTTTTATGTCTTAAACAATAAATTTTTGTTTTTTTATTATTTATTTAATAAAAAGGTTAATTTTATTTTAAATAATAAAAAAAAAAAATTAAGTTATACTCTTAGTTTTACTAACATTAAAAAAATGTAATATAAATTTTTTTAATATTTGTGCTTTTAAATAATTTTTTAACTATTCATATTTAAATTATATAATTTTTAATTTTTCTAATTTAATTTTTTAAGTGTTGCATTTTATTTTTATGAGACCAACAATTTTTTGTAAAACAAAAATTTTGTGTCCAGAAATGTATATGCAATGAATGTGCTAAAAAACCTATATATGCAAGATATCTTCTTCTTCTTGAATGAACTTAATTATCCCTGAAATCCAAAACTAAGATGAGAACCTTCAGCCTACTTGCAGTTACTGATATTCTCATATTCAAGGGTCATATAATTCACTCCCTGTTCACATTTTAAGCTGTTCTCTAATACATATATATAATATATAGGTTACATATGTGTTAACACCTAAGTTACCGGATCTATATCTTACTACTATTTTTTTTTTCAACTCTTCATACTGGAGCAATATTTAAAAAATCAAATAAGCTTTAAGTATTTATTTAAAGTGTCTCACATAAAAATAAATATTTGAAAATGAAAAAAAGAGAAAATAAATAAAATCGATGCTTCCTTTTGGTACATTTGTCCTTGCGCTGCCTTTTATTTGTATCCTTAGCCCATGCATAAAATGAAAACAGCAAATATAGCCCAAATAAATATGTAAAATGTTGCGCACGATAAACGTCGAGCAGCAGCAGCGCGACGGCAGAAAATTAGTGTGCCGTACACAAATACATACATATATATATATATATATATATATATATATATATATGTATTTATATATATATATATATATATATAGCATTATATACGGCAATGCTTTTTTCCCGCAAAAGTTGGCAACAAATTTGCGCGCCTGTTTCTCGAGTGGCCTTTTTCCCCTCAAATCAACAGCTATATCTCTGCGCCTCTCTTTGCGCTTCTCACACTGTGCGCCCAGCAACGCCAAAAAGAAAAAAACGTTCTCAAGTGCGGCTCGCACTCGACAATATTTTGGCGTTGGGCGTTCATTGAAAATTTTCATGCCATAATTTTCAGCTGAGTTTGTAATTTTTGGCTCAATATATTTCCCATATTCAACTGTATACACTCTGAGTGTGTGTGCTTGTGTGTATTTGTGTGTGTGTTTTAGCGCCCGCTGCAAAATAAAATATTCAATAATAGTCTTTGCCTTGACCAAGCGGCATATGCCAAATGCCGCAGCGGTAAAAACTTTTTAGTTCTGGTTGATTTTTATTCTTATTTTTTTGCTTAGATTTATAACGCTTGAGTTGAGTTACAAATGGGTTTAAGCTCTAGTGCCAAGGGAGCTCTAAAAGCGGGCTGATTTCTAAAGAATGGGCCAGCATTTGTATGCTTGTGTATGCGTTGCAGTAGAAAGTTAAATAAAGGTAGACAAATGCTAGAAGATTTGTAAAATAAAGTAGAAAGGTTGATATAGTTTTCGTACATATTTTGTGGGAATTTAAAAAATTATGTAACCATGGATATAGATGATAGATTTTGTATATGAAGGTCTGTAAAAAAAGTATTGTTAATGAGAATTAACCAGAGCTAGTCTCCTGGAACCTGAAGACGACAGGACGCTATGATTTATGATTCATTGTATTTTCATTCCTAAACGTCTACATTATAGATTGACTACTGTACCAGGTCTCACAGCTTGTATAACAATTATTAAAAATTTTCACTACGCTTTCTTCATTTATTTTATGACCAATTTAAACTGTAAATAAATTTTTAAATAATTATTAAAAATAATTAAAAAACCCAATATAAAAATACTTCCTGATTTCAATATGGAACCACGCAAAGAAAAATCTATTTCACCTCAGCAAACGGCCAATTGCCTTTTTATATTTCTGTTTACAAGAGCTGAATAAAATGTGTTGTAGCTGCTTGGCCACGGCTAAGTTGGCACGTATTCTAATGATTAAATAATGAGCACAATAATCATGATGTTCACGAGAATGATGAGCAAAGTGAAAAAGAATTATATTTATGATAGCCATTCGCATAATAATGAATAATTTGGATTTAATCTGCTGATTTGTGGCGCTCACAATTCGTTTGCTTTGGTTGCGTGCGTCAAGTAATAGAATTTTCTAATAATTTATATTTTGAGCAGACAACGCGTCGTATACGCAATTTGCAAGTAATTAACATATGCCTGTGAAATAACTGCAGAATAATGACCGCAGTGGATAATTTGTTGCTGCACATTTAGTTTGTGATTTGGCTGCCAACAAAATTAAACAAAAAATCGAAAACCAAAAGATAGAAGAAAACAAGTCAGAGTGCTCAAGTTGATACTGCTCGACTACGAAATCCCCTGAACCCTGCAATAGGCTGATATTCCAAAAATTCTTCACTTATTTTTTTGCCTACACTAGAAACAACACATGCACACACACACACACATATATGAATATCAGCGCACGCTCTGCTGATGGCGCAGTTGACGCAGCGACGCAGCGCAGTTGGCCTATGTTATGGAAACTTATTTGTTCAATAACTTTTCTTGTAGATGGCCTTTTGTAATCAAACTTTCAGAATGTGATGATGACATTCATAAATATATATTTGTCAAGCCATAAAACTCTAGTATTCTAATAATAAAAATAGGATTCTTGCATATTAAAACCGATAACCAAAATAAAAAACAAATGAAATTTGTAAAAAATATACATAAATCTATATGGAGACTCTAGCTCCTAACATAAACGAGATATAAATTTATAATTGATTTTTAATATGGTTTTAATCGATAACATTAAAACAAGAATTTTTGTCGATTTTTTTAAGCAAGCAAACATACAAACAAAAAAGCTGCAGATGGACATGGCTATATTGACTCAGCTTGTCGCCCTGATCAAGAATTTATATACCTGTTACATACATTTTCCCAAAACCATTGTGCCCTGATTTCCCATTTTCAATGGGTTCAGGGTATAGAAAAAGACGCAAAGAAAATCTGTGAGAAAATTCAAAGCGGTCGTCGCCGTGTCAATTGCGTCATGCTGCAATTTGGCTGGGGTGAAAACTGTGCCAAGTTTTCAAACATAAATAAAAGTTATATAAAATTCAAGCAATATACAGACAAACATAAGTCAAATACACATATGCAAATGTATGTAAATACATGCATAAATATATACATATACATATGTATATGTAGCTAAATTCATCAGCTGCTGCAATTAATGCCAAATCCCCAAAATGTAATTTTACAAATCGAGTTTAAAAATAAGCATTTAATTTAATTTCAAATGAAAAACAAAAAAAACTTGCAAGCAAGGGGTTTTAGCTACTGAGCGTGGAAAAGGGGGTAATGGGGGGCGGGGCGGGGCGTATACTTAATGTTGAATGTGCTCTCAAGCATTTGGCAGTAATTGCTCGAGAGAAAAATGTCATAATTAGCGCAATGCCAAAGTCAAGCACGTTAAAAATAAAATAAACAAACACAAAAAAGTAGAATAAAACAAAAAAGGAAAACAAAAGCAACGAAAAGAATTGACAAATAAAAAACAAACAAAAAAAAAACATTTTATAATAAAAGTCATTTGAAATTTGGGGACTTTCAAATGCCAAATGAAATTAATTTGCAGGAAGCATAAAAACAGTAAAAGGCTTCAAAAGGGTTTCCCCGTTAAGTTTTGGTACAACGTTTTCTCCCAATTGAATTATTTTTGTTTATTAAATGAAACCATTATATATGTACATTAATTAAAAAATATGCTTTATATTAATAATAAATTATAATATTCTATTATATTATAAATTCTATAATATTATAATTTCTTATAATATATAATAATATTCTATAATATTATAGTTTCTTTTATTCTATAATATTATAATTTCTTATTATTATAAACCATATTTTTTAATTAACGTACACATTCTAAAAGGTTTTCCATTTAGCATTGTTTTATGAATTTAAAAATATTAATTTATTTTATTTATTTTTATATATTTATAAAAAATATATTAATATATAAATTCAATGTCAACAAAACAATTCAAAAGTTTCTAGAATAATTTGTATTAGAACCGTTTAATTTTTAGCAATATAAATAATTAATAGTAATAAAAATATCTATAATTGATTATTAACACTTAGTCAGTATGGTCAGTATAATTTAAAAAGAATTTAACATTATTTGTTTAACGTTAGCCTTTTAATTGAGTTTATTAAGTAATTAAACTGTTAATTGTTTTTTTTTTTTTTTTTTTGTGTCGAGCTACTAGAAGAAACTCGGCTTTGGGCTATCGTGCTATTTCACCAGCCAGTTTAACTAAGGATTCACTTGAAAAATGTTTTCAAATTGAATTTAAACTAGTTTGAGCTTAAAGTTAAAAGTTTGTGTTCGCCTTAGTAAGCAACATATTTATTACAAGATCTTAAACTTAGTTAGTTGAAGCATTTTAATTACTGCGGATGCCCCACTTTGTTAGAGTAGAGAAAAACACTTAGGTGGCAATGTTTTCAATTGTCGCACAGCTTCAGCTTCTGTCAAATGTCTCTGGTGTCCACTTTGATGACGGACTTCACTGGCTGTGCTGTGCTCTCAGCCAGAAGCCCCTCCTGCTGTGTGTGTTAATTACCTACGCAAGTCACATTGCAGCCCAGCGGAAATGCATCAACGAGGACAACGACAACAGAGACAAAAACAACAGAGACAACAACAACAGCAGCAACAGCAACAACAACATTTCACTTTGTTTTTATTATTATTAATAATTATATCGCATGCGAAGGGGGAAACATAGACATGCGATACATAGAAAAACAGACACAGACACAGAGACAGAGACAGCGACAGAGACAGAGACAGAGAGAGGGAGAGGGACAGTGGCGTGCATCATATTTACATGACTGCCCCTAACCGCCGGATGCATGTGTGCGTATGTCTGTGTGGGGTGTGTGGTGTGTGGTGTGTGGTGTGTGTGCGGGACAGTCGACAGACGATGATGTTGACGTAAATCGAATCTGCCAACTGGCTCGGGCGGTTTGTTGCTCCTCTGACTTGTGGTATCATAATTTCATTTTGTTGCTCATCTTGTTGCTGTTGTTGTTGTAATGGCTGTTTGTCAACAGGAAGACGCACAAGCTTTGACCAATAATATATACATACATATAAATATATATATATATATGTATTTGTATGTATACTATTATATTGTGCAAGCTCGTTGATTTTAATAAGCCTTCAGGTGCAGCTGCAAATGAGCCATGCATTATTTCTGCCGCACATAAAAGACAAAACAAAAAAAAAATCATATATAAAAATAAAATGAAAATAAAGCAACATTTGTTGGCTAACAGTTGCTAGATTTGTCCTTCTGCACTTGGTTATGCAAATGTGCCCTTGAAAATATATTTTTGTTGGCCAAAAACAAACCAAAAACTAAAGATTTTTCATGCAGCAAAACAAGAAACCAAAAAAAAAAAAATTTAAATTTTAAAATTGTTTAAATTTTAGAAAAGATATTTGAAAAAAGTTTTTCAGGAATATTGTGTTTAATAATTATCAGTAAAAGTGTAAAAAAAAATATTTATTAAATTTTGTACAAATAGATTTAAAAATAGTTTTTGGCTAAAAATAAAAAAAATACAAAAACAAGCAAATAAATTAAAAAAGGTTGTTTCATAAAAATATAATAATTTAAATATAAATTTAAATTTAATTTTCGAAAAAAGATTTTAAAATAGTTTTAAAAATAGATTTATTTTAGCAGGAAAAAAATATTTATACAGTACATCAATGCGAAATTTGCTAATTAAAAGATTTAAAATATATTTTCATTTTTTTTTATGGGCAAGTAAAAATTTGTTTCTAAAAATAAATTTCTGTTAGCCAGAAAATTTTTCATAAATACTTGTAAGCCTAAAAAAAATTCTTGTTAGCATTTATGCTCATATGTTAATTGAAAATGTTAAAAAGTATTTCTTTCCACATTTTATGCAAGAGAGTAAATTGAAATCAGCTCTCCACATATTTTATTTAAACTTTGAACTCCTAAAATATTTCTTAAGTTTATTTCCTAATTGCTTCTTAAGGCTTTTTAATTTGTTTGGGCCAACTTTGATAATAGGGCCAGCTTGTCTTTATTCAATTACAATCTACTTTTATTTTTTGTTAGGGATACTTTTCAGTAAATTTCGTTTTAATTACGCTGCTTTATGCTCGACTCAAGTTTGGGTTTCTTGTTTGCAGACCCAATTAAATTCAATTTCTTGAAAATAGGAAAGGAAAGATAAAAACATAATTACGAGACCTACATATATAATATGTTTCTAAGAAAGGTTTTGCCTTTTTTTATAACTTAATTTTCTCATATTGTTGCTTGGCTATAATAGCTTTAGGATAGTTCAAAATTGTCTGTCTCAACCACTTTTTAAGCTCTCGTCTGGCATCTGTCGTTTGTCCATCAGTTTGGCACTTAATCAAAAATTACTTTATTTGGCATTCAATTGAAAAAAAAGAAGAAAAGAAAACCGAGAACTTGAGCATTTAAAATCAAATATTATATATCAGCAGCTGTTCTTTATGTAGCCTTTTTGCCCTTGCTGTCTGCTTTATGTGTCCTTCATCAAAGTTATTTCTTCTGAGTTTTTCCCTTCGTGGCGCATAAATCTTGAGAAATTCAAAAATTGGAGGCGAGCTTAAAGTATAAGTCGAGGGCTCAACTCTAACCCAGTGTACGATTGCCTTCAGGCTATAAATGAAAAACTCAAGAAGGACTGCATACAGACTGATTGACTAGGGGCTATCCTGTTTGAAAATGAAAAGATAAAAGACGAAAAACTATGTTCTAAATTCAATTTATTTTCATTTCTTAAAGGTGCAAAAATGAGAAATACTTTAGATTTAAATTTATCAAATATTGTATATATATATTGTATATATATATATATTTAGAAACTGTTTTTAAGAATAAAACAATCTTTTTTCAATTTGATATTCACTTTCTACTATTAATACTTGTACTAATATTGTACTTGCTCCTAAGCATATGAAGAGCATTTAAGAAAATAGAAACTAAATAAACTCTTCATAGATTTGTAAACGATTTAATTTAATTTCTTTTATATTTCCTAAGCCCATTAAAATGGGAAATTTAGGGTAAAATTGTTCTTTCCTTTTGTCGCTATTTAAACTGATTTCATTCTGTTTTTTCTCCTTCAATATTGCCTTTGCCCAACTTTCCCCACTTTAATAATTGAATTTCCTCTGTCACCTACATTCACACACAGTGATGCCTACCCATGTTAACCCAGTTTATGTTTGCAGGGTATAGCCAAATTGAGCCAACTCAAACTAGGTATTATCCCTAAGCCCTCGCCGCTTTTGTTTGCCTATGTCACAGGCTGCTGGCCCCGCCCATCGTCTGCCCAACTGAACAGACGTCTTCGGTCTCAATGTTTTGATTTGGACAACCTTATCGACCAACCAGTTTGTGTGAGTCCCTGTTTTTATTTATTTTTTCTGTTTTGGTCTCTAACATTTTGCTGGCATTGCCTCGACATTTTTCGTTAGATGTTGTTCGTTTTGATGGGGTTACAAGGAGAGGGGTTGATGGCAGGGGCACGGAGCAGCGAGAGGGGGCAAATGGCTGTGGTAGTCGCTAGTTGGAGCTTTACAGTACAGAAAACCGCAAAATTCCGACTGCCTGGCTTTGGGTTACTGAGGTTTTAACAATGTGACAAGTCGGGCACGCACACACACACACACACACACATACAAACATACAGCTAACAGCGCAAATGTACACTAGGTACAGTTACAATTTCGTATTGTTTTTCTCTTTTGAAAAAAAATCTGTAACGAATATTTGGAAACAAAAATTTTCGTCTTTTTTTGCGCTGAATAAAAAGAAAATAAATAAAAATACGCACACACATAGATAGCTGTGCATGTGTGTTGTATTAATAAGTATAAGTAAATACAAACGTAAAAGAGGCGACAAAAATAACAGCAACAACAACAACAACAACGGCGACAAACTTGTGCAAAACTTTGTCCGTATTCTTTGGCTTTCTCTGTCTGCCTCTCGCGCTCCCTCTCCCTCTCGCTCACTCTTTTGCGTGCGGCACCCCTTTTCTTATAATCGCCCCCTTTCGCTCTGCTATTTCTACGCCTGTTTGTCTGCCTGGGCCATTGTCGTTTCCGACGTCGCTGTCGCTGCTGCTACTTCTTCGTCTTCTTCTTCTTCTGCTTCGCCTTTTAGTGATTTTCGCGCTCAATGCTCGACGCTCGACGCTCGAGACGCCCACAATCGTTCACCTTTTTTTATGAATGAAAATTTTTGCCACTGGCAATAGCAACAACAACAATAATAATAACAACAACAACAACAACGAAATGAAAGGCAAACATTTAGCCGTGTGAAATGTGCAAATGGAAAATCATTTAAAGGCAACACAAAAACCAAAACAATAACAACAAGAACAACAACAGAGACGGTGTGAAACGCGGGCCACGCCAATTTGTAGCCAAAGAAACGTCAATTTGTTGGCACAAGTTCCACAGTTCTCGCACTTGCTGCCGCCTCTTCCCACGAGCTCCTTTTCGAATGAACTGCAGCTAAATTCAGTGGGTTGTCGTGCACATGGAACCAGTTCCAGGAACTGTTTACGCTTATGCAGTGTGAACTAAACTTCCCACGCATATAATCACAGAGTAGCTCGCAGCTAGTACGCTAAATGCTCTGAAAGGATTCCGCGAAATGTTATGAAATTATTTGATTGAAACATTGTTAACAAGAATTTAAAAAGATATATATATATGTGCATATATTCAATTTATATTTGATGCATAATATGTATTAATAAAATAAAGTTGAAGCTCACATATTCATTAAATTAGAAAAACATTTCAATTTAAATTTTAAAATTAGTTTAGTTAAACCAAAAGACTTAAATCTAAAATAACAAACTAGGAACAACAAAAAAAAAATCCAAATTTTTTGTTACTATTATTTTATTATTAATATTACCTATTCTAATTTTATTTTATTAGCATTTAATTTTATTTAATTTTTTATTATTATTCCACTTTTTATTAAAAAAGCAAAAAAAAAAAAAAAACAAACAAAAAATTTACCTTATATTATTTTATTATTATTATTTATTATTATTATTATTATTATTTATATAAATAATGATTTATAGCAGCTATTTATTTTTATAATTTTATTTTATAAATTTAAAAAAATTTGTTTTGTTATTCTCTTTTATCATTATATTTTTTATTATTTTATTTTTCTTTGTATTTTTTTTATATATATATATATTTTTTTTTAAGCCCCTCAACATCTTAACTTGAATTAGTATTAAATGCTTGTATTTCCATTTCAAAAGGCTTTCAAGCTAATTTTATTTCCCCAGAATGTGTGGGACTGAATGAAAGATGAAGACGTAACTGCTGTGAAACGGGAAGTCTGTTCCTTATCTTCTTCCTCGTACAGTTTCTGCCTCTTCTAGTGCTTGTTTCATTTTGTGGTCTCATTTAATTTTCGTTACGCCGCAGCAGCAGCAGTAGGAGCAGCAGCAGTAGGAGCAGCCCGGCTTTTGTCTTAATTTTTAGTGATAAGCCGAGGCGTCTGTCGACCAACTTAAACCCGCTGCAACTATGTTTTCTTCTGGTTGTTCGTTCACCCACGCAACCAGCGTCGCTCGAACAGGTTCGTTCCAACATGTTGGCCGTATACGTATCGTGCGCACTGTTGGCAGCGCTTCGGCTATTCAGTTTGTTGCCGTCGCTCATACGCAACGTTGGCCGCGGCTATATAAAATAATAAACGATTTGCCGCTCGTTTCACTTGCAAACAACTTTCAGTTCGTTGTTGTCGTTGGCCGCGTGCGCCTCGCCTCGCAACATAACGGCTCTGTTTGCGTGCGTGTGCGTGTATGTGTGTTTGTGTGTCAGTGTTTCAGTGTATTTTCAAAATAATTATCAACTGTATAAAAATTCAAAAATTCATTTTTCAAAGCGTATTTTTAAAACACATTTGTGCAATTGAAAAATGAAATAAAACCAAAGGAAAAAAGAAAGAATGAAAAGCAAAATCTGCAAATTGTGTTAATAATTGCGCGCATTAAAAACTCATAAACAGGCGAAACATAAAAAATAAGTTTATAGAAATTACCAAAAATAAAAAAAAAAACAACATAACATATCGTATTCTGAATTTGTTTAACGTGCTGAGTTCAATTGCCGCCGAGATTCATTGAATTTTTTATTTCAATTTGTATTTTGTGAATGGTAAGAAAAACATTGTTTGTAGAGCTATTTGTAAACACTTTTCTGCTGCTTTTTCTCCTCTTTGCTATTGTAGTAGCAGCTGCCTGTGTTATGTGTTCATTAACGGACGTCTTTTGTTTGGTAGTCGAGCATAAACCGCTCGCTCATTGATAAAGTTGTGTTATCTTAACTAAACCTACTCAGCGCTATGTGCCCTAATGAAACTTATCTAAATCTTCAGACATTTGACATAGTTCTTCTGTTCAAGTCACTTCAATTTAAAGTAGAAATATTTTATGATTATTATTTTTTTATTTTTTTTTGGCAGCGACAAAGAACTGAGCAAGCAGCAGTAGAGCAGGTCAAGGGACCAATTGGCAAAGCTCCTGCTGCTACTGCTCCTGCTGCAGCCAAACTATGCAGTTTGACAGTTGAAAGTCGCACAGTTGGCACTGCAAAAGGTCAATCCGGTTGTTCAAGTTGAGTTGCCTGAAATGTGCTTAAAATGTTACAATTTCCAATTGTAATTCAAAACTTTATTTCCAGTTAGACTATAGAATGTCACAGCAAGACTTTTTCCTTCTCTCTCACTCTCTTTCTATCTCTCTCTCTCTCTCTCTCTTTATACGGTATATATTGAAATGCAAAAATAAATTTTTGGTGCTCGAAGCCATAGATAAAGCAATGTGAGACAGCAAAAGTTTTATGAAACATTAAATGAGCGAGAAAGAGAGCGAGTGATAAAAGTGCATAATTAAGATTGCAAATTGTCAGTTTAAGGCGTACTTAAAATGTTAAACAATGAATGACTTAAAGCATATTTGTATATTAATAGATAACTTATGAAATCGTAGCTATATATTTTATATAAAATTGATATCTTTTTATGAATTTTCAGCAAAGACAATTGGTTTTTGTTGATACTTATCTTTCAGCGCCACTTGAATAACAAATTTTGATTAAAAGCTCTGGAATAATTTTTTTAATACACTTTGAAACTTGCTTTTAGGAAATATAGTATAGAAGACATACTTAAGATTATTTTTTTTTAATGTACCCATTGTCAATAAAATGCTCAAGCGTGAGGGTAATTTTATTTTTGAATATAAATTAATGTACTTATTGCAGTAGTACCCTAATAGGAATTAGAGGAAATATGGATGGGATAGGGGATAACTATCGATACTTAACTATAATGCTATCGATACTAAAGGTGAATGCAATCAAGAAAAGAAGAAGGCAATTAATTTAAAGACGAAAGCAGCAGATTTGTTTAGATAATTTAAATAAGATTAAATAAAACCTTTCAGTATGTATGCTAACTTGTACAAAATAAATTATTTAATTACCAATTTTAAAAATTTTAAAAATTAAAATTATTTTAAAAATTCTTTTTTGTAAAAGATCAGCTACTTGAGCATTCATAAATATATTATTCCGTTTTTTTTATTGAAAATTATTGATTTTATAAATGTTATTTCAAAAATTGCAATTTTTATATTTACTAGGTTCTAATAATAATAATCTGTGAAGTCTATAATAACCCCTAAAGACATTTTTTTTGTATTGTATTTATAGTGAATATAATTAATTTTAAAAAATTTCTGGCATTTTATAAAGTCAACTAAACGCATTTTTAATTCTTAAAATTTTATTTAGAACAATATTTTAAGCCTAAAAAAAGCCTACATAATGTGGCCGAAAATATTTGTAAGCCTTAAAAATATGTAAAGCCAACTGAAGACTACATAGTAATTAAACATTTTTTATGATAATATATTAAATATATGTATCAATACAGAAGTAAAATATATTATATATGTACATATATGAATATATTTAATTAAAACAGATAAAGAAAGTAATTTATTTAAATGAAATATATTTCTATATGTTATCCAAATACCGCTTAATTTCTGATAAAAATCAGATATCCAAAAAATATCCCATTTAAATTCTGTATTTGCAAAATCTGATTTTCAATCAAATTCTACCCGTCGCTACAGTGCAAATCAAGTGCATTATTTATTTCAGTTTCATGTCCGTTCACCTCTGATTAGTAATTAATTGAGAGGTATTTGCTGGCGATTGCAAATGCTTCAAATGCATTTGATTTACGGTCAGCAATTCGCAAGCATTCAGCAAACAGTGCTCATCTCATTGCCCAGTTTTAGTTTCAGTTAAAGTTGCTCTGTTTTGCTTCTCATTTTGATTTATTTCAACGTTCGTGTTATTTATTTATTTATATCGCAAATAAAGTTTAGCCAGCGTTTAATTTATTTCAGTGCGCGCAGTTTTCGGCGCTGCTTGCAGTGCACGCTGTGCCGCATTTTATGGCCAAATTAAAGTCAAATGTCACTGTAATTTATTTTCTGCTTGGTTGTTTCTCATCTCAGTACAGTCTCTCGATCGCTCTCTCTCTCTCTCTCTCTCTTTCTCATTATAAAAAATGCGAGATAAATACACATAAATTTTCTATGCACTTTAAAGCTCAGTTAACGTTAAGTTGATGGATAGACACTGGCAATTTATGTATACTTTATTGATGAATTGTACCACAAATGTGTGGTGGGCGTGTCGCAAATGTGCCTTGATTAGTGGCATTACATTTGGGTACGCCATCTCCTCCCACCTCCCTTCTCCTGCCTCTCTATTACATCGCGTCCACTTAGCTTGTCCATCTATTCAAATGCAAAAACAAATTCGCCATGCACGTGTTTATCTCATTTATCTTATATCTGTGTCTTTGATCCACTCTATTTCCCCAGCCTGTTCAAATAAATGGCACTAATGTCACACTGATGTGTATTAATTGAGTACAGCTTGCACACACGCACACACACACACACACACACCCGCACACACATCCTTATTCACTCAAACTTATAGCTTCGGGGCTATAAATCTAACAAACACCCCCTATTGAAATGCTGAGGCAAAAACTTAGATATACACACACACGCACACATACACACACCAGCACATACACCCGCACACTCACACACACCCACACACATACACACGTTCGAGACACCGTGAAAAGTTGAGCCGTCGTTGATTTTCACTACACTTTACGAAAAGCTGTTAAGCTCCTTGACTTTAACAATACTAATTGAGCGTGAGAGATGCTGTAAAGTATAATATTCCTGAATTTGTCTTAATTAGGGGATTTTATGCACACATTTTTACAGCCTTAAAGAGAAAAAGCAAATCAAGGTAATTGCGCATCCGCTTAAGAAAACTGATAAACAGCGGCTGAAAAATTAATATATATATATAAAATAATATATAATATTGAGTAAAAAAATAAAATAAAAAATTAAAATAAATAAAGAACAAATTATTTTTAGGAAATAAAGAAAAAAGGTTTTAAATAAATATATTAAAATACAAATACAGAAAAAAATATGTAAATTAATAAAAAACAATGAATTTATCAATTAGTTTAATTATTTTAAATATTTTAATTATTTATTAAATTAGTTTATTGATTCATAAATAAATAAACTCAAACCATAAATATTGCACAGTAAAAATTAAATCGCAAAATATAATAATTAAAGCAATAAATATAAATAGATGCAACAAAACAAAAGAAAAAAATCTTAACATAAAGAAAATGAAATATATAAAGCGTATTTTGAAATTAATAAAACAAAATCTATAATAAAAAAAAATAATATATATATTGAGTACAATATTTGGTTTTAGTTAATCAAAGTACATATTCCAAATTTACATTCATTTTCTAAACTTTTTTTTGCTGAAAAAAAAAATGTATAAAAAATCTAATCAAAATTGATCAGTATAATCAAATCTTGAAAATAATAATACAAACAATACTAAAAAAAATTATGAGAAATAAATATTTCTAAATAATATTAATAAAACGTAAAATTTTTAATAGCATGCAAATAAAGTAGCACATTTTTTAAATAGGCCTTGAGCATAATACATTTTTAGAAAATTTTTGTAATTTGGAATAAATAGATTTTATTTTATTTTATTTTTGCTAAGTGCACAGAGGCGATCTGTGTAGCATGTGGGCTGCACGTTTTGGTTTTGTGACTTATGTTGACCATATGGGGAACTAATGTGTATGTGTATGTATGTGTGTATGTGTGAGACTGTATGTGTGCGAATGTAATTGTATGTGGGTGTTTGCGGCTATTGTCCTTTGTGCTGGCTGCAGCCTCAATTAAGCTTGAGTCCGATGTAGAGCTTCTACGCTACCTCTCTCTCTCTCTCTCTCTCTCTATGTCTATCCCTCTCTCTTTCTCTTCTCTTATGCATTTCAATTTTCTCAACAAGCAGTCGAAATGTTGGTCGGCTCAGCATTTTCTATGCGGCCCTGTCCGAAACAATTAGTGCAAGCGATACAAAAGCAACAGCAAGCAAAATACACAACATACACACAACACACACACACATAGCACACACCCGGCACACACACACACATAGACAGAGCAGCCATGTGTTATCGCTGTGTATGTTCGTGTTTAAACATTTGGCGTCAAAATTATAATTAAAACGTGCATCAAAGTCATAACGACTACGCAGCATGTCACAATTTTGTTGCCGTGCTGTGTGTGTGTGTGTGATTGTTTTTTGTTGTTTTATTATTTTTTGATTTATCGAGCCCTGCCACTTGACATTGTGTCCTTGTAACTTAATTGAATTTTTATTGCCAAGTTTGCATAATGTGCTCAACTATCTGAGCTCAGCTTTTGTCGGATGCGGCGTATACGTAATGCACCCAATCGCCAACGCAAATTACGTATACGCCGCGTCAGCTGAAAACTATGCAATCCTTGGAGGACCACACACACACACACACAGACACAATGCTGTCGACTACAATGGGCAGATAAGAACTAGCTACAAATACTAATAGGAGGGATCAGCTTAAAATTTGTAGTTCCAGATCGATGCAGGATATTTAGTAATGAACTATGTACTCTTTTTTATCTAAATTTAAATTATATTGCTTTGATTGCGTTTGGTCCTTTATCAAAACCCTTTTGTAAGAAATTTTAATAAAAGATACTGTTTTATTCATCATGTATCTAAAGTATCGTTGCCACCGATAAAAAGCTTTAGCAAGCTGACAGCTATCAACTAGTCCAATTTGTTTTATTTTCTCTCTTTCCTTATCAAATTTGCTGGTATTTTAAAACATTCGCTACGATTAAATTCGTTAACATCAAAACCCTTTTGTAAGAAATTTTAATAAAAGATACTGTTTTATTCATCATGTATCTAAAGTATCGTTGCCACCGATAAAAAGCTTTAGCAAGCTGACAGCTATCAACTAGTCCAATTTGTTTTATTTTCTCTCTTTCCTTATCAAATTTGCTGGTATTTTAAAACATTCGCTACGAATCAATATTCGATAATAAACAGTCCTTATGAAATGCATACATAGCAAGTAGCTTAAAATTTAATTTAGTTGTTTGTCTTAATTCCGTCATCTAAAACAGATTGGTAAACAATTTTAATAAAATTAGAATTTTACTTATCATTTACCCAATCCATCGCAGTAATCGATAAATGGTTTTGGCAAGTAAAAACATTCGATATCAAGGTCATTATTAATCAGTATGAGCAGCTATCGATTCACTCAATAATCGATAGCTGATGCAACGATAGCTTATAGTGTAGTACTAATATATATTTTTATATTTTTACTAATATATATTTTTGTTTCAAAACTACATATTTATATTTATATTCATTTACAAAAGTAAAATTGGTATTGTATATTGGTAGTGCAATATTGGTTTTGAGCAATGTCCGTCCGTCCGTTTTTCCGTCTGTTCGTATGAACGCAGATTTTTTCGCCACCATAGAAGCTAGAGATTTAAAATTTGGAACATATACTCGTGTATAGACTCAAATTAAAAAGTGTCAAGATTTTCCCGGTCCACCCACAAGGGGCGTGGCAAATCGAAAAATACATTTTTCGGTGTCTCAGAAACCATGGTAGTTGAAGCGGTAGAGAGTTGAAATTTGGAATGTACACTCGCGTTGACAACCTAAGAACAAAAAGATTCGGCGGATAAATCTACGCCCATTGAAGGCATGGAAATCAGGTAAAACTGTATCTTCCACAGTTTTGGAGCTATAAACTGAAAATTACAAAATTAAATTATTGATGACATGAGTCTGTCTATTGATTTGCACAAAAATAATGTACATATACCACTTAGGGATGTGGCAAATTGAAAAATGGATCTGGTAGAGCTTGGGCCGTGAATGAGTATTCTAAAGTCGGTGACTGAAACGTTCTAAATTGTTTTTCGTTGCTGTTGCAACGATTTTCTGATAAGCGGCATTTGACCAATAGTTACTTGCAGCTATTGCCATTGCTGTTGTTGTTATTGTTGCCGTTGCTGCTAGTGCTTGACTTGTCAGTCAAGCAGTCAAGTAGTCATGCTGTTACTCATGCAGTCATTTAGTCAGTTAGCCCGCCGAGGGCACTTTCAAAATTGCATGCGCCAAACTGATTTTTCATTCATTGTAGCTTTTGGTTTTTGTTGCTGTGCACTGCTTTACTATTGTTGTTGCTGTTGTTGTTGTTGTTGTTGCCGCTTCTGCACATGCACTTTTCACATTTTCCCTGCTCAGCTCTCGACCACTGAGAGAAACACGCGAACTGTGTTCTTTTTTTTTATTTCTTTCTATTTTTCCTTCCCTTGCCTTATTCAATTGACCAAGAGCCGCCGCCCCGCGCACTCGTGTCAAAGTTCATTAGGAAAATAAATGTTGCTTTATTTCTGTTGCCTTTTGCCTATGGTAGGGCTTAAGTGCCCCACCAAGCGCATTTGCTAAATGGTTTTCATATTTTAAACCCCTTTTGTTGTTATTTGTTTTGCTTTGCTTTGCGTTTTTTTAGAAAACAACAATTTTTTTAATTAAAATTCAGATATATATATATATGTATATATGTGTACGTACTATATATATGTATAAATTGGCAAAATAAAATTGTGTAATCAACTAGATAACGAAAACGAATGCAACTTCGAATTGTAATTTGATTTATGACGAGGGGAAAAAGTGCCTGGCTACGAGTTGAGTATTTCTATTATATGCAACTCGTTTTTAAGCCGGATAGATTTATGGTTACAATATGCTGTATTTCTCTTGCACTTGTTATCTAGTTGCTGATTGATTTGCTCGTTGAAATGAAAGAAGCTTAGGCTTTGATTGAAATTGAAAATGAAATTGAAAATCAAAAATGAAAAATGTAATATTTGTTTATTTTGACCTCGACTAAGTATGAGCTCAAAATTATGTGTATTTGAAGAATAAAGAGTAAAACATTAAAATTGTGTATTTAATAAATATAAGTTGACAGACGATAAACTATCGAAAATTTTGTATGCTAATATAAATACTTTAAATACAATTAAAATAAAAATCAGATTGAGAAAGTTTTGTTTCTTTTCTCAAACTTAAAAGCCAAATAGTTATCATTATCAGAAGAACAGAAATATTAATGAAGTGTCCATAAATTAGCGATCAAAATATATTTGTGTATTCACAATAGAGTATACATAATGATAATAAAAATATCATAACTTCTGCAATAAAAAACTTAATTTTTGTATCTAAATACTAAAAAGTAATATAACCCTTAGCCGACATTTTCCTAAATTTGCACCCACACTTAATCTTAAGCTTTAAACATTATTCTAATGATTCTACAAGCATATTATAAGCTGGCCCACTTATCTTTAACGATTATGTTGCAATTCAAATAGATTGCCAGGATACGCACAATTTGTCACACAGTTATCTCTCTATCTCCACAGTTTTCCACCAGGCCACGCCCACTCTGCAACGTTTTAACAAGGGGTCTTGGGGAATATTTGTGTGGAAGATTTGTGGAGCTTTGGCAACGGCCGCTCGCAGTTCATTCACAGTCAATAAACATGCCAACGAGCCACTTGGATGCTCAACAAAACTGTCGTAAATATTGAGCTCAGTCTCGCAGTCCCTCAATCTCATACTCTCAAACTATCAATCATGTGACAGCCCGTGTGGCATGGACCTTACACCAGTTTCCTGCAAAGGTAACGACTTATGGCCAGTAAAGGTCAATTGAGAACAGCCGTCGCTGTCGTTTCTATGCCTCCCACATTGTGAATGATGTTTACTTAGGCAGCTGACCCAGTCGCCGTCCGTGCTCCAGATAACTGTTCCTCTTCGTCTGCTTCTTCTTTGTCATTGGGGGGTAACTAACTTGTTGTGCGTGCGAGTGCTGAAGCGTGCCAGGCTTTCCAGCTGAGTGATGAAAGCATTTAAGCATCCCCAGCAGCTCTAAGACCCCACACCACCACGCACCCCAAACCTCGTCAGCACTCCTACCCCTACTCAACCCGTGCCCACTATGCGCCAGAGGAGCACTTACGTGGCACGCAACAGCGTCAGTGAACAGCAGCAGAAGCAGCAGCAGCACCAGCAGCAGTTGTGGTACTCACTCAGTCCACTCGAGGCATAAATGTGACAGTACACTGACCCAAAAATAATTATAATTGAATAAAACTATATATGTTTTATAAGAAGTTGAATAAAGAAACAATCTTCAGGTCTAGGTCATTAAATATCGCTTTCATCATTGCAGCAAATCTTTAGAACCTCTGCAGAAAAAGCTGATTTTAATAAGATGATTTCAAGTATCAAAACTTTTTAAAAATCGATAAATATCAATGTATAGTTAGGCACAAACTTATTGATACTTATATTTATCTTCAATTTCAGATATCGAAAGACATTGAAGAAATTAATCAATTTCGAATGTGAAAATCTAATAAATATTATAATTCCAATAGTAATCGATAATAATCCATAGTAACTTTAGAAGTTTCAAGACCAAATAAAGTTTATTTTAAACTATTATGTTTACAAATGATATACAATATTAGGATATTTTTAAATATATATAGTTTATTGAAAACTAACAATACGATGCTAAGTTATCTGCTACAATTCAATATTAAAAATAATCGATAAATATCGATTTTTACACAAGATTTTAGCTCTTTATAATGTTTGTCCATTTGTTTTTATTTTTAATCTTTTTCTTTTGTTATATTATTTATTTTTTTACTCCTAATTAGTTGCACGCATTTTCGTCCAGTGTGTTGAAAATCCAACATTGTCACTAGCAACCGTCAACTGGCAGCCTGGAAACCTTTAACCAGAGCCAGACGATGACATCGAGACACGTCGCTTCTGTCAGTTACTTGTTGTCGGCTGCTGATGCTGACGTCGCTGCCGCTGCCTTCCAGCTACTGGCTTGGAGCTACGACTATTCCTGCTGTTGCTGTCAGCTGCACCTCAGGCACTGATCTGCCCACCCACGACAGCGTTGACTATTTATAGACTGACATTGTGTCCATGTAGTATGTAGAATGTATGTACCATGTCGCATGTTGCCCCGTTACCTTAGCCGTTGCCTTGTCAAAGGACAGCCCAGAGAACAGAACACAGAGCACAGAGCACAGGCACAGGCACTGCTAGCCTGTAACTGACTCTGAGGGGATTTCATGTATGGCAATGTTGTTGAGAAACAGGAATATGTATATATGAGTATGTGTGTGTATGTGTGTGTGTGTGTGTATGTGAGTGCCTGTGTGAGTGTGTTTATAGCGCAAACAATTTGCCTGTTTGTTTATTTATGTCTCTATTTATTTGTTTGCAACAACATCAGCGCATTTTCTTTACTTTTTTTTTGTGCAATATTATGTATTACTCTGGCTATATTTATTTATTAAATTAATGACAAAAATATATGCGATTTGGCCGACTAATTGGCTCAGCACGTGGCATTTGCCAGCTAAGTGGATTATCGTAGAAATTTTTCCAATTTCTGTTCCCCTCTTCTTTTGCTTAGTTTGCTTGGGTGTCGTCTGTTTTTGATGTTTATGTTAATGCTGGCGCTAACGATGCTGTTCTACAATCTCCTCCCTTCTCTCTCTCTCTCTCTCTCTCTCTCTCTCTCTCCCTCAGTTTTCCTCTCGTTCTACTGTATCCTGACTGTTTGGCTCCAAAATTTCGTTTATTTTGAAATTATGGCGCCTGCCAGCAAACAAATTTTTGTCAGCTCCAATGATTAAGAAGGCGGCAATGACTTTTACAAATGCCTTTAGCGTCGACCTCAACTTGCTCAATTTACAAATACACACACATACACATATATATGTATATATATATGTATGTGTGGGTGTCTATCTGTGTCATAGAATCCCTTTGTAGCCGCGCTGTCAAAAGGTCAAGCTGCTCGCTGGTTTCACATTATTTGGCGCTACGTGAATTCTTGCTTTCATTTTACGCATTGTAGGTTAGCTGCCTAAGATAATCACTGTTTCCAGCGCCACGCCCACAATGCTCAGTTTTGGCGACTTTAAGCCATTTCTACAGAAATGTTTATCATATTTGCGCTATGCATGCAAATCGGATAGAGTCAAATGAGAGCTACGTTATGAAAAGATTTAAAGTAAATAATGTTTTTAAAATTTTTGCATACATTTTTTAGTAGTTTTTATTTTTTTTAAATATTTGTTTTACATGTAAAAACCTTTATTCAAAATTTATTATGATTTTTATAGCGCGGCAGGGTATTAGAAAGGTGCCTGGAATATATTTACCACACACAGTCAGCGGAGCAGGAGCCGCATGTTCGGATGACATCAAAAATGTAAATTATATCTTAAGCGCCGCGTGGCTTAAAATGTGCCCTAAATACAAAATATATATATATAAAAAAAAAAACAAAATTAAAAAGTATTAAAAAATGTATATATATATACAAACTTACATATATTTTTAAAAAGAATTTATCGCTAAAGGCGCAAATGTCAAAGAAACGTAAAATAAATCAATAAGTAAAAAAGATATATATATATATTTCTATATCTCTATTGTTTGATATGGTGGCTACACTCACGTCCACACACATAGGTAAAGTGCCAACTCATCCTAAAAGGGACTTGCAACAAATGCAGAGATCCTTGAACTTTACGCTGAATGTCAGCGTGAAGTTCGACTACCTTACAGGGAGAGAGCTAGAGACTGAGCCAGACAAAGAGAGGGATGGATAGGCAAAGAGAGAGAGAGAGAGTGAGAGGGAATGAATGATAACCAAAATCAAGCACACGTGTCTGCCTTAGACAGCTGCAGATATGTGGCACGCCCAGCGCGCCCACAAGCGTCTTGGCCAACTTTAACTGGCAGGCAATAAAAACGTGGCTGACACTCGGCCAAGCACTTCCGCTGTACATAGCTTATGTAAATAATTCAATTAATATTTTATTAAGGCAGCGCACAGCTCTCGAGGCAATTCCCAACGGCAATTCGAATGCATCAAGTGGGGTAAAAAAAAAATAAAGAAAGAGAGAAATATGAAATTGAAATATGAGTTTTTATTTCTCGTGCTGCATTAATATATATATATTGCAGTTGCTCGAGGACTTTTCACATACAGATTTCAATAAAAGATGATGCTGTTGCATTTATATGCATAAGCATATATGTATAAAGATATATAAAGATACGCAGACCTATATGTATATATAGTTGAAGATAAATAAATGCCCTGGCTGCAGCAGCCCAAAATGTTCGATTCGCATCAGCTTACGACTGTAAATCTGTGTTAATGTTTAGTAAACAGTAAACAAATCGCCAGCGAAACAAACACACACAGACACACATACACACACACGCAGATAGACAGATAGACAGCCTGGACAGCTAGACAGACAGACTAGTTGCTCATAAATCGATGGGCATTATGGGCGCTAATAAAAGTTTAAGACGCAAGCACAAAATTTTAATCGAGCGCACATTCATTTGTTTTGGCTTTTTTTTCAGATTACGCATACGCCGCGTAGGCTGATAATGTTCTATATATCTCGGCTGTGCCTTATAAATATGCTCTATCATTTCATCGTCTGCAGTTGGGTCATTTTTAATACATTTGCAAGTATTTCCCTTTGATCTGTCTTCAAATTGAAAATGAAACGATTTATTTATTATTGTGGGAACTTTTTTATATTTCTTTTAGTGTGAGTTATTTCCAGATTGTGGGAATTCACACCATTCATCTTGATCAACTTTTGGCTATTATTATTAAATTGTTATTTTTATGATAGAACAATAATGTAAAGTATTTTTACTTTTATTTTTGTTATTGTTTCAATTGCTTAAAGTTCACATTGCTCAAAGTTTTTTAAATGCCAACTGAAAAGGTCAGCTGAAAAGCATTTTGATTCATATTTGGCATTTTAAAGTTCATCATTTCAAATCTGTCTAGTATACATTTTAATTATATTTAAATGTGTAAGAAGGCGTCCCGTCCCGACTTCTGCTATATAAAAGTTTCTATATAGTGGCTTTCAAACTGTAATATAATATTAGTATACTCTATTAGTTGACTTGATTTATTTACCTATTTTGTGTTTATTAATACTCTCATATTCAAACAGCCTACAGGTGGGCGTGACCACATGAAAAAACTTCACACTTTCTTTGCTTTGATTTTCAGCTAATATACATGCTTATAAATATTGGACATTGTAATACCCTCTTTCTCTCTCTACCTCTCTATGGGTTTCCAATCGTCTATTAAAAAATAATTTCCATAAATTATCATATATATATAGATATAAATATCAAATTTTACTCTATTTGCCATAGTGTATATATTCACATATCTACCCTGGCATCGTCAGTGTATACTAAATTCGACTTGATAAAAATTACTGTCTGCTCGTCTGCTCATAATTAAGTTAGATTTTATTATCTGCTTAGCGCCGTTAACGAAACCCTTTATAGTCAGATTCCCAGACTTTATCTATAGCATAACGTATACATAAGAGTGTGTGTGTTATTGCGTGTGAGTGTGTGTGCGTGTGCTTTGTCGTTGATGGCTTCAAGGTTAGCTACCGAAAAAAAAAAAAAACAAAATGCTGAGCAAATTTCATGACAGTGAAAGTAATAAATAATGAATTGTAAGAGTTTACGCGAGCAATGAGCGAAGCATATGCACATAAAACACATATGCACTGAGAGAAAATGAGTGATATTAATTAATGTAGGCCACTGCATAAAATATTTGCATAAGATATTTGAATTCAAAATATAACAAATCATGAAAGGGGCTAAACATATTGTTAAAATAAATTTTAAAAAAAATTGCTTAAAATTTTCGGGCTCTAACAAATTAGGCAATAAATAAAAATGAAAAAAAAAAAACTACAATTTTTTTTTCCTTTTTGTCTTTTGATTAAAACAAATATAAATTGAAATATGTTTTTTTAGTCTTTTATTCAAATTTATTATTTGTTGGCGTCGTAATTTCTTTTATATTTGAAATAATTTTGCTTATATAGTCATTTTTATTATTATTACATATGAAGGAAATTAATGAAGGAAAATATTTTTTTTCTAACTAAAAATGCGTCTTAAATTTTTATTATTATTATGTTAAAATGCTCACAAATATATATTTTTTTAATTTATGCTACTATAACAATGGAATAGATAATTTAAAAAAAAAAAAAAAAATTGACGTATAAAATTATTTTTTTTTATATCACAAAAATTTTTTTAAATATTATATAAGTACTTTGAATTATATGTTTTTTTTTTTTGCTAATTTGTATTACATATCTTAACTATTTCTCAGAGTGTTTACACACACACACACATACATACATATGTTTATAACACATTGTGTGTACGTGTATGTGTGTATGCTTGTGTGAGCCATATAAGTTTGCGTGCTGCGGCATCGTTGACACTGAACAGCAAATGAAAAGAAACAGCACAGCTGGGAAGATGCTTGGAGAGGGGAGCGTTACATAGGGCAAGGGAGGGGCGGTGGCTTGCCCACATTTCGTTGGCGCTACGCACGTCACTCAGTCACATCGAGATTGGGTTGTGCGTGTGAAAGTGTGTGTGGCATTTGGAGAACCTTTTCGCTTTGTTTTTCGGCTCTCAACTTTAGTTTTTTTCTTTCGTCACAGCTGCCACTTGCCATTCGGCACTTGCTCGCGGAATTGAATTGAATGCGCCGAATTTCGCACGCAAAGAAAACTTTAAATTACAATCAGCCACGCCCACTTTTGGTGCTCCATCCATCTCATTGTATTTGCAAATTTACTTAATGTATACATTTAGGCGCCCTCATGGGCCGCTAGGCTTAAGCAGGTGTTGGTTGGCTGGCAGCCAAGGATCAGTTAGTATATCCTGGATAGCCGGCGCATTATTGAAACGATTTTTCGGTTTTATTGTACTCTTGTGCTTTTAGCCAGCACTCAAAGTTTAGTCAAGGATTTAACTTGTTTGCCAGGCAACGCCCGGCCCAGGGCCCAGGGCCTAGGGCCCAGGACCTCGACCACTACTGTAGTTCGAAGCTCGAGCTCACAAGTTTCGTGTTTCCCAAATAACTTTGCCGTCCAACTACTCAATATTCATGTTTTCAAATATGTAAATCAGCATTTTCGGCGCTGCGCATTAAACAAGTTTCCAAAAAGTTTTCAGTTCGACGCTAGAGTGGATTGCGGAGTGCTTCAAAGTTATTAATGTTTGATCAAGTGCGCGTCTTATCAAATTCAATTTAGTTGGCATTGTCTGATTTTGTTGCTGTGCCCCATTGTTGGTGCTGGGGTATTTGATGAATTATTGAAATAGCTGAAAATTTAATGTTGTCTTTTAACTTTTATTTGACATTCCACAGCTTAACTGAATTGCTTTAAGACTTTTTTAGCCGGGATCTGTTAAGTTATGATTTCAAGTATTTTACACTGCTGTCAAACTTCAATTTCGATTGGATACTTATTTTGGCTATCTTAAGTACGATTTTGTACAGTTTATAAACATTTTTGAGTAATTTTATATTGAACAGTTCTTGTGTATAACAGTCCTTAAGTATAATATTTAACAGTTTTTATACTTAAGATATTTTGTAAACGACCATTTTGATACATGATACCATAGTTTTCATGTATAACAGTTTCTATGTAAACGAGTTTTCGTGTATTATATTTTTTGTGTATATGAGTTTTAATGTATATACATTTTTGTGTATAATTGCTTACGGGTATAAAACTTTTTTGCGTATAACAGTTTTTGAGTGTACAACAGTTGTTGTGTATAACAGCTTTTGTGTACTTTTTGTATATAATAATTTTGTACTGAAACGTAGAGGTATAACAGTTTTTCAGTCAACTTCAAGTCTTAAGTACTTTGCTTAAATAGATATATCAGCTTTTTATAACAGTCTTGGCTAAGATATAATTTATAAGTCTATGCGCTAGCGACTTGAGCAGTATCAAGTAATTGCTGCCTTGACAACAAGGCGTATGCGTAATTTGTATAATATTTGCGCGCTTTGTGATAAGCCCAAAAGGTAGTCGTTAAGAGCTGCACTTATCATATTCAATGTTTTATCTAAACTCCACCTCTGCTCGTTGATTTGCTGCGACTTAAATAAAAGTAAATTTCTTTTGTAAAACAGCAAAAAAATTATTGTCGTTAAATAAGTAAATTGGGGTCCTGAAGGCATTTACGCCAATTAAGTGTTGCCATAGCCGTTGGCGTTGGCTTCCGCAGCTGCTTTCAAATGACAATATGATGAATGAAGCCACACGCAGACACAGCTACTTTATCTCTCTCTCCCCCTCTCTCACTCTCTCTCGTTTTGTGTCTTTCTGTCTCTCTCTGTCTCTTGCATGTATTCCGAGCCTGTTTCGGCTTCAGCATCCGTTTTAAATGACTGCTCGGCATAAAACAGCACATGCCATTGGTTCCACACATTCTCTCCCACACACACACACACACCCACACACACGCACTCACACACACTAGCCTTGATTTGTCTGAAATTTAATTGCGTTGACTTTGATTACGAATTATTCAGAGACAAGCAGGTGTCGTGGGTCAGCCAGGTCTGCCACCCACATATCATCATCACCCGCGCTTTAATCAGAATTCTACGTCTTCTTATCGCGCACAGGCTCCATATGTTTTTTCTGTTGTTGTTGTTATTATTATTGTTGTCAATGCCCTTTGCCTCTCGCAGTCAGCTCCCATTGTTTACATATGTATATGTATATATTTGTATTCAGTTTGTTTTGCTGTCCGCGTCAGCATAATTAAAATTTGTTATGAGCTGTACAATTTCTTAATATTTTTTATGAATTACGATGACAAAGATAGTCTCTCTCTCTCTCTCTCTCTCTCTCTCACACACTCTCTCTCTCTCTTTCTCTTTCTCTCTCTATAAATATATGTTATTATAATTATATATTTATAATTATACATTTATATATACATATATCATATATTTGGTACCTATTTTCAACATATGCAAAATAAATTTGTAGCTATCTTTGATATTTTTAAAATGCAATAAACAAAGTAATTTTGGACTTTGTTATGAGTATACACTAACGAAGCAGTTGGTGTCTAGGTGTCTAGCTTTGGTGTTTATTACCCAATAAATATGTATATGTATACATAGGTGTCTATTAATATTTATATGTATATTAAAGCACAATTTTGTGATTTTTGGTAGAGAAAAAAATGTATATACATTATGGTACTTTGTCCATCTTATTATATTCGGACAGACGGACAGATAGACGGACATTGCACAAAACCAATTATTTCGTGAATATTCATTTCATTTGTTCGTGTGAATGCAAACCATTTGGATCTGCTAGCGTTTTGGTTTAAATGACTATTCTGCAGTTAGTAATGCCCGGTTGAACGCTCTTAATTGTTAAATGACATTTTTGTTAAGTAGTTATTTATAAAGTAAATTTAAACTATTATAAAAATTATCAAAAATTCTGTGTCTTTGCTAAAAAAAAGTACTTTTTGTAGTAAACAAAAAAATTAATAATAATTTATTTATTCTAATTTTTTATTACAAAAAAAAAAAAAAAAATTCAGGGAAAAAAAGTAAAAAATTATATATAAATATTTGTACACGAATAAACCAGTTTATATTAACAAATTATATAAATATATGAATATTATAATATATTTAATATATTTTACAAAGAATTTTTTTAATTACTCTCATATGTTAAAAAATTCATTAGCTAACTTATTTATCATCTGCATAGAATAATTACAAAAATAATGTTGAACACACTTTTTGCATTTTTTTAATAAGCATATAATAAACAAAAAATTCTTTTTACTTCATTTGCCTCGCAAGAATTCCTCAGTTAAAGTATTCAAATGTCTGCAGATGAAAAATGTTGCAAATTTGTTTTTACTTTTTTTCTTCGTCTTCTTCTTTTTGTAGACGCCTAACCGATTAGCTAAAGATTTATTGTTCCTTTTTGCAGTCGTTTATGGACATGGAATTCACATTGGGAAAGCTATTAAAAATTTATAATTGCAAAATAATGGGGCAGAAGACTTGAGGCAAGTCAAAACGGCAAAATTTGTTGGCGGCTAATTTGAAAAGTTGATGCCACCAAAAGTTGTCACAGCTGCCGCAACGTAAATCTCCGACTCTATATATAAATTACTATATTTTTTTTGCAAATTTATATATATATAAATTTTCTTTATTTTCTCTTTCTAGCACAGCATGCAGTAGTAGGGCTGAATACAGTCAACGCGAGAGAGAGAAAGAAAGAGAGAGAGAGAGAAAGAGAGCAAAGTAAACGAAACCTGAAAAAATGTCAACTACCTTAGTACAAAAGAAATCAAACAAAAAAACAAAACTGAACACTAAATCGGAGCAGCTGAAGGAGAAGAAAACCAGAATAAACGTAGTTGCTCTCGAGGCCGTGGCGAGTCCAAAACATATTGCAACCATATCGCAGATGCTGCAATACGATATCGATAATAAGCTGAATGCTCTGAAAGAGCAACAGCGCCATGCGCTAATGGAACAGGCAACAAATATCAGCAGCCAACAGCACAGCAACAGCAACAACAACAACAACAACAACAACAGCAACAGCAGCAGCAACTCGGATCTGGATAACAACGTCGAGATGCCAGCCGAAAGCCAGAGCACAGCTGGCAGTCCCAGCGTTGAGCTGGAGGTCGAAGATATTGTCACTGGCAAATCCTGTTTGGGTGTTGCCAACGGCTTTATGCCGCCCACGCCGCCAGCCACGCCCAATTTGCAGAATACGGCGCAGAAGCGTTGGCGTATTCTGGCCAAAGTATTGCGCAAGGATTCGGAGGAGACGGTCAGCTCGTCCAGCGATGAGTTCAGCGAGGAGCAAACAGCATCGGTGCGACGCTTCAAGAGTTTCGATCTGCTGCGCCAGGACAGCTTCGAGGATCATGTGAGCCTCAAGTGTTTGGGCAAAACGGAGAACTGGTACAAGTATCGCATGCAGCTGCACAACGATATCGAATACTCTGTGAACATACATCACATGGAGCGCCAGCTGACGGCCAACGATCTGATGGGCTTCAACAATACGGGCAACATCTGTGTCTGGCCATCGGAGGAGGCACTGACGGCACTTGTGCTCTCGGATCTGGGGGCATATCGTGGCAAGTGGATATTGGAGCTGGGCGGTGGCTTCACCTCGTTGGCTGGTCTGATGCTGGCCAAGTATGCCACGCCCTATGCGGTGCATCTGACGGACGGAAACGAGGTGAGCGTGGAGAATGTGCGCAAAACCGTTTGCCTCAACGAGCTGAGCTGCTATACCAAATGCTCCGTCCTCAAGTGGCAGGAGGCAACGGCGCGTGCGGCGGCAGAGCAAGCGAAATTTGAGTTCATATTGTGCGCGGACTGTTTGTTCTTCGATGAGGCCAGATCGGCACTGGTCGATACCATCTGGTATTATTTGGCGCCCCAGGGCGTGGCGCTCATCATGGCGCCCCGTCGCGGTCGCACGCTGAACGTGTTCCGGGATGAATGTGTGGCGCGTGGCTTTCGCGTTGACCTTGCCACGCGCTACAACGAGACCATCTGGCAGCGTCATCTCCAGCTCAAGGCGGACTCCGCCCTCTACGACGAGGATCTGCACTACCCGCTCCTACTGCGTCTCTGCAAATCACATAGCTAGAGATCAGAGATCTGAGTGGGGGCACGGGCAATAGGGTGCAGCTGCCTAAGTAGGTTCAATTAAAGTTTAATCAATCGTTTAGTTTTAGCAAGCAAATTCCAGTTTACACCTAAAACACAAAATTTTTAAATAAATGTTTAAAAAATAAAAAAAATAAAAACAACAAAAAAAAAAAAACACCAAAATGAACTCGATAAACCTAATGAAAATTATTCCTCCCACAATGCAAAAGCAAAAATTAAACAAAAAATGTTAAAAATTTTGTTAGGGTTGGTTTTAAAAAAATGTAGGTTTCCTTTGTAAAAACTTTATTATACCTATATATAATTTTGTTTTTATATTGTAATATGACAAGCTGTTCCTTACTTCGTGCTGAATTACAGACAAACAAAAGAAATAATATATTTAATATATTTTAAGTATACTCCATTTAGTATAAATACAGTAGTTTATTCCATTTAGTACATTATTTCCTAACATGTGGAACTGTTCTTAAATTTTTTTGGGGGAAAATTTTTTTTTTTAGGTTTTTATCAGTAAATTAAATAATAATTTATAAAAGCAAATTTAAAAACAAAATTAAAATATTTTATATTATAATGTGTATGTTTACGATTTTCATTACTTTAAAACAAATTTTAAATATTTTAATTTTATAAAACAAAATATAAAAATATCAATTATTACAGATTTTTTTTTTTTTTTTGGTACTCTAAAAGCAAATTAAAAGAAAAACAACAATAAATTAAATATTTAGGATTTTCTTCATTCATTCTTAGGTTATTATATTTAATTTATGTATAACAAAATTAAATTCATGTATAGTAAAAAAATTTATATATTTTTTTCATAAATTGTTATTTGTGTCCTATAATTTATACATATTCTTTTTTTCAAGAACTATTCCACAAAAAAATTAAAAACCAACCTAAAACCAACTGAATGTAAACCTTAATCTAGCACTTTTAGATTTTTATTAGCAAAATTCCTTTGATATGTAAATTTAATTTGCGGTTATTCCACAAACACAAATACTCTATTATATTATAGTTAAATCATATATATTTTACAACAAACACAAACACACACATGCACATACACAGCTAAACACACTCACACAGACACACACAAGTATTATTTAAATCTAATTTAAGGCCTTTGGCTGTTTTTGTTAAATACTACAAGGTGAATGAAAACCACAAAAAATTTCCTTAAACTTAAAAGAAACTACAAAATACGAAATTAAAAAGATACTAAAATATTTATATATATATGTACTATATAGTATATACTATATATAACAAATATAAACGTTGCCAGCGCTCGACCAATTAATTAATAGTTAATTAAAATTAGTTTATGTAATTATAGAGCATGTGTTAATCGTTATATGATGAATGACTACGATAATGATTACAATGATGATGATGATGATGATGAACTAAACACAAATACAGTATCAAATGCCATAAACACATGTGTCTTTTTCTTCTATTCTTTCTCAGTTGTCATAAATATTAATGAAAGTGAAACAGTAAGTATGCCACACCCCCTATTCGACGAGTGGCGCCTTCTGTGAAACAAATATCTTCCCTTTGAGTGCGCAAAGTGATGTCAATGATAATTATCGGCAGTCGTTTATTAAAGGGAATTAGCGATTTTTATAGTGCCAACGGCTAGGTAATTACTTTAATTGTGCCAGCAACTGTGACAGGACAGAACCAAAGACCATGGCCAAAGGACATAGAGAACGACGTCAGCATTTGCTCATAGGGTTCCGTGTTATTTGAGCATTTGATTGTTTTCCCTATTCCTATCTGTCTACTTGCTGTGACACCATGTGAAATATTTATGTATATATATACGAACTAGTATATGAGCTTGATTGAGTAGATTGTCAGTTATTGATTGAGCATATGGAGTTTATATAGTATGTACGATGAAGTGCCAAGGATATGGTTTTTATTATTAATTAGGAAGAGTTTAGTTATACGTTAGGCAAGTGAAATGGTATTTAGAAGTAATATAATATTCAATAAATAATAAAAAATAAATGTAAAAAAATACTTTAAAAAATAAAAATTAAATATATATAAAATAATAGATAAAAAATTTTTGTATTTTATTATCTTTTATTTTATATATATTTAATTTATATTTTTTGATAAATATATATACAAAAAATAAATATATAATATGTATATATAATAAAATAATAAAAATTACGATAGATAAATCATTGAAGGGTCCTTGAATTATTTGTATATTTGAGTAAGCATCTGCAATATTAATTAGCATAAACTTGACAGAAATTACAAGAGGTAAGATCACATTTTATTTCAAGCATTCAATCGAGTCAATTACTTACTTATTAGTTAAGAATAAGTGTAACTTGGGCAAATGATGCCGAATCTTTAATAACAAACCTATTTAAAGCTATTAGAAATGTTTAATTTCAACTGACGTCAATTGTTAAGAGCATTGGATTACAACCTCGTTACCGCAACTAAATATTGGAACAGCTGTAATTTGATCCAAAAATTTGTGCTATTTTAAAAGTATGTTTTCATATTGTCGAGCTCATGTCAATTACCTGCCATTGAAAACTAAACACAAAATGTTGACCATATTGAAAAAAAGGCAAAAGTAAATCACACTTTTCACAATTTATGTTCAGTTTATAATTTAAAAATTGTTTTAAAAATGTGTAGGGCTTCCCTAGATAAAATATATTAATATTATTATTTATTTTTTCATTTATATATTATTTAAAAAAATTTATTTTCTATTAAACATCAACCAAACTGAGACATTTATAGAATATTTTGTATTCAATTTTTAATATTCTAAGGTTGTACAGCTCAAATATAATCCTAAGCAACTTATGTGTATTAAAAATTAAAATATCTCAAGTAAATTATTCAAATTGAATCCAATACAATCAAGAGATTTATTTAATTAGCTTATAAATAATAATATAAAATATTAAAAATACTGTATAGTGTATGCTTATAGTCCGCTTATGAAATTTGAGCTGCTTTTGCTTGCTTTGTGTTTTGGTTACCAGCTAAAAAATCAAAAATAAAAATAAATCTGATAAGCGCAAATTACAAAGTAAACTCAACAACATGCAGGCGTACACTCCCACACATACATGTATAGTCTACAAACACACACACACACAAATTGCCAAGCAGTTGCCCTATTAGTATGTGTGTGTGTGTGTGTGTCATTAACGAGGTCATTGGTAAGTAAACTTGTTTGATGTGCTCGAGACATGTAATCCTGGCTGGCAACCCGAAAGTCAAACAATCGACAGCCGCTGCCTGTACCAGCGCCAGTGCCAGTGTTTGTGCCTGGAGGCGTGCTGGGCGAGGCATTTGGCTGTTGGGCTCTTGGGCGTTGCGGAAGTTTTGGTTTGTGCGACATTGCGTATACGCGACGCATGTTGGACACGTGGAAGCCATGTCAATTTGGACCAGCTGCGTCTGACTGTTAATGACATGCGACTGCTATGCAAATCAGGATACTTGGCGACGACCACTCAATTATACGCCACACATGCGCAGCCCACACACACACACATAGAAACACACGCCAACTTACACACCCACACACACACACATGGCAAAAACTTACTGAGAAAGCGAAAATCGTTGCCTACTTTTAGGCACATAGTAAAAACACGCTGCGGTTCCGCTCGTTTGCAACCTTTCAACGCCACACATTGTCTTGCCAGTCGATAGTCGTTGGTCGGTGGTCGGTGGTCGATAGGGCGTCGGGTCTGGGGCGTGGGGAGTGGGGCGTGGCAAGTGATTTGGCCAACACATTTCAATTTGCGCATTGTTTGCCTTTCAGCTTTGCGGCTGTCCTTTGTGTGCCCTAAAACCTCATGGGAAACTTGCCAAAGAGTTTTGAGGCGCCAACAGGTGTTCCAATTGTGTGGCCCAGCCCTCGAAATGTGTTTATTTTTAGTTGAAAGCCTTATTAAATTTTTAATTAGTGAAATTAGAGGGGCAGCTGTGCGTGCGCTATGTCTGCCTGGGGATTTGCTATAAAAGCAGTTGAAGTGCTTACGAAGTCGGACAGCGCCTAACTTGACTTGTACAGCGGTCAGTGTCCTATAATGTAGCTCTTAGGATTTGCTAACGTCATATGCCACAGCACAGGTGGGCCATTACCCAACAGCCAACAGTCAAATAGTCATGCCCTTGACATTCCTCCAGAAAGCCCAAAAATATAATGCTAAAAAATTGGGTTTATGTCATGTATAAGTGGTAGGTAAGGCGTATCTTATTAACATGTAAATAGTTGGCATAATTTATTATGAAACAGGAAATTACATTGCGTGTTAGTAAATTAACAAGTTCTGAATAGGAAAGAAAATGGCCCGAAATAATATGTAAGTTATTTAATATTCGAGGAAAATCAAATAAACCTGCATAAAGGTTGCGATCGCTGATAGCAATTGTTAGTAAGTGGTTGAATTAGCGGCCGCAAATTGAATATTTACAGGGTATGTGAGGGTAGAGTATGGCTAAAGTATTTGGTAGGTAATTCAATAGGATTTTTGTATATACTTATACCTTATTATGTGAGCTTAATTATTATTAGATACTTTCAATTAGTCGATGGATCAATCTGTTCAATCTGTTACCAAAGACAGCTGATTCTGATACATATATATGTATAAATATAATTGTATTTTTATTTGGTATATTTAACCCATACCTTATAATAAAACCAGTGGCATATTAAACACATATTTTCATTATCATTTGAATAAAAGGTTTTGAATGGTTTGCAGCGTGTCAATTAGTCAAATGTATATCTGTGAAACTACATAAACACGAGTCTATTTTGTATGCAAACGTTGTGAATAAAAATGCATATTTCTTTTAAGTAGCATTTCTATAAACTAAGTAGCTATAAAATTATCTATAATAGTAATTGGTCAACTTCAAAAGCCTCCAAGTTAGTTTTGAAAAAAAAGAAAAATATTTCAAAGATTATTATATAATAAAAATATATTTTTTTTGCATTATTATAGCATGTTGAAAGGCAACAATGGAGCTGTATATATACTATACTTTATGCGCTTCATTATTACTATCAAAGTGAAATTGTTTATTCAAGTATTTTAATTGATTTCTTTCGGTTTTTTGTTTCGTTATTGTACAAAAGCGGAAAAAATGTATCTGAAATGCTCATGAATAATGCCAACAGCCAAGAGTAGCAGCAGCTAAATGTTGTTCGCTATAGAAAACTAATAACAATAATATTGCTGATTAAGCATTAATCAAAGCTGTGCTAGCAACAAAATGTAGCGCTGGGAACAGAAACAATAGGCTCTAGCCGAAGAAAAGATGAAAGAAAAAATGAAAAGGGAAAGCTAAATATGTATGGCTATTTAGTGTTTATCGGAGATTATTTGGCTCTGTCTTAATTATATAGAAAGGTTTTCATTTTAGACTCTAATATGGATTTTTTAATTTAGCTCGTGTAAAATAAATAAAACAGCGAGTTTTCCCGTACGATAAGCAGCTGCTGATAAGCGCCGCTGTATGCTTAACATTTCTGCAGTTGCTGACAGCGACGCCGACGTCGCGACGTCGACAGCGACGAAAGCCGAAAACCGAAAGCATATGGCAAGCATATGACAGCGAGAGCGAGAGAGCGAACGAGTGAGAGCTTTTGAAAGCTCACTCATTGGACGGGCGGCGCGGCCTTGGCATTGCGTTGGCTTGCTCGCAACAGCTGTTCGTGGCAGCGCTTCGTTCAAAGTTCGACTGCAGCCGAGCTGTAAGTCAGTTGTGCGAAGCCAGCGAAGGCGTGCGGTTGTCGTTGTAAACGTAGCGCATTCATAAAATTGCCGTTACTGTTTGAAAATAGCAAACAAAATAAAAATCGAAACGTGTGGGCAACAATAATCTAAAAATATTTGTAAAAATAAATATTTCATGCTGTGCAATTTGTGAAGTGACTGAATAAAAACTCAATCAAAATATAAAGCTAATACAAATAAGATAAAGAAGTGCTACTGGCACACTTTGGATACAACAGACATACATTTCATAAATCAAGCGAAAATAATGTCAAACAAATCAATGGCATGCAGCAGCAGCAGCTGCAGCATGTTGTTGCTATTGCTGTTATTGCTGCCGGCAACGCCAAACGCTGCTGCCGCAAAGGCTGCACGACGCGCCCGAATAACAGCCAACAGCAGCAGCAGCGGCAGCAACAACAATAGCCTCAACGAGCCGTTGACAGAGGCCCAACAGGCAACAACAGCAGCCGCAACAAAATTGAAAACATCGACAGACAGCAGCAGCAGCAGCAGCAGCAATGCAGACAGTAAATATGGTAAGTCCTACATAAAAAGCGAAACAAAAAATGGGAAGATATCCCCCACATACTTGCTCCCTGCAAGTTGTCTGGCATTTGTGGTCGGCGCGGGGAGCTGCTGCCTAATTGCATGTGGTCACGATTTGTGAGCTTGCAACGTGTGCATTTCTGGCAGCAGCAGCTTGTTTGCAGCAATGCAACATTGCCATAAAAAAAGGGCTGCCCTTGGCAGCGAAATTGTTTCACGCTTTAGCGGCAGCAGCAAAACTGAAAACTGAAAACAAAAGACTTAGGCAACAAACTTGAAACTTGCGGCTAGCGTTAATTTTAGCTATTTTATGCCAATCAAAGCAATGCGCAAACGTTTCCTGTCCAAGCCAGCCAAAGAGGCCGCGACCCGCCCCAGAACCGCAGGAAAAGAAAAAAAAAAAAAGACTTAATAAATATGTGAGAGAAAAAAAACCGTGCAACGGAAATTGCGGCAAACATTTTTAATGATAAGCTAGCGAGAGCAAAAGTGTCATTAGAGCTGGATAAAATGCCTGGGCTGAGGCCCCAAATAAGCCGATCATTAGCCGAAAAGTCACAAACCACCCAGCGTTACATAACACACAACAACTGTCGCGTCATGGGGCATGCCACGCTGCGTAAGTGAGTGAAAAGCGCTGACTGAGGAGGCGAACAAAAAACAAAATCATTAATCAAGCGATTTATTTGCTGATGCTGCAACTGGAACTGCAACTGACAGCACTCGGCCAGTTTGTCAACAGTTTCTAATCTGTTTTTGGCCAAACTTGATGGGAGTAGAAAATGATGAAGATGTCGCCTGGCTGTTCTATTGGCAGTTCTCAGCAGAATGGTGTCAATGCTTGAATTTTCACTTTTCCATGTCGTCTGCAGCAGATGCTGCGCACTTTTTTTTCTCTCTTTGTGTGAAATTCGCCTAAATGTCGAATGGTACAACAGCAGCAGAAGCACGGAGGCGGCTTGGCGAATCTGAAATTGGTGTCAATGATTTCAACATGGGAAAATCAACAAGCATTGCAACAGCCACAGCAACAGCAACTGCAACAGCAACAACGGCAACAAACAAACATGCAACAACAACAACAACATTTTAGCTGCTTAGCTTAGAAAATTGCATTTCTAATTGCGCATTATGCAAGGTTCTGGCAATTGGAAATCGGGGAAAACACACATTTGAGGCTGCAGATGAAAGATATGCCTCAAATGTGTCATTGTGGCAATGCCAGACACTGGAGGCGGGCTGGAAATTTTCTAAAAAGGGGCGTGGCTTCAATTAATGGAGTAATGTGCTGAGATGTTTGCTTTAACTAGTTATTTGACGTGGCCAAGACAGTTGCTATCTTTGACGGCGAATGGTTTGATTGGCCGCAAAGCTTACTTGTTTAATGGATACTTAAACACGAATATTTCTAGTTTTTTTGATTGGTCTATAATATTTAGATATCTTAAATGGCAAATAGCATTTGACAGTTTGAGTGCAAATATTTCATTCAGCAGGCTTCAGAATAAGCTTGGAAATTTAGGCAAATTATTCGAAATGTAATACAAATTTCCATAATTGGCAAATGGGAAAATCTTTATTATGATATATAATGAAAATATAATAAATTTCCTATATTTACTTAAATATATAAAAAGAGTGATAGATACAAGAATATAAATTAATTTTAAGTAAATTTTTGTATATAGTTTGCCTATCTGTCCGCTCTTTTTTTAGCTAAAACGCTATTTATAAAGAAAATTATTTATATGTATAATTATAGTTATATACATTTCTGTTCGATTCCAAGTGGTAAATATCACAGCTCTAGTTTACAAACTGATAACTTTTTTTTAATAGATTACAAGCACAAAAAAAAAAAAAATTTTTTTTAAATTTTATTTCAGATAGTTTATGTTTTACATAACTCATTCGATTTGTTTATCGTTTCTGCTTTCAACCAATAACTTTTTTTTCGTTTAACTAAACGTCATTTGTAAACCGTAAAATCTAAAGATTCTCTGTCAAAGTTGATTTCAAAACACATTAATTGAATTTAAAAAAAAAGTTTCTTCAATTTTATAATTGGTAAATTCTTAAGTGTCTTTTATTTAAATAACTTTAAATTTTTGTCTGATTTTATATTACTTGTTTTGCAAACAAAATCATACATTCATTCCAACAAATGATCTATTTTTTTTTTTACTAATTTTTGCTTACATATTTAAACAAAAGAAATGTTTCTAAATAATTTTAAACGTAATTGTTTAAAATAAACAAATTTTTTGTTGTCCTCTATATCGTTTTAAATATTTTAAACATTTTGATTTTCTATTTTCACCAATTTTGTTTTCATACTTAAACTTTTATTCAATTAGGGTTTTTTTTTATGGCCTTTATCACTTAAAGAGATCTTTTACGTAGATTACAATCAAGATCAAAAGCCCTAAAATCGTATCAATCAATCAATCAATCACTTCATACGCTTACATAGGAGCTGTAAAACAAGTTTTTATCATCTTATTTAACGAAGTCGATTTATCTTAAAATTAGCCACAGTATTTGTAATTTGTTGCGCCTCATTTGCTGCTGCTTCGGCTGCTGTTGCGCTTCTTCGTTGCCTTGTGTGGAGCATCGTTTAAGCCACTGAATGTGATTTGGAATGGCTCACACAGTTGGTCGGAGCTGCCATCAGTTAGCTGGACATGCTAATTCCCGGCACACTTCCAGCTAAATCCTCCATCACCTGCGGTGCCACAAAACACGCTCCACACCACGATCTGATGGCCAGCTACACCACTTAGTGGTGCAATGGCCACAACACACACCAAAAACAAGTAACTAGCAACAAGTAAAAGAAAAAGCAAAAACTAAACCAAAAGCGAGTCGCAGTCGTAGACGATTTTGTTTTCTTGCTGTTTTGTGAAACAAGTTCTAAAGCGTGGCTACCTTTTGCCTCAGCCTCTTGTCGCTTGCCTCTTTAAAGCCTTTTGCTCTTAACTGATTTGCATGCAAGAAGCGACTTTGAACTGGGCTCGCAATGAACTGCAGCAAATGCAGTCCGCAGTTGCAGTTGCAGTTGCAGTTGCAGTTGTAGTTGGCAGTTGCATCTGTTGCCACAGCAGTTGACTAACCCCATTTTTATATATAAGTAGCATTTGTTATTGCATGTATTTGTATTTGTTTTGTAAACCCCATTTTTCTGAAACCTATTTGGGCCTGCAGAGATACGCGGCGTGGCTGGTGAACCAAATTACAAATCGGTGAATCTGACCTGGGAAGTTGAGTTCGTGACGCCGGCCCATGACACAGATACCCATACGAATGCCAATACGAATACGAATACGAATACGAATACAATTACCAATCCGAATGGCATTGTGAATGCGAATGGCGTGACAAATATGAGCGGCATTGTCGAACCACCCAAAGCCTTTCAGATCTTCTACTGTGAAATGCAGAACTATGGACCGCAGCGCTGTCGCGTCAAACTGGTGAATGCCACAGCCGTCGAGCTGCCCACATCAAGCGAGGAATCTGCGGAGTAAGTGCAGCCAACAAAAACTATTCACTTCTCTTTAATTCTACGCTTCTCATTATACACTGCTCACCAAGCGGCGGAGGGGTCTATAGGCTGCCGCATATCTATGCAAAAGAAAGCTGGAGAGAAATTAAACTTTTGGCTAGATTTGCATATGAATTTAAATATCTTAAAAATGTATAACTTGAGGAATTTAAGTTAGCTGAACTAGTAAAGATTTTTCTGTGGAGGGCTAGTCAATAATATTGTAGACTCTGACTGTCCGTCTGTCTGTAAAAGAAAGCTAGAGATATGAAGAATTAGATTGAGTAATTGATTCAGTATGAAGCAAAATAAATCAACTCGTGGACTCCACCGCAGATATGCAAGACTTGCTTGCTAGGAAAATGAGTAAAAGATGATATTGTATTGTGGAGTATTTATCATTCAAATTACTTAACTATTTTTACATTCTATATTCTAGATATTTTTAAATTATTATTTTAATTTTATTATTTATATATTATACATTTTTATATAATAGATCAAAAAATTAAAAAAAAAAAAATTGTCTAATTCCTTATTTTTTATATAATAGAAAATAATATTTTTTTTAAATTCTATATTGAATATATATATATATATATATATATATATATATATATATATATATATATATATATATATATATATATATATATATATTTTTTTTTTTTTAGTTTTTCTGTATTTTTTTTATAATTAAAAATAGATGAAACTTAATTTTTTTTTTTAATTAGGCATTTAATAGATTTTTATTGACTTTTGATATTTTTTATTAGATCAAATATTTAAAAACTAATATTAATCCATGCAAATTTTTAAAAAGGTTCTCTATGAGTTGTTCCTAGCTTTTTCACATACTTCCGCTAAGACATTTTGCTTAATAATGATCTCAAATTACATCTCGCTAAGCACGCCTTATTTAGAAGGCTCTCTCTCTCTCTCTCTCTCTCTCTCTCTCTCTCTCTCTCTTCTCTTTATATTCTCTTAACTATGAGATCAGTCTCCCCCCTTTCACCCCGTGAACAGTGTATTGCGCAGTCGGTCAGAGCCGACTGCTAACTAAAACACTCCCAACTCTTCTGCAGCGCTCAGGTTCAGCACTTTCGAGCAGCCGTTGATAATCTGCGCATGGCCACGCGCTACAGCTTTCATATACGTCCCGTGCAGCCGCGACGCCTGCGCAGCAGCAGCGCACGTTCCGAATTTCATGGCGAGAATGAGATTGAAGGAGCAGGCGCCGCTGCCACTCATCTACCCGGCCAGAGCATCATTGTACCCACCAAGGGCTGTAAGTCAAATTGCACCACTTCAACCACAGAAATCAATTCAACCGCCTGCACCACTTTCAGTCTCGGCCCATGCCACACAGTGCCTGGCGCATGCTTCCGAAATCGAGGTGGAAACGGGTCCTTACTTTGGCGGTCGCATTGTGGTCGATGGCGGCGATTGTGGCATCAAGGGCAATGCCAACGATCCAGCCGACAAGTATACGATGCGCATCGATCACAAGCAATGCGGCAGCATGGTGAAACCAGAGACAAACACCGTGGAGACCTTCATTACGGTGCAAGAGAATCTAGGCATCTTTACACACAGCACGAGGCGGTAAGCAAAGAAAAACATTATTCTGATTATAATTTATTATAGTAGAATATAATCGAATATATTAGACCATATAATATAACTTAAAATAGATTGTCTTCCTACAGAAGTTGATTACATTGATTATACTTAGACTAAAGTTTTCTGTTTCTCCCAAACCAGCCAATAATAAAGTACCTTTATTTTCTATCCACCTTCATTATTTGTACTTAAGTTATTAAGTAACTACTAAATATATTAATGCTGATTAGGTTTTATATAATATACACATTTTTAAAAATGTAGAAAAATCAGAAAGCTACTAAAATATGTCCATAATTTTTTCTAAATTTTACTTTCACATTTTCTTCTCTATTTTCCTCTTGTTAAAGTAATTTACTAAAAAAAAGGGAAACAAACTTTGCGGTTGATCTTGGAGTGAAGAGAGTGAAGATCAGCAATAATAAAAAGGTTTCATATAAGTAGTTACTGCTGGCCTTTCCACTCTTACAGGTGAAATCTATGATCAAGCCAAGTCTAGGCATTTAGTTTCAACTCAAAGAAGCCACAAAACGACATTCTTAATTTAATTTAATTAATCTCCAGTTATCTCTCTTTTAATCTACATTTATCTTCACGGAAGATCAGCATTTGTTTAGATCAATTAATTTCCAGTTATCTATCTGTCTTTCTATCTGCTTTTATATGCAGATGACGATCAGAATTTTTTTCGATCAAGTAATTTTCAGTTATTAATCTATCAATCTGTATTTATCTTCTGATGAAGCTAAGAATTCTTTTTTTATCAAGTAATCCCAGTTATCTATCTGTCCATCTGCCTTTATCTTTAAATGAAGATCAGAATTCCATATTTGATTACCTTTAGTCTATATATAGTTGATCGATCAGTTACTCTAGCTGACAGTTGATTAATCGATATTTAAATTATGTTTCTCATTCTACACACAGCTTTGTCGTCGTGTGCAGCTATCAGTCGGGCATGCAAACGGTGCGGGCCAGCTTCACAGTGCCTGGCAAAAGCGGCGTGGCAGCTGCCATTGAGCCAAATGATCCCTTTCAGCCGGATGAAGATCGCTCGGGTCGCGAGCTGCGTCACATGCGCTATGTGAACAAAAGCGAGCTGGTGCTAAAAGAATCAGAGCAGGAGTCTGTGGAGCAGCCGGCTTCGGTGGTAGAAACGCAGCCGCCAGAGCCACAGCAGCAGCAGCAGCAGCAGCAGCAACAGCAACCGCAGCAAAAGCAACCTTTGTTAATTGCCAGTCGATTACAGGGACGCGCTCTTAGCCTGGCCAGTCTCAATGAACTGAACAACTTGGCCAAGTCGCCGGATGAGGAACAGCTGCTGGCCAGCAAGTATGCCAAGCTGGTTGAGGAACGGACCAAGGCGGATGCAAATGATGTTGATGCTGATGATGATGATGATGAGTGTAAGTAGATGCATAAATGGCCAACTCTGACAATCGTGAATTTTATGCCAACCTACTCGCTCTCTCTCTCTTTCTCTCTCTGTCTCTCTGTAGACTATGCCGCCTCGCTGCGTTATATAAGCGCCAATCTAGGCAGCGTGCTGGTAACTGTTTCCATATCTGTGATAATCATCAGCATTTGCCTCGTTCTGCTGCAGCGACAGCGATTGCCCAGCAACAGCAACAACAACTGCCACAGCAGCAGCAGCAGCAACAAGTCGCATTCGCATTTGGCTTCCTTCGGTTGCCCCGTTGCCCATCTGCCGCACAAGACGCTGCCCCGTGCTTTGCAGCAGCAATATCAGTGCACCTTGTAGAGCCCACCTCCCAGTCTTCCCTGCTCTAACTATGCCCACTTGTCTTGCTGAAGCCCCCGGGGTAGCCTAACGCTGCCTAACCCATTTAGCTGAAGACGACTGCGCATAGCTGGGCCAGAGCCTCCGCCTCCTACTCTTCCTCCTCCACCGCCAGCTCCTCAGCTCAGCATGGCAGCTGGAAAGCTCAACAAACGGTACTTACGGGATCAGCAGCAGTAACAGCCGTTGCCGCAGCATCCCACACGAAGCTCCTCCTCCAGCTCGATGCTGCGTTTAGTGAACCGTAATTTATGGAAATTTAAAGAATAAACTGTAATCTTAGGCTCTACTCTAGACTATTCCATTGCTGTGCGAATCCATATGATTACTAGGTATTTACACACTCTGATAGACAGCGGATTAGTGCTTAGTATTTTAGACTTAACCTAAGCTAAGTTTTTTGTATAAACTATTTTATATATTTATGACGTCAAATATACGAGTATTTATTAAAAATATATATATTTTTAAAACGAAAAATTACGTGTTTTTTATGTGTATATATTTGAAACCAAAAATTTTAAATATGCATGGGATGGTAACTTCGGAGATTTTTAAAATTATTTCAGATGTATATTCAAAAATTGAATAAAAATTTAAAAGATTGCAAATGTAATTAAAATTATTATTTCTATTTTTAACTTAGAAAATAATTTTTATTATTTATTTTAAAAATAATGTTTTATAAATACAAAATTTTAAAATTTTAATTTTAAAAAATTTATTTTTTTTTTAAATATTTTATTTTATTTTTCATTTTATTTTACGAAAATATATTTATTTTATGAGCAGATTTTTAGTTATATTGATTTATTTTCTTTTTTTAACATAGAAAAGAAAAATTTATATTTTAAATTTAAAAAAATGTAATTGCTTTTCTATTTTTAATTAATTTATTTTAATTTTATTATATATTATTATTTTATATTTTTATTAAGTGCAGTATTGGTCAGTTAGATAATTATCATGAACATTGATTTAGTTTTAATTAAATTATGAATTCTTTAAGCATTTGTGGGAGACATGAAATAGATATGAACTCAAGGAGAAAATATGAAATTTCCAAAATTAATATTATTTTTAAACTTTCTTTACTTTTAATAACTTAACTATTCACATTTTCAAACCATTAACAAAATGATATACATTCTAAAAATACCTTCAGCTTTGTCTAGTATATTATGAAAGTTCAAAGACTTTTTAGAAATCATGCAATATATTATATGTATACTTAAAAAGAAGTTCTTTGATGTCTGCTTTCAACTGCTGCTTACCATAATTTAGCATAACTTTAATTTCAATGAATTGGCTGGGAGCGATCGTATATCATCATCATCATTATCATCATTAATATTCACATAAGATTCTCAGAGTTAGGCTTAAGAAAAAGAGTTACTTTTTTTTAATGATACCATCAAGAATATAGATGGCGCTGTCGTTGCGTTTTACGACAAACCCACAAAAACACGTTACAAAATTATGTTAAGAGTGAGAAACAAAACAACAACAACAACTTAGAACGGACAGAGGTAACAGTCAACGAACAATTTGCATGAAAGTGGCACACAATATTGTCAACAAAAGTTTTCAGTTTTATTTTTCTGGGTTCTTGAACGGAAGCCGGCAGATAAAACAGCAAATGCAACAGCAACAGCACCAAACAACAACAATAAGAATAACAACAGCTACAACAACAAGAATAATAAACGTTGGACCCACCGACAATACATAAACTTCAACTTCGACTCCAACTTCAATGACGTCGTTTCTTGATTGCCCAATATGGAGAAATGTTCAGCGACATTGACTTAAGATCTCCATCCGAAGTTGTGGACAACAACCGGAAAATATAGAAATAATAGATTGACGAAGACTAAATACACTTTGAAGCATAGAACATATACAAAGCATATATTATTTTTTGTATATAAGAAAATTGGCAATCGGAACATGGATAAATAATTTTAATTTTTTATAGATGAAAGAATCTACTCAATAAAAAATTCAGAATAGATATTGAAAAAAAAAAATCATAATACATATTAAAAATAATAAATTGTACGATAAAAATATCTAATCATATTTGACCTAACACACAGCAGTCAAATTTTTAAATAGACTTTTGAAGATTGTAAGAGGAAAATAAAATAATATATAAATTATCTACACAAGTTTTGAAAAATATATGTTAGCATTATAAGAAACAAATTTATGATCGTTCGATTAGCCAATATATTAATATTACAAGACGAATAAATCATATTGAGCTTAAGAGCTAAGATTTTTCTAGTTTCAAGCTTTTATAGTTTTGTAGGAATATGTAGATCATACGATAAGGAAATAGATATATAATTATAAGAAGAATTATAAGATTATAAGAAGAACTTGTAGAATTTTTTTAAATATGATATAGTTGATTGCAAACGTTAAACTCTAAAAAATTCGTTGCTCAAAAAAAAAAATTGTAAAACATGAATTAAAGCTTTAGAATTATAAGACAAGTCTGCCTAGATAATCGAAGCTCATCTCAAAATCCCCAAGCTGAACAAGCAGGCAGAAAAAGGTGATAGGAAAAAATTATTTAAAATAGTTTTTAATAAATATTTATATTAACAATTTTTAATAAAAAAAAAAAAAGTATTTATAAATAATTTTAAATAATGTATAATTGCGACAACTACTCAGACTACACTCTTAGATCTAAAAACTCATGCGTTAAATCTAATTAAGAATATATATGCGCTACATAATTGCACCACTATAGAACATACCATATCTAGTAACATATGACTAATGCCCGTTGCTAGGGCAACAAAGACTTTCTGATTGAAGTGTTGTGAAGGAAGGGGAAGTGCTCAAATGGATTTTGCATAGAAAAGCCATTAGGCATTTTTAATCATCATCAGATATACACATATGTATATATATATATAAATATATGTGTATACATATTTAGTTATCTGTGTGTATGAAAGGTTTTGTTTAGTCCATTGTTGTTGGTCTGTTATTATTAGAACACAAAAACCAAGTGAGCGTTAAGATCGGACGAACAGAGAGTTGGAAAAACTTTCTCATCTAGCAAAAGGCTGGCTGGCTGTCTGTCTGGCTGGCTGGCTGTCTGGCGTCTACAGTGGACGTCACCTTCACCCATTTCAATGCAATCCGCTCAAATTTCACCCACAGTGCTCGCTTGACGTTGATTAGCATGTGGCATACATAAATCTTAGTGTCTTGCTGGTTGGGGCTTCCGTTTCCCTTTTTGTAGAGCACTTCTATTAGATCTGCGTTGGTGATAGCGATTGCGATTGCGATTGCTTTCCATGTTTAGGCGAGCATAACAGTTGCACTTATTAAATAGTAGTAGATGACTTCGTGCTGATCTCGGCTAAGGTATAATGGGGCCAACGATCTTGGCCAGAAGCAGCCAAACAACTTAATGAGACACCAAGCAACAAGCCGCAGCCCAAACAGCTGCTGCTGCTGCGGCTGTTGCTCTAGCTTCTGCTTGTTGCTGCCGTCCGTTCGTTTTACTCTTTTGTTGCTGTTAGAATGAAAGTAAAAATATTTGTGAAAGTTTTGATTTTTTTTTTTTTTGTGTAAGTGCTGCTTAGCTTTAAATTACTTTTTTTTTTTGCCAAAAATAAGAAAATAAAAAATATAATAATATACGCATCTAAGATCTGCCAGTGCGAGGGATCATTATTCTTGCTTACTCGGATAATTAACATTCAGCAGCATCGCCAATTGAAAGTTGCCAAGAAAGTGGTGCCTTTGCAGCTTTATCTAAAATTAGTCATCAATCTTTGGGGAAAAGGTGCTCAGAGTACTTATTAAACTTGCCAGCAAATACTCCGTGAATTTAATTTGATCTTTGCAGCTAAGCAAAGCTCTAAGAGTAACCTAATACTCAAGTTATCTACTATTTATTTTAAGTAATTATTTTTTTATTAGCTATTTTAATAAACCTTACATGTAGCTGCACATTGTACTTTTTAAGCATAGGAATCATTATTATAATATACCAGGGACCGCAAATAAGAGTTATGAATTTAAAAACAAATTGAGGCACAAAAAATCCTTTAAGAAGAGTGGGGAAAATAGACATATATATATATATTTTTTTTTACCGCAAATGCAAAAAGAAGATAAGCTTTTATTTGCAATTTTTTTGTTTTAATCTTTTTTTAATTATTATAATTGAAAATAAAAGTTATGATTTGATTTTCATATAAAATTTAATGTGTATAAATTATTTTTAATTTTTATTATTAAAATTATATTTTATTTTTTTTTTTCAAATAAATAAAAAAATAATTCCTATTTCTCAATTTTTATATAAAAGTTATAATCGTTACAGTCCCTGGAATATACAAATACTCATATCATCATATCATATACTCATACTCATATCATCATATAATATATTTTTCAGTACTCTTAGCTCGTTTCTTTATTTATGATTTATCTATGATTTACAAGCTCGTATTCTTTGTCTTACTCTTGACGTCATGGAGGCAAAAAGTGCTCAAGCTACAATGTTACTTGTAGCAATCATAATAGTCATGCTTAGTACTCATAATGCTCATAGCACTACTAGCTTTAATCGTACTTATAGTCCTTATAGTACTAATGTAGTGAGAGTATAGAAGAGTATAGAACTCATGATACTCATAGCAGTCAAATTACAACAGAAAGAAAGTTAAGTCTTATAAATATTGCTCAACTAACAAATACCTTATAATAGTAGTTTAATATTCAAATTAAGAGACGTAATACTTAAGCCTAAGTTACGCACTAGATGATAATGTTCAATTACCGACACCCAGATTGAAAAACTTTAGGTATTCATTACCAATTCGTACTTAAGCAAACTATATACATATGTTTTTAAAACAAAAGCTGCTTAAAATAAGCATCTGCGTACTATTTAAATTCTTAAAGTAATTTTAGTAAAAATATATACACAATACAGGAGTCGTTTGAAAAATGCTTAAACTAATAAAAAGCTAATTTTAGTTCATTACCTAAAGGAAAAAAATATTGATAAACTCAAATAAACTAAAATTATGTTGCCTTAAATTTTTCATACTATTTTTGATCTGAAATTCTTCAAATAAATATATGGAAAAATCTAAGCTTTTCATATTCAGTATACCTTCTATTCACAAGTTCCACTGCAGAGGGTATATAATAATGGAAATACACACCTAAAACAGCGTAAACAATTCTCCATGGGCAATTAGTTTAAGAGAAAAAAAAAAACGAAAATGAAAACAAAACACAAAAAATTACTGTTGAGCTCAACCCTCTGAGCTTTGTTTTGAACTATCCAGCGAATTGGATGTCTAATTATTGCGATTTGCCAGAGATTTGAATTTGTGTCAGTTGCATGAACTGGGTTATCGCTGATCGCTGATCGCAGATCTAACTAGCTGATAAACACAGTTATTATAAAAGAACCACAAGACCAGAATAGAACCGAGTACCAAAAATAAGAACACAAACGGGAAAGCAGGTGCGAGGGCAAAGTCTGGGCTAATGGCAACGGCAACGGTGACGGTGACGGCGGCGGCAACTTTTAATGATTATGATTATGAATTTCGTGCGGTTTCCCCCTAATGGACAGAGATCGGTGTCAACTTTGGGAAATGCGATTGTGAAACAGAGTCGGCCAACTGTATGCCATACATATGTGACATGGTAAATGTGTCAGGGAACCGAAAGTAAGAAGCGACACTAATGTAGAACATAAACAATTACCAAGCAGGTAATAAAGTTACAGCAGAAGTTAAGAAGTAGAAAATGGGTCGAAAGAAAGGATTACAAAACATTTATACAAATAATGGCATATGATATAAGGGGTATAAGATATTGGATTATAAAGATGAAACAAAGATGAAATATAATGATGAATTATGATGGAAGCGTGAATAGAGAACAATTTATATAATTATGTAAAATGGATAACTGTAAAATTTTACGAATAGTAGCAGAAATCGTGACAATTTAATTTGCATAAAAATTCATAATATAGAATTTTATATACGACGATGGTCGGCAGAGTTCTGAACAAATAAAATAAATATATATACATAAATAATAATGAATAAAACAATTTAAAAAAAAAAAAACAAAACAAAAATTTTAAATGGTCGACAGTTATTTGCAAACTATGATTTGAGCAAAATTTGTTTACAAAAATTTATTTAAAGTCGCATAAAAATCATCCACAATAAATGTATAAGAAAATTTTTATTTAAACTTTTATATTTTTTTTTTTGTTTTTCTTTTTGTATCTCAACATAATAATTCTATACTAAATATCAACAATGAGTTTTTCTTAGTAAATATATCATTTTTTATTTTTATTTTGTAATTTTATTTTATGTTTTGTTTCCCTTGATACAAATTTTTTTTTCATATACATAACTTATAAAAAAAGAAAAAATTAAAAAAAAAAAAAAAACAAATTAATGACAACTATGCAATTAGCCAAAAAGTCACTATTAAATTTAATTGTTATTGTCATTGCATTTCACATTATTTTTTCTTAAATTATAGAAAATGTTTGTCATTTCACTGTGTTTGAAAATCTTGACAAAAATAAAAAAGTACTAAAGAGACAAGAGCTTAAAAGTAAATAGTAAATATTTTAAATATTTATATTTTCATTTTGTGAATTTTCTATTTCTTTTCATGTTAAGGATAAATATTATTTGTTGTTAACTATACAGATTTTTATATAAAATCTATTAAACTTACGCTTGACGCCCTTTGCTCAAATATGTATTTGTTCCAGCTCTGCTATACTTATATCTGGCTGCTCACGAATGCGCTATTAATGCATTGAAGCCATGACTAATTTCCTTTGGCAAATAGATTGGAGCAGGCAAAAGAAAAAAAAAAAGAAAATTAATAGCCCAAACCTAAGGAGTCTGATAATGATTAAGCCTAAGCACACTTTCGCCCCATTGCCAAAAACTTATAGGCCCAAAAGAAGAAAAAACAACCACAAAAAAATTCGGAGAGAATTAGCAGACTGTGAGCAAAGCAATTGTGTGGGAATTTAGAGCGAATTCAATGAGAAAATTACTTAATGTCTCTTGTGGTGTTGGCGTTGAAGTTGGAGTCGAAATTGTAGTTGGAGTTGAGGTTGGAGTTGGAGTAGCTACGACAATTGGCACACAATACTTTGTGGTTGTGTGCTCTATACGAAATTCTCCCACAATTAGCACAGCTTGGTGGCTCAGAACTGGAGAGATGGAGCCAGAACAATAATAAGACCTAACGGCGTCCCATACAAATTTGAATTAACTTTAAAAAGAGAGCCATGAGCCAAAGGCAGCTGGAAGCTGGAAGCTGGAAGCTGAAGCTGCGTTGCGCGGCTTGAACTCAAAACTCGGCTAGTTTCTGGCCAAAAAAATAATAAACGAAAAAAAAAAAAAGGAAAAAAGATGACAACGGTAAATTGAAATACGCAGTTGATTAGCTGGGCACGAAGGGGGCAATGGGGGCCCAAGGGGCGTACCCCAGAGCTTGTAAAGCCAGAGAACGTCTGCATAGGTCGTGTTCTTGCCGTTCTTGTTGCTGTTGTTGTTGTCAGTCAAGTGAGTCGAGCGCCACCAAACATGGCCCAAAACGCACTGGCAATGGCACTGGCTGTGGCAGTGGCATGTTCACTAATTTTAAAGGCAAGCGCGTCAAGAACAGTTATGAGCTGAAATCGGAATTGGGATGCGCCACATGCCACAAGAAACATACTTTAAAATACACTTAAAAATGTGTGCGACGAAAAACCAACTACAGAAAACAAAAACCAAAAAAATAATAAAAGATAAAGAAGAAGTACAGAAATGAGCGAAGACAAAATTATAAACAGGTAAGCTTAAGGCAGGTGATTTATGAGTGTGCCTGCGAAATACCCTAGACAATTGTGTATGAAACATTTAAAAAATATTGCTTTATCTATTTAAATGATAACTAAGCTAAAAAATATTAAATTATATTTAAAAATGTGTAAAATATTATATGGTAATAAAATTGTGCTTAGGAATTTAATTCTGATAATATTCTAGGAAAATATGTTATATGAAAATGTTTGTATATTATATTAAAGAAAATATTAAATATTATTAGTTATTATTATTATATTTGTATATAAATTGTTTATTATTATTATATATCTTAATGTAATATATATTATTATTTATTTAAAAAAAATTTTTTTATATTCCAAAATTTGAATTTATTCATTCACAATAGACATAATTTATATCTAGAAATAAAATATATATTTTAGGTTTTAGTCACATTTTTGTGCAATTCTTATACAATACAACAACTGATTTTAACACTCGATAAGATAAGATGAGATATTTAGGAAAACAAAAATTTTAAAATCAGAATATAATTTCATTACAAATGTAAAAATTCAGTAAATTTTTCAAAAAACTATTAAGCAGTATTCTTGGCACTTGTTATATCAAATTAAGAAAGGCCTCATATAAGGTAAAAGGTCTAAAAAAAAGATGTATTCATTGCAATAAGTCGAAAAGATACACTTATCAATTAGCAGACGGAGCTTTATAAATTTGTTAATTGTTATCAGATTGCTTATTCGTGAAGACATATAGCCTCTGCGCATCACATGCCACAGGGTATTGCTACAAGTACAAATCGAGGCGTTTGCCATGGCTAAGTTACGCGTCGCATTGCGACACCGAGACACGCGCATTGGCCCAGCCAATGGCCACAGTTACTACTGTTGTTGTAATAGTTTTACTGTACTCGTTGTTGTTGCTGTTCTATTGCAGCAGCCGTTGCGCTTCAACTGCATCCCAGACCCCAGGCCCCAGACCCCCATCCCCAACCCATTGCCATAAAAGCGCTGAGCGGCGTCAGATACAAATACAAAAGCCTGATAGAGACATAGCTTGCATGCACTGATGCAGGAAACCAACGACCCAGCCAGTCAGCCAGCCAACCAGGTAGCACAGCAGGTGCATAAATATATATAAGTCTATATATATATATATATATATCTCTTTATATATATAGCTATCTATGCGAATACTAGTCTTTGTGGCAGGCTCTAAAGGCAATGCGTGCTGTGGCAATAATAATGCGAGAGTAGCTAGTTTTTATTTACGCTAAATTATGTTTGAGCCAAGTTCTATATAGACGTCTGGCTCGACAATTTCAGTTTCTTATTATAAGTGATTTGTAAGGGCTTTTGCCATGTCCAATTGTAGCTGTCCGACAATGTCAATGACATTGCAGTTCATTCATTTGCATGGGCTATGACAAGAAAAGGGAATGATATAATTTGTTACCTACTTAATAGAGAATGGTAAATTATACATTACACAATGAGCAAATTTAAATAAGAGATTTGATAGAATAAAAGACTAGAGCTGGTTATGAATGACTTGATTGTGGAAAGAGGTTCCGCTAAATATGGCAGAAGAATGGGCAGAGCAGAGCTTAGTTCTAGGTGACGTAATTTGAATAGCTTTGAATAAAAATATAGAGGAATAATAGGAATTAGAAGAACATTATTATCGGTAGCATCTATATGATGTGGTATTCTGCTTCCATCTATATAGTATATAGCAGTAGAGTGCTATATTTGTTGATTTATATGTTGATCTCATATGACGATTCGATTTACGACTATATGTAACGTAATGTTTTCTATATATGTACTCAGCTTGTTACCATGATCAAGAATATAAGTACTTGATAGGATCTGCTACGCCTCCTGCCCATTAAAAACATGACTCTAAAGCCCCTATAGCCATACCCATTATATGCATTTTCAATGGTGCTAGGCTATAAAAAGAAAAATATATATTATGTAAATATTATTATTGATTATTTATATTTTTTAAATTTATAGCAAATATTACCTATTTTCTAATGAATTATTTTTGTATTACTATTAATTATATTATGGCAAATTTAAATATTTTAAATAAATTTTATTACATTCTAAAATTTTTTTTTTTTACCTATAAGTTATAAGTATAAGTTCTATTATATGAAATAATAACAATAGAAAAAGCATCTGTAGAGCTTTTCCCTAAGCTCACTAAAATACACTGCAGTCATGTTTTAAAATCTAGTTTTGGTCCTACACTAATTATAAAACCTTATATGTAAATATAGTAGTCAGCAACAGTCAGTTCAACTCAAACGAAACCTTCCCAAACAACGATTCGTTTTAAGCTCGGCATTCCTTAAGTCAACTATGTAACAGCATTCACCATTAATTCTTAGTGCTAGCAAAGTATCTACAAAAAAGCTGTTCCCATTGATATGGATGCACTTAAGTGAATTCCCACATTGAAATTTTCACAGCTTAACTAGCTGCCAAATGCATTTCACTATCAAAATTCTTAAAGCGTAACGCAGAACAGAAAAAAGCTGTCCAGAAAAAATGCCACCAGCACCAAACAAGCCCTAAAAAAAAATAAAGAATAAAGAAAACTCAATTTCCCAGCTTGGGTCGTAAATACAGGCTGGCAGCTGCTACAAAGACAACGTTGCGAACAATGCAAACGTTTTACTAACTTAATTCTATGTTTGCCTTAATCAACACACACACACCCACACACAGATACAGGCACACGCAAACTCACACCTATGCACTCATACACCTTTCTTAATTACCAGATTAATAAGCTTCATTGTGAGCGAGCGTGAAAATGAAAGTGCTTCAGCTATGCTGACAGCATCTGTCTCCCTCTCTTTCGCCCTCTCTCCCTCCCTCTGTACATCTCTTAGCCGAGTTCGTTGCTCGGGCGCACGCGCGTGGCAATTTTGCCGTTGCTGCCACAGTAACAAATTTGACTGGCAACAAGCCCGCAGCTTGGTCCGTTATGGCAGCTATATAGCAACTATATAGACACATTGTAGATCTTGCCTGATTTAACATTGTTTGCTTTTCATTTTTGACGTGAGCTCTCTGCTCGCTGCTCGTTGCTTGCTGCTTACTGCTCGCTATGCACTCGCTCAATTAGACCCAGGGGCAAAATTAGTCCGTGATCAGTCGTCAGACTAGCGGTTCATTGATATAATTATGCAGCTACGTACATTAGCCGAGTTGAATTATTATATTCATTATGAATATGCTGCGGGTCTGCTGGCTGCGTAGTTATTTGCATTTAATTCATATGTTCAGCTTAACAAATGAAAGATTTATAGATGAATATAATATATTTATATATATATATATATATATATATATATATATATATATATATATATATATATTATATAATATTTATTTAAAAATTAACATACGTAAGTATTTATTTATAATTTTTTAAAAATTAATGTAATAAAAATATAATATAATATACTTATTTAAAAATACATATTTATTTAAAAAAATTTTTTTTTTCAAATTCGTATTATCTTTTTTTGAATGTGGTCTGAAAAAAAAATTGTTTTTTGATACGCGGCTTGGAGCGCAGCAATAAATCATTAAATAAGTAATATTTATACAAGCTACAATTTTTTTTTAAATTTTTTTATTAGTAAATTTTTTAATTTTGATTAAATGTAATATTTGTCTCACCTCTCTCAAGCTTGAGCATTAGTTTGCATTGAAGAAGCTTTAGATTTTTCTTACCAAATAAAAATTTTCAATTATGTAGCAAAAACTGCATAGAAACAAACTAGTTTGGTTTTATCATGCATCAAACCACACGCCAGTTAAATCATTGTATAAATCATAGTATAAAGCATTTTCCGTAACGAGAGAAATTAACAAATGCTTCAAAAAATATATTTTTCAAAAACATTTATAATTTAATATATAAATTTATTTAAGATATAAACTAATTTGTAAGTATGAGCATTTAACGAAAAAAAAAGTATGTAACTTTTATTATATCTTTCTTTAACCAAAATGTGTTTACTGAAATTTTTGTGCCAATTAAACTATACAATTAATGATTAATTTAAACTTTTACAAATATGTGTACAAAAAGAAAATCTTATATACAAAGAAATCTCAATTATAATTTATAAATGTTTTACAATTAAACAATATTTTAAACAAAATAAATGATTAGCAAAAAATATATATACATATAAAATTTATCCATTTCCTAAGCGCAACTTTCATAAGAAACTCTTCAAAAAAGAAACGTAAATACGCGTTACAAGCGGAAGCGAAAAAAATGATTTTCTTTTTGCAAATGAACTAAAAACGAAATCGCATAATGATCGACAAAAAAAGTTGAAAAGCTACGATGTGAAATTCAAAATGGAGCAAGTGCATACCGTAAATTTGATCAGCTGAAAGTTGGTGTCAACTCTTGAGGGGCTTTCCATTGTCATTAATACCTGCCCATAAGACAGCAGCTGGTCATCAGCTCGAGGCACTCAGCACTCCAGCACTCAACACTGCTGCAAATACTCTGAATGTAATTAGGGTCACTTAGCTGAGCCGCAAGCTGGATGCTGGATGCGGAGCCACTGTTAGACCATTAGCCCCTAGGAGGTAGCCGGCTAAAAATGACAGCTAGTCAAATGGAAAACCTTTAGCCGGCAACTGCCCTATATATCTACTCACATTATTGCCCCTGGCTGTTGCAGCTGTTGGGGCATGCAGCAACATCTATCAAGTGTCGAGTTTTCCATATCTTGCAAATTGGGTTAGAAGCATCGCATTTCACAGCCACACAGACACAAACACAGCCGCAGACAATCTGCCAATCAGTGGCATTAACTTATTGCTACTCGTAGCAACTATCATTAAAATGAGTTAATGCCAAAGTGAGAAAGAGCTAAGAGTATCGATGATGCACACGCATATGTATATATGTGTATCTATATATATATATATATATATATAGATCTTATTCATGATGAGCTGCTCGGCTGCTGTTGCTTGATTCTCTTGCTGAAACTCACGTCACTGTTGATGCTGGTATTGAACTGGGTCACTCACTCGGGAATCGATTTGTGTTGAGAAAAGATAAACAAAAAATAGTATTACTAGGCCGTCATTAGAGGCCACATGCACAAATGATAAAACGATGCGAACATAACATAGATAAATGCCGAAAAAGTGCGAGCAAATAGAACTATAGAGATGAAGGGAGAAGGGCAAGGAGAGAAACGCGGAGGTGAGAGTGAGAGAAAGAGGGATAATGTATAGGTAGTACGAATTAAGAAAAAGAGAGTGAGCGAGAGAAAAAGAGAGAGAGAGGAAGAGAGAGAAAGAATGAAAAAAAGAGAGGAAGGGAGGAAGGGAGAGAGCCAGATAGTTGATGACATGTAGTTGGAATTAAGACAGAGAAAGATATAGACAGCAAAATAAACAGACAGAGAGAAAGAGAGAGAGAGAGAGAGAGAGAGAGAGACGTATAAGCAAAAGATAATGTAGAGTAATAAAAAGATAGAGAGAGGGGAGATAGAGATAGAATAGGAGATGTGAGAAAAAGAAACGAGGAAAGCAAGAGACAGATATAAAGGCTTATATAGCTCCTATTTTGTAGTAGAAGTTAAACTAAGCAGCAGCTTTATAATTATGACAAGACTAAAGAAAATTCAGAAATTTATTAGCTTTTTTCTCAGTAATTATTGTCTGCCCAGAAATCCTTTTCATCAGTCTTCCAGCCCAATCTCATTCAGCACTAAACAAACTTTTAGCTAGTTGCTCATTATAATAATTCTATTCATTACTCATTAAAATATTTTTATTCATTACTCATTATTATTCTAGACTCTCTTACGATGAGTCAAACTAAAAACTATTTACTTGGCATTTTAAATGCAATTACATGAAGCGTAGTTAAAAGTTAACTAAACACATTTAAAGTTGAAAAAGAAGTTAGGCGAGAGCATGTCTTGCTTAAGTACCTCATCACAACGAGGCGCGCCTGTAGAGATTGTAGATAAGGACAAGGCTCTTAAGGAACTGTGTGCTGCCTTTGAGCTGAACGTGGTGAAGTGAAGAGCAATGCAATTTGATGAAGAGGAGGAGTTGATGAGCTGCCCTATTATCTAGCATGAGGTTAAGAAACTAAAACGACGGTAAAACAGATATGATCCACATCCACTCTTAAATAACTAAATAATTACAAAAGAGTGAAGTATACATTAAGATTTTATGGCTTGTTTGATCCTTGACTATTAGAAAATTGTAATTAACGCAGAACTGAAAGAGTTGAAGATAGAGAAAAAAGGCTGTTTTTATTAACCATTATTTTAAATCGTTTTCTATGGTCAAATATGTTTTGTATTCAATTTAATAGGTTTATATTAAAGCCCGCATATATGTTATATAAATTAAATGACAACAGTTTAAATTAAAAATATATATATATAGAATTAAATAAAGATTTGTGCTGGCTATGTAAATTATGAATATTTTTTTTATAGCCCATAATTCATGACATATTATCTGTAGATCATTATGTATATCTCTGATCATATGTTCTACATCTCACAAAGTCCACACATTTGATCACACCCATTAAGTACAGGGTACTCGACATCCTGTTGAGGTGTTATACATAATTAAATAAACAATATGCAATAAGCGAAATGAAAACTTGAAAATCAAAAGATAGAACAAGCAAAACGCATGCACATCAATTAAATGCATAAGACAAAGAGAGAGATTTATTAATGTGCCAACAGCTAATAACAATTGTTAAGCCAAATTGGACAGCACCAAGAGGCGGCTGCAATGCACACAGTGAATTGACATTAGAAATTATAATTTCATTTTCAGGCAGAACCGGCCAAAAGCCACACGAAATTGAGTTGTACACCACATGGCGTATACTTGATGTCGAGAAAGAGGGGAGTGCGAAGAGGCTAGGCGTAGCAGCTGCTTAAATGGGTTAACCACAGATGTGAGTTAAGTAGAGCGCCCGCATTTGTAAAGACTCCAAAGAACACTTGGATCCAAGGCAACAGGCAAGCAATTTGACTCTGGGGCTATAATTTAAACAGAAATTTGCAACGTGCAGCTTGCAGCCCGGCCTTTGGGCACACAAAATGTTGTCTAATGATGACAAAGTCGAAACAGAGAGAAAGAGAAAAGAAAGAGAGAGAGAGAGAGAGAGAGAGAGAGATAGCGCACATTACTTGTCTGCTACAAATTGGCCTTTTGCGTCAAATTGCCAGCGAGCAGATAATTGCTAATTATTAATAATTAAATTGTTGGAAAATATGAAAGACGAGCCAAAACGTTGGCGCGCTAATGATTGTCATTAGGCATTTTAGCTTGCAGTCGCTTTGCCAAGCTCACGCCGCCGCAGCATGCCACAAGCCGCAGGCAAGGGTACCACAATAGTCGAGCATTTATTTAAGCAGCTGTTGTAACTTTTCGCTAACAAGCAAAGGGCGTGCAAGTGGGCAGTGGGAAACAAGTTGAAAGTGCTTCGAGTGTAGAGCGCATGACTAGCAAATACCCTATGTGAACAGAGCAAAGCTAAAGTTGGGATATATTAAATTTATTTTTGTATATTTTGTAATCATTATTGAGTAATTTGTAGCTTTAAAAACTAAGATTCCAATTCATTTACTTTTTCTTTAATTTATTAGTTTTTTTAGTTTATCATAATGAGCAAGTAGTTTGGGCATTCAAAAAGTTAAATAAATAAAATATTATTATTAATAAATTTAAGTTAACTATAAACTTTGATATTTTAGGTGTAAGCATTAAATTCATAATTATGAATATTTTCAATGAAAGAAAAAACATAAGAATATAAAAATTAATATACATTTAAATGAATACTATAATTACCTACTTTATTTATCATATAAATGAATTCACTGCACAAATTCGTAGATATAGATATTTCCAACGAAATAAAAAAGTTTAAAGAAATATATAATATTTAAAACTGACTTATTTATTATATTAAATATATTCAGCGCTTAAATTGATAGTAAATATTTTTGTAATGCGAAGAAACTGGATAATTTTAATAGGAATTTAAAATGCTTAGCTATAAATCATATATAATAACTTTTTATTACAGTACATTGCAAATCGATAATTATCGATAATAAAGTAGAAACAACAGGGTTTAAAATTTGCGCAGTATAAACTTAGCAACCCTTTTCAGTAAAGGGGCTGTCCCTACAGGGTAAAAGGTGTTATGCACTTAGTGCAAACGAAAACTTCCGTCATTCCCATCCGCTTTAGCTGAAAAGATAAACAAGTGTTAGAGACAACAGCAGCTCAGACAACACCCTCCACGGAAGGAAATCCATGTGACACATGCGACAGGCCACAAATAAAAAATATATACATTGTTCTGAACTCCTTACTGACACACTAAACTTTGTTGTTGTTGTTGTAGTTGTTGTTGTTGTTCCTGTTGCAGCTGCCACAGCGCTTGTCACTCATTTGTCGCCCGCCAGACTTGATTGCAATCTCATTACGTACCACAACTAACGAATGCATCTAGCAGAGACACAACCACATATACACAAACACCACACACATACACACAAACATACAGTTGGCCTTTCTGTCCGCGTGAAGCAGAGCAGAAAAACTAAAAGCATTCAAAAACTATGCGGCAAATTGTCAAAGTCAGCAATTTTCCAGTTATACTCCGACATTGTTTCACATTGTTTCACACTGCTTAAATTATTTAAGCGTATTTACTTAAAAAGCAACTGCAATCTTCACCAAAGAATCAACATAGCTAACATTAAGTACACAGTTAGCTTGCACAATTAAATTTCTATTTGACATCACTATTTGGCGTGCAGAAATGTTGCTGCTTTTCTTTTTGGCAATAAGAAACTAGAACAATTTAAAACATATCTTACATCTGTATTCCTAATCTGTTCTGCTTCTTAATTTTTAATTCGGAATATCTTTTGTCAATTGTGAATAAAAACTGTTTAACAAACTAAGTTTATGTTTATCCAGCACTTGGAGCTGATATTAAGCTCAATGCATTTAGTTGGCTTGTAACTTAATTTAAAAAAATATATATATTTATTTAAACCAAGCCTAAAATCGTCAATAACAATTTGTTTAAAACTTATTTAACAATAGAAATAATTATTTATAGTTATTAATCAAGTTGAATTCAGCTAATATGTGATGTGAATTGAAAAGCAAATATTTCCGATTATTATAATTATTACAAATTCATATTTTGAAATTATCAACAAAGAGAATATATATTAAATAAATTTTAAAGACAATATCAACTTTTTAATAAAAGCTTACCAAATTTTCTAATACACCTGAAATATATTTAGCACCTAAAAGTATGCCAAGAAAACAAAAGCAAAAATGGAAAGTAGATTCAATCAAAAATAAAAAACTGTTTGTTTTTAGTAATTATAATTATTAAATTTATTTTTAATTATAGTTTTCATTTTTGTATATACTTTTATTAAATTTACTACAGATTAAATACAACATTTCATTGAGCGTTGTTTTACGTTTTGTTTCAGTTGACTTTAAATACTAAAACATTGGCACATTTTTAGAGTTTTTCCATTATTTTCCTATATGAAATTTCAATACTTGTACAGAGAATCAAATATAAAAACTTTCAGATAGACAGCTTAGCTTAAACAATTACAAAATTATACATATATGTGCTAAAATCAAATAATATTAAATATATATGCATTGCCTAAATGATAAACAAGCAAATCTCTCTCTTAACTGGATTATGTATAGCTAGAACAGCTGCTCAATAATTTTACATGCAGTTGGCGTATTGTCCATAATGTCACTCACGAATACAAATAAATATGTTAGCGATTTGTTTTTAATTAATTAATTTTTTATATATATCTATAATTTTTTTTAGATTTTTTTTGGTACACATTTTGACCAGCAGCTGCCTAGCTTGGCGAAAAAAAATTATAGTTTTCTTAGCTTAAAGCTGTAAGCAGCGGCGGGTTTTGTTTCAGTGGGAATCCGTTTATGTTGTTTTTCCTTCTGGCCTTCATTCACATAGTCAACATTTGGGCGTATTTGCTCCACTGCTGACGCTGCTCGTCTCCAGATGTTGCATCAACAGCTGTTGCAAGTCCGCACGCAGCGCTCGCTCCTCGTTGATCTGCAGCTTGATCTGGGACATATCCTGCTGCATCTGGCGTATGGCCGTCCACAGTTGCCGCAGAGTCGGTGTCATATCCTCATTCTCAAGGCCTGCCTCACACGAATTGTGAAGTTGCCACAAAATAAGTATAAACAAAGAAAGGGAATGGAAGAAACAGGAATACTATGTTAGTGTTGTCTATCACTAGGCAAGAAGCGTATCAAAATGAATATAATGAGTATTGCTCTGGTGAATACTATGATATGTGTGAAATAAGTGTAATGAAGTGAATAGTATGAGTATGTGATAGTCTAATTATATGTTTGAAATGAGTATAATAAATGTATGATATGTATAAAGTGAGTAATGTGTGCATGGAATATGTTTAAAATGAATAATATGAGTATACAATATGTTTAAAGTATATGAATGAGTATATAATATATGTAAATGTGAATATTATGAGTAGATGAGGTGAATAAAGTAAATAAAATAAATATGAAATATATGTAAATGTGAATATTATGAGTAGATGAGGTGAATAAAGTAAATAAAATAAATATGTAATATATGTAAATGTGAATACTATAAGTATGAATATGATCAAATGTATATAATGCATATTTGATATGTATTTAGATGAGTATGATGATGTATCAAGTGATCAATTTAATGTATATAATGTTTCAAATGAATATTATGAATATTTCATAGATTTCAAGTGAATGTAATGAATAATTTTTCAGTAATTATAAACAGAATTTGACAGGAATTTTGTAACTATAATAAGTATATGAAATGAATATAACAAGTACTTATTAAAGAAATAAATGAATGTTTTGAGTACATGATATATATCTAATGGAAATTTGGAATACTCAAATAATTTCAGATAAATATGAGTGCTATGAATGTGTCATGAATTTCTTCTATGCATAATGAATGTTCACTAACTTACAAGTGTATGCGGTGCGTATGTCTTTTCTCTTTGATGATATGTTTTGCATTTATGTATATATTTATTTTCGTGTGTGTGTGTATGTGTGTAGCTGCATATACTGTGTTATATTTTACTTTAAATGCGCTCTACTCTTAACTACAAATCAATAAATTATTATTGCTAACATGGTTATATAAAACTACTTAATTTTATGCTCAGCAATTTTGAACTCTTGAAGTGCAACACAGAATTAAACAAATAATTATCTGGAATTTTGGGATTAGCTAAAGTGAAATTAACTAAAAACGTAGTTGCGATTAAATAATTTTAGGGAATATATTAATGTTTGCTTATTAACAAATACCACACAGACACAAATACAAATACAAGATACAACGTAATTCTTGATAATATAAATGATTTTATTCAAATTTTACACTTCTTTTTGTTTATTTTTTTTATTTTTTTCATTGAAATGTTTTTTTTTTTACTCGAAATTCATATTTCAATACAATACAAACGTATAAACGCATTTATCATAATTAATATAGTTAGTTGGTAATTGTATTTGGTTAGACAACGTTTCACAAAACACTTATAGCTTAAATTTGATTTATATTTTCTTTTTCTTCTTTTCATTTTTTTTTTAATATAATGCACAACAACAATGTACTTTGATTTATTTTTAATATATTTGTTTTTATATTGTTTTAGTTAGTTTCTAGTTATTGCCAAGTAAATGGACTAACATTTAAAGCATTTCAACTCATTTTTTGATTACACATTGCACATTCGTTTGATCATAAGTATATAATACCCTATAATTTTTGTTTTCTTTTGCTTGTTTTCTTTTGCTAGGCAGGTAACAAAGAACTTTCACTGGGCAGCGCCTCCCACATTCCCGGAAAAAAATAAAATAATTAAATTGTCATTTGCTGCTAGTTTTAAAAGTTTAGAGCTACGTAAGTATGTATAAGCTATGGCAAATCATGTATATCAAGTCACAAATATATATATATATATATGTATATATAAATACAGAGTATGTATAGTCTAGTATATAGTGTGTTCCGCTGGTGGCATACAAAAAAACGCGTGTAAAAGCCTTGGACGGAAAATGTAAAGCATCGCTGATTTTCTATACTCTTCTAGGATCAGGAACCAGCTGCAGTTGCACTTCAAGTACGAGTAACTAATGAGTGTGGGGGCAAGTAGTCAACGGCACGCTAGTACAAAACATTTTACTCTACAATATCCAATCAAATTTAGTTAGCTAGTCTTTTTTTGGCTGAGTCTTTTTTTTAGTTCGGTTTTTCTTTTTTTTTATTATTATTATTTCTATTGCACCTAACTAGATTTAAGATCACACAACTTACATTTAGTATAAGATTTTAAAAAAAGTATTAATAAAAATATTTATAGCTCTGACAACTACACATAGTTACGCATGAGCAGATCTGTAAAACATTTGTCATTAGGCTAAAAAAATAATCTTATATAGAATCAATTGATTTAAAAAATTAACTTTTTAAAAAGGTATTTCTATGGACAACAAAATTTCTTGCAAAAGAAAGGTCAAAAAATTTTAATATGTAAATGTTTGTTGCATTTTAGTAGTACATAAGAAGAAATTGATATAAGATATACGCTTAACATATTTTGACTAAGCTGAAGGTATAAATATTAAGCAAAAGTATTTTAAAAAGACTTAAAATCATTTTTTAAGCTCTTTAATTTAAAAAAAAATTGTTTTATTACACAAAAATTCTTTATTTCTTTTTTTTTTGCCAAATTTTATTAATTCATTTATAAATTGAAATAAAAAATATATATTATATATTTAAAAATATATATATATATATATTTTTATTTTTTATTTTAATTTTTTTTTTTTTTCATAGAAAATTTGATTCTAAGTTTTAAAAAAATGCTATTCAATTTCTTAACAAAAATTGTATTGAAAAAAATATTGATGGAAAAATTTGAATTTTCTAATAAAGAATTTTTTTTTTTTTAAATTAAAAACATATATATATTATAAAAATGAGTAAATATTTCAAAAACATATTAAAAGTGTGAATTGCTATTAATTTAAAAATACTTCTCAAAATAATTTTAAAAATACTTTCCATATATTTACTAGTATTTTAGAAATACTTCTCAAATGTTTTACAGATCTGCTCAATGAATTCTATATATATTAACTAGGCACACCGAAACTAGAGACACAGACAGCTGCCAGCCTCACTTAACTATATTTTTAAAGTTAAATTCAAAAGATATTTGTTGTAAGTTTGTTGAGCAACAGCAAATTGAAATAAAAAGTAATCGAATTATTATATAGCAGCCATAATAAAATACAACTGCTGAGCGGGCGAGCATTCAAAGCAAAGCGAGCAGCAGCAGCGCAGCGCAGCTGTTGTAGGTGGCAGCAATGAGTGCGTGTGAAGCTAAATGGGCGTGGTCGAGATGAGAAGGACATGCCACAACCGCAATCGAAGCACTACTCAGAGATGGTTGATCTTGCGCCACTGCTTCATCACAAAATTACCGCAACACCAGCTGCCCGATTGCCGTTTCGTACCGTCCGCATTCAGCTCCACCTGTGTGCCACGCCCCTGGGTGGCGCCTCCGTTGCGCAGCAGCGCCGTGCAGCCGTGCTCTCCCCGCTCGCCGTCACTCTCATCGGAGCGTTCGCCACCCGCCGCCAGTTGGGGCGTGCTGCGTTGCAGCGTGCTGGTGCGCAGTGCTCCGCCGCAGTTCATCAAGTAGCCGCCACCGAAGCCCGCATAGCGATGCGACGTGGACGTCTCGAAGGAGCGATTCAGGCGTCGGTCGTAGAGACCGGGATGCACCGTGCCATCCGGATTTGGTTTCACAATGGTCGTATGACCGGAGCCGCGTTGATAGCTCTGCTGGGCCAGCAGCTTGGGCGACGGCTTGTTCTTGCGTGGCAGCAGCGGCGAGGTGCAAACGTTGTCGTAGCCCGACCCAAAGCCGCTCTTCATCCGATTCAGAGATTTGCGTGTGGCACGCTCTTCCGACAACGCGCGCTGATAATCCTTAATGCCGGGCCCACCTACTACCGCACCCGGTCCCGTTAGCGAGTAGCGTTGACCAGGTGTATTTAGGGAGGAGCCCACCGAACTCGAGTACAGATTGAAACTATTCGGACTTGCCTCACGCCAGATGAAGGAGGAGTTCAGACTGCCCGCCGAGTGTTGACGTGTTTGTTGCAAATGCTGTTGTTGTTGTTGCTGAAGTTGTTGCTGTTGATGATGTTGTTGTTGGTGTTGTTGTTGTTGCTGCTGTTGTTGCTGTGGCGTTAGGTGCGGCGCATTAGCTACAAAAGGCAGCTGCGGATTGGAGGTCGAGAAGGTTTTGCTCGTTTTCAGTTTGCCGCCGCGTATGGGCAAACAGGGCGTCCACGGCTGCAAGGCTATATAGTTGAGGTATTTAGAGTTCGTTGGGCAGAGAGAGGCGCGTGAAAGACAAAGAGAGAAAATGAAGATATTTGAAGAACGAAAAAACGAGAAACGACAACCAACAACGACAACAAGAACAACGAAAAGCCCAACAATAAATTATTTATTTAAAACCAAAATAGACGAACAACAATACATTGAATGAAGCCAGGGTAGGTTGTGGGTTTGTGTGTGTGTGGAGAGAGAGAGTGAAACTGTGTGCGAGTGTGTGTGTGTGTGTGTGGATGAACATTAAACCAAGACCAACTTTAATGAGGTAGACATAAGCAGGACAACAGTAGATAAAAGCAGGTTTCTTTTTAAGCAGATGCAAACGAAAAGAGGAAAAACCATAACCAAAAGAGGTTGCCCAACAAAACTGGACAGGATAAAGCAGGATCAGTGGAAACTCAAAATGAAATTATGATCAAATCTATAGAGCGCAATTGAAAGATAATTTATAACAATGATATAGAGAAAATGATTAGGCTAACTAATTTTAATCTTTAATTTGCGTTTCTCCTATTAAACAAAAATTTTACTGAATACACTATATAGAGAGTTGACAGATCCGAATAAAAACTTGCAATAAAATATTGATGTAAATATAATAGAATACTTGAATATTTTATTTTTTCATATTATTAATATTTGTTTTATAAAATGTTTTAAATTTATCTTTTGGTGTTATTAGAAAATTTTATTTTTTTGAATAACAATTGATACTAAATCAAATGAAGCTATGTTTTTAAAAGATGAACTTAAGTTCGAATGATTTTAGATTGAAGGAAGGAAAGATTCGAACCTCTGTCGAATAGCCTCGCTATAAATGGAACTCAAATTAAAATTTTACTTTTGATTATTTCAGTTAACTGAATCAACTCAAACTAACTCTGTAGTTCGGAACATAATTTAAGCTATAGTTTTCATATGCTATCATTAATATGATATCATTCATTCTATAGGTATATCATTGCTCAAAAATACTACGAAAAAAATTGCGCCCCGTTTCATACATAATTATGTAAGCCTTAATGATAATGATAATGGTATTGATAATGACAATGATAATGATAATGATAATAATAATGAACAATTTGTTTTCCTTTTTGTGAGTGAGCAACAATAATTGAATATGAATTCAACCAAGTTTTACATAAAGAAATGGGTAAATTTAAACAAATATATTAGGTATACTTTTTATTAAGTTTGTATATATATGTATATAAGACACTAAAACACATTAGCATATACATATATACCATATATATAGTAATATATTTGTTGAATACTTCATAAAGTCCAATTTGAGTGAGCGCTAATTTCCAGATTTCTTACCAATTACAAAACTCAGAAAATTTAACAAACGAAAATATAATTTAAAATAACATTTAGTTGTTACAGTTATGTATATGTATATGTATCTATATTAATTTTCCAATTGTTAAAATAAAATAAAAATAAATTAAGCAATTACGCATTATTCATGGTATTTGTGACAGTTTAAATTAGACAGCTCTACAATTTTTTTTTTTATTTCTTGTTAAACAATTATTTTTATTTATTTTTTGCTTATAAACTAATACAATTTTGGTGTAAAAATTCTTTCTTTTTTTTATTTATATAATTTGTTTTAAATATGTATTTGTTTGTGAAACGTTAAAAATGAAACCAAACCAACAAATGTAATAATAAAAATTTTTCAAATTTTTTTTGTTTTTGTTTTTTTTTTAGCAGCTTTGTACATTTAAGTGTGTGCGTGTTTACTGTGTGTGTGTGTTTCGTGTGTATGTGTGTGTGTGTGAGGTAAAGCATTTTATTTGGCTACAAAACTTTCTTAATGATTGGAGGGGAAAAATAAACTTAAAAAGAAAAACTTGAGCACAAGTGCGAAAAAAATAAGTAGACACACAGAAAAATTGGTTGAGAATGCCTTCATCTAGATAAAGCACATGGGAGATCGGCGGTACTTACCCGAGTGTATGGTGTTCCGGGCGCTGTTCTGATAGGCGGCGCAGTAGCCCTCGAAGACCCGCAGCACTAAGGCATCCTCCTCGAATGTGGGCTGATTCTTGCGACCGCTGCAGTAGCTGGCCAAGGCGTTGTTGGAGCTGCCCGAACCAGAGCCGGCACCGGAGCCGGAACCGGAATTGGAACCGCTGATTGTGTTTAACAAACTTGGCCGCAAGGGCGGCGTCGGTCGCAAACAAGTGATGGTCCAGTTAGCTGGAAGTTTGCAGAGATATATATGAGTATTGTAGATGAGTAAAAAGGCTAGTTTTAGCGGGAATTTTGTGTAAGTTGACTAACTGTTGATCAATGTGTTAGATGAGCAAAAAAAGCTAGACAGCTCAAGGTTAGAGAAATTTAACAATGTAGATAATTTAGCTTTAATATACTGATCTTTTAAATATTCATAGCGCAAGTGTTTTTATAGAATTATTGTCATTTTGCATGAAATCTACTTCTAAAGAGTTTTATCGAAACTACTTTTAGACTTACTAAAATAATTATTACCGGTTTTTTTATTCTTTAAAATAAAACGTATTTCGGTTCAATTTTTACAGGATTTTCTATTCTGTTTCAAAAATTGTAAGTACTAAAATCAATTAAGTTTTCTTAATGTAATCTAATCTTAATGTAATGTAATGTCAAATTTGAGTTACATTTACACCGCCTGAAAAGCTAGATTTAGTTTCAAGCTAGCTAGTTTGTTGACAGCTACATTTAGTTTTAAGCTGGCAAGCTTGTTTTTTAGCAGCTAGATTTAGCTTTAAACTAGGTAGTTTGTTAAAAGCTAGATTTAATTTAAATATAGCTTGATTGTTAAGAGCTAGATTTAATTTAAATATAGCTTGATTGTTAAGAGCTAGATTCAGCTTTAAGTAAGTTAGTTTTTAAATAGCTAGATGTAGCCTAAAGCTTGCTGGTTTGTTAATAGCTAGATTTAGCTTCAAGCTAGCTAGCCAGCACCGACTGTACACATACCCTTTGTGCTTCCTTTCTTTGCGTTTGGCGCCGCCGTTGCCACTGCCGCTGCTGCTGCTGCCGCTACCGCTGCTTGGATGGCCGCCTGGCTTGTTTCCGTGCCCGCTGCTGTCTTGCTGCTTGGTGTCGGGGCTAAATTTGATTTGTGGCTTAGCTGCCCCAGATGACTTGGTAGACTTGGTGGTTGTGGTGGATGCAGATGATGTTGTGGAGGCTGAGTGTGCGTGTACTGGTTGTAGCTCAGATGATGATTGAACGAGAGGCTCCGTTTGTGTTGTGACATCGCTGTGGCTGCTGCCGATGCTCCCACCGAGCCCGCCAACTGTTGCTGGCTGTTGCTGTTGTTGTTGTTGTTGTTGCTGTTGATATTGATGTTGTTGCAGCTGTTGTTGCTGATGCTGCTGGGCGTCTGATTGCGACTGCCGGGCGGAAGCAACAGGCTGTGCGTCGATGGCGGAGACATCTGAAATGAAACGAGAAAGAAAACAGTTTATCAAAGTTCTTAGTGAGACCTTAAAGTGTTTGAGTGATATATGGGACTTAGGTTAGTTCTGATTAAGTAATACTTGGCAACTGACAGCAACAGCAGCAGCAGCAACAACAATTGCGATAAACATCAACAATAACAGTAACAACAACAACAGGCTGCAGTCCTGTGAACAGCTAGCGAGCAAAGCGCAGCAAGCAAATCAAATCGAATGAGTTTGTTTCGTTTCTTAATTCCTTTTTTCAATATCAAAATAAGTTTTTATTGTTCTTTTTTTTTTTTTGTGTTGCTGGAGCGTTAGATTAATGTTTTGTAAATCGTTTTTTTTTTTTTTTTTTCTTTCAAATCAAATTCAAACTTGTTTTTGGTGTTTGCGTTTTTGTTAGTGGGCGCAACGTTTGCAATGGGGGTGATTGAATGGGGAAGGGTGCTGACGAACTTGTTTGAAAAAAATTGAGTTATTTCTGTGAACTAGTTCTAATTCTGTTCTTAATGCTTTTAATATGCAACTCTATTAATAGAGTTACATATTATTAATAAATTAATTTTAAATTAATAAATTTAAAATTAACTAGTTCCATAACTGTGCATTTGAACTAGTTCCAAGCAATCTAGATCTACCAGAAAATATTTAAAATGTATGCTAACTCTTAAAATGTTCTATCTTTAATTGGGTATTGTTCATTTGATCTAGCTCGGTTGCTTAATAGAGTATACGAACATGAAACAAATCCCCAACCTATAATTGAACGAGTATCTGCAATTCACATTAAATCATATTTTGAAGCAGCTTTTTGACCTAACTAGTTCAATAAATCCTAATTTCAAATAACCCTAAATTAGTTCCAATCAAGAGAGGTCAAAGAATCATAGAAGATATGAAGAGGTTAGTCAAATGCATGTTTGGATGACTAAATGTTTCGACTGAGTTGAAAGCAATTTCGTTCAAATGTGATTCGGAAAGTAAATTTTGTTTTTGGGCGTGCTGCATTTGCCAAATTGAATGCTTGAATTAGAAGATGATGACGTGATTGGAAACGTGAGCAAAACGAATTTACAAAACAATCAAACGGAACACGTGCACGTGAAACAAACGTGCGCCATGCCCCATGTCAACTGGAGTTGTGGTGGATACATTCATACAGATATATATGTATATATAAATGTATATCTAGTCCAGGTGACATGGCCGGCGTCTCACTTCGTTTTGGCTTGCCTTCTTCGGTTGCTAAAGCTACGCGTGCCGCACAAATCGGACAATCGAGCGACAACGAATACGATGGCTGCGCCGCAGCGAAGTCTTCTCGTCGTCGCTGAGATCCTGACGGATTGAGATCCATATCCTCGCTGCACACCGGACAATTGGAGCAGATCGAGGCTGTTGTGGTGGTTGTATTGGTGGTGCCAGTGCAGCTGCCCGCATATTCGCCACAATTGTCGCACAGCGCACAATAAATGGCTCCCTCGCTAAAGCCGCTCGCTCCCAGCGAGCAATAGCAGCTGGAGCACATGGAGTTCGTTGAGCAATTGGAATCCTTGCTGCCGCTGGCCGTCACCGACGGCAGACGCTTGTTATATGCGCTCGCTATGCCGCGCAGCACCTCCGGCGGCAGGCGCTCCTTCTTCCACCAGTGCGCATACATGCCGGATCGGAAGGTGGGCCGTGGCTCCATATGGAGCTGGTCGGCGGAGCAGCTGCCGCTGAATTTTAGACCATTTGTTGTGGCTGTGGGCATGGCTTCATCCATGGAGCTGGAGGCCAGAAAAATACTTTTTGTATTGATTTGGAATTGTGCAGTGGATTGATTGTTAGTGGGCGTGGCAGCTGAGTCCAGCTGTGGCTCCGCCTCCCTCTCCGGTGGAGACTCTTCCTCTTTCTTCTCGTCGTCCTGCGTTTGCTCGGGCGTAAGAAACTTTTCACGAAACATCCCACACACATCAAAGCGCGGCTCCGGCTCCACATTGTCGAGCACGTCCGTGCCGCAGCACTCGGCATTGGGCGGATCCGGTGAGGCTATCGTGCAGCTGCCTGCCATGCCGCTATCACTGGAACGCGGACTGGGACACTGCGAACTCTCACAGCATCGGCATTTGCACTGGCTATGCACTGCCGGCTGCTGATCCCGTCGTGCAGCGCCCGGCGGTGCCGGTGGCGGTGGAGGCGGTGCATCCGAACGATTATTCATCTGCAGATATTGATAGCTGATGCAGCGTCTAATGGAATCTCGTTTGTTTTCCGACCGAGTGGCTTCTATGCACAGCTCGTTGTTCGAGTTGCTGCGCACAGCGGGTGGCTCACTGCGTGGATTACCCGTGCTGGGGCTTTCGCTTTTATGGGATGACCGCTGCTCCACCGCCTGATCGTAGTTATACAGCAGCTCCGCCTGCAGCTGATCGGGTGCAGCTAGACATGCAGCTGGCAAATCCATTGTGCTGGAGTGCACGCACTCATCATCCTCGTTGAGCAGCGTGGCATCCACACTCTGGTTCTGCTGCTGCTTCTGGCGCTCCCGCCTCGTGGGCACATAGACCTCTGTGTCGGCGCAACGATTGAAGCGATTGCCCACAAATATGCTGGGCATGCTGTGCCGTTCGGTGGGCGAGGCCGATAGCTGTGTGGCAGCGGGTTTTGGCTTCGCCTTCTCTTGGCTGAGATCATCATGAATGCTGGCCAAATTTTCGCATGCCGTAAAAGCGCCGCCTAATCGAGCACCATACAAAGAGCTCGCATCGGAGCTTTGCTGCTTCAGCGTAGAAGGCTGCGAAAGCGGCTCGATCGGCTGATCCACCTCCTCCTCATTCTCCTCTTCCTCTTCTACGAAATTAGTTATGCTGGAGCCACCCAAGTTGATGGTAGCCGTCGAGGTGTGTACGCTGGAGTTGCGTTCAGTGGACTTGCGTGCCAGCGCCCGCAACGCCTTGGAGCCAATCACAAGCGACTCCTTCTTCAGCTCGTGCTGCACCAGCAGCTCATCCGCATCAAAGGAATCCAGTTTGATCAAGTTTATGGACGAGCTGTGCCGCTGTGCGTGCTTAACAAAGGTGCCCGTGGAATTGCATGTGGACACAACGGGTCTGTGCTGATAGAAGCGCACATACTCAAACGGATCCGAATCGCAGCTGCGCAAATATTCATTGCCATATTCATCGTCATAGCTCTCCGAATCCGTGGGCAGTTCAAAAGCATCCTGACGCTCCAGCTCCGACTGTGACTGCGAGGACACTAGTGACTCCTGCCTATTGGCATTAATGTCCTTGAGCACCTTGGCAGCCTTGTGACAGCGCTTCTTGCGCAATGCAATTTGCTTGAGATCGATGCTCTGCCTCGCCTGCGGATACAGCAGCATCTTAACAATCGTGCTGCGCAGGCGTCCCGCCTTGACGAGTCGTGCGAAGTGCGCACTGAGATTGGCATACGGCGCCGTTGGTGGATAGCTACTGGGCGGCAAGGTGAGCCGTAGTGGGGCTGACTGCTGCAACGGCTGGCTGTAGTAGGCGCACAGCGAGAAACGTGTGCAATAGCCGCGCGCATCCAGATGCTGATTGAGCTGCTCAGTTGCCAAGGCACAAAGATGTGGAACAGTAATGAAAGCTACTAAATCAACTATGTTAAGCGACGTCTTCAAGTGAGCTGGGCAAAATATCTTCCAATTAAAATCTAATTGACAAATCTTGTAACCATTGTTTTTTAACAAATCTTTTTTTTAAATTTATTTCTTAATTAAATTTTTTAGAGTATAATTTTACATCCTGTACAAGTTAAGACATTGATTATTCACACCATTGCTTTAAGCTCTACAGAATGTAAAACTTTACCTTATAAACAAATTTAACTAATGATTTAAAAATTAAAAATAAATATAAAATTAAAAAAAACGTTTGAAAGTTCAAGATTGTTTATTAAAAAAAAAAAACTGAATAATAAAAATGAATTTAAAAAAAATAAATTTAACATCATAGAAAAGGAAATTTTTTAAATTTTAAACTCTTCCAGTCACATTTGAAAACGTCTCTCAAAAAAAAAAAAAAAAAAAAACTCAGTACTTACATGCGAAGCATTCAGCTGCTGACCACCCAGCGAGGAGTTGCTTAGATTACTCAGCTGACGCTTTATGCCCATGGGCAGACTGGGATTGTTGGCATTGAGCAGCTCGACCCACTTGTTGGCCTCATTGGGGCCCTGACAGACGGCCACAATGCGATCGATGAGCGAACTGCTTATCTCAAAGGCATTCTTGATGGCATCCGTATCCTCCAGGCGATTCACAACGATGCCCGTCAATGGCAATTTACCCTAAACAAAAGAAGTATTATACATTTATGTATATTCTCTACAGATCCAAGACTCACCTCATAGATGAAGGCACTCATGCGCTGGCTAACGCTCAGTATGAGCAGCGTTTGTGGAAATAGCACAAAGTAGCGATCGCGATGATCTGGACCCACAGCCACGCTGCCCATGTGTATGATGTCACCGAGAGTGCTCAGCTCCTGACCCTGCCAGTTGCGCACCGGCCCCGTGAGCACCTGCAGCTCCAGCTCCTTCTGACGACGCGTTGCCGAACAGGTGGCCGCGATGTCCTTGTAGACAGCCACGCTGCGCTGTGTATCACCACGATCTGGATGGCTGCTCTCCATGTGACGTTCCAGCTCCTGCAGCATGGCCGAATACTTGTCTAGGCGGCGAAAAGGCTTGGACAGCCCCGTAGTTAGCACTAGCAGACCCGGCGAGGAAGCGCCCTGTCGCTCCATATACTTCTCCAACTCATCCCTGTGAAAGGATAAATTACGTAGATTGAGTTAAGTTGGGGTTTGATGGCATAGAATCCTTACTCACTTATACTTATCCAGTATCACTATGGCCTTGGGATGTGCTGCACAGTAGGCTTGATGTATTTTCTTCATAAGCGGCGCACTGGTTAGAAATAGTTTGCCCACGCGGTCATTGCACCCCTCAATCTGTGTGAGCAGCTCCTCGTGCGTGTGAACCACCTCCACAAAGTTGCACATCAGCTGCGCATACTCATCCTGACTGAGTCTGTGGAGGAGCGTAATAAAAATCAGTTTAGATTTCATTTACAAAAATCTTTCGTTGACTTACATTTGCGTCTGCTGCATGGGTTCGAGGAAATTCTCGAGCAATCCTTGCAGCTCGGCCACATGTGCTCGCTCCGAATCGAACAAATCCTTGAGCACCACGGAACGGTATTCTTGTATTTCCTCAGGCGGTCGTATGGTCTCGGCTAGAGGCAACTGGGCCTTGTACTCGTTCACATAGTTGCTGGGAAACCAGCCAGTCTTATCGTTCAGTGTGCCCTCCCACCAGCCGCCATCCTCGCGCTGTGTCACCGTGATTAGGTCACCCTTCTTGAAGCACAGCTCATCGTTGTTGCTGCCCATAAACGAGTATTCGGCCCTCACAATCAATGGTTGCTCCATTTCGCTTGCAAGTCCAGCCAACTCCGTTCCAAAATCCTGCTCTCAAATTTCCTTCAGCTGAAATAGAAGATGATGAGGTTAACCACTAGAAGTTTTGAATGGATAAAGTTATATATATAAATTAGAAATTTTTTTTTTTTAATTTATTTTTAAATTTTGTATTTATTGTTTAATAGATTTTTAATAATATTTATTGATGTGGTTCCATTTAGTATAGAATTTTCAAACCGGCACTAACTAATTTTGTAAATATACAAAATCAAAAATTAAAAATTGCGATACTTTTTGAACACGTCTCGTAAATGGCATACCAATTAAAAGAATCTTTAAATTCTTTTAGGATCATATAAAAAAATTCCAATGAAAATTAATAAATCTGTTGTTTTTAGTCCCAATAAAAGCCAAACACATTTTATACTCTATAAAATCATTGTCAATGTTTGTTGAACTTGAAAAGTCAGCGTGTGTGCATATCATGAAATTGTTCAATGAACATTTTTCTGAAGAGTCGTCACATATATCTATCAATTATCTATACTATATATATGTATATACATAGATATACATATATATAAATATATGCTGCTTTACGACACCCACGCGAATGCGTTCTTCAATCCATTTCGTTTTTAGCGCTCAAAATTATTATTATGGCCGAAAGACGCTTCGGAAAATAACATCTGTTTTCGTCTCGGCCAGAAGATCTCGTGTGCCCAGGAAAAAAAATACTTTCTTGACATTTTTGTGCAATCTGGAAAACTCGTGAAAACGTTGGGAACGATCGATGGCCAAGGCTGGGAAATTATGATTACGAATTGCTAAAAAGCCATCAAGAATTGAATGAAATATTGTTTTGCTTAAAAACCGGACATAAATCATAGGACTCTGTCATGGGTATCTCAAAGAAAAATGAAATTTACGATCGCACTTTTTTACGATATGTTCGAAAATTAACTCAAGCATTGTACACAAGATGCTAAAATTTTAATGGCCATGAAAAAAAAAGTATTGAGTTATAAAAACACAATATGTTTGAGATAAACAAGATTTCCTCATATGGCTTATTTTGATTGTAAGCTAATACACGGAAATCACAACAATCTATTGGCAGATTTATATCTTTATTCGAAAATAGATTTTATATGAGGTTTTGAGCTTGATTCTGTTGTTTTTGTAACTTCTGGTGTGCTCTGAAAACTTTTTTGTGTCAAAAATATTTTGATTAGAAGCAAGGAATCGTTTTTGGAGCTTATCAGGAATGATCAGCATGATATATTGTTCTGTATATAAAATTGATTTATCTACCAATTAAGTTAGATGGATCAATTAATATAATAAAAGAGCTGTATTGATCTGTCAATTAATTAAGGTTCATTCTTCTGACTCTAAAATCTATTGATAAGATTCATTAATCTACATATAAGCTTCATTAATCTAAATATTAATCTATCAATTATGTGATTAATAGCTCTTACCAATAAATGAATATGAAGATCAATAAAACCTTTCTGATATATAGACCACATATACATGTATATACCCATAAGATATATTAATCTAGCAAAGAGATCTAACGGCTTACATATCCACATATGAGAACTATTGATATATCTATAGGACCAATTGTTTACCTATTTGATCTATTGATTTACCAATCTGTTCATCTTATAACATTTGTTTATCAACCTGTAACTAATATGAATCTACCTAAGCTACCTTAAAAGTATAGTATTCTACCTATAAGATCTTTTGATCTTATCTTGCTAAGACTTATTGATCTACCTATAAGCTATACTGTTTTACAAAATATATATATATATATTTTAGAAGACCTATTGATCAATTAAACTATAAGCTATATTGATCTTTGATTTATAGTATAATATATATGTATATGTATATATTTATTTATAAATAAAAGTATAATCAGAAAACCTGAATGAGAAGTTTCTAGATTATATGTTATTATATATATTTCTAATGGTGGTCATCAGAATATTCGACATTTTCTCTAAAAAAATTAAACTAAATGTTTATCAAAATGTGTGGGTGCAAGAAACTCAGGTTTTGGTTAGATTTACGATTAAATTTTGACTTTCATGTGCTAGTTTAATTGCATATCTTACAAATACCGAATCACGTATGCTCTATTTCTATCAAGATTAATCAAACCATTTTCATGTTATTATTGCCACAATGAATAACCGCAAAAATATGAAAGAAAAACATGTTTTTCTTTCAGCATCTTTTTTTTTTCCTGTATTTTGACCATTAAGTTTTTCGCATCCAAAAATAACAGCGTAACGAAAATATATAAATCTTAATGTGCCGACTTGCTCCATATGCCAATGGAAATCAGGCGATATCTGCACATACATACATATCTTTATATATATATATATATATATATATATACATATATATATATATATATATATATATATATATATATAAATATGCCCAGAAATAGTGGCCCAGACACTTGCCAAAAGAAACACACACAGAAATTGTTCCATTACAGGTATTAATAAAAAGTGTTTCATAGACTTTTTGACGAGACTTTTTAGCCTATTTGCTGATGCTTGTTGCTGAGAGAAGATAATCTATTTGACAAGGTCGTCTTTTTAGAGAAAATATTTTGATTTGTCATTTTTTACACACACAGAGAGACACGCACATTTCTATGCACTTGTATTTGGCATATATATATTTATATAGATATAGCTCTTCCATATGCCCGTTCAACCATCAATTGTTGCACGATTCTTTCGCCGCTTTTCGCATTGGACTGCACCGCACGCGCTCATCGCTTCCACAAAACTGCGATGGCGGCATTTGGCGACAGCCACGGCCCGCAAAATCCGTAAAAATGGCAACCCGAAATTTTTCACGGCTTTGCTCGTGTGTCGACCACAGTGCTGCCAACAGCCTGAAATCTAGCTATTTTTTCAAAATATTCTAAAAGTTTTTTATGTTAGTAAAAATGTATCCCATTTTTAAACTAATTAAAAAAAAAAGAAGCTGTTTTTTTAGTACTTTTTTTTATTCTTTTTAAAAATACTTGTTAAATTTTTAAATTAAAATTTAAAAAAAGCTAAAGGAGAAGCGAAATAAACCTAAATTTCCTCTGTAAAGAAAATACGTATGGAATATTGACTTATATTATTCTATATAATCAAATAATATTGACTTATTTGATTATATATTTATTCTATATAATCAAATAAGTCAATATTCCATACGTATTTTCTTTACAAAGAAAATTCAGTCTTATTTAGCTTTTCCTTTAGCTTTCTTTAGTAATACAAATCTAGCCTTTTTTCAAAAGTTACCAACACTGATTGTCACACATACAATGTATGCGCATTGTTCTCTCAAGTTATCTCGAACTCTCTCGCGCTCTTAATGATCGCCCAGCTAAATACTTAACATTCTCAAATAATATATACAAGTGTATATAGCTAAATATCTAGTATATAGTCTTTTTGACCGGATACAGCAGATATTTTCATGAAAAACACACAGAGAAGATGACAAAACGAGAGGCAATCAAAAACTGAAAAATCCGAATCAGCATCGGGTATTGGGGAATGCAATTCAAAGAAGAAGAAAAAAGAGGTATAGCTAAACGGGGCATTCAATGTGACAATTTTCCATTTCATTGAGAAATGTTGTCATGTTATTTTTATTATTTATTCATCTTTTGTTTTGAAAAAATCTATTTAAAAAAAGACACATTTTGGTTAAATCATAAACAAGATGGCCAAAACAGTTGGCAGTTCGCAGGGAAAATGCGTCATATTTATGAAAAACTTTGGTTAATTGTTTTAGAACATGAAAACGACAAAAAATTAAAATTAAAATAAGAAAATATGTGGAAATATTTATGGGAAAATTTCTCAACGGAAATTCACCTGTTCCAATCAGTTTTGTGTGTGTTTGTGCATGATTTGAATTCTAAAGTGGGATCAGTGAACAGCGGTTTCTGTTCCGTATGGAGAGTAATAAAAAATTGTTGATATGGTATAATATTTTATTTAAAATCGATTATATGATTGATAAAACATACCAGCTTTAGATTATACTATATTAAGAAATTACTAATAAATAATCTGTTCAAAGAACTCTTTGAAACGATTAAGAAAGCTTTAGATATCTGGAACTAGACTCTATAAGGAGATCTCGGGCAGACGGACAGAGCAAGATCGACTCAGCTCTACGTCTTATTACAAAAATCATCATACCCTAAATTCCCATTTCCAACGGGTTCAGAGTATAATAATTACCATTAATTAATCTCCTAAAAGTATTTATTACACCAATTCATTTTAAAATATTTATGCCTTAGCTTATTGCAAGTATATTAAAATTTTTACATCTTCAATACGAAAAAATTCCCAATCGTAATTAAATTACAAATTCCATGCCATCAAGTGATTTATAGAGAATATATATTTGATTGCCTGCAGCAATATTGATCTCTTCAACCCACATGGACCATAAAAACAATAATGAATCGGTGCATAGCGTAACCCTGAAATAGCATAACGTCCATGGCCGGGAAAAACAATCAGCAAACAAAATAAAAATATATAAGTATATACATATACATATATAAATTTCCGTAGGTTGAGCATATTGCAGCGCTCATCAATGTGCATGGCCGCCAGCGACAGTCGAAGTGATGCAAGCAGAGGTCATGCCCGATGCGCACACAAAGCGATGCCGTCGTCGCAGTCGACGTCGCCGCATGCCAAACAAAATTTTAATTAATTCATTAAACTTGCACATGGCGCCGACGGAGATGGCAACATCAGTCGCAGTCGCAGTCGCGGTTGCAGTCGCAGTCGCAGCCAGCAACAACAACAAGTTGCAGGAGGCGTCATTGAGTGCAATCAAAGCGACAAGAAGTGCAGCAACAAGCAAAGAAGAATACCAATTGCAGACTAGCAGATACCCTGGAAAAAGGCAGACGTATTGCTAAGTGATCTTCCTATTGGTAGGGTAAGAATGGAACAGCTAATATGTACAAAATTGACTAAAGACCATGTAGAGTATATGGATTATAAAAGGTATATATCGTATAAAGAGTATATAGAATTTATACAGCAGATATAAAGAGTATACGACTATCGCTGTATATATAGTGTACAGGGAATATAGAGATTATAAGATATATAGAGAGTACATAAAGTATAGAGATTATATAGAGTATACAAAGTATATAGAGCATTTAGAATATATGGAGTATATAGAATATATGGAGTATATAGAATATATGGAGTATATAGAATATATAGAATAGATAGACTATATAGAATTTAATAGACTATACGCTTAACGACTGTGTAGATAGAGTACATAGAGTATATATTACTAACTGATTTTCTTATTGATATGTTGAAGGTGGCACAGATAGGATGGTTTCCTACCAAAGAGGAGTATACAGAGGGAACGAATAAAGATAATATAGATAGAGTATATGGAACTTTTTTAGAGTTTATGTAGAATATATAAATCAAGCTGAGCCAGCATGTAGCCTATGAGATATGCATTATTATCGCTCTAAGATCTTTCCACTGATAACTTAGCATAGCAGTTAGAACAATAAACTACAAACTTTAAGTATATTGCCAAATCTAGGCTAGTCTGGCTTAAAAATAGCCTAGATATATTTATAACTGTGTTATCTTCGTAGCGATAGCGAGCGAGACTGAAGGCCTTATAAACATACCCAAATGTGTAGGGGACATGATATATAAATTACTCTAAACAAATATTTAGCGCTATATTAACTTTTTAACAATTTTTTGGCGATAGTAAATTTGTTAACTCAAAAAATTTATATAGAATCGAACTTCTTTAAAGTCATCAAAGCTCTACTACAGGGTATTACACAGTCCTTATCATCCATCTATAATATTATGATATACAAATTTAAATTCTTTAATTTATAGCCTGAGCGATACTTTTAGCTTTTGAAATCAGCATGAGATGTTTATCTGCCGCGAAACAATATTGTTGTAGGGTATATTTTATAGTATAGCAAATAATTATAATGATGCTAATGATGATGATGATTTGTGAAAAACAACTTCCGGAAGTGCGCAATTTGATGAGGGAAATTCACATAGCACTCTTTCTATTTTTCTTTTCATTTCCACTCTGGGCGACAGAACAGATCAAAAAAAGCTGAGAAAAACTGAGAAAACCCCAACAACACGACAAATTGTAAACAAAAACAAAAACTAATTTTGGATCGAGTGTGAAAGAATTGGCAATTGAAGCACCTATCTTACTACACTACCGATGTAAGATTTGTATACAGTAAAACTAAGAAAACACATCACAAAGTCAAAAAGAAAAACACAAAAGGAAAACACAAAGGAAAACACAAACCAAACTAATGCAGTTCGACAGCCAGTAAAATCTTGTCACGTCTGGTTCTCGAGCCCCAATGCCGATTGCTGAGATTTAGATTTCGGACTACTTGAGATCGAGAGAGAGAGAGAGAGAGCGAGAGAGAGAAAGAGTGATTGAGAGATATATGGGCATAATATAATTTGATTGCATCTCTATTTATATACATACGACAGACTTCCAATCAAGACGCCCCCCTCATTTGTCGAGAGTTTCAAGTTGTGGGTAGGAAGTTCATGTTCTTTTATACTTCATTTTAATGTTCTCATCTCTAGTTCTGCTTCTTCTCTGTGTGGGTGTGGGGGCGTGCAGTTCATAATTTGTTCAAAAAAAAAATATCGAATTGCTAACTGAATGTGGCGTATTTTGTATCGCTTCGACCAAAAATGAGGTCAACAGCAAAAAGCAAATAAACAAAATGAGCAATTGAAAAGTCGTCGAATACTACATACCCTAGTTAAAAGAGAACAAAGTTATTATATCAAGTGTTAGCTAATCTTAGATAAAATTAATCTATCCTTCAATTACACACATTAAAAACTTTATAGCACATTAATCTTTATGACATTTGCCTTCATTATATAATCTTTAATCTACTCTTTGAAGTACTGTCGTCTTTAATCAGTGAAACTATATATAAACTTAATATCTTTAAGAAATAAAAGACTTAAGTTAAAAAACCATAAATAAAAAATTTTATTTGAGTTCAATATAAAAGAATATTTTGAAAAATCTCAATTTGGCTATTGCTCAGTTTATGATAAGATCTTTAAGGTCTATATACGACATTTATATTTATACTGAAAAATTCTATTAAGATAGAGATTCTCTAGTTGAATAGCTCAGGAATAAGCACAAAAATATAAACAGTTTTTATATCATAGGCATATACAAATTACCTAAGCGCTAACTTAATTATCATATTCAATTCAATATGATATATAGAAAAAATTGTTTACTTTGTATACAAAAATAAGACTGCTTTACTAGAAAATAGCCTGAGCTTCTCTTCCAATTACACTACACTAATTAAATATATATGTATATAATCTTATATATAATTATCTATAAGAATATAAATACTCTATCGTACTGCGTCTTGCATACATATCCGAAAAAATATTCAATCCAAATTCCTATTTACAATAGATTCGGCGTACACAACTCTGGCACCAAAATGCCAAATGTTATTTTTTTACTGTTTGGTTAGGAGGGAAATATTTATGAAACGCTTTCATTAATACGCAAAAATATCAATAATAATGCGTTCAAAACTGAATTCAAATGCCGCAGACAATGCACCACATTTATGGAACTGTTCTAGGCAAAAACTGTGACGAGCAATAAAAATATATATAGATATATTTATAAAAAGGAAGTCAATGACACATTTTAAAACGAAATCAAATTACATATATGCTTAAGTACTCACGTCAAAAATAATATAAGTATATATATAAATAATATATTATATATTCGCATTTCGCTATATATTTAATATATATTAATTTTTCCTTAAAAAACAATAAGTTTTCAACATTTTTAAAAAGTCAACAATCATATAATGAGCGACAAGTCAGACAGACATAAAATAATAAGACTAATGCAATGCTATATTTAGAATTAACCGGCGTTGCGCATGCATTGAATATTTTACAAATTAAGAAACAGTTTTGCTGCCTTTTATATATTTTATAGATATATTTACAATTCAAGCTGCTTGCCTTTGGCTTTGCATAATTTAACGCAAACTCTTTAAGCTCGTCGAGCCACTAGGAAATGCAGGAAACTGACATATCTCATATATTTTGTGGGCTGCCCGACTCTTGCCTCATTGCCCAAATCCTTGGTCCCAAGGTGAATAATATAGCACAAAAACTGGCGAAATTGTTCGTCTTCTTTTTTAGTGAACGTGCACATTTTCTGCTTTTGGCAACAGTTCAAATTTGTTCACCAGGGAATTGAAATTGGTTTTAGGTTTGGGTTTGGTCTTAGGGTGTTGTGTATGGGCTGGCAACGTGCCGTATCGTATGCTTTGTGGCCACTGCAGTGGAGTCCTAAAGGACTCCTTTGTGGTGTCATTTGCCCAGCACAAACAAACAAGACATCGACGTACTTAAAGAAAGTCAGCCTGTCGCCTGCTGCCTGCCTAGTTGCCTGTTTTATGTTTGTCTGGCTGCTATTGACCCTATGGATTATGTACAGCCTAAGTGGCGAGCACTTCAACCTTTTGCAGAGTGCAACCAACTTCAACTTGGTGATAAATAACATTTGCTCGAAGAAAAGCGAGCCGGAAAATGTGTTGAAAATGCTTTATGTTGCTGCCACTGCTGCTGCTGTTAGTGCTTCTTATTCTAGCTGAGCTGCAGTCGAACAGCGTAGACAATGCAGCGCCAAGCTGCAAATACCCAGTGGGAAATGCATTGTTGACTAAGCTTGAAATAATATAATTGCAATTTATTGCAAGTGCATCTTATATCTATATAATATATAGCTGCAGCCCTAAGTTCAACATCACCTCAACTAATACATATTTTATTCTAAAAATCCCTCATCAAACTTTTCAATATGCATGACGCATTCTGTGAAATTTCACTATGATTGTCATGTTATCTAGTGCAGCTGGGGTTCGTTTTAGAGCTGAGCTCCAATTGCATGCGAGTGAGCAGCAAATACTTTAGGCAGAACCCAGCAAGAATTTCAATGTTGACTAAAACCAATAAATAATATATATATACAATAATATATAAGAAAAAAAAATTAACTATAAGCTAGAACCTACTTCTCCATTTTAAAAAAGTTCACATTTAATTATATTTTTATTCTCATTACAACACGCGTATTACTCAATATGCCGTCAATGTGCCTGACTTTTACTGTGAAATTTCAATGCATCTGTCATGTAATCAAGTGCAGCTGGGTTTACTCATAGAGATGAGCTTCAATTGCAAGCGTGCGTCGGTGTTTGTGGTTGTGCTTGTCTGACGCATCCATTGCTAGGAGTGGGAGATGCCACTGAACTTTGCCTATGCACTAGAGTTGAAGCGTTGCCACCTATGATGAGTCAGCCTCCATGCACGCCTAGATCTATGCAGCTCTGTTTATTTATTTATTTTTTTCTATTAATTAAAACTCAACTACTACTTGTTGTTATTCTTATGTTTACCTTTGTTACGTTTTAACAAACATTTGTTGCGCCTCTGCTGTTTGTCGTCGTTCGTTGTATTTTAATCGTTATTGTTGTTGTTGTTGCTGTCTCGCTTGTCGTTTTTTGCACGCACAAAATAGATGGATGAGTAATGAGGTGAAGCCCTCCTTCCTTTCACTGCTTGCTCCCGCACAACTTTTTTTTGCTAATTTTTTTTTTACTTTTAACTAGCGCGGCTGCTGCTGTCGCCGCCGGAGCGCATTTGCCTAGGCACGCGCATAAATATGACTAAAACACGCGCTTTCACTCACTATACACATATGTAAATACATACAAATATATTTATATATATGTATATATCTAGTATATATAATACATAAAATGCCTTTTCAGTTTGGCCAACAGAATTTCTATTTCTGGGTCTCAGCAGACTAGAAAAACACACACGGCCATACAATAGTGCTGCAAATATCGCGTAACTACCGCTGCTGTCGCAAGATAAACGTTCTGATATTCTTAACCCGATATTAGTTCGTTTATTGTAGCAGTTATATTTGTTTTAAAATTACACTTTTTACTTGACTAAAATAATATATGCAATAATTTTCGACAGCAGCGACTAAACATAAATAAACAGCAGTGTGACTGCAAATACAAAACAAGAAAATACCCAGCACGAAATTACTTCTTATCGAAATATTAAAGCGATATATCGATAAAAAATATTTCAACTTAAGTGAGCATACCTCCACCAGATTCAAAATTATTTAATAATTACTGTGTATATTGGCTTACTGCCAAGCATATAGAGAATTTATTAATTATAAAATGCTTATAATGATTCCTAAATTATTTACATTTTTAAAAAGGCTTTATGAATGTAAAATTCGATTTCAAACCATTACAAAATATTAATTTGTGATTTAAGGTAACCCTAACAGTGCTGGAAAATATTGAGCACTCTTGCAATGACAGCTTGAATCGCAGCCAACTTTGCTCACTTCTTTCTTTTCTAAACTCTGAAGATGGTGAGTGGACGTCGATATGAGTTGTGCATTTTGATTTAGCTTTAAAGCAATGTATAAAATGCATAAACAAATGCAAATGTGTGAAAGTTAATTGGCAATTATGCCTTTTGCAGTACAGTAAATTGAAGCATGCTTGAGCTATTCAAACGTGAGCAAAAAGATAAAAATTCAACGATGGCGTGCAAACATAACCTCTGCCATGTGTTTAGTTGAAAGCCACCGTCTTCAGTTCCCGCTGTCAATGCACGTGTAATTGCAGCAAATAAATAAAATTGGTCTTTTATTTCTCGTTTGCAGTCGAATATCAAGAGGAAGAAGACCAGGAAGCTCCGTGGTCATGTCAGCCACGGTCACGGCCGTATCGGCAAGCACCGTAAGCATCCTGGAGGTCGCGGTAACGCTGGTGGCATGCACCATCACCGCATCAACTTCGACAAATACCATCCTGGCTATTTCGGCAAGGTTGGCATGAGGAACTTCCATCTGCGCCGCCAGCACAAGTTCAGGCCCGAAATCAATTTGGACAAACTGTGGTCTCTGGTCGGACCCGAGAAGTTCGCTGAGCTCGAGAAGGAGAAGAGCACAAAGGCGCCAGTTATTGATCTGGTTCAATTTGTAAGTTCCATTTGGAATCTAAAAAGTGTCGTTGCTTGATTTTTGTTCAATATGAAGAGACACCCAAGGCGATGGGCGGACTGAACGCAAACGTACAAATTGCTCTCCCCATGTAGAGAACGCCTTTCAGATACAACCAAAAATCAATATCACAATCTATTATATATTTACCTTTATTCGCTTTCAATAATGTCTGCTAATTCTGTCTTTCTTCAGGGCTATTACAAGCTGTTGGGACGTGGACATTTGCCCGCTCGTCCCGTCATCGTCAAGGCCAAATACTTCTCCAAGAAGGCTGAGGACAAAATCAAGAAGGCCGGTGGTGTCTGCTTGCTGAGCGCCTAAGTTTAAGGTGCGTCTCGATTCTTCGACTATATTTACGTTTTAACTAATTTACTTTTATAATTTACAGATATTCCTCTTCTAAATGCAAGTGAACGTAATACATTCAACCATCAAAAATGTATTTGTTTTTTAATAAATTTAAAAAGAAAAACAGATTTGTTATGTTTTCATATATTTTAGTGGTGTTTGTGACGTCAGAGCTAATTCATCGATATAAAAGTGGCAGCACTGCAAAGCTTCTGGGGAAACTCGCATGTGAATAAACAACATAGAATCTAAATTTATTGTTATCGTTTACATGCGCTCAAACATAATTTGCGTGCGTCAATATTTGCTTGTGACTAGCAACAAGTGTTAATATTCTATCAAGCGTATAGCTCTGGTATACCCTATAAACAGACCGCTTAAAATAAAACATGCGCCGCATTAAATATGTTTAAGTATAATTTATGTAGCTTAATTTTGGCAAAAATTAACTGCTCAGAGTTTTTCGAAATGCAAATCAAAAAAGAAAAAATTGCTTTCCCTGCATAAAATAATTTAATTTTTAACAGAACTAAATATATATATATATTTATATTTTTTTTGGTAAAATTTAAATATTTGTATTTACATATATAAAAGGCATAATATTTATCACGACTGCATATGCTCTATCTAATGTTTTTGAGATTTTACAGGGTATGTAGCACGGAAAATTTTTAATTGCATAGTCTGGCAACCTTATCGCTACCCTTTACCGTATTGAACAGCAAATTTCGCAAGTGCCGTCAGATTTTCGCGTCTCGTTTGGCTGAGAGGTTGTGTTTACTTGGGGCGCAGCAGAAAAAAATAGGTAGAGGTTTGTGTATCGGTCAAGGTAGCTCATTTTATCTGTTACATTTCCGTTACATACCGGCTGTCCTTGACTGAAGGACGAACGTAATTAAAGCAATGCAAAATTAAAATGGCAAACAAACTTGTTTAGAAATAGCAAAAACAAAACCAAAATTGCTTAAAGCAGAAACCGGTAACGGAAAGTTCTAAATTCTGTATCTTTTGCTTCTTTACAGGTGTCTGTTAACTGCTATTTACAACGTTACATAACGCGCAATCGTACAGTGAAAAGATGGCCCAAAAGATTTTGCGAAATGTGACGCACTGCATCTTCGATATGGATGGCCTGTTGTTGGGTAAGCATCAAAGAGCTATCGATATATCATAGTTTATACATGCTTCTAATCAGACACCGAGACTCTCTACACGAAGGCTGCCCAAATGGTGCTCGATCCGTATGGAAAGACTTACACGTTCGAGGTGAAGCAACAGATAATGGGTCTGCAGACGCGTCAGGTGGCCGAGTTTATGATTAAAGAGTACGATCTGCCGTTAGCGTGGGAAGAGTACGCTAAACAACAAACGGACAATGCACGCGCCCTAATGATCGATGCACAATTAATGCCAGGTACTAATTTGTAATTCCACATTCACACTATTTCAGACACCGAACGCATATACGAGGAGATCACCCGACAAATAGCGGGCGCATATGGTCGTCCATATCCAGAGGCAGTGCGTTTCAGGGTAATGGGCACTACGGAACGACGATCAGCCGAAATAGCTGTCGACGAGTGTGCAATACCAATAACTGTGAATGATTTTCTGCAACGTTATCACAAATTGTGCGGCGAACGGTTGAAGAATGTGCCCCTACTCGAAGGTTAGCCCGCCCCTCAGCTGTTCTTAGAGATGTTGAATCAGCACACACATTTTAAAACATCTGTCTCATGTCACGCACTATTTGTTCAAGTTTCTCTTCTGCATTTAATTTATCGCTGAATTTTAATTTAACTGTTATGCTCTACTTCTGCATGCCCGTCTAGCTGATCGCCTGTTTTTAATAGCGCGTTAGGAGAATTCCAATCAGAATTATTTAAATATGTTGTCCGATAGTTTTGACTGTTAAGGGATGAGCAACAAATGCTCGTGACTTGCAAAACGATAAACGATACATTGTTGGCACTTTCTGTCCCTAGTTTGAATTTAAAGTTATGAAATTAATTAATTTGAACAGACGAACAGACATGATTCAAATTATTTATGTTTGTATATAGCTATTAAAGTCAAACTTTATTGTTTTGTAAACTTACCCTATATACTATAACAAGCCAATTCTCAATCCATTTCAGGTGCTGAGCGTCTTTTACGTCATTTGCACGCAAGCAAAGTACCAATCGCTTTGGCCACCAGCTCGGGCGCTGATATGGTTGAACTAAAGACCACACATCATCGTGAGCTCTTTGACCTTTTCCACCATCGCGTCTGCGGCTCCACCGATAGTGAGGTGAAGAATGGCAAGCCTGCGCCCGATATATTTTTGGTAGCCGCCAGTCGTTTTGCGGATAAGCCTGCGCCGGCCAACTGTTTGGTGTTCGAAGATTCGCCGAATGGAGTTGAGGCAGGCAACAGCGCCGGAATGCAGGTCGTCATGGTGCCCGATGAGCGACTCTCCCCGGAACGTTGCGCTCATGCCACGAAGGTGTTGCGGTCGCTAAACGATTTCAAGCCTGAAGAATTTGGACTGCCGCCATTTAGTAATTAAATTTGCCGTGTACCTATTCCAAATTCTAAATACAAATTTATCGTTATCTAGCATTTACTGTTTTTTCTTTTTGTATTTTTCTACAATTGTATTGTATTTTTCTACATTTTTTAACTTTTATCCATTTTATCTACCAACCGCCTCCAGAGTTTTTTGAATGTCTGGAATAGTTTGGTTGGCTATCGGGATCGCGACTTCCTTGCCTTTTTCTGAAATAAAAATTGTATGCGATAGAATAATAAGGGATTATAATACTCTACATTTGTCAGCTTACCAAAGCGGGCACACAATTTTGGTTTTACGCCGACGCACTCTCTTACCAAAATAACCAGGTTTGGATTATTCTTTTTCAAGCTCGGATAAAATTGCTGCACGAATTTCCTAAGGGAATATTTGTTCAATATTATATTATATAATTAAGTAATAAGAATACTAAAAACCTGGCGCCTTTAGAAGCTCTACATGTTGGATCTAATATTATACGCAGTTCCTTTAACTTAGCCGTAAATTGAGTAAAAAGCACAGAACTTGTACGCATTTCGGTTGGATTTGATAAGCCGTCAGAACTTAAATATGAACTGTATGCGTGTGCTGCCAGATGGCTGTATTTGGTTGCTGGGTTTAAAATTTCTATGAATAGCTTACACGAGGTGGCAACTCTGCTATCGATAATTTCTATACAGCCCTGTTGATAGACAATGTATTATAAACTTTGTTTACGCGTGGATTTCTTGTCAAATTATTAAAAAACTACGTAAAATAAAAATAATTATAACAAAATGACGTCCGTGCATTGTCAACTATGGATGGGCAGTGTAAGTAGAAAATGGCCAGCATAATAGAATTGCACTAAATATTTGAATGGTTTTTGCAGCTGGAATCGTATATGACGGAAAATTTCATAATTGCCGCATTTCGCAAAATGGGCGAAGATCCAACGACAGTGCGTCTAATGCGTAATAAGTACACAGGCGAGCCAGCGGGCTACTGTTTTGTCAATTTCATATCGGACGATCATGCACTGGATGCCATGCACAAGCTAAATGGAAAGCCCATACCTGGCACAAATCCCATAGTGAGATTTAGACTCAACTCCGCGAGCAATTCATATAAATTGCCAGGGAATGAGCGTGAATTCAGTGTTTGGGTGGGTGATCTTAGCTCGGATGTGGATGACTACTCCCTGTACAAGGTCTTCTCCAGCAAATACACATCGATCAAGACGGCCAAGGTGATCCTGGATAGTTTGGGCTTCTCCAAGGGCTACGGCTTTGTGCGCTTTGGCATCGAGGATGAGCAAAAGTCAGCGCTGTACGATATGAATGGTTATGTTGGCCTGGGCACCAAGCCCATAAAGATCTGCAATGCGGTGCCCAAGCCAAAGGCTGAACTAAACGCTGCACTGGGCAATGGCAGCAACACCTATGGCTACGGCGGCTCCAGCACTACGACCACATCCGCAACTAGTGCAGGAGGAGCTGATTACTCGCAATATTATGATCCGACCAGCACCTACTGGCAGGGCTACAATGCCTGGCAGGGTTATTATGAACAAGGCACAGCTCCTTCCATAACCGATGCTGCCGCCTACTATCAGCAAGCGATGTCACAATCCCACTCAAATCCCCAGACACTCGCTCAGCACGCTGAGGCGTGGAGCGCACAGCGCAGTGCTCAATATGAGCAGCAACAACAACAGCAGACAATCCCTACTAACGGCACTCCCGCCGTCGAAGATGATTATGGACTAGAGGATCATAAGTTTGTGCTTGATGTGGATAAACTCAATCGTGAGACCATCGATTCAGATCGCCATCTCTATGATGCTTTGGAAAGCTCCAAATGGTTGCCCATAGAGCAGTTAGAGGTATTTTAGAGATCAACTTGAGATATATAATATTGTAAATTTGAAATGTATAATAATTGGTAATCAATGATTCATATAATAGAATTAAAGTAATCAGATATATTTTTAAACAAATTTGAACAAATAAAAATGAATTTTTTTTGTAAGCCAAATTTGATGGGATTTAGCGAAGCTGACAGTAATTTCACGTAATTTTTGTAAAATGTGGTATTTTTGTGTTTATTAATGTAATTTACAAATATGAGATAAAATAATATAATCATTTTTGTTTTTATTTTTAACAAACAAAAAAGCGAGGGTGATATTTATTTAAAAAAAGCTAGGTTTTGCGATATATGTGCTAAACGGGCAGCACTGATGAATGACAAAATTTGTATGTAGAGATGTGTTTATATCGATGCTTTTGCATACGATATTATTAATCGAAAGACTTCCAGCTCTATTACGCTGCACGATTTTTCTTGCATTTTGCGACAAAAAGAACAATTTTTTTTTATTTATCAATGGCGCCGTTTAAACGGGTACGCCAGCCAAAAATAACAACACAAGCATTGCTCGACTTTGATTTGGGTGAAAGCTCATCAGATAGTGATTTTTTGCCAGACATTGACAATTGCTCGGATGGTTCAAAGGACGAAAGCGACGGAGATGGGGACAGCAGCGACGCCAGCAGCAGCAGCGATAACAGCGACAGCGATGCAGAGGGTAATTCTGGAGACGACAGCGATGATTCCACGCTGCAGTTACGCCAGCTGCTAGCTGAGAGCAACAACAATGCACAGCAGGAGACAACAACACAAGCGGCAGCTGCTGCACCTGCTCAGCTCGCCTTAGTGCCGGTGCCTCGTGTAAATGGCTTCAATCTGGAGCCACTGGCGCCGCCAAAGCGTATGTGCTGTGTGTGCCTGGGCGAGCGCAGTGATGATATCAACGAGATTGTCGAATGTGATTCGTGTGGCGTCTCTGTGCACGAGGGCTGCTACGGCGTTAGCGACAATGTGAGCATCTCCAGCACGAATTCCACCTGCTCCACAGAACCTTGGTTCTGTGAGGCTTGCCGTGCCGGCGTCACGGAGCCGGACTGTGAGCTGTGCCCCAACAAGGGCGGCATATATAAAGAGACAGATGTGGGCAAATGGGTGCATTTGATATGTGCTCTATATGTGCCGGGCGTGGCTTTCGGTGAGGTCGAACAGCTTAGCTCGGTGACCCTGTTCGAGATGCAGTACAGCAAGTGGGGCGCCAAGCTGTGCTCGCTGTGCGACAATGCGCTCTTTGCGCGCACCGGCGTCTGCATTGGCTGCGATGCAGGCATGTGCAAAACCTATTTCCATGTCACGTGCGCCCAGGTCGCCGGCTATCTGATCGAGGCGCATCACGAGGATGACGCAGCGGATCCATTTTACGCCCACTGCAAGGTGCACTCGGAGAAGGAGATGATCAAGAAACGTCGCCGCAATTATCACACCCTGCGCCTCAATATGCTGCAGCAGGCCAAACAGCGAGCTCTGCTCGAAGCCAATCAGCAGCTAATCGACGCTAATCCAAATCCAGCCCAGGCGCGCATACAACGCAAGCTACTGAAAATACAGCACAAATATGCTCAGCACAAGCAAATGAAGCCTACGCCGTGGGTGCCTACGCAGAAGATGTCACGGCTGCTGACCAGCTCGGCCTCGGCCTGTCGCCGTCTGTTGGCCAAGGCGGAGTTCATGGCCGTCGATGTGCAGCACCTGGAGCAGCGAGAGGCGCACATACAAGCCCTCCAGGACATACGTAAAAAGTGGCATATAGCGCCAGCGTTTAGTGTTGAGTTCACTGCCTACTACATGGATCGCATTGTGCGCATGGCGGAGTTCAAGCAGCAGCAACAGCAGCTCGTGCAGCACAATGCGGCGCTGAGCCAGGCGCAGGATGTGCTGCGGGCCAAGTACGACAATGCCTTGGAGGAGCGCAAGCAGGTGAAGGCGACACGTGATGCTCTGGTCGCCACCATTAAATCACTGCACAGCAGCTTAGCACAGCTTTGTCCCGCTCTGAGTTTACCAGCTGTGGAGCTCATTGCCCGCCCACTGCCGGAACAGCTGCCCAAGGTGGCGACGCCGCCACAGCGACCCATCTCTGTGCCCACAGCGGCAGCTCTGAAAATGGGCGTTGGTTTTCCGCTTTCCCACTTGGGCAATAAGCTGGACAACTCCCGCATGCTGAGCACCCATCACTCGCATATGAGCTCCACCAAGGCGTCCACCATTGCGCCAGCCGTCAGCTGCGGCATCTGCAAGCGCAACAATGATCAGCATCTGCTTGTGAAGTGCGACACTTGCAATTTGCACTATCATTTGGGCTGCTTGAATCCACCGCTTACACGTCCGCCCAAGAAATCCAAGCAGTATGGCTGGCAGTGCTCCGAGTGTTGTGACAAATCGGATGTATCCGATGCGGTGACCGAAATCTCACCAGGACCACGCAAATCCCGCACGCGCTTCAACAAGGATGGGCATTTGGTCTATGTGGATCGCTACTCACTGGACGATGTGCCCAAAGAGACGCCGCACCATCATAAACGTGCGCTTAACAAAACCATGCCTGCTGCCATTGAAGCTGGCGAGGATTTGATCAAGTCGCCAAAGCGCGCCAAGATGCAGTCGCCAAGGAAGACGCCCGTAAATGGTAGGAATCTATATTTTGAACCCACTATTATCTATTTTAATAAACTCTTCTAATTTCCCACAGTTCAAACAGTCGCCCACATCGACCTCACAATTCCACAAGCTGCAAACATCTCCCATATGTCAGGCTGCGAGGATTCCATTGACGATTCCAGTGGCAAGCAATCGTCGCGCAAGGGCAAGCGCAAGGATAAGCATAAAAACAAGCACAACTTGTCATCGGATACCGAGAAATCCTTCAACAAGGAGCACAAGCGCAAGCGTAAAAAACGCGCTCATGCGGATGAGATTACACCGGACAATGCCAACTCCGGGCGACCTATTAAAATCATATTTAAAACGTTGCGCTTGCCTGGCGAAGATGCGCCCGAGTCGCGCAGCTTTTATGTGCCCGCCAATGCGGTGCGCTCTGTGGACGAGGCGTCGCGTCCCACCTCCGTGGAAACAGTTGAGGATGTCATCCAACCGGAGCAACCAGCTGCATCTCTCGTCGTCGCGTCTACCGTAACATCACCACAAAAAGCTGTTAAAGAGCCAAAGCAGATGCCAGAGACGCCCTCGCCACAGCGCAAGTTGAGTCCTCGGAAGTCGACGCCGCGCAAACAGCGTGTGGGCAGACCACGCGTATCCACTCCCAAGGCCAATGTTGAGATCAATTGCTGTATCTGCCAGCAAGCGGCTAAAGCCAATCAGGTTGTGACTTGTGACGAATGCCATAAACATTATCATTTCGCCTGCCTCGATCCGCCGCTGAAGAAGTCGCCGAAAATACGCGGATACTCCTGGCACTGTGCCGACTGTGATCCCACGGACGAGGAGGCACTGCCCAAAAAATAGTTTTACACTCGGACAACTAATTCACACTTAAGCATAAGATATATGATATAATATAATTAATTGTAAGCTCTCTCTTTTACCCAATACGCTAGTATTTTAAAATGTTTTCAACTAATCTATAAGCTTTGTATCATGGCAACGAAATGTTTATATATTTATCTTTCTATATAATTGTAATTATTCTCTGACTCGATTCACTGCCCATGCTATGGTTTCTTGACTATCATCCTAAATGTATTTCATTTGTATTTATAACTTGTTTGTATCATTTAGATATTCAAATTAATAACTATTTTAAAAAACTTCCACAGAATCAAAAAACAATCAGTTATTTATATGACCCACGAATATTATATAGAAATTTAAAACAATATTTGTACAAATTAGGCATTTATTTTTGATAATTATTTTAACATATCAATTCAAACAATTTAATTATTACATTCAAAATTACATTATGCCCTCCACAGACAAAAAGCTCAAAAAATTCTTTTTATATAATATATCTATGTATATATATATATTTGACAAACAATAATTGTACAAAGCATTTGTGTTTCTTTATAGCTTATATATAACGATATTTAAATGTATTAAACCAATATTCATAAATATTCGGATCGGATCTACCAACCCGTCGAATTTAGCGCTTCAAATTCTTTACGATGCTGAGTCAGATCCTTGACCATGTAAGGACCCTCCAAGGTATAGCCAAGTTTTCGGTAATAGTTGCGCGTTCCAACACCTGAAATAACAGCGATCTTGGTGCTCTCATGCTCCTCGACAGCGATGCGCTGCGCCTCCTCCATGAGCAGAGTGCCAAAGCCCTGATGCTGGAACTTGGTCGGATCTCGAGAGCTGACGGGCACCACGGAGCCATAAACATGCAGCTCGCGCACAATGGAGCAATTGCCCTGCAGCTCTGGCCTGAAGGTCTCCGATGAGCATTTGCGCAGCCGCAGCAGACCCACAAGTATATCCTGCTCGGAGTCCTCGTATGATAAGAACGTCTCCCAGCCGCCGTTGGCGACGTAATCACGGCGTATCAATTCAATTTCATACGGACGCACTTTGTTGTGGATCTCTTGAATGCCCACCTCACGGGTGCGCACATCCCGGCAGACGGTGCCCAAATCCTTCATGCGAGCCAGCGCCAATTCACGCAGATTACCATGCTCAACGCCAGAGCTGTAGATGGAAGAGAAGAATTAGAAATGAAAGGGAATTTTAATTTACTCAGATTTCAAGCCTTACCTAACTAGAGGCATGGGTATATCACGCTGCACTCGGTAGACACGCGTCCAAGGCGGCACCAAGGCCAAGATTTTGGCCACCAAATCGACCAGCATGGATGGTGGATATGACTTGTAGCGACCCGTCTTCCACAGCTCATAGAGTCCAGTGCCGCGTATGACCAGAGTGGGATAGATCTTTAAGCCATCTGAGCGAAAAGCGGGATTCTCAAAGTATTCAATGAACTGTTCGATGTCACGCTCAAAATCCACATTTGGCAGATCGGGCATCATGTGCGTGACAATCTTGTAGCCGGCATCTTTGCCCATCTTAAAGGTCTCACAGACTGCGGCCACCGTGTGGCCACGATTCGTGTCTCTGGCCACATCCTCATAGACGGACTGCACCCCGATCTCTAAGCGTGTGCAGCCATAATTCAACATATCCGTGATGTGACGTTTCAAGCAATAATCCGGTCGTGTTTCAATTGTGATGCCAATGCATTTGGATCTCGATTTCTCGGAATAGCGCACAGCTTCAGCCACATTTGCGCTGCTGTGGCCGGAGAGGGCATCGTGCAAATTGCGTATAAAATAATCGCGATATTCCTCCGACAGGGCCATGAAAGTGCCGCCCATAACAATGAACTCCACCTTGTCCACCGAGTGACCCAGTTGCTTCAGCTGCTCAACACGATGCCGGGTCTGCAGAAAAGGATCGTATCGTGCGCGTATGGCACGCATCGACGTGGGCTCGTAGCCCGTATACGATTGTGTGGAGTATTCGAAATCGCTGTCCGGTCCGCCGGGGCAATAGACACAAATGTTGCCCGTGAAATTGATGTGCGGACAACGGTGTGGCTTGCACATGACAGCAACCACGGCAATCTGAATAATGTATACGATAAAAAAAAACATCTAGCAGAATTAATCTTCACTTACACCGCTTGCAGTTCGTATGGGCTTGGCGCGCAATTTGGGCAAAAGTATTTTCTTTGCATCGTGTGGTACTGCTGCTATAATGTCTACCAAACGTGGGGAGCTATCTAATCCATATTTGGACGATATCAGCGACTTCATGCGATTCAGATTCACATCCTTTTTGCTTTCGTGGGCTTTCAGCAGTTCCTGTATGATTTCGCCGATAACAAGTACTTGTCGCTCTTCCCGGCTAAGTCCGACAGCTGTAGCGGCATTAAAATTAATTAAATTTTAATTATACCTTTATACCTTTATAAACAATTCAAGCGTACCTAGCTTTTTTTTTGGTCTCATCTTAAAGCTGGCGAAATTCCATAAATATTGCACGTGTGATGCCGCAGTTGCCAATAAGAGGATATAAGAAGAAAAGGTTGCAACTCGTATGAATACTTAATGGCGTCACAATCAATATTGGCACCTGAGCATCGTATCATTTGAACTTGACTATTTGCATGAAATTATTAAATACCATGCAGTTTTTGTAGTTACTATGAAGTATCTGAATCCTATAAAACATATACAAAATGTTAGCTATTTCAAAATAACTTTTACTACTTCTACTCTGACGTCACCTTCAGATGAAAATACGAAGCAATCTTCTTTATTTACATGGACGTATCTCTAAGACTGCTATCGTTATCGACAAAAAATCGATACTTTTATTACAAGAAGTATCTTTACGTTGCATGACGAAGAAGACATTGGTTGTGGTTTTTTTTATAATAATTTTCAACGGAATACAAAAATGACTAGCTGCGTGCAGCAGCAAAAAGACGAAGAGCAGTTGCTGGAGCAACTGAATGCCAGCGACGATGAAATGAATGATTCAGGCGACATCGCTGAGGAGGAGGAAAAAGATAAACAATTACTCACAGAGCCAACATTCAGTTTTTCGGTGTGTATCCAAAAAAAATAATAAATTAAAAACTTTTTATTATATATGATTTGTGATATTCCTTGCAACTGCAGAACAGCCACGCGTGCTGGGTGTGCAATGGCTATTACGGGCCGAACTTTGGTGAGCCGCTTTGCGGTGCCTGTCATGCTTTTCTATACAACGCACAACGGGCCGAGGAGCTGCTGACGGAATTGTCGGACGACGAAGACTCGGGCAATGACGAGCCGCCTTTCAAGGACAAGCAGGAGGATGATGAAACTGAAAACGATGCGGATATAATGGGCTTTGAAGATCTAGAAGATGCGGCACCAGCTGCACCACAACTACAACAACAGCAGCAGCCGCAGCAGCAGCAGCAGCAACAATTGCAACAACCGCAACAACAACAGCCGGCAAACAATGATGTTGAGCACGTAGAGGAAGCACAGCCTGCACAGCAACAGGCAGAGCCGCAGGTGGAGCCACAAGCATTGCCCGCGAGACGAGGCACACCAGAGCGTGATTACGAGCATGAACGTGCGGTAAATCCCTTTCTGTTGCCTATCAAGCGGCCACGCCCCGCCGCCCCACACGCTCTGCCCCATTACATGCTTGAGCTAACCGATGGACGTGCCCGGGCACACGAATACAATGCCAACAACAGTGGAAACGGCAACAGCAGCGGGAGCAGTGCCAGTAAATGCATCACAACTCGCATACCCGTCGAGGTGATGTTGAAAATATTTGCCTACTTGGATGACATGTCGCTGTGGATGGCCAGCGAAGTGTGCAAGCAATGGAACGAGATTATTGTCAAGAATACGGCCCAGAGCATGTGGAAAACCTACATTAAGCAGCGCTGGCCGCTGTTCGAATGCCTCGCCGAGCAACCGGACTGGTATAAGTTGTACGGGGCACTGATGTCGTCTTGCTTCTGCCGCACCTGCCTCATCGATCTGGGCAGCCAGTCGCCACCAGCTGGCGAGCTGGGTAATGTGATACGCAATAACTTTCTGCGCGGCGAAGCGAACCTGTTGAACAGCTACGAATCGGAGGGCATATCGGCCATACCATTGGACCGACAGAATAACTATTGGCAAGCAACGATACTCGGTCCGCCGGGCAGCCCATATGAGGGCGGCAAATTCTTTCTCTTTATATATTTTCCGGAACGGTATCCCATGACACCGCCAACGGTGCGTTTTCTAACCAAAATCCTTCATCCGAATGTTTCCAGACATGGCGATGTCGGCATCGATATATTCCAGCAGCAAAACTGGTCGCTGGCTCTAAATGTCGCCAAGGTTTTGTTGTCCGTACAAAGTTTGCTCACAGATCCCTACACTGATGTTTGCATGGAGCCGGAGCTGGGCTATATCTATGAGCATGAGCGTTCACGTTTCGAGCAGCTGGTACGTGCCTGGACATGGAAATATGCCATGCTGGAGCTGATGACACCGCAATGAAAAGAACTTCGTAGCCTTGTTTTAGAAAGTGGACTGAATGTTGGAAACATGTCTTTTAAGTTGTTTTTTTTGTATATGTAACTATTACCGTAAATGTATTTAGTTTAATGCAGCCATTTGTATTGGCCTCTCTACAAAACACAATATATAGTCAAAATTATGCTTAATATACATATATAACACTCGGAAATGTTTAAACCAAATGTGTTTTTCATTATTTATAATCCATAGAAAGATATAAAGCTGTTAAGCAATCAATATACTTAGTGTGATCCAGCTTAAATACGATGTATGTATGCAATTGCTGCTTATCAATCCATAAAAACGTTTACTCTATCGGTTCATCATAGCTCAGACCACAGCAAAAAATAACTCTTATACAAAAATCCTTTATTTTGTCCACGACACTTTGGGTATGTCAAAGTGCTCGGTCAGCGTGTCCAGATGCTCATTGAATTTCTCTACGCGCTGCTTGTGCGTTGTCTGAGCCTTGTCCATTATGCGTTTGTTTCGCATCTTCTCCTGTTGCTTTTTGGTCGCCAGTTCGGCTTTGGTAAGCTTGCGTTGGTATCCACTTGAACTCGAGGCTTTTGCTCCATTTGCAGCTTCATTGATTTGCTGCTCGACAAATGCTTGTTGCAATTCCTCTTTTTCCTTGTCTTTGCTCTTATGCTTTTTCTTCTTCTTTTTCTTGAGGTCTGAATCGCTTTTGAGCTTTAGCTTGCCTTTAGCAGCGTATGCGTATGCATCGGACATTGTTTTTACTATTTATTTTACGAACAGACAAATGATTTGTTTTGCTTTGTTTACTAGGGCTGACAAGTACTATGCTATAGTCAGGGCTGGACACGTTGTTTTACTTTTTGATAGTCATGCGTTATCGATAGGTGCAGTATACGAAAGGCATAACGTATTTAATTCAAAATTAATACTAGCTTAAAAAATATTACGATAAATTGGATCAATAAAAAATAATACTATTAATAATATTAATAAAGTAATGCCATCATTTATTCTATTATATTCAAAGGTAAAAAAACTAACGTCTTGTGTTGCTGTTTCTACTTTCTTGCACAGCAGCGTTTGGAGCTTTCGCTCATTGCGGCCACCCACGCATTGCTAGTCCGTGTAAAAAAAGCTCGCATGCCAACTGCATATGTATTGTGCGTGGTTAGGCTGCCGTGTACTTGTTAGCATTCAGTTCAATTTCAACGAGCGACGGTACAACATCTCGTGCGTTGTGCACACGCTTTCAAGGCGCGTTTGTAAATATTTAAAAAATTTATTCATAAATTGCTAAAACTCAACAACTCAACCAAGGCAGTTAAATATAAAAAAAAATATATATTTTAAGCCGTGTCTATCACTTGTGTGAAGTGCAAAAAAAAAAAAAATTGAAAAAGATTCAATCAGAAATTATATTAAAAAAAATAATTTAAAAAATAAAATAAAAATTCAGTTGTAACATCTAAAAAAAAAACCAAAGTGCGAAGGTGAAAAATCTGCCCACTCTCTTTCTTGCAGTCTCTGAAAACTAACGGTTTAGACATTAGGTGGAAAAAGCTCGCTCACCTCGCATGCGTGTATATGTGTGCGTGTGCGTGAGACTGTATTTGTGTGTGTAAGGCTCAGAGTTTTTACTTGAATGCTGTGTGAGCGTGAGTGTGTTTGTGTGCGTGCGTGTTGGTTTTAGCATCCTGTAGCAAGTTCTTCACTCAAGGATAACAGTCGTAAAAGCACAACAATGTAATGAAAATATCAGAAAATATTATCATCATCATCGTCAGGCAAAAAAAAGGATTACATTTTTATGTGCTTGTTCCGAGGATACATGTACATTTGCAACTGTCAGTGTGTGTGTGTGTGTGTGTGTGTGTGTATGCGTGAGTGTGTGTCCTTTCAATGGTTCTGTTTTCTTACGACTTTTCATGTTATTTGCTTTTTTATATTTATTTGACAATCTATCGCATTTGCATGTTCGAAATTTACGATTTCAATCTCGAATTCGAACAGAGCGACCGTTAACTAAGCAGCATGATCTAACGGTCTATAAGCTCACTCACATAGCATGTAACAGGTAACCAACACATATGCAGCGCGCGCGCTCTCTGTCAGTCTCTCTCTCTTTCTCTCTCTTTCTGTCAGCCTGAAAAAAGGCTACAAAAAAGGCAACTTGGGAAGCATCAACAGCGACTTTCAATGTCATAAAAATAATGTTAAGTTCGCATTAAAAATAAAAATCTGTTGTTCAGTTTTCTGCTTGGGCAGGCTTAGTTCTGGCATCAAAGACTTTTTAACATATTATTTTCTTATACACACAAGTGTGTTATATATATTTTTCTGTTATAAGTTGTCTAAAAAGAAAGACAACAAGGTTTCAAGCTGTTATAATCGAAGGTCAGAGTACTTGGAAATATTGTTTGAGTTTATGTAGTTTATGGCTGCCGTGAAACTCACTGAAGTGAATAAGCAAGATATTATTTTTCTTTTTTCCCTCTTTTGTTTGTCTTAAAGATTTGAAACCAAAAATTAAATAACAAATATCAAACACTATTCAAAAATAACATTTAATAAAGCTGCTGAACTAAATTTTGTATATGGTATTTTTTATTTACAGCGAAAACTTATGTTTAGTTTTCGTATTTAATTAATATCATATTTAATATTTATTTGGAAAATTATGAGTTTGCACTCGACAACAAATATTAAATTACTTTTTTTACATGATTAAAAAATGCAGCAATTTGTTTTTTTTTTTTTTACATATATGTATCTGAATTTTAATTATATATATATATTATATTTCGATTTTAATTTCAATATCTTGTTTAATTCTTTAAAGCTTTCATTACAAATAAGATATGTTATATTTGAGTAAGCAGGCACTAAATGTTGAAACGAAGACTTAAAGAGATGATTTAAGATTTGTATTTTTAGTGACTATAAAATATTAGAAATTGAGTAACAGCAAAAGCTTAGCACCCAATAAAAACAGATTTATTTTATTTTTTTTTTCATTTGTAAATAGTAAACTCACTCTGAGGATGTTGTTTATTAAATTTGTAAATAAACTTATATAATATATAAAAAATATATTTAGATCTCTTTATTCCAATTTCTCTTAAATTGATTGACATTTACTATAAATAACCTGATGGTTTCAGCTCCATTATACTTAATCCATATATTTACATTATTACTAGTAAGGAGTTCTATTTTTGTTTGTGCCTGGAGTCCTTAGTAAACCAAAAATCTATAAATAATTGTGGAATACAACAGGAAAGAGTTTTTAAAAAGAGAATCGTTTAGATGCAATTCATTTTGTTTATTTTGTTATTTTTGATATTTTGCTATTTATAGCTTAGAGAATTAATAACTATAAAAAAAAATTGAAAAAATATTTATATATTTATATATATATATATATTTTTTTTTTTCAACTAGTCTTTGTCTTCTTGCTGTTTCCACTTTATAGTTGCATATTTGCTCTTATTTCCAACTCTGCAGAGAAGTTACCACATACACATACACACACTCATACATTTGATGTTGCAAATAAGCAAACCACTTGCCACATGTGTTGCAAGAGTTGACCATATATAGTTTTTTATTTTATTTTATTTTTGTGTTGAAATCCCATTTGAGAGAATTCAAAAAGTTAGTGAGTGAAAAAAAAAAAAACAAAAACCAAAAGCAAAACGAGGATAACTTTTTCATTACCAGTCGACCTTAAAATGCCTGTCGCATGCAAAATCGATTTGCCCACTTTATGACAGAGTGTAAAAGAGGGAAGTTTTGTGTCAGAATGAATTTTGAATAATTCAAAGGATGTTGCCCGAATGTTTTATTCAACACGTCGCACCGAAATACATATACGAATACACGCACACACACAGACGCACAGATTGATTTAAAATTCCAGAAATGTTTGTTGCAAAAGAGCTGCGGTTGCAAATGCGTTATTGAAATGCCATTAGCGCAATTTCAATGGCAACGCATACGCGGCGTATACGCAATTTGCCTCAGCAACAGCAGCAATAGCATTGAACGATTCATATATCCAGTCAAGCGATGCCAGTTGTCTGTTATTGTACGAGTGCAAATATTAACATAAATGTATGCATTGTTTAACAAATGTTTACACACACACACACACACACACACACAGACATGCTACGCACAACAATGAAAAGTAATCAGCGCACAATAAAAATGCATAATTGCAGCGCATATGAAGTGAAAGTTCAGTTTCGGTTCTGTTTCAGTTGAGTTGCTCCATCTTAATTGAAAAGTATTAACAAAAAGAAGAAGCAAAAGAAGAGCAAAAGAAAAGGTCAAATATTGAAAAGCTAATGTACCTGCTGCTGCTGCCATCGCCAGTGGCATGCTAATCAACAATTGCAACAGCTCGTGGCCAGGCCAAGCATAGCCAGCAATTTGCTCAGTATTAAACACAAACTGTGAATCCTTGACGCAGCACTTTTTAGTTGGCGTTCTTCCATGAAGGTGAGTTTATTCCCATTTTTATTATTAATTATTCAAAGCTATTGTCTGTGGCCAAATTGAAAGCATACCCTTCTATCTTAATCCATTATCTATAGCTGCTTTAATGGAGGCTTCTTGGAAAACTAAACAGAAATATTTCTTGCAAATATTTGCTTTCGGTTTTCTATGGAATTTTATAAAAGCTATTTTTGCTTTTAAAAACAAGTCCGATAAAGTTTTGCCAAAAGAAACTTTTGTATAAAATTTTGCTTTTGTATAAAATTCATTTGGACTCTGCATTTCGTATTAATCTTTTGGTCAATCATAATCTAATTAAGCTAATTTACTTCTTGATTTAATGTGTTTTATTGGACTGTGAAATCAATCCAATCACTCAATCATCTATCAGTCAGTGCTTTTGGGAGTCAGTCAATCAGCGAATCTGTCAATTAGCTAGACAGTCAGTCAGTCTATCAAGCATTCAATCAGTCCATATATTATATCAAGTAATTAGTAAGTCAGTCATTCATGAATCAGTAAATCGGTTTATCAATCAATCAATCTGTCAATCAGTCAACCTCCACCATGCAATCAATCACATAGTCAATCAGTCATATATCAATTAATCAGTCAATCAATCAGTCAGTCATCTGGATCATACAGTCAGGCAATCAAGCACTCAGTCAATCTTTAAAACAGTCATTCATGAATCAGTAAATTTGTGCAGTCATTTATAGTCAGGTAGTCATTTTCTAGTCAATCCGTTCTTTAATCCTACAGTCCAATATTCTTGAATCAGTAATTTAGTCTATCAATCAGTCAATCACCTAGTTAATCAATCAATCTACCATTCAATCAATCTATCAATCATTTTGCCAATCAGTTAGTGTCACACTCATTCAATCAATCGATTTCCGTGCCACTTGAATACTCGTAAATCCCGCCCCCAGAATTCAGCATTTCGTATGCGCATTTAGCCTAAAATGGAACCGCATTAAGGAATTACGCGCATAATTAAAAATTGAAATGAATTCAACCGCAGCCAATAAATGCGCGTTTAATTCGGCGCACACTCAATTATATTATTTTTATATTTCCATTTACTCACGTGCTGGCCTTTTGATAGTGCCTCAAATATGCTGATATTATTTATATGCATGCATTACGACTCTACCGCAATCCTGCCACGTTCCAACTGGTTTTCCTTCAATCAACTGTCAATTAAAATTAATTAAAAACAAATAGATTTTTTGATTAAATGAAAAAAAGGAAAAAAAAAAATAAAATTAAGAAATAAAATAAAATGCAGATGCGCATTGATTTTAAATAAATAAGAAAAAATTCTTTTATGTTAAATTTAACTTATTTGCGGTTTTTTTTTTAATACAACTTTTGCATTGGGTAAATGCTTTTTATAAAAATAAAAGAAAACATATATAAGAAAAGTAAAATAAAAATGTTTTATTTATTGATATTTATTTAAAAAGTGAAATATGTAAAAAATAATTTAAAAAAAATGTATTTATACTAATTATTTTAATATATAAACACAATTTTAAGCTTCAAATATAATTTCAATGAAACTAGAAAAAATAGATATATTTGTGTTTTATCTTGAATTGAAAATTATCTTTAACAATAAAAATATAAAAACAGAAATATACATATAAATGGGTTTAAGACTGATTACACGGTATTCCTTAGTTTGTCAGTATGCTGTTTTTCATTTTCGTCTTATTATCTATTAATTATAAAATATGAATATAACAATAAACAAAGGTATATTAAGACTTTTATGGATTACAGGGTATTTTCAAGCTTATCACTATACAATTTGCCCATGTAATTACTTTGTTTACCTCATTATTATGAATCAATATTATTCGTTGACTGCACATATATATGTAATTTAATTTTGGAATTCGAATTCGAATTTTCGTTTTTTTTGCGTTAATTTAATATCTTTTTTCACAATTTATTTGCGGCGCTGCTCGCTAATTCTTTCAATATTTATATATGATGAACTAAGTCAATAAACTTTGTGGGAGCGCAGCGCGTGTAAAATTGTTGTTCATTAAGCAGTCGGATGAATGGGGCGTGGCACATGATGGGCGTGTAATGGACACTGTTTGCTATAATTAGCAGCCGTCTCTCACTCACTCATTCATCCTCTCTTTCTCTTTCTCTCTCTCTCTCGCGCTCTCTTTCTCCGGCCAGCCATCAGCTTCAACTCGTTTAGTGCTTAATTGCACTTAGTGTTGCCTACTTTTGTGCGCTGCGCCAGTTGTGGGAATTATCTAAAATAAGTTTTTAGCTATATTTAGAGCAAAAACATAATTGATTTATTCATAAGCATATCCTTGAAAAGCGCAAAAACAGCACTTAGCAGCTTATTTAAGCTTTTTATTTCAGTTAAAATTGATTACTTTGTTGATTGATATTTAGAGAGTTTTGTTTTAGCCAAATATATCAGACATTTTTTTAAAAATATTATATATTTCGAAAATTTGTTTTAAATGAGTTTAGTTTCATAATTTGTAAAAATGTTTAATAAAAAAAAAAATGTTTACCTACCTATGTTTTTTTTTTGTTTTTTTTTTTTGTAATTTTTTAACATGTTAAGCCAAATACCTTTTTAAAATTTGTATAAGCAAAACTCAACAAAAACTCAGATATAAATATATATATATATTAGACTTTTATTATATTTATATTTATGTATAAATAAATATTAAAGAAATATATAATTTAATTTATTTTTTTGGTATATATATAAGAATTGTCATAAAGATGTTATTTTTTTTTGTTAAAAAGCAAAACATGGTCATGCTTCGTCGAACATGAAGCAAAAGTTTTCGGTTCGTGGCTCTGGTAATTTAGTTTACATATTTATACGAGAAATGCAGGAAAAAAAACAATAAGACTTTCACGCACTCACACACAGGCACACAAAGGCACACACACACACACAGAAACAGGCGAACACATTTGGAAACATAAGACGAGCGAAGGAAACTCGATTTAAAGAACTCTGTTGCCACTACTTTTGTGTATGCGGCGAAAAGCTTCAAAGAAAACAGAAAACTGAAACAGAAACAGAAAAAGGACAATGTGAAAAGTGAAAAACTTATGCGTCAGATATGCGCAGCTGATGAAGAGTGTATAACGTGTCAGAGAATGTCTACGAAATTGGCACGTTGAGCTTTTTTCAGTTAATCATGAAAAACTTCAACTTAAGTAGGGGCTTTCCCCTGTTAATCTGATTGCTTGAATACGAAATTATACATAGGCTGAAGTTTCATTAAGAATTGATCAACAAGCATGAAAAAAGTCGATATAAGTAAGAACTATTCACATGAATTTTTATTTAAAGCGGCCCCAACTTATCAATATTTGTAGAAATTATTAAAGATCTAAAAAAATCATATAAATATATTGTTTTTATTATTATTATGAATAGTTTTAATTCACCATAGCAATAGCTGCTAAAATCGAAATGGGACTATCCTTAATGTATATATAAAACTTCTTAAGTTTATAAAAAAATCAAGAGTGCATTCATAGGCAAAGCTAATAATTTAAATTAACTCAAACTAAAATTGAAAAAATTAAAATTAGCAGGGACTGCCCTTAATGTAAATTAGTGTTATTGCAAATAACTTGGTTTTGTGTGAAACCAGGCTGACTTCTATAAGCAGCTTAAAAAGCTGTTTATCGATATAAAATTTAAATCGCCTTGCAGCTGAATATAAGCTCTTGCTGAGGACTACACCAAATTTAAGCTGTTGCCATAAGTAGATAGTTGTTAATGTTGCCTGGGGCTACCCTTAATGTAAATGCGAGCGCTAAAAAGCTTAGATTTTGGAATTTCATATTATAGCTGAGATATAAGCTAAAAAATTTTGATATTTTGCTGAGCATAAGTTCTTTTTCCTGCGGACTACCCTTAATGTAAATCTGTATGCTTAAAAGTCAACATTTTTGTTTTATAACGAAGCTTTTTATATAACAGAAAAAAATATGCTTGTTCGATAAAGAATTTAAATAGAATTGCTGCCTGAGTGTAAGCTGCCCTTGCGAGGGACTACCCTAAATGTAAGCTGTTGCCTTTTGAAGGTAACTTTCTTTGTATTATAACGAGCTCAGCTCTGCGACGCGTTCAGCTCTCGGGCATGAAATGAGGCATCTCGTGGGTGCGAGCGTTAAGGAAAGTGCGGCAAGGACTTCAATTTGTGTACGTCTGTGTGTGAGTGTGTGTGGGTGTGTGTGTGTGTGTGAATTGCGGCACAGTGAGGCAAACATTTTTGTAGTTTCTTAAATTTACTTTCGCTCGCACTGTGAAATTAATGAATAAATAATGAGAGTTCTGTGCACGTTCATCTGTGGCACAGTTAAAGATTTTATTTCACAAGGTTTTTGTTGCATATTTTTCGGGGCACAGCATTTGCACCTTTTTTTACATATATATATATATATATATATATATATATATATATATATTTGAATTACAGCTTGAGTTTGTATTCTTTTTTTTTGTTTTTTTGGTATGTTTATTTTTTGCGCGTGCCTTGGCAAAGTTTAGGCTCAGTTTATGTACCAACTCGGTGGTCGAGTTTGTAGCCTTCTGACCAACAACCAACATTACCTTCACCTTTTTTGCACGCACACACGCACACATACATACACAGCCGACTGGCTGGCAGGAGAGGTCACCCAAAAAGCAGTTGCTTGGCTGCCAATTTACAAATGTTGTGGGTGTGTGTGTGTGTATATATACTAATTTTTTACTCACTCACGTATACATATACACACACATACGCACACATATGCAGGCTTAAACTTGCCGCACACTGAAATTGTAATATTCACTTTTTATGCTGAGGCTGCTCAAAAAAAAAAAAAACTTGCTGTAGTCTTTGCTCACATTTTTCTATTTCTCTCCCTCTCTCTTTTTTTTTTTTTTTTGAATACTTTGTAGTTTTTTCGTGATTGAGGTTTGGTCTGTTGCTAAACAGTATATTTAGTTTCATAGCGAACTACAAATACCCTGGCATTTAAAAAACTATTGAGTGATTGAACGCTAGTTACCTGAGACTAACTAGCTCGGGTGACCAAAAAGTACTTGGGATTGTGTTATAAAAGGAAATTTGTTTTTGTATATATATTATCATATTTATTATATAGTATTATATATTTATTATATCGCATTCAAAGTAGTTGAAGATCTCGAAGCGTTACATGAGGTAATGTGCCGGAAACCCCCTTCAATGACTTTTCCGATTTTGCTTTTATCTCATCAATTGACTCAATGCGATGTTTCCGTTGCAATCTTTTGAGTATGCGTATATCAAATAGTTGCACGGACAAAAACTGGCAGGTATCCGGTTCTGTTTTGGACACACACAGGCAAGTCAGACTAGTGTAGGAAAGATCAAGGCTAATAGTTACGCCAACGAGCTTGAAACTGACGTAGACTAAAAAATAGTTCTATTTACGTATAAGATTTTTAAATCTATTCTCTACTGAATACTAATCTGTAAAATATACATCTATATAATTAATTTGAATGAACCACTCAAAACATTTATCCATTGATTTTTAATGGCCCAGCAGGGGTGAAACGACTTTTAAAAATTATATTTCAGCAACTAGTTTAGTTCAGCATAATACGCAAGTTTTGAATCATTTAAAAGATTTTGCCATTTGCTCATTAATAGTCTGACGTATGGTAAATTAAATACACATGAAGCATGAAGCATGGCCAACAAAGTCAAGGTGGTTATATGATGAAGGAAGAATATGTTAATATACTATAACTTAGTATTTATCTTGTATAAAGTAATTAAATGCATATTTCGATTCCAAATTAGCTATTAAGAACCGCTAATGTCCTCTGTATCTGCACAGCTTCTCTTGAGATAATTAAATTAAAACTAAATTATATTTGCTTTGACAGATGTCTTAGGATATCTAAGCTATAGCTGAGTTCTGTGTAGTTTATGTATATAAATATGAATAACAGTTAATTAATATATAATGGCAATAATAAGTTAATATGAAATCTTTAACTTATTTTATTTTATTGCAATTTCTTTTGCTACTGCTCTTATTTTGTCATAAAAGAAATCTGAATAAAATTATTATAGAGACACTCATAACACGACATGACACACCCTGTCACGATTCTCAATCTGATCTACTACATACTTTTTGTTGTTCAATTCACCTGCAAACGTGTTAAAGCTAATATTAAAAGTTAAAAGATGCTCATCTAAACCAGATTTATGTATTTAAACTATAATAAAGTTTTCGATTTGCTAATAAGCTGAAATCAAACAAGTTTTTGAGTGACAAGATAGCTAAAGCCTATATATTAAGTGGAAATCTAAACGAATAGTCAAAACGTTACCGTCTGTCAAGATGACAGCTACATTTTTAACAGTTTGTCTGCTGGTTGTTGCTCTCACAGCTGAGGTCTATGGCGATGAATATAGGGGCAACTTCAAAAGCGATGGTATGACGCATATGGAAGATATATATATATATGACAACTATTTCATAATATATATGTATATATCTAAAATTCTAAAGCTCATCCGGGCAAGTGTGTGATCGATGACAAAACCATATTGGATGAGGGTCAAACCATTACTAAGAATTGTCAGTCTATCAGCTGCGGCAGTGGCGGTGATGTAATCTTCGCCGGGTGAGCGAGCTGAACTATTCCGATATGTAACCAATATTTATATGTGTTCTAAACTCCTGCAGCTGTGGTGTCAAAGCTGTAGCGGATCCCTGCAAATTGGGGGATAAAAAATATCCAGATGCTGACTATCCCAAGTGTTGCATCAATGTGGTACATTGTCCCGATGGCGATAGTGAACTATAGGGCGAAATATGTGAATAGAAATATTTAAATAAACCATGTGCAGATTTATGTGGCAAATTAGTTGTTTTAATTAACATGCTATTCATATTTTATGTGAAACAAGAAAGAGGCTGTTCCACTACGAGATTCCCTGAATTCTTCTAGAAACTGATATTCCATTTATTTTTCGGTTCTTTTCTGCATACACAAGAAACTACACATGCTACATTATGAGAACTTATTTGTTTAATAAATCCTCTTGTAGATGGACTCGGAATCAGAATGTGATATTTAGATTCATAGCATTCAAAACACAAGTCTCAAGTATTTGAAATATGCTTTTTGCAAATCTCCAAAATATAATTAAAATTAAAATTGTATAAAATACATATGAATCTTAAAGCAACGCAACACTTGGAGACTCTAGCTTTAAAGACGTGGGAGAAATAATTGTATAACTGCTTTCTGATGAGGTTTTTAATCAATAACATTAAAACCAAAGCAGTTATCGTTTTTTTTTTTTAAAAACCTACCAACAAAATTGAAAGTATCTACCTCTTATCGCTTCTGAAATCGACACGTTCACTCATACGGATAGACGGACAGACGTACAGACAGACGGACTTTATACTTTATGGGGTTGTCACGCCTCCCTCTGTCTGTTCCATACATTTTAAGAAAACCATTATTCCCTGAATTCCCATTTTTTTATTTGGTCGTACCCCCTATACCTCCGTAAAAGAAATCTGAATATATTAAATATAAAGACATTCATGTCACCCTGCCACACCTCCAATATATATTCTCAATTTTATTTACTACATACTTGTTGTTTGATTCCCCTGCAAACATATTAATAAACTTTCAGATGCTAATCATTAGCTAAATGTTTGCACAAAGAAACCAGATTTCATTTAGGTTTTACTAATGAGCTAGTCAAATCAAACGAGTTTTGACTGACAAGTTAGATAAAGCCTATAAATTGATTGTAAGCTTAGATCTACAGTCAAAACGTTACCGACTGTTAAGATGAAAGCTATATGTCTACCAATTTGTCTGCTGGCTGTTGTTCTCACAGCTGAGGTCTACGGGGCTATTTATCGTGGCAACTACAAAAGTGATGGTATGATATTTATATATAGGACACCTATTTCAAAATATATATGTATATATCTAAAATTCTAAAGCTCATCCGGGCAAGTGTGTGATCGATGACAAAACCATATTGGATGAGGGTCAAACCATCAGTAAGAATTGTCAATCTATCAGCTGCGGCAGCGGCGGTGATACAACCTTTGCCGGGTGAGCGAGCTGAACTATTCCGATATGTAACCAATATTTATATGTGTTCAAAATTCCTGTAGCTGTGGTGTCAAAGCTGTAGCGGATCCCTGCAAATTGGGCGATAAAAAATATCCTGATGCTGACTATCCCAAGTGTTGCATCAATGTGGTACATTGTCCCGATGGCGATAGAGAGGCATAGGGCGAAATATGTGAATAAAAATATTTGAATAAACCAAATGAAGACTGTATACAGTATATAGTATAACAGAAACGTTATTATTTTTGATGCTAGACACTTGAAATTTAGAATAAGTACTTATGTAGACAATCCCATACCAAAAATGTCTAGTAAATACCGTTATGACCACTGAAGGTGGGGAAAATAGGGAACAATTGTATCTTCCACAGTTTTAAAGCTAGAAAATAAGAACCTAAAGACAAAGTTGCTGTTGACCTTCCCTATTAATTAAAATATCTGTATGTCTATTAAAATCGTGACAAATAAATACTATTAATAAGGTGCTTAAAATTTTAAATGTATACCTGTGCAGACCAATAAAGTTTTCAAGCTAAAAATTCAATTCAGAAAATTTGAGGAAAAAAAAAATTGCATGTAAAAAATCAAAAATTTTAAAGCTACGCAGTTGCAGACGCTAATCGAATAAAGCTTATTGAAATTACAGAAATCTAATAAATAATAATAATAATTCAGAAAATTTAAGCTGAAAACAAAATTAATAAAATATATATATTGATAGAAATATTTAATAATTATTAAAATTTTTCTTGTCTCAATTTATCATAGAAGATTGTCCAAAACTTCACCGATTTCTTTTTACCTTTCTAATTAAAAGCAGCAAACAGCTGCATAAAAATACCTATTTAAATACTAATTAAGGCGTAAACTTAATGAACGTTTGGCATGTTATAGGGGAAACATTAATCAAAACGTAGTCAGACTTGTAATAATTAATGATGTGGTTTCTGCTATTTACCTGTTGACTAACACCAAGCGAAGGTTATGTATATATGATTTAACTGGCTACATATGTATTTACTTAGGCACACACAGACAAACACACACACACACACAAAGTCACAGTGATTTGTCATAAAGGAAACGACACCAGGTTCAATTAGTTGCAGTTAAATGCACTCGACACAGTCATTAAATCAATTTGAATTTGTGGCTTAAGTTAAATATCGTGTGCGTGTGTGTTTGTGTGTGGGTTAGGTATGCGTATGTGTGTCTTGCAAATGTGCCTTATAGCTGCTCTTTACTGTAAGGTAACCAGCTATCAAAGTTTCAATTTGAGAAATCATTTATATAAAATAAAATAAAAATATATATTAACTAATCTTTTTTCTTTGCTTTCCCTATTTGTTTTCTATATTTATTTATTTTATAAAAAAAAAAAAAACAATTAAGAATGCTCTACTTAAGAGAGCATTACTGAGAGATACTCTACAGCCTGTGTTGAATTGCTATTCCAATCATACGATTCTTCTAGTTTACTCTCTAGTTGCTTCTTCTTCTGCGCATTTTTTACACTAAATTTACATATCATAAATTGTATACCCATCAACTATCACAGATGGCTTCCTCGACCAATTCAAACTAATTTTGCTTTGAACCAAAAGAAAAAGACAAAATTAAGAAATAATTTTTATTTACAATCTATGTTTTTTTTTTAGTTAGTACATTTTAAAGGCAAATTTATATTTTATAAACTACAACTTTTTGTAGTATTTATAAATTTTTAAAATTAATATAAATATCTTTATTTTAAAATTGTATATAAACAAAAAATTTTTAAATTTTTTATCAGCATAATATAAATATTAACATTTTTATTTTTAAATAGTAAATGAATATTTGAGTTTTAGCATTTGAATATTTTATTTTAAAACTGGACATAAACAAAAAAATTAAAAACTTTTAATCAACAACAAAAATGTAATCTACAGCGACATTTGTAGATATGTATATGAAATATGTTTTTCATAAAAGTAAAATATTACATAAATAAAAAGTTTGTATATTTTAAATTTATTTGAAAATTTATAAAAAATGTGGACACAAAAATAAATGAAATAATTATTGATTCAGGATTGCCGTCGCTGAGCTGCTGAAAATTCAAAATTAACATTAATAAACCATGTAAAGATAACAATAGAAGCATTATTTTCTAATCAAATATTTAAGCTCTAAATAATCAATATGCAAGAGGATTTACTGTTAGAGCATAAATTTTATATAAATTCATAATTAATTAAGAAATATGTTGGGTGAAAATCTATTTTGCTGTTGGCATTGATTTTGGGCTGTGACCTTTAATTGAATTGGAATTAAAAGCGGCTGTCAAACAATATGCAAAATTGAGGTCAAAAATATGGAAATGGATGTGGAAATGGAGTGAAATGGTTGAAGGCAGTGCGAAACATTTAACGTGGCGCAGGAGCATAATTTGGTCAACCAACATGCTAACCACCCTCAGCCACCCTCAACCACACACACACACACACACACAGCTGGCAATTAGTGTTGTGGGTGCGGTTTCAGTTTCAGTTTCAGCTCGACTACTCTTATCTTTCCGTTTGCAATTGTTGTTGTTGTTGTTGTTGTTGACACAGCTTTTCGCTTATTGTTGTTGATAGCTTTGACGGCTGGCTCAGAGAAAGCAAGAGAGAGAGAGAGAGACAGAGAGATAAAGGGAAGGAGGATATCAGTGTATACCCATGCGACCCATGTGGACACACAAATCGTCCCAGTCATAACGCTAACCGCTCAATAAATTTGTTTGCCAAAAGTATGTTACGAAAATAACTGGGCGCCCATTTGCCCCAGTAAAAAAATGGACCAGGGTCAAGCTAGGGCTCCAAGCTCGTAAGAAATGTTCTAACAGCCAGCCGGAGCAGTTGCCGGGCCAAATTAATAGACTGCGCCATAAACTGAGCATAAAGCTTCATAATAAACTTACCGACTTGCCGAGCACTTTGCAGCCATAAAATAAGTCACCATAAGTATGACATACTAACTGGCTATATATATATATATATATATATGTATATATATATTTATATATAGCCAACTTCTCAATTTATGATGCTAGTTTTATGTTCTGCATATGCGCAAAAAGAAAACTTGATTTAAATCAGAAAGGTAAGCAGCAAAATTTTATGAAATTTCTATTTTTGGTCGAAAGTGTTTTTATACCCTGAACCCATTGAAAATGGGAAATCAGGGTATAATGGTTTTGTTAAATGTATGTAACAGGCAGAAGGAGGCGTGGCAGACCCCATAAAGTATATATATTCTTGATCAGGGCGACAAGCTGAGTTGATTGAGCTCTGTCTGTCTGTCTGTTTGTCTGCCTGTCTGTCCGTCCGTCCGCCCGTATGTATGAACGCGTCGATCTAAGAAGATATAAGAGCTAGAGACTTCAAAAAATTTTTCTTAGGTCCGTATATAGCACGCGCATATCGAGTTTATTTCCAAAAATCAATCGTTGTTTTGTTATTGATTAAAAAATCAGTAAAAAAAATGTTATCTCCTACATCTTTAGAAGATTTATATGTGTTTTAAGAATTTGGTTTTTGTCATATTTCAAGGTTTTTTTTTTTAAGTTTTCAATGTTTCTAAGTCTACCATTTCTTCTAAGTCTTTCCTCTAAGTCTGTTAGGTTTTCTAAGTCTTCCCTCTAAGTCTGTCTAGTTTTCTAAGTCTGTAAAGTTTTCTAAGCTTCTTAATTTTCTAAGTCTTTCAAGTTTACTAAGTTTTCTATGCCTTTCAACTCTTCTAAGTCTTTCAATTTTCTAGGTCTTTAAACAATCACTAACATTTTGTCTAACGTTGTTCTTATAATTACTATTTAAACACTTCTTAAGAATTATTTATAACTATTACAATTCCGCTTAAAGTACTTAATATTATTAACAACTAAAATATTTACCTGACCACACTTCACTTTACTTTCACTTTCACTTTCACTTTACTGCACTGCACTACTCACCCCCACCGGGCCTGGACGACTGAAGAAATGCTGCAGCTGCTGCTCTTTATATAGGGTCACTTTCACTCAAACTCTAAGGCGAGCTCAAATGTTGAGCCTGCGTCGAGTTGCGGTCGCTGCAGTCGATCGTGAAGTGCCCAATGAGAACACTCTCAGCTGCTTCAAGCATTCTAAATGAGTTTAACTTAAATGTAAATGTAAAGAAATATTGCTGCGTGCATATAGACAACATAAATGATCTTCCGCTGCTCACCTTCGCTCCTTGCTTTGGTTAGGCAGACAGACAGACAGACGGAGAGACAGACTGAGAGATAGACAGACAGACAGACAGACATACAGGCATACATATGGTTAGTATATAGATCGGCAAATAGACATAGCTAATTCTCATTATATATTTTATATACATATATATTTCCCATATCAATATTCCTAATTCTGTCTCATTCTGTGTGATCTATCAAGGTTGATATTTTTATTTAATGTTATTATCACGATCTGGAAGTTTTATGAAGATTGTCTGTCTACAAAAAAAGTTGTTAAACAATGAAGTTCCCATAGTAAGCTCACACTGCAGCCCACGCCTTCTTCTACATGCGTGCGTATGTGTGCATGTTTGGTTTTCTGCATAAGCTGAAAAAAAGCGATGTAGCACTTAAATTCCTAAAAGGGTTCAGGGGATCTCGTAGTCGAGCAGTCTCGACTAGAGCTTTCTTACTTGTTTTTTATGTGCTTCAGGTTTTAGTTTATGTGCTTTAAGGGCATAAGGCTTAAGGGCATTCGAAATAATTTCGGTATTTTTGTTAGCAATTTTTAGCTGTTGGGAGACAGAGACAGCCTATGCTAGTCTGTTACTATTTTAGTGTGCTCCATCTTCACTTTTTTTATTGCTATAGTTAAACCAATATTATTGGGAAACCCATTTGAGAAATTTAATTTTGTGAAAATTTGGAGTTCCTTAGAGATCTCTTCTCAATGCTAAAAATCTGCAACAATTTGCATAATCTCCATTTTATATTTTTAGTGCTGTAGTTAAGCGAAGTTGCTATACTTTGTTGCCAAAAGGAAATAAAGTATGTTGAATCATTTTTACGCCTTTTTAGGGGGCGTGGCACAACAAAAATACCCTGTATTTACATTTTTAAAAAGTATAGACTCTAAACTCCTTAATAAATTAGATGTTTACGCCTACTAGAGGCGTGGCAAATCGGCTGAAAAAGCTGCAAAATTCATATACCACCTATTATTTTTCATTTTCAGTAGGTTCAGGTTATAAACACAAAGTGGGAACAAAGTATCGCGCAATCAGTTGGGCTGGACTGCAACGTTCCTACTTGTATTTTTATAGTATATACATAAAACTGAGTATTGCAATTTTTTTAAAATTTATATGGTCTCCATAGTCTGTTAATGCAGCCTGTTGACTTTATAGCAAATAAACTTAAATTTAAAAGCGAAAACTAAGTATTAGATGTTCAAAACAGGTTTAATAAATCAAAAGAGTATATTATTGCCCGTACGCTCTTGAATTTTTTTTATTTTTTTTTTTTTTTGGCAGTTATTTTAATTAGATATAAAGCTTACCTGTAGTATTTTATCTGTACTCCATGCTAGCTTCATATTGTTGAATTGAATTTTAATTTTAATGAGACGTTTTAAGCTAAAGAAAATTATGATATTCTTGATGAAGTTGATGTCACTTAGTATAAAGTACCAAAACTTGTGTGTCTTCACCATCACTGTAAAATATGTTCACAAATATTTGTTTTTATGAGTTATGTTAGGGTCTACAGAAATGTTTATATATATGGTAAAGATGATTGTGTAAAATATTCGGACGTTTTCGTATTTGTTTTTATTTTTGTTTTTGTTTGTTTTATTTTTAGACGCTCGATATGTACTTTGCTGCGCAGTCTCTAGAAGAACAAGCACACAAAATATTTCTCAGATATAAATATATAGAAAAAAGCCTTTATGGTAGCTTTACTTGGCTTTAATGAATTCACGTTTACAGCATTCAGGGTAATCGGCATTGGGATGCTTCACTTTGCCCAATTGAAAGCCTGGGGGAGGAACCACAACGCCGCAACTGTAAAATTGATAAATTCATTTGGAATTCTCAGAAGCTAATCTAAGAGACATTTGAATTACGTATGAATTTCTCCCATGCTATTGCTGCCACATATAATGCGAGCACACTCCATCTCGGGATGTTTGGCTTTCTCACCCGGACTCAAGATGAGAGACTGCGACACATAGCACTTGCCGGGATATTTGTCATTCGTGAAGATGCCAACTGCCACAGCGGCCTCAGTTGGCGGCGCCGGCAACAGTACCGTCAGCAGCAACGTCAACAAAATTCCGCTCACAAATTGATTCATCTTGCCGTTTCGCACTCAAAAGTCGTACTGATTCAGCTAGAATCGAAGCGAATGGCAGCCGGCATCGTGTGGGTCAGACAGGTTTCAGATTGCGTCACTGCAGAGTGGGTGCTACATACATATGAGACTTTTATTTATTTAATAGATAAGTGGGAATATACAAATTATAAACAACTAACTGATGCATGTGAAATAAATAATGCAGTGAGAGAGATTTGAATATGTAAATGATTAAAGTGCACATATTAATTTAATTATTCACTAAAAGAAATGTCAAAGAGCAGCAGAATTTATTATATGTATATTTACTTAAAAATATATGAAATTTTATTGTCATTATTGGTTTTTTTTTATTATATATACAATTTTTTTTAAATTGACAAAAACTGTTTTTTTTTTTTTTTTTCATTTGTAATACAAGTACCCTTCTTTTATAAATAAAAACTATATTTTTTATTTGAAAATTTTTTTTATTGAATTTTTTTTAAGATTTTTATTTTTATTTCTCCTATTTTTCTTTTATTCTATATTTTGGTATTATATATGTTTTTGATGTTATGTAACATTTTAACACTTATGTATATATATATTATATTAGTTTTATAATAAATTTTTAAATATATATCTTTATTTTTAGAAATATGTATTTTATATATAATTCGATTTTTTTCATGGCATGTTTTTATTCGCATATTATTTCAAACATTTTGAATTTACTTTATTTCTGTGTACGACATAATTATTATTACAAGCCGCATTTTTGCTCAATTCACGCCTTAAACTGTATTAAACTTTAAATGCTAGAGGGTTTCACTTATTAAATTTAGCTTGCACCGAATTGTTAAACAGAAACAAAAGAGCGGAAAATGTTGATTTGCGAACCATTAATTTGATTATTTTAATCACATAGAACGTTACGCTTGCAGCATTCGGGGTAGTCCGCTTCCCAGTCCTTGAAACTTGTGTAGCGACAATCGAGTCCTGGACGCATATAGTCGCAACTGTCAGATCATAAACGTGAATAGTTGAATGATAAATATATTAAATATTATCTTATATAACATGTTATTGATACATACGTTTGTAGCATACCCCAGCCATCTCCAATGCAGAAGATCTGTGTGCAGGGCAGCGAATCCAGCTTAACAGACTCTCCAAATTTCAGCAGCACTACAGAGGTGCCCATATCCACAACACAACGCTCTGGATACACTATGAGATGTGTGAAGAATAAAATCGAAATAGAAGAATTATATGGAAGTAGATGAAGATTGAAGAGATAAAAGAGAGGTTAAGAGCAAGAAGTGGCTTGCTTTGGTTAGGCAGACAGACAGACAGACGGAGAGACAGACTGAGAGATAGACAGACAGACAGACATACAGGCATACATATGGTTAGTATATAGATCGGCAAATAGACAGCTAATTCTCATTATATATTTTATATACATATATATTTCCCATATCAATATTCCTAATTCTGTCTCATTCTGTGTGATCTATCAAGGTTGATATTTTTATTTAATGTTATTATCACGATCTGGAAGTTTTATGAAGATTGTCTGTCTACAAAAAAAGTTATTAAACAATTAAGTTCCCATAGTAAGCTCACACTGCAGCCCCTGCCTTCTTCTACGTGCGTGCGTATGTGTGTATGTGTGTGCATGTTTGGTTTTCTGCATAAGCTGAAAAAAGCGATGTAGCACTTAAATTCCTAAAAGGGTTCAGGGGATCTCGTAGTCGAGCAGTCTCGACTAGAGCTTTCTTACTTGTTTTTTATGTGCTTCAGTTTATGTGCTTTAAGGGCATAAGGCTTAAGGGCATTCGAAATAATTTCGGTATTTTTGTTAGCAATTTTTAGCTGTTGGGAGACAGAGACAGCCTATGCTAGTCTGTTACTATTTTAGTGTGCTCCATCTTCACTTTTTTTTATTGCTATAGTTAATCCAAGATTATTGGGAAACCCATTTGAGAAATTTAATTTTGTGAAAATTTAGAGTCTCTTAGAGATCTCTTCTCAATGCTAAAAATCTGCAACAATTTTGCATAATCTCCATTTTTTATTTTTTTTAAATTTTTTATTTTAGTGCTGTAGTTAAGCGAAGATGTTATACTTTGTTGCCAAAAGGAAATAAAGTATATTGGTTTTGTGCAATTTTTGTCTTACTGTCTGCGAGTCTGTTTTAATGAAGAAGACTTGATATTTGGAACATATACTCGTGTATACACTCTTCTGATGAAGTTTCAATATTTTCTCGATACGCCCACCAGGGGAGTGGAAAGTTGGAAAATGATAGAGAGTTGCAATTTGGAATGTGTATTTGCATTGACAATTCAAGATCAAAATCTACAGTTTTAAAGCTAGAAGGTTAGTTGTGTTACTGATAACCTCCTCTATCGATAACCTAGAAATCATTTTTAGCCCTTTTTAGGGGGCGTGGCACAACAAAAATATCCTGTATTTACATTTTTAAAAAGTATAGACTCTAAACTCCTGAGAACTGGTTAAAAAATTACGCCTACTGGAGGCGTGGCAAATCGGCTGAAAAGCTGCAAAATTCATATACCAACTACAGCTACAACTTCAGGTTATAAACACAAAGTGGAAACAAAGTATCGCGCAATCGGTTGGGCCGGAATGCAACGATCCTACTTGTTTTTTTTATAGTATATATACAAAACTGAGTATTGCAATTTGTTTAAATTTATATGCTCTCTTAATGCAGCCTGTTGACTTTATAGCAAATAAACTTAAATTTAAAAGCGAAAACTAAGTATTAGATGTAAGTATAGATGCTCTTAAAATTTTTTTTTGTTTTTTTTTTTTTTTTTTGGCAGTTACTTTAATTAGATAAAAAGCTTACCTGTAGTATTTTGTATTGTATGCTGAATTGAATTTAAATTTTAATGAGAAGTTTTAAACTAAAGAAAATTATGATATTCTTGATGAAGTTGATGTCACTTAATATAATGTGCCAAAATTTGTGTGTCTTCACCCTGGTCACTTTATCACTGTAAAATATTTTCACAAATATTTGTTTTTATGAGTTATGTTGGAGTCTACAGAAATGTTTATATATATGGTAAAGATGATTGTGTAAAATATTCGGACGTTTTCGTATTTGTTTTTATTTTTGTTTTTGTTTTATTTTTAGATGCTCGATATGTACTTTGCTGCGCAGTCTCTAGAAGAACAAGCACACAAAATATTTCTCAGATATAAATATATAGAAAAAAGCCTTTATGGTAGCTTTACTTGGGTTTAACGAATTCAGTTTTACAGCATTCAGGGTAACCGCCATTGCCCAATTGAAGGCCAGGGGGAGGAGCCTCACCGCCGCAACTGTAAAATTGATATCATTCATTTGGAATTCTCAGAAGCTAATCTAAGAGACATTTGACTTACGTATAAAGTGCTCCCACGCTAAGGGTGCTACACCTAATGAGAGAACACTCCATCTCGGGATGTTTGCCTATCTCAAACGGACTCAAGATGATAGACTCCGACACATAGCACTTGCCGGGATATTTGTCATTCCCGAAGAAGCCAATTTCCACAGTGGCCTCAGTGGGCGGCGACGGCAACAGTACCGTCAGCAGCAACGTCAGCAAAATTCCGCTCACAAATTGATTCATCTTGCCGTTTCGCACTCAAAAGTCGTACTGATTCAGCTAGAATCGAAGCGAATGGCAGCCGGCATCGTGTGGGTCAGATAGGTTTCAGATTGCGTCACTGCAGAGTGGGTGCTACATACATATGAGACTTTTATTTAATAGATAAGTGGGAATATACAAATTATAAACAACTAACTGATGCATGTGAAATAAATAATGCAGTGAGAGAGATTTGAATATGTAAATGATTAAAGTAAACAATTTACAATGTCGAATAAAATTAATTTAATTATTCACTAAAAGAAATTTGTTTTTTTTTTTTATTATATATACATTTTTTTTTAAATTGACAAAAACTGTTTTTTTTTTTTTTTTTTTTTTTACATTTGTAATACAAGTATCCTTCTTTTATAAATAAAAAGTATATTTTTTATTTGAACATTCTTTTTTATTGCATTTTTTTTTAAGATCTTATTTTTTTTTTCTCTTATTTTTCTTTTATTCTATATTTTGGTATTATATATGTTTTTGATGTTATGTAACATTTTAACACTTATGTATATATATATTATATTAGTTTTATAATAAATTTTTAAATATATATCTTTATTTTTAGAAATATGTATTTTATATATAATTCGATTTTTTTCATGGCATGTTTTTATTCGCATATTATTTCAAACATTTTGAATTTACTTTATTTCTGTGTACGACATAATTATTATTACAAGCCGCATTTTTGCTCAATTCACGCTTTAAACTGTATTAAACTTTAAATGCTAGAGGGTTTCACTTATTAAATTTAGCTTGCACCGAATTGTTAAACAGAAACAAAAGAGCGGAAAATGTTGATTTGCGAACCATTAATTTGATTATTTTAATCACATAGAACGTTACGCTTGCAGCATTCGGGGTAGTCCGCTTCCCAGTTCTTGAAACTTGTGTAGCGACAATCGAGTCCTGGACGCATATAGTCGCAACTGTCAGATCATAAACGTGAATAGTTGAATGATAAATATATTAAATATTATCTTATATAACATGTTATTGATACATACGTTTGTAGCATACCCCAGCCATCTCCAATGCAGAAGATCTGTGTGCAGGGCAGCGAATCCAGCTTAACAGACTCTCCAAATTTCAGCAGCACTACAGAGGTGCCCATATCCACAACACAACGCTCTGGATACACTATGAGATGTGTGAAGAATAAAATGGAAATAGAAGATTATATGGAAGTAGATGAAGATTGAAGAGATAAAAGAAGAGATTAGGAGATTAGAAGAAAATGTTTTAAGTTGGGATATTATGATATCCAATTGGAGTAGATCTCAATAGAAAACATTTCTATATCATATATGAACCGAGGTGGCTATAGCATAGTAAGCTATTCACAGTACTTACCACTGTTTCCATAATTGTTTAGTGCATTCAAGGCGAAAGTCTGAACAATGCACTGGACAAAGATAAGAATGAGTACGGCCTTGACAAGATACATTTTGAGTATGATATTGTTTATTGAAAACGTGGATGAAAATAAATATATATATATTGGGATACAACTAAAATTTACTGCACAGTCTGCTTAAATGTAGTTTATGATTACAAAATTTCAATTACAAATGATTGTACGTTCACAGCAAAGTGGATAGGGTTGACCGATTTTGATAAAAAAAAATAGATTTAACTAAAGATCAGCTAGCAAATTGTAACTGTAGCCATACCTTTGGTCATCGATTATCAGGGATGGTCGAATGACGCATTCGCCCGGATATTCTGCAGTCAATATGGGTATTACTAACAGATGTGTATATGCGTATATATATACCTACTTTTGTCCCGGTATATGCCCACCCATTCGGATTTTTCAACTCCGTGTGCTAATCATGCGATAAATAGAAATAATATTATTATTTCCACATGCCTATTTCTCATTCTCAGGTGTTTGATAATCAACAAACTACGCTCTAGATTTGCTTGAATTAGATTTGGTTAAAAATAATTAAGTTGGGTAGTGTATCTTTTCAGGATATGGAATAAGGACATTTTTCGTTGTACCCCTTTCAAGGAATAGGCCGTAGGTGCATTGAGAGGTCAAGAAATGTAGGGAATATAGGGGAATATTGGTTTGGGCACACATGTTGTTCACCTAGCTATATCCCACTTAATTTGATTTTTTTTTTTAAACTGAGAATTGTTTAATGTGCAGCAGAGGTATTCTTTTAGAGGCGAATTCATTGCATGGGCTTACAAGCAAGAGAATTTAAAATTTATGTGCAACTGGTTACTTGATTTGCTTTAAAGAGTCCCAGACAGATTCCATATCAAAGTCAGATTTCATGTTATGTTAGGCTTTCTCAAAGATTTTGTAAAGCTCTAATTCTAAACAAAAATTTATTTACTTTCAATATTTTTGGATTTTTCTGACGCATAATTTGTTTTCCTTAATTTTCAAAATAATAATATAAACTAATAGTTATCCCTATTAATTGAATTGCATTTAACATCGCGTGGACAGCAGTCCGGATAGGGAGCGTTTATATCAAGATAGTCACCAAAAACGCAGTCAGCGGGCGGATACTTTTTAGGGCAACTGTGCAAAAGTAAAAACTAGCATAAATAGATTACAGTGAATTGTATAAATGGTGCAGATACTAACGTATAGACCAAGGCCCAACTGTTGCGGCCACAAAAGATTTCGGCGCATTTGCCAGGATAACGAACGCTCTCATTGGGGTTGATCGCCACGAGCTCGCCACTTTGAGAGCTAACGACGCACTTATCGGGATATTCTGAAAGAAATATGCAAATTATAGCAATATATATATATATTTAACTACAGTCTTGACTAACCCTCATGCTTAAGTATGGCATGATATGCTTGCGCTTCATTGGCGTATGCGCTATGCAGCATCAAAGCTAGCAGCATCAAGAGGGCAATCAACGACGACGACGACGACGACATTTTCTGAGTTTTTTTCCCTTTCTTTTTTTCTGCTTTTTTTTTGTGTATTTCGAATCGAGAGTGAATCGGAACGGGTGTCTGTCTGTAATTCAGGAAATTTTACTTGGAAGATTCAATTTACTTGTTGTTGTTATGTATTAACGAAGTGTGTGTGTGTGTCTGTCTGTGTGTGTGATCAAATTTGTATGGCCTGCTCTGATGCCTGCTGTCTGTTGCCTCCTGTCGATTTTGGATGCACATTTTAATTAAAAGCATCAGCAGCTATTGCCGCAGATTCATTTATAGATGCAGATGCACAGCTAAAGATACACAGATACATTTATCGAATATGTTAATCCCGTTATGTGCAGTCTGTATCTCTGTCTCTGTGTCTGTGTTTGTGTGTGTGCGCAGATGTTGTCGTTGTCGTTGTCGTTGTCGTTGACGTTGACGTTGCCTTTGCATAATTCGATTAAACAACGTTGACGCCCCCAGTTGCCCCATCGCCCCCGCTCTACGCTCTTCTCTCACTTGACAGCGCCCTTAATGCAAATATTTGTGTATATGTGTGTGTGTGTGTGTGTGTGTGTGTGTCGGATTTTGATTGCTGCTGTTGGCCCGACCCCTGCGCCTCGCCCTCTCTCGCTGTCTGCAATTATTTAGCTACCCAAATGTAGACAAATTAGTGGCCATATAATTGATGCAATTGTGTGTGTGTGTGTGTGTGTGTGTGTGTGTGTGAGAGAGTGACAATGTGTGTGTGTGTGTGTTTGTTTGTGTGTTGTTGTTATTGAGTGTTTAGTTGTGTTGAGCCAAGTAAATGTAAATCCATTGCTGATGTTTTTGTTTTAGCTGCCCTTGTCTCTCTCTCTCTCTCTCTCTCTCTCTCTCTCTCTCTCTCCCCTCTCTCTCTCTGCCACTGTGTGCCCCTCTTCTCTCTCTCTCTGTCACTTCTCTGCTTCGCTTCTCTGGTCTCTTGGAACTTGATTACATTTGGCCATGCTGGCAATTAGGCAAGCGGCCTTCATTGTTTGCCAGCTGAAATTAATTGAATCGAGTGGCCTCAGCTGAGATTCAAATATGCAATTCCCCATTTTCAAGATGGCCAAATGTTTCTTTTTTTCTACTTCACTCTAGCCACATTGTTTCACAGTGTTTGCTTGAATTAAATAGTAAGTTAAGAAGGGTAATGAAATAAGGAAATTAAAAACGAAGCTTAAATTGCAGTGGGTATTTCTCATAGTTAACAAATTGTTGAACAATAACAAACAAATTTGGAAAAAAATTATTAAAAAACAAAAACAAAATTATATTATAAAAATTATAAAAAAAAACAAAGATAACATTTATAAAATGAAAATAATTTTTGGTAAAGATAAAATCTAACACTTTCAAATTAAATTTTTACTTTTAGAAGAGAAAAAAAATTTGTTTTTATTTATCTGTTTGCTTTTTCTATTTTTTCTTTTTTTTTAGTTAGTGAAAATAATTTATTAAAAATAAAACAATTTATATATTTTATAAAAATTGTTTTAAAATTATTTTTTAATTTTTGTATTTAAGTTTTTGTAAATTTGAAAATGATCAAAAACTAAAAAATATAGTGCAAAAATGTAATTTAAATAAACGAAATTCGCACTTAATTAATAAAAATTTTATATTGCTCTAATTTTTATATATGTATTCTATTCTTTTTATTAATTACTTTTTTTTAAAGCATTTTAATCTATTTGTAAAATAAATTAAATTAATTTATACAAATGTTACAATTATATGTGATAAAAATTTTATGAAAACCATATACAAATCTCATAATAAGAATTTATGTATAGAAAATATATTAAAACAATTTTATTGCTCTATAAAAATTTCAGCTGAATCGAATTCAGTTATTTATAAGAATATCAATATAGATTTCAATTGTTTTGTTTTTTAATTAATGAATCGATTTTTTAGAAATTCACTTCAAAAATTTGCTGAAGCAACAAATATTAAACGATTAAATCAAAACAAATAAACCACAATATATATATATATAGATATAGATATTTTTTCCATTTTATGGTATATATATTTAGCCTCTGGGCTGTTCTATTATGTAGGCAATGGCCATAAGTTTTTGGGTCTGCCAATGGAGGGGCATAAATTGTGGCTGGATCGATTCGGAAAAGGTGCAGATGCCTAGATATAAACATATAAACAAAATTCTATTCGATTTGCATATATAAGCAATCAACACGTGAACGCAGCATAAATAACAAATTGCTATGCACATGGACAACGGGGGAGGGACTGTATGTAAGGGTGGAAGCGGGGTTGGGTTTTATGTTAAGGGTCAAACAACAGCCAACGGTCAATGGCAACGGTTTTTTTTTTCTCTTCTTCTTTTTGGCTTCAAATGAATATCTTGTGGGCGTGACAGGGCGACCGAGCAAACAGCACGGCTCCCAGGTGAATCAGAGATATATATATATATATCAGTTATATATGTATATATATATATATCAGCTATATACATATATAAGCTTTTAGCTGCCTTGCTGCCCTGGGCCTGTTGCTGTCTCGCTTGCTCTGCTTTCTCACATAAAACACACATAATTATAATTTCAATGATATTAGAGTTCATATCAAAGTGAATGAGAGACAAGCAAAATGTTTTATTTTTATTGCCATTTGTGTGTGTGTTTTTTTAGTGCTTGACCAACAGCAGAGCTTAAATTTCATCTTCTTCTGCTTTTATTTATTTTATTTTTTTGCATTATATATGGGGACGCTTTTAATTTCAGTGACGCCAGAGCTGAACCCAAAGGCATTCGAAGTTCATATGAGCATACTTTTATGAGTGAGTGTTTAGTGTGATTATGCGCGTGCCAGAGTGTTTAATGTGGGTTTTTTGGGGCGATTTTAATTGGAATGTAAATACCATAAATATTTTGTATGTAATCGAAACACGTTTTTATTTGTTCAACATCCATTGTTGTGTTTCCACAAATATTATTTAAGTGAAATTAATTATAGCTTAATCAGAATTTACATCAAATTATTTGTTTTTACAAAAGCTTTTTAAATCCATTTTAAAAATTTCAATTTTTTGAAAGCAACAAATAACTTTATAGAGACGTAAATACAACAATGTGAATTGGGTTGTAAATTTATTTACATTGCGTATACGTCATATACAATGCACATTACGTATGCGTAATAGTAACAATGCAATATACATAAATGCTTTTAGCATTCGTTTTATTTTTTAATAATATTTTTATTTATTTTTCTTATTAAATATGCAACAAGAATTTGCTTCTTCAAATACTTGATAGACCGAAAAATAAACGAATACCAATAACAATCAACAACAACAACAGCACAATAAAGTGCAGTAAACAAAATTTCTTTCGATCCAATGATTTTTATGCTGCATAGCACATGTGAAGAGAGAAGGGAAAGAGCGGGTAAAGCGTAAGTGAAAATCCAATAAGTGAGCTGCACAGTGTAGTCGCTGCTCTCCCACTCTCACTCTCAGTCTCACGCTCTCCCTCTATCTCTTCTCCTCTTGCTACCTAGCCTTAGATATGTGCTAAACAACTTGCGCGCTATCTTTCCAGCCTGCTCTTTCAGCTTTGTTTGGCTGCTTTCTGAGTTGCTTCTAGTGCACTCAAAGTAACGGTACTGCCAGAGACAGCAGAAGCAGCAGCAACAGCAGCAGCAGCCACCTCCCGTTGACCTTCAAATACACAAATTGAGTCAAAGATTGTTGTTGTTGCGGTTTTTCTTTGTTGTTTTTGTTGTTGCATTTACTGTTGTTTGCTATTATTTGCAGTTGTTGTTGCTGCTAATCTAGCCTTATGACAGCGCCGCGTGCTGAGTTATTAAAATCTGTTTTTGGCAAAATGCACATTTGCTCAATTTCCTACAAGTTGTTTTCGTTTTCATTCCCTTTCTGTATAGTTTCGGTTTCTGTTTTCTGTCAGTTACAACGAAAGCAGCAGCAATTACAAAAGCATTTTCAATGGCAGCAAAATGCAATTGGAATGCTTGTGGTCTTGAGTTCATTTGTTGCTTGTGTTTGCAATTGTTGCACAAATATACTTTATTAGCTAAATGTATAACAAAATTGGAGATTTTTGACATAAATGTAAAACAAAAGTAATTTAAATCAATTAAAAATGGAATTAAATCATAAATAAACATAAGCAAGACTACAAAGCAATTGAAATCCAATTAGTTCTAATTAGCATTTTGCCCACGAAGCAATGCCTAAGGCCAGCCAATTAGTCAAAGCAGAAAATAAATTAAAATTCGTATCAGAACGAATGAAATTATATTGAAAACAACGAATACTTTGTTTGTCATATTACAAATAATTATTAATTGGGAATGTTTTGCGTAACTATATGGAAAAGGCAATTAGCTTTTTCAGCTTTTCCAATAATCTAAGCTTTATGTATTATATAATATTTACATTAAAAATTTATGAAATATCTAGACTTAATAATAATTTCTCATAATAGGTTTAAATTTAAATGAAAAATTTGGATCTGAATTTTTTTGTATGAATTTTTTCTGCATTTTTGGAAACATTTTCTTTCTGTTCTTAGATATTTATTAAAATTTTTAATTATGATAAAAATTATATTTTTACTAATCCATATACTTTTCTTTTATTTTTCTTCCAGGTGAGGCTAAAATTTGGCTTGATTTTCATATATAATATTCTACAATATTGGGCAAGTAAATATATTAAAAGTAACAAGAATATATGTCAAATTTAAATATATGTGAAAATAAATAAAACTAATTTTTAAAATAGTAATAATAATGTAAATATTAATTTACAATGCAATATATAAATATAAAACAATAAATAAGCTTATTGAAAGAAAATAGTTTTACAACTATTATTTTTTATTTGTTTTATATTTGTTTTGATATTTTCATATTAAATATAAAATTATATTTAAGGCGTTGAGCTTAAAATTTTACAAGAGAATTTTCATATTTTCTTTCGATTTAAATATTTTTGAAAGCATTTTTTTTTTTAGCCATGGGAGAGAGCAGCTTATAAATGTATATGGCCTAAGGCAGGCAAAGAAATCCGCATTAAACAAGTCCACGCGCTTATCCTTGGCATTTAAAGGTGCGCAGTGTTGATGTTGTTGTTGTTGTTGCTCTTATTTGTTGTAGTTGTTATTTGTTGTTTGCTGTTTGCTGTTGTTGCTGTTTGGTTGGTAGGAAAAACCGCGCTTCTTGAATTATTTAAGAGCTGAGAGCGCAGCAACCGCAGCCGCTCCGTTCCGGCCCGCATCCATATGCCTGCCAGACACCATCAACGTACAAGGATGAAGACTGAGAGATAAAAGTGGCCGCAATGTAGCATACTTTAAGGCGTCGACAGCGGCAGCATCCCGTAGCAGAGGTCGTGGCAGTGGCAGCGGCAGCGGCAGCTTGATTATGTCTCAAGTCACTCCACGTAGCCACAAAAAAGAAATTAATTAATTTTTAAGCGTAATTAAATGCAAAGCAGCACTTGGGCCCAGGCCCAGGCCCTGGCTCAAGCTCAGTTGGGCATCTCAGGCTGGCAGCGCCGGCAAGGACCTCTCGCAGTTCGCGCTTTGTTTGCACGCGTCCATGAAGGCAAGGCTATGCAGCAAGGACGCCAAAGCAGGCATATAACAAAATAAAAAGAAGCCCAAAAACAGGCAACAAGAAAAAAGAACCACAATAAACGGCAAATAAGTTTAGGGCCAAGTTTTTACTTTTTGAATTGAAACTTGGGCGCTGGAAATTACAAAATGTATAGATATAAATATATATATTTATATATATATATTTATATATATATATTTATATATATATATATTTATATATATTTCAAAAACTCCTTAGACATGCTTAACCACTCGAGCGCTCCTAATGGGCTTCAATTTTGTTTTCGACTTTTATTTTGTTTGCTTTTCGGGTTCAACAGCAAAAAAAAAAAAAAGGCTCAAAAGTTGAGTTGACAATTTCCAGGCAAATACACACGCACAGACACATAGACAGCTGCTTAGCTGTGTGTATATATGTGTGTGTGTGTGTGTGCCATTGACTTTGGCCAATTCCAATACCAATTCCAAGGTCCAAAATACCAAATCAGCAACAACAAGCAAGACAAGAAAGTACAAGAAAGGGTAGTTGGTCGACGGCGAAGTACCCTGGATTAGGAGAGCTTAAACAAGAATTTTAAACTAGCGTACTGATTGCTGAGCGGTGTTGAGAAACGTAGTACTTTATTTGCTAGTGTTGAAAAATCGTTTAAAAATTAGTTTTCTTATTGCTGAACAGTGTTGAAAGAACGTATTTAAAGCATTGTTTTCATTGTTGAATAGAGCTGAAAAACGCCTCTAGTTAACAGTGTTGAATAAGCTAATGTAGAGTTCTCATTGCTAGAGAGTGCTGGAAAAGATTGCAAAGGAGTGTTTGTTAAAAAACGTTTTTAAATTATTCTTTTTGCTTTTTGCTTGCTCTTATTAGATATTTACAACTTATAAAGGAACAGATGGAACATAAAAAAAGTATTTTAATCTGACATATCTAATTTGCTTTTAATTTATTTATTTCTTGTATTGTCTTTAATTTTAATCATAGTTTGTTCGTCTTTTATATACCTTCAATCTAATACACCCTCTCCATTCACTTGCCCAACTAAAGTATTATAAACTTTTCTCAGATTTGTGTTCAATTTTTTATGGCTTTCGTTTCGTTGGCTGTCCGTTTGTTTTTCTGGTCAATTTCACTTTTATGCTTCGCAGTCAACAGCCAGAAATGCCTTTTGCTGCTATACGAATGCGCATACACTAACTACGTATATATATATATGTATAGATATATGCATCCATATATATATATATATATATATATATATATATATATATATATATATATGTAGTAGATATATAGTATTCGTCCGTTTGTATATCTAGACAATATTTACGTGTTGGTTATTTTTAGGCGCGTGTACACAAAAACAATTACGTCGACGTCGACGACGACGACTACAACGACGACGCTTTAATTGCGCGCCTGTTCATGAATATTCAGCGTTCGATTTCAGATTCCAGTGCACGTTCGAAAACCCCCAAAGATTTAGTAAAGCAAACAATTTAAATAATTTGTCAGAATGAATTATAGTTAAAAAGGCATTAGATAAGAGTTGAGATACAATGTGTATCTTTCAGATACAATTTTTACTTTTGCTGTTTTTAGTTAGGTCTTGCTTTGTCTTAGATCTTGGCGATGTAAGTGGAGCTATAGATCATACCAGATCCCATGAGGTATATCTATTATAGAGGGTGTTATTTGCAATTTAAATAGAAGCTGATGTATGAAGCTAATAGAATGTGTATATTTTATATACAATGTGTTTCAGATACATATGTTATTTAGATGCCATAACCAGTGTCTCGCTTTTGCATTAATTTATAAATTTATATTTGAAAAAATTATATTTTGTATACTTACGCACGGACTACTAACCTATTCCTTTTGAACAACTTTGATATTTTTAATATTTTTAATTTTTAATACAGCTTTAACTACAATAAAATCTAGGTCGAATTTTCATTAATCCAATTTCTTTATTTATAACTGATATTTAATTGTTAGACTATTATCTACTAATGAGAATCTGGAAAGACTCTCGGCTGCAGAGTATCTGCTGCATAGCATCTGATAAGGAGTATCTTCTATTCGTTCACTTTCCACTATGGTATAGTTTTCTTTTTACTTATAACAGACACTCTGTATTAGGACTTTACTCAGATATTTTTTATCTGATGCTTATAATTAGAGAATTTTTATTAGATACTGTTTAACATTTACTTTGTTCAGATGATCTTAATTAATATTACGTATTTGATATTTTCCATCAGAGAGTCTTTTTATATATATACTTTGTTTCTTCAGATTTATTTCATTGCTTTTCAGAAGTTTTAATAGATGAGCAAATCGATAATGGAAATATATCCACTATAAATATTTGCCCTTTTTCTGTTCCCATTTTTTTTAAATATTATTATTTTCTTTTATTTTTTCGATTTCGTAAATTTCGTAAAAATGACTTTGGAAAGTATATATGCATATAAAAAATGTATATTATTATATTATATGAAAAAAATATCTTCTGTGCTTAGTTCGAAGGTATTGAAGATTTTGTAATTAATTCGCTGAACCAGATATCTCAACATGATTGGACACAATTATACCTTGAACTATTGTAATTCACATATATTTAGAATCAAACCTTTTTATTTGTTAAGTAAAATTCAGCTTGAAATTTAGCTTGCGATAATGTTTTCATTGCTACTGTATTTGGTCTATGTATATACAGCATGCTTATGGCTTTGACAACTATTTGTAGGGCAAATAGCAATTGAGCATTGAACTGGTTGGCGCATGCTGAACGCTGAATGCTGAATGCTGAATGCTGAATGTTGAATGTTGAATGTTGAATTGTTTGGCTGGCGCAACACATTCGTTTGCAATCAATAAACATCGCGTATACGCAATGTGTGCCAACTGGCTGCAAAGACGCAGCCGCAGGCACAACGCGCACACAACCAACACACAAACAGTGGCGCAATTCATAAATTTTGAGCAAAGGACATGCCAGACACATTGCCCGGGACGGTAGCACCTGTCCTGCCACTCACACCTGCACATGTTGAACGTTTTTTTTATGCTTATTTTCTTCTTTTTTTTTTTTTTTTTTTGAAAAGAGAAAAAAATGGATCAATATTTTCACAGCAGCCCAAGACGTTGATGTGGCAGGCTGTGTGTGTCCTTGCAAGGACAATTGTGTGTGCCATTGTTGTTAGCCGTCGCGTGTAAACTGAGACTGTGTGTGTGTGTGTGGCATGCCTCTGTGTCCATGTCACAGTTTTGCAGTTTTGCAGACCTTTCTGGGCATACTTTTCTCTCTCTGAAATTTTTTTTTTCCCTTTTACGGCCAACTTGACCCTAGCTAAGCAGGCGCAGCATAAAGCCATGCACTGCCAGCACTCAAGTGGCAATTAGTTTTCCTTGCAACCAGCCGAATACCGACTGCCAATCAACCGCAGCCAAGTTCCGCTGCGAAAATTAATACGCCAAATCGTACGCTATTTTACCTTGAAAATGGGAAAGAAAAAGAAAAATAAATAGAAACAACAACAAGAGCAGCAACAAAATATCAACAAATTGCGGCCAATGGCAAAATTGTTTAAAACCAAAAACCAAAAGGCCATAACAGACTGCAAATTGTTTACAAATCGAAAACTAATTGCGTTTAAATTACAAAAAAAAAAAGTTTAAGAAATGAGACGAGTATATTAGGTGTTTGTCTATTACTCTTTGGGATTTTATGTTTTGTTTGTACATGTTTAAAAAAGAGTGTTGGGCCTATGTAGGTATGGGCAAAAGTAGGCGTGGCAAGGGAAACAAAAATATAGCCTTTTCAATTCTTAGAGCTTAGGCCAGCTGATTAGACATACAGAATTCTCCTAAGAATAGATCCAAAAACTATTTAGCCATGTTCAATAGAAGCATAGCAAAGAAAACTAAAATCAAGCAATCATGAGCGAGTATTAATCAGTCAGTAGCATACGTTTACTTTATTCTTACATTCCTGTTTTCACAAAAATCCGCCAGCTGATTTATAGAGATCTAAAGATACAAACGCATGTTTTTGGCAATCTCTACCTTCCCATTGATATAGCTATCAATACAGAGTATTGATTAGTTAGTTGTATACGATTACGAAATACTTCTGTATTCATGGCTTAACATAGATATACACAGAAGTGGAATTATAGAGATATACACGCCAACTATAGGCGTGGCAACAGGAAACTGCAGCCCTCACCAAATGCTCAGAGCAAGTATTTGGCAGTCAGCTGCTAGATATTACAATATTCTTAGATTTTTTCTCTCGATGAATTTCAGTTACAGAGATCTAAGGATGTAATATTTAAGATATATTTTGTAGGCTGGCAAAAGAACAACCAATATATTCCCATAAGTATACCTGATATTATATAGCGAACGAGTATGAGTCAGTCATATATCCATAAGCTGAATTATAGACATACAAATGATTTGATCACCTCTCCTCCTCTCATCAATACACCTGCTAATCGCATCCGATCGAGTATTAGGCAGTCAGTTGCATATGTTTACAACATTTTTACACGTTTTTGCTCTGTTGAAATTTTCCAGCAATTTTTTTTTTTGAACGTAACAATTTACTGTAAAATTGCCAGCTAGCGAAGAAATTGCTGCTGCTGCTCAATTTTCCACCAAAATGAGATGTGTCAGTTTTGGGCAATGGTAGTTGCCTAAAAGGGCGGGCTAACGAGTGGCTCGTCAGCCGCCTAAAAGCAGACTACAATTTAGCCAACCAAAAATTCAAATGAGCGCTGGGCAGTTGGGCAGTTGGGCAGTTGGGAAAGCGACCGCAGCGCCTGGCGAAAAATTGCCTCGGCTTTGATTAATTAACTTAAAACAGCTATTGACATAAGCTCACACACACACACACACACACACACACACATAGATACAGCGCATGACAGTGGCATAAATTTAATTGAATTGTGCGGCGTGTGCCATGTGTCATGTGGCATGACCTGCATTTGAGGCGCGCTGCCTTTTGCATGGCCATTAATGAACTGCGGCAGATAAGCTGCAGGCATAAAACAATACATATATGTTCAGTATATGTGTATATGTATATACGTATATGTTTGTATATATGCGTGTTTATATTTAGACATTGCTTAGACTGCAAAAAGATACAATTTAGACAGTTTGCTTGGTATGTGATAGGTTATTTCATTTATATAGAATTCTGTGATGTGTGTTCAAAGCCTAATAAATTTTATTGAGTATATTTATTAATTTCGTATATATAAATACAAGTGTGTATATAATAATTGCACGTGGAGTATTTCATATTCAAGTGTCTAAACAATTGTTAATTTGTTTTATTATTAAAGTAAAGCTAGATACAATTAGTTTTTATTTATTAAGCTATTAAATAAACTATATTTCAATAAATTATTTAATTTGTAAGCTTATTATATTATATATTTTTATAAATATCATATGCGAGGTGTGTTAATAAAATATAGCGATTTTTTTGCTTTTATTCGAAATTGATTTTTTTTTTTTTTTTTATAAATATCTAAATTACTAAAAAAAAGGTGGGTAACAAAATTTGCATAGCATTTATTTTTATTTTCGTTCATTATTATTATTATTATTATTATTATTATTATTATTATTATTATTATTATTATTATTATTATTATTATTATTATTATTATTATTATTATTATTATTATTATTATTTTATTTTTTTTTTTTTTTTTTAAATTGTCTAAAGTCGAAGACGAAAAAACTGCTGTGAAAAAATAACAGAAAATTTAAAACTGCCAAAATATAACAAACAATTTTTTTATTTGTTTTTATTTATTTTAATTTTAATCATATTAAAATGTTTTTTACAAAAACAGACTTTTAAAAGAGTAAAATAGATAAATTATATACCATATATAATATAACAATCGCAATACCTTATAAACAAACCTCGCCTACATCTCAGTTGTCTACAAAACCTATACACAAACTCAACTGCTTTTGAGTTATAATTTAAATTGGATTAAAACTTTTTTATAGGTCGTTTGAGAATCACATTATTCGCAAAGAAAATCCAGATTTTCACCCATGCCCTACTTAAGCCTACGATTTATGTGTAACATTAACATTCAAGTGCCCCCCGTAAAAATTAAACTAGATTATGCGACGCTTAACATACAAAATTTCAACAGCAATTTTGTGGGCTCAACTGCTGTGTGTGTTTTTTTCTTTCCATTTTTTTTTTTTTTGCTTTGGTTTGTTTGTGTTTTTCTCTGTTTTTGGCATGCTACACGCGCCAATAATAATAATATTTAATTTACTTGGCAGACGCGGCGTATGCGCAACGTGTGCCGTGTGCCTCAGCTTTATGCAGAGCAGTTAAATGTTTAATGAATTTGGAGTGCTCCGCTCGCTGTGCATGTTATGAGCAACTTTATTAACTGACAGACAAGATGGTTTCGCGAGAGAGAAACTTTGAAGGAAGAACAAGATGAAACTGAAATTGAACCAAATTAGGTGATTAAAATCAAAAAATGTAAATTTCTAGCATTTGTAAAATTTTATGAAAGACTTCCACAATGTGATCAAAGCTATCAAAGCTATCTTGGGGCCATTCAAAAGTTTTTATTTCTTAGTGTTGACTTGGAATCTATCGAAATGATTGCGAAGTGTTGAAGGTCTATGAACCACATATGAAGTCGGATCATTACTTTGAAACTTTGAAAGTTTTTATTTATTGCCAAACTTTTCGCTTATCTTCTATTGAAAATTGTTCTTCGATTCGAGCCACTGACTAATTTTGTAGTTGTTGCGACTTTCCGACTATCGAAAATGGGAGCAACAGTTTCCGGCGCTCCATGTCAACGACATCGACACAATTATACTAAATTTCCGTGCGGAAATGTAGCGCACCTTACTGCCAAAAAACATTTTTGAATGTCTGTCATCCCCAGTCAAGCCACGCCCCATTGCCATGCACACACCCACCACCCCCACCCCCAACAGCCCCCTTTTCTGGCTGGCTGGCAAAAGTTCAATTTCGCATTCAATTTGCCATTTCCACAGAGGCTGTACAGAAAATTGCCAAAAATCCCCCTAAAAAAAAAAAAAGATGTGAGTATTCAAACAATTTGAGTTTGGTACGAATGAGTGTGCTTATGAATGTTGCGTATGTGTTTGGGTGTGTGGGTGTGTGCGGGTGTGCTGGTGTGTGTGTGTGTGTGTGTGTGTGTGTTTGCGCTTTTATCGCCATCGACTTTGACTTTGTTGCCGCTGACGTTGCCTGCGGCTCAGACTCACACATTCATATAGACAGTTTAACGATAACACATACACACACCCACACACACACACGCACGCAGTCACGGTTCGGTTGCAGCGACAACGGCAACGTGTCGAGCATAAGTAATGTTTATTTTATTTTATTTTCGCCATGTAAAACATGGCAAAAAAAAAAGAAGTAAAGTAAAGACTCCGGCCCCCGCCCTCTCCCAATCCGCAATACACTCACGCAAATTGTCAAAATTTGTGCGGCACAGTGGCACAATTTGAGGCATTAAATGGGATATAAATGCTAATAAATTGATCGATAAAAAGGTTTTGAAAAAGGAAAAAAAAAAAAACAAGAGCGAATTGCTCGCCATTTGTAACTCTATTTGATTGCATGGAGAGCAAATGCCGATTGTAGCAAATAAAAAGGAGTTCCAATTCTGGATTATATATTGCACAGTATTTCAAAAATGTATTCGCATAAATATTTTTATAGCTAAAGTTTTGAAATAAAAAAAGTGGTTGTATCAGTGGTGGGTAAAGATAGTAGACAGCACTAGCAAACGATGTATACAAAATTACTTTATGACTATCGATATTTCTAATAAACGAATCATAAACGATATCGCGTGCAATAGTGATGTGTTACTCAAATATTTGTTAGTATCGATGCTATTGAGATGACGATGATGATATCGATGTTTTGGAGGCACTTACAAGTATTTTTTACTTCATTTGTTGCATCACATCACAAATATTATATAAAAAACATATAAAATACTTTTACTCAAATACAAGTATTTATTTAATTCGTTTGCTGCATCACTGCAAATATAAACAACCTATAAAATACTTTTACTCATCATGCACAACTACTGTGCGTAGGAAATGTTGACCTTTAGTCGTATTTTGTTGTTGTTCATACTGTTGAGCTGCTTTCGATTTTACTTTAAATTGACACCGTAGACATCCTCGACAGCAGCTCGATAAAAAATAAAAGACAAAATTGAATTTCTGAATGTGGATGACAACAAAAAATGATTGTTTGTTGAGTAATTACATTGTAGCTATTGTTGTTGTTGCTGTTGCAGTTGCTCTTGGCCAATTTAATTTTGCGGACGTCTGACAGGGAACAACAAGACAAATTGTGGCCCAAATTATCAGTGCGACACGTACAATAACCGGATATGTGTGGGTGCATGTGAGGATGCCATGCAGCTGCCAGACTCGAAATCGAATCAATAAAAGCCCCTCGAACATATATACAACCTTATATGTACATATATATATCTGCAACTGGTGCAAGTGAAGGTGACCGCAGCTGTTGCTATTTTCACCATAACAATGCGATTTAAAATCCATTTCAGCTGCAGACAGAAAACGTAAAGAGAATGATAATATTTGAGTTTGTGGGAAGACATCACTCATACGCCACGTGCAGCGCGTCTGCCGCACGAAGTGTTTCGCTTCAACAGCTTGACATTCTTTTAATTAAAATATGTTAATGTTGATGCCAGTTTATGCATATACTCATAAGACAGCTTCGGAACATTCGCCCAAAGCTTATTTTAAAATGCACAGCAGAGTTGCCAGTAAATGTCAAATGGCCTTGCTGCTGCTGCTACTGCTGCGTCAGTTAAGGTCGAACCGCAGTGCAACAGGCGAGTTTGACATTTACATGAATGCAAACAGCAACAGCAGCAACAGCAACAGCAGCAACATCAACAGCAGCAACAGCAACAGCAGCAACAAGGGCAACAGCTGCTGTGATAACAGTTAAGAATATAGCTACGAGTATATGAAATTAAATATTTATTTACTTTTTGTTTGTTGTTTTGATATTTTAAGTTAGAACAATATGAAATGAAAAGCCTTCGGCTACATACTAGAATATATTTGTTAAATTTTTAAATGCAAATAAATTTTTTTATTTATAAAATCAGGATTAAATTGTAACTAAAAGTTTGAAAAATGTTTGTATTTTTTAACTTTTTATTTTATTATTCTTGGTTTTTCATTTCTCTTTTGCATAATTCTTAGATTAGTTTAATAATTATGGTGTATAATTTTTATATATTATTAATATTTATAGCTTATACATTTTTGAGCCTTATACTTAGCAGACTCGCTCCTAAAATCCGACAAACTCAGAAGCTAGCGTCATACTACCAAATTTTAACATAGATTAGACTAATAAAAAATGATCAATTTTAAGAGTAAGCTTTTTTGCCTTTTTATTATTTCTCTAAACCCTCTAAATCTAATGTGATTACATCCGGCTCTTATCTTGTTTGAAACTTGTTTGCGCCACTCATGATCATATATAATTTGCTACTTGAATCGTTGCACTGCTCAACGTACTGAATAATTCGATGTTGGTAATGTACACGAGTATACACACATATATGTATATATATATATATACATATACATGTATATATAAAGTTGAGAACTCGAGTTAAAGACTGCCTGGAGAGTTGGCTGCACTCGAATCCTATTGCTGAAGTCAGTTTGCAAGCAACGCGTACACATATACATACACACACACACACACACACACACACAGGCATGCAGACAAACATTTGCCAATGATTTGCCAGGGTACGCTCCATTTATTGCCAAAGGGGGTGAGAGAGAAACCGAGTGCAAGCGGCTCCGAAAAGTATGCAATGAGAAATTGCAACAGTGGAAAAACGCAGAAGAAAAAGATGAAGAAGAAGAAGGCGACGCCAATCGAGCGTTAAAGCTACAGATGCACACACACACATATACACTCAGACATTAAGTGCTATTGTGTGTATGTGTATGTGATTGTCTGCCTGTGTGTGTGTGCATAAATCAAATTATCTGATCTGATGGCCGTTTAAAAATAGCAGCAGCCAGACGCTTTCCACCTTTCAGTCACATACACACACACACTTAAGCACTCGAAATGAATCACAAGAGAAAAAGAAAGTTGAGCGCAATCATAGCAAATGCATTGTTTTCACAGTCAGCATTAAAGTGCATTAAAATCAGTGAACTGAGTCAAAGGCAGCCATATAAAGAATATACTATTTATTTATAGAAATTGATGACAATTATTTTAAAAAAATAAATTGACAAAAATTAAAAAAAAAATGTTAGTTAGACATTAAAAATTATAAATAATTTACAAAAATTTTAGTTGGGCATTATTAATAAAAAATACATAATTTCTATGAAACTTGAATTAGGCTTATGAATAATATACCAGTCAGCTTTTTGTCAGGCAGCGATCGATAATTACTGCAGAATTGAAATGGCTTGCATTACAGTTCAATGTAAATTTTGTACTTTTATTTAAAGCTGAAGGCCACATTTGCGCTTTTATTGAAATAGTAATAGTAATTGTATAAAATTAGCAACAATATTTTAAAATAAATACTAGCATAAAATCATACACCAAAATATAATCAATTAAATTGGATATTTTAATACGCATTGCGACACTTTTAACCAGCTGTTGTTGGCAATGCAGTTAAACATACTGACATACATACATATATACATATATGTATATGTACGTGTATATGTATATGTAACAATTACATGTTTCACGGTCATACAATCGCATTGGCAGTCGCCGTTGCCGTTGCCGTTGGTAACTGCATTCGAATTCGCATTCCCTTGCACATTCCGATTCCGATTCAGATTTCCATTGGCAGCGACCAGGCCTCGATTGCCAAAGTGTCAAAGGTTGTTTTTGGCTGTCGAAGGACGTGCGCGCAAATGCGTTTATCCGAAACGGGAAATGTTACCAAATGGCTGCTAAATGCTTGCAAAAAAAGCGAGAAGAAGATGAACGAAAAAAAGAGAAACGAAATGAAATGAAAACTGAGAGAGCAAAGTAAAAACACGTTGCCAAGGTTAGTTAAATGGCAATGCCGTATGACCGAAGGCGCCTTAAAGTGAGCAACAGGACGAGGACGATGGGCATTAAATGACATGTTTCCCTCTCTCTCTCTTAGTCTATATCCCATCATTCCTCTGATGCTCTTTCTCGCTCTCTTCAGTTAATGATACTTGTCATTATCAGCACGCGTGGTTGCTGTCTTATCAACGACATTGAGCACATTCATTAAAGCACGCAAACGCACATATTCATATACACACGCACACATTCACACACACACGCACACAGACATACACATACGCATAAGAAGCTCTGAGATTATGTATACGCCCTGTGCCATTTTCAAGTGTTTTGCTGCGCTGCGTGTCTAACTTAATGTGGCAACATCTTCGAAGCCACGCCCCTCCAGCTCCGCCCTACGCTTAAGTGATAAAAATATCGTAACCTTCACGTACACACACACACACACACACAGCAGCCACGCCCACAATTTGCGCAAACAAGGGGCTGCACTTAAATCTGTTCTTGTTTCAAGTATGAATGGCGCACATTTTAGCCACGACTCGTGTTCAGTTTAAGTGACTGTTACTTGGCACGACATTGCCGCGCCCCCACACGCCCACCACCACCCACTCGTTAGGTTATCTATAGACAGAATTCGTCCTCCGTCTCCCCCTTCCTCTCCATCCATGACATAACTTGTTGCTCTGCTTAACTTTGCTCTCAATGAATTTTATAGTTTCGCTTTCGCCTTCGACATTTTGAGCGCTGCCTTCTTGTTGTTCTTAAATAAGCACAAAATTGTCTTTTGGCTTTTTATGTTGGCTCTTACCTTCTTACCCCCTCTCTCTTCTCTCTGACAGTCTTCGCTCTTAACCAAAATGTTGTGTGCATTTGGGAGCAGACAAAGTTGGCTTTAAATATTTAACAAGCGCAATTATTGGAATGGCTATCCAACTAAGTTTGTATTCATTTATGAAACATCAGATAGATATATAAAATATATATGTATATTTTATGAGAGACAGTTTATTCACTAACTTTCTAGAATCAAAGTTGAATTTAATGTCTTTGTAAAATGTTTTGCAAAGTTTTGGACACGCTTTCCAGCTAGCCAAAGTTTTGAAGTTAAAGTTTAAGTTTACAGCACTTCGGAACTAGTTCGTAAAATATCGCCAGGAAGTTATCGATTAGTTATCGATGCGGTTGCCATGGGAAACTCGCAGCAACTTGATATAAAGTGTTATTTTATGTGTTTCAAACTTTTTACGTGGCTGTTGAACAAACGTTTGAAATTGATTTTTATTCTAATTTTATTTCACATTTATATTTCTTTGAAATGTATTTAAAATCTGAAATTTGTATTTTAAAATCAATTTTAAAAACGCTTTTACTCGAGTACATAAACAAATCAAGCTTTTAATGGATTTTCTTTGTTATACATATATACTCGTGTATCTTTAAACAACAAACATCTTACTCATTCACTTATGCTCTTTGTGAATGTGTAAATCTGGTCTTATGAGCAATCATTGCCAATAATAAACAAATTTTGAGTTCAAAGATATTTTACGAGCTTTGTGCACGTTGTAAATAAACACATTTCAGTTACCTTAATGAGTACTTATTATAAATATTTTATATATGTGTATTTATATAAACATATATACATATATATATATTAAGTATACGTATTCTGAAGTGAAATACTCGTGTGCAACATTCCTTAATTAATGAGATTCTATATGTTTAGGCAATTATTAAGTATTTATCGTGAAATAAAAAGCCTTGTCCAAGCGATTTTATGTCTTATATTTTTATATACATATATCTCAAAATATAAAAAGAACCAATAATAATATATATGCGATTTAGCTGCAATTTTAGTTATTATTTAGCTTGAGCTAATAAAACGAAAAAAATATATATGTAGACTATATATAAATTCGAACACTAAATATCTTTACAAATTTTTTTTTAGATTATAAATACAAAAAATATATATTTTTAAAAATTTAAATTAAATTTTTTCCGACACAGTTGACAAATATTGTTTTTAAAATCTCAGCAAAGGAGAACAAACAAAATATCTTCAGAAATATCTTCAAAATAAATTAAAAAATTCCTATTATTAAAAAAGTTGAGAAAATATATATCTCATTTCTTGAAAACTAAATCCAAATGCAAAATGAAAAAAAAAAAAAAAAAATTAATAAATAAAATAAAATTGATAAGTATACAATGTATGTATAAAATTGAAATTCTATAAAAAATCTAATTAGTAAGAGTATTCAATAATTGACTATGACTATTTATTCTCTTTCCTGGCATTTGATTTCATATATGTTAGTTTTGTTGTGACTGCAGCTGTCTAATTCAATGCAGTTAGCACAAGCGTTTATCAAATTGTCCGCAAACCCAGCTCTAGCTCACGCAAACCCAACCCCCACCCCAAGCCCTGACTCCTCTCCCCGTCCTCGACTCCACCTGCCGTTGACCCATCTGTCGCCATCAATCAGAATCTGAATGACAATCGCGGCGCTGCGTCCAGTTAACGCGCATGTAACCACGCGTAACCTCAAACAAACAAGAGGGCGTGGTTGGCCAGCCAAAATGTTAGCGCCCCTTTCGCAACACCCTTCACCCTTCACCATTCACCCTTTTACCCTTTTACCCTTAGCCCCTGACATGGCCGTGTGACCTGAAAAGCTGTGCGTTCCATGCGGCATACACTGATTGGACTTTGTTTTTTTTTTGTTTTTTTTTTTTGGCATTGGATTTTGGCTGTGGTTTTTGGGTTGGGGCACAGTTTGGGACACACATTTTAGCCCATTTTCATAGCTATTGTTGTTGTTGTGTTTGTTAGTGGAGTCAATTAATCATATTAATTATCGATTTTGTTGTATGTAAATTTATGCTGGCTGAAACTGAAACCCAACACGAAAGCCCGCAGCCCGCAAACAAACTATTTTATGGCCAGTTGGCTTAAAATTATATTTAACGACAATTGACCAGGCAACAGCAACAACAAGAACAACAACGTTTACAGCCTGGTCTTTGCTTAAATAAAAAAATCTAATTATCTGCCTCAATGGCGAATTTTAATTAAATAAGTTTTGTGCAACTGTCGTTGTTGTTGGCGCTCTCGCTCGTTGTTACCTTTGTTGTTGTTGTTGTTGTTGTTGTCGATGCTGCAAAGTTAATTAAAAAGGATAAGCACGTTATATCAACCCACACACATACACACACACATATCCACACTCACACAAATTCGCATTTCCTTCCTTTTGCACAACGCGGCAATTCCTTGCAGTAATATAAACTTTATTTTCATTAACTTTTTGTCAACTTCTTCAACATAACTTGTTTGGATTATGAAAAAATAAAAAATGAACTGCTTTACGGAATCAGTATGACAATTTTGCTAATTTTGCATTTGCTAAGTTATTTGAAATTTGTATAAATCATTCAAGATAAGTTTTTAAGGAAAATGGGAGAACTGGCTGAGAGTAGATACTATATAATATATAAAAATAATAATAAATATAATAATTAAAATAACAAAATAACAACAATTAATTGTTATTTTACACAATGAAATCAATTTTTAAAAGTTGAGATAAAATAAAAAAAATTTAAGCATTAAAATACTTAGTTTAGTATTAATTTAATATTAAAAATTTTTAAAAATAATAATTATAAATAAATAAATAAAAATTTAAATAAAGATTATGGCTAAAACTAAAAAGCAAATGTTTAGATAACAAAATATTGAAAAAAAAATTTAATAAAAATAACTATAAACAAACAAATTAATTTTTAAATAATTATTATAGCCAGTTTATTATTTATTATTATTTAACCTAATTTTGTTTTAGTCTTTGGCAAAAATTTCATAACTATTAAATTAATAATGCAAATTTAAAAAAAATGTATACCTAAAAATTAAATTTGATATCCTGTTTTATTTTTTAGTGCATAAATATTTTGTTTTTAGACAGTTCTTTTTTGCTTAAAACATAAAAAGAAAACATACATATACACATATATTATTTTTAAATTTCCTTTAAAAATAAATTCCCTAATTTTATAAATATCTAATCAAAGACGTAAGCAAATAATAATTTATTTAAAAGATTTCCAAACATTTCAAACGTTTGCTGCCTTCAGTTGATGTTTGCTTTATGCAAATTTCTTGCCAACAATTTCTCGAACTTGTTCGGCTGTTTGTCCGTCCGGCTTTGTGTGCGTCTGTCTGTCTCTGTCTCTGCGAACGGAGCTACTTGAGTTTTTCCTAAGCGAATTAAGTAAAGCTTATGATGATATGCCAAGCCCCAAAAAATGTAAAAGAACGGAGGAAGCCGAACGAAAAACTCAAGAACTACTTAACAACTCGCCTATGGGGTAAAGTGTAAAAGTTTTTCACTCGAATGCTGTGCGAAAGTGTGTGGAAAGCGTGGCAGATGCAGTGGCTGAGCGGGGGAGGAGAACTGAGGGAGGGAGGGGCAGAGTAAGAGATGGGTGACCATTAACTTTCGAGTTGTCATGTGAGCTTTGTGGGTTTTGCTGTGACAATTTCTGCCAGGCGAAACTTTGTTTTTTTTTTGTTGCTTTCCCTTGCATTCAATGTGCGCATTTTGTTTGTGTGGTTGTGTGTGTGTCGTTCAAGTATTAATAAGCACACACACATATACACACACACATAAGCATAAACACATCTGCACACATACAGCATTAATACTTCTATGTTGCCTACGCAACTATCTCTGCGTTCTGTGCGCCTGGCTGCCAATTATATGGAAAGCACACATATGTACACAGAATCACACACATACACTCTCACACATACACACTGACTCACACTCACACACAGCAGCAGTTGTGCGTCACATTGCGCCAAAAACTTGTTTGTGGTTGCACGGAAAAACAGCAACAAGAGAAAAGGACTATCAACAACGAAGTTTAAATACACTGAAGAAAAATTTTCAGGATATCAAGTATATATGTACTTGATAATATTTTCAATTATTCTGACTATTAAATATCAAATGATATATTTGTTTCTTATTAAAGATGACTTTATTTGTAGAGACCGAGACAAGCTCTAAGTTTCAATAATTATAATTATTTTAAATTGATTATTAAATCATACTTATTACAAAATTTGCTCTGCTAAAACAGTTACACATCATATAGAACTATGTATATATCATTTTCATATATGTATAGATACTGTTTCTATATGGAACTCTACTTTTTGTAAATCAAATAACAAATAAAATATGTCATGTAATTTAACGATACTAAGTCACCAAGAAGCGAAGATTATAGAGAAAATCAAGAAAACTCAGATCTGTCTTCTGTAATAAATATAGAAATATTTCCTTCTCTGGTTACATTTAGCTGGAATTTTGGCTATATAAAATCAACGACTAATGCGACTTGATCTAATTTAGATCAGCAAAAAATATGCATAAACATTATATTATCAAAAGCTTCTACTACTTGACATCAAGTACATTAAGTGACCAAATTGTAGTGCCTTATAATAATAGTGTATAAAATGGGCGCAAAAAGAGTACAAAATCGCACCTTTCACTCTATCTGCCTCTCGCTTTCAACTTGGCCTTTCTCGCTCTCTCTTTTCAGTCTTCCCTGACCTTTTTTTAGACATTTTCTGCTTGAAATTTCAAATGTGCAACTGTTGAGTATTTATTAGTGTGTGTGTGTGAGTGTTTATCTGTGTGTCTATGTATACATGTGTGTCTCTCTCTCTCTCTCTCTCTCTCTGTCTTCGCTCTCCCTCTCTGTCTATGTGTGGTTGTGTTTGGACAAGTGAGGGTCTTGTGGCACGTTTTGAGTTTATTGAAAGAGCTGCCTGCGCTTGTGCTTGTGCTTGTGCTTGTGCTATTCCCCTGTGTTTATTCACGCTTGGCTACAATTATATATCAAGTGCATTGAAGTGTGCTGGCTAAGTTGGCAAATCCAAAGCCAATCAGATAGCCGTAAACAGTCGCCGCTACCATTGCCGCTTAAAACTAAAAGTTGAGAAGTAAATTCGGTTCTATCCTATTATCAGGACAATATATATTTATTTGCTTGTCTGCACTCCATAAAATTGTCACATTATCAGGTCAAAGTTTTGCGCTGACGCTGACGCCCAACATTTATCTAATCTAAGTGGCAAACACGCATTTGCCTTGTACCTGAACACGTTTCCATGGCCTGGACTCACTAAATTTAGCCTGACTGACGACTATGCTAATTAAGCAAGTAGATAAAACAAACAACAATTGAATAAAGTCGAGAGCTTTATTTGCTGACATTAGTTTTGGGCACGCGAGGAATTAAATATTAATAAGTAATATGTTTCTAGGTCATTAGAAATTGATTTCGGCCCTTTTTAGATATTAAATAAAATATTAAAATTAATGAAATATTCAATATTATTGAATAATATTTTTCTGGCGTTTTAGAAGTTGTTTCATGCCCTATTTTAAATATTAAATAATATATTAAAATAATGAAATGTTTAATATATATGTATAAAATTTTTCTGAATTTTTTTAAAATTTGTTTTAGTCTTATTTATAATATTAAATATAATAATACAAAAAATTAAAACGTATGAAAATAAATAAAAATACCCTAGTTTCGATTTAAAAAATTATACATATTTATTTCAAGGCACAAAATGTGTGAAAATAATCAAAAATTTAAAAACAATTTATTTTGGTTTCATATGGCAAACTTTTGCCTTGACTCTGGCCATGAGATGGTCGACAATATCGCAATCTGCCCGAAGGCGACTTACCCGTATCTTGTCCTACTCAGGGACAATGACTTACCTCAGCTACTCCTGGCTGCTGTCCTTTTAGTATAGTTAAAAGCATAACAAAAATATATGAAACATGAAATTTGCTTCTGTTTAAAATAAACTTTTTTAGTCTTCGAGCGTGATACTTTTATATCTTTATGTCTTTCTTATTTTATGTCTTTCTTATTTTACACTCAGAGTTCCAAAAATAAAATATAAATATAAAATCTTTGCACTTCACATTCAGAAAAAACGTGTCTTGAATAAATATAAAAATCTCCACGCACTTTGACGTGTTTTGTCAGCTAAGTAGAGCAAAAAAGCTCGAGCGAAAAAATCACTTAAAGTATTTAATTACAAAGCGTAAAACGAGATAGCGCTCAAATAGACAAATACGCATACAAAGCAGCTAGCAAAGCGAAATAAAATCAAATTGCGAAACAAAATGAAAATGTGCGCCATCTGGCGGCAGCGGGGGGCAAGAGAGTCGATGTGCCGTTAGGGTCGACGGAAATAGCGTGGAGCAACTGCAGCAGAAGCAGAAGCAGCAGTGACTGACAGCAGACGACAGAGAGACAACAACAGGTGGCAGAGGGAGCGATGACAACGCACAGTGACTCAGGGCTAATGTTTTCTTTGAATATGAAACATAAAAAGGGGAAACGTTTGACATTGTTGACGTCACATAAAATGTATAAATAAATATAAATAGATATATAATATAAATATTATAAATATATATATACAAATATAATAATATACAATATATATAAATATACAAATATAAAAAAAAAAAATATATATATATATATATATATATATATATATATATATATATATATATAAATAAAGTACTTAAGTTTATCGTAATTTTTTTCTGAATCAAAATTATTTATGCAAAATTTTTAAACATATTTATATATTTTTTAATAAATTTATAAAACAAGATATAAAAAAAATAAACAAAATTTTTTTAATTAGCTAACGTTATATACAGCAAATGTGTTTTTTTTTTTTTTTTGACAGCGCTGTATATGCTATATATGTATAACCGTCCCACTGTCTCCATTTTTTTTGTTTTTTTTTTTTTGCTTTTGCATTTGATGCCAATGTACGCTAGATGGCGCTTGCTGACATTTTGCAACTGCAATTTATTCCGCCAAGCGTTCGCTTGCTCCTGCTTTTATTTCTTTCTTTCTCTCTCTCTTTTGCTTTCACTTTCTTTCTCTCTCTCTCTCTCTGTGTTATGTTTAATCTGTGCAGGAGTCTGTGTGCTGGCACTGCCGTTGGCTTTAGAATAAATATTAAGTATGCTCACTCAGTGTACGTATTTATGCAAATAATTGTTTTTGGCGAGTCGCTCGCGCAGCAAACTGTTCGCAAAGTGAAAGCTGTTGTTGCAATTTTAATCTAGCAGCTGCTGCAGCTGCAGCCAAGACAAACAGAGCGAGTGGGAGTTAGGGGGGCGTAACAGGAAAGCAGCAGTTGTTAACTCTGATTTAATGGCAATGGAGGAGCAACCTGCTCTCGACCATACTTAACTGCCCAATCTGGTGTGGCCTCGACTGGCCTGGCCGGGCTTCCTATTACGGCTGCTCCTGCTGCTGCTGCAGCTCCTTCTGATCCTTGTCCGGCTGCCGCTATGGCAAACGGAAGTAGCTACGTGCTGTGTGCTCGACGTTTGCGGCGGCGGCCCGGTTACGTCTACGTGCTCCGGTTCTGGCTGAGAGGGACTTTAATAGGTTAATGGCAGCAGCAGTAGCATCTGCTGCTAGTTGCAATAGCTGCATAGCTCCTCTTACCCTCTCTCTCTCTCTCTCTCTCTCTTTTTTTATTTCACTCACTCACTCGCCACTCGACAGCCCGTTGGCATTATGATAAATACACATTTGAAGGAGGCGGCTCAACGTCCACGCGTCCGGGCGAATGGACTTTTAAATTACTTGGCCTGCTGAAAGTTGAAGAAAGTTATTGCCCCGGCAGTCGGGGCCGAGGTCGTTGTTGAGTGCTCGCCAGTGGCTATTGAATCAAAGCGCATTTCCGACAGCAATTTGCTCAATTTGCACAACGACGACAACAACAACAACAAGTTTCAAGAGTCGTTTGCATGAAATGCCCATAAGTTGTCACCATAAACACTTAACAAGCTCCGTTTTGGCGTGGCTAATCGTAACTGGTCCTAATGACTGGACAGCGAAGTGCATTTTACATAGATGTATTTGTATGGGGTATATGTGTGCTATATTATATATATTATTATATGGGAATCTTATAAGTGAATAATATACAAATTTTGATGAAAATACTTTTAAAAAGTTATCTTCTAGAGCAAACAGAATTGTGGAGCAGCAGTTGAATTATCTTTATTAATCTGCCAGTATGCAACGGTAAATGCTTTCCCATTTTTATAAGGAACTAATCTTAATTTGAAGACCAGCCAGTCTTAAGTCTAGTGCTAACAATAAATAAATTAATAAGTAGTCGCTTGAGCTTGAAAGAAAAACAAAGAGATTTTTTCTTTAAACTAAGTATCAAATTTTATTTAGCCTCTGAACAAGTTATTTAACAACATTGAACAAGTTATTCAATAATACAAACGTAATTCTCAAAGGATAATAACAACCGATAGGATTTTTACAACTAACCTGCTTCTGTGCGTATTAAGTCAGGTTTAGTCCAATCTGTTGGTTAATTACACCTTGATTATTACTTATCAACAAATTTGAATATATAAAAATCATAATTTTAAACAAGACTTAGGAATATAAATCTGCCGAAAAATCTTTAAAAAATCTGATTAATATCCAAAACAGACAGATAGTGAGGGAGAGAGAAAGGTCTACACACATATTAAAATTCTAGTTTCCATTTTCATAAAATTCGTCTAACTTTTAATTCTAAACTCAAGACACCCTTTAGATAGGTCCTTAAGTGGTGGATGCAAAAAAAAAAAAAAAAAAAGAAGCCAAATAAAATATGTGGCAAGCATGCGGACAATGTGCAATCTGTGCCAGGCACATGTCACCCGCACACACACCCTGACAAAGGCGAGATGTCAGAGACAGCAACAGCATCAACAGCAGCAGCAGTAACAGTAGTAATAGTAACACCAGCAACAACAACAGCAACAGCAACAATGACAACGACAGCAGCTGTGTGTGGCAATAGTAGTCGTAGTACCAGAAGAACAAGAAGCAGAAGAAACAGAAAAACTATAATGACAGGCTCTAGACAAAAGGCGCTGCTGGGCGTGTCGTGTGTAGGTGTTTGGGGGGCGTGTAGCGTGTGTGGGTACAAAACTTTAATGGTGTCAGTAATTGTTAACTCAAGCGACGTTTATTTCCTGCCTGCCTGCCTGCCAGTCAGCTTGTTTGTGTGTGCGTGCGTGTGGGTGTGTGTGTGTGTGTGTGTGTGCATTGCAAGAGCGAGCAAAAAGCATTGCATACTTTGTGGCGCTTTTATAATACAATATTGTACATCTTTGCTTGGCACTTTAACGCCGCTGTTAAGGATATAAAAACAAAAGTCAAGTGTCGCCAGGCAGCTGCCAAACACGCACACACACACACACACAAACAGACTCTCACACACACACACACTCAATCTGTATAAGTTAGCTGTTATAACTGCTGCAAGTATATTACGTATACGCCATGTGGCTGCTCTTGCTTTCTTTTTAGTGCGCAAATTAACTGACGCTGGCATAACATTTAATTAACACTTGACTCCCGCACACACACGCACATACGCTTGTCACACATTTTATAAAATTACCCACATTTGTCAATTTGATGTCAAAATGTGAAGCTGGCCAAAATAAAATAAAGAAAAAAAAAAAAGAGAGAAAAAGGAGAATGCCTGGAATGCTTGCTGCCGGCCACAACAAGGGCCACTGCCACTGCCACTGACACTGCCGCAGCAACAACAAAGTCGTTACAAATTTGTCTAGACGCCTTTTGTCTAGCAAGGCTGGCATGACTGGCATCGCACACAGAGGACAGCGGACAGTGGACAGCGGACAGAGGACAGCAGCAGGACAGGCCCGCAGCACTTGAGTGACATTATTGTCCTTATTGAATCCAATTCGGGTGACATTTTTGTCCAGCCGCCGGGCCACACAATTTGTCTGGCTGCCACATAAAAATTGTTTTAAATTACTTCTTAATTTGACTTTTTCCTCCCACAATATCGGACGCCCTCTCCACGCATTTATTTTGTCCCACACTCTATTGCTTGGCTAAGCCTGCAGGTCATTTGTGGTTCATAATATATTTGCCAGACTTATTTATAGACCATTAATTAGGTCGATTTTTGATGAGTGGCCAGGTCAATAAATTTGACTTCTTGAGAGTATTGAAAATTTTTCTGTTCATATATAGTATTTAATATTTTGTAGACTTCTTCTATAGACCCACATAAATTGTTGTAAACCGATATTTAATTACTTGTAATTTCTCAACAATTTTGGCTTAGCAAACATTTAACAAGCTACGCAGAGTCAACAATAATAATTTTAAGTCAAATTTGGCAGTAGATAAAGCAAATATTTGCAATTAAAATAGACAAAGTCGAGATTTTGTTTGAACACTTTTAAGAAATGAATGAAGTGAAGAATATGTAAATGCTTTGCATAAAGACAAAGATATATATTTATATTTATGTACCCTTTATCTTTATGCAAAGCATTTACATATTCTTCACTTCATTCATATATATTTATATATATGGTATATACAAATATATAAATAATTTTATATAGTCAGCATTTGTGTTCTATGAATTATGTTTAGGCGAACTAAAATCTGAAAATCGATTTAAGTTCAGATTATTGAATAGACAGACGAAATTATTAAGCAAAACAGCCAAACTTTCGCTTATACATATCTAAATGTCTACATAATAAGATGGAAATGAATGCAATGCTTGCATTTTTTTTCATACTGTAAGCTTTACATTTATTGAATTCAAGATTTGAACTGTTTTTTGTTCACTTCAATTCTACCTTATATACCAAAGATGAGAATCATTTTCATTGCAATGACTCAAATTTCCATCTTCAGTTTTCGAATCATTGAAAAAATATTATCCTTTGGGTACAATGAAATAGCGAAGGATGCGTAGGATGCGTAATAAAAAGAAGTGCAAAACATTCACTTTCATAACATCCATGAACAAATTTGAGTTTCCCGTCTTATATTTTGAGTTTATGCAAATAAAAAGAATATTTATGCCATAGTGCATTGCTAGAGTCACATTCGTCATGCTTTTATTGCTCTTTTAAACTTTGTGAGAAGTTCATAAAACTCATTTTATATTATTATCAGCTACAGGCACAAGCTACAAGCTACAGCTTGGCTTCATCCCAAGTATGACTTCTTCATGACTTAGATCATCAGCATTTAGATATTATATTTATGTTTGACAAGTATTTATACTTAAATATGTATATATTTCCTTAAAGCCAACATTGCCTGAATAGAAACAATAATTCATAAAATAACTAACTATTACTGCAATCGTGAATATAACAACAAAATTATTAAAAATATTGGGAAAAACATTTAAATTAAAAAAGAATAATTCTAAATAATCAGAGAATCCCCAGCAAAAAAACAATAAAAGCTGGCACAGCCTTCAGTAAATATTTAATATAAATCCCAAATATATTTACGTCAAACCCAATTGCTGCACAGATAATTCATCAATTGTTGTGCAGAGTTTTGTGTACAAATATATATATATATATATATATATGCCTAATATATGATTTATAGAGAGCAGCACGGCATGCCAGACATCGATTTGTGCCGAAATTTTATCTGTGTCCTTCCAAGTGATTAAGCAATAAATCCATATAGAAGTTGACAATGAATAACGAACCAGCCGAAAAAAGGGAAACTGTGAAAATATGCGAATGTGTAATGTGAGCAAAAGTAAAGCCATTTGCCACTTGACTTGGTAAGCAAAGCGGGGGCATAGGTGGCCAGCGGAGCAGGAGCTGCTTGGGTTGTCTGCTGCTGTTGCCGAAAGTCATTTCTAGTTGTGACTGCTGCTGCTATCCTATCCTGTGCCATCATCATTGGCCAGGCTGAGCACGTTTTACTGTTAAATATTTGAGCAAATATTAAATGTAGTCGAAAGTTGAAGACGTGACACATTTAGCGGGCCAAAATCGAATTTCACAAATGACCAAAACTCTGACTTTAAGCGCATAATTTGTGCGTCAATGAACAGGGAGAACAGCGCAACAGTAAAAACGCAAAAACACGAACGCAATTTAAATGGTATTTCAGCTTATTTTTATCAACAACATTTCATATGAAATAAATGATGCCAAAGGCAGGGGCTCCCGAAGAGAGTGGAGAAAAGCAGCTCTAATGCTTGCCTCTGTCTGAATCGTGCTCATAAACGTAAAACGCTTAGCATTTAAGACAAAGCAAAAAACAATTGAAACAGACGAGAATTGGTAGCTAAAAGATACCCTGTATAAGAAAACTTCTCTGAAATTTATGAATTATTGAATTTATGCTATTAAAAAATTAAAATTAACTTAAAATTTTATCAGTGCAGTATATAGATTTGAATACAGATATCGATATTTATCGTTTAGTATGATAAAAGATTTTGATTGTGGGTTATTTGGCTACAAATATCTGCCAATTGTGCTTATTCACCCAAAGATATCTATATTTATTGATTTGTAGAATAACTGAAACTAATTGGGATATCCGAACCATAATAGATTTTTAAAGATATCGATTAATTAAAGATATCGATATATATTTATCGATCTATTATTGAGTTATGCAATCAGTGAAAGTAATTTAGAGTTTTAGTCATTCCGATCAAGAGTGCTAGTTTATTCAAGTGAAGATAAGCATATTATTGAATTTCAGAAAATATATTCACCAATGATTTAATCATGGTATGGTATGTTAACTGCGAATCATTTGCTCCAAAAAATCATGTCAGAAAATCGATATTTATCGAATTTAAAAAATAACTTTGAGGCCGTATTGCTGAAGTTTAGAAGAAGAAGAGGCTTACTCTGTAATTGTGATACTTTTACTTTTACTTAAATTGTGATACACACGCATCTATTTTTTAATAGTTAAGCCTATAGCTATTCAATAGTATTCTACTATTATACAAATATTTGTTTTCAAATTTACCAAATTTCGATATTCTATCTTGCCTGCCAAATGCATATGCCCACAAAATGAATACACCTTTTGGCTCATTTTCAATTTGTACAGAGTATATAAACACAAATATACAGAGGCAGGCACACACACACACACACACATTACGAGTAGAATCGTTTGCTCGCAGGCCACGGGCAGGGCGTAAGGGGAAGTGCTGAAGGGGTGGCAAAAAGCGGGCACAGCTAACAATGCCGCCAAATGAAACAACAAAAAACATGGCCATAACAATAAAAGCACAACAATAAACAGTAACAACGAGCCCAACATGGGCAAGGATGTGCGCGCTGGCAAGGACGTGGGCACAGGAACAGGAGCTATAGTAACAGTGCCAAAGCCAGAGACAGCGGCAGCGACAGAGACAGAGATCCTCATGGCCGTGCGCCTGCCAAGTGTACCAGATTAACGAAATGTTTGTTAAATGGCCCACGCTTCTTATTCTTGTTGGTGTTGTTGTTGTTGTTGTTGGTGGTGGACAGGCGGTTAAGTGTGGCAAGTGGGCGTGGCGCATAATTTGACAGAAAATGGCGCCACATTACAAAAACGCAACATAGACAAGACCCGCGCTAATAAGCCAGACCCTAGCGCTTCCGTTCAGCCTAGGTCTTTAAAGAGCCGCAGCTCTGCTCTATGCAAAGTCTTAAGAAAAAGCATTGGAGCAGCTTAGGCAGACATTTTAATTAATTAAAAATAAAATAATAACCACAAATTATGCACAAAAAATTCATACATATTATATATATTTTCCATTTTCATTTTAATTTCCATTTTCATTTGCCTAATGCTTGTAAAAGCTGCTTATGGGATATAATATAAGTAAAATGTATTCTTTGAGATAACAATGCTGGCCATTTGCCTAGAGACACGTATATTATACCGAATTCAGATTTTTAAAATATATATATTTATATTCAATAAATTAAAGTATCATTTTGCAAATCATATATATCTATATATATATATAGATATATATATATATATATCTATATATATATATATATATATATATATATATATATATATATATATATATATATATATTTAACAAATTAAAATTACATTATAGCATTTTTATGTAGGTATAAAAGTGAATATTATATTTTCTTAGAATAATTTTTTTTTTATATTAGCATCTAATATCAATTTGTTAAAAATATTTTTAGAATGAATTCTTAACAATTTATAGCACTTAACAAAAAAATTTAAAATTTTCAATATATATATATATTTTTTTCTAAATTATTTTTTATATGAATCGAATGTTTTATTATAAGTTTATTTCAAGAACTTTAATGTGTCTCTTATTTAATTAATTTAATTTCATACATATTCTACATTTATTATATTGTGAAATCTTATAGTAATCCATTTTCAATACGCTTTTTTTCTTTTTTAATTCCATCTTATGCTCTTTTATTAATATATCCTCAATTGTGGTTACATATCTTTTTCATATTTTCGCCTCACTACACATGAATGATTTCTTTGTGGCAAGTGCAAAACTCAAAGCACAGCTCAATACGTTGTGGCAAATACGCACAATAACAAATACACATATGTGTATGAGTATATAAATGTATAATACAGATATGCAAGCGATCTGTATTTGAATGTACATATGTATGTGTGTATGTAATTTCAATTGATTTGCCGTCAATTTCATTTTTGCCCTGTGCTAAAAGGCAAAAAGGGCCCGTGGCAAAAAAAGGAAAATATACATGCACACACACACACTCACAGGGCAGCAGCTACATGACGCTAACATTGATGAATTATTGTTCCACTGAAATTCCCTCTATACACATACACAGACATCACGCACAAATGAACACACAGACAGACACACACACACACACACACACACACATTACGCATACGCAGCATGGGCCAAGTCAAATTGTGGCCGCCTGTCAGCAGCCGCTCCCGTTCTCTATGTCTTTGCCATCGAATTTGGCCCGCTGTCTAACCGCAATCATTCATCATCCAGTAATAACAACAACAACAACAATAACAACAACAACTGTTGCTTGCTGCGGTTAGCCTGGCTAACCATTTTCCGCTCATTTTGTCTTCCCACATCGCCGCCTTGACATCGATATGGTGTTGATATACACTCTCAATGCGCCGACATCGTTAATGTTAATGTTATTCTATCTATTGCCTCAGCTGCCTATCTCTGTTTGCTGTTTTACCTTCCTTCGCAATTATAAGTTTTGGTACCCTAAATCCCCAAGGATCTTGAGTAATCCGTCAGCTCTCTGTCTGTGGCGCATATATATATTTATATATATATATATCTATTTATATATTCGTGTGCTTGTGAAGACTTGAACTTTTTCGAAGTAACCAAATACTCAATTCACAGAAGTAGCAATGAAACGGGTTTGGATAAGGTGCAAATTGTTTGAGAATTTTTGTAATCTGTGTGTAAAGCAATTGATGCAGTTATATGAGTGTGGAGTGAAAAGTATATATATAATTTATATACAAAATATATTTAGCTATATCGTTAACGGCTCATAACAAAATCAATTTAGAATGCCAATATGAATGTGAGCAGGGAATTTAATTTGGGAATAACAAATATCGATAAAAGTCTCATGAAGCGTGCGTCACTAAATCAATAGGGGAAATAGTTTGTGCCAATATTAGTACTTTTATTAGTGTCAGCAGATATTTAAATTTAAATTTTAAATAAATATCGATAGAAATATCCTGTAAGCAGCATCACTAAGTCGATAGACAGAAAATGCAAATTAGGAATATTTTAATGAGTTTTGTAAACTTTTTTAAATTATATTATTCCAATGGTTAATTGACAATATTAAAGCCATAAAATGTGAGATCAATCTTATTGCTTTCTTAACTTTTTAAAGTTCACAAACAATTTATTTGATATGACTGCCAAATGGTTTACTTTACAAATTGTTGCCATTTAGCTTAAGCTAAACAGACATTAAAAAGCAGCCAAACAGTCGGAAAAATGAAAGAAAATAAAACAGCTGAAACTGAAAAGTCATTAAAATTCACTTGAAAGTGCTTAGACTGCAATTTCACTTCACATTTGCGCCTCATTATGCTGCACGGCGCAAAAGGAACACGAATTATGGCCAATGCATAATGGCCATTAAAACTTTTTTTGTCTGCCCAAGCAATCTAAAAAATTGGAAAGAAACAAAATGGAAACAAGCTGCAAAAAGCGTGGTGCACAAAAAAAATATCAGAAATTAAGGAAAGAGAAAGAGAACAGAATAAAAAAAAACTCACCCACACGCATACACAAAATGAAACGAAGAATACTAAGCCAAGGTAAAGGAGCGGCACATTAGACCAAAACTTTTACAATAATACATTTGGAAGCGACTGATGGCCAGTGCGTCCTTGGACAGGATAAATATAAAAGAAGAGATGTATGGGCCACACACACACACACACACACAAAGTGGAATAACTACATAAAACAAAAAAAAAAATGAAGGAAGAAAACGGAAAAAACGACAACTCAGATAGAAAATTCAGCAGAGCGCAGCTCCGCAACTGCGCGGCTGTCAATACAAAAACGAACAATTAGATGGGCGGCAACTGGACAAGGTGTACGGGGTGAGCCTGCCTGGCTGCCTGCTTGCCTGCCAATGACAATGAGCCAGCGGGCAGTACAGGACAAACAACAGGCAACAGGCGATTCGTCCTTCTGAATTATTGAGCGTGCAACTTGTTGAAAATCCAAGGATGTAATGGAGCCAAACTCACACACAAAAGTCCCCTACACACACTCACACTCATACTCTTTCGTCAATATATAAATGTAACTTTAATTTACTCATTTCAACAGAACGTTGAAATATTTACCAAGTTATTTCCCAAAGGGAAATTTCTGCATAGCGTGTGAAAAGTGCTGGGGAGAAATGTGAAATGAAAGCGCTAAAAAACAATTAAAAACTTTGCGAGAGCTTGTGAAGAATGCGCCAAGAAATGTGGATGGGCTTATGGCATTTTAATTGCAGTGGGAGGCAACTGAAGCCATCAGCCGTGACTAGCTTGAAAATGTTGCGAAGCATCCTCACAATTTATTTATTGAAGCTCCTGGCAGCGTAGCATTATTTCCAGGGAATGGGAACATTTTTAAGTTTAAGCCATTCGACAATTTTAATGAAAGCTATCAACAGTAAAATGATGAAAAACATTTAAACAGCGATTAGATTCTATAAATTTCAGGCCAATATTAATTTAAGTGTGTTAAAAATTCCAATTTTTTTAAATTTGAATGATGATTGTTTATTATCGATAAATGATTATTGCTTATGTTTTTCTGGCAGCTCCTTATCCTGAATCTCACAATTCTGTAACTTCTGGCAACGCTTGTTGTTGAATTAGAAACTTATTTTAAACCGCCAATTGAAATGTTTTTAACTTTCTTGAATTTTGTCTTTTGGCATTCCAGACAATGTTTCAATAGAGATGGCCAAACTTTCACGACGTGCTCCGTCGTCTGCAGCAACGCCATCAACATCAACAGCAACAGCATCAGCAACAACAGCTAACACAGCAACAACAACTCCGCCAACGACAAGAACAACTGCTAGTCATGCTCGAGGCTCAGCTCAAGCAGAACCACTGCAACGCATCACCCGTGCATCTAACCCTAAGAACCCCCAAGTGGCCGCCCTCGTTGATCCCGATGCCAATGGGGTTCTACATGAGCCGTCTGCATCACCGGCACCGCCGACGCACCCCAATTACAACAGCAACACTGCCGCCGCTGCCACTTCTCCCGCACCTGTTTATGCACACGTACCCAATTCCGTCACGGCCACGCCCTATATGCCACTGTTGCCGCCCGGCGAGCTCAATCTGACGGATGCGGAAAATGCAGCCGAACGTGCGCGCATCCGAGCGGAATTCTTTGCGACATATGACGTGATGACAGGTGTTCGCATCGCCGCCACGCTGGGCGGTTTCTTCGGCTTGATGGTGTTCCTCATCGTATGGAAAAGTCGCAGCAGCAGCAACGAAACGCTCAAGGTGCTCAAGGATCCGAAAATGGCAGCCGTGGCCGCTGTTTGCATGCAGGAGGAGGAGGAACGTGAATTGCAGGAGGCCATTGTAGCCACGGGCATGTCCATCTATCCGGATGAGTACGATGCACTGGTTTATCGACGCCAGCGCATGCTCTCCCTGGGCAATGTAAGCGCTCCGCCGCTGCTCAATCGTGGTTATCGCTGCGCGTCTGTAGGCAAGTCAAGAGAACATGGAATGTCTTTAGCCGATCTTTAGCTAATCCCTTAACTTTTGCTCTTGCAGGTGGCGTTGGCGTGCCTGGGCCGGTGGGCTATAATTATTTGTTGGAGCCACCACGTCGTTTTTCCTACTCGGCCATGTCGGCCGGTGGCGGTGCGCCTCCTGGTCCGCACGGAAGACGGAAAAGTGGCTCAGAGTCCTCGCGCATCTTTAGCAACTATCCCATGGGCGGCAGCTTTGGCACTGACGATTACTTTATAGAAACGGAGGACGAACTGGAGAATGAGGAGTATATGCAGCGCGGTGCGCAAGACGAACAGGAGCAACTGCATCAGCGTACAGATTCCACACGCAGCAAACAGGGGTTTCTTTCCGTGCCGATGGCGGTGAGTGGGAGACGCACTAGACCTTCATCTCTAAACCTTAACTCTGCTTCTCTACAGGGCCACGACTCACGTCGCAGTAGCGCGATGACCTGCTGCAGCACGGATAGCTCCTATCTGGAGCGTCGCACTTCCGCCTATACTCTGGGCATGAGCAATCTGCCTCCGACGCTGCAGCGTAAGTTGTCGACGGCCTCGCGCACATCGAGCATTGAGAACTGGGACTATTATTATCCGGACATACAGGTGATACAGCCGACGCCAAAGGCCTCGCCGTGTCCATCGGAACGCAGCATACATGAGCCCACAGCTAAGAGCTCAGCAGTGGGATTAGGCGCGCCCAGCATTAAGCGCAAGCACAGCATCGTTTCGTATGATCCAGAGAGCGCACAAGCCGGACGCAAGCAGCAGATACATTCAATCAGCGCGGACACCGTGGATGTGTATCCCTACAATCAGAGCACACTCACGGAAGCCATTGATTTGGGTCTGCCTCTGGCCAAGCCACTGCAATCAGCACCGCCCACCAGCCATCACCAGCAGGCCTTTCATTTCTGCGAGTCGCCGTCGGAGGAGCTGCGCCTGGGCGTACGTCGCAAGCTGACGCTGGTCGAGCTGCAGCGGAATGTGGAGAGCAACAACAACAGCTATCCCTACACAGCGAATGCAGCTGTGCCGGCCCCGGCAACGGCCACCTCCAGCAGCATCAGCGTGGACAGCACACCCGTTAGCTTGGACCGGTTGAATGGCACCGCCAGCGTCAGCGCCAGCCTGGGCACCATTTCGGCCAAGGTGATGCAAAATGCGCAGGTGGTTGATGGCAAGCGAGCGCCGCTTGCTTCGTTAAGTTCCTTTAAGATCTCCTCGCTGGAATGCCCAGACTCGGAGCTGCGCTCACTGGACGAAGACTCCGTGTTTGGGCTGGAGGAGAGCGCCGCCGACACAGACGATGACATGCAGCAGCTGAGCAGCGACAGTGAGGAGCAAAATCTGGCGCTATCCGCTGCGCAGGCAGCTCAACCGCTCAACCCCCTTCCACAGCCGGCAGTGGTGATGCCCATCAAGCGACTAAGTCTGAGTGGTGTGCCCATGATGGGTGGTGCGCGGCCAAGGCGTCCACTCTTACAGCGTCATCGCACCATTGGCGCTTCCTACAGCGATCGTGGTACTCCGGGTGTGCAGCCTGTGCCACCGCCACTAGAAACGCATTTCGGCCCCGTAATCTGCAGTCCGCCGCAGCGACGGGGCCAGCTGCTGCAGCAGCACAGCGATCCGCAGACGACAACGACAACAACAACGACAACCACCACAACAACCGAGGAGGATACATGCTCCACGCTCAACACAGAGCTGGGCATGCTGGATGTTGGGGCCGCAGCGGGCACGAGTCCCTCTAGCGGAACTGGTGGCGGCGAATCGACGCAATACAGCAGCCTCAATACAGTCATCAGTATGGGTCACTCCAGTCCAAGTCCACAGATGGACAATAATTATGTGTGTTCCACAAATGTTGCCGCTGGCCAGGCTCAAGCGCAAGCACAGGCGCAGGCAGCGGGAGCAGCAACAGTTCCACAGCATCTAGCACAACTGCCATCCAACAGTAGACTGGGCCACGATCCGTGCGCCTCCTCCATATCGGACTCAGTGATAGCCACCAGGCCGCAAACCATATGCATGCCCGCCTCCTTGAAGGAGCTCATCCTGCGCGGCGGAGGCGCCAGCAAAAGTGCCCACAATTTGAATCAGCACAGCAGCGAGACGACAGCAACGCCAGCTGTTATGCTAGAGCTGCCACTCATCAGGCTGCCAAACGATGAAGACGAGGATGAGGAGGAGATGGAGCAAAATGATGGGCTAAGTGGGGAGGAACGTGATCCCAGCCTGCCCGGCACTACGAGAAAATGGTCAAAGGAGACGCTATTCTAGCCCAGTTTGTGGCCGCTGCTGCAATGCGTGCAGTTCCAAACAAGAGCTTAACAACTGACTTTTAGGGTGGTCAACCCGCTAGCCAGCTAGGGCTGCCATCCCCTCAATTTAATAGCCAAGTGGACTACGTTTGTTTGCATAGAAAAAAAAAAAGATATAGCAAAATGAAATTCAAAATTAAAACAAAATGCAAAAAAATAAAAATAAAAATAAAAAATTAAGAGCAAAAGAACAACAACGTATTCGTACTTAGAGACTGTTGTCTATTATTGTTAATAGAACTCTAAAAGTTAAGTAGTGATACTCGGATTTATTTTTCACACTATCTATAAAAAATCCATATATATAGAAAATGTTTATACATATACACGTATATATATATATATAGATATATATATATATATTTCTATATAGTATGCGTAGTATGCCAGCAGCCAGTCTCCCTCACCTTATTTCTAAAATGAAAACCAAAATCATTCTTCTACTAGTGTCTTAAACAGCAGCCAGCAAAAAATACAATTACAAAGGAATCATAATAATAATAATAAATACTTGAAGTATTGTAAATTAGAATTTTATATACATAGATCGTGCACAGAGAAGAACTTTGCAAACTTTAAAAACTGATGTACACTGACAGAAACAAGCCTAAACAATATATATATATATATAGAATACATATAGATGAGAACTTAAAGACCTCGATAAGCGTTAGTCGAACTATAGCTGTTGCCTACTTTTCAAACGTGTTTCGTTTTTTCTACAACTCTTACTCTTTCCTAGCATTACCCCAAACTTTTTCTGGTGACGAATTCGAAAACAAATTGTTAAAGCAAAACTTAATATAATTAAAAGCAAAACAAAAAAAACTAGTTTTCAAAAGAAAATATAAGCAAAAAGAAAATATAGCGTTACTTAAACATAAATATGTTTAAATAGTATGAACAATTTCCTAACTCATCCCACCTACGCATCTCTATTTTTCTATGAAAATGCATTTGCTCCACAAGTGAGAAAAAGTTATAGCAAAATAATTTGTATTTTTCAAAGCAAAAGGAAAAATACAAAATTGAAATCAAAATACAGAACTAAATAAAAGTAATAAATATATATAAAAAAAAAAACTATATATATATATATATATATATATATATATATATATATATGTATGTAATATTGAGATTTAAACTAGGCTGCATTTGGGTGGAGGTATTCAACGAAAAATAACCTATTTAGAGACTTTCTCACATGCCTGAGCCTAATTTGTACCTATATCCTACTGCATAAGTGTGTAAATCAAGCCCTATTTAAAGCAGATATTTTTGAATACTAATAAGTATTTTATACGAACTCAAGCAGGCGCCTAGGAAATGGAAATATATCAAAAAAGTAAATCAACAAACTATATATAAATATATATATATATATATATATATTGATTTACGTATAAATATTTAATTGTTGGTTATATGCTGAAGTACGGAAGAAAAATTAACAAAAACCAAGTCAATGAAAATTCAAGAAACGATTGTAGCGTTAAATTTGTTTCAAATAAGCAAATTAAAATATATAATACGTAGCTAAAAAAAATGTAAGGAAAACTAATAATAACTAAGTTGAATAAGTAAAAAAAAAAAGAAAAAATATTAATATATAAATAAAGAGTAGCAGAACCAATTGTTAAACCTAAGCTTATTACCAAGTAAGATCCAACAAAATATAAAAACAAAAACCGAGCTGTTGTATTAAATGAACAATAATAAATGGGTAAAGCCAAACAAATGTATTGGAAATGGTTCAGCATATTCAGAAAAAAACTTTAGAAATTACAATTTACAAATTTAATTTTTATTTTTCTATATCTCTGAAACAACTTTCTTTGCTTTTATACTTTTGTACTAATACAAATTTCTAATAAGTATTCCAAACTTCTGATTTCCATGAATCGTGAACCTTTAGCTACATTTCAATTACAATTGGTAAAAAAAAAAAAAAAAAAAATAATTGTCTAATAAAAGATGACTTAAAGCATGACAAAAAGCAATCGAAAAATTATACTATTAAATACAGTTATGAAGCCAAAGAGCTAATAAAACAAAACTTAGTTAAATGTTATAAATATAAAACAAAAGAAAACAGAAAATTGATGTAAATGTTAGCGATATTATTGAGAAATGTGACACAACAAAAAATAAAATTTAAAAAAAAAAAACCGAAAAAAGAAATAAACCAAAAGAAAAATATACACAAAAAAGTTGCCAAAGACAAACTTGTATCATTTCGTAGCTTTATAGAGTAGACTTATCTATTAGCATAAATAAATTCAGATTTTAGTATCTATATTTGGTGGAGTAGTCTTTGGGTGACACCACCAGACCACGTCCTTTGCGTGCACCGCGATACACCGTCTCCACAATATCAATCATTTCCTGTTTATCCTCCAGCGGCCAATTGATCTTGTTGTTATTACCGGTGCCCAAATCAATCATAATATGTTTATTACGAAAGAAGAACATGACTGTGCAGGGATCATACAATTCGTACATTTTATTGAAATCGGGCACCTCCGTTATATCCACCAGATAGATAACGGCAAAGTTTTTCACTTTCTCGGCGATGCTGTACATCACCTCGTCCATTTTCATGCACGCCGGGTCCCAATCGTGTCCAAAACGTATAACCTAAATAGTTCCAAGGTGTTAATCGACCCAATTTGAGACTTCGCTGAGCGAGACTGGGCTCCGAAAGTGGCTTTACTTACAACAACTCGATCTTCCTCTGAGAGTATGGCCTGGTCCACTTGCCAGCCGTTGTGTAAATGCGGTAGCATATACGACATCTTGGTGAATTGTTTTAATTTATATTATTTGCAAGAAAACTAAACGTAAACAAATCCCAAGCGAATGTGCATAAATAAGTGTGACCACATACGCTATAAGCTAATAATCGAAATTGTTATCGATAAATTTTACGCCTTATATACTTTAGGCGCTGCCAACTTAATTGCGCGCCAAAAGTAGAAAATTCAAATTTATGAAAGTCGAGTACTTTACAAAAATACGTGTTTTATTAGCCGTAACTAGTTTATAGCGTCCTTATCAGTTCAAATACTTTTGCTTAAAATTATCTATCTGCTCCAGCACTTTAACCGTCATCTCGTTAATGTACTCGTCTCGACTCTGCTGTGTGTAATCGGGCAAACTACGCCGCGTGACGTAGTGATTTGGCAAGTTGACCTTGTGGCGGCCAATAGACTTAATGATCAGCCACAGAATGTAGAAACTGAACCACACGGTGAAGTACAGTGGAATGTACCAAAGCTTGCGACCAATATAGAAATAACTGTATTTCTTGACACGTGGCTCTGGCGGTGGTGGTGGAGGCGGTGGTGGCTCAGTTGGTGGTGGTGGTGGCGGCGGTGGAGGAGGCGGCGGTGGTGGTGGTTCCACATGATGATGATGATGATGTGGATGGTGATCGTAAATTAGCTCTGGATACGAAACATCTGGATACGAGGGATAAACCTCTGGATAATGATCGTGATGATGATCATGAAAATGAGGAGGAGGAGCATGCTCGACATAATCATGACCATGATCGTGTTCAGGAAAGTGATCAGGAATGTGTTCAGGAATGTGTTCAGGAATGTGTTCAGGGACATGATCGTGATCGTGACCATGATCATGGTCGTGGTCGTGATCGTGATCTGCTGGCTTTTGTGCCGCTGATTCCGGATGCGCCTCTAGCCAGCCAGGCGGTGGTGTAGCATACTCCATATTGGGATCATACTTATTGTCGTCACTGGGACGAGTGCCGTCAGTCTGCAAAGGTGGCAGAGCCGAATCATTGCCGCCACTATCGCTGCCGTCGGCATCTCCATTACCATCGGAGCCACCGGCATCTGCGGAAGCTGCATCGGCGGCCGCAGTCTGGCCAGCTTGATTGTTAGCGGGTGGAATCATGTCCTGCGCACTGGCAGGCAGCACACCAATAGTATCATCATTTCCCTGATCGTCGTCTGGCATTGCAGCTGGCGCAGCACTTGCTGTGCTATCAGCATTCAGCTTGTCCGCATTACTAGGCTTTGGATAGGAATAGCCAGAGGAGCCTATTACAGGTCCAGGATACACATAGCCTGCATTGTTGTAATCATTGCCCGATGCTGGAGGCAAATAACTGGTAACTTCATCCGATGGTTGCGCCGCCTTCGGATCATCCAAGGGCGAGGGATATTTGTTGTTCAGTGGTGGAAAGGAGTACGTATCCTTGCCGGACACATATGAGGGCACCACATTCGAGCCAGCTGCCAGTTTGCCTTGCTGATTATGAGCCTTGAATATGTTCGTGGCAACAGTCTGGCCGGGCGCAAAGCGATCAATTTGACCTGCGAATATAAAGTGGGTTAAAATCTGTGCTAGATTTTGGTGCATCCACTCGATACCCACCACGTCTGTATCCACCATTGGGTGCCTTTGGCCGACTGCCCATAGAATAGATGCGATTCTGTGATGGACGCGGCTTGGCACTGAATTGCTGGGGACGCGCCGACTTGATCAGCGGCGTTATCAGTTGCCCGAAAGGATATGCAGGACGATAGTCCACGGCACGTCCCGTCGAAGCTGCCTCAATCAAACCCTGCGCCGGCGCCTCGCTGGCTGCAATCGGCAGCTCCGTTGTGCTCACGCTCACGGGCGTCACAAACATAGCTGAGGGCTGCTCCACAGCTGCAGGCGAATCCTCAGATGCAATCGACTCTCCTCCAGCTGCAGTCGCATCCACAGCTGCAACCGCCTCCTCAGCTGGCTCCGGCTGATGATTGTAGGGTATGGGCAGAGGCAATCCGGGCGTCGTGGACACCACATTCTCGCTCGAATTGAAGCTGCGAAAAGTGACGTGGTTTATGCCTAATCCTTAAGCACTCAATTGTTAAACTCACATTTTGGGATATATCAAATCCGTATTCATTGCTTTAAAAATTCGCGGTCCCTGATCCGTAGCAGCTCCACTCCCACTGACCATCACCTGAGAATAGGCCTCGATCTGAGCGGGCAACAAGATGGAGCCCAGCAGCAGGCCAATGACCAAAAGCAGCGCACACTTTGCGCCGGCTCCTGGCATTCTATATTATTCAATAATATATTTGGATTCTATATGAACACAGGACACTTCTTTATATTTGATATCGTATACACGGTTCCTTTTTTAAATACCGAGCTTTTACGCACTCGTCATTTCCGCTCGAGCTCCGTTAACCGTGTGCAATGCACCGCGCGATATTCTCGAATCCACTGAACTGCGCTGCGTGGATTCGGTTTTATTTAATGTCTCTCAGCGATCTGGTATTTGATTTCGTTTTTTCATGACCCACTTAAGGTGCTACTAGAAGTGCTCTATATGCACGATATATATACTACGATATACTAATATATACATATATATATATATATGTATTTGTGGTTATCATAGTCCATGCTGCATGGACAGCACTTTCATTTCGACGTCGAGGTGCTAATTAATTCTTACTCCACATATGCCTCTGCATCTGCCGTTATGTTCTCTAGCAACGTATCCAAAATATGGAAAAACTGGAAAAAAAAGTCTCGTCGTCTAACTCAATTGGAGACTGTTCGAGCTTAGGCTGTGGCGTGTGTCTGCAATTTTGCAACCAATTAGAAAGCTATTTATTAACAGCAATTCAATTATGATCCTATGCTTAAAAACAAAGAAGTATTTAATATATAAGTTCATTCTGAATTTTCAAGCATTTATAAATAGTTCACAAGATTAGAAAAATACATTTTATTGCTCTTTAAATTTTGTATTCTGCTTTTCAAGTTAAATTTTAATTTTTATATCTAATATTATAAGGAAATTGCTTTTAAGTTATAAATTTATATTCAGACATTCTATCAATATCTATGCTTCTTTGTACAAAATCAAAATATAAATAAGGGATATAATTTTGTTACTAAAACAAAAATTTGAAATTTTATTTTTGTTTTCTTTATATACATCTACATATGTATATATTAAATAATAATTTATTTACATTTAATTTAATATAATTCATTACATATATGTAAAAATAATATTTGATTTGGAAATTTTTCTTTTGTAACAGAATTATATTTAATTTTTATATATTTTTCAAATCTTTAAACAACAAAAATACTTGAAAAAAATTTTATAAATAAATTATCTTTTTTAGTCATCATATACTAGCCCAATATATCCAATATTTCTAGTGGAAGTCGTGTTGCTTCCTAATTCCAAACAGAAGGTGCTAATCAATATACCATTTTCCTCAATATATAATAGGCCAAAGCCTATGGGGACTGCGATCAAATCTCTAAAACCCAAATTAAAATATATGCAGATTGAAATACAGTCATGGCGCATATGTCAACCAGAGTCCATGGATGTGGGTCAATAGATGATTCCAGTTATTGCGTGCCAGAGCCCATTAACACCCAGTCAGGCGTGCAATGCGATTGTTGATTCAGTTCATTCACAGATCGAAAGAAAAATATGGATTAAGGTGTACATAGTATATATGAAAAGGGGAACGGAAACAGAACAAGTTCTTAAGCATAACTTTTACTTATTTACACACACACGCACACAAGTTGTCTTTTGTTTGTTTTATTTAGCAGAAATCTTTGTATATTTCATATAATAATTGCAAGTCTTTCAAATGTTAGTAAATAAATTTTGTTTGTCAGTGAAACAAGGAACAATAAAATCGAACATTTTAAGAACTAACATAAAAAACAGTTTTTTCTTTCTTTCTTGCGAGTCACGAATATGTTGAAAATGTTGCAAATGTTAAACAATAAAAGGTTCATCAAATATTCACAAAAACACAATGGAACTTAAATTACAAAACGAACATAATATTAATTAAAAGCAAACGTCTGGGTTAATGGGATAAAGCTTATATGTACAGATCCTTGGCACATCCTGCACCAAGCTGAGGTCCTTAAAATGGCGAATTCATGCCCAGCTTGGTGCCAAAATCAAGACGCGCTCGACGCTGATAGCGCGCATTAACTCTGCAAAGCAAAATAGATTGATTAGCATCTTAATTAATCCCTCTATATATATTTAGTTAGACTCACTTGTTCTCCTGCAGCTTGGCCAACTCGCTCACAGTGAGACTCAGCAAGCTGCTGGCAAAGAGCACGAGCAGCGGTATCCAAAGCTGCGGCAACAGCTCCTCCAGCGTCTCATCCAACAGCATTTGCAGCGCACAGATGAAGCCATGCAGCAGCAGCAGCACCAAGCATGTAAATGCCCAAATATGATTCCTCAATGGATTGCGCTGCCAGAGCGCATGATCACGATGCACAAATGACAGAGAGACGAGAACTGGGAAGAGGGGGCAAGAACATTGATTAATCAGCTCATATATAAACCAAAAGCAATGACTAAAACTGATTATAGTATGACAATGTTTATCTAATCTATTAAAATATAAATGGTCTGGTCTACGAGCGTATCTCTATGTTTAATAAATATTTAATTTAGATAAACAGAAGTCATTATAAACCAAAAATTCAGCTTATCACAACAAGGCCATGCTGGCTAGCTATATACATATATATTTACTGTTTGTAGCTTGGAAATAAAATGAAATTACATTTATAGATTTTGGTTCAAGCGCGAAAAGAACTTGATTAAAGTTTTCAATTCTGTATAAATTTGATCTGATCTATTACATATATTCTATATACTTCAATCTCATATAATCTGAGAAAAGTTGAGCTATTTCGACATACACTTTTGAACCTCATTTAATAGAGTTTTAATCTACTTTATGCTTCACTATAATATAATTACCAAAATGCAGTAGAACAGCAAACAAAGCACAACTGCGCGCTATATAGAGACATTGATAAAATTCCACCTCAAGCTCGAAATCCTCCACCTCATCGGAGCCATCCTCTTCCTCGCGATCCGCCAACGTTTGCGTCATACACATCCAGTAGCCAACGAGCTGCAAGAAAGTAGCATTAATACAAGGCAATTTGTAAATTTAAACCCTGCACTCACCACAGCAACAACGGGTACAAGAAATTTACAGCCATAGCACCACATGACAAAGGCAAAGGCACGCGAATCGTATTCGGTTTGCTTTTTGCTGGTGGCACGATTCATAATCTTGGGATCGAGATCGATGTGCGCCAGGGAGATGGCTATCAACGGCACCGGCACACACATCAAATAGATGCCCAGCAGCGGGGTGAGCAGCGGCGGCAGCGAGAGGCACGCGCACAGCACATTCAATATCGATATGGTGCCGGCACAGCACGCCCAGAACTGTATGCAGTTCCACAAGCCCAGCGAGAAGCGGCGTGACAGCTCAATTATGGCCACCAGCGAAAGCGGGTCGTCGCGACAGATGGCTATCGAGCAGGGCAGCGAGTTAAGCAGCCGGCTCAAATAGATGGGCGAGACGGTGTGCGGAGGTGATTGCATGGCACGTGCTCCGCCGCCACACTCCAGCAGCTGTTCGCTAACAAGTGGCTCGTCTTTAGCGTCTTTGCCCTGCCTCTGGCGTTGCCAGTGCAGCTTATTGTGCTGTATATTGGCCTCCGTATAGGCGTCCACATCCTGGCACACCTGCGGGTAGAGCGGCTCCACGGCAATGCTGCAGTCCGCCTGCAAAAAGATGTTCGCATTGTCATTGCTCGCCGAGCTGCCCAGGCAGACGACAATCTCGCCATAGGATTGCATGATATCCAACATCTGACGCGTCGCCTCCGCCGAGCAGTCTGTGAATAGCGACACCTGCAGCGGCACATTATCCACCTGCTCCAGATGCGGGCGAATGTTCTCTATGCCTCGCGGCAGCTTCGCACGATTCGACATATCAAAATTGATGGGCGCACTCTGATCGGTGCTCTCGGTGAGGGTGCTCAGCGAGCGACAGTTCTCATCCATGGCCGAGTCGAGTGAGTGCCGTTGTTTATGCCGTTCGGGATCGGGTTCTTCGTCCACAGTTAGCCCCACATTCACATCATTCTCTTTGCTCGCCTCTTGCTCATCCGTTGCATCTGAAGTTTCAGCTGGGGCTTTGCATTCATCCGGATTGGATATGGCACCGGGTGCCGAGCAGCTTAACGTTTTTGTGGCCTCCAAATTGTTGGGCGGTTCGAGCAAGTAGCTCAGCTTAGGCCCATCCGGCGGATCACCTACAATATCAGTAGTCTGTTTAGCAATTGGCGTGTCTGTGTCCTCAACATCGGGTGGCTGAATGTGCATGACGTGGTCACTGGATAAATGAATGGCAACAGTATCTGTGATGGTGCTGGTGGTTTTGGTAGTGGTGTTGTTGGTGGTTGAATTGTTCTCATTGATTATTTTACCCGCATGCTTCGACGACTTGCTTGGATTGTCCGACTCCTTGGCTTTGCTAGCCGTCGGCTTCTCTCGCTCCGGCTCTGGTTCGCTGAGCAGCGAGATGTGACAATTCCAGCCGGACTCGAGACCCATCTTCTCGGAGAAGACACGCGAACGCAGCTCGTTCTCCTTGCTGAAGTGCACGAAGCGTATGCACGCTCGCTCCAAACGCTCCACCAGATGCACAATGTCATTCTGCGCCTGATACTGCATGGTGACCATGCCAATGAACACCTGATGGCACTGCATCTCAAAGCAGCCCTCCACATCATTGCAATCCTCGTCCTTGCTCTCCGAGAACAGCAGCGAGTCCGTGCTAATGCTGTGGCTCAGCTTCACATGGTGGCCGCCCTCAAAGTCACAATGCGACTTATCCACATGCTGCATGCGCAGCTTCGACTCTGGCGGCAGCTCCAGATAGGCAATTTGTCCATTGCTGTGCAGCGGCCCACTCAGTGCTCCATGGATGCCATGACGCAAGGGTCGATAGGCGAACGCTGTGCAGTACGAAGTCAAAGCGCTGCGCTGATAAAAGTCCAGGGCACGTTTACGATCCTGTGGCGAGAGCGGACGCAAATCCTTGCCATCCCAGAAATCATCGCAGCAATCCAATATAATGTCCGCTGTGCCCTGTGTGAAGAGCGAGAGATAACCGCCAGGATTCTCACGCATTACCACCGACAAGGAGTGCGGAAAGGGCACCTTCACCTTGGTCGACAGCTGCAGCTGACGTGCAAAGCGAATGTCCCGACGCACAACATCCGGTTGCTGTGAAAGAAGGGGGAGACATAAGTGACAGTTGATAATGGTAAGAGAGCTAATGCGCGGATAGTCTGTATAGTTTTATTTTCTGGACAGATCAGCCTCATTTCAGCCCTCTTTCTCTCTCTCTCTCTCTCTTTGACTTACCAAATGCCTATAGCTGGCCAGTTGACCCTCCAGTGCAAAACGATCCGTTGCATGATCGGTGAAGCCAATCTGTTTGGCTAGCTCGCACAGACAGCGTCTGGTTTAACGAATTGTACACCATATACATATATGTATACATATAAATATATATAGAAAACCGATTAGAACTGGCACCAACTGCTGGACGTGCGAAGGTAGATGGCTGATGGCTGGCGGCTGAGTGGGTGCGTGTGTGAGAGAGCATGCGAGGCATTCAAGCGTAATATGTATATATACATTTAAATATATATATATATACTATATGGGGGACACATTTGGGAGGGTGGTTGTTTGGATGGGGGCCGACTATATTTGAAGCATTCTTGGCAACATAATAATTTTTGTTACTTAAAATAGCATGCCAATTAACATTAGACGAACTTATGTAGTGCTATGCATGGGATGGACGGAAAGTGCGTTCCATTAACAAACAACAAACAACAAATAATGACAATGTACAAAAACACAATAACAAAAAGAACATTAAATAATAAAACTTAAGTATATACAAAAATAGAAATATATATGCATGTAATGAATTAGTACAACAAAAAATCATGTAATTTGTTATGTTTTGCTGAATTTTTTAACGTCGCGATAGGATTTATGTACATTAATGAAATAATTTAAAAATTTGCCTCAAAGTGAGCCAATAGAGAAATTATTCAAAATTTAGCAGAGAAATTATTTGCATATCTAAATTACTTAATGAATTTTTCGTTCGATTTTTTTTTTTTTTTTTAAACTGAAAATCAAAAATGATTAAATTGATTTAAGAATAGTATAACTTTACCAATTGCATGTTTAGTTTATACATAGATATAGGGAGTATATCAATCCAATTGAAGTGTCGGGTGTTTTGCAATCAAAACAAAAATCAAAAATTATATCGTTGCCTCACAATAAATGCGGGCAACACTCGTTTGGGGCATATACGCAATGCGTATATGCTTAAAAAATATAAACAATACAAGACCAAATTTGGCAAATATATATATGTATATAGATAATTATCATTATCATAATAAAAGAAGAGTTGGTTCTGTTTTGGTTAAGGCAACAATGATAGCAATGATTATGGCAATGAGCTACGTACCCATGCAATAGGCTTTTCATACTGGACTCAAACATCGCATACCGATTCGTGACGGGCACCAGATCTTTGTCGAGCATGGCCACGGCGCTGACATGGCCACAGAACTGGGCATAGTGCTCGTGGGTTAACGGCGAACAGGTGTTTAATAGAATGGCCAGACCTATAAAGATGAGATTAAACTTAACAAACATCAATGAAGATATTCGAATGACTCACCCAAAGGCTTTAATGATTTAATATGTGCCTTCCACTCGTGATCATCGAATTCCAGGCGGAAGGGGCAGTGCTGATCGTGTGTGAGATCGAGTACTTCTGCCACAATGCCGCGCTCCTTGTTCTCTGGATCGTCGACATTGTCGCTTTCCGTGGACATGGACAGCTGGCTGCCATCGTCTTGCGGCTCCTCTTCGGTGTTGTGCAAAAAGAACACCTTTTCGGCAGTGGGATTGGGCCATGAGAGGATGCCTTTTTTGTCCACACAGCAGAGCGCAGATATGGAGCCCAGCACCTGCACCAGATTGGCAGAGCGAGGTAACAGCTCACTGTCACCTTGCCACAGCTGCATCCAGATGCGCAACACATTGGACCGCAACAGCGAGATGCTATCGTAGTCATAGCCAGGTGTATCTATATCTAGATCCTCGAATGATTTACAGGTGCCCTTCTCCAGTATGGCCTGTGGCGTTTTCAGGAAGCACTGCAGTCGCGCAATGCCCCACAGATTCATGGATATCCACAGCACTGGAAAAACCAATGGCAGCAATGGCACAACAGCCGCTGCTGGTGACCCAATCAGCACATGACGCCAATTATGCTTCTCATCCGAGGACAATCCATAGCCATGCAGACGCAGCAGGCCCGCAAAGAGAGTGATGACCAAGGCGCTAATAAAACCCCATTGTTGGATGTACTTGGTCACCAGCTGAAGACACAGAAGAACAGAGATTTAAATGAAAGAATATTTCAATTAGCAATAAGCTCTTACCAAATAGCGTTGTTGATTGTAGATGGTTGGCGGTCGCTTCAGCGAGTTTCTCAGGCACAAACGTAAGTTCTCCAAATACGGCGTGCGCTCTAGGCAGCACACCAAATCGGGCAACGGAGCACGTGCCATTGGCTTGACTGGCGGATCGCCCAGCTGTGCCGCAGATATGCCATAGATTTCACTGGTGTTGAAAAACCGCTTCGACTTCAGCTCATGGCAGGGACCAGGTGATATATGACCCGGTCGCAGTACAATATAATCTCCACGCACCAAGAGCGCCCAGGGCAGATTAACAATTTGACCATCTCGATAGGTCCACTGCAGTGAGACGCATGGTGACATGGGATTACTTAGATGAGGATAGTTCGATTCATGCCAATTCTCGCAGAGATGCTGCTCGGCCAGCCGCAGCTCCGACAAAGCATGTCGAGTCTTGCGAAAGATTTCCGTGCGTCGCAAATTACTTTCCCTAATAACCACATATAAGTCCACCAGCAGAATGATGAGCAGGCATATTGCGGGCCAGAACATGCCGGTGATAAAGAGAGCTCCGCTTGTCACCAGCGTCGTGCCAATTGATAGCCAGCCGAGGGGGCTGTCATAGCGCTTCATAAACGCCGCACGCAATTTACAATGGCAGCTAATTGAAGAGTAGGGGATAAAAGTTGGGTATTATTACACTTAGAGGTCATTGATTGTGCCCGCGTACGGCGTACGCCTACCTCTCTGCTCTGCTTGCCCGCTCATGCTCCAGCAGCACGTTCTCAATGTCCTCGTGCAGCCGCGCAAGTGCCACCTTTGTGGTCAGGCCATATTGTGTGTTTTGCTTACGCGCGGACCTCGATGACGACGTCGACGGCGACGCTGATGGTAAACGCTTTGTTGCCTGTGGCACGGCGTCTGCGTTAGCGTCTCCTTCGTCATTGCTACATTTTGGCTCCGTTGATGTCTTTGCTGTGTTTTCGCTTGGCATCTTAGCGTCTCAAACCGCAAATTTGATATTACTTTCAGTTAGCATACGCCCGTATAACACATTGTTTTCACAATATTTTTATGCACTGGCTGCCAAACGTGTGTTGCGCTGCTGCCACTAATTGCATACAGTTGGCAACGCTATGAACTGATAAGGTGCGCAGTCAAACTATTAAATAGAGACAGCACTTATCAAGGTTTGTTTACATGGCAATTGGTCAATTTTTTTATAACGCTAACTGCTTAATATTTTCTAAATAATTATTATTATTTTAGTTATTTACATAAGAAATAAATCCGTATCAGTTGCTCTTGGCTATTTATGCCATCACAATTTTTGTGCCTATCGTGAAGTATTTTTGTAAACTGCGATAGTTTTGGACTAAAAGTCCATCTCTTGTTATTATTGAACTGCAGATTAATATGTATATGACAGTTTCTCAAGCATTTCGTGTATACAACGTTCGCCATGGAACAGATTTGTCGCACTTGTATGACCAACTCAGTAGCTCTCGTGGATATATTCACCGATCAGCGAGTACCTAGTCTGGCTGCAATGGTCGGAGAGTGCGTCAGCTCCATTAAAATACAATTGAATGATGAGCTGCCACAGAAAATGTGTCTTTCGTGCATTTGTGATATACAAACTGCATTTGCATTCAAGCGCAGGTGCGAGAAAAGCTATCAGGTGCTTAGCGAAGCCTTGAAAAAGCGTAAAATGCTAGATGCACTAAAGATTGATGTATCAGAGGAACAAACATATATATTGTTGACCACTGAACAGCAGTTGGAATGCAATTTTGAAGATAATATTGACAATTGTATATTCATCAGCACTTCCATTAATGCTGCACCTAGCCTTCAGCTGAAGAGCAATGAGATGAATATACAATCCGAAGTGCTGGAAACAGAGCACTGGGAGGTGTCAGAGTCTGATATGGATATAGGCTACATCAAAGTGGAAAAGGAGGCGCAACAACCTGCACCGATCCCACAGACAAATGAGGCTACTAACCAAGAAGACATCGACTACAGTGCTGCTGACGAAGTGTCTCCCAGCAGAGATGCCAAAAAGACTCCATTGCCGTGTCCACATTGCCCAAAGACATTTTCCCAAAAATCTCATCTCAGCACGCACATTCGCACACACACAGGCGAGAGACCATTTAAATGCCCACATTGTCCAAAAGCCTTTACCCAGGCCTCAAATCTGCGCAAGCACTTGTGCATTCATTCAGGCGAACGCCCATTCAAGTGCCCCCACTGCACGCGAGCTTTTTCGCGCCATGTTGATCTCCAATATCACGTCTCCACGCATCCGGGCAAACAGGTCTACAAATGTCAGAGCTGCACAAGATACTTCGTAGAGGAGGCCGAGCTAGAGGAGCATATGCGATATCATAAGGGGGAACGTGCTTTCAAATGCGAACTGTGTCCCAGGGAATATGTGCTGGCCTGGCAGCTGCAGCGGCATATTCTCACCCATACAGGCAAGGATTCATTCAAGTGTCCGCATTGCCGCAAGAATTGTGAAGACAAAGAAGAGCTGGGCAGACATATACGAGCTCACACTGAAGACCGTCCGCACAAATGTCCACAGTGCCCAAAATCTTTCATTCGAGCCGGTTATCTTAAAACGCACATGAACAGTCATACTGAAAGTTCGTAGATTTTAAATGTTAAACTCAAAAATAATTCTGTAAATACATAAATAGTTGTATATAATTAATAAGCTATATTTTAAATTAAATGTGTAATACAAATGTATTTAATAAAAGATTAAAACATTCTTAGCCCTTAACAAAAAATATTTAAATTTAAAGAAAAACATTTAAAAACTATCACAGTTCGATTACACTTTTAGCTTTTAGGAACTATCGATAACAAGTTCTGCTGCGTATCGATAGACGAAGTTGCGATAACATACGGGAAAAAAGTGTTGGCAATTGATTTCATTGAAGAAATTTATTATTTTATGCCTTTGTCTCGTAAAAACAAATAACAGCTTCTAAATGGACTCCAGGCTGGATGTAAGTGCTTAAACCAAAGAGAACCAATATTGCCTTGTCAACAAACTTATATTAACTATGTTCATTTCATAGATGTTTGAGGACGTCAACACATCGCCCTCGCTGGAGGGCGACATGTCTATACCGGGCAAACGCACAACAACGACAACAGCACAACATGGAGTGCCCGACTACAACACCCTGGACGAGCCCATACGCGAAACGGTGTTGAGAGATATGCGCGCCGTTGGCATTAAGTTCTATCATGTGCTCTACCCCAAGGAGAAGTCGAGCCTACTGCGCGATTGTACGTCATCAGAAGTTACTTCATTTGTATGCGTCAGCAGTTTTTTATTTATAATGTTTACATTTTTATTTACAGGGGACTTATGGGGTCCTTTGGTGCTGTGCACCTTCATGGCTACCATACTGCAAGGCTCCTCGTCTGCGGACAGCATGTCTGACAATGGACCCGAATTCGCGCAGGTCTTTGTGATTGTTTGGATAGGGGCAGCCATTGTAACGCTCAACTCCAAGCTACTGGGTGGCAATATGTATGCAGAGATAAAGCAACAATTGTTAGTGTTTGCTTAACTAATGATTTTGTTTTCTTTTTGTTATACAGCTCATTTTTCCAATCGGTTTGCGTGCTCGGGTATTGTCTTACGCCTGTGGCTCTCGCCTTGATCATTTGTCGCATCATCTTGTTATCCTCTCAGACACGTTTTCTTTTCTTCTTGCGCTTTGTAACGACTACGCTAGGCTTTGCCTGGGCTACATATGGTGAGTAGACTATACCACAATATATATATATAATGCCTTTATAAATTATTATTTTATATTTTTTTATTGTGCAGCTTCGTTTATCTTTCTGGGTCAAAGCCAACCGCCGCATCGCAAGCCTCTCGCTGTCTATCCCATATTTTTGTTTTTCTTCATCATATCCTGGTTGGTGCTATCGCATAATTAGTCCTTAGCTGTGCTTAGTTTATAAACCGTATCAACTTTCCATAGCATAACCAAATCGATTGTAAATTTATATATATTTTAATTTGAGAACTGTGACCATGCCATGTATTAAGGTACAAATTGGTTTTTATTTATTTTAACTCTTAAGATCTTACAATATATATATGTTTGTGTGTGTTTTGGTTAAACGTCCAAACTGTTGGCCGACGTAGCTACCTCGAGAGACATTTGCATTTGGACGCCATCGCCTCTAGTGGGGCGATATGTTAACGAATTGGCACGCGCCTTGCGGCCCATAAAATGCCGTTCCACCCACTTGAGCAGCGTGTAGACGGAGTCAGTCGAGGGCAAGCGATGATCGGCAGCGGTCTTCACAATATCTGACGAGGTAACACGGAACGTGCGCGCCATACCCTTCAGAGCCTATTAAAGAGAGAAATTTCCATTAGTGAAAAACATATTTGCTGTCAAACTCTGTCTTGTACTTACCACCATGGCATCTTCATCCGTATTGTCGTCGCCCACGTAGATGATCTTGATGCGTTCGTTCCAGTCAACGCCAAACGATGTACGCAATATGTAGATGGAAGCGCGACCCTTGTTCCACTGTACAGGCGGACGTGCCTCGAGGGCGCAATGCGCCTCCGTTGCCCTAAAGCCATATTTCTCGATCAGGCTGCGCGCCTTGTCGACCATGTCGGCACGCAGCTGGGTGGGTGTCTCGCGATAATGGAAGGTGAGCAGCGAGCCTTTGTTTTCCACCCAGGCGCCATCGCGGCACACCGAATCCTGCAGCGCCTTGAGCAATAGGCTGACCTTGTCCTCATACTCAATTGGCATGGGATGCACAAATTTACTGCCATCGGGATGCAGAATCTCTAGACCATGGTTGCCCGCATAGGTGATGCCCTCGATGCCCACCATTTTCTTGACATTGTCCACGTTGCGTCCAGAGATGACGGCCACATAGACATCCGAGTGATTGGAGAGCTTGAAGAGAACATTCTTAATCTCAGGCGAGAGTGTGGCCAAATCTGGATGAGGAGCGATGGGCGCCAGAGTGCCGTCATAGTCCAGCAACAGGGCCAGCTTGTGATTGTAGCCAATGTATCTGAGGTAAAGGAATGACAGTAAGTGAATTTGCCAGAGGCTATCGAAGATTGACTCACTTGAGTAAGTAGTCATCGAAGTCGTCCACAGAGACGGGCTGCATAATGGTGGTGCCCACGTCGTCCATTTCCAGAGCACCCACGGCCTTCAGGAAGCAGCGCATCCAGTGGCTGACATCGCACTCGGCCTCGCGACGACGCAGACGCGCCATACGCAGCACACGCTCATCCTCGGGCATGGTCAAGGCACGATGAATCACCTCAGCGGCTTCGTTCACCTCGTACGGATTGCAGAGCAGCGCCTCATGCATCATTTCACCGGCGCCGGCAAACGGCGAGATGACCAGCACGCCGGGCACTTCGTTAATCTGGCAGGCGACAAACTCCTTGGCCACCAGATTCATGCCATCGCGCAGTGGGGTGACCAGGCAGACAGCTGCATCGCGATACAGTGCGGCCAACTCATCCTGGCTGACATAGTCGTAGATGTAGCGGATGGGCGCCCAGTTGGCCGTGGTGAAACGGCCATTGATGCGTCCGACTAGTTGATCCACTTCCTCCTTCAGCTCACGGTATTCCTTGACGTCTGTGCGAGAGGGCACAGAGATCTGCAGCAAACTGACCTTCTCCTTGTGCTGTGGATACTTGAGCAGCAGCGCCTCGAATGCCATCAGACGATGCACCAGGCCCTTGGTATAGTCCAGCCGATCCACGCCGAGAATAATCTGTTGCTTGGACGTTTTCAGCACCTTGGGTGCATTCTGGGCCAGATTGACAAAGCGCTCATACGGTATGCCAATGGGCAGCGGACGGATGCGCACAGTGCGTCCGCCATGCTCCACCAGCAGATTGTTGCGATCCACACGACAGCCCAGATTGCGCTGGCAGCAGTCCACAAAGTTGAGACAGTAGTCCTGGATGTGGAAGCCAACCAGATCGCAGCCGAGCATGCCCTGCAATATCTCATCGGACCAGGGCAGCAGACGGAAGATGTCCCATGGCGGGAAGGGGATGTGCAGGAAGAAGGCCAAGCGACATGGCAGATTCTTCTCCTCGGCATGCTCACGCACCCAATTGGCGGCCAACATCAGATGATAGTCGTGTATCCAGACAATTGGTGGATTCTTCTCGCTGCCATTGTTCTTGGCCAGACACTTCTCCAGCGCCTCGATGGTGCGCACCGCAAAATGCTTGTTCACGGTCACATAATCGTACCAATGCTCACCACCGAAGTTCGCACGTCCCGGCATCGAATGGAAGAGCGGCCAAAACATCTTGTTGCAACAGCCATTGTAGTAGCTGTCAAAGATCTTGGAATCGATGTTCACCGACACCACTTGGTCGGACTTCAGGCCCGCTGTTGGCGTCTGATCGTATGGATTCGATTCGGGTATCGCCTCATTGGGATCCTCCAGATGTATGCCCGACCAGCCAACCCATAAGCCCTTGCCCTTGATAACAACCGGACAGACGGCCGTAACGAGACCGCCAGCACTGTAAAGTTAAAGGATAGATTGAATGGGGTTTAGTTAGCGTATATCGAGATGTATATAACTAGAGGTCCTGGTTGATTGACTGACCGATTAAAAGATTATGTGACCTATGGAGCTCTTAAGGTACATACGGGATTATCTGGATAACTATGTGACTGATTAACAGTCTAACTGATTGATTGGTTCACAGAGCACCTAGCCAAATATCTGACACACTAGTTAGCTGCCAGATTACCTTCATCACCATAAATTGATTTACAGGTTATCAAAAATATTTCAACTGAATGATTGATGAAATTTGCAACTATTGTTGACGTTTTTGCTGATAAAAATCGACGCTGAATTGAATGGACTTAGTCTATATTTTCTAAAAATCCTTAACAAAACGAGAGTAACTAATCAAGTGAGGGATTGACTAATTTACCAATTGATTGATATTTAAATCATGGAGAGAATCAGAGATTAACTGAATGATTGAAGGACTGACCGAACGATTGATTAAGCGAATAATTCATTGAATGATTGGCACAATCCTTAATAATTCCTTAGTAAAAGGAGAGTAACCAATTGACCGATATCTAACTGATTAACTAACTGAATGATTAAAGAACTTACTGATTGATTTTCTAATCGACTAATTCATTGAATGATCGACAGACTGCACTGACTATGGATGGTTCAAGGTAGTACAGATCAATAGACATTATGATGAGCACAATCATTTAGCACGGACGAAGCCGGACAATACCTGCTATATATTATAATATATAAATGCCCGTCATATATATACATATATGCAACAGAGTTCCAGCCCCATTTTTTATGCAGAGTGCATCACAATGACACTGACACTAGCCGCACTGATAAGAAATAAACCATAAAAAAAACACAGCCCCAGTCTGATACGGCGTAAGTGTAAACAACCTCGACTCTGGCTCAGAGGCCAAAACCAATACCAAAAAAAATAATAATAATAAAAATTATATATATACATATGTAGAAAAAACCCCAATTCGAATCAAGCTACAAGTTTTTGGGTAGGGTCAGTGCGAGAGTGAACAGAACTAGAAGATTAGCTTGAGTGCACGTGATATTTGTTTCTCTTTTGCTATTTTTTTCAGTGTCAGGTTCGCTTCGTTACGAAAGCCTTGAAATGACGCCTATATTAATGACCCCTTTTAAAGCAATATTGCCTCGACGTCTTCGTCGTTAGGCAGCATGGGTCAAAACCGCGTAATGGGCTCCGACAGATAAGGTCTAGCTAGCTCATATTATTGAATTTGTTTTCTAATTCCAAATAAAGTTTACTAGACTTTGCATTTCAAATACCACCCTCTCTTCTTCTCTCTCTCTCTGTGTATATTTTGCGCTGATAAGACAGTTGACAGCCTTATTATAAGAGGCGCTAATCACATGAAGCGTGTGGAAACAATATCACGATTATATGGACCGCCTTTAGGTGGGTAGTTCAGTTCTCTAACGAGGGGGCTGTACTCGTCTCGTCTTATCTTCAATGCAAATTGAATTGGTTTAGTTTTCGAAACAAAAATGAAGTGTACTCTAGCTTGAAGTGTTGCTTGATTTCAAGCTTCTCTCTCTCGTGTTACGGGACTTCGATTAGCTCATATTTATATTATAATTTATATTAATAATCTGTATTAGTTTATAGCTTTGTTTTTCGGTCTAAGGCACACTACAATCCTACGCGTGCAATGAACTTTAACCATTGTTTTTGGCTACTTTGCAGTGTTGGAAAGTTACACGAAAATCAGTTAAAAATAGTTAAATTTAAGATTAACAGATTAACAAAAAAAATTTTTTATATAATATATAACTAATGAATTTATAAAAGATCCGAGAAAGTTTCTTGAAATGCCATTTTCAATTATCAAATCGATTGGCTACGTAAATTCTTGGTATATATCTTGTATATATAATATACATATGTGCACTTTTTATATTTAACAATAATATATTGTTATTGTATTTTAATTGTTTAATTTTTTTTTTTTGTCACCAAAAAATGTGTTGTCTTTTTGATTTCGGACAGGTCTTAAAGTAAATAGATTTCTAAATATATTTTTTAAATTTACACAACATTTTTAATTTGGCAGAAAAATAAAAAAAAATGTATCCAAGGAAATCTCTAACTATAAGAAAACTTTGTGAATATTAGAAATTCCAATTTACGAATGGAACCTAATTTTCGATTTTTATTAATTGTTTAATTAAATTTTATTTATTTTTATATTAAATAATTTTTTTGTATCACCATTTCAAAATTTTTTTGGAAGAATATGAAATTAATTTAAAAAAATATATTTTTAGCTTTTTCTGTTTGCAAAGTTTCAGTTTTTTCATACTTTAAAGAAAGTCATATTTATTTAAACACTGTGCACAAATTTTGAAAATAATTTAGTTCGTTTATGCACTTATATTTTAAATTTTTAAATAATATTCTAGAATTTGTAAATTAATTAAACTGTTGACTTTTTAAGTACTCACCTTGCTTTGCGTTCCAGCTCCTTGGTTTTGGCATTGCGCGTCAAGACGAAGGGCAAACGATTGGAGACAACGATCAGACTGGCTTTGGTCGAGGGCTCTCCGGCATTGGTCACAATGATCTCCGTATCGGCCATTTTGTATGGTCTAAATCAGTTGCCGATATCGATGCTATATGTATACAGATCGTAGAGAAAGCAATGCACACGAATCAATATCACTTGTCTAAATTATTTTTAGTTCAGCACATAGTTTGAGAGCAGCAAAAGAATTTGAATAGGATGTTGTGAGTACGGCTCTGTGGCACCTTCCGTTTGGGCCTTGGACTTGTGTGCGCTGCGCTGTACGGCTCACAACTAATTAGTAGATTAATCTGTAGACCCACACGAAATGCACTGGCTATCTGGATGCAACGATGTAGACGTCTATGTGGACGGTGCTTATCAAAGAGCCACCTCTATATATACTCATATATATATATACATATATATATATATATATATATATATATATATATATTTATTTATATATATAAATGAACGGACAAAGCGTACGCTTACCGTAGAGAGATGAACAGAGAGAACACGTTTCGCGTTTGCCGAAAAAAAAGCGTTGAAGTAAAAATTTCTAATTGCACGGCCAAATGCTCCGCCGTACACTTTCCGGCTGCTCTGACTTATCAGTGGCAAATGCAACTCGCAACTGGAAAAACAGTTGATTTTGTTCTTTTTGTTCCGGCTGGCCTTTTGGGATGCTCGCGGTAGCCAGCAGCAGATCCGTACCCAGCCAAAAATAGATGAGCACTAATGCCAATCTCTCGCTCAGCTCGCAGTTTTCTTCAAAAACAATCAAATGTGCTCAGGTTCCACAGAGTCCACAAAGCTTGGCTTATCAGAAAATCACCGAGTCTAGTCTATAATCAATCTGTATACGCTTGCAGCTCATTATGTATGTGCGAAAGCGTGCTGGAAGCTTCACTACAGCTCCACAATAGAGTCAAGATTACAACTGCTTGGAAGTTCAGTTCAGTTTCTATTTGTATAACCTACCTTGGGGCTCAAGGAGTGCAAAATTTGCAGGGTTAAAGCATAAGCAGAGATCAAGAATAAAGACTAGACTTAGCAGGTCGGTTCTAACTGGCTGTGTCCGGTTTTATCAGGCATTTGTTTTCTGTCAATAAGTCGTTATGCTTGCTCTTATTTACTTTGTTGCCTGAATCGTACATAAATCGATTTCTATTTTTGATGTCAAAGATTCACTCGGCTGCAGTGAAATTACAAATTGTGTAGCTTAACCCTAACTTAACCTTGTGACAACCTTATAGATGACAATTAATTGACTGTTAAACATTTAGTTTAATACAAGCTACAAATAAATATATGTATAGAGAGGGATAAGGAGAAGGAGAGAGATAGAGCGAGAGTGAGAGAGATGATGCTGATAAGCATTGTTCGCACTGTGCAATCGCTTGCATTGTTTATGCAATGCATTACAGATTTAGATTTGGCTAATTACGTAGGGATTAGGTACAGTTTCTAGCTATGTATGTGTGTGTGTGTGTGGCTAAGCTTCGCTGAACTTGAACGCTTGATCATGTCTGGCATTCATGCGCTTATCATGACGCTAAACCTACGGCTTACGTGATGCCTGGAATTTGCAATAACATTTTTTTTTAACAAATCAATTCTTAGTCATTTGCAGTCCTGCATTTGATAACCCGTTCAAGGGTCGTCTAAATGCATTTATTTCCATTTTCATTTAATGGCTGTTTGACGCAAGCTCTATTTAAAGACGCAAAAAAGTAACGGCTGTAGTATAGCAGCCACCTTTTGTCACGTGCAGCTATCGATCGCATTTATTGGCGCGCTTTTCGTGGCATATCGATAACTTAGTCTCGCATTGTTTATTTACTTTGGCATAAATACAAAGCAAAGATGGATCCTTCAATTATTGAGTTTATTGGCGAAAAATCCATGATTAGTATTATCCCAAATTTCTCCAATGAACCGCTGCATCTAGTTTATGGCTCTGTGGGTCCATTTCGCGCTGGTTTTCCAGTTTATGTGCCACTGTGGCTCGCTACACATTTGCGAAAACAACAAAAATGCCGAATTGTGCCGCCCGAATGGATGGAACTAGAAACTCTAGAGGAGATTAAGGAGGAGGAGAAGCGTTCCAAGTGAGTCGAGAAATAATATTTATACCCAATCAAATGTATATTATACTCAATCCTTTGTTTCTGTCCTAGATTCTTCACAAAGATGCCCTGCGAGCATTATATGGTTGTCGCTCAACTGGTCATGAGCACAGCTCCAGATGATGTGCCACGTTGCGAGGAGCTACGCACTATTATTAAGGACATCTTCGACATACGCGAATCGAAGCTGCGCACCTCTATCGATGCATTCATCAAGGGCGAGGGCACTTACGCCAAGCTGGATAATTTAACGCTGCTAGAAATTCACAGTGTGCGTCCCATTCTGCCCTATGCCCTGGATCACATAGCACGCTATCAAAGAGTGGCCACTGCTTCGCAGCGAGATACCTCCATGTTGGGCTTAAACACAACGGGCAGCGCTTCAGGCACAGGCTCCATGAGCAATTCCCTTTTCACGCAGTAAAAATTGGTGATAATCTTAAGTTGAATAGTAGATAAATAAATATAAATTTAAAAAAAGAGTGTGATTTGGCTACACGGTCTGTTGGCCAGGCAACTAATATATCCGAAGACTTCTTTTTACAATTAAATATATCCAATTTATATTTTAGTTTTTATAATTACAAAAAAGGGCTTTATTGTTCATTTAGTGATTTGTTAACAGTTTCAGGATGTATTCTCTTTACATGCCGACATAGATTGTCCCAGCGAGGCGTTACAAATTTGCAGCCAGCGATGATGCAGACATGCAGTTCAACACCAGCACCAGGATTCTCCATGTGCTTGACAATATGTCGCTTAATATTATAGCAACGGGTCGACTGATAGCTGCAGCTGTTGCATTCATACGTTGTTTTAACCTTCGGATAGGTTCTTCTGCAATCAGATCATGCTTAAATAAATAAATAAATTTAAAAAAAATTTTTTACTTACTTTGGCTTAACAATATTTTGTTTGCTAATTTTGGTTTTATTCTTTGACTGTGTTTCACTTATAGGCTCTGGATACTCTTCCATTGAGTCGCCATTCTGATTATATGGCAATGACGCTTGGTCATCCTCCATAGAAGAAAACTCCTCGTCTTCTTCTGGATATTCAATACTTGGTGCAGTTGATAGAGTCGCATCGTCGCTGAGATCGGCCTCCTCTAGACATGGCATTGAATCCTTTTTCTTGTTTTTTATCTTCTTAGTGGTATTCGTCGCTTCACGATGTATTCCCTGTCTGTGGCGTACGAGATTATCCCAACGCAAGGTTGTGAAGGAGCAGCCAGCATATGGACAAATGTGTTGCAGCTCCTTTGGAGGCTTCTCGTAGTGGTTGGCCATATGGCGTTGAACATTGTAGGCGCGATTGGTTTGATAGCTGCATTTCGAGCATTTATATATTTTTAATGATTTGGGTGCCTTTTTCGGCCCTATGACTATCACATCATCTTCCATTTCCTTCTTTTTTTTTTTTGTACAATTGGAGCTGAAATAAGATTTCACATTAAGAAATATCTATTAGAAAACTTAAAAACATACCGCCAAATATTAAAGTTTAAGCAACATAGCACATACCTGCACAATTTTGGCTACATATTATTAATTGGTTATTGCGAAGAAGGTAAAATAAATTAATATTTTTAATTTTTGTTTTCTTTAATTTATTTACAAACGCAACACACAATTCAAACAGCTGAGCGTGTAGTGTGACCGTATATTATTGAGTGGTCATAACAACTATTGGTGAACACATCGGTGTCAAGTTTCGACTTTCGTGGCGATTGGCAAAGTAGCGCGTAAACAACAGACCATTTAAAAATCTTGTAATAAATATGTTAGGGTAACAACCTTAGGCATTCTTTCAAATACGATTGCATGTTGCATTCAAGGTTAAATTCATTTATATATATTTAAGGCCCATGACATTGATAATTGCAAAAATAATTATATATTATATATATCAAATAATTATATATTAATTATATATTAAAATAATTAATATAAACCAGAAAAACAGCTATGACTCCACAAATAGATTTCATGATAGTTCAAATAAAGTGATGTAAATAACAAAAACGTTTTCGGCGCGTATTTTCGACTACAATACCGATAATCATGTAACCGATATTTCTAATATAGACATATCGCTATAACAGCTGTTTTACAAATACAATGTGCGCGTTGCTGTGTGAATGACATTTATGACGCGGACTGCAGAAAATTGTGGTTAACGAAACTCTGTTAAGAATTGAAGAATATTGCAGGTAAACAAGATGAGCGAGTCTGCGACAACTGCAGCGGTAGATACCGCTGTCGTTCAATCGATGGGCAACAATAAGATACACTTTTCCAAGGAAGTGAAGCAGGTTATAGACAAGGTTAGTGACATGGCATACAACATATGCCACGATTGTGACAGCTATAATTATTATTAAAATACTTTCTTTTTTGTAGGTGCTGAAAACGGACGAACAGGATCCCATGGATGCTCCCGATTTCAACACCGTAGACTACATTAACCAGCTTTTTCCCAACGAGCAGTCGCTGGCCACCATCGATGAAACGATTCAGCGAATGCAATGTGAAGTCTCGCTAATCGATGATAATATTCGTTCTGTGGTGCGTGGACAGACGAACACGGGCCAGGATGGTCAACTGGCGCTGTGCGAGGCACAAAAGGTCATCAGTTCGCTGTTCAGCCACATTATTGATGTAAAAACTCGCGCCGAACGCACTGAGGAAATGGTCAAGGAAATTACGCGTGATATAAAACAATTGGATTGTGCGAAACGGAATCTGACATCAGCTATAACTACGCTGAATCACTTGCATATGCTTGTCGGGGGCATTGAGAGCTTGAATGAGCTAATTGTGCGTCGCTCCTATGGCGAGATTCTCAATCCACTGCAAGCCATCACAGAGGTGAATCAACATTTCCAACAGTATTCGGACATTGAGGAAATTAAGGTAGGATATTTAACTAAAGGAAAGTCTATCAATTAATCACATGAATTCTGTTAGAATCTCTCCCAAAGTGTGGACAAAATCCAAGTAACATTGGCTCAGCAAATCACCGAGGACTTCAAGCAGGCCTTCGCCAGCAAACCTTCCACGCAACACAAATTGGGCCTTAATCAATTAGCGGATGCTTGTAAGGTGATGTCTGTGCTGGATGCCAAGGTAAAGAAGGAGCTGCTCAAATGGTTTATAGCCCAGCAGCTTGAGGAGTATATGCATTTGTTTCACGAGAATCAAGACATTGCCTGGCTGGATAAGATCGATAAGCGTTATGCCTGGCTGAAGCGCCATTTGCTCGACTTCGAGGACAAATATGGCGCTGTCTTTCCACTTGACTGGGAGGTCTCGGAGCGCATTACGGTAGAGTTCTGTCGCCAGACGCGTCAACAGCTCTCGCAGATCATGGCCAAGCGAACGAACGAGATTGATGTGCGTCTGCTGTTGTTCGCCATCAATAAGACACAAGCCTTTGAGCAATTGCTCTCCAAACGTTTTACGGGCATCACTTTGGGTGCCACGCCCGCCGAGCAGTCGCGTGTGCTCACACTTCCAGCGACAACAGAGGCGCCGCTCACCGCGACTGTATTCCATGATCAGATTGGTCAATGCTTTAAGCCACATTTGGATATATATATACGCAGCATTGATCGCAATCTATCCGAGTTGCTGGAGAAATTCATTGAGATGTCCAAGGAGCCGTACAAATTTGCAGAGGCCAAGACCACCGTCTACCCCAGTTCGGGTGATCTCTTTGTCTTCTACAAAAAGTGCATGGTGCAGTGCAATCAGCTGAGCAACGAGCAGCCCATGTACGATCTGGCCTTGGTCTTCAAAAAGTATTTGCGTGAATATGCTGCCAAGGTGCTGGAGGGCAGCACGCCCAAGGTGGTGACCAGCAGCACGGGCAGTTCCATTGGCAAAAGCGTTTCGCTGCTGACGCGCGACATGCAGAATCTGTCCACAGCTGCCGGACAGGTGTTTCACAACTTTCTGAAAGAGGGCGACACGCAGCGCTTCGCTCGCGATGATCTAGTGCGCATTTGCTGTGTCCTCACCACCGGTGAATATTGCCTGGAGACGGTGCAACAACTGGAGGATAAACTCAAGGAGAAAGTGACGACTGCTTATGTCAGCAAAATAGATATGAGCGAGGAGAAGGATGTATTCCATCGGTAAGAGAATGATTTATTCACCATATATATATATATGTATAAATAATCATTGTATTCTCTCATCTCCCACAGCATCATTTCCAACTGCATTCAGCTGCTCGTTCAGGATCTGGAGGCTGGCTGCGAGGCCTCTTTGCAGGCCATGGCCAAGGTGCAGTGGCAGCACATCAGCAACGTGGGCGATCAGAGCGCGTTCATCAGCAGCATTTGCGGCAATTTCAAGCAAACAGTGCCCACCATACGCGATACGCTCGCCAGCTCCCGCAAATATTTCACACAATTCTGTCATCGCTTTGTCGCCGCCTTCATACCCAAGTTCATCAATGTGCTCTACAGATGCAAGCTGACGCTGTCGGATGGCTCCAACAATGTGCTGGGCTGTGAGCAGCTGTTGCTGGACACGCATTCGCTGAAGACGGCGCTACTGGAGCTGCCTTCGGTGGGCTCGAGTGTGAATCGCAAGGCGCCCACCAGCTACACCAAAGTTGTGGTCAAGGATATGACTCGTGCCGAAATGATCATTAAAGTGGTGATGACGCCCGTTCAGCCGCCGGCGCATTTCACACAGCAAGTGCTGAAGCTGCTGCCGGACATAACCATAGCCGAATACCAGAAAATCTTGGACATGAAGGCGGTGAAGCGTGTCGATCAGCTGCAGCTGATTGATCTCTTCAAGCACACAGCCTCTGCGGCGGCAGTCAGTGGACTGATGGATGCACCAGCCAGCGAAGAGGAGACACCAGCTGTCAGTGAAGCACCTGCACCGAGCACAGAGGAGACAGAGGCCACAACAAATCCCTCCGGCGATGGCACAGCGGCGGCAAGCGCAACCACAGCGAATGCCACGCCCAAGCGCGCCTTCATCTTCAGCGTGGGCAGCTTCACGGGCAGTGCGGACAAGAATGCCGATGGCAGTTCCCAAACGGGCATCCGCAAGCTGGAGAGCTTGCTCAAGAAACGGTTTCCCTAGTCAAATGCGCTAATTAGTAAATACTAAATCTAACATTCCATTCCATTAGTTCGATGCAATTCTGAAAAGAAACAAAAACTGTTTCACTCGAAAGCCTAACTTGAAGTTAGTATGATTTAAGAACTGACCAGATTTCTAATATATATATTTTCAAGCATTTTCTAAGCCTTTGAAAGAAAATTGATAATAATATTAAAAGACACAAAATAAGTTTACTGAATATTGTATTTGCTTTTATTATAGACTTTTGACTTCTCTTAGATTTAAAAACATTAGCTTATGTGACTATCTTGAAAGTTGTATATATCTTAAATGATCGTTAATGACTAAGTTGGTAGCTTAAAAACTGTGGAACTCTTAGATAACTAGGGTTTGCTTTTATTTATTTATGTACATGCAAAAACTAAATAAGGAAATTCCTCTTCTCCTTTTTTTTTTTTGTTGTTGTTTGTTAAAAAGAACCGTACGATCTATAATTTGAAGATCTTTTGAAAGTTTTGAAAGTCGCCAATGAGAGCGAACAAAAAAATACAAATCTCTATAACAAATGACTTAAGACACGAACTAAATTCTAGAGTAAAATTAATATTTGAATATTTTCTGTTGAAATTTTGTTCATTTTGTTTGTTTTCATATGTTTAATATGCTTTGGTTTATTTCCAGCACTGCAAAACCTATATAGTTACTATATAGTTACTATATATTTATATAGTGTATATATGTATGGGTGTGTATGTATATATATAAGCTATATGACTATTACGCAGTAGGCGTGGCTGATCAGCATTCAAAGGCCAGTTAGCAAACAAGCGGCTAACAACGCCCGAAGCCGAAGCTAACTCTTCCTCTTCCTCATCATCATCTTAAGTTCTATTTACACGGGGCTAGTCTCACACACACACACTCTCACATTCAAATACACGGTATTTAAGGAAGTCGAGTATGCTCAAGGCTACAAATGGGGAGCTATTCTTGCTGAAATCTTCTTCATCTTCTCCATCTTCCTGTTCTACTTAGACAGCCACAATTTTGCTGGGATCAACCTTGACGCGCAGAAAGACGGTGTCGGCCTTGATGAAGGGTCGGCTGTGCAGCAGCTCGTGCGAGATGAAGCGTGGAAAGCCAAAGCCCAGCTGATCGGGCTCGTTCGATGGCCGTTGGAAATTCTCCCAGGTTGGATCGGGCACAAAGGATTCGGCCACGCCGCCCTGGCCGCTCTGGGCGCCCTGCTCGAACAGCGTGAAGGTGATGGAGTGCGAGAAGGGCCACTTGAGCAACGCATCATATTCGCCGGGCAGCACTTTGATGTAGACCGAGACATGGGTATTCTCGCCCGGTCCATTGCCATTGAGAAACATCGAGGCCTGCAGCTTGTAGCCGTACTGCGAGGTGTAAAAAGGCGGCGAGACCAGCTCCAGGCCGTCCTTGCCGCGCGCCTCGTTCATTTTGGCCGACCAATCGGTGATCTTCCAGAGCAGCGTGCCAGTGTAGTTGATGGACAGCTTGGACACCGCCGACTTGAGCATCTGTATCTGCTGACCCTGGCGGCTGCTGAGCGCCACCATCAGCGACAAGTGGGCCGCGGCGCTGCTCTCCAGATGCGCTTCGAGCAACTGGCGCGGACCCTTGAAGCGGCAGCCGGCCTCCTTGAAGCTGCAGGCCAGAGCCAGCGACTGGCACTCGTCGCGCAGATGCGCCTCCAGTTCGCCGCGCGGTATCGGACCCGCATCACAGCGCTGCGGGCAGGCGAGCGGAGTGCGCGGACACTGGGCAGCGTGCAGCTGCAGCGTGTCGGCAGAGAACTCGCGCTGGCAGTGGACGCAGCGGCGCAAGCGCTTGGCACAGTCCTTGGACTTGTGCAGGGTCATGCGACCGCGCAGCACACGCTGGCCGCACTTGGCCTCGCAGTAGACCGGCTCCTGGCCACAGCTGCCGTTGTGCTCCTCCAGGCCAGCGCCCGAGAATTCGCTCTGGCAGAACTCGCAGCGCGTGCGGCGCATGGTGCAGGTGTACTGCAGGTGATCGGTCATCATGATGCGCGGTATCTGGGCGCCACACTTGTTGGGGCACTGGGTGGCGTCGTGCTTGCATGTGTTCAGATGCGCCTTCAGCTTGCGCAGCTCATCCGACCACTTGCAGCCCTGCTTGTGGTGTATGCAAAAGACCAGCGAACCCATTATCGCTTGCTTCGGATCGGGACCGGGATAGATCTGCAAAGAGTAGATGGGATAAGCAATTAGTGGGAGTCCTTGAAGTCATATATATATACATATATTAATAGGTAATTTATAGGTAGGGTATCTTATAGATGCAAAATCTTTTAAAAAGTCAAATACTTCAGCTGTATCTATCAGAGACAACATCTTCTAAATAATAAATATATCTTTTAGATATATATTTTGATAGGTAATTTATGGGCATCTTAAAGATGCAAAAGATTTTAAGGAGTCAAATATTAAAGCTGCATTTATCAGAGGCAATATATTCAAAATACTCTATGAGATAAAAAATCTTTAAAATATTCAAGTATAAGAATATAAGTATTATATAGATAATATATAATACTTATATTCTAAAATATCTAGTGAATTTATTTGATAAGAAATATATGTTTTGCTCATTGCTTATGTATCTTTTAATACAAGTTCACTAATCAAAAGGAAATTAATGTAGAAGGAAGATGACTAGAATGGATTAGGATTATGGAATGGATTACAGATATGAATGGTTAACATGATATGAAATTAGTGGGAGGAGATAATGAAAGATCAAAAGGTTGAATGAAGCTATGGGCTATTAGTAATTAAATAGAGATGGTAAACGTTGTCTTCCTAAAAATGAGTTTCAAGCAATCCCTATTAAGTATCTAGATATATAAGTATTGTATTGAAAAGAAGTGTATCAGATAAAAGATCTTTCAATATTTTGCAGATACCCTATGCCCAAGTCCCATGCCATATACATCCACATGTATGTGTATTTAAAGAACACTGTTTTAAGTTCGTAATGAGAAAAGTATATGTATATATATCTTCAGTTCCACTTAAAGACTCAATAGCCTATCAAGTGAAGATATATCGCTTTAAGTGCTATTAAAACATTGCTTAAACATTTACTTAATTTTCAGATACAAAAACAAAGATTAAATCGAACATTTACAATATTTATATTTTTTAATGATCAACTTAAATCATTAGCTTAAGTTGTATATTTTTACAGTTCAAGTATAACTACAGATACAATTTCTTTAGCACTCACTTTACACTTGACTTTGCCAAAACGTTGCCAAAAACCCATCGAACTCAACTCACGAACTTGCAGATCTCGACTGTTGCAGTTGGTAAACTATGCCAAGTCTTTTATACCTCACTGTGATTGATTTCTTCCTTATTCCTGTTCTCGCCTATCTGCTGATAAGCCATATACTTAAGGATACATCTAGGTGTTTTATCTACTTAGCCAGCCCAACCTCTTCATTTGGCTTTCTCATCGGGTTTCTTTCAGTTTGTGTTTTTTTTCAACAGCTACCTAAAGCGAGATTTGCTACCTGCAGCTACCACCACACCTCACACATCTAAGAGTCGTCAACTGTTTACACATGACTGATCATGTTCTTAGACACACACACACACACACTCAAACACACACCTAGACATAGGCATAGAGGCACTTCCTGTCTCCCATTTTGGGTTTGCTTGACTGCATTTTGTGCATGCGCCTGGGTTCTAGCCCAGGCAGCGTACGCTGCTCGCTGCATACTTTTCTTTTGCTTTGCCTGCTTTTCTCTTAATTACAACAACACTGAGGGGGGAGCAGGGGGCGTGGCTAACAGGGAATGCGGCGCAGCAACAAACATCCGGCGCGTCGTTATAATATATATACATATATATATGTATATAAGAAACTATGCGAAAATATGCAATCTAATTAGAAGAAAATGTTCATGTGAAAAAATGCGACAATGTGAATTCCTCAGCTGATTGACTGACTGATTGATTGATGATCAAGTGAAGCTTAAATAAATGTTGAGAATTACACAGCCAAAAGTAACAAAAAGTTTGTTTATTTCGGAAATGGAATTGAATTTTAATGTGAAGTCTTTGCTCAGGCAATGCCACATAACTGTATATACATATATATACATATGTATGTATTTAAGCACACATGTGTGTTTATCTAGATGTGTGTGAGTGCGTGTATGATCGATACCCCAGTACCCCCTTTTTTTTCGTTCGTTCTCCAACAACTTTGCAGCTCCTAACCGAGCGTCGCGACATTTCCGGTTGACTCTTTTAATTGACCTTATCTGCAGCTCGACGGCGCTTCAGAGTGAGCGTGGCTTGAGTTTTGATAAATGAACATGTCGCGACATGTCGCAGAGGCCTACAGCAACATCTCCCCAAGAGAGAGAGAAAGAGAATGACATCAAAATGAAAGATATATAATAAGCAATTAACACATAAGCCGAGCCCCGTCCGGGTCGCTCGCTCTGGAATGGGCGTAAAGCATGAAAAAATAATAATAAAACAAAAAAATGAGAAACAAATAATAATAATACACATATGCACATACATACATACATATACATTTCTATGGAACTGCCTTTTGCTGGTAATTTAATTTAGCTTGAAAACAAGTTTTGCGCTATTCGTACTTCATATATATAATTTTTTTTTATTATTTTTTATGTCAACTAAAAAAAAGCATTAAAAACTGAACTTCGGTTTATTTTTGTGAACTCCACGAAACTGTGGACCAATTAGCTAAATTTATGAATTGGGTGTCGGAGATTTATGCAGGCAAAGCAAATATCTCTCGATGCATAAACAAATTGAAGGAAATGAAGTTTGTGTAAACATGATGTAAATGATGTAAACATCAATTGGAAGCCCGGCGAAGAGATCAAAAGGCCGACAACTGTTTGTCAACTTGGAGAGAAATGCCAACTGTTTACAAGGAAATCAAACAGGAACAGAGATAGACGAACGAGAGGGGGGACAGGGAGAGGGAGAGTGAGAGTGAGAGAGAGAGGGAGTCCGCTCGAGATCATTGACTTTTTATACAAGCAATTACTTCAGTTTTTTCTCTAAGATCTTAAGTTTTGGACCACACAGCACAGCTCAAAATGATTATATACTATATAATTAAAGTGAACCGGAAAAATATATAAATATAATAGCTCACTCCGATGTCAATTCAACAAATAAACTGAGTTGCCTTGAAGACAACGAAAAAAATATTTATAAAACTCTGCTGGGGCGTCTCTAGCTACATTGAACTCCAGTTAGATGATTAACGAATATCACTTAAAAACAGTTTGCCAAATGTTACGTAATGCCAAAAGTGAAAAAAAAATTTGCTGCACTCAAAATCATGTTATATAAAACTCGAATCATTTAAAATTCAATTTGTGCGTGCAGACCATGAAAATGAAAGCGCGAAAAAAAAAAACAATAAACAAAACAAAACAAGACAAAACAATGTTAAAAATATAAATAAAAAAAAACTAAACACAAAAAGCTTAACAATTAACAAAAAAGAAGACTTAAGCTAAATTAATTGATACAAAGAATGAAACAAAAGAGAACAGTTTCTTTTTTTGACAGAGTATAACAAATGTTTTAAGATCTATAAACAGAGTATAGATAGCATAGTATAGTATAGATAGTACAGAGATTATATATAGTGTGGTTAGTATAGTTGGTATAGGTAGTAAAGTAAAGATAATGTATAAGGAATGGATAGTATAGATGGTATATATATTAAGATATATAGATAGTATGGAGAGTAGAGATAGTGCAGATAATATAGAGAGTATAGAGCGAGAGATAGAAAAGGGGGTATATATAGATGATATTGTGGATAGTGAAGATGATATTGACAATATAAATAATATAGAAAGTATGGATAGTATAGACAGTATAGATATAGGGAGAGAATAGATGGTACAGATAGTGTAGATGGTATAGTATATCGTTAGTAGAGATAATATAGTCATAGATTGTACAGATTGTCTATAGATTGTTGTAGATATAAAGATAATCTTGTCTTTAAAGTACTTGGAGCTTCAAATGAAGTACACTTAAATCAAATTAACTTCAGCCTAAGTACCAGTTTGGGCTTACTTCACTTAGCAAAAGGGCTATAATGAAGGCTGTCATACCAGAAAAAAAGCCAGATATAATAAACGTGAAACAGTCGCCAGTTTTATTTTTATGAGGCACCGGCTGCAAGCAGCACTTGGCCGCACTTGGAACATAAAAATTAAATTTTAAGCGAAAAAAAAAATGTAAAGAGAAGAATTTATCCATTCTGATAATTTTAGAAAATTCTGAATGCTGGCAGTGCAACGGCTTCTTGGCATGGGTCTAACATAATCCCACATAAAAGCGGCAGGAAAAGAAGATGGTGCTCATCCATAAAGTTCAAGGCGCTCGTAGATATAGTCGGGAGCTGCTGACATGTTTGTTTTATTTTTGTTGGCTTTTTTTATGGGTTGCTCATGGGTTGGGGGTGACTTCTGGACCCAATCAGGCAGCAATTAAATCCCATACCAACGCATTGTTTATGTTATTGTTGAAAGTTTCTCGAAGCACCAAATAAAATGAAAAGTTTTTTGGGCATGTTTTCGACATTATTAATAGACAAACTCTGGGGAGGGTGCCCGAGATACGAATATATACCATTTCTTCTAAATCTTTTTGTTTCTCTTTCTGGTCTTTTTTTAATAGCCAGTGCCTGGCATATGTTATTAGCTGTTCCGCTTCATAAACTCTAATTAACTTGAATTTCACAGAAAAAATAACAAATATAATAATTATGATAGATCGTAACAAATAAAAAATATTTGTTAATTTCTAAAAAGGTTTCTAAATATTTATAGTTGTTCATATCTAACTGTTTTTCATGTGTCAATAAGCGCGCACGATTTCTCGACATGTTAAAACGATCATCAAACGTTTCATTCAGTGAACAATCTGGCCGGATTGAGTGCAAGTTAGCACCTTGCCACCTATTAGAACTGCACCGCGGGCAATTTCCGTTCGGTTTGCATTGCATTGTTCGAATTTCGAGCTTCGAACAAAATAGTTATAATGGGCACAGGGGCATAGGCACAGTGGGGCGCCACATGCCGGGCAAAAGTTGAAATCGAAGACAAACCAAACTTGGCATGGGTCTTGTCTCTTCTTCTTCTTCTGTTTCTTCATTTGTTTGTATGTGTGCTTGGTACGTGAGCATTGGAATTAGTTGTTGTTTGTCTAAACAATTTTCAGCGTTCATATGACTGTTATTATGAGAGCTTGGCTCGAAAACTGTGCTAAATGTTTTCGTATCAAATTAGAGCGCTTTGGCATATATTTGCTAGAGCTCAAAACTTCCCACAGTATTCTGGCCTTTATGTTGTTGTTGATTGTTGTTTATGTACCTGACTTGGAACAGCTGTGCAACAGGTTTAAGCTTTGGTTTATGTTTATTTCGTTGATGATGATGAAATAGAACGCCTCAAATGGGCGTAGCGCTGACCTAATAAAATGCATGCGGCAGGTCTAAAATGCAGCGTTAGCAGTTAAAAAGAAAAAACAGCTGATGCGCAGTTTTATGAATTTCACAAAGAGCTGCGATTGCTGCTGCAGGCTGCAGCAACAGCCATAACAATTACAACAATAGCGTTTACAGATATACAGACATACACACACGCACACACATACATGTGAGCGCAGACAGCTGCAGAAATGAAAACAAAACATAAGCAAAAGCCACAAAACCCGTTTTGAGCGCAGACGAAAAGAGAGCGGGTGAGCAGGACAGTCGGAGAGCGCAGCAGAGCAGCTGTTTCTTTTTGTCTCCTCGTCTTTTTCTTCTAATTCGCGTTCGGCACCTGCACGCATACAATAACAACAATAGCTCACAAATACATATAGAATGACTTGTTGTTATTGTTATTTACTGCATTTATTTTTGTCTGCCAGCTCAATTGCAAATTTCAAATATCAAATGTTCTAAATGCAGCGTTGCCACACTTTAGCGATTGCTATTGCCCCATTCACAGCCGCAGCATCACGATGTTGCAATTTTTGCTCTGCTGCAGGTGAACTTTGTGCTGGTTTTTTATAAACATATTTTGATGGGGATAGCTGCTGCAACAGCTGCTATCGTTGTTTTGTAATAATATAATATATACATATATATGTACATATATATGTATGTTCGATGCGGGCAGCAGCTGCCGGACAGGAAGCGACAGCAACAACATGCTGACGTTGCTTTTGTTGGCCAAGTTAAGTTGGGTTCGTCGTCTGGTATTTGGCGCGACAGCAACACTTTTTGCTCTTCATGCCAAAAGCAGTGTTGAAAAGCTTCGCTTTTTTTTCAGTTAAATCTAGCTTTGTGTTTTGTAAGTTAGCGGTAATGCCAATTACTTAATGGATTTAGCTTGAATTTGAAGCTCTTATTTGGGTTAGCTTTAAAAGTTCAATTTTTTTGGCAGAAAAAATGGAGAAGACATTTTTCAAAAGTAAACATACAAAATTGTGAATTCTTCACAGGTTTTCTTTGACTTTTGACATTAATTTTAGTAAATTTAGCTATTTTATATTATAATTAATAAAATTATTCGTTGAATATTATATAACACAACTTGGACTGTATATGGTTTTTGTTTTGTTTTAGCTTTATTTTTTCACTCTAGTTCGTGTCTAAATATTATATAAAATCCGCTTATCTATATACTTTTTATGGCAAATTTAGCTTTATCTCCGTCAACTAGCTTCTATTTTTTGGTTTCTTTAAAGCTGGCAGTACTGTTGACAATATTTTCGACTGCCACATTTTTGACCCGCTCCGGGAGAAAACAGTTGATTCAGCTTAAACACACTTACACAGACTTACACACACACACACACACACAGAAAGTCTGATTAACAGTTGGGTGTGAAATTCTAAAGTTTGCGCCGCGAAGTCTAATCAAAAGTCAATTTCTACAGCACGTTCCGAGCGGGTGAAAAAAAGTGTGTCTGCAACTTGAAGTGTGGGAAAATTGATTGCGAAATGGATTAAATTGTGGGAAATGCTTTTCCAATCTAGCGGAAATTGTGCCTGGGCCACAGCCGGATGCCAACTGCAGCAAACTGGACGCTAGCTGTAAGTATGTGTGGCATGTGCTTGGTGGCAGACGCCTCCACAGGCAACCAGTTAACTGGTTTACCTTTGGCCAAGGATGTTTGGCTGCCATTGGAAAAGTTGTTTGGCCGCTTTTCCATAGCCAAAGCTGCTGGCCAAAATACAAATAATGCGAACCAAACTTGTTTTCTAGCCAAATGGCAAATCGCATCGACTTTCTGACTTATATAAGCGCATTTTTTCGCTTCTAACGGTTCATTTGGTTCATTGCTTGTTTGTTGCACGTTCGATCCGCACCGATCCGTGGCGATCCACTGCCGGGCAGACGACGCCTTTCAACTTTGGCATTTAAAGCCGCTGCAGTAGCGGCGCCTAAGCTGACAGTCACGATTTTCCATGCAGCAACAAAGTGTGGCATGCTACTGCGGCACATTGGCCACTGCATCGTGGTTTGAGGGTGTGGCACATACATATACATGCATATATTGATAGCTATGCTAAGCCACAAGGTATTTGGTCAGCCGTCCAAGCCATGTGCAACACTTGCTGTGCGCCAGCAACTTTGATCTTTCAACAAATTGCTGAGATTTGTATGTCAATTAGATATGGGTTATATAGGACTTGACTTGTATATGCGCCATAAAGGTGACTACAGATAGGTATTCTTTAAAATTATATACATGTGCTCTATAATTATATGTAATATACAAATTTAAAAGTAATTGGAAATTTCAAAGTATATTTTCCATATATGTTTGATATACATATATCATATGAATCTCTCATACGAAAATTTTACTCTAAATTTTTGTAAAATAATCTTTGAAGACAATCTGTATGATATTTATTAAATTGTATCTAAAAATATTTACTTATTTCTTCGATATATACTTTAATCATTCACAAGATAAAATAAGAAAAATATCGACTAATTTTTACTAAAAAAATAAATCAATTTTGCAATTTTGTTTAAATAAATCCTATCAATTCCCACAGAAGTTTAAATAAACAACTCAGCATATTTTAGGTCAATTTTGTTATCAATATAAATAATGTGGGTTTTCTCTCATAATCAATATCTACATAGATATATTTACTTTATGAGAAAACGCCTCGTATGGCCCGACTATCAATTGCCTAGATAAACAGACAGATAAATCGTTAACGGTCTTTCTGGTTTGTTTATGTCTCATTTGCAATCATTTTCCCAGGCTACACTCGAAGTTGCATGCACCGTGTGGCACGTTGTGCACATGTGTCGTCTATAAGTACGAAGCGCCCTTTGCGGTCCCATTCCCATTCCAATTCCAATTCACATTCCCAGTTCAAGCGTAGCGACATCCTGTTTGCTTTTCATTTCGTATTTTTTTATATCTATTTTGTGACACATGTGTTGCTAGATTTCTCCCTGTGTATGTGTGTACTTCTTTAAGGAATTCTGGTCGTTTGATTGTGCGGCATTTGGTAAATAGCTAACAGCTAGCTGGCAACGCCAGAACTAATTCGATTAAGCTGTTGTTTGAAAATTTAGAACATAAAGATGGAAACTGTACTAAAAAATAAGTGTGGCATATGGCAAATACTTTAAAACGAGCTGGCAGCACCATAGCAAATTCGATTATGCAGAATTGCAGAACAAAGCAAACGAAGTTGTGCTAAAAAGTGTTTGCCTATTACTAATATTGAAAAATGTTTAGATCAGTTGCGTTTTTTGTTCATTCATTTTCATATTTAATATTGTTTTCTTTTGTGTATTTGCCAAACACAACTATAGTTATATTTATGATCCATAAAAGTGCCGACTTATCTAACCCAGAAATAATATTCTTATCAGTTAACTGCTGCTGTTTTATAGCACACCTTATTTATCAACTTTATGATCTATTTACCTTTGGGGAACTGATTGATTGTTAATGATAAACTAAAAGCTAAGTCGCATACAGTGCAATTGGCGAGCTTAAGGAATTGGGTCAATGAGCTTTATCAGCAGTTGTGTTAACTGTTTGTGCAGCTGCTTGGGCCGAACAGGAAGTGGAACGTTCTCTCTCTTCCATCTGCCTCTCCTTCTTTTACTCTCTTTGAAACAGTATTAAAAAAACTTACGATTTGTTCCAGTTCTGTGATGGGCATATTGTTGACGTTGTTGTTGTTGTTGTTGCCCGGAGTTGGTGAATTGTGCGAGGCAGCCGAAGAGTGGGAAGAGGATACGGTGGAAGAGGAGCTGCGCGATGTGGCGCAGTTGCTGTGACCTTTGGTCTTGTTACGGGGCGGAGTTGGCGGTGGCACCGGGCTGGCCAGAGTTGAGCAATCCTTGGAATTGCGATTGGGCGACAAACGTGAGGGAAAACTCAACGTTTTGGTCCACTGTGCCAGACTGCGTACCATTTTGTTTTTGTTTCTGTTTTTTTTTGCAGCTGTTTGTTATTGAAACTAAATTCTAAAAGTATTTCTTTTAGCTCTCCAAGTTTCACTCTTCAATTGCACAGTTTATCTTTGCAGTTTCAAGCACTCATTATATTGGGTTTGTATATTTCACAAGATTGCGTATTGCACGACGCACGCGCGACTTTGGCTGAATAAATTTGCAGTTATTTGCTTTTACTCTCAGTTATTTTCAGTTTAATGCGCACACAAAATGCGAACCGTTTGCGTCGCTAGCTCGAAAGCAACTGAATGAACGCAGTCGCCGCGTAGCAGAGCTACCCGAGCAGACCCGGTCTCAGTCGCGCGCTCACACACACACACGCAAGCAACGAAGCAACGCGCTCAGCTCACACACATGCGCAACGCTGCCTCGTGCAAGGGAGAGCGCAAGCGACGCATACTGCAGGCTGCAGTCCAGTTGCAGTGCATTTTAGAGCGAGAGCGCAATAAACAACTGAAGCAACGACTGCAACAGCAGCAGAGCTTCGTTCTCTCTCTCGTGTTTTGATGTTTTTGTGTGTTTTTGTCATTCTCTCCGTTAGTTTATGTTGATGAAATGATGAAATTGGCAGGCAGCCAAAGCATTTGTTGTTGTGTGTAAAATATTGAGAGCATTTGCTGAATGGTGCGAAAACTATGCAGCCGCTGCATGGATGGCTTGAAACGCAGTTCTTAAAAGGCATTCCAAAGAGGTCAAACTCGTAATGATGTGGTAAAAAATAATGTATTTCGAAAGTAAATATGTATGAAGAAATCTATCAAAATTATAGACTTTGCAATTTCATGGCATTCAAACTAGGTTAGTTCAAGTTTTTATAGTTTTAATAATAATAAAGTAAAGAAAAATAAAAGAAATAAATAAATAGCTAAAAATATATGGAGTGTTACTAAAGTGTATATAAACATTTCGTATACACTTTAGTAACAGTCCATATACATTTATACATTGTGTGTATTTAAAACTCAGATCCATACCTCAAATTAATGGATTGATTTGAAGTACTTCTCTAAATTGTTATACCCTATGCTTATATTCGATAGACAACAACCCCTAACATTTTCCGCTCAATTTGGCAACAGGACACTCGCGGCGGGTAGCTACAGTAATTGCCATGTTTATATGTTCGAATTCTCGAAACGTGGTCTAATGATGGCAACAAGCCATTTCTGTTGCAATTACGCAAACGGATCTGAAACGGAGGCAGCTGTTGACCAACAGGAGAAGGGGAGAGTGAAGGGAATTTGTCAATTATAACGAAACGCACTTCCGTTGGCCACATACCAAAAACCCACGCGAACATCAATGCATACAGTCAAACACATACACACACACACACACACACACACACACACACACAGACTCTAAAAAACCGGCAACAACGGCCTTGCCAAGGTTGACTGAACATGTTGAGCTGTGGCCCGTTGCCGAAAAAAAGATGTGGCATAAAACAAAAGCGGGCAACAAGAAAAGTTGTAGAGAGAGAGTGCCACAGCAGCAGCTGTCTGGATAGAGAGAGAGAGAGAGAGAGAGAGAGAGAGAGAGAGAGGGAGAGCGAGCGCAGAGAGATCTCCAGACTTGGCCAAAACAACTCTCGCGCGCTCACTCACTCTCTCTCAATAACTGGCTCTCGCTATCTCCATCTCCCTCTCACTTCCCATCTCTCTTTTTGCTTAATGGCAGAAAAGCCGCTTACAAGCTCAACGTTGACAGCATTTTCATCTGGTTAGGAAATGGGCTCAGACTCATTATTAAGCTCTGAAAGTTTGGATACCCTGTAAATAGTGTAATGGGGGAATAGCAGCATATGCTGGACATACATATATAATCTTGTCAACTTAATCATCTAGTAATCTAGTCTAGTCATTATATGAAACTCTTATACTCTTATATTGTATTATACTGTATACGATTATATATAAGACATATGCTAGGCATGCACTTTCTAGTTTTCCAGCAAAGGGTATTTCAAACTTATTATACATATATTTTTCTGTTCAAGAACTCGCTGAAAGTACGCGCTCTGTTTGGTTTTTTGGCCAGCTGCTAATTAGTTGACATAGCTGTGGCCCATTGCTCACTTATTCTGCGCATTCCCGCCAATTTCTAAATTCCAGAGCATCTTGACATCATGTGTCGGCCATAACTGTTGCAGATGCATTCCATTGCCAATCAGTGCGAATGTGCATTGTTCGAGCACAGGACATTGTGTGGTCGCATTGCAGCAGGAAAATTGAAAATGGAAACGGGAAACTCTCTCTCTCCATATATGTATATATATGTGTATATGTGTATATGCGTGTGTGCGTGTTTGTCTGGCAGCTGTTTTATTTGGTCGAAACAATGCGCTTATTGACAGTTTGTTAAAGGTGTCGCATGGATTGCCAGACAAAGGACATAGCCGAGTATCCTGTGCATACATATATATACCCTGTATATACATATGTGCACATTTCCGCAGTGGAATAAAAGAATGCCTGGCATTAAAGAATTTGTTTTCATTTCTTTTTTGGGTGTAAGGAATATAAACATTTTTATGGAGTTTCACATTTGAATATGAGAGATTTTGCATTGTTCAAAATATTACTCACATAGATATTGTCTGTAATGCTCAAAATATTACTCACATAGATATTGTCTGTAATATGATATATGTACTCTATGCAAATATAGCTCTCTTTTACAGAAATGTATGTGTTTTTTGTTTGTTATTAGCATAGTTATGATATCATGCATGAATCATGCTAAAAACTAGTCGAGAATAGATGGAATGGAGTAGTAGAAAATTTCATTATTACTTATGTCTTATGTGGTGTTTTTGAGATGTATTAGATTAGAACAGAAATTGGCAAGCGGAACTTACACGAGAATGATATACATATATTAGGTCGTACAATGTTATACTATGTCATATTTAATTATACTTTGTCATGTTATACTCTTTACTCAACAGATTAAGGTAGACTAAATCACATAATATCATACTCTATGATTCTTTACTAACCTATATTATCTTTATTATGTTATATTGTAATATTTTTCACTATTAGATACAACGAGTACTCTACCCTACTATAATAAACTATATAATACTAAAATAAATGGTTTACCATAGTATAAACCAACTGTAGTCAATTATGTGCTAAACTCTACTAATCTATACCATATAATGTCATACCATACCATACCATACCATACTATACTATACTATACCATACCATACTATACTATACTATACCATACCATACTATATTATATCATATCAACTAGATACACTCTATGTAAACTAAATCTATCATATGCTAAACTTTACTATACTATTCAATCCTAAACTATACTATAAACTTTCATCATATTATAGTATACTATTTGCAAATTTTTACAATATATACATATGTATATTATTTCATACCACACCATATAGCATTTCAACTCACGACTTTTTCTACAACTTCCCATTATTATTTCTCGCTACGTGTGAGTTTTCACAACAAATCTTGCACCCATATTAATTAGCGTTCAATCTTTACATAATAATATATTTTCATTCAATCATTAAAATTCAGAAAGGAAAAGGGAATGTAAATTTGATTTACATGTGCTTTTGTTTTATTTAGGGGAATCAAACATGTTGTGAATTTGTAATATTCCCAATGTCAATAATTAGGTGCCTAATTAGCATTCAAGTTAATTACAGCAAATTCCAATTTGATTAGGCTTTAAACATGCTCTATATATATGTGTAATTTTGTTATACATTTAACAGGTTAAGTACATCCGTTAACAATAAAATATTTCCTCTTCCACTGCCAATCAAAACATGATTTTGCTTAATTAAGAGTTTAGAGGCAAGAAATACCCACAAAAAATAAAACCAAAATCAAAACTTCAAACTGATGTAATATTAATAAACTGAAAAGATATGTTGAATGCTGAAGATGGAATACTCTATTAGATGAAGGGTTGCTTAGTATATGAATATTATTATTTTCAGGAGAAAAACTCGAATATTTTGTAAATCAGGCAATCTTTTAGTTAATATATGATATATACAAATTAATAATAGATAGATAATAATAGATAAATATGGTAAAGTTATTATAATTTGTAAATTTTGATGAGTAAATTATCAACTGGACATATGCTCAAATTTCAAAATAGTTTTTTTTTGAGTACGAACTTGAAGTTCTCAAAAACAGCTTCTTTATTCTGTATTAATATAAGTATATTCTATATTGATACAGGAAAACTACTCTATCTATAAGAACTTGATTAAAGATTAGGCATACTTATTTGTGTTGTGTTGCATACTCGATAGTCTATTCATAATATTCTTTAATAGAGTATACAACAAAATTGACTCGTATATAAAAAAAAAAACAATTTCTTTTGTTTTTTCGGAAACTTCTCATAAAATGGAAAGGCGTGCGCCTAACCATTAATCTCTTGCGTAAACATTTAACATTTAACATTCATAAACAAGAAGTAAGATCAAATATTTGTGGGCAAAGCTGATAAAATGGCTGTGGCTTATCAAGCCTGCCCGTTGGGTATATGAAGTCGCAACCGGCAATCAGTTTGTCAATTTGTCAGTCCATCAAATGGACCCACATCAGTTTGGAGCGGATCTACCGATAGAGTAAGAGGCAGAGTATGGGAATGGGCGTGTCCTGGTTTGGTCTATAGACTCTGTGGTATTTTTATTTCCATTTTCATTTTAATTTCTTTTATTTCTCTTTTTTATCTTAGCTACTTTTTTGCTGCTTCTTTATTTATGTTCTCTGTGGACACTTCAAATGAAAATATTCTGCGGCTTATCTAAATTCCCGAAAATTCAGTTGTTTATTATTGTTGTTGTTGTTTTGTTTACAAGCAAACAGCTTGCTGTTGTAGTTGTTGTTTTTTAAATTTTATTTTACAAATCAACACCTCGAGTATCAATTACCCAGAGCGAGATGCAAAACTCCATTTGAAGCAGGGAGAGAGAAAGAGAGAGAAAGAGTTGGTTGGGCAGACAGCGCTGCGTGAATCATTCTAAAGTCTGCTCTGTGTACATTTCTCAGATCCGCTCAGACTCGCTTTATCTACACTAATTAAAGTGTGACCGACCGACAGACGGACGGACAGACGGACGGACGGACAGCTGAAGAAACGGACTTATGGACGTTCCGGCAGCATTCGTCGTGAAATGTAAATCCTCTCAGCTATTTATTTATGATCTTTTATTATTCCGCTGATGACAAACTGAGCGAAATGGCAAAAAAGGCGAGCCTGGGCTACCGCACACGCCGATCCCTATCCGTCTTCCAATTCCAAGCCCTTGGCCCTGTGCGATCTTGTCTGGCATTAGTTGCGGATGGTTAGCGTTGCTAAAAGATATTCAGACAGCAAGGCAGTTGAAGTACTACGCTCTGGATTTCTGGGAAACCAAAATGCGCAGAGGCTGGACTGAGACAAAGTAGCAAAAAAAGACTGTGGGAAGCCAGTTCACTAAATAGATATAGATATGTGATTATATATGTAAAAGTTTTTGTTTGGGTCTATTGGAAAACAATAGTTAAATATATAATGAAGGTAAAAATGAGATGTGCATTTAAAAAAAAACGTAAATTGATTTAATATTGAAAAAGTTACCAAAAGTAGAATATAATATATATATATATATATATATATATATATATAAAATTTTCCTACAACTTTGTCAAGTCTCAATTAATTTTATAAATTTTCAAACTTTTAAACTTGTTTTAAGTTTTTAAATTTTGAATACAAAATTAACAAAACAAATGCTCAAAATAAAAATAAAAATAAATAAATAAAAAAAATGATGTTCAAAATGTAAAAATTTCAGTTTCTAAATAATTTCCTTATTCTTCGCTAAAACTTTTAGTTGTAACATACATACTTTAAGTTTAAAATACCCTATTCATTTTTTCATTCTGTTTTTTTTTTTATTTAAATTAAATATAGTCAATAAATATTAATTATTATACTAAAACGTAAACATTTATTAATTTTTGGCTTGCTTAATATACAATTTTTTCTGTCATTATCATTAATTATTGAAGTATATATATTTTTTGCCTTTTACTTGAAGTCATTCTCATAATCTTTTGATCTATTCGAGGTATGTCGAACTACCCTAGGAAGTTAGTCTTTGTCTTGTTGCTAGAGTCGCTGATCTCATTAGCTGTTAAGTTATGTATCAAATGTCTAAATAATTGGAATGCGTCTGAGTTCATTTGTGGTCTCAACATGGTTTATTTGTCTATGGGCCGCAGCTGACATGCACCTGCCACGTTCCCCTCTGAGACGTTGCAACTTCATTAGAATTAGCGCCCCAGAATGCGAGGCATAGTTTACACAGAGCTACAAGTAAATATTTTGGTATTTAAGAGACTTTGTCTGCTCGGCTGGCCGAAGCCAGTCAAGCGCCGCATTATGCATATATTTGGGTGCAAACGGAAACAGGTGCCGCCTAGAACTCGCATGTGAGTCCTACATATTAGATAACTCCTGGCCAGGAATGTAAACCCATCGATACGAGTGACACAACTGAAACACGAAACACGCGTAAATTTTCTAGCGCGGAGCGGAAAAAATGACAGAAGTTTGGGTAATTCGATTGTGACTCAAATGATGAAGATCTAGCTGACTGCATAATACTCTGTTTTCAATCTTTTAATTAAAGGATATAGCTATGTGGATAAGTATGACACCCAACGGTCTATGTCTTTGTATTGTTTGCCTATTATGATTCATTATAAAAGTAATTTCTAGGCGACTACGTCATACCCAGTTTAGCTTGAGGCTTTAAGATTTAGATTTTGCTCATGACTCACAATATTTTAAGTAAATTTAAGTTGTTATAAATATTGTATTAGATTGTGTCTAGAAAGGAAAATAAGAATTGTAGCCGATTGCAATACTCTATTTAGAAATAAATATATTGAAACAGATTTATGTTGGGTGTAAAAAAAATGAGAGACATGCGTAGTGAGTGCTCATAAAATAGAACATAAAGTCATGTTGTTACTGACTACAAAATACTTAAAAAAAAAAAAACATGAGAAATTAGGCTGTACTATACTATAAGTCTTTAACACATATCGATAAAAATCGATAAAAACTTGTAAATAACTGAACAAAAATCTAATAATAACAATATTTATAATATAATAATAATGTTTATCGTCCGGAAAGAACTGACCTATTTTACTGCTTGTATTACATATGTGTATCTTAGGTTATAATTTAGCAAAAGTAACTTTAATTCAAAATTTCCTTGTTTTATGAACATTATTTCTAAACACGTTGATTTATCAATTTATTAATCCATAATAAATCTCACTTAAAATATATATATTATTATATTATCTGAATATATATATTATATATTATTATTATATATATTATTATATATATTATTATATTATCTGAATTTTATAATGCAATTACACTTTGAATAAATATGTCCATAAATTTGCACCTAATCTGTTATCCTCATCCCTTTTGTGATCTGGAAATTTCGATTGTAGTGAATGAAATGCAGCAAGCTAATCTACTCCTTTACCCACATTGTACTTGGTGCACATTAGACACATAAAAATTCTTGGGTAACACGCACACTCATTGACTAATCGCGCATGACTCAGTGTGGCAATTAGAGATTGTTGCACATTAATTACCCGTGTTCAGGGGGGCAGCAGCCAGCAACAAACTGGAGCAGTGTGGAGCGTGTGTGCAACAGCAACAGCCGTGTGGATATCATATGATATGCATGCGGCACGTCCACGTCCACTCACGGCAAAGCAGTGTGGGAAAATGCCTCAAAAGAAGTGGCAAATGCTTTTCCCCACCTCTCTCTCTCTCTCCCTCTCTCTCTCTCTCTCTCTGTCTCCCCTAAAGCAGGTTGCACTCCAAATTTAACATTTGTAGCGTGTTGCGCGTGGAAAAACAATTTTCACCAGAAATCCCAGTTGCCGACTAATGATTTTTTTTTCACTTTTCTGTTTTTTTGCTTGTTGCTTGTTGCTGTTGCTTTTTGCACCTTGCTTTTGATTTTTGCAACACTTTCACCTGCAGATTTGGCATGTAAATGGGCAGATAAGCAGCAAGCAAAGCGTTGCCCAAAACAACATTAGCTAGCGGCAAGTTAAGTATCTAAGTATCTAGATACGTAAATACCCTGTAAGAAGAAGGCAGAGAGGTGTTGAAGGGCTGGGAGAAGTTCGAAGATCAAGGCACATTTAAGAAAAAAAATATATTTAAGGATATATTTGAAGACAGGCAGAAACTTTATCAAGTCTCTTAGTCCTAAGTCAACAAAAATCTAATAAAAATGTATTTGAATAGTAGCTTGGCGATATCAGATCAAATTTGAAATGAACAGAAAACATATAAATATATAATAAACTATTATATAATATTTTTTTGTTTAAAAATAAAATATTTTGTATTCATTAAAAAAAAAATATATACAATATTAATATTATTTAATTAAACAAAAATTTTTTCAATATTTTTCAAAATAAAAAATACAAATTAAAAATCCTAAAATAATTCAAAATATTTGTTATTTATTTAGAGTTTTATAGTCAGCTCTGCTTACAAATTTTCCAGCATATCTCTAAGTCTATCATTTATTTTATATATATATATTTTTTTTTTTTGCATTTAAGATTCGGTTTTTGCTCATTGAGATTGGGAAATCATTCAAAAGTTTTTTGCCGCGTCTAAAGACTTTTGTTGAGGTTCTGCCCACTGACAGCTTTTGTCAACTTTTGCTAGCTGCTCGTTTGGGCCATGTTCGTTGACCTCATTTGCGATCTCTGTCTAAATGTGTGTGTGTGTGTGTGAGTGTGATTTGCTTTTGTTTTTGTTAAGCTTTTCGACTGCCAGTTAATTCACTTTCATTGCGGTCTGTCTTATGATTGTTTCTGTTTGTTTGTTTGTTTGTTTTAGATGGCACGGCTCAGTTTTGATTAAGTTGTGTCATGCAACGTTGATTTAATTATCATCAGCTTATTTCCATTGTGAACAGCAACTAACTAATGAGGAAGTGCTGTGAGCTTTGAGTGAAAAGCCGAAGCTGCCATGTAATATATGACAATATATATATATGTATATAAAAGAAAGCTGAGCCCAAGCATATGAGATGGGGTTTTTGTCTGTTGTTTTTGTAGGCAGGCACCCGAAAAATGGGTGAGTATGTTGTACATGGGCTTCAAGATAATTAAGATGCTATCGACGGATATTTCAATAATAGAAACTGACTGCACAAAAATATGAGATCTGCTGATAAGAAATGAGTTACAAATGTTTGTCATAATATATTCATGGAATAAATGTTATAAAAAATGATATAGTGATATTTTGTGGGAGATTCTAGATCAAGCAATCAACAGTCGAGCCAAGCACACAAGCCAAGCCTTTCTTTATGGTTAAGAATCGCATAGAGAAGACGCTCTTGGAATATGGTAAAATTATTATTTTATTTAACTTATCTATATATTTTCTATACTCATATAATATTCATATTTTTTTCTTATTTTTTCTAGACACATTTCTAATTTTTTTTTTTTTTTTTTAAAGATAATTTAAAGATCTCTTACTGTAAATATATAATATATAATTTGTAATACTGACATGACATTTTCTATTTTGCTTAATAAACATGTCAATTGTATTTCCAGTGTTTCATGTCCCTGCAGGACCCCATGCTATGCTCAGCACATGCCGCATGCCACAGGACTAACCCAGAGAGTGTGGAAAACATGTGTATGCTTGCAAGGTTCCTTCCCATCAGGACTTTCCTTAAACACACGCTGCGTCGCGATAAAGTCAAGTGCGGCCCACAGTTAATTCCGGCTAAAAAGCTGCTAATAGCCGAATCAGAGAAAAACCCAGAAAGGGCAAGAGTGAGCGAAAGAAAGAGAGAGAGAGAGAGAGAGAGAGAGACGCAGAGTTCAGATTGAGTTTCAGTCGCGCGGTTCATTCACCAGTTTCGCTCGGACAGGTAAATTTCATTGGGTTGTCTCATTGTATCTCTAATATTTTTGTTTGGGTTTCATCTTACTTTTTTACTCTTTATGCTTTTTTATTTTTGTATGATTTCCGCTGATTATGATAAACAGCACGGCCAAAGGCAGATAAATGCGACTCAGTGAAATGCGCAAAAGTTCACGCGAACAAAAGTTGTGTTTTTTTTTTTGGGAATACCCTGTAGACTTGGATGATGGAATGAGTTTAGTGTTTGGCTTGTTAGGCAAGTTTGTTTATGTCTAAAAGCATGTTCAATTTAAAGTAGATTATGACTGGCTGATAAGAAAAATGAGCTTAGTCAATATAAGCTGGCTATCCTGGCTATGATTGATTGATCTTGAAAGTTAAGATCAGTTATAAATCGTAGTCTGTGATTATTCTGTTGTTATTATTCACTATACCTTATTGATCTTGGGTTGTCTACACCAGTATACTATCTTCCAAATTTAAAGTCCCTCTCACTTAACATAACATTATTATATTATATTTGCAGATTAGCCACACCCTTAGAAGGCGTATAAGGGATTATATCAATAGGGGCTACACGTATTAGGCAAGTATTTCGATATCTACTATCTATATCTTCATTTTCAATCAATTTGCTTTTCTTTTTTTTTTTTTTTTAATATTTTCAATCTATATATATTGATTTGTGATCTTGGTTAATAAATTAATAATACTAAACACAACTCGAAGACGTTAAGAGCTACAGATTCTCAGCTCAGATTCTCAGTATGTGGGCTTTGTTTAAGTAGATATACAATTTTTTCTTTATTTGACGATTGCCAATTGTCTGTATAATTAATTCTAGTTGCATGTCCCAGCTGTTTTGAGGGTATATTACAGTCAGGCTCAGCCTAATAGGCTACGCTTGCTTTTGTTGAATGAATAAAGTTGATACTGTGTATGCGTGTGCCTTTGGCATGTGAGAGTGTGCGAGCGTTTGTTTGAGCAACTCATTTAAAATGCAATTTTCGCATATAAATTTTGACAATAACATTTTTGAACAAATAATCAACCTGCGTCTACTTCTGTGTAGGTTGGCATCGAAAAATTATTTAAATGCCTCACATTTCCTTTTTGTTTTTGCTTTTTTTAGGTGGATTTTGGTGGATGCCAAAGCGTGGGATCTTTAGACAGTTTAGACAGTCTGCTGTATGGCAGGCCTCTTTTAAGTGTTTCGAAACCAGTCTAGAGATCTGCTATATGTGCGTATGCGTGTGTGAATTTGTCTCAAAGTGTTGCGCGTGCTGCCAGTCGGCAATTTTTATTGACAATTGTCCGTTCTACAGGGCTTAAAAGACGAAAACTTGGAATATTATCAGCTTCTCGTGCTCCGCATGCTAATGAGAGACGGAGCGCGAATGGGTAGTGTAACCCAGAAAGAGAGAGAGAGAGGTCGATAAAACATAAAGCAATAGAAGAAAACAATTCACAGAACCCAGCTGCTATAACAATTCCCTCTCGTTCTCCCTATCTCTCTCTCTCTCTCTCTTTCATTCTAACTCTTTTTGATCCCAGTCAAAATTGTGGCGCGTTTCTTTTTCATGGGGGCTTTTGTCACGTTGTTTGTGTTGTGAATTTGCGGTACGTCGAACTACATATATGAAAAAGTAACCAGAATAATTTGTTAGAACTTGTATACCCTTATATTTCAAATAATTTTTATTTTATTTGAGAATTTTAATATATACATTTAATAATATTACATATTCTTTATAAAATACTTCTATCATTATTGTATCAAAATATTTTATTGAAATAAACAAGTTTTTCAGATAACATCATATTTATTATTACAGCTATAGTCAGACCTATCCAATCAGTTTAATTTTGATAAATGCTCTAATATATTACAAAGAAATGAACCTTTACAAAAATTTTCATAAAGATAGTGCAGTCTGAGTTCAGCTAGGTACAATTGGAAGATCGTGACCTTAAGTGCTCTTTCAATACAGGGGTTACTTAAGCCATAACAATTTTATAATACCCTGTACCCTATACCATGGAATACTTCATTTATTATTGTCAAAAAATGCTCAGCTAGAGGAGCTCACGTTTTAATTTTTTTATAATGTCACTAATTTATTGTACGTGCTGCACTACAAAGCACACACAGCTCGAACCGTTGTTCCCGACTTTTCGATGCGACCCATTTAGGTGTTTTTAATAATAACATGAAATGGAAAAGCAGAAGCAGAAGGAGGAATAACTGGGGGGCATGGGTCTCTATCGCAACTGTTTGCATTTCAATGAGAGGGCGCCTTTTCGCTGCCTTATGAAAAAAAGTTCACATGACACTTTTTCTGGCAGTTTGTCAATTTGAAAATTAGACAGTTGCTGACTTGAAAGCTGGCATTTAGTCGGTCTATTGAAATGGGTCGGTTTTATGGCCCGAACAATTGTAAATATAATTATATTACCCAAATATGCAGTTGATGTTCACACGGTATTCAAAGTATTTTCACCTCCTCCATCTCTGTTCTTTCACACCCCATAAATTGATGGAGTAATGGAAATTTTAATGCAAATGACTTTGATCTGATGCGAAGTAAGTTTAAGTTTTATTATGTGAATTATTGATAAGTTAGGATTGTGATTAGTAACTTGTTAGTAAATAAATGCAGATGGTATACCCTTTAATTTTATTTTTATTGGAATAGTATAGGGCAGTATAAGATACCTTAAGAACTTAAATTTAAGGAATATAATAGATTTATTTCTTAAAGTTTTTTATAAGCATTGTTTGTAAATTTGTTTGTGTCATTTCAGAGGCTGCTACTTTTTCATAATCTAAGACATATAGTCCTAATAGAAAACATAATCTTTACGCTGGTAATTTAGAAATTTTCAAATACCATTTCCTTCGCTTCTTAATCCAGTATTTCTTTCCAAATGTTTATATTTTTTAAGGGTATTTTATAGCTATATTTTGTATATACTTTTTGTCCTTCACTAACTCTAATATCATTTATCACTATATTTTTTTTTTTTTTTTGATATAAGTCAATAATTCAAATTTTTTTTCTACAATATATTTTATAATCATATTTTCTATATTTTTTGCCATATGCATGTGTATACAAATCTTCCTAAATATATATTTTAATTTTATAACCAAATTTGCTTATATTTTTTTGCCTTTCATCAACTCTAACACCATTTCACTTTTCACTATACTTATTTTGCTTACCATAAATTAATTTTTTTTAATATATCCATATTATTTACAGGGTATTCCATAGTCTTAATTTTTTATATATATATAAACATATTTTTTTTACATTCTTTGCCCTTTACCGACTCTAATACCATTTAGCACTATCTTTATTATAAATGCGTAAATCAAATAATAAAACTCACAAATTTTTCAAATTATTCGAACGTTTGACTGGGATCAACCTCCGATCTGAAGACGAAGACGCACCAAATGCCAAGTACATTAAATTTATGATCGAAGCGAAAGCAACTCAAACCGATTCACTCCGCCTCCTGGTCACTGCTAGTGGCAAACAAACAAGTGCGCTGATTAGTGGCTTATCAATGATAATGCCACTGTTTGCGCTTCGTTCTTCACTCTTCACTCTTCGGTCTGTGTGAGCAAGTCAGCTGCTTGTCAAATATTTGTGTGCAGCCATCAATGCCAGAGCCGAATTCGAATCCGTTCTCAAAGAGCGGGCGAATGAACTGCATATAAAAATATTTGTATACTGATTAGGCAGACAGACAGACAGACAGTTAGATAGATAGACCGACGAGTGCAGTCGAGTTGAGTAGAGTCTAGTTGAGTCGAGTGCTTGCACTCACTTGCACTTTCCACAGCGATTAGCGATCAGTGTGGATCGCTGGGCTGATTTGTTGAGATGTTTGGGTTGAGGTTCAGCTTGAGATCTCTAAGGTTCACTAACTCGTGTCTCACTTGCTAATTGCAACATGAGACGTGATGTCAATGCTGTTGCTGCTGCTGCTGGCCATTAGAGTTCGTCGTCTGCTTGCCACACGCTCAGCTTTCGCTTTGCGGTTGCCACAAAATGTAAACGTATCAATGCAGATGCCAACTCGGTTGCATGTGCAACGCATTCAAGCGTTGTAATTTGCAATTTTATGCGTTTTATCTCCATGTTGTATACACTTATATATATATGTTGGTATATCTATCTATGCATCTATGTATCTGTATCTATGACATTTGCAGTGCGGCCAATGCACGCAGCGGTCGCAGCAGCCTTGCCACATGGCAAGACCACATATTTGCTGCCTTTGCGGTTGCTCTGCTTGACTCGCTGCGCAGCTCTAATGGAGCTCCAGTGTCTTAGCTGATGATTAGTTATATTGAGGCTGGAAATGCCTCTAATGTTTATAAGTGCAAATAATTTATGAAAATTGCAAAAGAGATTAAAAGAATTTTGTGCTGGCAGGATGTGAACTCAGGAGTACATTAAGATATATAGAGTTGATGCTTAAAAGAAGATTAGAGGAAATTATATTCCATGTTTACCTATTATCAATTTTAACTGATGCTAATTTATATTGATACCTTCTTTGAATAACCATAAATAATTTATGAAAATTGCTAAAGAGATTAGAAGAATTTTGTGCTGGCAGGATGTGAACTCAGAGGTGCATTAAGATATATATAAGGCACTTTTAAGATTAATAGAGTTGATGCTTAAAAGAAGATACAAGAAAACTATATTCCATGTTTGCCTATTATCAACTTAAACTGATGCTAATATATATGAAACTTCCTGTGAGCAACTACAAATAATTTATGATAATTATAAAAGATTAAAAGAATTTTGTGCAGGCAGAATATGAATTTTGAGGTACATTAAGAAATACATAGGCAATTTTTTAAATTAATAGTGTTGATGCTTAAAAGAAAATTAAAGGAAAGTTTGATCCATGCTCACTTCATCTCAGTTTTTACTACTTCTTATATAAATATTTATTTATTTATTTATTTAATTGTTAATAGAATTAATTCTAAATGACAATTTGGTTTTATGCCAGAGCAACAAAGGCCTTCAGGCATTATATAAATATATAGACTCCTGCTACATATAGATACTTCCACCTCCTTTAAAACAGTTTAAGAAAGGACTATCATTTCCTAATCTACCCAGCTATCGACTGTACTTGCTATGTTTAGGCAATGACACCTTCTTTCTAGCCGGAAACTGCGTCGCATTAAATCGAACAATAAGCCAAGCGCATTGACATTCATGCTGCTATCAACTGGTCGTCATCAGAGCAGGCCCTGATGAAAATTACATTCAATTAATGCAGAGCCAAACAGAGTAAAAGGACGCGCCCATAAAGGACACAGAGAGGCAGATGTTTAGCTAGGTATGTATATATATAGAGACTACGAGAGAGAGAGAGAGAGAGAGAGGCTGACAAACCTGTGCCGGCTCCAACAAAAGGACAGGCAGCCTGTCGAACAGCGCGCCAAATGCAGGACGACGCCTGTAATAACACAGGACAAGAGCCTTTCGGAGCGACGCGCCAATATCCTTAGCCAGACAGTTAGGTACAGGCTGATCGACAGATGTTTTCAGAGAGAAATACCAAAGCAGGTCATTGCCTGCTGCTGCTCGTCTGCTGCTGTCTTTAAGGATACGTTGCATTGGTCCCGAAATGTATCTTAAAGATACACAAAGCAGCTGCCACACTTGAAGATCAGCCTGTTTACAAATCGAAGCCAGCATCGTCTCCTGCCTTTGTCTCGCCCGAGCGCATTCGCTGAAAGTGGTTGCCACTGGCTCCGATTACAGGCCGCGCGCACTTCTAGACGCAGATACGCAGATACAGATGCAGGCAGAGCCACAGCTATAGCTATAGCTATAGCTAGAGCTATAGATACATATACACACGGTAGTTGTTCCTATAGGCACCACATTACTCTTGCTGCTGCTGCTGCTGCTGTTTTGTTTATAAATAGTTGGCCGTGAACTTTCTTTTGATGTGCCTCTGAGGCTTGCTAAAAGAATTCTGTTCGCCTTGAACAGGAAAAATTCGTATTTATGAAAAGCAAATCAAGAAAATCGATCGATGCGTAATTTGAGAAGTTTTCAACCACAAGGAAATTCGGCGCGGCTTTGGAGTTTTTATTTCTCTGAGACAGGGTTAAAGAATACATTTTTTTCCAACTGCCATTTGATTTGATTAATTGGCTGAAGTTTGATGAGCAGCTTGGAAAATATATTAAGAAAATGAAATGATCTTCTGGGTAAGCAGGTAGCTTTGATCTACATGCATATTTCTACCAGCGGGTGGCTCTTGGTTTCCTTTTTTTTCACGTTTACACAATTTGTGTAAATCGATTCTGGGAATGCTTCATTTATAATTCATACATCGGAATGTTTCTCAATTACTTTATAAGGCTAGGTTTTCATATGTATGTGTGTGTGAGTGAGTATAATTATCTTACCTCCTCGTAGGTATTCTCCCGGGAACTCGATTGAGTGCTGCTCGCGATTGAGCGACGAAACATTTCGCTGTTTTTTTTTTATTTTTTGCAAGAGAAGAAAAAAAGGAGATGTAATGAGAATAAGTATTTTAAATATGTCAACTGGCTTAGGTGGTATTTTAGTATTAAAATATATATATAGATAAATGAGTAAAAGAATTTTATATGAATAAATATAAGATATAATATAATAGAAAAGTTATAAAAAATTAAATAAAATTAAAAATTAAAAAAATTAATTAAAGTTGTATAATAAATATTTGATTAGACTTATTATATATAAATATATCAGTTTATATTGTAGCTTTTGAAATCTTTTGGTCAAGATTGAAGATGGAAAATGTAGACTAGTTCTCTGTATAGCTTTTTCAAGATCCTTCCAGTTTTATTATCTGCAGACTTTGCTACTGGTTCGACTGCGCTTTTCTAACTGTTCTAAGCTGTAACCATTTGAGAATTATATGGTTGTAGGCCATACAAAAGTATGTAGATATAGCTACCATTTTAATTTACTTTAATAATATCTTCATTTTTTGTCATGATAACTATCTCTATTATTGAAGTATTCGCAATTGAAGGGCTTATTCAAAGTTTTACGCATTTTGCATGCTAAGTAAATTCTGTATACATATCTAAATTTTCATTAAATGTCTATATAAATATTTACATAAATATATACCATATATGTTATCTATTATATAATCTCTTCTCTCTCATTAATCGTCCCCTAAAATATGCTTATCAAGATCATTTACGTATTAATTCATATGTAGGACAGTCGAAAGCTGCCTCATCTCCTCTGCCTCTTCTTCTCCCCCTATGTCCATTTACTGCCGCACGATCCAAAAATCTGTTGCTGTTTCGAATTCTAATGCGACACGTCTAATATCCATTAAATGCCAATTAGTCGTCGTCGTCTGCAGCGAAACCGAGCGCCGTGTCCAATGTAATGCCAAATGCGACCCACACGCGAACAATTAGCATAATTTATTAATATTGGGCGACCTGGGCACAGCGAACCTCGAAATTTTCAAGCAAATAAACTTGTTTTAAAAAAAGTGATAAGTGAGAAAAGTTAACGAAGACTGAATACGCTAACTAAATGAACTAAATGTGAAGGGCATTTAGCGGAGTTTGCAAGAGTTCTTAGTGCGCATTTTCAGAAATCTTACAAAATGTGAAACTATATTCAAATATGATATTTTAGAGAGTATATAATGTTTAGTAAAGTATATAATTTTTGAATGTTTGATTCTATAGAGATAACCAAAAATAATATTTAATGCTAAAAAGAATTATATTAATTTGAAAGAAGCTTGGTAGAAAGACTGTTAAGCTTGACTTAGACTTAAGTCTTTAAAAGACATGAAGAAGTTTAACATTTATAAAAAATACAAATATACTATACAATATACTATACTATACAAATATACTATATCTAAATAATATATCCAATTTAGTTTATAATAATATATATGCAGGATAGATAGATAGAGAGAGAGAGAGAGAGAGAGAGAGAGAGAGAAAGAGAGAGAGAGAGAGAGACAGAGAGAGATAGAGAGAGACAGAGAGAGATAGAGAGAGAGAGAGAGAGTTAGTAGGGCAGACAAATTAACCTGGCTGTAAGGAGTCTACTCTTGAATATCAGGAATAGGACATACATATAGCTGCTCTATAAATTACTACTTATTTTCTTCTACATGCTACATATTCCCTAACTTTTTTCTAATACCCTCTCAATATTGTACAATATTCAAGCTGATGCTGTTAAATTGTTTACCTTAAACGCTGGCAGGCTGTGGGCGTGTTGACAGTGAGATTGGTCCTTGAATCGCTCAGATGGGCGATCGAGTTGCATAAGCTATTGTTCATGTTGTTGTTGTTGCTGTTGTTGTTATTTAGCATTATGTTATTGTTGTTGCTGCTGTTGTTGTTTTTGTTGTTGCTGTTGTTGTTGTTGTTCAGTTTGGTCGTGTGACCGGAGGCAACAGCCAGCACCGTGGCGGGCATCTTGTTAGCTTCAAGCTGCCCAAATATGGCGCCTCTCATTAACCCGTCTTTTGGGGCTGGGTTTGGCAGTGTTGTTGTTGTTGTTGTTGCTGATGTTGCTAATGTTGCTGCAGCCCACACGACAACGGCACACGAACGCGTTGCCCAATTTGGACTGTTTAGCTGATTGCAAGTTTTTGTTTGTTTTCTTTTTATTATCTTTCGATATATTAGTTGTTGTTTGTTTTGCTTTTTTTTTAAATTTATGTGCATTAACTAAAATGTTGCTAATTTCTGCGTTTGTTTAGCGCCATTTTTGGTTAAAAGAATGGAGCCAGATAAATCAGCTTGACAATCAACTGAGCAGCACGCAGCATACGTCGTCTAATTAACTCGTTGCCAAAATCAAAAACTCAACTCAGCGGGTGGCTGAGGTGTTGTTATCACCATTTAAGGTGTTTGCAACAATTATGACGCAATATAATTCTCTTTAGCGCGGACACAAACCGAACAACACAGAAACACACGAACACACACACACAGGTGACACAGGTGCAGCATGTGGCAAGTTTGACAACAAGTTCGACTTCTTGCTGTGCCGATAACTAAAACAAAACTGATTTATGCCTGTCACAAGGCGGCACAGTACAGGCCATGACAGCGACAACACTGCTGCTGTTGCTGTTGCTGCTGCTGTTGCTGTTGTTGCTGCTACTGTTGTTGTTGCTTGTGCTGCTGCTGCCGCTGCTGCTGTTGAGCGCTCCCCAATCCCGTTGCCAGTGGACGACAATTAGTTCTACATGTCGTCACACGTCGTAAGCCACAGGAAGCCACAAGAGAAGTAGCAGCAGCAGCAGCAACACGAGCAGCAGCAGCAGCAGCAACTGCAGCAACAACAGCAGCTTCTGCTATAAGAACAACAACAACAACAACAGCAACAACAACAGTGATTCAATAACAACAACAATCTCGACAACAGCAGCAGCACTAGCAACACCAACAACAACAACAACAACAACATCAATCGCCAGCTTTTAGGGGGGCTCACAGCGGGGGGCTTGTCGCACTTTGTCTGCACTTTCATCTCATTCTCTCTTCACTTGCGCACTTTGCTTTTGAAGCTCTCTCTATCTGCTATACTTATATTCATACTCGTCTTATTGAACCTACCCTGCTTCCCTCTCCCGCTCTTTTCCTCTCTTCTTCTTCTTCTGTTGCGGTTGTGTAATGCGACAACAAAAAGCGATCAGATGTCCTTCTACGGATGTGCGCTTTACTCATTCTTAATGATCTTCACTTCAGCTGCAAACAGCAGCAACAAAAACAACAGCAACAAGAGCAACAACAACAACAACTTGGCCAAGTTGAAGCTATCAGAGCTGACAGCGAGAGTGAAAAGTTGTTGGATTGTGATATCTGAAGAAGCTGTCATAAATATGCTCAAGTTTCCATATATCAAAAGTCAACAGGAAAAGAATTTTTTATGAGTAATTTTTTGTTTTTGTTTTACTTTTTCAATTTTAATAAGGTATTTATTTAAGCCAAAAAGCTTGAATTTCCATAAAAGAATATTAAAAGCAAGGGGTTTAAAGCAGTTTAATCAGTTTAACATAATTATAATAAGAATAGAGAAGTGTTTTTTTTTATATAAATATTATTTTACTATAATAATTTATTATTATTTTTAATACAAATATTATTATCGTTATTATTACTTTTTTATCAAAACATTTATTTGCTGTTATTATTATTATTATTTTTTTAAATTATTAATTTTATTTGTATTATTATTATTATTATTATTATTATTATTATTATTATTATTATTATTATTATTATTATTATTATTATTATTATTTTTTTTTTTTTATTTTTTTATTATTAATATTATTATTATTGTTAATATTATTTTTACTATTATTATTATTATTTTTTTTTTTTATTATTAATATTATTATTATTGTTAATATTATTTTTACTTATTATTATTATTATTATTATTATTATTATTATTATTATTATTATTATTATTATTTTATTTTTTATTATCAGTATTATAATTTTTACTTAATAATTTTAAATTTTTGTTTTTAAAGGTATTGAAATCTCTTGCTATATGCTATAATATATAATTATTTATATTCCTAAAACTCCGCTCTAAGCAACCTTTAGAATTTGGCATCTCTATTGCTCTAACTGCGAACCGCTGTGTGCGGTGCTTACTAATCAAGCATCAAGCCAATGCCTATTGCCCATTGCCCATTGCTCAGTGCTCAGTGTCCATTGCCCATTGCCCACTGCCAATTGCTCGTCCTTGTCATAATAGTGCCTCGTATGGAGTGCATCTAGCATGCTCTCTGATGATAAACTACATTAATGCCCCTTAAGTATGCCCATGTATGCTAGGCCGCGCAATACGTGACAAGGGCTGCAGTCCAGTAGCAGCAGCAGCAGCTGTTGCAACTGGCAACTACTTGTGCCATGTAATTGCAGTTGCTCACACTGTCATTTACCACTCAAAGCTGACTTTTTGTTGCTGCTAAATGATCGACCAGATCTACGGCTGCAGCCGCAACTGGCTAAAAACTTGTGCTGCTGGTTGCAGGTTGCTGGTTTGCTGCTTTGCTAGTTGCTGCCAGCATGTTGCTGCTGTGCTGGCTGCCTCTTTGCATTGCTTTGGTTTCTGTGCCAGCAGATTCTAAAGGTCATTGCTAATAGCTGAGGCTGTCTGGCCACGGCGACACTTCCGTTTCCACTTTGCGGTAACAGCCCTAAAGATCTGGTCAAAAAGTTGCTGCTGCTGTTGCTGCTGCTGCTGGCAGCAACATGCCCTGAAACACGATAGCAACAGGATGAGTTGCACGTCAACGGAAGTCAAACACTATATGCAGACATTTTTTGTATAATTATATAGATCTGCCTGTATGTATATATATTTAAAATCTCAACAGCTTTGGGCCACGTCTCGAGCAGGTTGTGCTGGCAGCCTACGCTACTGGGCGCAGCTATCGAGGAGATTGTTGCCAAATATTAAGCGACAGGTTCTTGTTTTTGCGGTCACACCCAGTTCTGGTCACACTGAATTTGCTGCCGCACTTAACTCGATGCCAAATTAGTTGTTCTTACAGTCAAGTTGGCTGCTGTTGTTGCTGTTGTTTGCTTCTTAGATCTGAATGTGGTTTATACTCTGGTCAGGGACACGCTTGGCTGCAGCTGCGCAAAGACCTGCCTAGAGAAGCTAGCCGAGTGCGTCCAAAGATATGGAAATCAGCCCGGCTGTCTGGCTGCTGAGTGACACGTGTTGCTTAGAGTTCAACAGGGTTCAGTCTATTAATCGATAGACTATGTATGTGCCTGACTGCTGCACTGTAAGAAATAATGATGGCTTTTAAAAATTCTTTTATGCTTAAACATTTTTAAAATATTTAATATTGTATTTTTCGGCTAAGAATGTAATTTTTTGCTTTCAATTTTGTTGTTTAAAATTTTCATCGAGTATTTTCCTATACCCTATTGCTTAAAATGTGTTTTTACAGGTTTTTAATATTTTTAAAATATTTTTGTTATGCCATAATATAATTGCTTTTTTATATTGTTTGAAAATTTTAATATAATAATTAAATTTACTTTAAATATACTGAAATAAGATAAGGTCAGGAACTTGGTCTAGACCTATTTTTTATAACTCACATTTTAAGCTCTCTAATTTTTTTAAAATATTTAATTTGCTGCATATTTAATTATTAATAAACTACGAATTCCACAAGCATTTTCAAATTAAATTTTAAATAGGTAAACAATTTGTAATTATAAATTTTTATGATTTATAAAATAAAAATATAAAAATTTTTGTACAGTGTATTAAATGCTAGTATATATCAGCTCTATTTCATACTCCTTCAAAATATTTTTACATTATATATTGCTGAATATATCATTTTATGTTTTCCTCTTTTACATATGTATTGCATTGATTGCTATACATATTTTGCACAGTGTAATAGTTACTAGTAGCTAGTAGCTTAGACTAGCCCTTGTTGCCGCCCAGTTAAATGCAAGTACTTTTTTTTTTTATTTTGCAAAAGGGCCGCGACTGCGACTGCGTCTGCGCACGAACAACGCATTTTTGTGCTTGTCATGCCGGTAATGACTGCAACAACAACAACACCAACCACTACAACTACAACAATAACAATATCGACAACAACAACAACTGCAAAACAAAACATGCTACAAGTTTGGAGCTAGGCTAACTGCTCCAACTGAGCCATGAAAGCCAACCGTGCGCGTCCATTACCAAGTTCTACTTGGCCGCTAACAGCGCCAACTGCAACTGCGACGGCGACGCCAGCTGCGACTGCGGCTGCGACTGCAGCAGCAGCGACGTTAACGTCTTTAAGTTTTTGTTATGCTTTTCAAATTCTTTCGTGGCATTAAATGTAATGAAAAGCGGGCTAAAAAATGCTCGATAAGTAAAAAAATATGCACGTGATAATTATAATGGCTGCAAGACATGAAAACGCTACAGAGTGTGCGTGTGTATGCGTGTGTGTGTGTGTGTGTGTGTGGCTAATTTGATACCTAAGCTATAAGAGGCCGGTGGGAGTTTATCTCTAAATTAGTTGTTTGATAATTTGTCTCATTAAAAAGTGCTTTATAACTTATGGAAAATGAGAGAAAATGAAAAAAAAGGTTGTTAAATTGGGAAACACCAGCGAATGGGAAAATTTATAAGATTTCGGGTAAAACTGAACTGTAACTATGAATTATGCTTATTATGAATTTTTGATGAAAATGAAAACTGTGTGATCTGCAGGCAATTAATTAGGGGAGCAGCCAAGTTTGGAGCAGCTAGTTGTGGAAGTGCTCTAGCCGGCAGAAGTCAACTAAGAAAACCTTAATTGGCAGTGCTTGACTATGAGATACCTTATACCCTCACTAATCTCCGTTATTAGGCATTCGATATAATCGATTACATTGAAACGGGACAAGCTATCGATTATTTGAGACCTGCTCGATCGAAAATAAAATGAATTAGATAAATAATATAAAACTTCTCTAGCTCTTTATGGTTTTGGGATCTACGCGTTTATAAATAAGGGCAGACAATAAAGATAGATAGATAGAGATGGTCACGGATAATGCTAGATCGACTCAGCATCGTGTTGATCTCGAATTTCCATTTTCAATATGTTCAGAGGATCAAAAATATAAATAAGGAAAACTATGATAAAGAATATTGAATCACATTACATATCTGCAAAAAGCTTTTTTGAGTTTCTACTTATTTCATCATATATAGAAAGAACACAAGTATTTTACAGTTTTGATATTCGTAACATTTCAACAAATGGAAAAGTCTTAAATAAATGAGCATTAGAAATTTCTTTTTTCTTCAAAATATTATTTAATTCAGGCAAATTATCTATCTTCTGAATAAGCTCAAAGTAATTATTTTCAACATTTCATATTGTAATATTCTTAGCTATGTAAAACTACGATTGTGTAAAGCATAATCTCTAGGGACTGAAACATGAACAAAATACTTTTCAACTAAAGCCTAGCTTTGAAGATTAAATCAAAATTTATATAAACAAAAAATATAATGTAAATAAATTATATTGTTTCTTTTGCAACTTATTGAAAGGGAAATCCCTCTGTTCTCTCTTTTCTTGCTACGCATATCGTGTAGACGAGTGGGCGCTTTAAGCTAACTCAACCCCTTTCATTTCCACTTTCTAACCGAAATTGCTAAATAAAATTGAAGCCGAGCTATTCTCAACTAGCTATAGATATGCTCAGATGGCAGACTCTAGACTCGCGCAACTCGTTTGCCAACAACAGCAACAACAACTCACATCACTTTCTAACATGATTAGATGGCAGGTTGCTGTTTTTTCCCCCTCTTTTCCAGCTATATACAGAGTAATGAGCGCTTTTTTCTTCTCAAGTTGATAATTACGATGAAATAGCAGAAAAAACAATAACAAAAACAACAACACGGAACGCAACTCATTTGTTTAGCTCGAGGGGTAAGAGAGAATCCCAAGCATAGATGATTTGGCCTTTTAAAAGGGCGCGTAGGACCAGCTTAGGTAAAATATTTGTTTATACATCAAAATACCAGTAGCCGATTTCAATTATAGGTATATAAATACATATATATATATATATATATATATATATATATATATATATATATATACGTAACCAGTCCAGGTAAAGCCCCCCAAAATGAAGAATGAAAACGAGTTGAGACAGTGGAAGAACTGAGGTGATGAATTCTGACAGCGAAGCGTGGGAAACTGCGGCAAGAGGATCTTATGTAACCCATTGAAAATTGTTGTCTCTGACACTTATTAAATACAATGAGCTGTTGTAATTTTTAAGCAGATTTCTGGCAAGGTCTTATTTGCAAATCAATCAAAGTGTCTAGGAAAATGAAGAAGACGAGGAGCAAGAAGAAGAACAGGTAGCATTCCGTGAGCAAAGAACATGTCAATTAGAAATGCAAATGCGCAGAGTTGGAATGTTATTGCAAAGGCCAGCAAAGCAGAAAGAATAATAAGAATAAGTGGACCTGGCTTAATATTAAAGCCATTGTATTTATATGACAGTGATACTACGCTCTGATGAACTGAAAGGGGAAGCTTGCTTGAAGTATTTGAAATCATTATATAATATTATAGAACAGCCGAACGGGGGTACGGTAATATATCAGATATATAATATTATATTATATACACATATGTAGTATACATTTATCCATATATGAGAGCTATGGTAAAGGATAGGGTTTTTAGATATCCGTTAGAAAAAAAAATGGATACAGTAAAATATAAATATTTTTTATGGTGAATCGTTAGTCCCTGTTCTTTGATTTTTCTATAAATTATTTACTATATTAATTATTTTAAGACTTGCAATATTAGTTATAAACTTTTCCTCTATATAGATTTTCTTATAGTTTGTATTTATTGTGTTTGGCTTAAAGTTCAATAATTTTTAAAATGAATATTCCAATCTATGGAGCAAAAATAGATATACATAAATAGACAACAGAATATGTTTAGCCCTTTCTCTAAAGACAACAATCATAAATTATAATCAATTATTGAAATACTATTCCTTTTAATTTCATACCCTCACACAAACCCTTTTCAAAAATCCACTTTAAGCCCATATCATGCCAAACTCTTATCCGATATTTCACTTGCCTGCACGCTCCTCTCAATTCACTTTGCATAGCCTCATGAATGCTAAACCAAATAACCCTAGGGCATGCACTTGTCCGCCATAAATCAAAATCAATTTAATCCCTCTGTAAATTTTCCAACAATTTAATTTTGGCAAAGTCTGCTGCGCATCAGCAACCCCTGCGGCAAAGATGACAATTTGATAAGCCACAACAGACGAAGACTTCACAGAGAGAGAGAGAGAGAGAGAGAGAGAGAGAGAGAGAGAGAGAAGAGAAAAAAAGATGTACGAAAAAAATCAATTGGAAGCCCGCAGACTTTCACACAGAGCTCGACATAATCAATGGAACTTAAGTCGAGCTCATTGAAATGAAAATTCAAAAAGCCGCTCCCACGCTCTGAGGCAGTCAGGCTGCCTGACAGGCAGGAACCGCAAGGCCAAGTTAACGGTGCCCCAGGGAACAGGAAGCGACGGTCAGTTGAAAGAGTAAAAAACAACCCAGCTCTAATATAAAAAGGATACAAATATGGTATATGGGTAGTAGCTGCCTGTCACGTGTGCTTTTAATTGATTTCTGGCAGGCGATTTGCATGGGAAATAAAAGCAACTGGGAAACTTATAATTGAGATTGTCTCTCGATAAGCTAATACCCTGTAGTAGTAGTAGTCTAGATTGTTCGATGATGGAAATGAAACAATGAAATGTTTGATATGTAATACCAAAGCTTTAAATTTCAGAATTATTTAAAGATTGATCTTTAATTTGTAAGTCTATTTTAATGTGCGATTTCTTATAAGAAAAATAAAAAGCTTTTTATAAAAACTCAGGAAAATCTTGAAAATTTTATGTTGAATCCAAAAAATGGATATTAAATAAAACTTTCCTAACTTTCCATACTGTGGATAGATAACTTAGTATACTATAAAACTGTTTATTTTTTTTTTTTTTTTTTTTTTTGTAGATATTCTCTTAAGTATTTTAGTTCAAATTTTGCCTGTCAATATTTTACACCCTTATGCCCTCTATCGAAGCTCGCTTACAGGGTATACTAGTCCTGGGTGCACACCTTGTTTAGGTTTCCACGGTAAAAGGGCTTGTTCGTGTTGGGTAATTAACTAACGCACCCAACAAATATTGTGTTAATATCCATAAATTCAGAGCAAAATGCAAACCTTAACCCTTTTGTCGCCTTGCTGGCTACGCAGTCTGTCTGTCTCTCAGTGAGTTAGTTTTTCTGTCAGCTCCTATGCAATTTGCATAGAATATTTCTCTCAAAAAAAAAAAAAAAAAACGAGAACCCGCCCCATTGTCTGCGACATTCCTGTGGCGCACTGGAGCGGAACTCGGCCCCAGGTCCATGCCCAAGCCCAAGCCCAAGCACAAGCACAAGCACAAGCCGAAGCCCAAGCCCGAGACGCGCTCTCAATGTAAATAAATATGTATTTATTTTTATTTGTATTTTATTTTCTTCTTTTTGCTTCTTGTTTTTATTTGTATTTTTATTTAGCTGCACGCGTTAATTTATGCCAGAGAACTGTGGAGCGTCTGTGGCTCGCTTTGGTTAGCCGTTAAACCACATCCGAAAATTATACAATAAAATGTTAAATAAACTTGTTGTTACTTTGTTGTTGTTGTTGTTGCTGTTGCTGCCGTAGCTGCTGTAAATTTATACAAACAGCTGCGCTAACCGCAACTGCAGCGCCAGCGTCGAGGCCTCAATTCTCAGCACTTTGCCTTCTGTTCGGCCAGCCAGCCAGCTGTAGGGTATGTAACTTAACTTTAACTACTTGTCAAACTGACTGTCAATGCCCAAGACGACGAACTCAATGTGCGACTGTCAATCGAAGAGTCCCAAAACGGAAGCAGTTAAGCTTTGAATAATTTATGAAAATCACTTTTATTGCTCCTCCTCTCCGATGGACTGCCAAATGTGCATATCAATTTTTTGTCGTGTATTGCTGAAAGGCTTTAAATTGTCCAGAACTTGATTTTCACACTCTTCTTCAATTCTTCTTTTAATTTTCTGTATTTTGTAGCTTATGAGTTGGCATTTTCGTAAATTTATGAATATTATAGGGTATTTCAATTTGCATCGCTTTAAACTTTCAATTTATGGGAGTTTTTGTAGAGTTTATAGAAAATATAGTTGACTTCTTTTATGTGGTATTTATAGAAACATTTTATTATTACATATATTAAAGCTAACATAATAATGAACTTTTAGATGTTTTGTGTATTAAAATTGATGATCATTTTTATTTGAAAATAAATTGAAGTATTCCATAAAATATTAAAAAAATTGGTTTTGCGTAGTTAAGATTAAAAGCATATAAAGCAATATTTAATACCAGCTGCATTAATAATTTTTAATTTTTTAAATATTACTTTGTTTGGCTTTTATATTTTAAAAAAGCGTAATAAATAATTGTTTAAAAAATAAAAAAATAACAATTTGTTTTGAAAATTTTAAAATATTTCTAAAAAATAATGTCATAATAAGATTAAGTAGTACAATATATGATCACTTTTATTAAAAAACAAAACTCTAAAAATATTGTTCATATTTGTGATGTTAAAAAATAATACCATTGGTTTTTGGTAATATAATTTAGAGAATTCTATATAAATAATAAAAATATATTATAACATAATAATAACAATCTGTAATAGTTTTATATTTCCAAAGCCATGAAAATATTTTTTAAAAATATTTCTGGAATTTTTACACGAGTATGTTAGCTTGTTTTTATTATCAATAACTATTTTGTACAAAGAGTAGTGTCCATAATTGAGTTATCTCTTAAGCTATAAACATATGATAGCACATATTTGTATGTCAAACGAACCGCAATCCAAACAATCCATAGTCATAATGGGAAACCCAAGCATATACATACACATATACATATATACACATATCTATCAGATCGAATAGTATTTAATATGCCAATGACAACGTTTTAGATTCCCAACCGCACAAATATCCACTTGACGACTCGGCTCAGCATGTTGTTGTTGCTGTGGCTCCAAATATGGCCAGACATTCTGGCCAGTGGCCAGTGGCCAGTTGGTTACCGTGTGTATTGTGGCCACTTCCTAATTTGGTTCCGCTATTTATTCTCGCATGCTTTTTTATATTTATTATTTAATTTACTTGGGCGAGTCTTGAATGCCAAACATTATACTCGAAATGTTTTGTATGCCAAATGCAAATGCCGGTGGAAGTTGGCACGCACACACTTGGCCAAAACTAAGTGTTGACGAAATTAAAAAAAAGACAGCTGAATAATGTTGTTTGGAAAGAAAATGAAAATTGACACGCATAGCCATAAAGGAAGTTCAAGCTGTCTGCCCCTTTTGGTAGCAGTAGCTGGGCTGGGCTTCCTTATGGCCAACGACTTAGATTCAGCCTCAGCGTGACCTTCAAGCCAAATATTTGAGCAAAGTTTGTTTTAATTTTTGGTTAAGTGCTTTCTATTTCAAGCTGGGAACAGGAATGGCCTGAAGTTTATGTAAAGCTTTTGGCATCTAAATTAAAGCGGACTTAGCTGCTATAAATTCTCCGTCGAATTGTGGAGCTGCTCGCATACCAGAGCCTCAGCCAACTTCCGGGTTGTTTGGGAAAGAATGTGAGTGCCATAGAATTTAGTTACGCATAGCTCAACGCCTGTGAGAATGGGTCATGGCTAGCAGTGGTTGCCTCTTCTTGCTGTTCGCATACCAGAGCAACTTAGTTAGTGCATTGAAGTGGGTTCGTTGTGGGCGCCCAAGACTCCAAGCGCATTTCTGACTGCGAAATATTCAATTTGTATATATATAGAAATGTATGTGTATGTAGCTAGAGTTAATTGTCTGTCATAGCGAGCTGTCACTGTCTGTTAGGGATCTAACCATGTGAAGTTTTTGTGGCGCAAATGTAGGCTAGAAATTCCAAAAATTTCTATTAAATATATGTAAGTATATTTGAAATATTTATCATCTGAAAAAAAGCTTTGATAACAAAATTATTCATTAAGGAAGATCAAGAATAAATAAATAAATGAGATGAAGACGGCATCAATAAAGAAGCTGAGCAAGAGCACAAAATTAATTTGTTGAATAGCTTCGAGGATTAGAAAAAATTTTGGCATAATTAAATTTTGTATAATATCTAATGGATATTCGAAGACAATCAAATAAGTATTCGTAAAAATAAAAAAACAATATTTTTAAAGTTCTTAATACTTTTTGAACAGACCTCGTAGTCTATATAATAAAATAATAAGTTGTCTAGCCAGTAAACTTTTATATATAGTTAACATATCACATAATCAATTTTACCACATTTATGTATTAGCCATAAAAACAAAGAGAAGCTCACATCTTTACCCAACTATATAATAGTACATATATTGTTGTCAGTTTATAGACCATTTAATGTTAGCTGGGAGAAGTGCCCATAAATGTCACAATTGATTGCTCACAGTCACACAGACACAACGATATTTGTGTGTGTGTGTGTGTGTGTGCAGGCAATGAACTCTATGACTGCATTTAATAGGCAACACAAACAAAAGACTTAGGCAACGAACTTGGCGGAACGCATGCCAAAAACTGGTTTTGGCCCAAAGCCAAAGGCAAACGCATTTTTGCTTATTTTACGCGCACAGCGGCCAGTGCAACGGTTGTTTATGCCAGCTACCAAGTGTTCGGAGTGTAGAACGACTCCCACTAGCAACAAAGCTGATTGCCGCTGTGTGTTTGGCTGCCTTTTTGCCGGTTCTCCAATCTGGCTTAGGTACACATTGCTCCTTTTCTGCTTAGTTTTTTTTTTTAGACTTATTTTTCCCATGACCGAACAAACTTGTTCGTGGAATGAGTCATGGATGTGATGTAGTCAGTGCCAGGCACAGAATCTTCTTCATCGATCGTCGGCCAGTCGCAAGTATTTCACAACTTTGCGTTCAGAGCTCAGCTCCTTTTGGCCCTTTGTCTCAGTCGCAGGTTCAGTCCGTCTTGAGTCTTATTCTATTTGTTAATTTGTTGCTGCGTGGGAATGATCTTGCTTGAGATGTTGTTTCTTGGGACGTGCCTCCAAACTGAGATTAGTTTGAAAAGTATTTCACAACACTTGAAGTGCAAATTGCTTTGGTATCTTAGCCTTTGGCCATGTCACAAGCGACGCTTGTTCAATGTAAATTGCGAGCGCGGCGCCATTTACGGATCTAAACTTAGAACCGGACCATGGCGAACGGGTTTTCACAATTACAGAATTAATATATGTTTTTAATTGTGTTCTTTCTTTATCAAAATGGAGGGGCTGGAATTAATTATTTATGCACAATGCGGCAGACAATGGGCGTCTACTCAGAATCCGTGCCATAATCCATGTCAGAAACGAAAGACTTAAGGCACAAACTTGGCATAATTCACTTCAAAAAAAAAAAAAAAAAAAAAACGTTCACAGTTCAGTTGGCACCCCCTTAGAGCAGCGGCCTGGCCAGTGGCAATGGCAATGGCAGTTTCAGTAGGCGAAGCTGCTGGCCGACTGTAACGCGTGCCAGCGTCACCTCTACAAGAGGTAGCCGGGCGGGCAGTTGGGCTGCTGAGCAGCTGGGCAGCTGCAGGCGTTGCCAAGCGTCATACACGAGTTAACAGGCATCACATCCACATCCCCAACCCCATCGAAAGAGCCAACCAACCAACCAAAAAACCCGCATATATTAAGCAAGCAAAAGCAATAAGGCACATTTAGAACATGCATTACATACACTGAACAAAATTTATGAATATCAAATGAAGAAGAATAAAATTAAATTATAAAATATTTATTCACTTACTCTAATCCAATATATCGTATAGTAGTGTTAAGTTTTCATAAATATTTTAATTTTTAGATCAAAAATAAATTTAAGACGATAAAATATATGATTTCTTATAGAGGGTATAGATGGTCGGCAATATATTTGTGATATTCACGAGTATCTATACTGAATAATCATTTTGATAACATACTATTTATACTATTTATTCGATCTGCCTCACAAACTATTCATTTAGCTCTTTATTTTCCCCGCAATTTCTCCCAGTGCATTTCATAGAAGCGGCCCTGAACAAGTCCGCTGCACTTTTGGGCTTGTTATTATTAGCAGCTCATGTCGACCATGACATTTGTTTAAAACGAAAATAAATGGTATTGCGCGAAGCAGACCTAAGCTAAAACTCGATGCAGACCCAGACCTATGCCCATGCCCAGGCCCATGCCCATGCCCTTGCCCAGGCCCAGTCCCATTTCCAAGAGGCAAACGCAGTGTAGCTTGAAATGCTTCTTTACCTGCACCATGCACAACAAATTTTCGACTAACCCAAAATTGTGAAAGCAGCTAAAAACAAATTGCCAAATGCCCAATCAAGCGATGGTCAAGTCATCTGTGTAGTAGAGCCAAAGGGAGGGCGGCGGCAGTTCCACATCGCAGTCCTCATCATCTGTCAGGCCATTCTCGTCCAAGGTGCCATTCAAATTCAAGAGGCCACAGCGCTTGGCCTGAGTGGAAGAAATGAGTTGAGCTCTTCAATGAGATCCCATCTGCAGACTTACGCTATTTGAGAACTTGCGCCATTCATAGGCACCAGCATGATGATTGTAGCGGGCCTTGTACTTCTGCTGTATATCGTAGATGCTGTCCTCATCACAGACGGTCATGTGCTGCACATGGCCTGTCAGCGCATTGATCAGGCGTATGCGACGTGGTCGTCGCGTGATGCGACCTATGTGATAAAATGGATCCTGACTCCACATGGCGTGTTTCGTTTTTGCGTACTCGCTGATCGCAACCTCCAAAATGGGTGGAAAGAGAACACGCGGCCGACCCGAGCTGGGCGAGATCTCGGTGCGGGGCTCGCCATTCTCGTGAAACAGATGCGTTAGATCCTTGCCCGCATGTGCCACCAGATAGTCCAGGGTCTAGAAGAGAGCACTGTTATTCGAATGTATTTGGATATTTGGAGAGGTAGATCCTACGCGATTCCAATGATCGCAGCGATCCTTGAGCATGGGCGTCAAATTGAAAACATTTCTGTGTATAACAACCCAACAGTCGAATTTCTTATTATGTATAACAATCTCATCCATGAGATAATAGCGCATAGTTCTGATGGGCTCAGCCATTTTCAGTGTTGGATAATTAAATATATAATGAAATATAATTTACGATAACAAATTTTTTTTTTTTGAAAATTATTTCTATATTGCTTGACAAAGCTAGAAAATGTAGCTTATTAAAATAGAGACTAGAGATGGTAAAATATTAAATATAGAGTTAGTAAATGTTAATGTTTTGCAACATTAGTAAAAGAAGTTGAGATAGGCTTACAACAGATCATATCTACACTATAATTTTAAAAAAATTAAACTAAAAATTTTATTAAAAATTTCAATAAAAATTTGAATATAAAGGAAATAAAATTTCATCTCATATAACTTTTAAATATAAGCTCGAATTAAAAATAAAATTTACAAATTCAGTTAAAACTATAAAAATTATACAATTAAAAATTTTTATAAATAGAAATAAACTCTTTATATATAAAACTTAAACATAAATTTGAATTTTAAATTTAATAAATTATAAATAAATTAAATAAATTAAATAATTTTTTTTTAAATCAAAAAATATTTTGAATAAAAGTGTTTTCTTATATAACAAATGCTCATTAAGTTCATAACTCGAGCTGCCACACGACCAATTATATCCCAAGAATCTTCAGCCAAACTTCTTATAGAAACATCCATCTCAACAGCAATCTCAAATGTATTAGGTACTTATATTGTTATTAAGTAAATGTTTGGTTATAAGTGCATTTGAAGTTTGTAAAAGATCTTATCTGCGGCTAGACCAATTAATCTCGGAAGTCAGCTGCAACGAGGCGTCTTCTAATTTCATTGGGAAAGACTTCGACAGCTGAATTTCCATTCATTTCTTTTCTGCGGCTGCATAATTAGCCGGCAATTGTCAAGTCATCAGCGCCTCGCACAGCCATCAATTCGTGGTTATAAATAGAGAAATAGATTAATGATTGCTCCAACTGAAATGTGGTTGAGTTTGAGGCCTTAAACAAAAGACAGTTTTATTGATGAGGCTGCTCAGCGTATGCGCGTTCCATGATATATGATATGTTTCCGAGACGTTCCGTTTAAGCTTCGGGCGACAAGCTTCTGGAACGTGTCGTAAACGTGGGAACATTAAAACAAATGTGTGCCCTTCGTCTGGAATTTTCAGCATATATCAGCTATGACAGATGGCTTACAGCATCCGTAATGCGCTTTAACTTCTCGCGCATATGTTGGCAAATTTCTGTTTTTCTGCAAAGTGACTTTCGAATTGATTAAATAACATTTGGTTTAGGATCGGCACAACCCTTATGAGGTTCTTCAACCACAAAAGCGGATAACGGAAACGCCTCAATAATATGCTGATAGTTGTCTTTCTAGTTTTCCAACAGTTGGTCCTGTTATTGGAAGCTATCAAAACATAAGGCCACACAGCTCGGTATGCCTGGTCAGATATATCTTTATACAGATCTGACATGAGCTGATGTTCTAATGAATTATGCCACACTCAACAATTGCTGATGCAATCACCCTGATCCAGCCTCAGCGGGGGTGAGCGGTGCTCTTTTATCTGTTTACCTAAGCCATGTGACTGCGTCAGCTGTTGGTAAAAAAAAAACGTGATCACAATTTGTGGGGTGCTAAGCATTATGTAGACACACTCCGAACCCTGTGGTTATGTCTAATTGTTTTTACGCATCTAATGTTTTTTGAGTATGTCATATAAGGGCTATCTAAATAAATATGATGTATGTATAGCTAGAATTTTTGGAGTACGTCAAATATCTATGATATAAAGTTACCTATCATAAAAGGCAATTTAAAGATCGTTAAATGGGTTCCATTAAGTGAGCTTTTAAATGAACATAGTTTGGCAGTAACTAAGGATGATTTCTATTTGGGAATGAGAAATTCAATTTATATCTTAATTATAAGTAACAGACTATACATATATGATATATTATATATCTCTATAAAAGACAAATACCATAATCTCTCTCTAAAATAAATAATAAACTAAACATAGAATTATAATATAAAATATATGTAAAAAATAGTAAGCAGGAAAAAAAAAGTCTGCCTGAAGGCCTTTGTTGCTCTAGCTTTAAGCTGAATTGCTATTTAGAATTAATTCTCTGTAACAATTAAATAAATAAATAAATATCTCTATAAGACCAATTGTCTATAATACAATTTCCCATATTATATCATAAGCAACTGTTTTTAAATGAGTTCTTATTATATCATCATCTTGGGCTTTACATTCTCAGCCCACTCAGCCTTTCTTTAAAATACATTAAAGTTAGCCTACGTCGATTAACACTTTATACAATTGCTATTCAACAACTTTATTGTGCATAAATCAGTGAGAAATCAGTTGCCAAATGACAGCCACAACCAACTTTGGCTGCCAGCTAAACTTGTCTAAGTTAAGCCATGATTTTATATATCTATTTATATACTACATATACTATATATATACTATATATATGAATTTTTATCTATTTTTTTTTTTTACAACTGGCGCCGCACTTTGTGTCAAGGCTATGAAAATGGAGACAACATCTCAAATGCCTCCAACTAGTTTTTATTTTATTTATTTGATTTCTTGTTTTATATTTTTTTTAGCCTACGCGCGTTTCTTTTTATGGCTGTTGCAATTTTAATTATTCCAGAGAGAAAAAATGCAAACTTAAATTAAATAATGAATAAATAATGCAGTCAGCTGCGGGCTTGGAATACCCATTGAGAGTGGGCATATTGTTTTGATATTTAAGTTGGAAACTAAAAAGCCATATTGAATATATTAAAATCCAAATTTAAAAAAATTTTAAATTTGAAGTAATATAAATTAATATATTTTTAATTAATTTATTTATTGGTAATTCCTGGAAAATTAGTTTTGATATTTTTAAAGGTTATATATATATTTTTAATGAAATATAATTCTTGTCAAATTAATATTGATAAACTTTATTAGTTAGACTCTGCTCCATTGGTATATGGTTCTTAAAAATTAATTTTTTAAATTTTTATTTAAATTTCTATATCTATCTATATGGTATATAAGCACTCTCTTTGCTTATATTTGTATATACAAATATTAGTAATTGTTTACGTAATGTGCTTGTATAATTTCTATAGGATATACTAAAAAAAAAAATCGTAGTTTCAGGGTATATTTTTACCGAGCACACTAGAGCCACTCATATTTATGGTTTTTATTGGGTACTGCATTCAAATCGAATTGTGAATAATGTGTTTTCTTTTTTTGCTGCTTTTATTTTTGTAATTTGAAGTTTTTGTGCAGCGCGGGGCAATTATAGCCGCTGCTTATGGATGCTGCTGTTGCTGCAGTAGTTGCTGCTGCTGTTGCTGCTGCTGCTGGCACTCAAGTGCACATTTCCTGCCATTTACAAGAGAACACACACACACACACACTCACACACACACATGTATATACAATGGAGTATTTGCTGCTAGTTTTTATTTATGTTCAAAACGCACTTAATGGGTTTTTCAGCCTATTGTTCGATCTGTAACGGCAGGGGGAGCCCTGGTACAGGCTACGTCAATCGGCAACGGCACAGACCCATAGCCCGGATCCCGAATTGTGACCCCGTCGCGGTTCCTCCTGCAAGTGGCTGCGTCTGCGCGTGACGCACGTGGTGCCGCATTGTAGGGGTTGCTGTTAGAGTTAGGCGCAAGGGTAGCTGCCTAACTGGGGGTTGATTATGCGGCCAAGTGACCCGCAGCATTTGCTGTCGCTTGTGCCTGCCACACGCAGTCAACGCCTTGACCCAAGTGCTGCCAGCTGCAGCTGCAGCCACTGCTTGCCCAAAGATCAACACACACATACTCACACACACACACACATGTGCACACTTGGCGTGTCAAATGGCCAACCAGCTGTTGGCATTGCCTCAGCGTAAATCAAAACACACAAATTACGCCTCATCGGAAAAACTCAAAGGTTTCCATTTCTATTAGTTTTTCTCGACGCGAACATATGCGCAGCTTCACAGTTCAACTGCGAACAATTAGCGCACTCACACCCTCAGCTGGGCTCCGTCCTCAAATTGTCCACAAGTGTCAGCATTTTCACCCACAGTCCAAAAAAATATGCAAATGAAGCTTATGCCAAGCCAGAAGTATTCCACAATTTCCAATTGCAGCTGTTCCTATTGTTAATACCTTTTGTCGAGGGGTGAACTATTGTAATACGCTGAGTGGCCACAAAGTGGCTAAGAAGAGCTATTTCAATGTTGCGACATTAAATTGTAAAGTCCTCATTTACATTGCATCCAATTCATTTAAAATTTGTCTGCAGGCGGCATAAAACTGCATTGGCTGCATTCATTGTGTGCAGAAAACTCTTATTTATACAAAATACACAGTTATATATAAATATTAGCCAGCGCTTTAGTTGTTTAGTTAGCTCATAATTTTAATTATAGTTAACTGTTATAAATAAATAAAAAATATATAAATATATATAGGTTAAATAATGCTACCTTTTATAATATATTTTTATTATTAGTAAAAATAAAAAAGTTTTTATATCACATCAATATCATTTATTTTATTTTATTAAACTTTAAAAATTCCTGTTTTAACAATTCCTGTTTTATTTATTTTATAAATTTATGTGTTTTTTATAAGTAATAAAAAAAATTATTAAAAACTAAAATAATAAAATTATTAACATCAATAAAATAAGTGAAATGATCTTAAAATTGTATTAAATTATATTTATAAAATATGTTTGAAATAATGTTTATTAAAAATTTTAATTTTTTAATTGTGTTTTTTTATAAAATCACTTACTCTTACTACACTCACTCACATACTAAGAACAAATATTTTTAATAATAATTTTTAAAAATTATTATTAATAATTTTTTTTTAAAATTATTATTAATAATTTTTAAAAATTATTAGTAATATTTTTAATAATTAATAAATTATTTTTATTATTAATTTTTAAAATTTTTTATTATTATTAATTGAAAAATTTAATTTCCTTTATAAATAAATAACGTTACCAAACAATATTAGATTAAAAAAATATATATATTTTATAAACTCGTTGCTTTGTAAAATTGAAAAAAAAATAAAAATATTGTTTAATATTTCACTTTGAAAAATTCCGTTGGGTAGGTAGTATCATATAGTTGTGTAAGCCCCACACTTCCTTCGTGTAGCTTTAAGACTTGCGTGATTAAACGAGTTTTGCTTTTTGGTGGCTATTTGTATCCTGCTGTTGCTGCTGCTGTGGTTTTTGCGGTCGACACGGATGTGGAAATGGTTGGCTTTTTGGCAAGGATGTGAGCAAACATACAACGGCGCATAATTGCCAACTGATGTTTGATGATTGCAGCGACAGCTGTTGCTGCTGCTTTTATTCCTGCTGCTGCTGCTTTTATTCCTGCTATTGCTGTTGCTGCTGCTGCAATCAGGCTGCTCAACTCGAAGGCCAATATTAAAATCCACTTAGGCAGCGACGCGTGGCGCTGGTAGACAAACCAATTAAAGTAAATACAAAGTATCTGTAAATCCTTTTAGCGTGGCTTGCGCTCCGCTACAACATATTATATTCACCCCCGACACATTATCCTTCTGCCAAGCCTTTCGCTCAGCCCTTTGTTATTTATTTCGCTTTCTGTTTGTCATTCTTTCTAGTGTTGCCATGGCAAAGCCCAAAATCCCAGAGGCTCGTTGTCCGCGCATGCGCAACGGCAGCTGCTTGACAAACAAACTGACCCCGATCCCGATCCCGATCCCGGTCCCTAAGGCGACTCCTACTCTGAACTCGAGCCCGACTCTAGGGCGCTGACTTGTGTAATCCTGCGGAAGTAGATTTTATCACGTGTGTCCATTAGTTTCCATTTTAGGTTTCCTTAGCATTTGCATTTGGTTCTCGCTGGCGGCCACAACAAACCGCTTTGAAGGCTCGAAATGTCAACGAAACTGAGTTCAAAGTTCAGAGCAAAACATAAATTGAAAGTAAGGAAATTGGTTTTTAGGGTATTGTGAGAAGGTTCTTGAGGGTCTGGGAATTAGGTGAAGAAAATTTATGATGAGTTGAGTCAATTTTAATGTAACAAATTGTTGTTTTACGTAATATCTGGCATATATATGTATATAGTGTTTCAATACTTAACCGATCTCATCTGGAAATCAAGCAGTAGGAGATGACAAACAATAGCTGGGCTTATAGTTCAGACTAATCCCAGCTCATGAAGTCAATCTTAGACATAAATGCATAATAAGCTGTACCAATCCATTCGCTCAACTATACTCTACATAGTCATATCACATAACTAAACCATTCTCGTATTCATTCATCATTCTTTGTTCCGCTATTTATTTACATAAATATATCATCTCTACACCAATTCCTGCTCAACACTACAAAAATCATCAACACAATACTTATATTCCCACAAAATAAGAGAGGCATATACAAAGTACAGAAAGAGACGAAACAACAACTGTAAACAATTTACTAAAGTAAACCAAGCGATTCGACACTTGTTTTAAAGCACAAAAATTCAATAAATATCAATAAACGCGAAGATATTCAAGCAGCTAATTGAGGCAACAACTACTTCAAAAGCAGCAAAGCCGACAAGATGCAAGCAGCAAGAGCGAAGAGAGGCGTGAGAGACAAGAGATGTTTAAGTCGAAGTTTATTTCGCAGTCAGAGTTAAGCCAATAAGCAAATACAGCCGAAGGCAAAGGCGTAAAAGGAACTTTAACGGTAATCATATTAACTAAGCGAGCGCAAAAACTTAATTAAATTGCCAAAACAAAAAAAAACAAAAAAAATTAAATTCAGACATCGTTGCTGTTGTTGCCGCTGCTGTTGTTGCTGCTGCTGAGACTGCGAATGCGCTTAAATAATATTAAAATATGCGAAGCTATTTCGCTGACATCGATGTGAACAAAATGTAAAACAAGAAAGAACAGTTAAGATGGACAAGTCGCAGCTAAATTACTCTAGAAAAGCACTAAAAAGCTGCTCTATAAAGAAACTTCGTTTACGATCAATTGTTTCTATATGTGTATGATAATACTCTTTGATTTGAAATAGAGAGAGGAAGAGAGAGAGAGAGAGAGAGAGAGAGAGAGAGAGAGAGAAAAATCTTGCATATGACCAATTTCATATATCTAATGTAAAATTAAAAATTTTTATTAATCAATCAATCAATTCTATTATATAACTGGGTCTGTCAGTCCGTCTCTTCGTCTTTCCTTTTATCCGTTCCTTCTTTCGCCATCCCTTTCATCCATCAGTTAGTTTGTAAGTCGATTCCTATGCCTGCCCACTCCTGTCCGTTCCTCTCTTTTCATGTCCATCCGTTCTTCCGTTCGTCCGTTCTTTCTTGTGTCCATCCCTGCATCCCTCGTTTTGTATGTTCATCCCTCCTTACCTCTGTTCCTTCATCTCCCCATCTTTCCCCCCATTCTTGGCCTGTCTATTCGGCGTTTCGCTCTTCCGAGCTTTATTTTGCCCGTCCAACTTCATCTGTACATTCTTGCGTCCCTCTTCTGACCATCTCTATATCTATCCGTCCGTCTCTCCGCGTGTCCATCCGATCTACTGTTTATCCGCCCTTTCCTTCGCACGTCTCTTCCTCAGTCCTTACTTCCATCCGTCTATTGATCCCTCATTTCTTGTGTACTTTCGTCTATCCGTCACATTGTTCGTATATTCATTTATTCTTCCGTTAACCAGAAATTCTGTTTTAAATAAATATGGCCATAGTAGTTATTCTATTTAGAAATTCTGTTTTAAATCCCAGAAATTCTGTTTTAAATAGATATGGCCATAGTAGTTTAAATAGTATGGCCATAATATAAATTGATCAATTTTTCTGGAATACATAATGAATGTCAGAGTCCACATACCCTCTCGAAGAGTATCAAAAGGAATTTTCTTCATGAAAATATCTACAACAACAGCAGCAACATCAACAACAAGACGATAAACAAGAAGAAGAGCAACGACAATGCCAGCAATTAAGTGCAATGAGTGGCAGGCAGGAAGTTTTTGGGGAGCTGCACGAGCAGCGACCTTGCAATGTCGCAATGCGCAATGCACAATGCAACACACAATGGCCCAATGCTGATGGGGCTAATGATAATAATGACATTGGCTGTGGCCAATGATAATGATGTTGCTGTTGCTCTTGCTGTTGCTGTTGTTATTCTAGGCGGCTGCTTGTTAAACTTTGTCTGCTGTAGCCGTAGACTAACTGTTAACTGTGGGCCATGCGACGCCCACAACAGGCAAGAGGCAACATTCCAGCACGCCAAGCAAAATGTGAATTAACTAATCTAACTGCATGTTGCATGCCACATTGCGGCAGCCATTAAATTATGGCTAATAATAATACAATTTGCAGCAGTTCTTTTCTTCTTCTTCTTCTTCTTCTTTATATTAGACGTCTTCAACTGACATTTACATCGGCAGTGCGAGGCGAGTGCACCAATTGCTGCCACTTGTGGCAAGGTGTTGGCCAAGCTAATTGCCTGACCGGTGAGAGCTTTGTGGTAGAGAAAGGGCTTGAGTGGCCAGGTTTATTGGTAAAGAAGATAAATACAATATTTGTAAAGAAGATGTATACAATAAGTGTTTACTGCATGAATTTTGTAGTTGATAAAATTTAATTCTAATTTTTTGTATTTTGTAATAACTTCAATATACAAAACCATTTATATAAAAACAAAATGAAAATTCGGTGTAATAGCTATTCATAGTCCACTGTCATTTATATTTATATAAATTATATTGTAAATACTTTCATTCATACATTTTACCATGCATTGCGACAATCTTATAAACTCAATCCACATATGTTAGCTTTAGTGCTACAGCCCAGTTAGATATTCAATTTCTTGATTTGTCATGCCAATCATGTGCTATGATCTTTTTAATCTTTATAGCTGGTATAAGCATCATAAACACGAGCTTACGTCTCAATTTACATATCTTAAAATCTTGTCTCAATTCAATTAATTTTCTGATAGTCCACGGACCGATAATTTTATTAAGCAGACTATAAGTTTACGATCGCTTACAGATCCCACGGTGAGTCCCATCCCAGAATAGCACCAGCTGAGGTTTCGAGATAAAAGTGTAACCATAATTCGATTTTTATTTAATTAAATTTATATTAGTTAAAATTTTGAATTATTTTTGATGCAACAAATAATATATATGTTTAAGTTAAAAAAAATAAAACATTTGTTTTAGCTAAAATAATGCTTCATATATTTGAAAAAGTTTTAGTTTAAATATATGTTTTTATTAAAAAAAAAGAACATTTATATTTGTTAAAAATAGACAAATATTATCAAAAAATTTATCCCGAAAAAAAAAATAGTTTTTGATAAAAATAAACTAAAAAAATGTTTAGACTAATTTTAGATGCAACAAAAAAAAATTGTCTTTTGCTATCTATTTGCATTCTATTTTCTTCTATTTTCACATTAAAAGTTGCCATCGTTTCAGACATCTCTCACAATCTCACAATTCTCTGTGTTCGTCACAGTTTTAAGACAACTGCTCTTTAGTTACAGCTTAAGAGTCAGCAACTCAAGCAAACTTCTTGCTTTGTCACTTGTCGAATATTGCGCAGTCGCTTGGAATGTTTCTACTTAGATTTTTTGTATTTATTCAGCTGACTACTCAATCGCACAAAGTTTGTGAATCATTGAGCATATATAGTACATAAATACATATATATGTACATATGTTTATACGTATATTCATATAAATAAACATTTTTGCCCATTAGCAAGCATTTTAAGCGGCATGTTTTCACAATCAGCGCCCACTGCCCCGCCCACCAACAACACTAAATTTTTTTTGTAGACATTTCGTCGCCTCTTCGCAAAGCGAAAAACAAAACAACAAAAACAGAAACGAATCTAAAAATAATACGAATTTATATTTGCGGCACATCTCGCGATTGCAACATTTGTTTGAAATGCCAAAGCGAATGTTGTGGCATGCCCCTGCTCCTCAACCCTCCCGGCCAGCTTGGTATTCGAGCAGACTATACAAAGATTGTTAGCCAAAGTTTTTTGCTTTTTATTGCGCTGCGAGGCACGCGCCAAATTGAGAGTTCGTCGGAGCTGAAACTCGAATGTGATTTGGAAACTGCATCTGCATTTGATTCGCATAATCATGACCATAATCGCTTGTGCCCTTATGGACCAGCTGCCAGACGTGCCAAAAATAAGTTCATCTCGATTGACTTATGTTTGGGGGCGAATTGCTGACACTGACATTTATATGGCTCTTAATGTCTCGCAATTGCCAGCAGCTTACAAATTGTTTAATACCCTGTAAATGGGTATGAAAGGCTGGTTGAATGAAATGTGCTTAGTTAATTGAGTGTAAATATATTTTCTTTGCGTGAACTTTTAACAAAATATTTATAAAAATTAAAAAAAAAAAAAAAAAAAAAATATATATTTATATATATATATATATATATATATATATATATATATATATATATATATATATATATATACTGAATGTTTTTCTACTTAAATTAATAAATAAAAAATAGTTACAAATATACACAAATTAATTGAGTTAAAAATTAATAATGATAATAATTTTATACATAATAATATTTATATAAATATTATCTTAAATTATTTAAATTTAACTTTGCTTAAATATTTTTTTTTTCCAAAATATTTATTTGATTTTACACTTTTTTTTATTTTTTGTTATAGTATTCATTTTTTTTAAATTTATTTTTGTATTACAATTATTTATTTTTTGTTCAAATATTAAATGTTTTATTTTTATTATTCTTTTTTTTTTTTTAATTATTATTTTAGGTCCGTAATCTTATCATGGACCTCTTCTTTAGTGTAACACCTTAAAAATTTGTGACGAATATAATGAAAGTCATATAAGCTTACATAAATTAATTTTTAATTATATCAAACATGTTTATGTTTAATTACGGAAAGCTTGTGTGTATACCCTCATTTACCTATTAGTTTTATATTATTTTTCAATCGCTTTCCTACGACTGTCAGCATTTAAAAATCATCTAAGAATATACATATGTATCTGCAGCTTCAACTATAAACTTAAATAGGGTATCTAGTAGCTAGTAGCTATCTCTCAATACGCACTCTTCCCACACTCATTCATAGAACACTCATCAAAATCGCTTGAGCATTGATCTATTCATGTGTCATCTATTGGTATCCACTCCACTCCACTCCACTCCACATCTCAACCCGCATTCCATTAACAACTCTAAGCGCAGCTATTAAGTTTTCTTCTTTATATGAATCGTTTTATGTTCTTTATGTTGATGTCTGATGTCCATTTGTGAATGAATTTTTAATCAATATATTTTTTTTATGCGCTGCCAAAATTGGCAACGGCAAGGCTTAGCGGCTAATAAAAATGACAATTTAATGCTTATGCTCAAAGCCAATGCGAAACAATGCATTAAAAATTGAATATGAACAGTGGTCAGGTGGGTTTTTCCCCATCTGGATAGCTGCCTGGCTGCGGCTGTCTGGCTGAATGGCATCACTGTGGAAAACGTGAGCGAAAATCGTCAAATAAAATCTGCTTGCCGAAATGGATCGACGTCAGCGCTGACGTCGCAGCATCTCATCGATAAATCACACACACACACACACACACACACACATATGTGAATGTGTGTTGGCACACATGAAAAGCGAATTTTCTCCCTGAGCGAAAAAAAAAAATACATATCGTCGGAAAATTCATTGGTTGAGTTCGACTGTGTGTGTGCGAGTGTATGTGTATGTATGTGTGTCTATTTTGTTGGCTTTTCTTGGTCAACTTTTCCAACTGGCGCTTGCTGTGCGCCTGCTACAAATATCGGAAAATTCCTTTGAGGATTTTGGCACAAAGGCGAAAACGCCGCAGCGGCAACCTTTGATGATTTTCCACGGAGCGCACGCTCTCGCTCGCTCTCTCTCCGTCTCTCCGTCTCTGCCTCTCCCCATCTGCCTCAATCCGCTGGCTGTATCTTTTGAGCATTCATTTTCCAGACGAGACATTTGCAACCCCCTCTTCGCGCTGCCGGCCACCCCTCAGACACATGAAAAATGTTTTATGGCCAAACATTCAGTCGTAGCAGCTGCCCCCTCGACTGAGTTTATCTGCCTCAAGTGTTGCCGGCTGCTGCTGCTGTTGCTGCTGCTTCCTCTTCTGCTTTCACATACTTATTTCATTTGACTTTTTGGAGGAAAAGCATTTTCCTCGACTGCGTGTGTGTGCTCAGTTTCTCAATGTTTCACTGTGTGTGTGTGTGTGTGTATGTGTGCGTGTGTACGTTTGTTTGAGTGCTCCTAAACGGTTCTCAACTTCTGCGGTAGCTGCTGCTGCTGCCTGTTGGCATCGATTTCTGTTCGCCTGTTACATAATTCGCGTAATTTATTCAATTTTCTGAATTAATTTTTTACGAACCGCGGGTTTTTAGCTTTGCATATGAATTATTGGACTTTTATTAGGTCAACACCTTGACATCAAAACATTTCTTACAATATTTTAAACAAATTTGATATTTAGCTGTAAGACTAAAGAAAATAGATTTAATTAGCTCTATATATTGTAATTTATTTAATTTTTTAAATTTATTGTTTAGACGATCTAATTGCACTCACATTGAATTATCGCATTTCATGACAATTTTATTTTAAAAACATTTTCTGTACTTTCACGAGTTCTATGAGCTGGCGCCAGCTGTTGGTAACTGTTAACAACTAGTAGCAAGTGGCGCCAGCTATCGTCGGCTGGCGGCAGCAAGTGGCAGATGGCGCCTATTATGTTTCCTTTGTCTGCTTAGCTAAGACAACCACCCGCAAAGAGTTGGTGCATGGCTTACAGCTAATTTTATAGCTGCTGTGTATATTTCACTTAATGGCTTCAAAATGGTATATAATAATAAAAATAAAAACAGTATTTATGTTTATATTGCAATGCGCTCTTTATTCTTCATTTCTTTATTTTTGCAAATCATTAAATTTTAGCTCAGCTATCAGTTATAATATGAAGTAGCAAAAGTCTTGCTGGCGCCATCTATGTGTGAAGAGTATTAGGAAACACAAACCACTCTGAAGCGCCACCTATGCCCGGTAGCTTCATGTGTTAACATATTTATGTGCCTCAGATCATACACTGAGTACAGTGGGAAATGTCGATTTATGATGATACAAATAACAATACAAATATGCTGAAACAAACAAAATTCATTTGATTTTACTAAATTGCAATTAATTAATGAAAAATTCAAGTCCTGCATATCAGACTAAAGAATATTATTTTAAATATTGTAAGCCAAAAAAATACCATAGGGTTACTTACAAATACCGTTGGATCACTCAAAGCACGAAGCTGCCAAGGCAAGTCCAACCTTTATTACCTGTCTGATATGCCCTATGCAACCGCTACAATCAAACGTGTCCTATCTGTAAGGCAAGGCGTTGATGAATTAAGCACTAAAGCCAGCTAAGTAAATCAAAACCGCAATCAAGAGAATTGCTCTGGGCATATTTGTTGCTGTTGCTGTTGTTAATGTTGCGCGCTGAGTCGAGTCTGAGTGTCTGCTGCTCCTGTTACTCTTCCTCTTCCTGTCGCTATTGCCGCTCCTCGTGCTCCTGTTACGGCAACGCCCAGCTGCAGTGGGAAACAACAAAGAGCTTGCCGCAAACTGTGGCACACTGTGGCAATCTGTGGCTGTCTGTGGGTCGGGGGTCTCTTGTGGGCATTGGGAGTGAGAAGACTCTATAATCTCGCTCAGTTAAGCGTCACGCATGCCACTCCCCTAAATTGATATGCCGGGCATGGCAAATGCAAACGCAAACAGCAACAAACATCATCATCAGAAGGCCAAAAAAAAAAAAAAAAAAGAAACAGAAGACCCAGAGAAAGAGCAAGAGAGAGTGAGATAGAGATTGTGAGAGAGGAACGCGGTCATCAAAACGTTCCTTGTCGCTGGCTGTCGCTTGGTGTTGTTGTTGTGGCTGTTGGTTGTTGGCAGCTGGTGGTTGGTGGTGCGGCGGCATGCGGAAAATCATCAAAGCGTTTGCACGGCGGCTTTTTGCCTTTCATTGCGGCATTTCAAAGAAATGTTCCGACACACGGAACAGGCGAACAGAAATCAGACGAAAGCTGAAATTGTGCCAAAATACCAAATGAAATCGAAAACTCGAAAAAACACACAAGCACACACACACTCGCACACACACTCGCACACACACACACACGCGCATGCACAGGGGGCAGGGCAGCTCAGATGCGGTTGAACCACCACAGCAGTTGCTAGCATATAAAATTGGCTATGACCCGATTTTCTGCTAGTCTCATTATTATTTATTTATAAATGGTGTTTATTTTTTTTTTGGCGCGGTATTTTTGCTTTGTTCTGCAAAGCGAAGCGGCGCAAAGGGGTGGCAAGTGGCAATGGGCAATGGGCAATGGGCAATCGGCAATGGGCGGGGGTTTTAGCGGGTGTGCGGGCTGGCCTGGCAAGGGGTGCTACACTTAGGGCGTGTCTGTGGCGTGCAGCATAATGAAACACATTGTGCAGGTCAGGCACAAGTGCTCGAAGCTATGCGATATGTGTGCTTCCTTTCTCACTGCATTGGCACGGCTTTGAGCACGTATTGTAAAAATTTCAAAAATGTTGTGAAATTAAACTGGGCTTGCCTTTGATCCAAATAACATATACAAATAGAGTCCGATCTATGCAAATAAAAAAATGTCGCCAGATTTTTTGTTGTCCTTTTTTCAAAGGGGTTTTTCTTATTTTCTTTTTTCTCAATTTTTTCATTTTTTTTTGTATTTTTTAATGCTTGCTTTACACCAATGGATTAAATATGTGAATATTTGTAAATATATATTGATTAACGAATATTTTGCATAGTGAATGTGCTTAATATGTTTTTTGGCTAGATATATATATATATATATATATATATATAATAATTTTTTCAGTGTAAACACTTCTTTTCTTGGTTATGTATGTAGCTAGGACTTGCTCCATTTGCTAAGGATGGGACTCTTTGCAGAGTATCCCAAAAAAAAATACTCTAAGGCGAGGAACCTACTGGTTTAACCCACCCCCAATATTCAATATATATCGCGAGCGATCAACATTTCCGAGGAGAAATTGAATTGCAATCGCTGCGATGCCTATATACTATATATGTATTCTGTATACGATCGGTAGCTTTAGCCACTCGATCTTCTATATATATATATATCGAGCATAGTGTATGCTGATCATATGTGTTATAATTACGTTCTTTAGACATGCTGTACGCGTGCTTTTCTTCAAGTGTATTTCATATATTTGGCCGAATGTTTCTCAAAAAACAACAAAAAAACAATTTAGTGCCTCTGCCTTAGCGCTGCCGTGCGCTTTACTTAGTTTCTTAGTTTCTTCATTTGGAAGCTTTAATTGATTTATTTTTTCAATGCAAATGCATATTTGCTTTAAGATTAGAGATATGCGCACAACTTGGTAAATATATTTAAGAGCCAAGTTGTCTATTTGTGTAGTTTTGTTTAAAATATAGAAATTTGAAATGAATTGCCAAATTGCCAATTTTTCGGGTTATAAAAGAATGATTTTGGGGGAAAAATATATTTCCAAAAGCCAATTATTTAAAAATGAGTTAAATGGATTTTATTTTTGAGTTTTGGGTAGTTTTTCCTAAAGCCAATTGAAATTTTTCTAATAAAGAATGATATTTTTTTGTAATAATATTCTTGAATGATCAAAAATATTATTTTGTAACCAATTTTGGAATTAGAATTTTAAATAAGATATGAATATACAGTTTTTTAAAATAATTTAAAATTTTCAAAATATATTTAATTTTAAATCATCTAATTTGGGAATCAGTGGAATAAAACACTAAGGAATAACTATGAATAAATGAATGGAATAAAATATTGATAAATCAATAATAAGAATATTCTTGCATTTTCAAAAATATTTGTATCTTTAAAAGTATTTTGGAATACAAATTTTGAATAATTATCTGAGCAATTTCAGATCAATTTAGTAAACGCCAATTGCCATAAAATTGAATAAAAAGGGGAAGCTGAAAGAAAATGATATACACATAGATTTTTAGCCATAGGAAATGAATTCGTTTTGGAACCAAGTAAAAAGTGTTTGTTACCTTAACCAGTGTTGTAAGGGACGTATGTATTTATGTATGTGTGGGTGTGTGGGTGTGTGTGTATGTAGGTGTGCCTGTGTTGATTGAGATTCTCCAATCCTGTAACTGTTGATTGAACATAGATAGATTACAAACTATGTAGAGAGATATTACCTATATAGCAATGGGTGCAATGGGAATTCCATGCACGCCATACTGTGGAAAAGTTAAGTGGTGTTGTGTTTACAGCGTTTGGTAGCTTTTCGGCCATTTGAATGGACTTTTCGCTTACTCTTGTTAGACAGTTTTACTAATATATTTGTTTGTGCTCGCAGCTATTCGGTTTCAAATTTAAGTGCACTACACTGAGAATCGATTTGAGTGAACTTTTTATGGGTTTTGATTTTGTTTGGATTGTAGATTTTTTTTTTTTTGTTTTTTTTGCTTTGGTTTGACATCTATTTTTGGTTTTGGTTCTTGGTTTTTGTTTTTGTGTGTTTTTTTTTTCAAGGGTTTCTTTATTATTTTGTTGTTTGTATTATAATAATAATCGTAATTATTACCGGTTCTACATAATTGATGACATCATTATCATAATCAATTGTCTTTGTTACCTTGCCCTGCTAATCATCAATGTTCTGAATTGTTTTTATTTTGATTTACATTTATACATCCAGTTGTACATATATATATATATTTTGGATTATATATGTATGTATGAATATTTATTTTTATTTAGTATATGTAGCGCATATTACACAATGGCGCGTTACATTTAGATATATAATCTCTCGTTTGCTCCGATAGAGATTATTATATAGTATATATCGATCGAATCAATTAAATTATTTGTTTTTATTTGGTTTTTGTTTTGCTGAATAATAACATTTATATATATTTCATTTCTTTATGTATGTATGTATGTAATTGTCGTAAATAATTGAAGTATACATTTATATATAATTTGTAGCTTTTGTGTATTTATATGTAGATATTTAAATTGCATAGCGATTTCAATTTAAATATATTACTTTATACATATATATACGTGAACATATATATGTATATATGTAGATTGATCTCTTAATTATGCTTGCACAAAAAACCTTTAATAGGTATGACCATAAACATGTTGTTGCCTGTTTATGTTAATGTGTGTAATTCTGTTCGTTTCGTGTAGATGTGTTTATATTTCTTTCAATATATTTGTAGTATATTTTAAGTGGCCTCAGCCAGCATAATTTTTTCTGCTGGTTTTACAATTTTTTTGTGATTATTTTTTATGTATTTTTTTTTTTTTTAATTTTTCATTAACACAAATTTTGCCAAGTGGCTAAATAGATATATGTATATATATATATATATTTATATATAAATATTTTTATATATGTTATACACATCGATATTTGTCAAACTTATATAGTATAATTTCATATTTTTGTGTTTTACATTTCTTTTCCAAAAATGTATGAAAGCCTGCGCTTGGTATTTGACTTTGCTTAAGATGTATTTGTTTAATTGAAATATACAGCAATATTTTGTATCATATTTTTCTCATATACATATATTTAATTTTCTGGATTTTAATTATTATTATTATTATGTTATTAGTTTCAACACGCATAGTTTTTAATGTGTGATAAATATGAATGTTACATGGGTATTCATATTTTATTTTTGTATTTATTTGTATTTGTATATTTTATTTATTTATTTATTTTTTATTTTGTTGAAACTGAAACATTTAACATATCGAAATAAGCCAAAGGTTTTGCTAAGTTGTAGTATTTTTTTGTAAATCATGTTGAACGTCATATGTATTTCACACTAATCTAAAAACAATGCTGCATCAAGTTGATAGCTTGGAATTCGATCGAGAGAAATGATACGATGAACGCTTTAAGATATCGCCAAAACCAATTTAATCTCATTTAATCTTAGGTTTTTAGCCTTGTGCCGTCCGTGTCTAGGTCTATATTTTTCTTATTATTTGTAGTATTTTTTCAGGGCGTCCAATGCTAAGATGTGCGTATTTACAGCCGGTCCAGAATGTCCGTCGGTACGTTTACGTCTTAATAGTCAGCTTGCGTTTAACTAGGAACTCAAACCATTTTGTATGTAGTTCGTCGGTCATATAAGTCGGTCCAGGTCTATCCAGGGTTTGTATCTTTTGTGCCAACTGTCCTCTGACAGCGATCGTTGCTTACTCTCGATGGAATTCCGCTATCAAATTGATGTATGCTTTGTTGGTATTTTCATCCATACTATAATTATAATATTTAATTGGAAGCCTCACTCTCTGCTTCCAGCGGGAGCTGTGGTTGGAGCAAGACTTCGGGGTCATAATGTACCGTTTTTGTTTTGTTTTTGCCTAAGCATTGTCAAAATCTTTGTCAATTTAGTATTTTTTAGAATAATTTTTTTTTAGTTCTTTGTATATCTATGTTACACCATCAATGAAAATAGTTTTAAGAAATGATAACTTCTGTGCCTGAACTACGCACGCATACATTTTGTATATTGTATGCTGAATATGTATATATATATATATATATATATATATATATACATATATATAAATATATTTATATATATATATATATATAATTTAGTATATATATATATATTTATATATATTTATTTTTAATTTTTATTATATTATAGAATAATTTTGTTGTTATTTTTGTAAGTTCCGTTCAATTTGCTACGCATGGTTGTATGCTTTTGAATAATATATAATTGTTTTAGTCGAATATACATCAATAATAATTGTCTTTAATATAGTTTATATACTTTTTACTACAATACATTTAGAGTTTTTCGTCTTCTTCTTTTTGGTTTAGTACACTTATTTAATTTGTTTGTCGAAGAACATTTGGAAATATTTGGTTGTAATTTGTATTTAATAAACACTGAAAAAACGTTTTGTTAAATTAATGGAAAAAACTCACTACTAAATATTCAATTGTCGTTTTCTTAAGTGTTTTTAAAACTGTAAACTTTAAATTTATTATTTTTTAAATACTTTCTACCACGTTAATAAGAGATTTTAAGAGATTTTGCATGCCCCAAGTTGTTGTTGGGCCTGCCACAGTTATTGTAATATTGTTTTTTTGCTTTTGTGTTGTGTTTGTGTATTTTTAAAAGTATTTAATGAATCTTGTTTTTGTAACGAAGGAAATACTAACAAACAAATATTGCGTCTAGTTAAATTTTTCATTTTTGATATTTTCTTAAAATTATTTAGTTGACATTTGGTTTTTTTTTCTTTCAAAAGTTTTTCTCAAACTACAAATAACTCATGTAATTTTTTATTTTTAACACCAACTGCTACAGCAAACTGTTAAATATTTTAATATTTCTCTTTTGTTTATGGGTATTTTTTTGCAGTAATTTTTGTGCTAACTTGCAGCATTTGCATTGAGATACATACATTTTTGACACTGCGTTTAATCAACTCAGCTGCTCCTGTTCTTCTGTCCATAAAGGAATGTATTATATTTTGGTATATTTTATATATTTGTTAAGTAGTTTTTAATTTTTTTTTTGGTTTTTGAATAATTTGCACTTACTTAACTAGTTTGTATTATCTTTAGTCAATTGTGGATATATTTTGTTGTCATTTGTATCATTGTGGCGATTCCGTTGTTTTGTGTTTAGTGTAACGTGTAATGCAGTATTTTTTAGATACCGCATCTAAGCCATGTGTCCTTAGTTAAGTTCCTGTTTAACATTAGCTATTTGTCCATTTGAAACATTCAAAGGGTCATGCCTGAGTGGGGATTTCATTTAGTTTTGATAGTATGTTCATGTGATGTGTGTGCGTTTGAGTGTAAATATATTTTTGTTGTTGTGTTTGTGTTTATGTATGTGTATGTGTATTTAGTATTTTCTTAACATATTCTATTGCATGCCGGCGAAAGCATAATTTAACAATTTTTCGTGTTGTTAAAGCTTCGATTTCTAGATGTTGCGCTATATTCTTCGTCTCATTTTTTGTGTGTGACACACCCTCCTAAACGTTTGGTTCGACATGTTTCTAGGGAATCGGCGAGTGCGAACGGTTTGCGAGCAGAGCTTTTAGCTGCCTCGAAATCAGATGAGAAATACATGAGTTTAAAGCGCTGGCCACAAACTGCACGAACACGCTGAGCCTAGTGTCGATTTGGTATTTTTTTGTATTATTCATTTTTGGTTCGAAATAAATTCTTTTAGGATTTTGGTTTGATGAAAGAACTAAACAAGTAGAGAGATTATGTATATATATATACATATATAATAATTTGCACACATATGGTTGGTAAAACAATATTTAAATATTCTTTGCTGAAAATTTACACTCAGATATAGTAGTTAGTCCATATAATATAATATAAATATTGACACTCACCATATTGTATATGAATAATGTATATTGTATATATATATATATTTATAATATATAGATTTTTTCAATATATAATAAACTTGTATAAGTAATTGTCGTACACATCAATAGCTTTTTGTAACTGCATTTTTTTGTTTTTGTTTTTTTTTTTTTTTTTGTAAATAGAAATTTTTACGTTTCTTCCTTCGTTTAGGTACAAATTTTGCATTCATCCTTTTGCGGTATATATATATATATAAATAAGTATTTATATATATAGAGATGTATATGTCTGCTCTTGTATATGTATGTTGTATGTGTGTCGCGTGTTGTTGTTGTTGTTGGCATATGTATACCATTTAGTTTCTTTGTTGTTTGTTGTTCTTGGTTTTTTTTTCATTGATCATCTTTCCTGCTGATTATTTCAAGCACATCGATTAGAGTTTTATATTCACACCAAAAAGTAAAGGTTATACATATTCGTGTTTTGCTTTAAATGTTTTATGTCAACATCGATAGATAAAATGCATTCATAATTGAATCTAAATGCTTAACAGCTACACATGTATATGTATATATAACATATATATATATACACATAAATATTTGTCTTGTATATATAACACTCAAATTTCTTTCTCATATTGTTATATACGTTTTATATATAATTATATGTACTTGATAGAATTATATGTGCGGCGCGCCGAATGCAACCACAAGCTTGAGTTGACCCCAGCCAGAGACGCTCTCAACGGATGACACGGGCTGGTGTGCGAACCCGTTGCAGCATGCTGGCGGTGGGGCAAGCTCTGTGGCAGCACTGCAAACGCTATAAGATTATTTGGTTTTTCTTTCACTTGCTTTCAAGTGGTGCAATTTGTGCTGAACATAGGCTTAACATATACATATACATATATTTCTTTATATAAGTATATATATATATATATTTTTTTTTATAATAACTGAACAGTTAATGCGTATCCAACTCTAGCCGACCATGTTGAGCCCTTTTCGAACCTTCCAAGTGCTTAGACCTTTGAACAAAAATTACATAAAACAATGTGTTTACTTTAATACTAGCTACAACAACTAAATTAGACCCCCGAAACGCTGCAACAAACTTGTTGTATAAACTAAAGAATTATTATTTTTGGTTATTTTTTGTTTTTGGTTTCATTTTTTTTTGTTATCTGCGCGCCTATTTCTTCTTCTGCTCAACGGACGCTTTGGAGTCCTTGGGAGTGGACTCCTTGGTTTGCTCCTTCTCCTTGGCGGCGGCGGCTGCTGCTGCTGCTGCTGCTTTGCTGCTGCTGGTGGGCGCCTCCTCTTCGGCGGCCTCTTGCGCCTTGTCCTCCTTGAGCGGTTCCTTGGTGGTGCCATTGTCCTTGTCCAGCTCACGTTTCTCGCCCGACGTATTCGCCGGCAGAGCCTTCAGTATGGCATGCACCTCCTCGGCCACGGCCATCAGCACGAACTCGAACTGCTGTCGCGTGGCCACCACGCCAGCTCGCTGATCCCTCAGGTGCTCCAGTGTGGCGGCAATGTCTATTTCGCGTGCGCCCTTGTTCATGCGTCCCAGCACCAGATCCAACAGTATGTAGGAGCCAGTGCGTCCGGCGCCAGCGCTGCTGTGCACCACAATGGGGCAGGAGCGACCACGATACGACTTGTTCACCTTGCTGGAAAGCCCATGAGAGCCAATAAGACAATACATATGATATGCTTAGCAACTCACCGTCTAAAGTCCAGCAGCGCCTTTGCTTGCGGCGGCACGCCATTCTGCGGCCAGGACAGGAAGTGGAATTGGGTCACGGTGCGTGTTTCGCTAGTGCGCAAGTTTTTCAAGTAGAAAGAACGTACGAGGTAATCATCACACCAAATGTGCTCGCTAACCAGGTGAACCTAAGGCAAACCGAGTTGAGTTTAGTTTGTCGACGTATGCAGCTGGAGCTCTAATCCTCTTACCTCATAGATGTGATATACCTCTGCACCTTCTTCCGGCCAGTAGCGCGCACAGGCCACCTCTCCATTCTCCTGCAGGCGACAGAGGGCAACTATGACAACAGCGCCCTGCTCCCAAATCATTTGCCAAAAGTGCGCCAAGGTTGAGGGCAAAGGTCCCTGGGCTGCCACATAGGCGGGTGCGCGAGGATCGTGATCGGTCTGGTATGGAGAGATTCAAGTATGAAGTGACTAGAGTAAGTTTGCACTCAAGACTCAGTCATGTCTACTCACAATAGTTGATGCGTTCACATAGTCCAGACCCTCGGCATTGGCCAAATGGTTGAGCACCACCCGCGAGTGATCGTAGGGCAGCGGAGCACCGGGTCGATTCAAGTTAGCGCATTGTGGCTGGGAGGCGGCATCTCGGGCGCTAGGTTCGGCCTCGTAGCGGCACAGCGCCTCCCACTCACGCTGCAGTCGACCCTTGTTCCGCAGATGATCCTCCATGTATGACTGCAGAAAGAGGGATTAGATTACCGGAGAGATTAGGTTGCCAGCCCACTTGGTATATATAAATACGGACGGACAGCAGGACAGACAATATACACATTTCACTTACCAGCACCATATGTCCAGTTGAGATGTCCATGTTCGTCAACGCTGGCTCCTCGCTCCATGATGATGTGCTGGAGCGTGATGATGGCGGTCGGCCTTCGTTCTCTTTGCTCAGCGAGGTGATGCGTCCGCTGTGTGCCTGATCGTTGGCATTGGCACCACCACCGCCGGCACCACCGCCACCACCACCGCTGCCAGTCGTTGCGTTGCCATTCTTTCCGGCCATACGTGCGCGGCAGAGCTCCTGATAGTCTTTGCTGCAGCTCTCCGCGCCCGACATGCCCGTCTGCAGGCCGCCCAGCTTGTCGCGTTTGCGATCGTGCCGCTTGATCAGAATGAGCGTCACAAAGATCACAATCACTGCTGCGGCGCCTGCACCGGCGAACATGTAGGCCATGATGTGGGTCACATCCGGTCCCTGCTCGGCCAGCTCGATTGGCGACGCAGAGATGCTCGGATCGCGCAGATCCTTGACCCGATCGCCGACGCCGGCGTGCAGCACATAGAAGCCGACGCGTCGCTGGATGTTGTTTTTGACGCCGCGGTTCTCATTGATGTAGCGAGCTACATCAGCGGCCGTCTTGCGCTCGGGGTTGTTTGAGTCCACCCGGAAGCTGACTTCGTGCGGTTGAACGCTGCAGGAAATTGAGATGATAAATGATTCAAAATGAACAAAGCTTGAGGAATTATCGAAGAAGTCAGCTAGGCCTAGAGTCTAAACAGCTATTATTAAAACAAGTAAGAAAGCTCTAGTCGAGACTGCTCGACTACGAGATCCCCTGAACCCTTCCAGGAACTAATATTTCAATAATTCGTCGTTCCACTTCAACTTACACATGCACACACACATCTTGATAAAACTTTCAGTGTGTATGTGCCAACGCGCAAGTCTCTAGTATTTGAAATACGGTTTTTGCAAACTTGAAGAGAAGGGGGTGTTTTGAGGGGGGTAAAATATGACAAAAACCGAAATTCTTAAAAATGCATATGAATTTACATTTCAAATTTGGAGACTCTAGCTCTCAAGATGTGGGAAATATAATTTTTTAACTGGTTTTCGATAAGGTTTTTAATCGATAACAAAATAACGGGAGTAGCTATCGATTTTTAGAAACAAACTTGATATACGCGCTTTATATACAGACCTACGAAAAAAATTTCAAATCTCTAGCTCTTATATCTTCTGAGATCGACGCGTTCATACATACGGACAGACGGACAGACAGACAGACAGACAGACGGACAGAGTTAACTCAGCTCGTCGCCCTGATCAAGAATATATATAGTTTATGGGATGTTACATACTTTTAACAAAACCATTATACCCTGATTTCCCATTTTCAATAAGTTCAGGGTATAAAAATTAGCATATACATTAGACATAGTATTATTAGTTCACAATGATCATAGAACCTACGTTAAATAAGAAAAGTATCCCTGCATGTGTAGTATTTGCGCCAACTCATTCATGATGCGCTGCCCATCGTACCAACTGTCAATGCTGCAGGGATAGATAAAAGAACAAAGTTAAACAGGAATTCCATTTAGATCTAGGATTACTCCAAGCTTACGGGTTCTTGACGAACACATGTGCATATTCAGTGTCTACGGTGTGCGGCGCATGATCCTCGTCCGAGTGCTGCTCCTTGACGACCTTCTTCTTCTTGAATGGCTCGTTGACATCGCCGCCCTTGATGTGAGCGGGCAGCACCTCCTTGTTGACGTTCTTGGCATGTTGCGGCTTCTCCGTCTCCACCTGGTTGCTGTGCTCAGAGGACGGTGGACCCAGCTGGGGACCCGGTTTCTTCACATCGAGTCGCTCGTGACGTGCAAAGCCCAGCATGTTGGCCAGCAGCGCTTGCTTTATGTTCGCTGGTTCGTCCGCCTGCGCTGAGTCCTGCTGCAGCTCATCCTGCGGCACCAGCAGCAGCCCACCCTCCGTGTACACGCGCTGGTTGTGCAGGGCTCGCGGATAGCTGTTGGATGCCAGCATGGCCTCCTCCTCCAGGGGTGTCAGCGAATTGCGGCGCAAGCTGGTCTCGAACGCCAGCTCCTGCTCCTGGGCATTGACGTCGTTGTCGCTGGGACGTCGCTTCATCAGCTCCGGCTGTGCAGCCAGCTGAGCCAACGGCTCCTGGGACATGCCCTGCTCGTTGGCCAGTTCGCGGAAGAAGGAGTGCTTGAGCTGTTGTCCACGACGCTTGAACGGCGCATAGTTGTCCGGGAAGTAGAGCTCACTGGATTCGTTTAGCTCCTCGGGCAGATAGACGGGTGCCGATGATGGCGGGTCCGGGTCCTGAGACTGCGACTGCTGCTGCTGCTGTTGTTGCTGCTGCGCCTCCACAATGGCCTCCAGCTCGTCCATGGCATTGGCTGGCTGTTGGTTGCGCTGATAGGGCTGCGGATCGGGCTCGGAGGCGGCCAGTATTTGATAGAGCTCCAGCCGGTTGCGTGGACTGCCCGCCTTCGACTTGGCATCCTGCTCGGCCAGGCGCTGCTGCATGCGTTGCCGTTCCGTGTCCAAAAACGCATCCATTACGCTCGGCAGCTCCAGCTGTGTGTTCTTCATGTGGCCGTCCAGCTTGCCGAAGTGCTCCAACTCGCTCGGATCGTGACGCAGCCGTCGGCGGTCCTGCAGCTGCAGCTGATGCAAGATGCTATTGAAGCCGCTGTCCTGTGGCTGCTTCTTGTGCAGCGCCGGATAGAATTGCGCCTGCTGCCTGGGCTGCGTCTGATCGAAGTAGTCCACGTTGCTCAACTCCAGCTGCTCCGCCTCCGGCGGGGTAAATCGCACATAGGCCAACGCACTCGCCGGATCGCCATAGTCGGGTGGCGCTGGCGCCAGATTGGCGCACAGGTTCGGCGGCAGCTGCTGTTGGCGCTGCAGCGAGAAGAGCGCTCCCTGGATGCGGCACTGCACGTACTGATGGTCCCAGCCTAGGCCGGCGCCCTGCAGCTCCTCCAGCATGGTTGCCAGCAGACGTGATTGGTCCTCGGTGAGTGGTGTCCTGCAACAGACACACAATACAATTAGCGGGCCACTCGAATGCAAATTGCGACAAGGATAATTACTTCTCAATGTCCTCGACGTCAACTCCAGTGGTTGGAATGCACTTCCCAAAGATGTTGTCTGCGGAATGCAAATCATACACAATTATAATAGGCCATGTAACTGCATTAATAGCGCGTGTCTTACAATGACTGCAACACATTCCTGCCCCCGCATTCACCCACTCACCCACTCACCCATCTTGCCCCACACAACACATTGGCTACCTTTTGTTTTCACCCTGATTTACGAGCGTTTAAATGCATATCCTCGCCACTAGTCTCGAACCTCATTTGCATAATGTAAATGCGGTCTGGGCTGAAAAGCTGCGACTGCAGCTCCCAGCTATATAATAAATACCTCGACATGTGTGTGAACACACTGATAAAAAATGCAGGTCACTTGGGCTTCAAGATTGTGCGCCCTTTGGTGTACGCTGTCTGCCCTAAGCTTGGCTATGTTTTCTTGGTCTGTTTCCAATTTTTCTGAGTGCAGCTTCAATTTCACAGACTTTTTCTAAGCGTGGGCGTCGATACACTGGCAGAAATCAAGCCTAATCATATAGAGCCAGCCTTGACTTTAGATTATGTAGCATTTGTGCCTTTGTGTGAATACACTGACAAAATGTATTTAAATATTTCTTAAAAAAAAAAGGTAAATCAATGTAAAATTTCTTGACTGCAGTTTCAATTTCATATACAAATTCCTAAACGTAAATTCAATAAGTTGCATTTGCTATATATTTAATAGAAATATGCATGACTGACAAAAGTACTCGCTAAGCACTCCCTATATCCTGCCTACCAACAAACTGATTTGACTTTCGAAAAGTTCTATATACAAATTTTACATACAATTTCTAAACATACGTCTCAATACACTGCTTAAAATATTCTATAATATTTATCCATATTTTATGTTTTCTACCAACAGCTTGCCCTTTGGCTTTTGCCACATATCCTATTTAATAAAAAGTCAATACCCAATTTTTCTAAGTGCAGTTTCCCCTTTTACATTTGAGCGCGAACATTTTTCGCTTTTGGGGTCAAACAATTCTTTCCATTTTGTATTCTCCCTTGCAATTTTCACCATTTTTCGCAGGTTTTCTCCTTCTCGAGCAGCAGCTGCAGCTGTTGCAATTGTTCTCTGTCGGTCCCACCGTCAACGAAATTTCACAGCGCTTACATAAGTAATTGAGTGTGTTCTCGATAATGCACTGTTAGTCATCCCCAAGTCCCCGAGTCCTGCGGTTGCTCCCTCATTTTTCTGGCCCTTCTCTACGCTTTTTGAAGCACTTGGCAAATACGAAAATTTATACTTCAGGCCGAGACCAGCGGCTAGAAAATGATTCCCAAAACTCAGATGTGCCCGCTGCAATTTGACCCACAGAATGGCGTTTTTTTCTCTCCGAAGTGCATTTTTGGTCATTGTTCGCATTTGGTGTCCCCTCTGACTAGGATATGCCCCACACACGCGTGATGTGGGTGTGCATATATATGTGTGTGTGTGTTTGTAAAATCGTTTTATGTTGCAGCTTCGCCTGCTATCGAGCACTTAGTGCTATCGAGCACCCTCGGGCTGTGCAGTCCACGTTTTACTTGGATAAAGCACCAAAGCCTGTCATTAGTTCAAGTGTTCGAATGTTCAATACAAATTCTCTTAATGGAAACGTTTCCAGCTGCAAGTTTGTTGGAATTCAGTGTCAGTTCCTTGGCAAGACTTTTTTAAGTAAGGTTGGAGAATCGTTGAATCATCAGCTTCTCTCTGATAGATATGAGACTAATTAAATATTTTAATAAAATTATTTTTGAAAAATTCAATCAATATTAGAATTTTTCCAACTGCTCTTGTGTTTTAGTTTGAATCACGCTCTACGTTTTTATTTAATGCTGGTCTTTTCTAAATTATATCAGATAAGTTATAATAACTTATAATTCATCAATTGTATGCCTAAGATACCAAATTTATAAGTAAAATGTAAATTGAAAAAAAAAATGTTTTTTTAAAATAAAATAACTGTTATAAAAATAAATTTATATGTTTTGGGAATCTCACCAACATTTACTCTATTCCATCAAAAAAATTCATGACCCTACAGCTTTCACCTTTTCTGTTAGCAATTAATATTTTCGATGATATTCGAAATTTATATAATTTATACAATTTATTTCTATTGTACTTCGTTAAATTTTTCTGAGAATTCATAGCTAAGCTAACATATTTAGTTTTGAATACTTAATAGTAAAACAAGTTAGTGCGTTATAGCTACAATATTTTATTATTTTATTAGTTTTACGCAACACTCTCAGAAACTGCACTTAAACATATATAGTTATTTTTCTGCACTATCAACAAAAACTGCACTTAATATACACATATATATATTTATTTTTATTTTAACACACCCCGTAGCTATATTTGTACATATATACCCTAAAAGGCAAACTTCAGGCCATTAACGACAAACAACCCGGAGATATGTATCTATTGCTTAACCCTCACCCATTTTAAACATTATATTTTTTCACAGTTGATAAAGACACTCGCTGACACTTTATAAACACACAATAAGATATTGTTGTTGTTGTTGCTGCTGCTGTTGTAGTGTATAGTATAGTATATATATGTATATAGAGTTAATCGACTGTTGTCGTTGATATCTTAACTTACCATCGTAACAGACCTCGGAGTGGGGTATGCAAAGCGTCCTAACAAACTGGCAGCCTGCAAGCAAAACAAAGAAAGAAATCCACATGAAAGAGTTGTTAGTAAACTGTAGACGAAAGAAAAACCAAGAATAATGGGCACAACAACAAGTTTCAGTTAAGACATAATAATGTGGTAAAAGCCAAATCAGCATTACCCCCACACACACTAAGTAAACGCTGGCACGGCACAGGCACCACCCGAATCACTCGAACCAGCAGCAGTGGCAAGCGGTTTAGAGTTTTGGCACGTCGCCATTTTGTCGCTGCCTGTTTGTTGTTGTTGCTGCTGTTGTAGTTGTTGGTGTCATGTAGCACTTGCTTGGCTCTTGGTTGAATAAACGCCTTTTATGAGCATGTCGCACATGACACACACCACACCACACACACACACACACCACATCACCCACACACACACGCATTTGTACCCACAGCAACAGCAAAAAAACGACAGACAAACTGCAAAATATCCCGACAGGATCCCCAAAAATTCTTCTCACTCAAATAGCTCTGCTTGCCAGGCTGCTGTTGTTGCTTCTGCTGCTGGCTGTGACGTCAAGACAAGAGACTGAAAAATGTGGCACTTTGTTGTCGCCATCTTCGACGGCGCGCACATGAGCCGCCAGCTCACGTAGTCCACGTCAACGCCTGTCATTACACAAGCAGAGGCAGACGCTAGCTCCTTTCCCACTCCCACTCCCACTCCTTAGCAGCAACTCCCACTCGCACTCCCTTTGCCATTCCCTTGTTGAAAAACTTTTTTGTTTTTTTTCTGTTTTTTGTTTTGGTTGTCAACACGAAACACGCTGTTCTTGGCTGCGCTTTAACTTTTCCCTGTTGACGCACCAACATTTCTTGGCCATTAATTAAGCCGCAGTAATTTGTGTGCGGGCAGCCGTGGGTTAGTTTCCAGCCCTCCAAAAAGCGCGCTGTCTCTATCTCCCTCTCTCTTTCTCTCTCTCTCTCCCTCTCTAGACCCAACGACCCCACATTCATTCCCAAATTGCCAGCTGCCTCGCGGACTGAGCACTTTAGGCGTTTGTTTTTTAATTGTTGTATAATTGCAGGCCGACCATGGCTGAAAATTAATCTCTTGAGGGCCACTTAATATACCCTACAATCAAATAAAAGTAGCCACAGTCAATAGAATTTGGTTTCCAGCGAGCAACCAGAGAGATGGAAACTAAATAAAGCATAAGCACAATGTTGATTTAGCGAAGAAGCTGACGTAGTTAAGAAATATAATAAGAATATATGTAATTATGATTAGGCGTTGCAGGAAAGTGTTAGCTGAACTAGAAAATAAATATTAACATATATTTCAAAAATACCAAAAATATGCTTAGCATGCAAAAAATGCTTTATGATAATAAATATATTTGTATAATCTATTTTAACTCTCTTTGAATCTATATCTAGAGAAGAGTTACAACTCTTCTCTTCATTAGCTCCTAAAGGCAAAAGCTAAAATTGAATCCAAAAAAAAAAAAAATCTAATCACAATATTTTATCTAGCTATTACTTTAAACAATATCACTTTTGTTCAATAGAAATATAATAAATTAATGGTAATTGTTTTGGAAAGTTGTAGGGAAATATTTTCTGAGCCTAGAAAAAAACCTAAAAAATACCGAAAATATTCATAACAAGAAGCAAATGCTTTAACCCAAAATTTAAGTTTCAATAATTTTTTTTTTTTTTTCATTTTATGCCTACAGAAACCGTGTAAATATATATTTTTTTTAGAAAAACAGGTCTTACAAATTTTCTAATCATAATTACCTATCTACCCCCACTTTGAATTTTTTTCAACCCAGGTGCAGAGTATTCGTTAGTCGTTCACATCTTAGTTGGAGCCGCGCTCTGTTTTTATGTCACTGGCCTGAACCTTTTTTGATAAGCACCCAAAATAATATGCATAATTTTTAGCCGTTTTCACGCCATTACAAATTAAGTAGAGTCTGTTAAAAAAGTGTTGCCTAATTTAAGGCGCAGACAAAGCAAGTGACTTCATCTGTCAGTCGAAATGAATGTGAAATGTGAGATGTGAAATGTGAGATGTGAATGTGACTACTGAAAACAGTCGAGCAGCCACACGAAGAGTCAATGCATCCTTTTGAACATGCCACATCTTTTATTATTATTCTGGTCAGGCCATCAAATGTCAATTTGTGGACAAGTTTATTGCATACTCAACTGCAACATTGTTGCCCTGTTGGCCGCCAGTTGGCTGCCAGTCTGTCTGTGTGCCATTTCTAAGGAATTTCACGACTTCTGTGTCAACATGACAGATTGAAGCGCACTCCGTGAACGGAGCCAAAATTGTCAATAAATGTGAAAAGTGCTTGTCAATAGCTGTCAAACGAGGCCAATGTGGCACGTGTCTAGCTGCCACTTGCAACACGATACGCAGTAAAAATGCTTTGGCAGTTCAAAAGCAATTTTGTTGCCAGTCTAATTGTTGTTGCCATCATGGGCATGGGCATGGGCATAGGCCAGCTGAGTGCCAGTTGCCAGCTGAAGAGCTCTAAGCACACTGTGAAGGTTAAGAACTGACTATGTACCTTATAGAGAGGCACTGTAGGTAGAGTCCAGAACAGTCCTAGCATCCTAGCAATAATGTATACTATATGTTAGGCCACTCGGAACTGTCTACTCTGTTTGGACCTACCTGCCTCATTTAAGTGCACCCCAGAGCAATGATTTAAGACACTTTACAGACTTCTAGGCTGTATTATGTGTGACCACTCGAAGCCCTGTACTTGGAGTGTGCTGCCTGCTTTATTTGAAAATGGCATATACTACGCCCAGAAATATTTTGCTAGGACTTCCTGCAATAATTTAAGCAATTCAGGAAAACCTTTCAGACACTTTACTCTAACTAAAGCTAACTGACTCTAGCTAGTTCGAAAAACCTTACATGGGGGTAGAGTAAAGATTTCCGAGAGGTTAATCTACACTCTATTAAAACTTATACTAAACCCGACTACTTACCCACATCCCACACTTCCTCTCTCACTCAAGTCAAACCATTTCCAGCTATCTACTCTGAGTGGACCGGCGCCTGCTCACTTTCACTCTACTAAAATCTATTCCGTATATCCGACGGCTTATCATAGTATACCACTCAGATAGGCATACAGACTGCAATTTACACGCTGCACTCTAAACTCAAGCTCTTAGCCCACTGCCACTCTATAAAGAACACAAATGTCAGATGGACAAACTTGCATCCCACACTTTATGCGCCTTTCCCCTCAATCCGCTGCACCCAGCTCGCCATCCTTTTTTCCGGCTGTCTGTCAACATGGTTGGCACGCGTACAAAAACAAATCACGCCCAACATCAAAGCCCATAAGCAGTGTCCTTAGCCGAGGCTCATAAATATGCAGGCTCATGTCCTGAGTCGGCACGGACCCAGCCCCGGCCCTTTGCCAATGTGCTTTTTCCGATAAGGCGCAACGTGGCGTATGCGCAATATTCCACACTTCGCACTGTGCCACCTACGCCGAAATATGCATGGAACGTACGTAGTTCGCTTTGTGGCCAGGCACCAAATGGAGCCTGCTAAATGGCCGGCCAATAAACCGAAACGAGGCTAACTGCTTTAAAAGCCCGCGGCAAATGCGTTGCAGCTACCAATTGCCCCATTACGTTCATTCACTCTTTGCTTTCGCTCTCCCCCATTTTTTTTTTTTTTTTTCAGTGCTGCAAGTTTTATTTATATTTGCACTCGATTTGCTGCAAAAAGTGCGTGAATCCGTTGCAAGTGGCAAACAGAATCAGAAAAAAAGACTGAGAGCTCTTTGAATTGATACGGCTCTTAAATTGAGTTTTCGCCAGCGGCAGAATCGAGTGTTAGTGAAGGAGAGAGAGAGAGAGAGAAACAGATTGAGATAGACAGAATCATATAATTTATATGATAATTTTTCATTCGCTTGACTTCCTTTCTTTTATGAGACTTTTGCGTAATCAGCTCTGATATAGCTTGAGTAATGAGAAGGTTTTGCTCTTTGATGTCCACACAGCCTTTGCTGTTATGCATCATGCTGAGGTGGCATTTGAAATGATTTGCAATCTTCGACTGCAGCCGCATAACAAATCAAAATTGTGCAGCATCAAGGCAAAAGTATCAGCTTGTGCTGAAGCCGGAGCTGCTGGCTGGCACGTCCATTACTCATTCATTGTTGCCTTTGTGGTTGCATCAATTCATGTGATTGATACGTTGGCGCTACAACTCGAACGTCTGTCAACGAGCTGTAAAGCGAAACTAGAGAAAGACTGGAGAGCTCTGGAGGGCTCTAGAGAGCCCCATAAAGCTGACGAGCTGAATGGCAGCTGGCTGGAGGAAACTGTTCAAGTTCTTGTCGTTGGCCGGGACGTCTCTATGGCAACGCTGCCACATTATTTATTTTTCTTCACATAAATTATGGTTACGGCTACGGCTTCGGCCGCTTCGGCAAACAGCGAAACGACCCCAAACAATTTAATAAATTCTGCCGCAGGGCGAAATTGAAAATTCCAGCACCCAGCAGGCAGCCCCAGCGCCACTCCCACGTCTCACAATTGAGACGCATTTTTGATTGATGTCCACGGTCATATGCACAAGCCTGTTGCGGGTGCCAGCGCTCAGGTTCCAATTTGCAGGTCCCACGTCCACGTCCAGGTCCAGGTCCAGGTCCAGGTCCAGGTCCAGGTCCAGGTTCAATTTCTGCTCCGCCTGGCAGCAAATGTTGTTTACTTAGTCGCTCTGTGGCTTCTGGCCTGCTTCACTGTTATTTGCTTTCGGGTCAAGGAATTTTAAAAAGATTTTTATTTCATAACCACGTTTGTTTTTTTCCATTTTCATTGTGCCGCCCTCGCTCCCTCTCCGCCCCCTCTGCCGACCGCAGCAGCGACACGTGTGAGCGCAGCAGAGGACAAGCGTCCGGGCTAACGTGTGGTATGTGTAATGTGTGCAAAATAATAAAAAATTTGAAAAAAAAAAAAAAAAAAAAAAGTGAAAACCACAGCATATCTTGTGGCTCTCGTACAGTGGGGCAGCTTGTCAGTTTAATGAGCGATATTATTCAGAAAATATGACTAGCAATATGTTATGTTAAACTAGATTAAGCTGTCACTAAAGCTGCAGAAAACATGTTTAATAAAATATACAAATTTTCAATTTTAAAAAATATAAGAAAAAAACAACAATATTTCGTGCCCAGCAACAAGTCTTCAATTGAATTTGGCCATGATATATTTTTGAACTTTTCTCTGGCTTAAGGGATGTGCACGAAAATAATTTCTGACTCCACAAACAATTAGGAATGAATTTGTTGCCCCACTGTGCGGTCGTGCGTGTACTTTAATGCGAGTTTTTCTGCCATAATGATGTTGTTCCGGGGACATTCGCATAAAAATGCGCTGACAACGTGTGTCAATGGCTTGGGCTAGGGCCAGCAGCAAGGATAACAGAACATGACCAGGACACTGGCAGGACCGGGGCCAGCATAACAGTCAGAGGGTCGACAGCGACTCACAGAGCAACAAACGCACGCACACATAAAGCGAAATAAATAATAACAGGACGACCATTAATCGCGACAAAGACAAGAGCCAGGAGCCGAACCGAAGAGGAGCAAATCAGAGCAGAGCTAAAGGCAATGGGAATATATAGCGAAAGGCCAGACACAAGGGGAGCGCAACGAGAGACGAGAAACGTGAACTGAGGGGAAGAAGGAGTGGGAGTGGGAGAGGCACCTAAACATTCTATAGGAGAAATGATAGACACAAAGCTCAGCGGCTGCGGCAGCTCGTTAAAGGCCAACATAACAAGACACACGAGCCGCCAGTTATACCCCTCTCTCACTCTCACTCTCTCTCGCTCTCTCTCTCTCGGTCGCTTTCTCCCTCTGAGCTACCAATGTGCCATGTCAAGCATTTAATGCCTTGCCAGTGACATGCGACACGCAGCGCGATGCCTGGCAAAAGCAAACAAACAAATAAAACATAATGAAGCCAGGACCGAGAGTGAATGCAGTGCCTAGCAACCGAGGCAACGCAGCATCCAATGCTGTGCAGCTGTTTATGGTCTCAGCTGCAGCGTAGCTAAGAGAAAAACAAGCTGAAGCTGTTGCCGAGAGTATAATACTCTAATAAGGCATAATAGATATATAATTTTGCGAACATTATATGTGCCTTAGATGCGCAAGATTGGCTGCTACTAAAGTTTCTTCTGATGACAAGAAAATGTGTTATTTTGAAGGTCTGATTGGAAAGTGAACTTTGAATATATTAAAAATTGAAAGATATATTAATAAGAGACAAATATCAAATCTATATTTGCTGTTTATATATCTGAATAGAGCTGAATTGAATTGAATTGAATCTGAAATGTTATTCTGTAAATTTCAGAAAATTTCAGGATTTATTTCCTTATACCTTTTAGGCAATTTTTGCTAAACAGAAAATATTTAAATATGTATTTCATACAGAATATATTGGATAGGGGAAGAATTTTCTATGTTCATAGGGATATTTTATAGATTTTGGGCCGTTCTAAGTGGAAGTTATTTTAAGGTAAGGTCTAAGTCTCCCTCTAGTTTTAGTCCAGCCGATCTTAGAACTGCCCAGACGTCTTGCCAGGCTTTTTGGATGAGAATCTAGTCTTCTGATGTATTTTTTAGGCGCCTCTTGGATTCTGTCTCCAGTTTTTGGCAAAAGGGACAAAGATTTTATATTTGTTTTTGTCTTTGTTAGATTAACTCGTTATCGAGCTCTGTAATGTAAGTATTTAGATTAAGAAACTATAGACTAGGTCTGCAAGCTTTAAGTATTCCTGCAGCTTATTTTATATAGTCTTAGTCAGGCAAATATCTATAAGACATCCATAACCACTTCAAATTTCGATCTATTCAATTATATTCAAGCCACTAGATTAGGCTAGTTCAGCCATATATTATAATATCATCATGCAGTGCTTTAGTTCATGAAATCCTCACACCTCTCTCACTATAGAGCACACAATAGACGTAAGCCAAAACGTATGCAGCGCTCAATGTCGTTTAAGCTTTGCTTTTGCCACGTTTCGTCTGGGGCTTTTGTGTTTCAGCTTTATGAAGTGTAAATAAGCGGCGTCATTTCGCCTCCATCAGCAGCTCGGCCATACTTTTTCGCACTGCTTGACTTTATGACTTTCAGCTTTGGTGCTCCGGCTCAACTCGCCTTCGGTTTTTTTGTGCCCAGCTAAGCAGTTTTTCATTTTGTATGCTGATTTATGCACACTCATTTAATTCATAAATTTTGAAATGTTTCGGGCAGAGTCGACTGTCTTGGCTGAGTGCTCGTCATGACCCCGGCCCATTTGAAGTCGCGTTAAGCGTTGATTTATCTAGCGGAATTTGTTAGACCGAATTGTTGGCCGCAATTAGGTTGCACTTCAAATAAATGTGCCGGATAAATATAAACTTTAAATTTCATCTTCTTTTTCTTGGTCAATAGCTCAACAAATTGTAAGTGTGTGTGTGTGTGTGGTTGTGTGTGGTTGGCAGCAACAAGCGGGCAGATTAAGCACATAAAACTTGTCCTTGCTTCTTGCTCAGAACAAACACACACACACTGGCGGCTAACCACAGTGCACTGAAGGATAAACAGCAGAGACCGCAACGCATATACAGCTGATGGCTTCTATTTGTCTTCGGCCTGTAGGGACAGCCCCTTAAAGTGATTAAAATGGTCAAGCTGCCGGCCCAGAAGTTAGTTACTTAACTATGAACTTTGCATTTATAATTGAGAGCATTAGCAAGGGTTAGAAGTGTGAACAAAAGGTCATAAGTAAAATAAATATGAACAGCTCTAGGAGCTAACCAGAAATATATTTATATTTAATTCTTTCCCACATTCGTATGATATAAAACATTTTTGTGCTCGTTAAATGCCCAACTCATCCATTATTACGACTTGCCCTATTGTCATTGTATATAAATTATGTTTGTGTAATTATTTGAGTGCTATTTGAAAAAGATAACAATTAAAACGAAATTTATGACATCTCATTCGTATGGAAAAACTTACATAATTACTCAGACATCATTTGTATTCTAATTGCGGCCATAAATATATATGTTAAATGCCTTTTCCGGCAATTTCAATTGTTATTTAGTCTCTATTTATCAAAAGAATAAATAAATTGATAAGAATGGCAAAAGCTTTTTCCACTCCATTCTATTCAGTTAATTTGCATGAGAAATTCGCAATTATTTGAAGGCCATATCTCTTTGGCCTCGCTATTTGCTATGCAGCTCTGTTTTCCCAGAAGTGCATCATCAACTGCGTTGTTAGCAGAATTCCTAGAAATTATTCAATGTAAATTGCACTGAGATACACCAAAAATTCTGGGAAATTGCAATTAAGCTGAGCCATTATGCCTTACATTCAACTGAAGACGCATTTATATTCTCATTCGCATTCGCATTCACAAATGGGAAACTCTGAAAATGTGAAATGTAAAACTGAAAATGGAAAATCAAAATCGAATTTCCAACAAAATGCCTGATTGCTGGCCTCAAGCGTCACGTTCACCAAATGCTTAAGGGGATAGAATACCTGGCAGGGCAGCGTGCGTCAGCAAAGGACCTCGAGCCATGCCTCGTCTGCATATTAGGGGGGTGGAAAAGAGGCTTAGAGGGTATTTATGTCAGGCTGCTGTACTTATCTATCTCTAGCAACAGTCTTCACAGCATAGCAATTGGCTTTAGATGGCTCTTAGCCCGAAACAAATCCCTGAAATACCTGCCATAAAATCATCTAAGCTCCACTTCAAGTGATTTAATTAAATCCAAAACGCTTCACTCTGGCTCAAATCGTGCAATTAATTTGCTTTTTGGCAATTTGCCATTAAAGCGTAATGCACAAATCTTTATTGTTTATAATTTCGTGCACATTTTTCAACAAATTCATTTCGTTTTGTTTTCGGCCCTTTCTCAATGAATGTTTTTGGGCCGCTTTTAATTTGCGCTCGTTAATGGTCTGGCCCCAGCCACGCCCCGTTTCCGCCCTCAATTTCCTTAAGACAAAAGAATTGTTCATGAATTTTCATTAATTCGCACTGTGCGCTCAACGCCCTCATTTACTTAGCCTCTTTTCTCCATTCTGCTCTGCTCTGCTCTCCCCCTCTCTCTCTGTCTCTCTGTCTCTCTCTCTCTCTCTCCCTCGCATCTGCTTTGCTTTTTCATTTCGCTGGCATAAAAATTCATTAGAATTTTTGCATAAATTAGTGGCAACAAAAGCGAGCAGCCTGCTCTGGCTGAAGGCATCCAAATGAGGAGCAGGACGCCCCGTCAAATTATCGATAACAATAACAATTTATCGAGAATTTGCAAAAAATTTACTTGGAAATTTAATCTTGGTCTCAAAAGCTTTTAAGGCTTGAATCGATTGGAGATAATGAAAAAAGTTATGTATAAAATTATGCAATAAGCGGAAGCTAACAACTTCAACTTTTTCAGTTACTTGATGTGGAGAAGATGCTAGGTAGATTACAGCTCGCTCTTGTTTGTCGGACTCGATGTTAAGCTGACAACTGTAAGAGCTGACAATGGCAAATTTCTAAGTTTGAGTTGCTTTTCAATGAGAACTTTCCATTTTTGCTAAAGAACATTTTACAAACATTGAATAATTTGCAAACAAAGATTTTGCTTTAAGAAGAATGAATCTCTATTATCAACATAACAATTACTTGCTAAGATCCATAAAGCGACTTTAAGAAAGTTAAAATGAATATTTCTTACTCTTAAATTAAAAATTCCCATTTTACTTTATAAACGATGATGATGTCTATTAATGACATTATTTACTGAACAATTGTTAATCTTTAAATAGGGTGTTCCTTCAAAATCAGTGATTATCTCTTACGAGCAAAAACCCCTCGGCATTTTTACAGAATGTCTGACTTGCTTTTGATTGAAAAAAAAAAAAAAAAAATATATATATATATATATATATATATATACATATATATATACATATTATATATACAAAAAAAAAAAAAAAAAAAAAAAAAAAATATATATATATATATATATATATATATATATATTTTATTAAATATTTTATATACATATATATTTTATTTCACAATCGATAAATATCGACATACAGACTTTAATTACAGCTCTTCCTTAACATGAATAAATTTCTTCCTTTAACATGAATATATATCATTACTATTACCAGCCTGTCGATGTCAGCGACTATGTCTTGCAAAGTATATATTTCTTATATTTGTAATTTACTTTTCAATCAAAACTTAACATATTTATTATAATCGATAAATATTGCATTCGTTTAACATTTGCTATGCATTTTTAAAACTCTTCCTTCCGAATTAATGACTTACTATTAAAAGCGTAAAACCCGTAGGCATGTTTGACCTGCTTTGAAATGTAAGCTTTACATTTTATTTTACAATAGTCAAATCGATTTATACACCTCATTTAATATACCTTATCATAGCTCTTCCTTTCCACTCCTATCTTTCTTTCTATTCTAACATAGATTGGTAATAGGCTATCATACATCTATCGCACCCTTTAGTTATTCAAAGCTTACCTAGTTCATTTTTACTTCACATTTACCTTCATATCTCTTCATTACACTCTACGCAACTCGCTTGGGGTTTCAGCTTAGCTAACTCAAGCGCTTTATTTTTCTTTTCTGCAAAGCTGTACTTATTTGACATACAATACATTTTGCGAACATTATCAACATTTAATTATCATATGACAAAAAAAAGAGACAAAGCCAACAGAAAAAGAAAAAGTAATGTGATTATCGACTAGTCGAATGACAACACATTTAATTAATTGCAACACAGAGTCCATTTTCAAACGCATTAAAACCCAGAAAATAAAATTATTTTTGTGTGCATTTTAATTATGCAGAGTTGTAAAGGGCGATTATTACACGTAAATTAAATTTAATTTGCGAGCATTTAAAATCAATGAAAATAATTAACCTACCAACAGTTGGAATGGCACATGAGAGTGAGAGTAATGAGGTACAGCACACACACACACACACAGAGAGAGAGAGAGAAAGTAATTTATTTATTTACATATTTCGGTGGTTCTGCAAATAACGACATTTGCCTGGCCGCAAATAAATCAAATCATTAGTACAAAAGGTTAAGGTCGATGTGGAGGACTGCTGAGGTTTGGGTTGGGTTTCATTCTTGCTGCTGCTGTTGCTGTTGCTGTTGCTATTGCTGTTTGCACGCTTGTCATGAGTATTAATGCCAAATTAAGTGCGCCCCATAGAGCAACCACCACACACACACACACACACACACACACACACATACTAACTTCTCTTTGCTTGTGTGTGTACCATATGCCATCTAGACGCGCAAAAACATAAAAATCCAATTCTTATTAAATTTCCGCACGCCCACGCATTTGGGTCCTACGCCTAAGGCAAACATATGAAGGGGGTAGCAGGGCAAATCAGACGCTAGATATCTAGGCCCTATCCCACTACCCCGCCCCCTGCGTCCTGTCAGTGTACTACCCTGGTTGAATGAATTTAACATGTTTTTTGTGTGCTAGGCGCTTTGTTTTCTAATGCCACACCCCTGCCCTTTGGCATAGAAGGGAACATGCAAAACACAAGTCACAACACACATAAGCACACCCGTATACACACACACACACACACACACACACACACATACTCATATATGTACAGAGAACAGGCTTTGGTATGCACATCAATATACATTTAGTTGACTTTTGGTTTTTTCCTGTTTTGTTTTTCCGAGCTCAGCTCGAAGTTTATAGGGGCTTAGGCAGGTGCAGGTGGGCGTCTGTTAAGTTTACCTCACTCTGGCTACACCTGGCTGCCGAGGCAGGGCTGAGCAGGGCTGGGCAGGGCTATTACCATGATATTAACATTTATTTGCTTTGCCAACAGCAACAGCCACAGCCACAGCAGCAGCAGCAGCTTTCTGCTCTGCCAACTCTCTGAAGGCCCATTTCTGCTGCCTGCTTTGCGGCGCAGCAATAAATACATTTGCATAAATTATGCAACATATGAATGGTTGTTCTTATTACTGTGTGGTAGTTGTTGACTGTTAGTTTTGGCGCCTGCTTAAATGGACCCGGCCTAAGCTAGTTGCCACACCAGATTTCGGTCCACAGCCGCTGGCATCAAAAAGAACTCAAACAAGCCAGAAACAGAAAAACAAGAAAAAGAAAAAAAAAAACACTTCAAAAGCAAAGCCAAAACAAAGTGCCAACAAAGTAATTGCTTGCGCGTTTGGCTAACGGGCAAAGGAACAGTGTGTGTGTGTGTGTGTGTGTGTGTGTGCGACTGCCACGCCCATAGCCATATGGTAAATATATAAACAAGTGCAGAAAGCAATAGCAGCAGACGCCAAACAGCCTAAGGACGTTCGGTTGCCCACGCTCAGCCTTTTACTTGAATATCCTGGCCATGCCAGCTAGTGAAGGGGTAGGCCAAAATGTTGAGACCAAAAGCATATGACAGCGAATGCCAGCAAGTTGGCCTGGCTCTAATAAGAAATAATCATTGTGGTTAAGAACAAATGTAAAGTCTTCGTCTTAAATTTATTTGTATTTGTAAGCAAAAAATATGTCTGCATAAGGCGCTTGGAATTTACTGTACTTTACTTTTCTTCACTTTATAGCTCTTTCTTTCGCAGCCTCGCCTCTATGTCGCTTTTCCTTTCTTTTAGTGTGCATCCAGATTTTTCTCTCATTTTCCTTTTCTCTCTCAAACCAACTATCTTTATATAATCTCTGTATCTAATATATACAAAATTAGATACTATACATAAAGAAATATATATATATTTTATTCTTTTCTTCAGTCATGTCGTGTGTTTCCAAATGAGTTTTCATTACCTTTCTCTATTCGTTCTTTAGTTTATACTCACTACTCTCTGTATATTGTTTAGCTGCATAAATATTTTGATCTCCCTCTTTCGCTCTGTTTCGCACTCTTCAAGTCTTCATCTCTTCCTTTTTTTCACTGCCTCTCTCCTTTCCACCCTCTCTTTCTCTACCTCTCTGTTGTATCTCTCCGTTAGTTTCTGTTACTTCCTCTCTCTCTCTCTCTCTTTTCTCTCGTTATCTTTTATTTCAATATCTGTCTCTCTTTCTCTCTATCACTCTATTATTTTCTTCAGCTATGTCTTTTGTGTCCAAATAAGTTTTCTATTCGTTCTTTAGTTTATACTCACTACTCTCTTTATATTTTATTGTTTAGCTGCATATATATTTTTGTCTCCCTCTTTCTCTCTGTTTCGCACTCTTCAAGTCCTCATCTCTTTCTTTTTTTTCACTGCCTCTCTCCTTTCCACCCTCTCTTTCTATACCTCTCTGTTGTATCTCTCCGTTAGTTTCTGTTACTTCCTCTCTCTCTCTCTTTTCTCTCTTCCGCTCTCGCCATCTTTTATTTCAATATCTGTCTCTCCTTCTCTCTATCACTCTCTTCCTTTCTCAATCTCAGCCTTTCTCACTTTCCGTCCGCCTTCCTCTTTGTATCTGTCATTCTCTGTCTGCCTTTCTGTTGCTCTATTTGTCCTTCTCAATTTATGTTATTTTAGTTTCACTCTCTCTTTCTTACAGCGTATTTTCAAGTCTGGCCGTCGAACTAACTAGCCCAAATCATTCTACTTCCCTCTCTCTCTCCCTATTTCTCTTCCCCTCATTTGTTGGTCGTCGCGACATTTTTATGTTTAATATGCCAAATGTGTGTGCTTGTATGTGTGTGTGTGTGTGTGCGTGTGTGTATGTGTATTTAAGTGTGTTTGTGTGTTCTCCTCAGACTGTTGCGAAATATGTGCGCAATTTTACGCATATTTGCACTTCAGTGTAGCATTTCTCATATGGCTATTTATATGGATATATGTGTGTGTGTATAAGTGCATATCTGTGTGGATACACATATGTATGTGTGTTAGTGTGCATGTATTTGGGGAATCGGGCTGCAAATATTTACGAGGCTACGTTAATTTTGATGACATGCCCGTCGGCAATTTGGCGGCCAATTTCGAATCCGACTCGTATTATAACACATTTCACTTTTATGATTCTTTATGATGATTACAGTTATTCGTCATTAGTCACGCTTTTGCATCGTTTCATTTCCCTTCTTTTGATTGTCTCCTCCTACTCCCACTCCCACTCTTTCCATCTGTCTGCCTCGTCAGATCGACTCTAAACTCGGGTCATTATGTATTCTATGCCAGTTCATCTTATTCAACTGATGGGCCACATAATGCAGGTGGGCGTATTGCGCAGGGGGCGTGACGCGCCTACACTCACACTCACACACACACACACACACACACGCACAGACAGAGACTCATGTGTTCATTGTTTCATTTTTATCTCTTAATTACATTTTCATCTTGCTGGCAGCCTTCAACTCGCCAAGTTTAATTAACTTGGCAGCCAATCTGTGAGTCGCTGCCGTTACTCGATACGTCTAAGGAGCATGTCCTTCAACGCTCCGACATCGTTCGCCTCGCATACTCACACCCAACTTTATGGGGCAACATAATTGAATTGTTATGGCTTTCAATGTTTTCCTTCCCCGCACTGTTGCTTCAATTGAAACTCGAAGCTATTAAAGACAGCATTGTCCATTAATAATAAACATATTTTGTTGCTGGCAATATGAGCAACAGTCATTAAAACTGAAGCATTTGGCTACCCTAACGGTGCTGGGTACGAATATTATCTCATATTATCTCATACAATCATAATCGTAATCTGTAGAGCTTCGTTTGGCTTATTCATACTGAAGTGAGATAAGTTATTTATATTGAATTGGGATAAGCCGCAGTATTTGAGATAAATATCATGCCATTACAAATATTTAATAAATTCCAAAATCAAAAGCACAAATTTGTATGCTAATATTATGCTAAAAACGTGATCTTAACGTGAATGACAATTTTTTAATCAAAATAATAAATCGAAAATAAAATTTCGACCTTGTTCTGTCATCTTAAGCCACTGCGCACATCTCCATGAAATTGAGAGACTAGGCAAACAGAAATATCTAGTCTGGCTGGCATTTTGCATATGCTGCCAACAGTTATTTATTGGACTTAGGACAACTTTAACCTCAATTCAAACTTTGTACATTTGTTCCACTTCGATGCATCGACAAACTTTGCCATCGATTTTGTCTTTATCTTCATCTTGTCATCTGCTCATCTTATTTTGCGTTGATTCATGCTACGCATTTGCCCTTCAAATTGTTGATTTCATTAAATGTAGTTGAAGATTTATTTGATTTTTCTTTTGTTATTTTTGGAATGGAACAAAATAGGTTTGTGCTTGACTGAAGTGGAAGCTGTATCTGCTCTATACCTATGTGAACTCAGCTTTGTGTAGTTAATTTCTTTAAGATTTTGTGGAGCTGCATCTTAAAGCTAGTTGATTATATATTGGAAGAGTTTGATTCGGTTTAATATAACATGTAATTATGAGACAGGGAATAGGTCTAAGTTTCAGTTTTTGATCGGTTTAAGAACTTTTATATGAAATTTGTTTTATTCTTAAGATATCTGTATATAAGCAAATAAAGAAATATATACAATTAAATTAGAGAGGTCTCAAGAGTGTACTGTATTGCTAGAAATTGAGATAATGACATATAATTAATTATAGTTATATAATAATAATAATAATAATAATATATTATTATTATTATTATTATTATTATTATTATTATTATTATTATTATTATTATTATTTTTTATTATTATTATTATTATTATTATTATTATTATTATTATTATTATTATTATTATTATTATTATTATTATTATTATTATTATTATTATTATTATTATTACTATTATTATTATTATTATTATTATTTTTATTATTATTATTATTATTATTATTATATCATATAAATTTCTACTCTTAATATAAGAGTCTTTAATCTTCGCCCTGCTCTAGCCAGCTCCTACTTGCAACTGTTTTACTTTTTAGCTGCAGGTAATAGACAAGTTTTAATGCGCCTGGCAAAAACTTTCCAACAAGTACTTGAGTTAACATGTGTGTGTGTGTGTGCGTGTGTGTGTGCGTGTGCATGTGTGCTTCTATCGCTTGAAGTACTGCAAATGATAGCCGCTGGTTAACATCTCTCTCTCTCTCCATCTGTCTCTCCCACTCTCTCTTTCTCTCTCTCTCGCTATCTCAGCAACCCACTGACACCCGTGCTCTTCCTTTGCAGGCTTCCTCTTGTGCTTATGCTTGCGCTTGTGCCGCTCATGCGAACAAGGCTAACAGCAAAAGTGAGCCATGAAAAATAATTGCTGCACAGCGAAGCTCAGAATTTGAGGCGCCTCCAGTTGCTGCACGCGTCGGCAATTTAATTTATAAAATGCAACAACTTGTAACTAATGAAAATGCGCTTAATTTGATCCCTCCGCTCAAATGGCTTGGAACAACAACGTTGTCTGCCCCCTACTAGCTAGCTGATGGGCGTGGCAGTGTAAACATATTGTTACCCAGCTGCAGACACAATTGAGCAACATTTTGAGCATTTTGAGCATTTGTCAGCGATTGCGACACGGAAAATGCGACTTTTCCTCTCGACTTTTCCTTGTGACTGCATTTGAAGCAAGCACCAGGAACATGAAACGACGCAACAGACATTTGTAACTTTTCAGCTATCGCTGGCTGGCCACCAAAAGCAACTTGCAAGTTCCAAAAAACTTGTTACATTCTGTAGGTAAGCCACGGCGCAGCATTTAAGTGTTGCAATTACCAACAATTGCAGCAATTTGCCACAAAACAGAGAAATGAGCCTAACGAATATGAAATGCTCTGTCGGGACAAAATCTTTATTGAGAGTAAGCCGAAGATAAAAGGTTTCAAAAAACCCTAGTACATGATAATGAGCACGATTCATCATCACGGATGTAAGGATTGTTGAAGATTACTGCAGCCACATCCTAGCCCCTCGGAAAGATGTTTAAGCATGAATAGGAAATTAAATAACATTCCCAATGTCAGAACGATTCCGCATAGGAACAGAATAAAAACCCTAACACCCATAATAGAGAAGATTATTTTATTATTATTGGAAAAAGTGATGTTTATTTCTGAGAAAAATCTTTCCATTTGAAAAGAGTTTTCAATGAATGAATTGAATTTAGGAGAAGTTTAAAGGAATTGAGTACAGCCGCTGCTCAGACAGTATAATTCCCTTAGAGACAAAAATAATTCTTATTAGCTTCAACATATTATATATATAAGTAAGATAAGGTTCTGCACCTAAGGAAACTTTTTAATAGACATCCCCTCTATGCTTAGCTTACGACATAATTGAAACATCTTCTAGCTGAATATGTAAAGGATAAAAAAGTAAATATATAAACCAAATAACTAATTTTATTCAGGTTCAAGCTATACTTACTACTTACTTGACTAAAAAACTTTCTGATATATCTATATATATTTACAATCTTTACAACAAGAAATCACCTGCTTTGCCTCGCACATGACGTGGTTGAAACATTTTCTATCAGCGCACAGAGGATAGGGCATATAAAAAAAGAATCCTTGCCGCATAAAGTTTTCCATGCAAGAAGCGTGAAGCGCAGCAACAGCAGCAGATAATACGGCACTTATCTAAGTTTTCGACACACTTTCAACTAGCTTTCAGTGGACGATTGCAACCAAGTAGACGGCAGCTTAAGTTGAATGCCAAAACTTTTGCGAAATAAATAAAAAGCAAGCAGCATATGACAATTAGGAACTGGCAACTGCATGGAAAAGATAATTTAGTAGTAGATAAATTGTAGAGGAATTTGTCATAATAAAACAAAAATCAAACAAGAACTGAACTACGATTTTTCTTTAATCTCCCAGATTTTTCTATTTATCTTACCTATATTTTTATTAAATTTCTACTCGGTATGAACTTAATGCAATGGCAAGGGTAGATCAAATATATAGAAATTTATGAAAATAAAATAATATAAAAATCAAAAAAGAGCACAACTACTATTTTTCATTAGTCTTACAAATATTCCTTTATATAAATTTAGCCTTTATTAAATTCTCAGTGTGCATTTGAATAAAATGCAATGGCTCAGGTATTTCAGAGAGTAGATAAAAATTTAGAATTTTCGAATAATAAAAAGAAAATCAAATAAGAGCTCAAATACAATTTTTTCATTAGACTAACAAGTAGTCTCCTTACCTTACTTAAGCCTTTATTACATTTATTCTCTGTGTGCATACCAATTAGGGATTTAAAAATATTTCAAAGAGTAGAAAAAAAATATAGGAATTCTCAATAATCAAACAAAAATCAAATAACAGCTCAACTAATATTTTTCTTTAATCTCAAACATATTCCCTTTCGTTTACTAAAACCTTTTCAGCATTTCACCACATTGCGCATTCGGTTGTAAAATAAATAAATTGAATATCTATGCAATAAATATTTCAAATAGTTGCTAGCTGCATTGAACGGCAACAGCAATCAGCCCACAGGCGGCAAGCAATCACAATGCCAATGCCTGCAACGTGCGGTTGCTTTGTATAAAATTACTTTGTGGCCCCACAGAACTCTCCAGCGCAGCAACTAGATGTCGCTGTTGTTGTGCTGCAAATCTGATTTGGTTGAGTTGCGTGAGTGGTTTTCAATTTATTTATATTTTTTCAGGCACCACATGACGTATGCGTAATATGGTAAATGCAAATGCTATTAGCGCTGCATTTATTTAAAATCACTTTTTTTGCATCACTGAACTAATTAATAATTCATCGTAAACTGATGCAAAACAAGTAAGAGGTCTCTAGTCGAGACTGCTCGACTAGGAGATACCCTGAACCCTGCAAAGTACTGGTTCCAATCATTCTACACTTCTTTCATGCACATATACAAAAACACATACACACACCCGTACGCATGCATCCATACGAACGCATAAACAATTGCTCTGCTAACTGCGCAGTTACTGCGCTTGGGCTGCCGTGTGGGCTATATTACGAAAATTTGTTTGTTGAATAAATCTTTTTGTAGTGGGACTATCTTCATCAAATTTTCAGAACGTAATAATAACATTCAAATGTGTGTATATGCCAAAGCACAAGTCTCTAGTATTTGATATACGTTTTTTTCAAATTTGGGGCGAAGGGGGCGTGGCATCCAAAATCTGTATATGACAAAATCTTTGTATTCATCACATAAATCTACACAGTAAATCTGAAGTCTCTAGGTCTAATAGTATTCAAACTAGGCTTTAAAAACCAAGTCAGATTTTCGATTGTTATCGATAAAAAATAAATGGGATGAGTTATCGAAAAAATATGATAAACTCGTACTGCGTATGGTATACACGAGTATACATGTAAAATTTCAAGTCTCTAGCACTTGTAGTTTAGGAGATCTCTGCGTTAGTACGGACGGACGGACGGACGGACGGACAGACGGACATGGCTAGATCAACTCAGCTCGTCATCCTGATCAAGAATATATATACTTTATGGGGTCTGCCACGCCTCCTTCTGCCTGTTACATACATTTTCACAAAAACATTATACCCTGATTTCCCATTTTCAATGGGTTCAGGGTATAAAAACGACAAAAATAAAATTTAGGGTGGAATTTCATTAAATATGGCAAATGCACAGCAGCAGCAACAAAAACAAGCATTGCAAAAAAAAAGATACTTTTAAAATGTGCGCAAATATTTGCTTTTCAAATGAAAATGAATAAATGCAACAGCAGCAGCAGTTGCAACAACAACAACAGCATCGATAACAGCAACAGTTGCTGGCGTGCGGACAGCTCACAAAAGTTTGCGCTTTTGGCTTTGCCGTCATTTTAATGAAGTTGTTGCTGCTGCTGTTTGCCACAGGCAAAAGTTCAATGCGTTGCTGTTGTCACGCGTTGCAGCCAACTACTAATTAAATTTTATGCATCAAACCAGCAACAAAAACTTGTAACTGGAATGCTCTTGCTTTGCGTCAGTTAGCGCTAATGATAATGTTGCAGCTGCTGCTGATGTTGCTGCTGCTGATAGGGCAACCTGCTTACTAATATATACATGACATGGGACAACAGCCAGCGAGAGCATTGTGTGTGTCAGCCCACAGCATGCAGTGTCAGTTCATTTATCTAGAAGAGTCTCTACAGCAGTCTGTGTGGCAGCAACAACCGCAACAACAGCAACAGCAGCAACAACAGCAACAACGGCAATAGCAGCAACAGCAGCAACCGGATGCGTGGGCGACACACAGCTGGCAATCAATAAATCCCAGGACCTAGCTCCTGTTGATATTTGTGCAAGGCAATGCATAAATGCACACACACACACACACACACACACACACATACGCACACAAACACACATAGACACACATTCCCACATGTTTGTTGAGCGTGTATATGAGGGTTGATTGCTGACGTCCAAGCTGCAAAATTTGCATCAGCAACTGGTTGTTGTCATGACTACCGGACTTAGAGCTGTTCGGCCCCTTGGGGGGGTCGCAACAGCTCGGGTTGCGTTGCCATTCCCTAATGGAAAAGTACAGTTGCGCCCAAGAGCTGCTGCAGAGGCTGTGCTTGACTTGCAACAGTCAGGGTGTTTATCTCAATTGGGTAAATGCAATTAGTTTGAGGCAAATCTAATGAAATGTTGAACTTGTTATAAACACTAATTGATAGTACACCAATTACTGTTCAACTTTAAATTAAGCAATATTCTGTTGCACATGAAATTTTAGCTAAGACTTAACTTTCTCTCTCTCTCTCTCTCTCTCTCTCTCTCTCTCTCTCTCTCTCTCTCTCTCTCTCTCTCTCTCTCTCTCTCTCTCTCTCTCTCTCTCTCTCTCTCTCTCTCTCTCTCTCTCTCTCTCTCTCTCTCTCTCTCTCTCTCTCTCTCTCTCTCTCTCTCTCTCTCTCTCTCTCTCTCTCTCTCTCTCTCTCTCTCTCTCTCATGAGTATGGCTAAAATCATATTTGAAAAGTGCAGTTCATAGAAATAGCTGAAAGCATTTGATGGAAATGCACTTTAAGAGGATTTTATCCAACAGACATGTGGCATAGCTGTTGAAAAACTTTATTATTTTGCACAATTCTCAGAAGCTTTTTTGCTTGGCAAACTTTGAGTTCTTCGATGAGCACACAAATTTCACTAAAAGAGTATAAGTCATTAAACAAGAGTTTACTGCTCAAGTTGTTTATTTTGACAGCACCTTCAGTGCTGCAACACAACTAAAAATCTCTGTTGTAAAATGTACGACACATTTAAGGCTGATGACTAAATATCTACTTGATAGTTTACAACACTTGAAGTAGTTTACACTTAATAACTAGTTTGCATTTTGCAGCGCTTTACGTATTAAACTAAAAGCACAAACATTTTGACGGCACTGTACCTTACGTTGACTGCACTTTATGTTGCAGCCACTCTCAAAATGGCGGCGCAGTTTCGGGTTGCATGTGGTGCAATAATAATTTGATTTAACTACTGTAACTGGATTAGTCCGATGCACTTTGTTTGTTTCCGGTCAAATAATCGAGTGACAGGATACACAAGCACACACACCCACACCCACACACACACACACATACACCTACACACTTTTGCACTGCCTGGACAAACTAGTTAAAAACATATTTGCATTGAAAATCTTGTTAAAATGTGGACGTGCAGACAGTTTGGGGCTTGGTGCGTGCCCTGTGGGGAATTCGGATTTAGTTTTGCGTCAAACTTTTAATTAAACTTGTAAATTGTTGTGCCACAGCATTGAAAACAAACAAGATGAAGCAGAAAAACAATAACGAGCACATGCAACGAACAGCATGTCAAAGCCAAGTCGTCCCAACGGCCGCTGGCAGTGTTGTAAAATGCTATACAGTTGTACTCACCAACATTGCCCTCCGCCTGCACAAGATCTCCATGTGTGACCAGCAACAGCAGCAGCGTTAGCGCTGCCAGCGAGACGAGTTGCAGCTGCCGTGCCGATTGGCGCAGTGCCTCCAGGTTGCAGCATAAGCGGCTTAGGCCGCAGCCACGCCCCGTTGATGCGGCCGCCCGTTTGCCGTTTAGCAAACGGCGGCGGGACGACAATGACGACGCCTTAGCACGCAGGGACAACTGTTGTTGTTGCTGTTGTCGATGTTGCTGATGTTGTTGCTGTTGTCGTTGCTGCTCCTGCTGCTGTTGTTGTTGCACTGGCTGCTTAAAGCATGCTCTCGATTGTTGCTGCTGTTCGCACTTGGCTGCTGTTGTTGTGGTTGCTTTACGCTGCTGCCGTTGCCGCTGCTGCTGTTGCACTCTAGTTGTTGTATATTGCTGCCGCTGTCGTTGCTGTTGTTGTACATTGCTTGCCATGATAATCGGCCCACCTGCAAGATAAAAAGGGTTTCATACTTATTGCGTTTCTTGACGGAAATTGAGAAAGAAACTGAATGAAGAGTTATGTCCGGTACAGTGGCACAAAAGTGATTTGCTCTGGACAAAGCAACAAGGACATACTTAAAATTGCTGTAAGTAAAATTCAGTAATTTGGAATTAAAACCCAATTGAGTCCTTGCAGCGTGACGTTTTGTCTAAGCCGAACAAAATATGAGTTTATATATATCTGCTATATTTTTTTATATTTATATCTCTATCTCTCTAGCTATGAATCTTTTTTCCTTGTCTTAAAATCATCATCTGTTTAATAACAAGAGGCTGAGCAAGCCCAAGCTGAGCCCAGCCTAATCTCAGTTTGACTCCAGTCTGAGCCTGCTTCAGCAGAGTAGAGCTTTTTAAACCATCGAAGGCGATTGGTAATAATTTTTTCAATATATAGATAAGTTAACTGATCCGCTAGTTTAGTGGAGGGCAATTTTAAATATTTTTTTTTTTTTTTTATATAATATTTTTCTAATTTTCTACAAATTAATAAAAATAAACTTAATTATCGCATTCATTGTGTCCCTATTTAACCAAATTAGATTTTTAATAACTAATTCAGTATTTTAGTAGTCATAAGAAGTTGATTTTTTTTATTTTTACCACAATATATTTTGAATATAAATCATCTATATTATTTTTTCTTTATTTAATGGATACAATATGCTTAAAATAAATTTTACAAATTTAATTTGTTCACGAGCAGTAGAAATGTAAATTCGATCGATGGGAGAAACTATTGAGCGACGCAACTTTAAATGGTTTTGCAGCTCTACTCTTGAATATATATTCTATCAAAGAGTTAATTAAGTTTCATTGTAACTTAGTCAATGCTAAGTTCAGTTAAAGTTCTTAAAGCAAAAGACAGTCAAATTTATATTGCTATTTATATTTGATCAACATCAAGCTGGGCATTAGTATGCAAATTTAAAGACTCAAAGCTGTCATTGTCATTGAAATTCATTTACCAGAGATATTTATGTTCTCATAATTTTATGCGTTTATCTTCGCATCGCATTGACGGCATAATTTGTATACACAAATGCCCAGCTGTCGGCAGAGAATGATAAATTCACGCCATGCGGCTAAAAACTTAATAATTTGAAACATTTATCATGCGCCACGATGACACGCAGAATCCGCTTGTTGAGTGATTTTCGGTTAGTTTCGTACCACTGTGCGCCATTGTGCATGGGCGAAAAATTGCATTTGCACGTATTTTAAGTGGGGGCGGAGGAAAACAAGTTTCGGCTTTCCGGTATTGCTGGCGCTGCTTACACATATCCAAGCAAGTATATACAATATTTCGCTCAATATGCACAATACACAAGACGCCCACATCCTTGAAGTCGGATACGTGTAAAGTGTTGGTGAGGGGCGTGCGTGGGCGTGGGCATGGGCGTGGCACACGGCGCAGTTACTCAGTATTGTTGCGCTGCAGTTTCCGGACTTTTCCCAGAGCTCCTTTTGTGCGCTCTTACAAATAAGTCTTGCTGTTTATATGGTAATAAATGTCAGGCTTCATTTTACCCGAGCCCCACGAGCTGCCCCCAAAAGGAAATTGATTTTTCTTCAAGCTTCAATGGAGCTGGTCGACAGCGGCGGCTGCTCGTTACCTGTATTCCCCCATTACCCAGGTCCCTCACTCTAGGGCCCTTTTTTCGCTTCAGCTGACATATTTTGTATTATTGTTAAGCACCGGAGTGGGCAATGTCCCGACACCTGCAGCTCATCAGCAGCTGTCGCCGGGCTACACACCAAAATCTGCCCGGACTTAAGGCAAATGTCGGCCAAGCATTGAGCACGGTTTGACAAAGGCCACAGCAACAAGAGAGAGAAAAAAACAGAAAAAAACAAAAGCGAATCAAATGCAATTACCTGTCAATCTCGCCCAGACAAATTCCCAAAAGAAAAACTATTAAAGGCCAGATTTTTATGGCACGACGTTCACTAAATAAATGTTTGTGTGGGCGTGTCTTTTTTTATATACTAGAAGAATTCCCCAAATGTTGAGCTGTCTTTTTTTGACAGTTTACTTAGAACAAAAATGGATGAAGGTTGCGCCTTTGCTGTTTCTGCTGACAGACGTAAGCTTCTATTAAGTGAAAGCTACATAATTAACAAGAATTTATAATGCAGCGAAAATTAAAAAAAAAAAGTAATGTAATATATTTTTCTTACGGCACAAAGAGGAAGGCAAAGGCAAAGGCAAAGGCAAAGAATTCAATGAAGCAGCAAGATAAAGGAAATTTTTGCTAGAAAAAGAAAAAGCTAAGTCTAGCTGAAGTTTAATAAAGAGAAAGAAAAAAAGAGTTTATTATCTAAAATTAATGAAAAACTAGGAATAAAAAAAGTTTGATTCATGCTGAAAAAAAAATCCGTAAATAATGTGAAGTCGCCTGGCTTATACTCGACAGTTGAATCAATTTTAGTAAATCTCAAGAGGGAATCTGCAACTAACCTAACTTCCAAATATTAGATCTCTAGCCAGAAACATTTGAAAGATAAATTTTTGTCAGAATTTTCCATTCTTTATTGGAAAGTTTTTTAGTTTTAGTAGATAAATAGATGATAGAAAGATAGATATATAGATCCATAGATAGATAGATACATAGAAAGATAGGACTGACAGTAAGATGGATATTATTCAAAAATAATATATTCTCTTCAGTTTGATATTAAGTAGAAAAACCTATCAGAAGTTTAATTAATAAAGGATCGATAGATACATAGAAAGATAGGACTGACAGTAAGATGGATATTATTCAAAAGTAATATATTCTCTTCACTTTGTTATTAAGTAGAAAAACCTAGCAGAAGTTTAATTAATAAAGGAACTGGGCTGGGTAATCTAAAATTAATGAACAACTGCCGAAGCAAAATTAACAAAATACATTTTACAAAGATAATTAAGTACACGCAAAATGGCTCTGGTCGGATGTAACCGACTACGTGATATGCTAAGTTTTGCAAACAGCTACTATTTCAATGAATATATGCTTCTTCATCGTAGAATAATATAAAAGGCTATACTTTATAGAGTCCGCCACGCGTTTTCTACCTCTGATATACATTTTCATAAAACCATTAGAGCCTAACTTTGCATTTTCAATGGGTTCACAATGTAAACATAAATTGAAATAAATAATTCAGAGCTGCAAAATCAAAATGAGCAAAAGTTGAAAAATAGATTTGGGCATCCATAAACCAATAGGAAATCCAATTTGAAGTCTAGCTAATAAATGGCAGGCAAAGTTCATTTGTTTGCTCGCCTGTAAAATTGGTTGGAATACCAAATATTGCGTATAAAATGGGTAGAGTCCTAATTACATATTCTGTTTGCTATTTGCTATTGCCAATGGCAAATGAACGAGGGAAAACTTGAAATTCTTGTGAATAAATAAAGCAGAGCAGAGCTTCGACTGCTTCTTATATTCATGCAAAGCAAAATTGGGCGTCGTTTCATATACAACTGCGTATGACTGACTGACATATCAGATGATGTGTTTTCAATCATTTCGCATAAGCTGCGTGATTAATGGCAGCGGACAGGACTCCATTGCCTTGACACAGTTATTCCCCAGGACATTGCGTTGACTATGATGATTCCCACATTTGGCCACTTTGCTTTCGGATGCGTTGCGATGCGCCTTGGGCTCATTTTTCATATATGTAGCCCCAGCCCAATGGGCTTAGTAGCTGGCAAAACTAAACAAAACTAAGCTTCAATAAGTTAAACGAGCCCACGGCGCCCCAGTGCCGCATGCCCCGCATGACGTTGCAACATATGCGGCGGCATAATTAATCATCGCTCGAACGTGCCTAGACTCGAAAGTTTTTTCGCCCATTTCACCCGTTGCCTGCCACGCAAAACTAACGACAAAACTTAGTTAAGCTCTTTATAATATTACCCAGTAATATATATAAAAAAAAATATATTATGAGAAATTTATTGCCTGCAGGCGGAATATTTGATTAGCTACCCACTTGGATTCAATTGAAGTGCCTGACGTCATCTTCCATTTCCAATTCCATTTCCATTTCCTTTTCCTGTTTATTTCCATTGGCAATTCAACTCAATTAGAAGCCCACCTGGGCAGTAAACCTTAATAATTGCAAAACGTTTGCCATTTCACTTTATAATGTGCCCCGCCCTACGCCTTACGCCCTCCCCCTTCCGCCTGCCCCCATCCACTTGGCATTCGCTTTAATTAAAAGTGTCGACCCACTGTGAACGCATCAGCAAATACAGAAAAAATAAAGAAAATAAAGATAAATGAATATAAAAACGTGAAGAATAAACAAGAAATTAAATTATAAAAAAAAAATAACTAAGTGCCGTTAATGTTATTTTCAAGAGCTATAAATAAGCTCTAACTTGCATTTGCTCAATGCCCATCCATTAAAAAATTGCTTAAGCTTTATTTGAACTCAGCATTCGATTTGATTGCTTTGCAAAGTATTTATCTAGCAGTGAGCATAAATATTGTGGCTTGCAGAGTATTAACAAATGGGAGCTTTGAATGGGACAAATTCGAGACTTTATTGCACAAAATATGAAGTAAATAAAATCTCATTTTAGCTGATTAAGCTCTTTAAGTAATCAATAATCTGCTCAAATATTGATAGTTAAGCTGATATTAAACTGATAAAATCTCTGGTACAGGAGCTTTAAACTGTCATGAGTTTTGTAGGCTCATTGTATTATTCAAGAGATGATTATATATTTATTACTTAGTAAAATTTCACTCAAAGGAATTTTGTATTTATTATTTAAGTGTATAAATTAAATCAACTTAACATAATTTTGATTTAAAGAAATTTAGTATTTATTATTTAAGTGTATAAATTAAATCAACTTAACATAGAGCTTTTAAAATTTAATTATGAAAAACTTCTTGCGATTGGCCTATCTGTCAATCTAGTTTGCAGGCAAGAAAAAAAGTCACGCTTGTAATAAATGCAACTACGCTGAGCTGCTAATAGGTAGTGGCTATTTTTTAATTAAGTTAACAGCAACATGCGGCTTTAAGCCAGTTGGTTGCACAGAGCTTGATGTCCCCTTGCAATCTCTCGCATCGCTGCATGCCACACAAAAAGCCCGAACTGCCACAGCAGCTGTCACGATGCGTTTGGTTGTTCGCCTTTTTTTTTAAATTTTCCTTTTTTATTTTTTTATTAATTTTTTTTTAATTTTTTTTTGGTAGAGCATCCAGCTCTGTTGCACGCCTCGTTGCAAGCATTGCTGCAATTAAAATGCAAGGAAATTACTTTTAAATACATTTGTTGCGCTTGTCAAGCGACTTGGCCCGTTTTGCCTTTTGTTCTGCCACCAGCTCAGCTCCACTCCACCTCCGTCCGCCCACTGTGCAGCAGGAGCCGCTGTCGCTGCTGCTGCTGCTGCTGCCGCCCCTTTGGCCAAAACCCATTGCCTTTCTAGTCACATCCGTTTGGCTTTTATCCGCGCATATTGCGCCCCGAAGCGACGCGATTGAAATTCGCACTCAACTCCAAGCAGACCTCCCAAGCCAACCACCCAACTCACTCAACCACCCACCCACCCAACCACTCACTAGTTTGTCACTAGCAGCATTTTCACTTTACGCGTTGGCTGCTCTTGGCCGCGACTTGCATATTTTTGGCTCGATAGTTGCCTCCATTGAATTTCAATCATCAATTTCAATCAAATTCGCTGCGATACCCGCAAATTTTATTGGCTTTGGTAATACAAATTTGACGTCGTCTATTGCCAATTGCAGATGCAAAAACTTTTAATTCAATTAGGGCCAACAAAATAGAGGCCAAGAATGATTACTTTTGCCCACTCAATAGTTGCTTACCGCAGGTGTCTAATGCGTTGCTCAACACTGCTGCAAGGGGTCTTTATAGAAAGGAAAACCTAAGTAATTGGCAATACAAATTGCAATAATAAGAAAAATATTACAGCTTTTTTTTAATATTTTAAAGTATAAGCTAAAAGCTAAATGCTGCTTGATATATTTATATATTTCGACAGCTTGATACTTGATACTTGATCTAAAGTTTCCTCATATAAAATTTATATAAACCTAATTAAATTACATCTATTTCAAATAATTCTCTCACATAAAAACATTCAAAAACGGCTTCCCATTTCATAACATTTCACATTTATACAAATTTCATATTCGTTTACCAACACTGAACAGTTCCCACTTCTAACACTACTGCTGGCGCAGCCAACTTAACGCACAAAGATTGCCTTTTTGGTCTTATTATCGAAAATTTATTTTCGCCTCGACAGCTCGAAGGCAAGTTGTACTTTTCAAGAGTAAATTTCATGAAACATACGACAAAAATTTTAGAGCTTGTGTAACTGAACTTTCTGTTATAATAAATTGCAGCTCGTCAATATATTCGGGGCCGAAACTAGTTAGGAAAACGCTTGAAAATGGGTAAAAAACAAAAGATGAAAAAAGCTGCCGCAGCTGCAGCAGCCGCCGCAGCCAAGGCCGCCGCTGGCGATGCGGCCAAGAATAAGATCATCAGCTGTTGCAGTGGCAGCTGCAGTGGCAGCGGCAGCGGCAGCGGCAGCTGCTGTGCCAATGACAAGAGCACTGAGAGCTCCAATCAGAAGCCACAGCTGAGCTCCGTCTACAACAATATGCAGAATCTGATAAGCCTGGCCGAGAGTCTGCAGGCGTCGCCAAGCGGCAAAAGCAAGCGGCAGGAATCATCTGGCTCCGGCTCATCGGCCTCGGACAGCTCTGACAGTGATGATGCACCGCCAGTAGAAGCCGCCGCCGGCGGCGCAGCAGGCGGAATGGAGCTGCGGCAACAGCAGCAGTCAGCGGGTGGGCCACCTGAGATATTTGCAGTGCCGAAATATTCGCGTGGCGAGAAGAAGGCGCGTCGCTTGCTCATGAAACTGGATCTGGAGCCGGTGCCGAATGTCTCGCGTGTCACAATGCGCAAGGCCAAGAATGTGCTGCTGTGCATCGATCAGCCGGAAGTGTTCAAGTGCCCCAATAGCAAGACGCTCATCTGCTTCGGCGAGGTGCGCATCGAGAATGCCTCGAATGCTGCTGCCGCCCAGGCAGCCGAACGCTACATCAACGATGTGAATGTGCGCACACCGCAACAGACCAAGGATGCCAGCGATGGCCTGCTCGAGCTCCAAGAGGGCGAAGAAGTGGATATTGATGCCCTCGGCGAGGCGCTGGACGAGAAGGACATTGAGCTGGTGCAAATGCAGGCTGGCTGCACTCGCCCGACGGCCATCAAGGCACTGATCAAGCACAAGAGCGATGTGGTCAACGCCATCATGGAGCTGACTGTGGGCGTGGACATCTAAGCTGAATTTTTGTATTTTTGAAGTTGTCAACTAAAAAGGTTTTTAAATTTAGATCAGATACCAATTGGTTAAAAATAGACAATTTTTAACAATTGCTGGACTGATTTGCCAAAAAATAATTGTCTCAATTTTCTTACTATCCAAATACATATATGTGGGTGATGGGGGCAAACCAGATGCATTTCCAGCAAGTATTTCGGATTACACTTGATTTTCTATTATCAAATGAAAATGCAGCGACTCAACTCAACTCGTGAACTTCTTGTAGCACCGTCTATAGTACTCTCTGGCTGTAGCCTATTCAGAAGAGTTATTTTTTGATTTTTATATTTATTTCAAGGAGCACAGCATGTATGAAAATAAATTGCTGAATCAATTCAGTTGATTTCCAGTTTAAATTAAATTGAATTTATTTTAATTTCATTTTTATTTATTTCAAGGAACAGCATGTATGAAATTAGTCAAATTTTCAGAGTCAGCTTTGCTTCATATGGTCACCTTTTTACCATGACTGTGGTCTTGAGACTGTACCTGCTGCCCGTAGGCAGCTTGGATAATTCTCACATACAATTGCTTGCCTCAGCATCTTGAGGTTGGCGTATCTTTGAGCACCGACTCGTATATGGCTTTAATCTAAACTCTGCTATTACAAGTATTGTTTTTTTTAAAGACATCAACCAGCTTAAAGCTTGAGCTGTCTAGCTTATCTATTCAGCATCGCATAATCGAAAATTGATTAAAGTCTGATCTCTTCTATAGACTATCCATCTACCTCATTCATCACTCTACTCTAATAACACTTGCTTCTAGTACAATCACCGTCCAGTAATCACAAGATAATTAAAATCGATAACAAAAAAGAGTAATAGTTATCGATTTTTGGTAGCAAACTCGATCTGCGCATGCTATACTCTAACCTACGAAAAAAAAAGTCAATTTCTCTAGCTCTTATATCTCCTGAGCTCAACGCGCTCATACATACGGACGGACGGACGGCCGGGCAGACAGACAGACGGACGAACAGGGCTTAATCGACTCAGCTCGTCGCCCTGATCTAGAATATATATATAAGAATATATTCTGTCTGTTGCATACATTTAACAAAAACATTTTACAAAGGTATACAGAAAAAAAAAAGAATACTTTCCTGAATCTGAAATTGAGGCACACAGTTTCATATTTTACCTTTCATTACCAAGTAAAGCTGATGTCAGCTTGAGGCACCTCTGTCAACCAAAGGTTTTTCTGATTTCTTAGCATTTTGATCTTAGTTCTTTAAAACTTGTCCCTAAAAAGTTGCAGGTAATACTTGGCCTTGCCAACTGAAAGAGTTTCTGTTCAGCTGACTTCTGCATAACATTTTGTTGTTGCCAAAATGTCATTTATCTTAACTCGTTCTTGGCGCATTATATTTTTCTGTTTCGCTGTCTTTTGTTTCTTTAGTTGAAACACTTTGTGAGGCTTTCATCCTTGAGCGGCTTTCGACTTGGTCTCTCTGGCGAAGTTGCTTAGCTCCAACTTCAGTTTTCTGTTTCTCTGCTTTTCAACTGTTTTATCTAGGCGATTTTCCCTTCAGTTTTCTTCATTTGCGCATTTTCATTATATTGTAGCTGGGTGTAAGTAATCAGCTTTCCAGTTGGTTGAGGTTTTTGTTTGTTTGTTGCTGTTGTTGCCAGGTGCCATTGAGAAGGACTCGCTGAATAAGTATTCATTCAATTAAAATGGCTTTTGTTGGCGGACGGCTTCGCCTTCTTTTGACATCCTGTCGCCAGGCAAGCAGTTGTCCTGCGAACGCGCAGCGCAAAGCCACTTAATAAATGGTGGGTTCTAACTTTCGGCTTAATTTCATTCAATTTGCAGCTGTCGTCAGCAGCCGTAAAAAGGACTTTAGTTTTTGCATTGTGGCAGCACTCGCTGTACAAACGCCACGCCCCTCTCCCAACCCAGCCCAGCGACCGAGTGAAAATTGCCAAAAATAATACGATAATATTTTCGTGGAATGCTCGACTTGCTAATGCCCTGTAGACTAATTGATAAGAATTCGAATTGAGTAAAGCTTGGATTCACTTTACTCATATGAGTAATAATATTAAGTATACGTTCCGATGAATATTCTATATTTTTCATTCAATTACTTTGTTTGTGAAATATTGATGCTTGAACCAAAAATCCTAGAGTTAATTTATAAAATAAATTCATGAGCGAAAAAATACGCATACGCCCCATTAAACAATGATTTGAATAACTTCTGCATTTTTCAGTTGATGAATTTGCAATTTTCAGCATATCAAAATGGAAAATAAAGTTCAAATAAAATTATTTTATATTACGTATACGTTCTGTTGGTCATCATGAATATTTATTTATTTGCTGCAATTTAATTCCGAATATTTATTGATTTACATTTATATATGTATATATACTCAATCACTGTTAAAATCACCTTTACAGGGTAATCAAGCAAATAGCCTGGCAACATTTTATATTATATTGCTGGCGTATTGTAAATTGAAGCGGAAATTGATTAAGTTGGGCGCGCCGAGTTTTAATCAGCGTTTTGAGGACGCGCTCGCAATACAAATTTATTTGACAGTCCCCAGTCACCGGCGGCGGCAAACTTTGCACCAGATGCCAGGTGATGGTGGCTGATGGCTGCTGGCTGCTGGCTACTGACTACTGGGATGAAAGGTGGCAATTGGTGGCAGGCATCACCTGGCCACATGGCGCACGTCTTACGCTTGAGTAAACAGCTTAAGTAGCCAGAAACAATGAAGTGGGTGTGGCGCCCCCATCCAGCTGCCAACTAACGACTGCAACTTTCTACCAACAATTTCAAGTTTTGTGGCTTTCCGGGTCGAAAAATTGTTCTACCTATTTTTGCGTTCTGCGGCCGTCTTTGAAATGTATTGTGTTACCTTTGAGACTTGTGAGTGAATTTTTGCTATGGATTTCAACGAATATCTTGAATCAGTTGGGGGCTTTAGTTTTTCAACATTTGATTTGGTTGCGCATTTCTCGTACAAAAGCCGCAAAGGATTTTGCCTTATGCTCCGTCTGGACGACAGCTTGTGGCTGTCAGTTTCGGTGCGTCCGAGCATGAAACAAGAACTGTCAAGAGCTTGCCATCTAAATGGAGGGGCATAGAAAGTACACTTGGAATTTGTTGTTCAAATTTGGTTTTCTTAAGCGAAATTCTCAGCTCTAAAATTCCTGAATAAAATGCAGGTCCGAGCAAACTTTGCACATATTTCAAAAAAATATATATATCAGGTAAAAAATGTATGTTTTTATTCAAAATAAATATCAGAAATATATGTTTCTATTTCTCTCAGTGTAGCCATTTATAAAACATTCTTGTGCTCTTTACGGGCTGCCAGCTCAGGAGGCAGCTCATCATTCAGGACGTGGCTGGGGCTTAAGCCATTTCAATATTCGTTTACTGCTGAGCTAATCACAATGCTGCGGGTCAAAGGTTGCACACTTGAGCCTGAAGTGTTGGCTGGCTGGCTGGTTGGATGGCTGGCAGCAGGTAGATGCGCCCACCTGACACTTTAGAGCTCTTGGGTGCCACATTATTGTGCATATCGAGCAAGCACTCGACCAAGCACAACACACAAAGACAGCTGCGTATCTACGAGGATTATTTAGGGCTCATTCCGGTCAACGTTTTGCGGGCAAAACAAATTGCTTTTATCTGACTTTGACTTTCATACAAATATACCCAAGTACTATATATATCACACTTTCTATATAAATATGTACATATATATATGTGTATATACAATTCATATTCTGAGCTCAGCGTGAAAATGAAAAGGGATTTCCGTTGTGCGGAAAATGAAAAGCAATTAGATAAGCTCTGCCCGCCAGCTGAATGTGGCAATTGGATATGATTTGTGTGGCGCCCCTCGCCCGACTTTCATTTGCCTGACTATCTCCAGCTGTTTCACAGCCGTTCACTGCATGAGGTAATCCCTTTTAATAAAGCCTTTACTTTGATTTCAAATTCAAATGAGAGCCCAACAGTGTTGACCTTTGTTCTACTATTTCTTTTGCTCAACTTTTGATTAAGCTTGGAGTTTCGTAATAAAATCGCATTTCATATTTGGCACAAATTCTCTTTTTATTTCCTTTAGCTTTTCAATTTGACTATTTGTGCATTTCTTTTGTGCTGTACTAGATTTCTAGCTCAGTGAAAATTGCATGAGATATCAAGTTTTTTCTGCAAAATTTCCCTTTCAGCGAATTTAATTTGAATGAAATAAAAAATATCTATTTGAGTTTTTATTATTTCTTCTACTTAATATAAAACTCAACAGCCGAAAAATATTAATTATATTCCGGATTTTTATATAATATAATTTTATATACTTTAATTGATTATTATATATTTATATTTCTTGTCTCAAAATATTTCTTACAAAAAAATGTCAAAAAGCTTGTAAAAAAAAATCCAAAACTATTCATTAAAATTTAAAAAAAAAATTATATTAAACTACTATTATTATATATTTCATTTTATTTTATTTATTTTTTTTTTTTTTAAATTATTTTTTAATATATTTCGTAAAATATTTCATACATTAAAATGCCAATTAGCTCATCAAAAAAGTGCAAAACTAAGAGCTCGGGCTCTCTAGCTAAGCTGCCTAAGCCCAATAAGCTGCTTTTGAAAACTTTACCATTTTGCCTGACTTTTAGCCAATAAGAGGAAATTGTGTAGTATTCGAGCTAAAAATGCTAGTGCAAGCTGCTTTTTAAGCTGTTGCTGAGTATGTTTTAGTTTTGTATTTCTTTTTGATGTTGTTATATATGTATGCGCTGTATGGAAATTGTGCACATCCTGAGCAACAAACTGGGATCCGCTTTGGTGCTGCCAAAGCCGATTACAAAAGCAGAGAGTCCTGTGAAGGCTCCTGTTGCTGCTGCAGCTGCTGCTGCTGTCGTCCTGGGAAACTGCAACTAAATGTTGCACGCGCGAGCATTTATATATATGAATATATGAATACATGTATGTATCTGTATATGTATATTTTTTTACCACCAGCAAATTTTGACTGCGCAATATTGTATATTTTATTTGAATTTTCCGAGTAAAAATTAAAAAAAAAAATGCATAAATAAAATGCAACGTGAGATATGAACTCGCATTTATTTTTAATCTTGTTAATTTGCATGTTGACAGGCCAGGCGAATTTTCACAATCTGTATCTGCGCATTTGTGTATCTGTAATTGGTCAGCAGCAGCAGCAGCAACGGCAGCAACGGCAGCAGCAGCAGCAGCAGCAGGAGGAGGAGGAAAACTGCATATCAATTGGAAATCAGCATTCGCCGTTTTCCAAAAACAAATTGCGCAGTTTGTAAAAGAGACTGGAGATAGGGTTGCTGGGGCTGATTTCCCCATGTAACTGTCGGCTACAGTTGCATCGCACCTTTTGTGTGCGTGTGTGTGTGCATGTGTGTGTGCTCATGTGTGTATCTGTATCTATAACTGTAGCTATAGGTATATCTGTAACTGTATCTATAGCTGTTTCTTATCGGCCTGATAACAGGAAATTGATATGCATTAAATGTGGGAATTTTTTCATTTTTGTTTTCTCTGCTGTTTTTTTATTTTTTGCTGTCACATTTATATAATGAACACGTAATTTTATCATTAATTTATGAATAATACGATTGATGTGCGCTTGCCTCAATTTTCCATCGTATTTCACAATGTCAACAGCTAATTATATAATAAATGAGTTTCATTTGCATTTTAATTTATTCATATTCATATTTATATATGCATACATATATATGCTATTTTTTTCATGACAGGCTTTCCAGGCGATCGCACAAGATGGCGTCGCCTACAATTTGCATAAAAATATGCTGCACAAATTCGTAGCATACTTTTCAGCGAACCCCTTTTTAGTCAAACGGAAGCAAAGCAAAACTTTGGCTTTGCACAACATTTGCAAAGTTCTCCGACTTTTCATTGAAGTTTTCATAAGTTTTGTATTCTTTTCGAGCTTCGCCCGTGACTTACCACAGTTGATGGTGCGCAGAGCTCTCACGATAAGCCCGCTGCATTTTGGGCATCAATGCTGTGCGCCATATGTTGCCACAAAAGGCAGCGACACAGACGACGACAGCGGCAGCAGCTGAAGATGTCACACAGCCAATGAGCGGAGCTGGCCACACTCGAACGCCAATCGCTGAATTAGCTGTCGCAGAACACTAGCTGGGAATTTTGCCTACTTGTTGTAGGCGTCACTTTTCTTATTTAACCGCTCAACACATTGCGGAGCGTTCAACACGCTGCGCTCACCAGGTTGAACTGAGCTCGCCAGCTCGCTGTGTGCATCAGGTAGACGCACACGAGCCGAAGCACAGCCAGCCGAGGCACGAACGCCAGCACACGAGCGATGCGCGTCGTGAGCCGAACTAACGCTTTCCAGCATTCCAGCTGCGCGACAGGGGTAATGTGTGGCTGTCTGTGTGTTGGCAAAGCTTCTCTTGTGTGTGCAAAGCTTTTGCTCGGCCTCTGCTTGCTGCATTAACTGCTTCTCCTGTTGCGTCGACAGCGACGCCCACGCCAAAAAGCTTTTGAGCTTCGTCAGCTCGCTTCGTGCAGCTTTTCATGCCCACGCAATGCGTGCCAGCTTGGCTGTGTGGAAGGAGGCGGAGCGCCGCCTACAGCAACATTGGCGCCTGTCTCCAGTGTGAGGCTTGCGTTCTTGCTCGCTCGCTAGCTCTCTCGCTCTTACTCGTTCTCCCCGCGCTTGCCTGAGCTCTTTTGCGTTCATTTCGTTCCAAAAATAGCAACAGCGCGAACATTCTGGTTGCCGCTGCCGCTGCCGCTGCCGCTGACGATGCCTACCTCCCCCTGCCCCTCACCCAACCCCTCCTGCTGCTGCCTTCTTTATATTTTGCCACATTTTCTTTTAAGATTATTCAACAAAATGTTTTTGATACTTTTTACACAAATTTCGTCTTTAAGCCAGCCCATCAAAAACTAAACCACAAACCAAGAAGCCCAGTCCCAACTCCCACCCCCCGTCCCTCCATCCTTCCATTCCCTTTAGTTGGGCCCAGCTCCACTTGTTTTTCTGCACAAGTTTATAAATTTGATATGTTTTCAACATTTGGGAGCTATTTTTAGGCACGATTTTGTTTTATAAGCAGCGCCTGCGTAGGGAATGCCCCTAACGCCCAGCTTCTACATTGATTTTTTTTTCTGTTTTGTTCTCGTTGTTTTTGTTATTTTTCGGCTGCCGACGCCTTTTATGAATGAACTTGGCTCACATATTTCTTATGTGATTTGGGGGGCCACAGTGCACTTGCCCACTAGCCCATCCTCCGTTTCTAGGAGGATCCTCTGTAGCCCTTGTTGCCTCGAGGGTTAGTTTAGAATCTGACTTGAAATTTCATTAAGTAAATGGATTGCCGTTGTCGTTGTCGTTGACGTTGTCGTTGCCCTTGTCGTTGTCGTTGAGGTTTGTGCGATGCGCCATATGACGCCATTGTATTACAATTCCATTCGCATATCCATCCTTTGGTGGCATTGGGCCACAGGATATAGCCGGACTGGGCAAACGTGCGGGAATTATGATTAATATTTGCTTAGTTTTTAAATTAATTGCATGCAACGGCTGCCGCCTCCAGTTTCATTAATAATTCCGCAAATAGAAAAGGGCGAGCGGAGCAGCGGACGGTGCCTAGAAGTGGCGAGTGGTGCAGAGCTCTTGCCATATCGAGCGATAATTTATTGCCTCGGGCACCAGCTTGTGCTTTTCATCATAGCAATGGACTATTTAATCAATGTTTTCAATTTGATGCGAGTCAACAAATATATGAGAGATAAATACACGACTATTTACCGATTAGATATTCAATTAGGTTAATTTCGGTTGCATAGTTTTTGGGGCACAACAAACTGTGATTCAGAGTCATAAAGACAGCATTGTTGAAGTGATTTCATTATATATGAATAATATGAATAGAGCATGATATGTTTAAAAATTAAATATAGTTAAGCATAGTTTATCGTCATAGAGCTCTCAGAATTAGGTTTTGCAAATTACCCTAATATGAGTAGAAAAATTAAAGTCCAAAGTCTTTCTAAAAGATTTATCGCCCTCTATTCTATTAGAAATTAGCACAGAGAACTATAGACTGTGCTGACCGCTGTAGCGAGGACATTTAATCAATATTAATTCAGTTTATAATTACAAGCAGCAACCACCTTTGGAATTCTAACATGGGAGCTTGTCAAAACTAAACAACCTATATACGCTTCAAGACTTTCATGCTTCGTATATATGAAAAGGGTTTCACGTAAATAAAACAGACGTCCTCGCATTACTATTACATTTGATTACATACTCAGTTACCAAAAGTAAGTTCATATCAATTTCCATTTATGTCCGGTATATTTTAGTCATTAAATAGAATCTAATCTAATAGAATCTAATATCCGTAAAACTCAAAACTAATCGCACACATACATATGTTTTTAGACTTGCTATGACGGCGGCATTAAGCATATATCATGGATTATTACCTAAATTTTATTGATACAAATTATTACAGTTCAAGCATATGACCCCAATGCCGCACAAGCTCATAAAAACGAAATCGATTTGAATGAAGTAAATAAAGCGGATAAATAACTTAATCAATAATTAATGATAGAATGAGAGATAAATGAATAACTTACTATGTAAAATATATTAAATAACAATCCAATTAAAATAATTTACGTAATAATATATAAAATATTAATAAGTATATGCAAATACAAAAATAATGATAATATATAAATAATATATATATAAATAACATAACAATCAAAATAAATAGATAAATACTACATAAAATACAGTCATAATATTCACAACAAATATTAGTATAATACACAAAATTAAAATTATAATATAAAAAAATAAAATAAAATATATAGAAAATAAATGCATATATCAAAATAATAAATATAATAACAAAATAATAACAATCAAAATAAATAGAAATAGTTAAAAAAAAAAAAAAAAAACAATAATAAAAATATTTACAACAGCAAAAATAGATAAATAATATATAAAAAAGTAATAATGTTTACAACAACAAAAAATAATAATAATATAAAAATAAGTAAAATTATAATATATATATAAAGATAAAATATACAAAAAATAAAAATTTAGTAAAAATATAATACAATTTTAATTTTAAAAATATTTTAAAATAAACAATTAAATTACAATTTTGTTTAGCTATAGTCATTAAATTAAATTAAATAAGTTTCAAGTATTTAACTATAACTTTGTTAATTCAGTTACAGTTTATAAACTGAATTTATGCTATAAGTTAAACTAGCCAGCTATCAGGGCCCTGCCAACTCTTTAATTTTACTTTTTATTATCTTGTTTGTTAGTTTTTATATTTTTTCCGCTACTTTTTTCACATATTTTTGTTGATACTCTTTTAAGGCAGCAGTTAAATATTTATGTTGCCGCTCGACTTACAGTTTATGGAGTCTCTCAACTATGAAGCGAAAGTGCTTTTTATAAGTTTTTCTTTTTATTAATATATATACATATATATATATATATATATATATATATATATATATATATATTTATTTATTTTTTTTTTTTTGTGTCTAGTCTAGTTTGAACTATTTGGTAAATTTTATACGTAGCATTTTATGAATTGCTTTTTTATATGCCTCAATGTTGACGCACAAATATTTGCGTTTCATTTATATGGCGAGTGTGGTCGTGACGGGGGAATTGTGGCACAGCTTCCGGGTCTGTTTACATAAGTCTTAATCAAAATGAATTTCCCGCTGTGACAGAGACACACACATATATAAATACACGAAGGCATATATATTTCTCCAAAGAATAGAAATGTTTAGCTATATTTAACACAGCCACAGCTTCTCACAGCCAGAAGTTGTCAACAGCGTTCAATCAAAGCAAATGAAGTACATGAAAAACACCCACGGGCCACAGTTTAGGCGCAAACAAGCAACACATCAACAAAAAAAGTTCGCAAAAGACGCATTTGCGACATCGACAGCTGCTGCCTGCAAGGGAATAAGTGTTCTAGTCACACTGTGCCACATGTCCTGCCACCTGATCTGTCCAAAATCCGGGGCACTTGACTCAGTTTCCATTGAAAATGTATTTTAGCAACGAAAAATCTGCCAACAGCTGCGCGCTCACTTTTCATTGACTGATAACTTAAAAAAAAACAAAATGTAAGCCTGTCTTCCAGCTAAAAGTAGTTTTAAGTTGGCAGCTGTGCTTAAATTACACAGTTACATTGAAATTTATATTTAGAATTCATAGTATTCATTCTTTATTTCAAATTTTTGTCGCTCCCAAACAGAATGAAAATCAAATAAAAAGTGTTGCATACTTTTGTGCGCTGCAAAATATTATATTGAGTTGCTTATAAACTTATTTTGATTTGTAGGGAGATTATTAGCTAGTTCAAAGAAATGCTTACAGATTTGAAAGGCATCAAAGGATCAACAGCATCAAAGTACACTTATTTCATGGTATATAATATATTGATTGTAAGAAGCAGCCATCATAACAGCCGCATCTGCAAGATGCCAATTTAAAAATAATTGACTGACGAAACATTGTTCAGTTAAAAAACGGTAGTTGGCCTAAGGGCCAACGTTAACAAACTCCAAACAAAAATATAAATCTTATCTAAAATTCAGACCCCAAAGAAGAGGCAAGCAAAAGCTTTCACTTCACCTAATTTTTTAATGTGCCTTTTCTTACTCCAAATTTATTTAAAACGGATAAAGAGAACAAATGGGATTTGGCCGGATTTATAATGCAGGCGAAAGAAGGCGCGTCTGGGCGTGTAAAGTACAGTACTGCTTGCCTAGTATAGAAGATTGCGTATATTTATGTATTTTACTGCACGTTTTCTTATTTTTTTTTAGTTTTATACAATAAATATATTTTTAATGTAATTCTAATTGAAATTTATTTGATTAAAGAAATTTATTATTATAAATTTGTATATTTTACTTTTTTTTAAATATAGTTTTTTATAATTATATATTATTATGATATACATAAAATATTTATTTAATTATAGAAAAAATAATGAAAATAAAAAACAATATTAAATAACATATATTTGAATTTAAATGACCTCTTTTGCTATATGTATATAAATATTTATATATATATATTAGGTTTATTTTATTACTTTAAAAACAAATAAAATAAATTACAAAATATATTTTGTTTATTTTTAATCAAACTTTAAAACAAGAAAAATGTCTCAAAAAATTTAATATATTTAAACGTACTTTTTTTTATTAAATAAAATCTTATATACATACATTTTAAATTTATAAATTTCTTTAATTTTTGTATATTAAGAGGTTATTTTATGTTTTTTCTTCAGGTGTGACTGTAAACTCTAACATTTACTATCCAGATTAACGAGTATTTTTACTAGGAAGCCTCTACTGTACATACATACATACATATGTATGTACAATGATGGCTTAAACGCAATAACCAAGGCGAGTCAAGAAACATGTTTGTCAATTAGGCTAAACTGAATAAATGAGCGGGACTTCTTTATATATCAATTGATTAATATTACATAATATTTTGTTATTTAGCCCAATTAAAAGAAAGCTCAAGCATGTATAAGTATAACATATATAATTTATTCAATGAAAGTCTGCACGCGTTGTTAATTGGCGCGATTTGCATTTTGCATTTTGCATTTCTAGTTTCGAGCGGTAGGTGGCGTGTGTGTGCTAGCTAGCTAGCTGGGTGGCAGGCAGGTGGGCGGGCGCACCTGTTGCCACACAAGCGCACAAAGTAAAGGTCAAATTACTTAGGCTGTACCATGCAAAATCAATTGCAAACTTATAAATATATATGTATGCTAAAAGTGTATTTATATGTATATATAATTTAAATACATATATACCTGCTGTAATTTTTCTATTTAGTTTGGAACTTACCTCAGTTTGACATTTATCGCGTTGCTCATGTAGTTTTCTATATCATATTCAGTGCAAACGAACGAAGACATGCAAATTGTTGTTGTTGTTATTATTATTGTTGTTGTTGTTGTTTTTGTTGTTGCTTTTTAATTGGTTGTTTGCTGTTTTTGGCTGGCTTGACTTAAGTTCTTGGACTTCTTCTAATTGGCTAACTGAAAAGACACACATACACACACACACACACATATATATATATATATATATATATATATATATATATATATATATAGATGTATTTGCGTTTGACTTTAGGCCATGTCCATTAACAAATTCGCTGTGACAGTAATTTTAGCTGTAACATAAACTGTTCTTTGCTGTTTCGCTGTCTGTGGCTTTGAGCCCTGTGGCCGAGCAGCAGCAACAACTTCTTTTTGAGGCAAACAACGTCAGCGACTGACGACAGCAGCACCGCCCGCTCGATGTCCTAAGCCAAATGAGTTTTTTCTGTTCGGCTGCTTCTTCAAAACAGAGACAGAGCGAGGCAGAGAGAGGGAGAGCGATAGAGAGAGCAATAGCTAAAGAGAGCGAGAGTGTGAAAGCCAATGAGTGAACTTGTGAGAGCGCCGGTAATTCGATTTCTGAGTGAATGAGTGAGTTGGTGTCTATGTATGCGTATGTGTGTGAGTGTGTGTGTGTTTGTATTTATATTTGTGTGTGGGCTGGCAGCAACCCGCAGGTGTTCTGCAGGCTCACGATGACGTTGATGCCGCTGTAAGAAAGAGAGTGCAAATGGGCGTGAGAGTGGGCGCGTACCATAGCGGACCGCGAGCCTGGCCATTTAATTACCCAGAAGCCATCGCGCCATTAATGCTTATGACACTCTCTGATATGGCCAGCTTGTTTGCATTTCTTTCAGATGCGGCCAAAAAGAAATATAAAAGGTGAAAACTTGGCGTACGCCCACATTGGACAGAGACACTGAGTGAAAGAGTGAAAGAGAGAGAGAGAGAGCGAGAGAGAGTAAGAGGAAGAGCGCGCGAGTGTGAGAGCGTATGGCGACGCAATAAGCGGGCGCTGCTGTCATAGACACACACATACACATATACATTGTATGTGTGTGTGTGTGTGTGTGTGTACAAGTTGACATGCCCATTATTGTTGTTGCTATTGTATTTGCACAAATTGTCCGTTATGCTGTCGCTTGTTTGTGAACACACACACACACACACACACACGCAAACACAAACACACATATACAGCCACATAAATTCTCTAATTAAACTGCACGTCACTGTTGCTGCTGTTGTTGTTGCTGCTGCTGTTGCTGTTGCTGTTGCGGTTTTTGTCGTTCTTCGCTTTTCTAGTAAAAATAGCAACAAGAGCACGCCATATGCTTGAGCCATACATTTTTCTGCTGCATACTTCTGGGCTGAATGTTTAATTATTTTTATCATTTAACACATGCACACCCACGCACATACACACACTCACGCACACACACACACACACACACTCACTTATCTACATGAAGTTCAGTGTCAAATTTTCATTTCGCTTTCGCTTTTAAATAACGAAAAACTTTTTAACTGTCGCCGAGAAAGCTCTTTCGGCCACATTCGTTCGCTGCGACTGCTAATTCATTATTTACAGAATGCATAAATAATATGAATTTACGAATTTATAGAGTTTAAAATATATAAATATATATATACACACACATCTAATATTAACTAAGCTTTTACAAATTTTCTTTTCAAACACTTCTCTGCTATGGCTTGGTGAATTCTTTTGGGGCGCTGCTTATTAACTTTTTTGGTGGCTGCTCGCGTTGACCGTCAGTCGAAGGACTGCCTGTCCTACTGAAATTACCGTTCGTTTGCAGTGCTGCTTGTGGCTCGGCGCTGCCGCCGCTTCGGAGTTTCATACACGCACACACACACTCACACACACACACACACTCAGCGATATACAACAAAAGCAGTTTGTTGCCTACAAATTCCTACGCACATCTGCTTATGTGACTGTGTGTGTGTGTGTGTGTGTGTGTGTGTGTGCGGTTAGCTCTGCTCTTGCTGTGTGCTGTAGGTTAGGCACACGCGCCATCAAGCAAAAGCTCGCAGCGAGCTTTTAAGCCCGCTGCCTTTTACTTTTTATTACGCCACTTTGAAGTTTAAATGTCAATTGTCATACAGTGCTGGCAAAAATAGTAGGCATAGCTGCACTATAGCTGCTTTTTAGGGCAATTCAAGCAGCTGTCTTGATGGCATTTCAAATAAATTGATTTATGTAACATTTTTTAATAATCAACATCTGTTCGATTTCCATATGCCTTTGGCTGCGCTAGTTCAGCTTGAGCTAACCACCCGCTGACGTTTGACGTAGGTTGACAGCTGTTTGCTTTGGCTGTCACTTAAGAGTTATTGATTTTGCAGCGAAGCTTGCGGAGCGCAACAGTTTGAAAGTCGCAGCTTTCACTTTCGTGCGCAACGTCGCAACGCTGCCAACTGCGCCTGTCCAATCGCCAGCCCCGCTGCATCTGTGTTAGTGTGTCAGCGCAACGCGTGCGCGAGCCAAAAGCTCTGGCCAACAGCCTGTTGCCGAAGCCAAAAACAAAATACAGATGTGAAGAAGAACAAAAGGAGCAAACAAAGTGTGTAATGGTGAGCTTCCAAGCAGCGGCGCCGCTGCGCTGGAAGGCAGAGGCCCAGACAATGACCGTGCGCCTCTTTGCATGCCAAGGCGTCGCTCTGCCGCTGCGCTGCCTCGTGGCTCCATTCTGCTCCGCTTTGCCGTGCGGTGCTAATCCCAATGCGTACCCGCCACTTGGCATAGCTGTGCGTAGCGTATTCATTTTAGCACCCGATAAAACCCAACTGCATACTTAATGCCATTTTAATGAGTTTCCCGTCGCTTTGTTCGTTTCCGGCTTTTGGCCTCTTCAAAATGGGGGGATCAATGCTCAATGTCTAAGCTGCTCAGATAAGTGTTGGCTTTTTGGCTTTGACTTACGCCATTTGCTTTTTAACAGACGCAACAGGCTGTTGTTTTTGTTTTTGTTCTTGCCACACAGTGAAGCGATACAAAAAGTGTTGCCTGCTTTTAGGGTGGCGCATTAAATGCGACCATTTTGCAGGACATCTTAAAGTGGTGTAAAAAAAAACATAAAAGGCAATGTAATTTAATCGAGTGAATGTAAATCAAAATGCCTTAAAGTTTAATAGATTGATCAATGATTGGAATTCAAGAGCTAATAATAAATCATGTGTCTGTTTCGAAGATATATTTAGATATTATTAATAATTGAGCTAACCTAACAAGAAATGATAAACCAAACGGCGAGACTGCAGTTGTTTGAAGAGTAAACTAATAAAAATCTAAAATCAAGCTAATTTTTAGGACTTTTTAGGACCAATTTTAGAGCAGCTTATTGTTTTTACTTCAAGTCTGATTAATATAAAAATAAAAATAATTATTTTTTAATTAAACAAAAATTTTTTTTGCTTTTTTTTATAGATCTTAAGCCAAAGCCACACTTTCTATCGATAACATATCGATAATATTATATAATATTATTATTCGAATTCTTGTCTTAAGTCTTATTGAACAAGAAAACGCATTTCCACATTTTTATTTTTTACATTTTATGTAAATCTTTATTTTATTCATTGTGTAAATTTTGTTGGTTTTAGTTAATAAATTTTCGTATTTTCCACCATCTAATTTGTTCGTTTTTTTTTTTTTTGTAAGCATGTTTTCTCAATTTCTTTGCACGCGTCTAGCTATAGATAGTTTTGATAATATTTTCCACATGTTTCGCATAAGTATAATTGAAAGGTTGATCGGTTTCAAGTCATTTGTTTTCATAAGACGAACAATTTCCCTCATTTTTACGAGACATATATGTATATATATATAAATATATATAGAGTTCTATTTATGCTGTGCCAGATCAAAAGTCAAATTTCTACATCGTTTAATATAATTTTTGTTTAGATGTTTTTTTGGAATTTTTCGTTGCTTTATTTATGTTTTTTATTAACTAACAAGTTTTTTCGTTTTTTGCTTAAGTGTATAAATAATTTCGAGCTTAGCCTTTTTTTCTTGTGAGTGTATGTGTATGTATGTATGTATGCTTGTATGTGTGTGTGTGTGATGCCAAATTAAATATATGTATATGCTTTAATGTTTAATGTAAATTAAGACTACTTAAAATTTGGTTAAACGCTAATTTACACAGAAAAAAAAATACACAACTAAATTTATTAGAACTAATTAGAACTTGTGTTTAATTAGCGCTAAACTTAAAGTTAAACGTGATGTTTATTGTGTCGGTGTGTGTGTGTGTGTGTCGTTGAGTTGTTTTCTTTTGTACAAAGCGTTTTTTTTTTTTAATAAATTGTGACGGATTTGTTTAGTAACTGTGCGAGTTTTATGCTGGCTTACACTGACTTATCTAAATAGATCATATAACCATATGACTGATATATATTCTATGTATATATGATCGGCCAGCACTGACAACATTTATAAGGCAAGTTTAAGAGGCGGCAACCTGTGGTTGACGGTTGTTGCACGTTTATTCTTGTTTTGTTTAAATGATTAAGCTAAAAAAATTGCTCGATTTTGCATTAATTTTTGTTTTTGTTTTGTTTTGTTTACAGTCTAAGTAAAAGGCACTGATTTGTATTTAAATATATATGCAATACGGCTGTGTGTGTGATTGGGGTGTGTGTGTGTGTGTGCGAGGTGCAACGAGTTCAAACACAACAACAACCGTCATAGTGTGCGTGTTGGTATGTGTATGTGTGTGGGTGTGTGTGCAATGAAATATACAAAATAATAATACATTATGTAATTACTAAAAATGTAATTAAAATACGCGTGTTTTTTGTGTTGTGTTTCAAATCTTTTTGTTTATATCAATTGTAATTATTATAAATTGTTGTTGTTGTTCTACATTTAATTTACATACATTTATTTGCTAATACATAAAAAAGTGTGCATGTGGTGTGTGTGTGAATTTTAGTGATTTTCTTTTTGTTTTAATTTTAATTTTCAATTTCGATTTCGTTTATGATTTTTGTTTTTAGCTTTTAATAATTATAAAAATTTGCTTTATGCTGCTTCTTTTATTGCTTACTTTTAACTATGAGTATGAGATGAGTTTTGAAAGCAGATTTTGCAATGAGTTTGTTTTTCTTTTTATAATTGTGTGTGTATGTGTGTGTGAGGATGTGGATGTGTTTGTGTGGGTGTGTGTGTGTGTATGAATGTGCTTGGTTTGTATTTTGGTTCAATAATTTAATATAATTTAAATATTTGTTGCATTTAAATATTTCGGTTGTTGTTTCTTCTGGTTTACTTATGTTTTACTAAATAAAGCATTCATTAGTTAATAATTTATAGTTATATAGTTTATGTTTTGTATTGTATTTAAATTCTAGTATATAGTTATATTTAGCAAAAAGCAGTTACAAATAATAGTTGCGAATTGTTTTAATTTATACATACATGAATCAAGACAAGTTTAGGGGCGCGCCTAAATTATTTATATATATATATATATATATATATATATATATATTATTGTTAATATATATATTTGTATATAACTATATATATAGATTATATGGTATAGCATAGCTTATAGCAAAAATCATAATACCTTAGCTAGAACTAGTTTTCTTTTTTCGAATTCTTCTTCTTTTAATATAGCATTTTCAACATAATTAATGCTTGCAGAAAAAAAAAATGTATATATTTTTAAACAATTTGGACACAAAAAAATTAAAGTAGAGAAAAAAACAAATCAATTACTTTTTTTGTTGTTACTGTTATTAAAGACAAAGAGAAACTAAACATACAATATGCATATATATATATATATATATATATATATCAGTATATATATCATTATGGTTATACAGTATGGGTTGTATATAATATTTAACATGTATGCAGATAGATATATATATCGAGTGTATATATAATAATTATCATTATAACATAAACATTTCTTGAGTTTATCGAAAGTATTTCTTTAATGCGCTGCTCTAAAATTTTGTTCGCTTTTTCTTGTTATTCATTTATAAAGTTTTAGTGCTTAATTCGTTGTTGTTGCTGCTGCTACTGCTGTTGTTGTTGTTGTAGTTTTCGTTGTCGTTGTTATTGTTGTGGCGTTTTGAGCAGCAGTATATCCTTTTTGCGCGTACGACTGGCGCTGGCATTGAGCCGCTGATAGAAATAGTTGAGTCCAATTTTGCGCTGCAATTTATAAAATTTGCCCGCTAGGAACTTTGTTATGCTCTGCACATAGTCGTGCACATCCTCATGATCCTCCAGCAAATGTATCGAAATAACATCGATTTTGATCTTATCAAAGGGCAACGTCTGCAAGATCTACAATTGGAGAGTGAAAAGATTTCTTTAAGTACATATTTTTGTCTGGGCTATTCATGTGAATTACTTACCTCGAGCTCATGGCCTTGCACGCCAAGGCTGAGCAGATCGTATTCGGTGCGCTCACATGCCAGCATGATTGTGTAGAGCGGAAAGCATTTAACACGCGAATTGAACCACGATGTCTCCTCGTCGTGCAAACTATTTATGCGAACATCCTCATTGTGTATGGTTATCTGAGGGAAATATTAATTAGTAAATTATATAATACACTTAAGACAATGTCTGGTAGTAAAGTGAAAGCGCGACTAACTAAAACAAATTTCAAATCTCATTTTCCCTTGCTAAGACTAACCAAAAATCAATATATAAAAGTGTACGGAAACTTTAAGCTAAGAGTACTTCAATTTCAAATATCTTTTGTGTAATGTTAGCCTAAATGCAAACCATTTCGATTTAGAAGCCATGGTAGTTGAAGTGCTTAGAGCTAGAAACTCAAAGTTTAACGTCTAAATTACTGTTAGTATCCTCTATTGATATACCAATTATATACCTATTGGAGGCGTGGCAAATCAGAATATAAATCTAGCAACGTTTGGGCCATGAATGAGTATTCTGCAGTCGGTAGCTTCCGACTGCAATATTCTTACTTGTTTACCTAACCTTCTGTTCTTTTCCTATTTAATTCTTCTATTATATAATTAATTCTTTATTAATTATTCTAATATATATATTTACAAAACTGCTTCTTCTAGCGCACTCTCACTGTACCACCATTAACGTACTCACCTCTTTGGGATAGGTATTGGGCGAGACACAGGCATGCACCACCTGCATGCGTTGCCTTTGCGCATTCTGTTTGAGCAACGTGAAATACCAGCGCGGCTCCGGCTCCACCAACACGCCCATCCAATTGAGCTGATCGCTCAGCCAGGGCGCCGTTATGAGATGAGCCAGCGGCCCGCTTAGCGACTGGATGACTGCACCATTCAGCTTGCCGCCGACCAACTCGGCTACGTAATGCGCCAGCTGATCGGAGACACTGCCGCCGCTGCCGCCGTTGCCGCCGTTGCTGCTGCTGTTGCCCGTGCCGGCGGGCGGTACAGCAGCGCTGGCTGCTGGCGCCTTCCCGGAGCTGGAGCCGGCGGCGCTTTTGGCCATAGACATATACTTGCGCATATGGATCTGGCGAAGGAATGCAATGAGTGCGGGATTATCTTGGGCCACGCTGCTCAGCTCGTAGTCGCGCGACATATTCAGACGAAATTGTTGATGCCGGATTTCTGTAATGGTAACAAGAGAAAAGATTATTGAGTAAAGCTGCATATAGTAAGTTAAAGTTAGGATTACGAAACTGAGACAAAGACAAACGTGGCTCTTTTTCATTCCCTTTCCATATATTTTATCTTCAAGTTAAGTTTTAGAACTCTTCAATCTGCCCTCTACATTCTGCCTATACTCAAGCTTGGATTATATAAATGATTTAACCCAAAACTTGAACCGGTTCGGTATATGAAACCTGCTTAGCAGCTTTGATTATTTGCATTGTTTAGTAGCTCTTCTAAGTAATTAGATTTAATTAAAAGTTGTTGCACCACTGGACGCTGCACCAGCACCACCACCACCAACAACACCAGCAACAACAGCAGCCGCCACCGCCTTGACTGCGATGGCGTGCGCTGCATCCACTTCGCTACGCTCCGTTGCCAATAGCAGCTCATTGACCAGATTTGCATTGACCAAATTGAGCACGCGCGAGGGAGACCTAAGTGGAACGTCTTGGCAATTGGAACACTGGACAGCATTCGAACAAAGAATGCAATATTTATTCTTGTAATTGTTGTTCTTAGAATTTAATATTAATAATATGTTGTCTATGCTGCAAACTTGTCTTATATTTAGGTTTATAAAGGTGTTTCATGACCAGGCGTTCCACACAGAAACTGATGGGTAGAAACGTTTCCAACTCAACTCAATAAAGCTCAATTTAATGTATAAATATAGTTGCAATTAAAAACTCAATTAAAATGAAAAATCTTTATTTATGCTCAAATTGTTTCATTTCAAGCATTCCAATTGTGTTTTTTTTTTTTTAACTATCCCAAATAGAACTATAAATATCAGTTAACGTGTTACTCACTTTGAATCATTTGGAAAGCTTTCAGAAGCTGACCTTTTCATAAATTGTGAAAAATATATTGTACATTAGAAAAAATTGCATTAGGAAATCAGTTTATTTTTCGCTAATGAGATGCCCTGACAATTTGGCATTAGTTTTTGGCCAAAATGTAAAAGTCGAAGGTTAAATGGTGTTGCCAAAAGCGGAATAAAGAAAAAACAAACGTCAAGAACTTTGGCAACGACCTCACCTGACTCGCACGAGCCTTGAAACTATGCCGCAGCAGCAGCGCTGGCTGGGGACCGGCCGGTAGGCACATAAAATATAATGAGCGCACGGCCTTTGATATTTAGCTCGTGAGCCAATTTCCCTGCCCTTTTAGTGCATAGTATATAATACATATGCATATATATATATATATATATATATATATCTAGCTATATAGATGAAAAAACAAGCCCAGAAATTTGTTGTAGTTTAAGTTTTAGTTTCATTCGTTAGTTCACTTTGCGTATTTCATTTGCTTTTCACACTTTCCTTGTGCCAATTTACACTTTTTGTTTCGTTTTACCTGACCATAGCGAATAGTAGAAAATTAAACAACAACATCAACAACAACAGCAAAAAAACAGCACAAAGTGCTCGTAAAAGCCAATAGAAATTATAATATAAAATGTACTCGTAATTGTGGCAAGTTGGAGAACTGGCAGAAGGGGTTATATATATATATATGTATATGTATGTAGCTCGAGAGCCATGGACAGGTTGGCAACAAAGTTAAAAAGGCGTGTCGTGACTGAAGTGAGGTTAGGTACAATTTGGCATGAAACAAAATTGCCATTTAGCCTAATGAAAGTGTAAGCTTTAAATTACGAGGCGTATTTGAATACCACTTTTTGATTCTATTGCAGAAACAAATTATTTGAGTGAATGAATAAATTTAATTTTAAAAGATTAGGTTCAAAATTTAGCTGATTACAGGAATTAGCTTTAGGTTATATGACGTATTTTAATGACTCATTCTAAGCCCTTAGATTCTGTTCTATTTCAATTGCATATAGCAATTTAAAGATTAAAGACAATGTAAAATGGAACACAATTAAAAAAATTTTTAAATATAAAATTATATCTTTGTAAATTGCTGAAACTAAATTAATTTTTAATTCCAATCAATTTATTTCGTTGAATAGTTAAATAAATTATTTAATGGCCTCAAAATTGGAAAGTCCTCCAATTAAACAAATATCTAAATCTGATTAAATTACATATTTAGACAATAATTAAAAAAAAATTTTCCATGAGCTTAATATAATAAATATAAGATAAATAAAGAAAATAAATAAATATAAAATAAAAAAAATTATAAATAATTAAGTGAAAATTATCTAAATGGCAAAGAACTATAAAAAATTGCGCAACTAATTTTAATTAATTTCGAATTCAAAAATTACTATTAAGTATAATTTAATAGGCTACAAATCGGAATGGAGCTCCTTTCATAATTGTTTAATATTTATTTTCGCAATTCTAATGTTTATTTAAAAGCCTCAAAGACTGTCTACCAATATTTATTTTATCATAATTTGTCTTCTATTGATTTTTAAATCCATTAAATCTATTTTATGGCTCTTTATAATGGTAATCGATAAATCAAACTCGCACACACATTTTTATCGCTTCTGCTGGGCACTTGTGTGTGGTGCCATTCTTAGCGCCCAGCCTTATAGTTAGTCAGCTTTTGGGGCGCTCGTTTGCTCGAAGATCGACCCAGTTAGATTAGGCACGGTTCGGCGCGCTAAAGCCAATAAATCAGCGCTGTGCGCGTTATATATTAGCTGTTGGCACTAGACAACGTAGCAGCAAAACTATTTAACAACAACGATTGCCTCTTATCGACAACACACACACACACACACACACACACACACACATGCATGCTATGAAACGACATGGAAACGAGCCATTTGGAATGGTAGCTAAACAAGCAATTATACGTCAAATGAGACCCGGACTTCAAAGCGGAGTTGTAGAAATCAATAATAAAAGTGGCAATAGAAATGAATTATACAACAAAGGCCAAAAAAAAAAAAACTTGAATAGAGGGAAACAGAGAGGCAACAGGGGCTCTAAGCATTGGCACACGCAATCCAGGGCATATAACATATAAATATTACACAACAAGGGTAACATTGTCCCCCCTAGGCAAAGAGAAAGAGAGGGTGAGAGAGAGAGGGTGAGGGAGAGAGAGAAAAGTTTCAGCTTTCCCTCACTTTTATTGCTGTTTGAATATTCTTTATTAAACAACTTTAAGCGCGCTCGTAATTGAAAATGCATAAAAGTTGTTGTGGCTTTCTTTCTCTCTCTCTCTCTCTCTCTGAGTGCCACACACATAGGCCTTTGTTGAGTTATTGAATAGGGCGTGGTTGCACAACTTTTCTGCGACTCAGCTACCCTTGGCTAAAGTCCTGGCCCATCGCCCGAGGGCCAGACATCACTCTCAAGTCTCCGTCGCGTCTCCGAGTTTGACGTCTTTAAGTCGGTCTGCCGGCGTCGCTTAACCGCAATTAAACTGTTCCTTCGAATTATTTTTTGGGCCTTGCCCCGTCATTTGTCTTGCCACCCTGACGGCGGCCCATTGTACGCACCGCCAATACCCTTCCACTTACCCTCACTTACCCCTCGAACCCGCTTGCAAATTAGAAATGTCAGCGATTTTGACACCGAAATTGCTGCGCCTGCGGCCAGATTCCACTTTTATTTTTTTTCGCCTTTTTTTCCACTCTTCGTTTATAATTGTTCCATTGGGGATTACCATATGCTCGAATTTAATGGTTTTCAGGCGCAGCTGTCGTTGTTTCATTTCAATTCATTTCGTTAACATATTGTGGTTGACCCCAGCAGACTTAATGACAGCTAAGCTGATGTTAATCGTTGCTAAGTGCATTTATCTCTGTGTTCCATTCCAGTTTAGCATTTTACTTTAGCTCTTCAACTTAAACTTAGCTGTTGTTAATGGCTTTACCGCTATTCTATTGCATACTAATTCCATGTTCCATTCCATTCCGTTTCGACTTATCTTTTTTTTTTCTTTTTTAAGCCCTTTATTCTACTCTATAATTCGTAACTCAATATCTATCAATGCTTTTTTAGTGCAGCTGCCTGTGTTCCATTCCATTTTATACCTAACCTATATTGCGCATTCTTAGCATATATCGCATTTGCTGCGGGTAGACAAATTTATAAACCATTCCACTTAACCACTAATCGCCCAATTGCCGCTGAGTTCATGAAATGCGATCTCCCGTTCCTAATAATAAACTCTGTCTATCAGATATCAGATTTCTACCACTAATAGTAGGCATAAATTTTCTTTTCTCTCTCCATCTCTCTCTGTGTATTTTATATTTATATTTTATGGAACTGCGCTGCTCTTGTCTCATAAACTTGGCGCACTTTCCTTTCAAATTACGGCCAGCAGCAGCGTTAATTAGTCCAAGTTTTCACTTGAGCGTTTCATTGCCGTCGCGTTACGTTTTCGATTGAGGGAGAGCAGGTGCAGACGCCGGGGGATTGGCCACCAAATTACTAAATTGTCGTCGTTTTGGCCAACAACAAAAAATAGAAACAAAATAATATTATTGTTGGCCATTTTATGAGCGCTCAGCGCCAGCAACTGTTTCATATATATGCATTATCATAAACTTTATGGCCATTTTGTGACCGAAAAGTTTATTTTTTTATTTTATTTTATTATTTTTTTTTTTTTTTGTATAGGTATATATTTTGGCGAAATTAACATAAAGCGGGAGGTTGGCATAGACAATGTTGGGAATTGGAATTGGAAATGCCTTTAATGGTTCAACAATAGCGAAAAATTTGGCCAAAAAATTAACATTTCGACTTTATTGCAGCTATATAAAAAGAGCATCGGAAATGGTTTCGGTAATTAAATTTTAATGTTCCATTTCCAGACATACAAAACCACGCCAAAAATACCAGTAGTGAGCTACAATATAATTTGAATTTGATATTTTTATTTATTTATTGGCTAGCAAATCAGAGATAAAAAGCTAAAGGCGTTGAAGAAACGTTTAACATAATTAAATGATGTGTTTCATTACCATATATACCTAACCTCAAAACAATTTTACTACATTTAATGGAGATTTGAATTCCGAATTCAATTGAAAACATAATTTAATTTTCATACAATCAGTAAGCTCTAGAGAACTGACAAATTTGCATTATAGCTGCGTGACTCAAAGGCTTATCGCATGCCAATTGCCGCAATTGATTGCCCACTTTCATAAGACAAGGGCAAAAGAGAGAGATAGGTAGAGCTAGAGAGAGGAAGGAAAACTGAACCTCACACGTTGAAGACGCCGCCGCGGCCAAGACATGAAATTGCGCAATTGCTCAAGTGAAACGCAAGCGAGCGGGGGTTGCGAAAAAAAAAACCTGAAACCCAAATGCGGGTGGCTCTAAGCCACGTACCACACTGAGACGGCAACGGCGCAACCACTGAACCGCTGCACCACACTCAGCTGGACGGCGCATGCTGTGATAATGCTCTCTGAGCTTTGCTTTTCACATTGAGCACTCGCTGCGCTTCGCTCGTGGGGGAGTCGTCTCCGATCTGTGATAGACGCCACCAGCGGGGGTGGTTAATGCACAATCCACTGACACACACACACACACACACACACACTCACATATATATTGCACAAAATTATGAATCACTAGACGATTCCACAGGACGGCAACGACATCCGGTGGGCGGGGCAGGGGTCGCTCGCATTATAGTAATACGTGTGGCAAAGACTGCTTAGAATGGCAGCCAGCAAACGCAACGGGGCGTCGAAATTGTCGCCGGGGCATGCTAGTTGTCGCAGCGTGCCTCTGCTTAACGGGAATTAAGTCATTATAGTGTGTGTGCAAGCATGTGTGTGTGTGTGTGTGTGTGTGTGTGTGTATGCTTTCCCTTGTACATATCAATTAAAGCTGCAATTTGCAAATTGCCCTGGCAGACAGACGTGTGAAGCCTAATGCCTGATTAACATGATTAATGCCCTGTGATTCGATTATCCAAACGCCACGCCACGCCCACAGCACTTGGCCCACAAAAATCAAATAAATATATACACATATACATTTATATATCTGAGAAAAGACAACCAAATGCGGTGGCAACGTTTCAAGATTTGGGCTAATGCGATTTATGCTCGTGCTGCTGCTGTTTTTCTTTTCTACTGCATCTACGGCGGCAGGTGGGGCTAATGACATTTGCAACCTGCAAAAAGGCAATGCCAAGAATCGTGCAGCTGCGGCCACGCGATGTCAACAATGCTAAAATGTGGCAGCGTCGGCGCCCCGCCCACTCAGAACGCCCATTTCAGAGTGGCAGGAGGCGTGGCAGTAGCCAGTTGCCAGTACAGTTGCTGTAAGTCGAAGGTGCGCCAGGGCATGCGATAAGTAGGCTATGTGTAGGAGAAACAGCCAGAGAATGCGAGAAAGTAGGCGAGAGTGAGAGGTGATATAGAGAAAAAGAGAGAGGCAGTGAGGGAAAAAGAGAGAAAGAAGAGAAAGGTATGTAATGTTAATATCATGCAAAATTGCAATGAATCAAGTTTATAAGCAAGTTCAATGGGCTATTATATCATAGGAAAAAGAACTTTTTTTATCTCAAGATCTTTTAAAGATACTATAATACTTTTATTTTATTAGCATTGCTACAAAGTATAGCTAGAAAAAAGTTCTACTGATATTGAATATGACTTCTGTAAAGCAATGGGTTTAATGGTTTACTATATTACAAAATGTTTATTTATCTCAAGAGCTTTTAAAGGTATAAGCTGCAATTGGCCATATTTTATACTATGAACCATAATCAAATAAATTTCAACTGCTATTTAATATAAATAATATATTATATATGAATGACATACTCTTTAAATATAAACTCTATAAAGCACTCAAACGATTTCAAAACATCTTTAATGATTATTGCTTTAGTAACTAATTGGTAATACCTTCTGACTAATAGAAGCGATTGCAATACGTCCAAGCAAACATACAGATAAGAAATATTGAGATAAAACGCAATAGCTGCTATTAAAAGTCAAGGTATATGAACAACGAAAAGATAAGATTAGTTGAGAAATGCAGAAAGTTGTTTTTTTCTTTTTTCATATATATATTTTATTATTATTATTATTATTATTATTTTATTTTATTTTATTTATTTATTTTTTTTGATTGAACCACACCGCACACACTCATCATATATCATCATCATCATCATCATCATTGTTATAATTATCAACTAGATGGATCCATGATCAAGTAGCATTTCAAAGCTGAAACGTGACATTTACAACGAGCTCGGGGATTGTAAAAGAGGCCGAGGACGCGGGCTCAAAGAGAAATGTTGTAACAACAAGAACAGCGTAGGCAAGCACAAAAAAAAAACACACAAAATATATATACAAATTTAAAACTAGAAAAACGAATAGAAAGAAAAAAAGACGCCGATGTCTAGTCTGGAATTTTTCTTCTTTTATTTTTCATTCTGTAAAGTCATGGTCGAAGTTGTTTTTTTTTTTTTTTTTTTGGATCAGAAATGCTTCGACTTTGAAGCCGTCACAAGAATTTGTCACTTTAATAAGCGCATTTGGGTTCACATTCTTTGACTACTTCTGCTTCAGCTGCTTCTTCTCTTATTTTGAATGATTTGAAGTTTTCGTCTGTGAGGCTTTAGCCCAATCGGCAGCAGTCGCAACAACCTTTATGCCACACGGGCGAAACGTGTTCAAATTTATATGCGGCTTAGTGGCTGTGGCTGCGACTGCGGCTAATTTATGCACAGCATGCTCATATTTGTATTATTATGGGTTATGAATCCGACGTATGGCTCGTATAAACCTAATAGAGCCATCAATGGGCCATAAAACTAGAGCTGCCAGCCAGCCAAAAAGAAAATACACACTCACAAGCGACAACAGAGAGCTGTCAAGCTGTTCCACCAGCCAACTGGCAGCTGCCACGCCCAGCAGCCCCAGAGTTACAGTTGGAGCCAAGCCCCGTCTAGTCGACGTGGCGGCAGAGTCAAAAAACAAAACAAAAAACAGAAAAAAGAAGCAACGAAAAAGCACATGTAAAGAGAGAAAACAAAAACAGCAGCCAGCCCTAAAAAGTGGGTGGCTATCAGCTGACTGACTGATTGACTGATTGACTGACTGTCTGGCTGGCCGACAGTCTGCTAACTGCAATTTGGCAGCGACTTTATCGACTTTTAATTCGCTGCACAATTTGCATATATTTTAATTTGTATTTTAAGACAAAGGCGCGCTGCTGCGGAAGGAATCGATCCAAGCTAAAGGAAGCACACTACAAGAACAACAACAACAACAACAACAACAACAGCAACAACTGCAAAAGCTGTTGACAACAACAGCAACAGCAACTGACGACAACGAGCTGCGAAAATTACTTGTGCTTGAACGGAATTCACAATGCACTTCATTGCCAGCGATGCACAGTGGTGCAATATGCACAATGAATTAATAAACATATTTATTGATTAAAGGGAAAATTATATTCAACAATATTATATCTATGTAGAATATTTTAAAGTGAAAAGTCAACTTCTAATAGCTTAGGTAAAAATTTTTGGAATATGAATTATAAGCATTTTATATATTGGTGATAATTTTAAATATGTATTTAGGTATACATATATAAATTAATGAAAATATTTATGAAATAAAAACTTTGGAGTTTTTTGTGGAATATTTGAAAGTGAAAAGTCAGATTTGAATAGCTTAGGTAAAAATAAATTTTATACATTGATGCTAATTTTAAATATGTATTTATATATGTATATGAACCTAAACTTATATAAAACTAGCCGACCAAAAATGTAAAGAATCTTATCATATTTTGACTAGACATGAAATATTATTAGACACACAAAGCCTATTATTGGACACATATAGCCTAAACTTGAATCTAAGCCTGGAGTGTCTGCTGTTTTTTATAGATTTACAGCGCCGATTTTAAATATTTTTTATGTTTTTAAATCTAAAAAAACGTCTAAGAGTTTCGTTGTATAGGTTAAGATATTTTATGTGAGTTTAGTAATTGAATACAATGAAAGCAATAATTAAAATAATTAAAAAATATATTTGACAAAAAAAAATTAGATACGATTTTTTTTTTTTTTTTTTTTTGATAATTTAAAATATTCTATGTCAGTTTAGTAATTGAATATAGTGAAAGATATACTTAAAATAAATATTAAATATATCTTAAGTAAATCTTTCATAATGTTCTAACATTCAATTACTAAACTTACCTAAATCATCAGAAGGTATACAAATTCCTCGTACACAATTCTTTTGTTTGCTCAAATATCTTGAAATCAAATCAGCAGAGACATATTTAGATTGATTTGCCAGCGCATTAAACATACTTTGAGTCACTGTGCAATCAGGCTGAGGCTGTTGCTTCACAGCTGCTCAGTAATACACACTACTCACAATGGACTGCCATTGATATATTTTGGGTCTCATTGAAGTAAAGGAGAAAGAGGCGCGTTTCTTTCTTTTTCCAATTTTTTCTTTTTCTTCTCCTTCTTAACCACTCGTAGTTCGCCCTTAGTCACTTTGGGGGTATGAGTCAGCGAATGCTGATCCATCAGGCACTACGAAATAGCCCCTGGGAGTGGGGAACACAGAAGAGAATTCTCTTAATTCATATGCAAAAACCAATTTCGTTGCTCGTGCGCTTTCATTGAGAAAACGGCGTAAATTAAGTAAATTTATTTTGCCCTGTACTAGAGACAAGAGACAAGTCCAAATACGACTATATTGCTGACTGACTCTATGCATATAATCGACATACGACGACGGCATTGCCGCAATAAAAACAAAATATTTTAGCGAATTAAAAGAAAATTGCCTCATCCGACAGTTATGCGAGGCTGTCCGTCCCTCCCTGCCTCCTACTGGCTGTCTGGCTATATAATTTGGATAGATGTAACAATAAAGCTAGCAAATCAGCAAATAAATGACTCATACTTAAAAAAAATCAACTAAACAAGGCTTTTTACTAACTAACTAGCCTAGCTTTAGCGCTCTCCGCTGGTGGGTGTATCAATTAAGGCAAGGTTTCTCAATTTCTCAATTAAAGCTAGCGCATTTCCCTAGCTCGATCTGCGGATATATATTATGTGAGTCTGACGAATACTGCTTGGGATAATTGTGTAAAAACTAAATTACAAAATTCTGAGTAATTCAGTTTTCTTTAATCTGCATTCTGCATTTTTCCGCAGCAGAGAAAGTTTTTGATTTAGATAATATAAGAAAAGATAGAGTATATATTCTACGAATTAAGTTTCATAAAATACTTGATAGAGTATTTTCAAGTCTTCAGCTTTTATACTCTGCTCCATACACTTTTACTTGCAACACTTCATAGCCTCAAATTAAGGCCCCAATGCAGTGGGCTTTCTGCCGTTTGCTGTTAACTGTTTGCTCTTTGAGCCATTCATCAAATGGCAAATTAGAAATTCTTTTGGCGTTGCAGCGGTGGCCTTTGTAGCCAGGCACGTGTCGCCGTGGATGACGTTATGACAGCAGCTGCGCCACGGCTGTTGCCAAGTGAGACTTCAGCAGACAACTTTGTTTGTTGTTTGTTGCTGTATAAATATATATAGGTATATACTTTTTTTTTTTTTTGTTGACAGGAAGCGCCACTGCGCCAAGCCAAGAAATACAAAAAAAAAGAGACCCAAAAAAGCCAAACAAGAGAAAAAGATCTATGACAAAAGATGCGCTAAGCATAAACTAAGCAGGACAGCGAGAACTCGAAGCTAGTTAGAAGGATGCGTAAACTAATCTGAAAAGTGTGCCCAGGAAAGGACAGCAGACAGCCAAAGGCAAACACAGCCTACATCCGGTGGAAGCAAACACAAGAGACAGAGCGAGAAAAAAAACACGAAAAAGAAAACTTGAATAAAAAAAACTCAAATTTAAATGAAGAAAAAAAATAAACAGATGAGACATATGCCAAACATATCATATTTATATGAATATATATGACAATAAAAGGAAGCTTAACTGAACGAAGTCTAGATACCCTAATGGAAATTTTGAAATACTATATATAAGATAAGTACAGATATGTTATACTCTAGCTTATATCTTATATAAAGACTGCATTTTGAGATTAGTTTATCCTTGGATAAAGAGAGAAAGTGAAGGGATTGACTCTTAGTTCTGATGATATATGATAGTTCTGATGATATATGATAGAGATCAAATTTTTCTATGCATCAGAAAAGTATTCATTAAGAAGTTTTTACTGGCAGCTTTATAATCAAGTTATGATAATCTGTAACAAGCCATTAAGCTATTTTTATAGATATAGTCACATCATATTTTATATATTCTTATATTATACTATAGATATGCTATACTCCTTCCACAACTCATAGAAAAACTGACTTTTGAGATTTGTCAGAATGAGTCTGAGTTATGATCTATATGATCTATGTAATATTGCAACCCGATTAGCGGGACTCTAAGCGAAGACTTTTCCGAAGCATAGAGAACATTTTATTTTAAATAATCTTCACTGATTGATTAAGATTCATTTATACTATATATATATTATATATACTTAACTATCAAATCTATATTCTTAGCATATTTGAAATGCCTCAAAAAGTTAGTGTACAACTTAGAAGTGTGTATTTTGTCTCACCTGTCGTGTCCATGTAAACAATTAACGTGGCAAAGACCAGCGCAAACGAGAGCAGGCACAGGGCAATGGGCAATAGCTGGCGATACGGCGACGGGCTGGAGCGCGGATCAAGTTTCTTGCTCTTGTACGAGGAGGAGCCGTTGGCGCCACAGCCCGCTGCAGCAGCAGCAGCGGCCGCAGCATGATGATGATGATGGTGATGATGATGCTGATGCTGCTGCTGGCGACTGTTGCTCGACTGTTGCTGTTTCTGATGTGGCTGGTGGTGTGTGGCTCCAATTGATGCTGCCGCCGCCGCTGCCGCTGCTGCGACTTTCGACTGCTTGTGGCAGCAATGCTGATGGCTGTGCTGCAGTTGCAGCTGCAACGGCGCCGTTCGCGTGGGCGTCGACAGCGGCGATGAGACGGTGCTGGCCGATGGTGAGCTCAACACGCTGCTCAAATCGCTAATGGAACCAGTTGAAGCGGCACACGTGGAGGCAGCAAATCCCACACCTCCACCACCACCACCACCACCTCCTCCTCCTCCTCTGTCTAGCTGTTTGTGCGGCATTTGTCGGCTGTGGCGCTTGTGACGTAACTGCACATGATCCGTCTCATCGTAGCCAATGTCTTTGGTTGTTGTTGTTATTGATGTTTGCCTCACAATCTGCTCCTGGCCAAAGTTGACATCATCCACATCCTCGCACTCGATGTCATCATCATCGTCCACAGCCGCCAAATTTGTTCGCGCTGGCTGCGTTTTTCGCGTATGACACGAATCGCTGCCACTAGCTGCTGCTGTTGCTGTTGCCGCTGTTGCTGTTGCTGTTGCTGCTGCTGCTTTGGCTGCCGCTGCTGCAGCTGCCAGTGCCGCACAGCTTCGGCTGAGTGTGTACTTTTTGGGCGTGTTCTTTCGCCTGCTGCTGTTGGCGCTGCCGCTAGCTGCGGCGACTGTGGAGCTGCTTGGCGCTGCCAGCTGCTCAGCGGCCAGCGCTGGATGCGCTGAATACACTTGCTGTGGCATAGTTAACACAATTTTCTGCTTCTCTGTAGCTTGGACTACTATCTCTCTCTTTCTCTGCCTTTCTCACTACTAGTCACTCCTGCTTCGAGTGTCCTGTGCTGACTGGTGACTGTGTAGCTCCTCTCCTGTTGGCTAATGCCGTGTTTTCTGCATCCTGGCAACCGACACGACTGCAACAAATAAAGAAAAAGTGAATCCAATTAGTTTTGTGTGTTTGCGAAAAAGAGTTATAGTTATATGAGATAGTTTTACTATGCTCGACTTAATAATACCCTATAAATAGATATATGCCAGCCAGCATTAGGCAATAGAGAAACAATTTTGATAGAATGCAAATATAACAGAAAATTTATTCAATCGACAACTTTTATTAATTATTAGTAAACCAAAGAAAAAAAAAAGTTTTTAAATTTATTTATTTTTATATTCATTATTCGTCATTATTTTATTGTTTTTATTTATTTTTTATTATTATGCTTTTAAATATATATATTTTTATTTTTTTATATTAATATTATAAATTATTTTTATATTTTTATTTTTATTTTATAAAACTTTTGTTTTTTTGTTTTTAATTATTATTATTTTTTTTTTTTTTTTGTTTATTAATTTATTATTTTTAATTTATATTTTTATTTATTATTATTATCGTATTTATTTTTTTATTTATTATTTAACTTTTTTTATTTATTCATTTATATTTTTATTTACAATTATTATCCTATTTATTTTATTATTTATTTTAAACTTTTTTTTTATATTTAATACATTTTTATTTTCCATCAATCAATTTTAAATACGTTCATATATCCCACACCTACCCTATACTAACTAATGACACTGGGCATATCAAAACTAATTTGGTAAAGTGCATTGAACTGAAGTCAAAAATTGAGCTGAGTCCCAGAGCCTGTACAGCATCCTTCGAATAAGCTGTGTGTGTATGTACGTGTGTGTGTGTGTGTACGTGTGTGTGTGCGTATGTTTGTGTGTGCGTGTGTGTGTTGCCTTGGTAATCTTTTGTTAGCTGTCTGCGCGCTGGGCTGCTGTCTGAACTCATTTGCTGTTTTATGAATAGGCAAAAATACATTCAACAAGAAACGAAAAAAAAAAAAAAAAATAACACCAAGAAAAGAAAACGTACCCAAAATAAAAATAAAAAAATAAAATAAAATATGAAGAAGAAAAAAAACTCAACAAGAGCCCAAGAGCAAAAGTCGTCGCCGGCGACGGCCCAAAAGAAATTGAATACAAACTGCACCACCTGTCAAAAATCGAGCGACGAGCACCGCCAGACGGTGGTGCTGCAGGAACAGCAGCAGCAGCAGCAGCTCGAGTCTTTAAGTGGTAGAGCAGCAGCAGCGATAGAGAGAGAGGGAGAGGAAGAGGGAGACAAGGTGAAGAGAGCGAGGGGCAACTGAGACGAAACGGAACGATTGCTAAAGAATTTCAACAACAACGCGCGGTATTTTGTGAACCAAATTAAAAAAGACACAGAGCCAGCCAGAAAGAGAGAGAGAGAGAGAGAGGGAGAGAGGAGCTGAAGGGGCGAGGGGAGTGTGAGGCATTGCAGCGAGGCATGAGAATTATAAATGGAAAACATTGACGCGCAGCAGGCAAAAGTGGCAGAGGGCACAGGCAATGGAGCCACATGGAGGTGGAGGTGAGAGATGGAGCAGCACAGAAGGTGGAGGAGTAGGCAAAGGCAGCGGCAGCGACAGCGGCAGTTGCTGTCAGTTGTACTCGCTGCTCTCGGTACTCGATACTCTCGGTACTTGGCTGTGCGCCTGCGCAACAGACGCCGTGCAAGCGAGACAACAAATGAACGAGAGAGGGGGAGAGAGAAAGAGAGAGAGGGAGAGAGAGACAGCGGCAGAGGGGGTGAGCAAAGCGAATCGAGTTCATCAACTGTGGCAGGCAGCAGATGTTTTTCCAATGTTTGGGCGGCTGTTGCTTGGTCGCGTTTTTTGTCTCTCTCTCTCTCTCTCTCTCTCTCTCTCTCTCTCTCTCTCTCTCTCTCTCTCTCTCTCTCTCTCTCTCTCTCTCGTTCTCACTCTCTCACCTCAACAACTTCTCTGCTGCCCCTGCTGCTGATGTTGTTATTCATTCTGGTAGTTGTTGCTGTTGTTGTCTGCTGCTCGTTTTTGCTTTATGAACCATAACGTCTTCAGCTTGGGTTTTTTTCCCTTGTTGTTGCTGCTGCCTCCTTACAGCGTCTGCTTGGGGCAAGGCTGACCAAACGTTGGCCGGCCAACGATACCCGTCGCCCGTTTTCATTTCAGCCATTTGCGCATTCATTTGACCATTACGCGTGCGCTCCTGGCCAAGACCCACAGCCACAGTCAGTGGCCGAGGCCCAATCCCATGTCGTAGTCTCTTATATATATGTATATATATATATGTTTTGATTTGCTGGAATTTGTTGAAACATATAGCCAAAGCCGTTGCCGGACCTGTGATTAAATGCAGTCCGTTGCTCTTGCTTCTGCATTTAATGATACCTTCTGCAGGAGTCTTTAAACGATATGATTCTCGGAATGTGTTCGCTCGATCTGAATGAATGCAGGTAATATATTTAGCCAACTGCAGCAATATAAATTATAAACGCTTTTATGTGGACTGTAATCTAAGCTGTAGCATGGCCATTTTCTTTTATGGAATTTATAGTTATATAGATATTTGTTATCAAGCCATTGAAATTGCTTTGTAGGAAAGTATATTGAATTTGAAGATATATACAATTTTAATGTGACATAAATTGTTAATTATAATAAGAATGTGATGCATATTTGATTTCCATTGAAATTGCGTTTCATAAAAAAATATATAAATTAGGTTGATTAACCCAAGATTAGTTAGTAGTAGATTGGTAGATAAGCTATAAAAGTAAGCCTTGTTTTAATTATGAATTAAAAAATTTAAAAAAATTGTATAAAAAATTATATTTTTAGTCAAATGCTAAGCATCTGAATTAAAAAATAACAAGTAAGAGGGCTCTAGTCGAGACTGCTCGACTAGGAGATACCCTGAACCCTGCAAAGTACAAAAACACATACACACACCCGTACGCATGCATCCATACGAACGCATAAACAATTGCTCTGCTAACTGCGCAGTTACTGCGCTTGGGCTGCCGTGTGGGCTATATTACGAAAATTTGTTTGTTGAATAAATCTTTTTGTAGTGGGACTATCTTCATCAAATTTTCAGAACGTAATAATAAAATTCAAATGTGTGTATATGCCAAAGCACAAGTCTCTAGTACTTGATATACGTTTTTTTCAAATTTGAGGCGAAGGGGGCGTGGCATCCAAAATCTGTAAATGACAAAATTTTTGTATTCATTACATTAATCTACACAGTAAATCTGAAGTCTCTAGCTCTAACAGTATTCAAACTAGGCTTTAAAAACAAAGTCAGATTTTCGATTGTTATCGATAAAAAAGAAATGGGATGAGTTATCGAAAAAATATGATAAACTCGTACTGCGTATGGTATACACGAGTATACATGTAAAATTTCAAGTCTCTAGCACTTGTAGTTTAGGAGATCTCTGCGTTAGTACGGACGGACGGACGGACGGACGGACGGACGGACAGACGGACATGGCTAGATCAACTCAGCTCGTCATCCTGATCAAGAATATATATACTTTATGGGGTCTGCCACGCCTCCTTCTGCCTGTTACATACATTTTCACAAAAACATTATACCCTGAAATCCCATTTTCAATGGGTTCAGGGTATAAAAATAGCAGTAAAAAAATAAAAAAGGTATTCATATTTTACATATTCCTATGCTTCATTTAATAATAGTAAATATTTGAGATTATTTTTATATTAAATAATTTTAATTGAATTTAACTAACTTTTAGCATGTCCAAAATTTGATGCATATATTCATTTTGAGTATTAATGTTTTTAAATATTTACTGTATTATCTCTTATAGCAAAGGAAAGTAGTCTAGATAAAATTCTCTGCCTGATAAGTCAGAAAAATCAAATACAAATTATATTTTTATCAAGCTTTTTCATAAAATACTTCATTATTTATATAACATATGTGCGATATATATTATATTGTACTACATTGCTACATGTTCCACTTTTTGTGAACTCGGTCATTTAACTTGCCCTCAACATTAGCCGTGTAATTTATAAAATATGCTCGCATTTGTTGTGGTTTTTATTATATATTTACTGTCTGCTTGTTCATCCAAACTAAACCTTAAGTAATTGATCTTAAATGGTTATTTATGCGCCGTTATTTTATCTCTTTCTCCCCCTCTCTCTATCTCTGCCTCTCTCTCTCGAAATCAACAAATAAATTAACTTTAAAAGGCCCTTTTAAATGTCGATAACTCCCTTAATCAACCACAATTGCATATATTGCTTTTGATTGCCCGAAACCCATATAAATTTAGTTTTAATGCACTAGCTGAGATCAATAGACTCTTGCACTTTCCCAACTTTGAATTCAAAAGCTCATTAATGACTATATTACCAGCAACAGTTCCACATAAAACTTAATAAAAAAATCAAAATCAAAATCAAAACGAAAACAATTTAATTGTTTACATTAAAATGTGTTTCTTTCTTTTTTATTTTCATTTCTTTATATGAACTGCTTGCAACTTCCACGTTTGTTAATTCACTTTGGTTAACGGCGTGACGCAAGTCGCAATTCAAATGTGTTTTCACGGCTTAAATCTTTTTATGATTGAAAAAGAAAGAAAGAGGAGGAAAAAAACATACACTTTAATGAGCTTTTAATTTGGTAATTAGTTTGGAGCTGAATTCGATTTGTTTTGCAGCGATCGCAGCGTATAAAAGTATCTATGCGCTGGCCCATGTATCTCATGGATACAAAAGTGCGCGCCGTGTGATTTACAGCCATGTCACACACACAGCGCATTAAATCGATCGATTAAAACTGGAGAGATTCTCGCTGGGAGCATATGCAAGAGTGTGCATGAGTGTATGTATGTGTGTGTATTTGTATAGCTTTTGTATTTGTGTAGCCTTGTGTGTGTTATTTTATTTTTTTTTTTGTGGCGTCGCTTTCATTGATGTTGAGCTCTTTTTTTCTGCTGCCTTGCTTTTTATATCTTTTTCGTCTGCCGTCTGTCTGGTGAAAATTTGTGCGACATGCGAAAGAGATTTTAGGTGACAGCGGCGCCATCTAAAAAGAGCAACGGAAGCTCTATAAGATCATGATTTATATTATCAAATGAAGTGAGAAGAGCTCAAGTAGAAGAAGTGTCAGCAGAATGAATAACTACATTTGGAGTTGGGGTATTCCGTTTAGTAAGCAAATTTGTTGTGAATATATATTAAAGTAGTTTCTGAAAAACTAAGCTCTTTATGTATTGCAATTTTTAAATGTTAAATATAATGACTCATAATAAGCCCCAAAGTTATTTCAAACTTCGACATTGTTATATTAACGATATCGCATCTTGAATGAGAATTATTTATATGGAATTTTTTTTTTTTTTTTAATTATCACAATAGCTTTTCTAGTAGACAAGTAAGTAGACTATATTTATCAAATATTATCGATAAACGCCAACGACTACGATGCGTTATCCTTTTGCTCGATTATAATCGTTAACCAAAAATCGATTTACAAATTAAATGAATTATCGCTATAACTGTCGCACATTTATCGATTACTTCATAATTAATTCATATAGTTAAGCTTCCACCAACATTCACTAATAATCCTATTCAATTATTTCAGATGATCTCTATGTACATATATAAAAAGTATTCCATTAGTTTCCCCAGCTATAGCTTAAACGATTTGGTTCGGGTTCATTGCAATCAATTTCTGCATTATGTGTGTGGTGCGACATATTTTGCGCCCTGACTTCCAAGAATTCGCTAAACAAACAAACAGCCCAGAGGCAACAGTATGCTTGCCCCAGGGGCAGGGCGAGCAGACAACATGTTGCCGAGTTGGCGATAGAACCAGCCCAACATGCCACAAGAACAATGTTTTGCGGTTAATGATCGTGCGACGACCAGCGTTTCAAATGTAAAAAAAAAAAATACAAGCAAGCATAAGAGTAGCAACAACAACAATACAGGTACAAAGAGATCGAGAGGCAGTGAGAAAGGGATATACATATATATAGAGAGATAGAGAAGAGACAGGGGGGAGGTAGGGTGAACTTAGAGAACGGCACAAGACATTTTGATAAACATTTACAAACGCACTGAAGCAGAAACCTCATAGCCACATCCAAACAACAACAACAACAACGACACAAGGTAACCACCAAGTCAAAGACTACAACAACAACAACAACAACAACAATAGCAATACGAATAAAGACGATGACAGCCAGCCAAGTAAGAAATGAGAGAAGCGAGGAGAAGAGCAGCAGCAGCAGCAACAGCAGAAAAAACAACAGAAGAAGAATATGCTACGCTTTTAGCCATATGGTTTATTTATACAACAACAACAACAACTCGACACACAGTGGTAGCAACAAAGTGGCAGACAATAAAAATGCAATTCTAAAAAACCAACAACCAACACTAGCAGTAACAACAACCACAGTGCAACGACTATCATCGTCCACAAAATGTTGCTTGGAATTTAGCTGCTACATTTTCTACACTTGCTTGTAAAACCTGGGGCCCCTTGACCACTGTTGGCCTGGCTTCTGGGACAGGGTGGCCAAATGCGAGGGCTGTACAGCAAATCAATGTGAATTATAAATTATCACAAAATATAATAAAGCTTCGTTAAGGGAAAAGATATAAAAAAATAAAATAGACTTTAATAAATTTAAAAAAATTTATAAAACTATATTTAAAAATAAATATTTCAAAAAATATTCTCTCTATATGGAAATATATTTAAATTTGTAAAATCTCATTTCTTTTTTATATAATAATTATATTCAAAAGAAATTAAAATGAGTTTAGCCAAATTATGAATATATTTTTTAAAACTCTTATTTCAACAACTCATCAAGTACGCCTCGTGCCTGACCAGTCACCACTAAAAAGTTGTTGAAATTTACCGATTGTGGCAATTATTTAGTAGACGTTTGCACTCGTACTTGACCCTCGGACAGACCCTACCAAAAAAAAAAAAAAAAAAAAAAAAAAGACAAAAATGTAAACCTAACTGAGCCAAACGAAGCGCTAATGAAAAAATTGCACTCGACGGTAAGTTAAGAAGGTATTTCGAGAAATTTATTGGTAACAAAGAAACCAAGTACCAAGTGAGGTATGTCTGTGTGTAGCATATGCTGCCTGTCTGCAGCTAAGCAGGGGCGAGCAGTGAGACGGACTTCTGGTAACTGGCATTACCTATGTGTGGTCGCCTGCTTCTTCTTCTTCTTCTGCTGCTGCTGCTGCTGCTGCTTACTTCCCTACTTGTTATCTACCTTGTTTATCAGAGCGGCGACGATGGCGACGCGTCGTTTAATTGTTTCTGCCGGAGGCGTCGTCGCATTTTGTAGGAGTTGCACAAGAGTGCAGCAAATGGAAAACAACAACAACAGTAAGAGAAACAAAAAACAGTTATTTTAGCAAGTTGTTTTTTTTTCTTCGTATATATATTTGTTGGCAGTTAAAATTAGCGCGAGTGACTGGCGAATTGCCAGCAACGACTTTGCCGGAATCTAGGGTAAGCTCCCGCTCCGCCCAGCCCCGCCCCCGTTCCGCCCCTACACTTGAAAATTTGCAAATGTGTCTACGACTGCGCTGCTATTTTATTGCTTTAGCATGTCGGCAATATATTACCAAAAAGAAACATTTTATAATATATATGTGCACATGCACTCAGAGAAAAGTGTTGAAAGATTTTTCCAAAAGTGTATATAAAGCACAATTATATTGCCAAGTTATATATATAAGAGAAATGGAAATGTATGAATTACAAAACCCAAATTATTCAAACAAATCATTATGAAGAGTTTTGATTTAAAAAACAAGCTGAATTCTTCTTTTTACTAAATTAATTGAATTCTATATATATAAAAGTTTTTGAAGTATTTTTTTCGAACACTTATTGAAAGTTAAGCAAATCGTATCTTAAAATTAAATAAATAATATATATATTATAACGCTTTAAAGAAAAGCATATACATATTTGTAAATATTTTTACAAGTCTACACATTTAATTACAAAACTTTTTATTTTTTTTTTAGACATTGAGTGATTACTTTAACAAATTTATTTATTAAAAATCTTTACGCAAATATAAATAAAATAAAAACTTATTTAAATTTAAATAAAAACTTATTTTATTTATTTTTGTGTAGATATTTTTATTGTTTTATTTGTTTATATACCTAAAAAAATCTGTTTTGTTTATTTTTTATATTTTTCAAATATTTGTATAATTTGTTTATTTATAAAAATATATATATATTTTTTTTATTTTTTTGCTGTTTTTATTTTAATTATCATTATTATTATTATTTTTATTTTTTGCTTCTTTTATATTTTTTTATTTTTGGTTTTAATATTAATATAAAATTTATACTATTATATTTTATATATTTGTTTTAAATTTATTTATTTTAATTTTAATTTTCTTTAAATTTATTTATTGTTAAGTAAATTTTCTTTTTCTTTTTGTTTCAAATTTTTTGTTTTTTTATTTTTTTTCTTTACACTCAAATATTTGGTACTACACTGTCAATTGTACTGTTCCTAATCTTTCTCTCAGTGTTTATTAAAAAGGGACATACGTTGCGGAACGTATAGAATAGGACGTTATAGACTAGGAGGCAGTAAAATATGCATGCTATATATATATATGCACCACAGGCAGTTGCCAGTTCTCGTAGTTCTCGACTCGACAGCTGGCGTGTGCCAAAAAAAAAAAAAAAGGAATAAGAGTCAACCGCGAACCGGAACTTCAAGACGTTGCCTGCAGGCAAGTGAAATTCCTTGTTGCCAGGCGGCGGCGACGTTGCCGTCAGTTGCATTTAACATGCGCCACAATTGGTGGCTCAAACTGATTTGCCACATGCCATAGAGCTTAGACAAAGTGCAGAGCCCTCAGAGCTCAGAGCTTATAAATCAAACCCAGCAGGTTGCGCTTATCTTAATGAGAAGTTGACGTGTTTGCATGCCAAAATAAATTCTAGTAAGAAGCACATGAATTTGCCGCATTCTACAACAAAAATGGGCACAGATGGGCAAAAGTTATGGCCTAAACACACAGGCCGGGTGGGCCCGGCTCGTCAATAAAAATGTGTGGCCATTCAATTTGCAAATTGCGTCATAAACTGGCGCACAAAATAGATTTGCAACGGATTTACGAGCGAGAATGGCACGCTATACAAAAACTTTAACATCCATTTCAAAGTTTATTAGTTGTGTGAGACGAATGGAATCTGAAACAAAAGCTGTTAGCCTGGGAATAAAATACCAATAAATATATGTAAATTTTAAAATTCAGAGTACAAAGCAAAGCCCAAGACTTGATTAAGATCTTAATATCATATATCATAAATTAATTTCAATATATGAAAGCATTCTTCAGCTTGTTTTTGCAACAACTTGATTTGATCTGCAATTATGCAACTAGCTGCAGCAATTAAATTGAAGTCTTCGTTGTATAGAGCAACATTGTTTGAATGATTGCACAGAGCGCGCGTAGCTCATTTCCAGGGAAAAAGAACGTTATATTAATTTTACCACCCAGCTGAAGAGCAACAGCAACAATAACAACAACAAAGAATAGCATAAATCACGTAGCATTGACGTGACTGCAGCCAAGCAGAAGCTCAATGAAGCTGGTCACAGCAGCAGCCGCAGCAGCCGAAGCAGCAGCAGCCGAAGCAGCAGCGGCATCATGTGAAACAAATGCCAAACAAGTCGGTGAGACGCGTAATGAGCAACACGCACAAAATGAATAGAAATGGAAATGGATCAAGAGCAGCAAGCAGCAGTGTTGCCATATTTTCGAGTGCATAAAAAGCTAGATCTAGCTGGAAAGGAAAGCAAAATAAGTTGAATTGGAATTTAAACATATTGTTGCAAATTTTATGTAAAATCTGAATTTAAATACATTTTTGCAGATTTTTTGTAGAATATGCATATATAAATTTATTATTATTATTATTTTATTTTTTTTATTTTATTTATTTATTTATTTTTTTTTTTTTGTATTTTTTTGTCGATTTTAATAATTCGGTAATTTTGCATTGCTATACTCAAATTTGATGAAAAAAAAAAAACATACATAATTAGTTGTATTTCAAAAAAGGCTAAACTTATAGCTATAGGCGTTTTTGTTTTCAAATAAGCTAGATCTAGCTTTAAATAGGCCAAAATGGGAACACTGGCAAGCTGCTGGCAGCGAAATGCAACAGATACACACGTGCGAGCAGGAGAGAGAGAGAGAAAGACAAAAAGAGAAAAGAATAGAGCAGCATAGCATAAGAACAATAACAACTGCAGCAACAACAGCAGGTCAAGCAGGTACAAATGCAACAAGCGCTCGTTCGCTCGGCTGATTAGAAAGAGTGCAATGTGCGTGTCCAATGCGTGCGCTCTCTCAAATGCGCTCTCCCAAATGCGTTCTCTGTGTGTGTGTGTGTCAGTGAATGATTGAGCGTGCATGCGTGTGTATGTGTGAAAGTGTGCGTTTGTGTCTGCATGTGTGTGTGTGCTATTTGTTGAAAACATAAACAATATTTGATGGCTGCGATGTTTGACTGCGGCGTTAGCGGCGACTGCTGCTGCTGCTGCTGCTGCTGCTGCTGCTGCTGCTGCTGCTGCTTCTTGTGTGTCTACACATGCATGACGAATAGTAAAAAGAATAGAAAATACCGATAGAGAGAGAGGGAGAGAGAGAGCGCGCGAAGGCAATGGGCGAGCATAATAGTTCACTTAATCAGGCTTGAGAGGATTTACCAACGACGAAGACGTCGGCCAGGCACATTTATCAAAAAGGCAGCATCAGAGCATCTGCGCGAGGGAGTGAGCGAGAGAGGCTGTTAGGAAAATTGGCCTGGCCAGATAATAGACAAATTGTTGCCTTTCAAAAAAACAACAACAAGAATGTTTGAGTGCATATATTCACACACACACACTCATAGACATTTTTGTAGCTATTTAGTTGGCCGTTTTGCCGCTGATAAGCAGCAGATTGTTGAGAGGGCTAAGTGCATGCGGGCGGGCAGGCGGGCCATTTGGGCAGGTGAAAAATGAAAATTGAGATTATGCTGAAAGAGTAGCCACTGTCAGTGAGCGAGAGAGAGAGCGAATGGAATCGTTCTCGCTCAGCCTCCGATTTGGGCTTCAAACACATGTCGCTATTTTCGCTGGGCAAACGGAAGACGATTTTTCTTTCCTTTTTATGCATGAGGAAACTCAAGTGGAAATTTTCCCTTCAACAGGATTGCAGAGGATGTGTTTTTCTTTTGTGCATATGTGTGTGTATGAGTGTGCGGCTGCATCTGCTTTTTGTGTGCAACACGTTCACGTGGCGTATGCCATTGTTGCCACAGCTCTGGAATTTTACTTCTCGATCTTTGCGTCTAGCATGACATTTCATTTTTAGACTTTTCATAGTTTTTCGGGGATTGCTCAAATTGCGTTTAGTCAGAAATTTGGCTATGTGAATCTATGTATATGTACATACGTATGTATATATTGTCTGAGTTGTTTGGCAACAACAGCAGCTGTTATTCTGATTTTTAATCTCTTGTTTTTGATATGCTCTTCAAACTATTTATTTTAAGTATTTTCATTTCTTGGAAATTCTATTCGAGGATTTGTGACTGCAAAAAATGATCAACAGATTTTATTTTAGAAGAAACAAAAATACAATAAACTATTTTTGGCTACATTTTAGATTTAGTATATTTATTAAATTAAGCTTTTGTGCTTTTGGAAAAAAAATTGTTAATATAACAATATATCTTTAAACTTGAAAAAGCAAATTTATTTATTATTGATTTTAATTTTAATTTTTTTTTTTATATATATACATACATTGTATTTTTATTTATAAAATCTTTAATTGTATTTTATTAATTTGTATTTTACTTTTAAGATTACTTTTTTTTTATTATTTTTTATTTCACTCCTTTTTTTAATATTATTATTTTTTTTATTTGTATTTTATTGATTTTATTTTATTTTATTTTTTATATTTATATAATTGAACCCTCTCGGCCATTTTGAATATTGAGTTGCCTTGTAACGGTGTTCCACGTTGTATTTTATTATTTTTGTACTTCGATTGTTCACATAATTCGTTAAAGCGCTAAGCAACGCAACCAAAGGGCAATAAATGTCAGTTGGCAAAGTGCAGAAGTCGTCGGAGTCGTCGTGGTCGCCGTCGATTTTGTCAATAAATCGTAATACAAACTCAATTTACAAAATTGAAATTGAAGCAGAGGGTTAAACGACGACAACGACAATGCACCTGCGCTGCAGAGTCCTGCCCTTTACAATCGATCGGGGGTTCTGGTTTATGCCACTCTGCCACTCAGGCTCATCCTCAACAGTTATATATATTTAAGTTCGGGTTTTTGCTCATTCTTTTGGGGTTTGTTAATGTGCAAATCAGTGTGAGGGTTGAGGGAACAGTTTGGCAATGGAACACACAACACACAGACAGGAAAGCGGCTATGTAGAAGGTGTGTGACCTCTTTGCCGTCTTCTTTTTAAACGCTAACGTGTGCGAAACATTAAGAAAATAAAAAAAAAAAACGACAAAATAAAACAACAATAACTAAAAGCATGACTGCGAAATTCGCATAAAAGTCTGAGAAAATATAAAACGGTTTTATGTGCGGATTACAACAGAGCGCCCCAAATGGCAGCTAACTTTTTCGTATGCCCTATCAAATTAAGGCTTACTGACTAGCAGAAATTTGATGGGTATATAAATTTGATGACTGATATCAAGTTAAAATTTAATTTATTTCTAAGTAAATGATAGAAAATAAACATTCAAAGAGAAAAGATGGTCAAAAAATATTCTATTACACAATTCGAAAAGAAAACGTTGGTTTGTTTCTTAAATAAGAAATAAAGTATGGGATATAACCGAAATATAAAAAAAAAAATTTAAATTAGTTTTGGGGGTAATTATTTTGAATAATTACAATAAACTAATTTTAAGTAAAAGAGCTCTTTTCATTTTTATTCCAAATAATCAAAATTAATTTAACAAATATCCAACAATATTTTTATTTATATTTTAATTTTATTTGTGATTTTGATTGTTTGTTTTGTTATTATTATTATTATTATTATTTTTTTTTTTCACATTTGGTAATTGTACGAATTTTTTATTTATATATTTCTATTTATATTTCGCATTTAATATTAATTTTTCATTTTTAAAATAAAATTTTTAATGTTAATTTTTTTTAAATATATTTTTGTAATATGTATGTATTTTATTTTAATTTTTTTTTTTTTTAATTTTATATGTACTCTTGTGTGTTTATTTATTTATTTTAATTTTTATTTCTTATTTACTTTTTATATTTAACATTTTTTAATTGTGTAAATTTTATATTTTATTATTATTTAATATTAATTTTTCATTTTTTTAAAGTATTTTTTTATTTTCTCTTTTATATATTTTATCTTCTTTCAATTTTTTATATTTTATTTTCATTTATTTTTTATATCTTATTTTAATTTTGATTTAAATATTTTATTTGTATTTTTGTTATTTTGATCAATTTACAAATTTATTATTATTTATTTATTATTTTTCACATCAAGAAAAATACAAATTGGCTAAGCTCCATCACCTTTACAGGGTATAAAACAGTTAGGGTTTCCATGAAATCGGAAGTTTTTGCAACCATTTTGTTTGGCTAAACCGCTCGCGATGTGGCGGCAAATCCGCGGCACGTGCGTTGCTTTGTGTTTCAACCAGCTTTGGGTCAAGTTGTGGCGTGGGTGTAATTAGCGGTTGCCACAAATTGTGTATATGGATGAGTGTGTGTAGCATGCAATGATCCTGCTCGTGGCTGCCACCGGGCGGCACCTTAATTTGCCAAAAAGTATAAGCTAAAGCAAACAATATGTATATATATAAATATATATTTGAACCCTGCTGCGTTGATGATGATTTTCGTTTTATCAATTGTTTTCATTGTTGTTGCATGCCGCAGTTGAAAAGCGTGTGGAGCGCATTGAACCCGAAAGTGTAACCAACTGGCTGCTCCTGTTGCAAGCACAGACTATCGAAGTGTGTATACGTGTGTATGTGTGTTTGAGTGTGTAGCCAAGCGGCGCATGTGCAGCGGCTTGTTGCAGGAAGCCGAACAAATTATGCCACAAACTACAAATACAAAAACTCATCCTCAGGTGCCAGCCACAGACGGCGGCTCAAATGATTGAGCTGCGGTAATTTGGGTCCAAACTGCTGGCCATGACACGTTTTAAAGAACCGTCCAGCACAAACCCTCCCCCTCTTCCCTGTACCCCTCCTCCTACCTACCGCTGCCTTTTGTAATTGAAAAGGTTGACAGCAAAATGGTGGCAAGCTCTACATTTTAATTGATTCAACTGTACTAACGGCACATTCTCTCAAGCACTCTCGACTAAGCCATCAACGAACGATTCCCGACTTAACCAACAGCACCTTTTAACTATCTTCCAGCACCTCTTAACTATTTAAACATTTTTTTTCTTCTTTTAGCTCGATTTAAATGTCGCAGTTTTGTGCTTTGTCATTGTCAGGGCTGTGGCTTAAATGAATGGAAGTTTGTTTGTATTAAGATACCCTTTAAATCTAAAAAGGGCCGGAGAAGTTTGGCTAGCTGTCTCTGTATATACGATTATTTTGAACAGATTGAAGTAAATTAATTATTTATGAATTATATAATATACATATTCCTTGGATTACAAGATTGAAAGTCTACAGTTATGTTTTAAATATTTTTTAGAAGGGAAATTAAAAATATTTTTTCATTTTATATTTTAATTCCCAAAATTTTCATGTTTTTTTTTCTTTTTTTTTTTAATGATAAACAAAATAAAAATGATAAATAAAAAGCATTTTTCAATACTATTCTAATATTTTTAATGTTTTTAATTTAATTTTTTATTAAAAAAAATATTTTTCTTATAAAAATTTTTATAATATGTGTAAATATATTTGTTTTTAGTTTTTTTTTTTAAATTATTTTAAAATATTGTGCTAATATCTTCTACATCTTAGATATAATATTATATATCAATTAGTTATTCCCATGCTCTGACTCGATTGAAAAACAAATCCAATTCAATTTCTCTTTTAATTTCCCATTTAACCCATTAAATCTACTTCTTACACTTTACAGGGCATCTCTTAGCCGCTAACGCTGCGCCTCAAACATGTTCTGTTATCTTTGTAAACCTGATTTGATCCACACTCTACTACTGTCACGCCCCCCTCACACCTGCCGCCCATCAAGCCTACAGCTGCTGCTGCTGCTGCCCGCCTTTAATTCTTATCCATCTTGGGAAGTTGTTAAAGAAGAAAATACAACAGAAAAAAAGCTGAGAAAACTTTTGCGTTTTCTGTTTTTGACTATTTCTTCCGACTACGTTACGTTTCCATTCAGAAATGGGGTAGAGAGAAAGAGAGAGCGAGAGAGATAGGCACACACATCTTGTCTTCCTCTTCTTGTTTTTGTTTTGGAACTTTAGCTTTCGGTTGAGAAGTTTTGTGGTCTAGAAAACTTGTAACCACAAAAGTTTAAATTTCAAAGGCACTTTTTGATTCTCTTCCCATTCTTCCCCATCTTCCCATTTCTTGAGTTTCGTTAGCTCCTTCTTCTACTTCTTCATGTCTGTAGAACTGACGAATGTGACGCTTGGAGATATCATTTCGTTTTTATTTTTTTATTTTTTTTTTCGTTATAATTATGGGAATTCTTATTGTGGTTTTTCACTCTTCGTGTGGTTTTGGGCAAACGCAATTTTTGTTGTTGTTTTTGTGTGGTTTACGAAAGTGGGAGGAGGAGGTGATAAACTGGTTTAGGACAAAACGCAACCACATGGCAACCACAAGGTAGAAAAGTGTCTGGGAATTATATATACATTATATATATACATATATATATATATATATATATATATATATGTATGTGAGTATGTTTATGCCAGACAAATCTCCATGCGTTTATATCAATCAAAATAACTGCAATACTGAAATAAAAGACAAGATAAAGAAGTAGAGGAAAAGCAAGATGCACAGAGACGAAAATGTTTTGTTGCTTGTTTACACAAGCGGCTAACTGCAAGAGTTTTGTGGGGCAAGATCGGTCTTTAGAGATATTGTTTATAAACAAGCTGCATAAGCGAGGGTCGAACCAAAAGTATTTGAATGTGTACAAAATGTTATCGATAGACAGGTGAATGACAAACGATAAGCGATAGTTTTTAAAAGTGACGTTAGATGTATATTGCATTATAAATGATCAGGGAGAGAAATTAAAAAACCATGGAACGAATGAAAATGTTTGCCAAAACTTACTATAAATCGATATAGAGTAAAGTTCTGCTAAAACTCTTAGCTTAACCGATAAGGCAGAACAACTATCAATAAATTAAAGTGTACATCGATATTAAAAGTCAAAAATCATTGGGTAATCAAAATATTTCTGCTTATGATGAAATACTACGAAGCTGTGTAGCTTTCATATTTACGCCAGAGAACAACAAAAAATATATTGATAATAATAATGAATAATGAATAATTATAAAATATTCCAACTTAGGATGAAATACTTTGAGAGACTGAAGAGTGCTTCTAGAAATCAGTGTGACTAGGTAGATTTACACTTAAATTGGCTGCAAATCGATATTTATCGAAACATTAAAATCAATAAATCTGCATGAATATTAGCCTCTTTAGATCATTTAATGAAATTTCCCATTTAAAAATAGTTTTTCTAAAAAATGAATCAATTTTATCCCTAAATAATCCGTATTTCCATTAATTATTGGCATCTATATCATTTATAAACTATGTCTATTCCTGGTATTATTTAGATAGTCGGAAAAACGCCTGTGGCTTTATGTGTAATCGACGATGAGGAACACTCACATTTCTTGGGCTAAATCCAAATAACACAAACAAATTGTGCATTGCGTTAGCTGTAAACTATAAAAGGTATGAGTTATTCATAGGAAATATCTTAACTAAACCGCACGCCTCCAAAACATTGATGACTGACGGACTGTGACTGTGACTGCGACTGCGACGGTGACTGCGACGGTGACTGTGATGATCGACTGTGGGTGGGTTGGACTCATTCGTAGCTGCGCCAATATTTACAGTTCCACATTGGGGGACATGTACAACATTTTGTTTGCCTATTTTGTTGAAATTCTTTTTTTTTTATTTCTAATTCTGTTTGGAGCTATTTTTATAAGTGGCTTACGAATTTGTAATTTGTTTAATGATTCACTTAGAGAGTGAACTGACGCATTTCTTTTTATGAAGTGTGGGAATTTAGGGCCGGCTTACTGCCAAGTATTTCTCTTTTATTTCGCTTTTGAAAGAGGTATTTGTATTGACTTGTTGACCCACCTCGTTAGGCTAGACACACACAGGTATGTATAAAAATCCTGATAAGATTACGGACAAGGGCATTGCCTCGAAATAACTTTGTTAAAACTTGAAAGCACATGCCGTGAACTGCGGGCTCCATTAATTAGCCATCATATTATTGATAAAAGAAAAATTCCATTCAACAGTGTTTAATTAGCTAATCTTTAATCTTAAAAAGTATTTGGACAGCGCGTGATCGTTTTAGCTCCATGTTGTCGGGCTATCCCAATCAAATGTTAATTACTTTCAATTTGCTAAATTCAAGAAAAGTGCCAAATCAACAACATTTTACCAAAACAAAAACTTTGATTGTATAAACATATATGCGACGTCACAGGCCACAAGATCAACATAAGTGAAAAGTGAAGAAAAAGTTTATTTTTTGTATTACGTCGTAAGCAAAAAATTGTATGGTAACTATAGAATATAGTCAGTTGATTGAATGGGTTCTGATATATATTTATCATATAAAAAAGATCAACAACAAATTTAATCAAGTTAGCTTTGAAAAACAAACAAATATATTTAAAAATATAATATGATGTGTAAATATTTAATTTTTTTTTTGTCTTTCCGTACATAAAAATGATTTTTAACCGAAATTCCTATGGTGGTTATAAGACACGGTTTGGTGTTCGAGCTGTGTCTAACATATGTTGCTCCGGTAGCTATAAAAAGCAGCTATACCAAAAGTCAATAAGAAAAGTCTACTACGAGCTGAGTTCAAACAGGTTTTGGGCAAGAAAATCTTAATTCACTATTGAATGATAGTTAAAGACCTGCAAAAGTATTGTACATAATGAAATATTATAAGACTGTAATCGCTAAGTACATCTGTGCGTACATTTTTAGGTGCATGAATGAAATATTATGAAGCAGTAAAAAATAATAATAGATCATATATACAAATCTATGATTATTTTTTACTGCTTTATATCTTCATATATATGTATATACATTTATAGCTCTACTTATCGAATCGTATGTTTATTGTATGGCCTCAATAATAGTTCCATTCACGATTGTTTCATGAGTTATTCGCAGCGAATCAAAACAAATATCTTAATTATATTCAATTAACAAGGCAATTTATAAAAATTTATTGCAGTACGAAAATTGTCTAGACAAAAGTGAAAATTCTCGCGAAAAATGCGCACGGCAACAAAATTGAAAAAATAAATACTATTTTTGATCATCTATCAGCTGTTAGATGAAGATGAATTTGAATATATATTATGGCAAGAAAAGTGCGAGCTAACATTGACAAACAGTTAAATGATTTGTGCAAACTAACAGACCAATAAGACTGATTTCTAAACACATTTAAAATTTCTTCTTTATAGCGATAAATAAAACTTTTATGACAGCCTTAAATCGTCATTTTCTTTTATGTTTGTGTTTTGGCAAATTTCCTAAAAAGCAATCTTTAATCGTATATATCAATATAATTTTTTTATGTTGAACTATATATGAATATTTTGGTCATGTACTAAAAACTTTTAGCATATATTGAAAACTGATGACTCAGATATTATTGTTGTTGTCGCATTACCTACTTTTAATATTTTTTGTTGACGCGCGCTGAATGTGTTTTTAGCCCACTAAAGTAGACAGAGCAACAGCAGCAGCAACAGCCGCAGCAGCCGATTGACAACTGTAAAACATGGCCAAGTATGCACGAATACACACACACACACAAATACATTTACGTATACGGCATGCAAATGACGTAAGCGCACGGTAGCTAAACGCCGCATAAATAGCCTAAACACAGGAGGAGGCCAAATCCGAAAAAAAAATAATAGAAAAATAGACACAAAAAAAAAACACAAGCACTTGAACTCGCATTGGGCGAACAATTTACAATCAGCTAACAAGGGACACATGATTTATTAGCGGCAAACATTTGCGAAATTACAAAGCTAAAAGCAAAGGCGCGCCCACACATACACACAAGTACATGACAGAAGAGAGAGACATAGAGAGAGAGAGAGAGAGAGAGAGAGAGTGAGCCAAGGAGAGCAAGGCAAAGCAAGCATATACAGTGATCAATCGAAAAGTTGAAATATTAAATATTATTAAATTACTAAATAAAAAATTTACTTTAAATATTTTTAGTTGAAATACACATTTTTTTTAAATTTAAATATTAACGTTGCAACCACTGTATAACGTAATGTGAACACGCTACGTAAGCGCCACTCATCAATCAATATTGTATTCCGGCTGAGCTTTCAATTGATCAACGATCAATGCAAAACGTAAGCTCGACGTAAACGGGCAAGGTCGTTTCATTCCGCGTTTCATTCACAAAATCCAATTAGGTTCCGGTTTGAAATGCGAGAGCATAGTGTGAGCACAAAGAAAGAGCGAGATAGTGAGTGACCGTGCGAGGGAGAGAGCAAGAACGGGTTCAATGCAAATTGTTTATTAATAGTTTGCTCATTTCGTTTTTCTTTTTTTTTTTGCGTTCTATTGCTTCTATTGTTGCACGTGCTTACACCCGCAACAACTACAACAACAACAAAATTGTCGACGCTGACGTCGACGTCGCTGCTTTACTTCTCGAGTTTTATTTTAAATTCTTTTTTTTTTTTTTTTTTTGTTTTTGTGATGTTATTTTTGTTCTTTGCTTTGCTGCTGCTTTGTGGAGCTTGTGAAGGGAAATAATTTCAATTTTTATTGTAGCTGGATTTTCGAGTGGAAATTCGAAAATGTTTGCAAGCTTCTCTGTTTTTGTTTTTTGGAGTTAATTTTGGTATTTTATTATTATTAGCTACGCGCCTTGCCCAATACCGAAAAAACAACAACAACTAAACAGTAAATCGGACAGGAAATGCGCGCGTCGGTAATATAATTAAGCCAACTTGTAGGTCAAAACGTGGCTGGAAGGCGGAGCGGGAGCTGTTTGGTGTTGCAATAACGGTAAATGCATACACAGACACATAATCATTCAAAAGCTCACGTCTCTCTGCGACAGCGGATGAGTGAGTAATTGAGAAAGTATATAGAGGGAGAGAAAAGAGCGAGAAGGAGGGAGAGGGGGAGCCACCGTGAGATCGGTGACGAATTACAAAATGGACGACAAATTAGTTGCAGCTTTAAATGGCAACTTCCGTCTAAACAGCGAAAGAACCAGAAAAACATTAGACAAATTTGCACATTTAATCAAAGACAATTGAATAATTGCGTGCATAAAGTAACTGGAGTAAAGACAGAGCATAATAAGTGATAGGTATGGAAATACCCTATGACAATTATCAACTGAATGTAACGTAAGTAATCATAGATTATTTATACAAAAGTTGTAAACATAAGACAGTTTTATTTTTACTTTAAATATACAGTTCTCATTAAATACAGCGTATACATTAAGTACCAGGAATAAGCATCGTAACATATATAATAGAAGCAATATATACATATATAAATAGATTTTGAGTAGAACGCATATATGAATATACAACAGTTTTTAACTTTCAAGTTTTTAGTTCATCTTTGGTTTGACCAACTTCAATATACCCCTTTTCTTAAGGCTCTCATTAAAGTACAGGGTGTAGATTAACTACCAGGAAGAAACCAACACCTCCACACTCGCTCACACACACACACACATACATACATCTATGTGTACTTAGGATAGTTGCTCTCTTGCCTTCAGGGGCGGCGGCAGGTGTGCGAGAGCGAGACAACAACAGTGCAGTGTCTAAGACAATTGTCAAGTGCTGCCTGCCACGCTGCTTGTTCTGCTTGCTGTTGTTGTTCTTGTTGTTGTTGTTGTTACTGCACTTCCTACTAGGAAATTCTATAGAAAATGTGCAGACGACGACAAACACCGCACACCGCTTTCCAATGCAGTCGGCAAGTGTCATTTGAGACGCACACACAAACACACACATACACAGCGCGCAAGATCTGTGCAGCTGTCACCGTTCATGTATATGTTTGTATGCGTGTGTGTGTGAGCATTTTATGCTCTTTTTATTGTATGCAGCAAAATGCATAAAATCAGAGAGCAAACAAACAGCAGCTGTCGCAACAGTAAAACTTAGACTCCACTTCCAGCCGAGAGGAGCGAGGGAGATGGGGCAATGTGGCCTGCACCCCATGAACTTTTGTGCTCAATAATCCACTTGCCAAAGTGCCTGGACAATAGCAAAAAAAAAAAAAAAAAAAACAAGAAAAGATGAAAATTGCATAATGCTGCCAAAACGCCATTTGGCAGCCAGCGGCAAATCAATTTAGCTTGATTAATGCAAAACAGCAGCAGTCGCAGCAGCAGCGCCCTCTGGCGTCGAATTGTGCCAAATTGCAGTATTCTCAGTCCCATTGGAACGGATCATCATCATTATTTATTTATCATATGCTTATTCATATTTTTCTGCTGGAAACTGCGGGTGGCTAATTTTTGCGCATTTTTACATTAGTGCGTGTGCGTCTGTGTGTGTGTCTGATTTTTCCCATTTCTCTAGCCCACCTATGGTGGCATTCAACAAAAATTTGTTCAATTTTGGTAATGCGGGAAATTGTTTCCCTTACTACCTGCCATGTGTGCGTGTGTGTGTGTGTGTGGTAGGCGTGGGAAATGGAACTTGCCGAAAGAAGGAAGGAAGGAAAAAAGAATTGCAATTGTCGTCGCTGCAAGGACGTGTGAAAATGTGCAAATGACAGGAAACGTGAGCGTGCAGACGCCCCGTAGCCTCAAGCCAGTTCCTGGAATATCGTCCAACTAACCGACGACTTCCAACAACATAATTGAGCCATAGCAAATAAGTAATAACCGTAATAGTGTAATACGCACCTTTGTTTTTGCCTTTGGGAGAGCCTCTCTCGGTACGCACAGCGCGTATTCCAGCAGCTTCCCGTTGATCGAAGACAACAACGTAAGCGTGAAGACAAAAAAAAAACTTTCGACTGACAACACACGAAATTGTCAAAATTCCATAAACACGTACGAATACACTCACACTCGCGAATATGACGTATGGAGCGTGAAAGAGTGAACCACTTGAGAGCTTTTGGCTATTGCTCTTAAGGTGTGCGAGTGTTTAAAACTCGTATTTTCCTTTATTATTTATTTACTTTTGATGTTGTTGTTGTTGTGTTGAGTTGCCGATTTTTCACACTTTTGTTACGCTTTTGCCGTTTTTCTTTGATGCAACATAATTATTTATTTGCTTTGGGAGTAGCCAGACAATTTATTTATTATAAATGCTTTTGGGCTCCCACACACACAAACACTCACAAACACGGGCACACGGGCACGCACACATACACTGAAACATGTACGCAACGCAACGCACCGCGCGCTCTTTCTCTTTCGCTCGACGGCGCTGCAAACACACATAGACAGAATATTCATTCACGATACGCTTACGATACGTATAAATGATCTGCGCGCTCGCTCATACCCATGGGGGCGAGAGCAGTTGCTGCGGCTGCTGCTGCTGTTGTTGTTGTTGTTTTTATTATTGTTGGATTTTGTCTGTTTGTCTGGCGACTGCGGCTGCTGTTGCTGAAGAAAATCCAAGAAAAAAATAATACTAGTATATGAAATGAATGCGACCGTAAAGCAAAGACGCACAAAAGTAATTAACACGAAAAAAATGAGTGCTGTTGTTGTTGTTGCTGTTAATGCGCTTCTCGCAGTCGAAATTCTTATTCTATACTTTTCGCTATTAAGCATTAAATTTTTATTTAATTTTGTTTCTTTTTTGTTGTTGTTGGCTTTATTCAATTTTTCATCGTTTTATGATGTCTTAGACGTTGTCTACCTGTGCCAGCGCTGCCGACGCCGTCGCTGCTGCTGCTGCTGCTGTTGTTTTACGTTGAACAAGCATACAAAAACAACACACACACACACACACGAAACGTAAAGTGGGCAAAAGCAAGAGCTAAATACGATACGCTGCGGAACGAACGGAACCCGTATATATGCACGCGCTGCTCGCATTTGGAAAGGCACTCGAGATTACACGTCAATTGCACATAACGTGCCGCTCGTATGAATTTACAATTTTATTTGTTATTTGGTTTTGTTTTGTTTATTTATTTTTTATTTTTTGGTTCGCTTTTTTCGTTTGCGTGTTGCATTTGATTTCGATTTTTAATTGCTACTGCGGATTTTTTTCACTGTGCCACAAAAACCACTCGCGTTACGCGTTACGTTACGAACGAAAGACAAGCGTTTTATCTGCTTGACAGCGACAGTCTGAGTGCAGTGTGACTGTAAACGGCTAACATGAAAATATGAGCCGCACATCGCAAAATACCAAAACAAGTGTGAGCGCAGGGTGGTGCGTTAACAGGCTCCTGTGCGCGTTAACAGAAGTGCGCAAGTGCTGCCCATAAAGGAGAATTGCTTAACAGTATGGTCTCTGGTCTTAGCGCAAAATGTTGGCTGGCTTTATAAATATAAATATCTTAAAAAATTGAAATTAAGCAAAGGCTTAAATACACAAACTAATTCAGCAGTCACTAGTTTTTTTTTCTGTACAAAAATTGGTTATTTTTAGTTTTATTAACAGTCTGCAACAGGCGGATATATTTTAACAGCAAAATAAAAGAAAAGTATTTTTGGTATTATTTTTAACAGACCGCAACAGGCTGACACATTTATGGGCAGCACTCTTCACTGCAATAACATGTGTTTTCAACACGCGCTTTGTTTTGTTTAAACAACAATAAACAAAGTTGTTGCAATGGGTGTTCGCGGCTTGACCAGCTACATAGCGCAGCGCGCCGAGATCTACCTGAAGCCGTACGAGCTGTACAACACCTGCCTCGTCATCGATGGCGACAATCTGGCCTGCAATCTCTACAAAGATGTGACCGGCAGCTACTCGGCCTTTGGCGGGGATTACGACGACTTCTACAGGGCTGTGCTGCAGTTCTTCCGGGTGCTGGCCGAGTGTGAGATACGCGCCTATGTGCTCATGGACGGCGGCTACGAGGAGCGCAAATTGCGCACAGTCAGCAAGAGACTGAGGGGAAAGATCGCCGTCATCAAGAAGATAAATCCATGTGACTCCATTACGCTCTTCCCGCTGCACCTGAAGGAGGTGTTCGTGGATGCAGTGCGCGACTGCGGCGTGCCCGTCATGCGCTGCGTCTTCGAGGCGGATGACGAACTGGCGGCCCTCGCTCGCAAGCTCAACTGTCCCGTGCTGTCCTACGACTCCGACTTCTATATCCACAATGTCAAGTATATTCCTCTGATTACGCTGACAGTGAAGGTGCTCACGAAGCGGCAGAAGGAACAGCCACGCGATCGCAGCCTGCGCCGAAACGAGGTCAAGCACGTGGCCAAGCGCACCAAAGCGCACAAGATTCTCTCCGGGATTACAACGACAACAACAACAGCAAACGGAACAGCCAAATCGGAGAAATCTTTCAAGACCTATAAATACCTGGATTGCTGCATCTATCGCGTGGAGCATCTGTGTGGGCGTGGCACTCTCAGCGCCGAGAAGCTGCCCCTGTTCGCAGCACTGCTGGGCAACGATTATATCGCTCGGTTTGTCTTGGAGTTTAGATAATACATATATCTCTTATCTCACTGAAGTCATTCTTCTCTTGCAGCTCTGCCTTCAGCAACTTCTTTGCCGTGGGCATGGGCAGGGCGGGCCGCAGCCGCAAGCTGCAGAAGCAACAGCGACGCATTCGCATCATTTTGCAATGGCTGCGGGATCAGACAGCGGAATCCGCTCTGGCCAAGGTGTTATCCAGGCTGAAGAAGGTAAATTTGGATGAGGAGATTTACTGCCATATGTGGAGTATAAATGAAGATTTAGGAATAGACTTGTAGACCTATGACTAGGATTAGAGATCAGCAATCAGCGATCCAGGCTGAAGAAGGTGAATTTAGATGAGGAGATTTGATCTATATGTGAATTGTAAATATGTGAACAGTGAAGATGAAGATCTAGGGATAGACATATAGATCTTAGACCAGAGTTAAAGATCAGCAATCACTGATTCAGACTGAAGAAGGTGAATTCGGATGAAGAGTATAAATGAAGATTTAGGAATAAACTTGTAAACCTAAGACTAGAGTTAAAGACCAGTAATCACAATTCAGACTGAAGAAGGTGAATTTAGATTTTGTTATTCATTTTATATACACTCATTCTATATATTCTATAAATTTCTATATTCTCTATTTACACTATATGTAAAGCGTGAATTTCAAACTTGGGAATCTCTCATTTTAAATTTGCATTCTTTATAAGTCAATTTCGATATTTCTGTTTACATTTAATGTAGAGCGTAAAATTTAAGGAGGAGACTTTTAGACCCAAGGCTAGATTTAAAGATCTAATACTAGTCTTAAAACTTTAATTCTAAACTCAAGAATCTCTGTTTCCATTGGGTTTCTCACTATTGTATTCTTTATATTTTTCTTTGAATAATTCCAACATCTATGATTTATTTTCCATTATTTGTAATCCATTTATCATTCCTTTTTATACATTCTAAATTCTCTGCTCTATTCGCTCTCTCTCCATTCTCAATTTAACTAAAATTGATTCTATAATCTTGCAGTCACAACGCGATTCTTTGGTATCCCAGGTGCAGGCAGCCATTTCAGGCTATTCGAATGAGCTTTGCCACGCCTACGACTTCTTTGACAAGCACTACGAGAATGCCTTTCCACACATTGAGCCAGCCAGCGAGACAGAGGATGACCAGGAGGAGGAGGAGGAGGAAGAGGAACTCAGTGAAACAGAGCAGGAAAATAATTTAACAGAGGAAAGTTCTGAGGAGCTGGAGGAAGTGGAGGAGCAGGAGCAGGAGCAGCAACCAGATGACAATAATGAAGAGCAAACACAACAAAAGGAAGGCAATAAAGACGACGACCAAGAGGAAGAGGAGGAGGAGGAGGAGGAACAGAACCTAGACGACACGATAGAAGATAAAACACTGCTGTTCCCGCAATGGTTCCTCGACAAGCTTTACCCCGCCACGCTCCCGCGCTACTTTGTGGATCTGATGCATCTGCGCAAATACATCAACAATCCGCAAATCGAGCACTTTCCCTACCACGATGCGAATGCTTTGGCGCTGCCCATACTGAACTACACCTTCGCCCTGCTGCAGCATGCGGCTGGCGAGGAGGCGCAGGCGGAGCACCAAGTGGCTGCCCAGGGGCAGCCCGTGCCCGTTGAGTTTACGTATTTGACGCGGGCGCTGCGTGTGACGAACGTGCGCTATTATCGCCAGCCCATTGAGAGAGCACCCGCCCATCCCTTTGTGCCCGCCCAGCCGGATGCAGTTCATCTGCGCGCCGTCTTCGAGGCTTACGTGCCGCATGTCAATGTGGCGCAGCTGTTCGAGCAGTTGGAGCTGCTGCCCTCGGACCTGCAGCTTTATTGCCTCGCCATTGTCTACTGGCTGCACAGGTCGGAGCACTGCGATATGCTCCACTTGCATGCGCTGCTCGTCTGCCTTGTGGTGGTGCGCACCGTGGACGTGACCATCCCAGCCGAGCGGGATCCCAGGGAGTTCCAGCAACGCTTTGGCAAGATCTTGAAACAGGAGCGTGCGAAGCGCGACTTGGAGGCAGCCGAAGGCGTCAAGCGAGGGATTAAGTCCGCTCTGCTGGAGCTGCCTGTGCCGGAGCGCATGGCGCATGTGCCCAAGTCCGATTGCTACCTGGTGCAGGAGAAGCTGTTGCCGCATTTCCACATGCAGGAGATCTTCAAGAAGAAATACGATTCGTACTCGACGATCGTCCTGCACTCGTTCGCCGAGTTCCAGTCGGTGGTCTATCAGCTGAACGGACTCAATGCGCTGCTGGATCAGCCGGTGAGTAGTCCACGCATGAATCGCCTCTACTGCGGCGCCTTCATCTACAATCTCTACGATTTGCTGCGCCATCGCTTCGATGTGCGCTACCACGTGGAGCACTATCTCCTGCCGGACTCACGGCTCATGTTCGACTTCTATTGCTATCTGGTGGATTGGTGTGCGCCCTTCGTGCCCAGCTGGAAGCTGCAGTCGGAGGTGGACCAGGCAGCAGCCAAGGCGGCCGAAAAGAAGCGCCTGAAGAAGCAGCGGCAGGCGGCACGCAAAGCGGCTGCTGCTGCGGATCCATCCGATCCCAATGAAGAAATGTTGCACAAAACGGACAACGATGAGGACGAGTTTTTCGATTTGAACAACAAATTCTGTGGATTAAAAGTTTAAAAATGTTCAATGTCTTCCGCATACATTTTGAAATTCACGCGCCAAAAGCAAACGCATTTACCAACACTGGTAACCTATGTGTAAATTGCCTACAAATTATTGTGTGTTTAAAAACCTCATCAATAATGTAAAAATTATCGATTGTAATATAGCATAATATCACTAGCATAAGATAATCGATTGTAATATACACCAAGTTAGTCGATCTTGTGAACTTTCATATCCACTTCACACCAATGTGTGGACCTACATGCATATGTAATTATATAGATATATATTCTTTTTAACTAAAACAAAATTATAACAGTTCACTAACTAATAGGTTTATTTCATTTTTTTCCTTTTTTTTTTAATATAGTGGGACCAAAAAATATGGCTTTTCATGGCAAACACTTTTAAGAGTTTGTTATACTCAAAATTTTTGTGAGCTGCTGCTTGAAAATTATTAAAATGCTTATAGCCTAGCAATTTAAAATATCACCTGGCTTATTTTTTCCATTGTATATTCTACATATAGTTTTAGGTATTTTGGAAGACAAATCGAATTTGTTTTGTTAATTTTGTATGGTTTTTGTATCAAATTTGAGTATTTCAATGCAAAATTACCAAATTATCTACAAAAATTACAGAATTAGATGAAATCGACAAAAACAAAAACACCGATTCAGCTTATATTGCGCGCCTTTCCTGCTAGATCTAGCTTTTTGTGCTGTCCAAAAAATGGCAACACTGGCTGCCTACATACATATACATATATATTTTTGATAGAGCACAGAGCAGAGAGAGAGGGAGAGAATAAGGAAAAATGTAAACAAGCATTTGGCAAACTAATTTGTCGCTGTTAAATTTGAAAGCCATTATGTTATCGAGTTCAATAGAAATTTTTGACGAAGTCAAGCGCACTAAAGGAAAGTTATCGACTTGCAGGCAATTTCGATAGGCATTTCCTTTTAGAAATGACAGTTGTAGACTATTTGAATAAGAAAAAATATGGGATCAAAATTAATATTTTTCTAAGTAAAGAAAAAACGTGTTACCGTAAATTAACCGCAACCGCAACCGCACTGAAAAGAATATTTGCATACTTGCATGAGTTTTTGTAGTTTCTAGTTCTTTTTATAGGCGTCCTAATGGAAATAATACGCAGTCTGTTTCGATTTATAGTACAAAAGAAACTGAAGAATATAAACAAAGAGATTGTGCTGGTAACTAAGCTAAGTTATTCTATAAAACACATATATAAATACACTTATATATGCCCAGATAACTGGCACAGGACATGGAATTGGGAAAGAGCTAGCATTACTCTATGCTGGCTATGGCAGCACAGTGATCTGTGTGGACATTAACGAGAAGAACAACTTACAAACTGTGCAGGAGGTGAAGCGCTTAAATCGTGGCACTGTCCACAACTTTGGGTGAAAACTGCGATAGTCGACTTTGGATTCATGAGAAATTGATTCTAACTTTGTTGCAGCTGTGATGTTTCGAAACGTGACCAGGTGATGGCGCTGGCCCAGCGTGTGCACAAGGATGTGGGCCCTGTGTCTGTCCTGGTCAATAATGTGGGCATAATGCCGACGCATCCTCTGCCCGAGCAAACGCCTGAGGAGATACTGCGGGTCTTCGATATTAATGTATTTTCGCAGTTTTGGACTATACAAGCATTCCTCGATCAAATGAAGAGACAGGGCAAAGGTCACATCATTGCATTGTCGTCCGTTGCCGGAATAGCGGGTCTCCCCAATCTGGTTCCATATTGTGCAACTAAATTCGCGGTGCGCGGCTTGATGGAAGCCCTGCATGAAGAGCTGCGCAAGGGACCCTACAAAAATAAAGTAAGCGCATACTTTTAAATTATCGTTAATCTTGATTAACATGGTTTCCATTGCTTAGATAAATCTTACGACTATTTTTCCATACATGACCAATACGGGTCTTTGCAAAAATCCGAAAATCAGGTTTCCTAGTATTTTGGGATTGCTAGAACCAAAGAAAGTGGCCATGCGCATTGTGGAGGCGCATCGTAGTAACTCTTTGGAAGTGACAATTCCCGGCTTTCTGATGTGCGTTAACAACTATAGCCGACTGTTGCCCAACAGTTTGCGCTTTTGGATAAACGACAATATTGGCAGTGGTGTAGAGTCGGATTTGAAGTAATATTGTACTCGCTTGTCATCCAATATATATATGGTATATTAAAGGTATACTTGGCCATCGATCCAAGTGTTTAAATGAATTTCAAGTGTGTGTGGCATGCATTCAAATTGGCGCCAACTATCGATACTAATATCGAGCTGAACACTTTTTTGTCATCGATATTTTTGGTATATATATAACGGTATACAATGTGTTGTATGGTTAGTGTTAGTGCATAGATTAAATGAGCACCAATTATTGTTTAAGCAGTCAAATACTTATCGATATTTATGAGCCAGTCATACTCTTGTTTACAATTTCCACATTAACAGCTGTTAGTGCATAAGTCTGGCAGCACTCGGCTGTCAGCTGTGGTATGACAACAAAGAAAAATGGCTTGCGAAGTAAAAACATTTGGAAATATTTTAGATTTTCGCAAGGTACAAGAATACTTTGGACTTGGACATGGTAAAAATTCAGTAATTAAGCGTTTACGTAAACTTGATAATTGTTTGCTGATTCCAAAATAGACGACAATTGGCTTAATGGCATCAACTATGCCATGTCACCCACTGGAGAGACGATTGCCCTGGCGCAGGGTGAGAAATTGGCGTTTCTGACCACCTGCTGGAATAGTCGCAGCAATGAGAATAACTATGCGCTCAGTTGGTGTGGTGAGCTGGAGGACGGCAATCAGATTGTCACCACTCTAATGTGTATGCCCATGCTGCGTGGCACAGACATCGAGTGGACTTGCGTGGCAGTCGGCTTGGCCTCCGGCATGGTTACATTCTATACAGATGCGGGTGTGAAGCTCTTCTCTCAATGGTAAGCTATAGAGAATAATATCAATTTTCACAATTAACTGTGTAAAATTTGACATTTGCCAGCTGCCAGGAGGAGTCTGTTTTGGGCATCAAGTTATTGTCGCCTCCGCGTCACACAGAAGCTGATTCATTGCTCTACATTGTGTACAGCAACTGCATGTGCTTCATCAATGGCGAGGACATACTGCCCATGCTTGCTAATTGCCGGCACAATATGGAACGTAGCATCTACTCCAACTCCGATGTGGTGCCCTTTCAAAAGTTCAAATTCAAGCTACAGAGGGAAAGCATCCTCAATGATGCTGTCATCTGCACGAATCAGCGTTCGGCCACATACGATTATATTGTACAGCAAAGTATTTCGAATGGCTACTTTGCCCGGGTGCAGGCGACGCCTGTGCGCAGCGCCCAGGTTTTGGCTGCTGGAGCCGAACCCTACTTGGGCTTCTTTGAAGCAGAGGAGGGCTACAAGACGGTGTCACTCGGCGAAGTGGCCAAAGATGTCATTGGCATGGCATACAAAAACCTTCTAGGCGGGCTCTTTCGACGTACGCCGGCAACAACGCCCGAAATGCCGGAGCCGTTGCCACTGCCCAGCAAGGAGGCGCCCATGCGCACACGCTGTCGCCTCTATGATGGAAAGCGCGATGGCCTAACTTTGATCCTGGCACCTGGAGGAAAGCTGGCCGCTGTTACTGACAATCTGGATCGTGTGATGCTTGTGGACACCCAGCAAGCGATCATATTGCGAGTGTGGAAGGGCTATCGAGATGCCCAGTGCGCATTTGTGCCAGTCAAAGAGCGTTCGGTACGTGGGATAAAGACACATAAGAGGAATGCTCTCTTTCTGGTTATCTATGTGCCACGCCTCGGCTGCCTGGACATTTGGGCTCTGCAGAATGGACCCAAAGTGGCCGCGTTCAATGTCTGCAAGAGCGGCCAATTGGTATACAACAATCACAGCCCGTTGGGCGCGGCGGGCGTGCAGATGCGTCGCTCGCCCAACTTGAACTATTGCCTGTTTCTTGATCCCAGCGATGGCAGCCTCAAGGAGGTGCACATACCATTCCACTATGCGCTCAGCGAAACGAACTCGCAGACATCTCGGGACATTCACTCGCTGCGTCGCCTGCGCCATCAGCTGCGAGCGCTGGGCCATTCGGGCGAGAACCGGCAGGAGCAGATCGCTGCCATTGCCAAGCTGGCTGGGGAGCTGGAAACGCTGGAGGTGCGCCAGCAATGTCTGGAAATGCTGCTCAAAAGCAAACGACTGCAGCCTGAGCTATTTCAAAGTATTGTCAACGCCTTTGAGCAGGCCAGTGCCCAGGATGAGGGCAGTCAAGAGTTTTACCAACAAATCGCCAACTACAAGCGCTTGACTGACCTATATTTGACCTTGAGCCAAGCTCAAAAGCATTATAGCCAAACTGTTCCCCCACCCGTGGAGCTGTTAGAGCTCTCCGATGCGGATTTGGTGACCATCAATCAGCTGGTGATTCTATTGGAAAATAAGAGCGAGCAGCCAGCCATACGCGAGGTTAGCTTCCAGCTGCAGGACGCACACAAAGTGGAGGAATTTGTGGAGTTTCTGAGCATCTTTAACATCGACACGCCCAACTGCGTGACGTTGTTGCCATCGAAGTCGGCTAAATATGGCAGCGTTAGCAACGATCTATTTGGCAATTTCTTTGCGCAGATTCAGTGCCTGGAGCAGTTCAAGCAGTGGGTTACCCAGGCGTGCATACCCAGCCAGGATTTGCTTACGCTGGTCATATTCTATTGGCTCGACAAGCCATTCAAGTATAGCAATTGGTAAGAGGGAACAATACTGAATATATTTATTGCTATATATGTATTTAACTCGTTATCCGTTTTTCCTGCCTCACACAGCGATGAAGTCGTCGAGGAAATGTCCCGCATTGCCTGCATTGTGCGTGCCATCTGTGAGCTGGCCGGCGATGAGATCAACGACTATGCCTACAAAGCCATTTCGCCCTGGTGGCAACAGGTGCGCGAACTTCTGCTCGAGAGCAAGCAATTCTCCGGCCTGCTGGTGGCCATTGTCTGTCGCATGGTGGCCACACATCTGTGGCGCAATCGACGCGATGGCTCGTGCGATGACAGTGCCACGGAGGATGACGAACGCTGGGAGACCATATCACACGACGAGGCGCAATGGGGATTGCTCACTGGCAAGCTGGAGGATGTGGCTGTGCTGGGCGCCATACTCGGGTGAGCTTAACAAACTTTCAATTGGCCAATAGACAAAAACAGTTGACGATATTCTTTGCTCTCGCCTGCAGTCAGTCCAAGACCTGCCGAGCGCCCATTGGACCGGAGTTGCCTTACGAGCAGCCCGACTGCAGCTTGAAGAATATTCTAAACAGCGGCAAGGGCATTGTCTCGGAGCTGACAGCCAAGTGGCTGATTAACTCGCGATTGCATCCCTCGCTGATTGTGGAAATAACGCCGTCGGGCAATGAAACGGATGATGAGCCCGAGTCGAAGTCCAAAAAACAGAAAGAAAAGAAGCCGGACCCCAAGCTGGAGGAGGAGCATGAGGAGAACGATAATCTAGATGAGGTTGCAGTTGAGCCCAGTGAGCCGCTGGAGCCGGTGCTGGAGCGCTTAGCCTTGCTACGCGCGCACTTTCCCTTTAGCCTGGAGTCGGGCGTGCTGCTCAGCCTGATGGCCTGGCAGCACATGGTGCACTGGAGCAAACAGCTGTCCCAGCTGGAGCACATGCGCGCTGCCATCCGTTGCCTACAGCAATACCGCACTCCCGACCTGGCGCTCAAGCACGGTACCTGCTGTCTAATATGGAATGCGACATTGAAGTACCCGCTGCAGGCGACGGCCAAGCTAATGCAGAAAGTGGGTCGCCTGCCGGTGGATAAGATGTGCCAGCAGGATCTGGATATGTCGGCGGCGCTAGTGCCCGAATTTCTGGAGCTCTGCTTGGAGTTCCTGGAGCACTTTACAAGCTCGCTGGAGCACGACCAGCGAGAGCTGCAATTCGAGCAGGCTTTGAGCGAGGGACAGCAGCCGCTTCAGTTCCTCGCTCTGCAGCAGCATCACGCGCTGCCGGAACTGCTGCAGCTGCACACACAGCTAACCACCGTGCTGCACTTCATAGCGCAGTTCCAGCTGCGTCTGCAGCGTCCACTGACCACGCTCTTCGACGCCCTGGGCAACAAGGCGCTGCTGGCCGACATCAACAAGGAGCTGGCCTATGCGCTGCCTGCTCCAGATCTGGTGCTGCAGGATCAGCGCACACAATTCCTTTGCAATGTGGTTGGCGCCACTATGGACCTGATACGCGAGGACCTGGAGCAGCTGTACATACTCGACCATGTCTACTACATGGCCAAGATATGTGCGCTGGCCGACAGCTGGCAGCTGGACAAGCTGCCCATACTGCGCCGACAGGTGAGTGGCCTACTTGCTGCCTTTAGGTAGGTGGCAGGTGCCATTAAAGCTTTATCCTTCCAGGTGGTGGAGCTGTATGCCTTTGGCTATGACGCAGAGGCGCAGCTGTTGCTGCACGACATCAGCGAGGATGAGGAACTGAGTCGATTGCTGCTAGAAATTGCGGGCAGACGATTGAATCTCTATGCAGACGGCTCGCAGTCGGCCTTTCTAAAGATTGCGTCCGTGGGTCACCAGCTGCTGGCCTATTTGGACAACTTGGTAAGTGTGGTCGGAGTTTACCCATCCACTTAGTTGAAACTCTCTGCTCTCCGTAGAAGGAGTCCAGCACGGAGCACAGCCTAGCCATAAGTGCCACCAAGCCGGAGGAGATAGATATTGTTCAGCTGGACAAACTGATTACCCATGTCTACAAATGCCTAAGCAAGCGCGGCTCGAAACAACTGATCACCGTTGCCCAGATGTACAATGCGGTGCGCCTGCTGCAGACTTGAAGGAATCACTTTAATTTAATTCCCAGAGCAGTGACATCCAAAAAAAAAAGAACGAAAAACCAAATATACATACATTTCGATTAAGTTTAACCAACAAAGATTAAGGCTTCTCTTTCTGCGCTTTGGCTTTGCTCGTTGTGATCTGGACTGGAGCTGCATCGCGGCTGGGTTTCCTAAAGCCAGGCTTTGTGTTGGCCGGAATAAAGTCCAGCTTGGGCTTGGCTGCAGTGGATGCCGGCTTGGCCTTGGCTGGAGAGGATGCCGACTTGTTGGATACCGATTTGGTTTTGCCAGGACTGGTCTTAGCTGTTAGTGGACTGGATTCTGGTGTACGGACGGTCTTGACCTGGCTTGGCATAAAGCTAGCCTTGGGGCTGTTGGCTCTGAGACGATTCGGATTTGGAGCAGAGGTCGTTCGGCCATAGCCAGAACTGACGCCAGCCTTGGCAGAGCTAGCCGTGGCTTTGCCTAGGCTGGAGTCAGCTCTGGGCATGCCCAGCACAGAGTTAGTCTTTGGTTTGCCCCGACTCGAACTAGCCCGAGGTAGCCCCAAATGACCGCCCGCCTTGGAGCGGACTGCTTTGGCCGGTTCCCTGATGTTAATGGCCGAGGTATTGGGATCCACTTTGCCCACAACGGGCATATAATGATCCAAGTAGTTCTCCCCTTTCACTTGACCAATAACTGGCGGCGTTGGCAGATTCTCCATCACATCTGATGGATGTACCCTTAAATGGGAATAGATGGGGACATACAACTGCGCCGTATCCAGCTCGATGCGCTGCTCGATTGCGCTGCGACCGGGCAACTCGAAGTGCTTGCCGAGAATGGGTTCCCGGAGCGGACGATCAAAGATGTTCTTCATTTCGGTGCCTGTGTCCTCCACCTCGCCTTCATCCTCCCGCTCCTCGGTGGGCTTGGCACGCTTTGCTTGGAACGAATACTGTATTCCCGAGATCACTTTGAGTGTTGTAGAGCTGGCCACCTTTTTGATATCCGGCGGCAGGCGATAGGCTCGATTTTCTTCACCAGCGCGCTCAAACGGTGACAGCCTCGACCAGGGTAAAACAGTGCCCAGAGTACCCAAGTAGCGTCCACTCTGTGTCCAAAGACGACAGGAATAATCGTGGCTGCCACTGGGTTAGGAGGAGGAGGAGGAGAATGGGTGAGAGTAACCAGCATAATCTATTAAATATATTACCTGACTAAAATTTTTGGTAAATTGATGAAGCCTATCGAATTGATAGCCTTTAGATGTCCCTTGTAGGAGCTAACCAGCATGGGCTCTGGCTGATTGCGTACCATGCGCTTGGCTCTCGTCAAAAATAGTTCCTTTCGCAGGAATATGAAGTCCAGTCGTAGCCTGGGCATGCACACATGCGTCTTTTCTTCGTCAGGTATGCTAGAAGAGGGAGAGCTCAAGTCAGTATACCTCAAGAAAACGAAATTGGAATGTTTGTCTCTATTAAGTCCTATCTAGCCCCCACCATCAGTTCTAGTTATGAGTTATTTATTATATTTTCTTGCCAAAAAAAATGGAATGAAAGTTGACTTTGTTTGCAATACGGCAAGACACGCAAAGGCCTTGCTAAGGAATTTTGTTTGTGGGTGGGATGACTAGGTCTACAAGTTGATACACATGTAGGATAATGAGTCGTGTCGTTAGAGTCAATTTGTGTGGTTGCTTTATGTTTCTTTACGAGCTACTGCATTACAGTGAACTTTGGCAGTGAAGGAAACGCAAGTATAAGTCAAAAACTTTATATATTATTTGAAAAACTAAATTCCGTTGCAACACTGTTAGCTACGTCTGTTAATGATTGCAGACTTCACGATCGCTAGCCTTGCCAAATGAGTTAACAGTGGCTCTTGCAGCCACTAACATTACAAAGTCACTTTGCAGCGCTCTAAAAAATACCTTTAACATTATTTGATATCACTGTTAAAAATGCCTGCTTTAATATCCCTTTTACATTTTCCTCAATTATGTTAAGTAACGGCTGAAATTTAAGTTTAAACTGGAATTCGATTTCTGCAACTCACCAATAGTTAACGATGTGCCAAACCTTGATATAGCCAAAGGCTGTGCCCGTATAGAGGAAACGATTCTTACGATCCGTAGCCATGGTGAGCACACAGTCGCCCACTTTGTGAACGGCGACAAATTCTTTGATATGTCCGCCATGCTGATGGTGCGAATACACCTGAATAATGCCCGTATCCAAAGAGATAAACACACTGCCATGATCCTTGGTCATGGGACGTTTCTGTAGAAAGAGCACAGCCTGCACAGAAACGGGTATATTGGCACCATAATCCTTGATCTCATCCGGTTTAATAGCGAGCATGGAAGCACTTCGCCTGTTCGCGCCCAGCAGCGAGGAAATTCGCTTGCTTCGACGCGACAACTTCTCCTCCTCGGCGGTCAGCTTGAGCTCAATGAACTGGCTGGGATCCATCACATTGTAGCGGCGATACGGTTGACCCGTCTCCAGCTTCCAGAAAATGATCTCACCTGAGTAAGTGGCCGTGACGACGCCCTCGCCCAGCTTGACATCGGCACAGGTAATATCATCCGTATGAAATTTGGCCCATTTCTTTGGATCACCATATTCACGACCCGCAACATCATTGAACTCTGTCACCTGTCGATCCCAGCCCATGGCCAGGATTCTGTGGAACAAAAATAAAAGTATGATTTATTGTTATATATAAATATCATTATATACTTACCGATCCACCACCCAGATAACAGCGGTTACCTCCTGATCCAGCTGAATGCTCATATTGCGCACCACAACCGAATTGTTGTAGTTCCAGATCTTGAGTGAACCATCCCGTGCCCCAGTCAGGAGAAACTGTTCGAGGGGATCGAAGCAAGCGGCCGTTATTTCAATGTCAATGGTCTCTCCATAAATCATTTTCGTATGGCAGTTCTTCATGATGATCTTGCGACGACCCGTCCATGGATCCCAGACAATAATATAGCTATCGAGGCCACAAGTGACAATGTTGCGAAAGAGCCGATTGTAGAGCACAACGGATACGGGTGCTGCATGGGTGTTGCCGTCGGTGAGATCGACACGAACTCGCGGACAGCACTTGATCTGGATGAGCTTGCGACCGGCGACCATGAGGTCACGCAAATGCGAATGGTAATAGTATTTGATGTCCATTTCGCTGTGATGAATGATGCGCACCAGATCGCCGTAGGTCTGGAGCAGAGTGTGCTCCTGCAGATCCCACACCTTGATGATCTTGTGATAGTCCACGCTATACACTTTGTTCTCCTCCGGCTGCACAAAGACGGCCACAATGCCGCCATTGTGGCCGGTAAGGATCGCAGACGGCTCCGACGAGATATAGACATCCCAGATGCGCACAAAGGTATCGGGTCCACCAGTGACCAAAATGTTCTTTACCTCAGACACATAGAAAACGGTGACGCCCAATGGTATACGGAAATTGTTGCGATCATCGTTGCTGACCATGATGAGACCGGGACAGCGGCCACGATACTTCTTGGTGTTCCGATACTCGGCCGAGGCGAACAGGGCATTCATGTGCAGGGAATAATAGACGCAAGAGATTAGCTCATTGTGCAGATTGATGTATTCCTTTGGTATTAGCAGCGGTATACGGCCACGCAGCACATCCGCCCACGTGAGCTCAACCAATGCCGCGCCTGGCTTCGCCTGGAAGGGGCCACGCAGATACGGCGAATAGGAGAGGATGCGCACATTTCCAGCATAATCGCCCAGCACCAGCTTCGAGTGAGTCTTGCCATTGTTGTAGAAGGCATAGCTCATACAGTAGACGGCATAGGGCAAGCTCCGGATGACCATGCGCAGCGTAAATGTCGAGGCAATCGTCTCATGGAAGCGCAACTCTCGCTCTGTGGAGGCGGTGCAAACGATGCTCACATCTGAGAGCGCCTGCAGAGCGAGTATCCAGGTGGGCACCTTTAAATGAACTGCAATGGGAAATTAATGAAAACATAATTAATAATGAATAATGCAAAACAAGAAATGAATAATGAATATTTTATAAAAACTAATATCTAATTACTAATAACTACTGACTAATGACTAATGACTAAAACAAATGACCAATGACTATATAATTAATAAAACTGAATAATTTATTAATAAATATTGAATAATGAATGATGAATAATGAGTAATGAATGAAATAATGCAATGAAATAAAAGAAAATAATGAATAATCCACAAGAAATAATGACTAATGAATAATTAATAATAAATACTGAATAATGAATGATACATATTGAATATTGAATAATGAATAATGAATAATGAATAATAAATAATGAATAATGAATAATGAATAATGAATAATGAATAATGAATAATGAATAATGAATAATGAATAATGAATAATGAATAATGAATAATGAATAATGAATAATGAATAATGAATAATGAATAATGAATAATGAATAATGAATAATGAATAATAAAAAATAAATAATATGTAATAAGTACTGAACACAGCAAAAGAAATCGTGACTTAGACATATGAATATTGAAAATTGAGTATTGAATAATGTATGACTAATGAAGAATGAATACTTAAACTTACTTACTTACTTACTTGCATAAAGAATACTGAGCAATAAATAATTAAAAATAAATAATAATCAATAATTAATAAAGATAATACAAATATGTACTCCTCTAAAACATATTTTAGTTGCATTAAAGCAGCTCCACACTTCTCTTAATTTACTTACTACTCTCGGAGACGGCGCTCCGTAGTGGTTCCATATGTGCGCTCCAGAAACGCAGCTGACCCTCATGGCTAGCTGTTACCCACATGCCCGAGTTTTCGGGCGAATCCTCGCCACCAAATGAGTAGTTGGCCGACTCTGTGATATCCTCCAATGGAGTCTGATCGGATTTGACCTTGAGCAAAGTGATGCAACAGACAGCCGAACGATGTTCGGTCTTGCGTACAACTGGCGCCGATGAGATGGGCATAATCAGTGACTCCTTCTGGTTGCTGGGGTCCTCCTCCTGGAAGCCAAATATCAGATAGGAGACAAACTCATTCCAGTCCACCATAAAATCATGATTTTGATTGATCTTCAAAAAGAGACGGGTATAGGTGAAATCGCTAAAGACAATGTCCACTTCCTCTAGCATGCGACGGAAATCCGCACAGCCGACGAGATTATCAGGCGCAGACTTAAAGCGCTCATAAAGCCCCTGAAATTGTGATTTAGAGATGCGATCGTGCAATCGCTCCGACTGCTCCTGGTTCGTCTCTGTGGCTGTCGAGGAAATCGTTTGATACTCAATGTTCGCATGGCTATCGCCGCTAGCAAAATAGATCAGCGACATCTTGATTGATTACAAAATAAACAACAATGGGGTCTTCGGCACTTGCAAATGTGTATTATAAACTTATATACATATATATAACTATATTTCTGCTGTGTTCACTTTCAAGAATTTACTTAAAAGTGTACTAGATTAATCTTTTTTAGAGGCAGCGTGCAATCAACTCATTAATGCCAGTGCCACGATCGCCGTATTCACCACCCCGCTTGAACGAAACGGAAACCTTCTTTTTCCAGCCATCACGTGGACTTGAAAGCTGCAAATTAAATAAAAGACACAATTAGCAAATTACATCAAACGAGGCTCAAAATAATTTACCATAAAAGCACACAGGAAATCATTTACAGCTGCAAAATTGGGACCAACTGTATAGATTTCGTGTATTATATCCTCTAAGCAGATGACACCCTTATCGCCCAACTGTTCCTCGACCATGGTGTTCGACTGTATGGCCGTCTTTTTGCCATCGATGCGTGCAAAGCCTTTCTTGAAGAGCAGCTCACGTATAGTGGAAAGTGTTGGGAAACCGTAGACCACAAAGGGCTCAATCACACGTAACAGCAATTGATTCTCCTTGCTATTTTCTAGAAATACAGCATTGTGCCGTTGTCCCATGCGCAGAGTCTTAAATATTTCAGATGTCGTCCTGTCGAAGATCTTTTTGCCTGCATGCCGCATCACCAAAAGTAATTTGGGATTCGTTTCGGCAGCTGCTTTGGCGCTTTGCTCTGTTATGTTTGTGCGCAGAATTGTTTGTCTGATGCGCTTGGATGTACGCTCTGCTTTTATGTAGCCCATAACAAAGGACTCGGCGCGTCGGAATTTATGATGTGTTCGTGCTTTGATTACGCGTTTAATGCGATCTGTGCGTTTCTGTTCAAGAACCGCTTTATCCTGTTGAATGCGCCGCTTGCGGTGCCTCAGCACGGAGACTGTTTTGCCAGGCAATTTGTTGGGCACAGCATATCTGTAAAGCCATAAATGTAAAGCCATTATAGTATTACAATAAATTCTACAGTTATCAAGCACTTACTTGTCGGACATTGTACAGAATTTATATTTTTCTCCCACAGATTTAGCAAAACACGTGCGAACACAATCAAAACAAAAACTAAAGGAATGCCAACCTGTTCTAAACACTCACGTCACGTTGTGAATGGTAAATATTAGTGATAGCACTACAAGGTATATCGATTGTATATTTTATCGATGCAAGTATGCGTGCAGTAATGAGCACGATTGAAAAAATGCGTCATACGTGCTTAAAATAGGAATTTTAATATGTGAAATAAAAATAGCATTGTCATCGGAACATTTCTTCATTTCCGGCTTTGCGCATTCACACATTACTCATTTTAATGAGACGCTCTCCGCTCTCTAATCTAGAGGTGAGTGCAGAGTTAATTGGCGTGTCACGTGCATGTAGTTGACAATTATTGATAAATCATATAAGAATTAAATACTTAAATGACTATAAAAAAGATATTTGAGAATTTATGAATAGTAAATTTATTAGTTATACATTATATATAATATATTTTTTCTAGTTCAATTAGCGAAATCAACAATTGATATAATTCTTAATATTTTGATATATACTCGTGCGTGTCACGTGTCCATCACTGCTACTGCTCTCACCTCAAGTTGCTAAAATGCCGGTCTCGGGTCGCTATGGCAAACGCATTTTGGTCACCAAAACAGTTTCAACGCGTTGCTCGAGTTGGTTTGTTGATCTGTTGCGCTTTAATCTTATATTTTATGGTAATGCGAATAAATATTATCAAGTGACAACAAATGTGCAGTAAATGTAAAAGAGTGCGATTGTTCTCACTTAAAGCAGATAAACAATGTTTACGCTATATTGGCAAAAAGTGCTAATGAAGCAGACCTAAAAAAACCGACTGCCACGCGACTGTGTGACGAAATCGTTAAGAATTTGGCACGCGAGCGTTCGTGCATTGCCCCCTTTTAATTTGTAGACAAGTTTCTACAACGTATGAACTTAGTTAAATACATACTAGTAGCTAGTAGCTAGTATCTAGTAATGTTTAATGTGTGTGCAGTCAAAAGTTTTTGGTTAAAATCTTGGTTTTTTTCTCAGCTTTTCAATTGCAAGTTGCAACACGTTGACAAGGCTAACGGCTGTTTAACAGGTTTACGATTTCTGAATTGAAAATAGACAACGTCATGATTTATAGCACTCTCACTTATCAATCGAAGTCAAACAATATGATAATTAGAATTGTAGATAAAAAAGAGATTATTTTTTTGTGTAATATTTCTAGATTACTTCTTTCTTTCATACAAGTTAATTTTAAACTGGGGCTCACATAAGAACAGTTGATATATCAGTTCAATTTAAATTCAAATTTAGCTGAAGTAGTATAGACTTTCATAATTAAAGATTTTTCTTTTGATATATCTTTGAAAGCAATAATTTTTGAAGGCACATCTTATCTTATAATAAAATTTATTGTGAATATAAAAATAAATTTTAAAATACATACAAAAAAAGCCAATAGAGTTATACACTTTCATTTCTAGCATACCTATATTGATCTTATTATCTATATGATATTTCGATTTAAATATCAATTAAAGTATGAGAATCTCAAAATACGTTTCCTTATATCCATACATATCTTGAAAATATAATACTTTTTATATAGGGATAATATTAGTGTCAATAAACTCTTTTTTGAAAAAAAAAGAAACTTAAAAAAAAATATATTTAATTTGAATCAAAAGATAATCGAATAAAATGTTTAAAAAAATTTATTGAAAAAACTGTCAAATTCAAAAAATATATTTAATAATAATATTAAATTGAAATGAATATGTTAATAAAAAACAATAATGAAAAATACTTTTAAATATAAATAAAAATACTTTATAAATATAAATAAATTTTTGAGAAACAATAATAATTTTAATAATTTTTTATACTTTATAAAAATAAATATAATATAAGAAACAATAATAATTTTATTTGAAGAAACAAAAACATTCAACTCCTTAAAAACTTTTTGCAAAAACTTTATCAAAACACAAATTTAATAAATATATACACAAATACATCTACATATATAAAATTCTCAAATAAATAAATAGAAAATAATTTTCTTTTCAAGTGGCAATGCCAGCGCTTGCGGGAGAATAATTTATTGTGGCAACCTTTAACGGGATACAGGAATATTAGAACTGCTTTTATAACGCGTAATAGTACAGAGGCAAAAACTCTATTATTATGACCGAGCGATATGCGAATGGGGTATCCACCAGCTTAGTGGAGCCCGCTGCTAATGGACATTCAGCGGAGGCAAAGAAAGTCGTTGAAGAGGGTGAAGGAGAGAAGATAGTGTTGAAACGAAAACTAACTCTAATCAATGGAGTGGCTATTATAGTTGGCACTATTATTGGATCGGGCATATTTATAGCACCCACCGGAGTGTTCTACTATACGGAGTAAGTAGAGCGATGTTTGAATACTAACTGAAAATAAGTTGAAATAGTTAAGATTAAAGATGAGAGATATATAGTATATATATTATATCATTTTTATTTGCATCAGGCTCGATGCTCGTAGAAAATATATTCATTATTGCATTTCGAACTTTTGCAAGTTCATTAGACAAGTTCACGAGTGAACAAGCAAAAGGTCAATAACGTTAAAATTTATTTTGTAAATTGAAACATTTCTTTGTCAGCTCAATTGGGCTGAATTGCAAGCCAATCGCTCGCTCTCTCCATCTCTCTCGCACTCTCTCCCTCTTTGAGTGTGGGTGAGGCTCAACTATAAGGTAATTAAGCCTTGTTGCTTGCGCACACCCTTGAGAACATTTAGTTTAGCTTTATAGCATTTTGTCGGCATCGCGAAATCGCTGACAATTGTTGCATCAGCCACGAAAGTATTTGAGAAGTCTGTGCTACAATTACAAGATTGCCCCAAAATAAACATTCACTCACATCGATTCACACACAGAGGAGAAACAGAGAGGAAGAGAGGGACGGGAAAGTTTTGGTTTATTTGTAGAGCCACTTTAACCACTTGATGCCGGAAGGTAACAACAACAGCAACAACAGCAGCTTACTCTATTGCTTGGACAACATATTCACGCCACTTCCCCTAACCACTCTTCTTTGCGCTTCTCATTTCATTCAGATCTGTCGGAAGCTCTCTTTTGATTTGGTCCGCCTGCGGCATTCTTTCAACAATCGGCGCTCTTTGCTATGCAGAACTGGGCACTAGCATTACCAGATCCGGGGGAGATTATGCCTATCTATTGGTCGCATTTGGTCCACTTGTCGGATTTCTACGTTTATGGATAGCTCTGCTCATTATCAGGCCTACCACCCAGGTGAGTTGAGTTACGTTGATTTGATTGTTTGATTGCCAACCAATAAAATCTAAATTATTTTATTGTTATTAGTTTATGATGTTGTATTGATTGTATTGTATTGCTAAACAAATTGATTTAAAGCCCAACCTTCGACCACAATTGCTCGCAATTAGCAGTCGTTCCCAGAAAAAAAAAACTTTTCACTGCATCGTTTGTTAAACGAGAATCAATGCAAGTTTTTCCGTCAAATAACTTGAATAACCAGCGTGTCGCAATTGTGCAATTGCAATATTGGGAAATCTCTGTGCAATATGGTAATACGAAGAAAAGAAATCACTTATTGCTGAATTGAATATTAAGTACTCTACCTTTCATAATACCAAATTAGATAGAAATATGAATTGTTTAATAAACGTCGTTGCATCGAACTAAAGCGAAATACTTTCAAATTCGTATAGATCTCTTCTCTTCTCTCATATAATATATTTATTGGCTAAAATATGTATAGGTGTTCTGCTTTACATGACTAGAGAAGGTAGAATGTAGTCACAGACAATAATAAATAATTCTTGTACTTCTCCATCATACCCTTTTTTCAGACAATAGTTGCGCTAACCTTTGCCCATTACGCTGCCAAGCCTTTCTTTGAGGACTGCGATCCGCCACAGAATGCCGTGAAGCTACTGGCTGCCGTTTGTCTATGTACGTAAATTTAATTGAAGCCTTATATCTATAACATTCAACAATATATCTAATCTATATAAATTTAATTTGCAGGTCTGCTCACTGCTATCAACTGTCTGTCTGTTAAGGTATCGATGAAAGTGCAGGATATTTTTACGGTTGGCAAGCTCTTGGCACTTATTATGATAATACTCGCTGGTCTCTATGTTATGGCCACTGGAGAGTTGGATAACTTTTCGAATCCCTGGGAGGGCAGTTACAGTGCACGCAATATTGGCTATGCTTTCTACTCCGGATTGTTTGCCTTTGGTGGCTGGAACTATTTGAACTTTGTCACTGAAGAGCTTCAGGATCCATACAAGTGAGAGACCGCCTGATAACAAAAGAATGTTTTGAATGAGCATTTCAATGTGTATGTGGGTGTGTGAGTGATTAAATAAGCGAATGAATCAAAGAGTGGGTGGCTGGGTGGTTGACTGTCATGAAATAGGGCCTGTCAGCAAGACAAATGACTTTGTCCTACTTGCCATTTGCGTCAGCAACAAGTTGCCTGCGCCCACTTGTTGAGTGTCCTTGAAGCTGTGTGTGTGTGTGTGTGGGTGGATGGGCGGTTGTCTGTGAGTGTGTGGTGGTGTGGATGGTTGGTGGGCTGGCTGGTTATCTGTTGCGCCCAAGTTTTGCTTTTTACCCCTAATGAATTCAATTTGAACAGAGCAGAACAGAACAGCACAGCTCAGCAATCAATTTAAGTGCTATGCTCAGACTGCTTGAGTCTACAAGCCAAGTGTTTTCTGAGGCACGTTTAAGGTTTCTCAAATATATTCTGTATATTCATAGAAATTTGCCACGCGCCATTTGGATAGCGATGCCGCTGGTCACTGGAATTTATGTGCTGGTTAATCTAGCATATTTTGCCGTTGTCTCCAAGCCGGAAATGTTGAGCTCTCTGGCAGTGGCTGTGACCTTTGGCAACAAGGTATTCGGACCGTTGGCCTTTATGGTGCCCATCTTTGTGGCACTGAGCACATTTGGAGGTGTGAATGGTGTGCTTTTCACCTCGGCCCGTCTGTTCGCCACTGGCGCCCAGGAGGGTCATCTGCCCAAGTTCTTTCAGCTATTCCATGTCAAGCAGCAGACGCCAATACCATCGTTGATATTTACAGTGAGTCAAGCTAACTCGAACAGTTGAATGACCTTTTTAATACGCTTTTATTCAATTTAGTGTTTGATGTCGCTGCTCATGCTGCTCACTGAGAATGTCTATGAGCTGATTAACTACTTTAGCTCTGTGTTGTGGCTCTCAGTTGTAGCCAGCATAGCAGGCATGCTGTGGCTGCGACACAAGAAGTAAGTTCAATACAAATGTATCTATAAAAAGTATATAAACAGTTTTATTTCCCTTTCCAGACCGGATTTACCTCGTCCCATCAAGGTGCATTTGGCATTGCCAATAATTTTTATGACCATTTGTGTGACTTTGGTGCTGTTACCCAACTTCAAGGAGCCCGCCAACCTACTCATTGGCATTGCCATTACATTGGCTGGCATTCCTTTCTACTACGTTTGCATTGCCTGGCAGCAAAAGCCGCGTTGCTATGGCCGTCTCTCAAATGCCATGGTCGAGCTGTGTCGTGCCATCTTCAATACAACCATTATAGAGTCAAATGAATCGCTAAAGTAGGCCGATATGCTCTATGCATTTAGTTAACCACATAAAGCAAAGATATTTAACTCCAGCCAAGGGCTTTTAATTGTATGCCAAAACTTTTTGTATGATATTTTCGCATAGACATTATTATCATTCCTCAAAATTTAAATTGCAAATCAGTTTATACGCTAGCTTTAGTATATTTGTATTATTTTTTTTATATTTATTCAAGTGATGGCAGTCGCAAAAAGTTTCTCACACAACTTTATAAACAAATAGTAATATATAAATCATATATATATATATATAAATGTAAAATTGCCTCAGTTGTGACGCGTTTAGGGAAACTATATATTATAAGCGAAAAAGAAAATAAATATAGCTATAATTATTACTACACATATTTAGCAACCTGAACTAAATGTATACAAAACTTTGTCGAGCTTCAAATAATTGGCTTATTCGAATGAAATTTATAAATGTGTTATTATTGTGAATGTAAACTGAACTCTAAACTGGAAATGGATTTGTTGTATAGATCTACAGAGTGCACTCTAGCAGTAATATATAATGATCCTCATCCACATTTGCTAATGACCCATCTTTTTCCGGTTCAGCTCCAAGGCCGTGTCGACGAGCGTGGTGCCCCGTATAAAATCTGCAGCCACAATGTTCGCATGCTCGCCCAGCTCATCTCGGTATAGCTGCGAGATGCGCCAATTGACATTGTCTGCCATTTTACGTAGTCCGCCATGCTTATCCAGTATAACATCCCAGGTCTCTGGAGTTAGCTCCGCCATGTCCACCACAGGACGACTCGAGAAACGACTATATAAGAAAATGTAATATAAATGTTACGTCTTCTTGGAGCAGCTTTCGTTACACTTACGACACATCGAAGTCGTTGACGTAGCGCAAATGCCGCTCGAGCCGCGCCCACGACTGCACATTGCCCCAACGCTGATCCACGCCACCAAAGAGCAGATCCGGATACTGCTGCACGATCTCACTCTTATCGTAGGCCAATATTACATTCTGCTGCCGCTTCCAGATGTCGCGCAGCGTGGCGTGCCAGGTGAGCGATGGATGCACGATGAAATCTCCAAACTGCTCCCGCAAATAGGCAACCAGCAGATGATGCACGCCCAGATTCTTGCCGAAGCCTATCACAAAGCATATTAAATGAATGCGTGTTCCGAGTTGATTTACATCTATAGAGCTATAGAACTTACCCACGGGAAACTCTTTGAGGCCAAAGATAACGATCTCATTGGTTTCTTGGACAAAGTCCTTGACCTGCTGTATGACCTCTTTGAGTGGTCGTTGCTTGGTGATGCCATGGTAGATGAAAAACTTCTCCTCAGTGGGACGATAATAGCCGACACGTATGTCCAGATAGCGTGCTCCATGCAGCAGCTGGCCCCGTATATCATCGTCCTGGGTTAGAGCATATTTGGTGACCAGACTTTCGCGCAACAGTGGATCGAAATTGGGTCTGTAGGAGCCCGAATCGTGTGTGCCCGGTATGAAGAGATCGCGCAGTCGCAGATCACCCAGGCTACTCTGCATATTCGTCATCCAGCGTGGGTGAGCACGAATACAGGTCTTGGCCAGAATGCGTCCTTGGGCATCGATGTAGCTAGCCCAATAGCCATAGCAATCGCTATTCGTGGTCACATTCCGAGACAGAGCGTAATCAAAGGGCACGCCCGTAGTGAACCACTGCGCCGAGTGGCTGGGCGTGATGGCGGCCACAATTTCATTGTTGCCACCATTAGAGACCCAATGTTGTCTTACCGGACTAGCAGCCTCTTTGGCCACTGTTCCAGGCGTGCTTGTGTAGCCATGAAAGGGCACAAAGGCCACTTGGTCTGCGCCTGAGCCGCTGCTCTCCTCGCTCTCGCTCTCGCCGTCACTGTCTCTACTTTTCTTAAATGCTGCCAGCGGCGTGCCCGTGGGTATAGATCTCAGCTCAAAGGTATGCGCATCCTGTGTAGTTATCAAGACTTGATCTCCATCCCGGGCCGGCGCATTCTTCCAGCTGACCTCCACGAAACGCTTCCGGGCGCTGATCGTAAGCCACAATTTTAGCTGCCGTACATCCGTGCCAGACTGTGGAGCCAATCGAAATGTATCCGGCTGTTGCGCCCATGTCGCCGCACAGATGGAGAGCGCCAAAATGAACACCAATTGCAATTGTTTCATCTCGCTCGCTCCTCGAATTATAAATGATTCAAGTTGATTGCGTTTAAGCTTAATCAGCGACACTTAAATGCAAATACGAATGAGTCCGCGTCCGCTTTCGAGTCCGAGTCGAGTCGTGTTGCTTGCCGCGCAATCAGATTGCGAAGATCAACCGTTTGCGACGAGCTTGCGTAGCGTTCTTATTGGAAGGCGAACGCGACGCTCGCTGGAAACCTCTGAGGTGTCTATGTACATGCATATGTATATAATGTTATAGTATGACTATATTACCATATACGAAATAATAGCTCCATACACAAATTGCAGCGAGAAAAGCAGCTATAAACAAATGAACGATATCGATTTTTAATTTAACTGTATTGTTTTGTTGTTTTTAAACTCATTAGCTTTTATTTATTATTATTATTATTATTTTGTATAAGCCGGATGTTCTATTAATTTAAGCAGCCACTCGCACATTATTTTTCGCTGTGAACTCTACTCTATTGTCTCACTTTGTTTATTGCAAGCTCAGAGAAATTGTAACTAGCTTTGATTAGATGATATTTCTTGATATGGCAAGCGGAACGAAGCAGCGGGAACAAAGAACAACAATACATTGCGTGAATTGTTGCTGTTGTTGTCGTTGTTGTTGAAGCAAGCGTACGAAACTTCTAACTAGATCTGTAATTGACGTGCTGTTTGTTGTTTATGTTTTGTATTTGATTAATAATTGGAATTGCCAATTATTTCAATGCTAATTGAAGCTTGCTGCGTTGAGCTAATTAAGAGTCGCGTGTAAAAACCAAAGCAATTTGTTTTTGACCCCATTGGTTATCTCGCACAGTCTTTTAAAAAAAGTAAATAATAATAACAGAAATAAAAACCGTTCACTACCGCATACGCAACCTTCCAGACCCGGCTTCAATGAGCGACTGAAACTCATTGAGCAACGGATTCCACGCTTAACTCTGCTTTATCAACTTTCTGTTTGCATTTTGCGGGCAGGTGTTAAATTCCATTTAAAAATGGGTTTCACTCGATTGTGTTCTTTTCTTCAATTTACATTCGTCTGTTATATAAAATAACATTAAAAAAAATATTCCATTTAGAGCAAAGCACAGCAACAAATTAAAAAAAAAAAACGACAGTTTTTGATGTTGAATCAAAATGATATTCACAATTGTATGTGCTCATTTTGTGTGAATGGCTGCACGAGAACTATCGAGCGACAATTTGGGGTGAGTGGTGTTAAGTGCGCGCTTTTTTTTTTTTTTAATTTTAAACTGAAAGCCTTTTTTCTTTTTCCTGTACACATTGAAAATCGGATATCAGGGTAAAAAAGTTTTGTTAAATGATTTTATATATGTAGATATATTTAAATATATTTTATTGAGATAATAATGAGCTATTATAATGTCACCGTTTCCATATAACGCTCAAAGGATTGTGTGAGTAGCGTGTGATCCGGAGCCAGATGCGTGTCTGCCATAATTGCCAGCCTATACTTGTCGCCAAATCGATGCAGATTCAAGGATAAACAAGTTTTCGATTGTGGGGGTCGAAATAGTAAGACATCCTGCACTCGTTGACCCCATGCTGCCTGGAACTGGGTATCTGCTGTGCCATAGATCTCCGTGATGGTAACGGGAAAGTTGTACGAGAAGAAATTAATGAAGATCTTGGTTAGGACATGGGGCAACAGCGCAGTGAGCAGACTATACTTGGTCTGTCCAATGGAAGCCAAGTACAACATTATCTGCTGTTTACGAATGCGTTCCACAATTTCGTGTAGCTGATGAGCTTTGAGGGCATCCGGAGGACCCAAAGGCAGTTGCAGGAAGACCACACCCCCAATGTGCTCCGATTTGTCTGCACTGCGATCGGTGAAGTAACCTTTGGATATAGTGCGGCAAGTTGTGTTTAGGAGAGCAGGCACTGCTACCCTGTCCGAAAAGGTGTTGAAGTAATCGTAAACAGCGCCTGCCAAACAGGCTAAACTGAAGTCCGACTCACGCAGCTCCTGGCCAAACAAATGCTGATGCCGCTCGCGTAGCAAAGCGCCATCTATCGATCGGCTAAATGAAACTATTTTTCGCCCTGCATAAGATTTCTTATGTAGGATATTCAACTCCTTGGTAGGCTGCACGAAAAGGACATCATAGATATTCCTGGGTGCCTTGAACAGTTCATAGCAGATCTTGCAGAGCTCCAGCTGGGCATAAAGCAGCAGAGGCACGTACAAATGCAGGCGAGCGCAATAGGTGCTGCTATATGGAGTCTGGCCACGGAGCAGCACGTCGCGCAGTGCCAACAACTCACAGTACATGTGATAGGGCAGCAGCAGGAAATGATGCAGCAACTGTTGCCAGAGAAAACGCGACCAGGTCTTCACTATGTGAACCGGTTGCAGACTGTGCAGCAGAGCCGAGCGTGCCACGGCCCAGCTAAGATTACGCTGCTCCAGCTCATGCTGGACTAGAACATAAAGCGTCTGCACTGCACCCAAGTCATTGCGATAGCCAGTCGCGCGTCGCTGCCACTTGCGACGCATTGCCCGGGTGCGCCAATAGCCCAAAGCCACATTGACCACCACGATGAGCAGCAGTGAGAGCAGCTGACTGAGATTCCGTGCATCCGGATGGGCCTTGACGCCATCGGGCGTGTCGAGAGATTCGAATTCATAAATGAACTGCTGCCAGCGACAGCTAATCAAATGCTGCACATGATTCAGCAGCTTGCTAATGTGCTCCGGCTGGCGCACAAAGTGCGAAAGCTGCTTGGTATTCGTCGTCCGGGTCAGACCGTCCTGGAGGCCAACAAACGATTTGCGTTCGTTGTCCTGCAGCAGCAGCATCTCGCTCACGTGCAGGTCGTCCTCCTCGGCAATGATCAAGTGATGCACTTTGATCAATATATAATAGGGCTGATCCTGATCCGCATTGGGTATGACGGTCACCTGCCACTGGGGCAAATCCGAGGGTATATACTTGGCGGCCAATTCGCTGACATAATCCTGAATGTTCGAATCGTTGACCGGACGTCCGCGGTATCTGTGCGTGCTGAGCAGCACATGATTGTTGATATTGAAGCCACTGCAAGCAAGAGATTGTAAGATGCTCTGTCATGCTCCAGCCACACGCTGCACTCACCTGCTATCATTGACCCAGGCATAGTGGCCCCAGCAAGTGACCAGCTTTTGCCTCAATTTCGGAAACTTGATCATGCCCATCTTGTCCTTCAGCTCCGTCAACTGCAAAGCGTAGGCGCGCTTAATTCTTTCATAGTCGCAGACTCCCTCCACCTGGAGCAGGAAGTGAAAGATGCCCGCATTCTTGGGCGTGTCAATCAAGGTGCGTATCTTTTTGGATTTGCAGATGGTCAAATTGGGATACTTGATGCTAAGTAGGTAATTCGCCAGCTCATTGGTGAAATGCGCACCTGTCAAAGAGAGTGATATAAATCATTGTGTTATACTATTTCAGCTACGTTTCGTCTTATCGTCTTGGTAAAATTTTTAATGAGTAATTCATTTGGTCAAAGTTCAGCGTGGTCGCTCGTCTGGGTACTACAAAAGGTGCAACAGGTATTATTTATAAACAAAGCTTATCAATTGGCGTATGCTGAGGCACCCGCCCCCGCTCCTCTAGCGAGCCCCCCTCATCAACCATCATGGTAGACCTTATCACTGCCAGGCCAGCTACTGAAGCGTATCCCATTAAGCGAATAGAGCTGAACCATTTCATCCTTTGGGTGAATGGAGCGGTTAATCAACCCATGCCTCGTTTATTTATAGCCGGCCTGTTTGATCTGTTTCAGCAGCCCATCTGGGTCAGCGCGCCTGCTCGTCTATTGATCGGAAAAGCTTCATACTAAATGGAATACTTACACACAAACGAGAGCAGCAGCAGTGGCAACAGCATAAGTGCCACAATAAAACAGAGTAGAGTCTTTAGGAATGACTTACATTCCTGCCAAATACTATAAAAGTGAATGCACTATTAAAGTGAATGCAGTAGTTAGTTACTATATGATACCTTTCCATTTTGTCTGATCTTCAGCTGCTATAATATAAAACTAATATATGTATTTATATTGCTGCTGCTATGGCTTTGTCTATCACTTAAAACGTTCGTTCGTTTTGATGTGCAAGGCACGACTGGTCAGACAGCGCGCAGCTCTGGCGTAGCTTCCTCCAATGCTTCAAATCTCTTATCAATGCGGTAAACAAATGATAAGGTTGTTCCTGCCGGCGAAGCAGTATATCAGCTGCTGTATAATATTCAATTAATTAATGTAATATTATAAAAAAATTTTATTACTCAGCAATTTCATTAGGAACGTTCTTGAAATTGCAATTATTCTAGTCAGCTAATTCAATTTGAATTTAACGAGCACTTTGATCGAGCTGCACATCATAATGAGATTTTAATCTCGCGCATTTTGTATTAATGGATCTTAATGCATTGCTTATATTCAAACATAAAATTGTGGCATGCATCTGTTTGCTAAATTAGTAACAATTAACGAAAAAAGTTTACTAAAATTGTAAGACATCTAATGAAGAACTATAAAAATTCGTTTTAAACTTAACGTATAATTTGATCAAGCGGTATATCATGCGCAGCCTTAAAACGCGCGCATTTCCTGTGAATGGTTCGTACTAAAACGTTTGCATGCGAATGTCTAACAGCTGTTTGTCGATTTGTTTACCTACGCTATTATTGTTTACATTTTGAGTAAAGTTAAATGCAATGTTGCAATCACCTATCGTTCAGCCCACATTACATCAGCCGCTGCACTCTAAGGTATCCAATTACCTAAATAATCAACGGAGGACTGGACAATTTTGTGATTTACTGCTAGAGCTGGACTCGGATGATGCGCCCTGCACATGCAGCGTGCATTTTTGCGTGGTCGCCGCTCAAAGTCAACTTATTGGCCTCAACCAGCAGAAACAACAGCAGTTCTCCATTCAAAATCCACTAAAAGTCACCATACGCAACTTTAACTGCACCGTGTGCCTGCACACCATAGTAGACTTCTTCTATGAAGACATTGTCTCCGTTTCCAAGGAGCATGAAGCGCATTTTCGAGAGTTGGCGAAAATACTTTCTGTAACTGAGTTGCTGAATTTGTATCAAATAGAGCAAAGCGACGATGACAATGCGGGAGTGGAGCCAACTGCCGCAAAAATGGGTGATGTGGAGGATATTGTGCAGCCAGCTATAAAAGCCGATGTGGTCTTTGAGAATCAACAAAGCTATTTTAAGGTAAGAGACGTCTTCTTTTATAAGCAACTTTCTTAAAGTGTCCTCTCAATTGTAGCTTAAGAATCCGCGTGCTGTGAAGTCGAGTAGTAAAGTCAACTACTGCATTGGCTGCGACTTTAAATGTTATCAGGTACAAAAGATGATTGATCACATGACTAGCTGCGAGCCCTCCCACCTCACTTGTTCGCTCTGTGAAGTTGGTTTTCTAGATTGGCGAGAGTATGATGCACATCTGCGTCGCCATGGCTCCGATCTTCGAAAGCCCTTCTTCTGCCTGCAGTGTGATAATCGCTTCAGCACGCGGGCCGCTCTGCATGTTCATCAGCCGAAACATACAACAGAAACGCCGCATGTTTGCACCCACTGCGGCAAGGCCTTCAAGTGGAAGCAGGGCCTGAGCAATCACATGCTGGTGCACAATCCTGAAAAGCAAATGCTCTGCGATGTCTGCGGCTACAGCACGACGCATATGAAGGCTTTAAAGAGTCACAAGCTGCTGCATACAGGCGAGTTCTTTGTCTGCACAGTCGCTGGCTGCAAACATCGCGCAAATCGCAAGGAGAACATGAAGCTGCACATCGAGACGCACAAGCAGGGACGCGACTTCATTTGTGAGATTTGTGGCTGCAAGTTCAGTCAAAGCAAGAATCTCAAGCGACATGCACTCAAGCATACAGAAGGTGGTCTCAATCGCTACAAGTGTCAGCTCTGCGGCTTTAGCAGTCATCGCTCGGACAAAATGAAGGAGCACGTGCAGCGTGTCCATACGGAGCGGGCGGTGCAACTGGAACTGTCAGAAACGGTAGATAGTCCGTTTGAAAATAAGATGCCGGACGATTTTGCATTACCGCCCATCGATGCTATGCGTGTGGCTAGTGTAAAGGAGCCTAAGGCGACGGGCTCACCACGTCGCAGAAAAACAGATGTGACAATGGCAACTGTAAAGCGCTTAAAAACTTTGCTGCCAAAGGAAACTATTAGCTAAGAGGAACAAGAAGGAGTAGCAGAGACTTTTAAGAGGGACTAATATGAGTTTAATTGAGTCAAATATGGAAATTGTGTTAGGTATGACTAGTAGAGACTCCTTGTATTCCACATCTATTAACAAGTTATGCGCTTATTATATGTAACTCATCTAAGTAGCTTAAATACTTTAATAATTAACAGCTCATGTCCAAATCTAATGGAATAGATGAGACTGCGCTTACAATATCAGCTAAATTAATTCCTATATGGGAGTTCAAGTGGAAGTGAACCCTTTACCATTATCTACTTATCATATCTTATTATATGAGACTCCAAGTGAGATCTTAAAGAACTCTCCTCATTGTAGAAGAGCAGAGATTCCTTCTGCATCATCTGCTCTTGTGATTGCTATATAGAAATCCTAATAAAAATGCACATAATCTGTTTAAATTAAATTCTGCGATTCCTCCAAACCGTCTTAGATGATTATAGAAGTCAAAGCAAACTAGAATATTTAGTCAACCAGATTACAAATACGCCAACGCATTAGCTACTCTATCAATACTCAACAAAAATAATGCGCAATGCTTAAAAGCTTTGCGAGAGCCACAAACTGGATGGAAAGAGAGCTAGATGGATGAATTGAGGCAAAGCAATCGAAATGTTTTTTAAAGCTTTCTTTATACACTGCATAGCGTAGCCACAATCATTGTGATTGCAGAGCTCAAACCGCAAAGACACTAACCGAGCGTAAATTAAAAAAAAAACACTTCAACGAAATTGCAGATTTTTATTGAAATTAAATCAAAATGTCTGAGGCAAGCAGTGATCAATATGAGCACTACAATTATGATCATGACAAACACATGTTCTCGGGGCACAGCGGCAAGCAGCGCACCAAGAAGGAAGCCAGCGATCATACCAATCACTTCGATCCCTCCGGCCACTCCAGAAAGATTCTAACTAAACTTGTCAACACGAACAACAACCACAACAAGAAGGCGGCGTGCAAAAACTAAATGCTAGATATATATGTATATATAAGTAAATTTAATCAAAACAAATTTTAGCTAAACTAAAAAGTGTTGACGAAAAAGTGAAAGGCTCTGGGGGAGAAAGTGAAAAGCTGCTTTATTTTTTCCTAAAAATAATAACTTGTTATCAATCATAGTTTTTATTATTATTGCATTAAATTTATTCTATTAAAGATTATAATAAAATTTAATATTTATATGTTTAATATGATTTTTTAAATATAAATAAATTCAGAGCTTATTTAAAGAGTATATAGCTCTACAGTTTTTTAGATCAATAACATATAAACCCTTTAACAAATTTATATTTTTATAATTTTAGCAAAGAAAGCTGACAATTTTGTTCGATTACAAAATTATTAATTGAATTTGTTGACTTAATAACAGAACTCTTTTAAATTGATCTTCATGAATCATGATGGTCTATAAAACTTAATACCTAACAAAAGATCAAGGCAAATATAAAGAATATATTTAATTTATTATATCTGTTTAATAAATCTTCATTAAACTATCTACAATGTTTACCCCGATTAAAAAACCAAAACTGTTCCACAAAGTATTTATAACAAAAAATATATGAAAAACAGGTCCACTCTAATGTGACTCAAATTTCTTTGCCGGCTTTTTCTCTCGATTTGCCGGTTTCTTACTGCGCAGTTGTTGATATTTGGTAAACAAAACAAAACAAAAAAAAAAAAAACAAAAACAAAAAAAAGAAGCAAAAACAAATAAGGCCTCGTTGGTTATCAGGTGTTTCTTCTTGTTAGTCATCATCATTGTGAACATCATTATCATGTATGTAGACAGTTGCAATTGATCAGAAAAACAATTTTTTTTACTACGTTGTTACAGCGTTACGAATTGTTAAAAAATATTCCACCTTGAACGTGTTTGTTTCTAATTGATTTTTTAGGAAAGTGTTATGCGTAGATCATAAATAACTGAAAAGGTCATAAAACTGGTTTACACCCATTCGCAGGTTAATAGAGTTTACAACAGCAATCGAATCATTTAAAACTGTTGGCAATTGACATTTTGAGTACCTAAAAATATAAAACAAATTTTAATTAATTAATTTTTTTTTATTAAATACAATATATATTTTTTAATTTTTGTAGAAAGTACTTAACAAATGTTAATTGTTTTTTGCTTTTTTTAAGTATAAAAACAGTTTTATAATTGTATTAAAAACAATTTTTTATTAATTAAACATAGTGAAAAAATTTTAATATTTATATTAAATACTTAACCAACAAAATTTGTTTTTGTTTATATTTTTAAAATTTTATAAATATTAATTTAAATTATTTTTGTGATTATTTGTTTTGTCTCTATCTATCAGTCTCTAAGAACGCAAATGTTTTTTTTTAGCGATAATGAATGTGGAGATTATTGAAACTAAAAACTTTAATGGAAATCGTACATACAAAGGGTAGAACAAAAATTTTCTGAAATATATTACATATTAAATACTAATATCTGTCATTGCCAATGAATGTAAAGCTAAACACATCAAACCTGTGCCAAATATATAATATATATATTGCACTTAATATTTTAATTTTACATATAGTTGGGGGCGTAACGATTAGGACCCAAAACTATATGTTTCACAGTTTTAGCTCTGAGATTGGTAAGTCTTGCAGTTTGGCAGACAGTTCTATCAGCTAAATGGTTCTCCTAATGCTATATGATCACTTTTAGCCTATTTTTCCATTGTGAACGAGTCGTTTATGTCTGTCTACATTGTAAACATTACAAGCACTTTTATTTGTCGTAAGGTAATATTGAGTGCTAGAAGCAGCCACTTGACATAGGGCTTACGGTGTCTGCTAGTAGAGTGCTGCCAATTTAAAAAAAATTTACTTGTTCTTGAAACAATCTAATCTGCAATATGTTTAAGTTCTTTAAGTAAACAAACTTTAAGGAGATTATAACAAAATTTTATAATTAAAATATTATTCAATTTAAATGACATTTTCCTAATATTGTTTACTTTTCTTTTTAATTCTCACCTTAAGCTAAAATATTTATTTAAATATAAATATATTATACAACAATATATTAAATATATATTAATATAAAAAATAATTAGCTACTGTGTTTAAGTTTCCAGTTTAATTTGATGAAATGTATTAAGCTGTGTATCTGCTCTATTAATAAATGTCATAGGATTTAATTTGAGTAGACAGACGGTAACATCTTTATTGTCAGCTTTGACAGATTTCTTTCTTCGGCTTTAATGAAGGAGCCACGCTTTAGGTCTCTCTATGAAGCATACCTATACTCATACCCATATACAAATACCCATCTAAATATATATATTAATGTTTGTGTGTTTGTTCATGTAAAATCTGATATAGAATGTGATAATACGCGTGCCACACGCCAGAAGCGGGCCACAACTGAGGGCTGACATATGATCAATACTATTTCCAGCCAATACTCGATTCAATCTTGAGAATTGAGATCTTCTTTAGGGCCTTACTTGGAGGCAGCAGGAGGCAAGCGTCTAGGGCGGAAATCATGTTGCGCACTTTCACCGCGAAAATGAATTTCGAGGTAAACAAGTGAAGATTATGCATAAATGAATGGATCGATATACATATGTATTTATATAGATATACATATACATATGTGTGAGTATATGAGATGATAATTGATGTAGCACTCGGTGCCGAATGAACCGTTAAATTGAAATTGGAGCACTGCCCCAATATCCATGCAATACGCGCGGCGCACGGATTAGCACCTTTCAACGAGGCTGCGTCGAGACGTAGATGTTCTAGATACTGATGTCAGTGGTAGTACCCACATTTCTCTTGCATTAGCACCAATCACACACACACATACTTACATTTATATATGTATGAAAATATGCCCAGATTATTGGAATCGGATTTGAGTTTTTGTGGCAACTCGCTTCAAGTTCTGCATTTAGTTAACGTGTGGACACCCAGCCGAACGGCAGCTGGCGCGGATTAGGAATAAGCAACAGTTCAAAATACATATATATATAGAATGTTGGAATACAGCGATATGTCAACGAAGAAGCAACAAAATCGCTTGCCGGGCATATGGACTCTGATCGTAGCCGTGCTCCTCTTTGCCATGACCCTAATGGGCGTGGCTCTGCTGGAAGCGAAGCAAGCCCAGTCGGAAGGGCATCAGCGTTTAGGTGATGTCTTTCTTGTGCGGCGTCTGTGGTCAAAGTTTGGAGCAGCGACGAACGCATCGGACGATGCAGTTGCAGCCACTGTGGAGCGCATTGCTAGGGATGCCCAGAATGCCAGCCGAACGGCAGCAACTGGCAGGAGTAACAACTACTACGAGGAGCAGCAGGCGGTGGTTGTGAAAGAGGAGGATGCACCGCCGGCTATTGCCGAGCGTATAGACTCATTTGGACCGCCCCAGGGTAGATCATACGAGTTGGACTCAAACTATGATGCGGCTGACGATTATGGCGGAGAACAATTTGACTCTGCGGAGGAGGCAGGCGAGGGCAGAGCGGCCCAGGGCAAACCCAGCGATTCCTACTATGCACAATGGCAATATGCCACCCAGACAACAGCGCCTCCCGGCAGCAACAACCGAAAATTGCAGCCAGCAGGCAATCGGTAAGAAAAAGAAGGAGCTCTGCTTCTAATGGCTAAATCCAAACATAATTTTGATTCATTAATTAGCCCACCTTATGCCGCCTACGATGATGTGTATGACTATCCCATGGGATTTCAGCCACGTCCCCAGGAACAGTTGGTCTCTAAGCAGGCGGTAGCTGCACCGCCTGTTCATGCCGTCGCTTATGCGCCAGTGTCCACGGAATCATCGTTGGTTACATTTTTGAAGACATTGAAACAAATGTGGGATCTCTATCAGGCATTGATGAGCGCCTGGGGCTCGGTTGCCGAACGGCATCAGCAGAGCACCGAGCAGCTGAAGAAGGAGCGGCAAGAGAAGCAACGTCTGCGCCAGCAACAGCAACAGCAACAGAACAAATCCAGAATCAACTCCAAGAAACCACAACGTGGGAATGGAAATAAAGACGCGAGGCCAAACCAGAACAAAAAGGTGAAGACAACGACAACGACAACAACACCGAGCACCACTAGCAGCAGCAGCTCGAACGAATCAGATGAAGCCGAGGAGGCAACAGCTGCTCCAGTTGCGATCGTAAATGCTGTCAAGGCCAATGCCACTAAAGAAAATGATGCCAAGGAAGATGCTGCTCCACAGAGCTCGGTGCGTGGCATACGACACAGGCGGGAGCCGGAGGCAGCCAGCACGGATGTGGGCGAGGGGCGTTACATCAAGGGTGATCCATTAAAGGGTTATTATGATTTCGTCATCACCGAAGGTTCCTACAAGTTCTGGGCTGCCTTTCAGGTATGAAAGCAATAACAGATATGGATTCATATATAAATATAGATCCCCAATAACATTATTCTCCTTAATTCGTAGGTGGGCACGGCACTTCTCATCATCTATTCCACATTCGCTGCCATTTACTATTCCAAGGTAAATCCATTGACTAGCGATTATGATTATCAAGATTATCTGGGTGCCGGACGATCGATGACGGGCGGCGATGATGATTTTGTGGACGACAGCGAACCAAGTACTCAAACTAAGCCCATGTCGCGTATTATGGATTGGCTGCCACGTACAGCTCATTCATTGAAATTCATACTGGATGCCATTGACAAAATGCCATTAGATCATGAGCATAAAGAGGAAACAGACTGGTCAACGGGGAACAGCGATACGACAGATAATGCAACAGGGGCAAGCAGTTAGGACAACTATTTTAAAATATTTATGAAATAAAAATAATATGAAACCAAATCTACATTTTATTATTTATTTATTTATTTACACAATCAAATATCGCTTGAGTTTCCTATAGGCCTGAAAACTCACAAATACCACTATTTGATATAATTAAATCAATTCATACAAAAAAAGAAAAGTTAGTTACAATATTAATGATATTAATAATAATAATTTCTAATTATTATTTACCTAAATAAATGCATATGTCTCCGCCCGCCTTTGTATCAAATTCAAAAATGAAAGCTCCGTTTATTTGAACCGCCAAATTTAAAACTATTTCATATTGGAAAAAAATATCAAGTGTACACACTTTTCGCCATTCACGGCGTGGCGTCAACAAGTAACATTCTCACACCAGCTGAAAAAGTCATATGTTTATTATTTTTCTAGACGACGTGTAATTGCGTCTGCAATGACAATAAAATTCTAAAAATCAAATATAAAACAAATTTAAAAAGAAAACAAATTGCAGCACTAAAAAAAAAAGACAAAAAATGGATCATAAAATGCTGCTGCTCTTTCTAGTGGTCGCTGTAGCAGCAGCCCACGATGCCAAAGACTTTGATGATTCCGTGCTCTACAAAATAGATTTCGAAGTGCCTAATTTATTAAATGATCCGGTAAGTGAATTGTAGTTGCAATATTATAAATAATAATGATGTTTTACATGCATTAAAGGAGTTGGGAGGTCAGTTGCGTACTTTTTATACACAAGAGAAGGAAAAATACGAGTGTCTAATACCAGAGCTGGAGACGCCCAAGGAGGAGGAGAAAACCAATCAGCCGGAGTTGTGTGAGTATCAAATCTATTTCTTCTTTAGCAGAATCCTTATTATATTAAAATAACTTATCCCTTAGCTCCCATTGCCCTCCTGCAGCCAATCTTCTCGGCACCCACCTGCTCGTTCCGCATTGAAGCTTATTGGTCTTATGAGATCTGCCATGGCCACCATGTGCGTCAGTATCACGAGGAGCGCGAAGGCAAGAATGTGAAATTCCAGGAATATTATTTAGGCAAATGGAGTGAGGAGAAAACCGAACTGGCTCAAAAGACTTGGGAACTTGAGCGTAAAGCCGATGGCAAGCCAAAGTATAAGACTTTGAAGATCGATAATACTAGATATCCATATTTTGAAATGGAATTCACCGATGGAACTATGTGTGATATTATTGATGCACCGAGGACGACAATGGTGCGCTATGTCTGCTACCCACATGGCAAAGATGACATCTATTCATTCAAAGAGACCTCGTCGTGCAACTACGAAGCTATTATCTTGACCTCATCGCTTTGTGCCATACCTGCTTTCCATGCAGAGGAGACCAAAGAGATATCTATCAAGTGTTTCAATTCACAAACGGACCCCCATAAACCAATCAGTATGCTGCGTCAGGAGCTGAACGAATGGGAGGAGAGTGAAAGCGATTTACTTGTATCGAAGGAAAGCAAAGCACCAGCCAAGTTGTGGTCCAAGACAGATGGCGATATGGTTACCTTCAAGTACAGCGGAGATGTGGACAAAATCATATTGGAGCTGATGGCAAATGGTGATATCGATGTGGAAAATGAATATCAACAACTCTTGCTTTCGCGATCTGCACCAGGAACAACTCCAGCGCCTTTGAATGATCTGACACCCATCAAAGAGTTCATTTCGGGAAAGAATTGTCTAACTGGAGTAAGTAGCTCATAAAAGCTTCAATCTCTTGTACTTATTCCTCTTCTCTGCAGGGCACCGGCTGGTGGAAGTACGAATTCTGTTATGGCCGGCATGTGCGTCAATTCCATAAGGATAAAAATAGTGAGGTCGAGTTGTTTTTGGGATACTTCTCTGAGGAATCGCATCGCTTGTGGGCCAGTTCGAATCCCGATAAAGGCGCACGTCGTCCAGGCTTTACTTCGTCCATATGGCATCACTACGAGAAGGGGACACACTGCGATCGCAGCGGTTCACCACGCGAGGTGGACGTTAAGCTAACTTGCACTCCAGTCACCTCTAGCGGCACAGCGGTCTCCATGTACTTGCTGGAGCCGAAGACATGCCAGTATATTCTAGTCGTTGAATCACCCATAATTTGTGATCTCATGCATTATGCGGACGACAGTGGGCTTGTTACGGCAGAAAGCTTACAAAAGTTTCTCGCAACTGATAAGCCAGCGCCAACAGTTCCATCTACTGAACGAAAAGCTGAAACCGAGGAACAAATACGATCCTAAAGTTTACTGTACATACGAACTTACAAAAATATATATTTAATGCTAACGGGTAATCCCCCGTACTATCTGGACTAAATCGATGTGTTTAAGTTTCATACAAGACTATACAAATTATTTTACGTACATAGACAAACATACATATATAATATTCTATATTAAATGTATATTTTCATTTTGAAATTAATCTCGTTTTGTATGATTGACAATTGTTTAGTAAAGACACTAACCATAAGTGCACAGATTAGCGCGTTCAGCAACCACTTGTTTTTCAAATATCTTATCAACAATGAAAAACTTTTTTCAGTTTGTCATATTTACATCGAAGTTTATTGTCGTTTATCTATACATAATAATAGTTAACATAAAATCATAATTCCTAATTCGTCTTATTTACAGTACAAACAATATGTTAGTGCTTCTTGACCTTTGTCTTTTGTGAAGACTTTTGCTTCGTGGCTTTGCCACCACAACACTTGCTCCATAAGAACTTCAACACAGCTTTGCTTATCAGAACGATAACCAGGAGTATCGCTGCTAGTAACAGATACAAGTCAATATTGTTAGTAGCAATATAACCCATTTTGACTAGGGGGCTCTGCATATGGGCAGCTCCGTGATGACGAAGCACATAGTTAACCCAGTAGATAACCGAATCGCGGGGTGACATAGGACGATCGCGATAAAGCTTTGAGAATTGTTGAATCTTATTGGTGTATATGGGATTGTTCAGTAGCTCTTTGATTGCATCCTTAAATTCGACAGCATCCAGAGTCAGCAAATCGAGCTTCAAGCCATAGCCCGCTTCCACCAGCTTATCAGCGTTTCCTGGCTGATCGGCGAACACTGGAAGAGCCAGCATGGGCTTACCATGATATTGGGACTCAGTGACGCCTCCTTTGCCAGCGTGTGTAATGAAGAGCTTGATGTTGGGATGGGCCAGTATATCGTCTTGTGGCATCCACTTCTTAAAGAGTATATTTGCCGACTTGCCAGGCAACTTGTTCAGATCCTCCCACTTCCAGATGACCCGCTGCTTTAGTCCGGCGAGTACTTTGAATATCTTTTTAATTAGCTCTGGCTGTATGTTATCGCCTTTCAGGTTACTGCCCAGACTGAAGAGAATCGCGCCATGCTTGGCCTCTGCTAAGAACTGCTCAATATCCTCGGGTAATGGATCCGGTTTATCCTTAATCTGTATGCCACCAATCTCCACAAGCGCCGGCACATTGGGCCTAATGGGTCCTTCACTTATACCGTGACTACTGCAAAAAGCCAGAGAAATGTTTTGCTTGGCCTGCTCATAAGTCATCATGGACGGAATGTTACCCCATAGACGACTAGAATTTGATGAAGCATGGATTTAATTTACAATGATTAGCAAATAAATTTAATTACTTACTCATAAAACTTGTTGTTCAGTATCTCCAAATAGAAGGCAAAGAGACGGAAGAACATGGTGCCTCCGAAATTGGCCAGGCGCTCCTTAAAGTTCATCACTCGGCCGGGAGCGACAGCTACATGCATGGTGGGCACTGACGAAGTCAATTCGGGATTACCAATATTTCGATCGATTTGCATCATCGGCGGACCCGTCCAGGTCAGAATCACGGGACACTTGAAGAGGCTACCCAGTCCCACCTGATAGTTGTTGAAGAAGAAGCCAACAACAACTGCATCGAATTTATTGTCCTTGTTCTTGTAGAGATCGGTGAATCGTTTGTCTTCCAGTACATCCACTTGCTTATAGATAAGCATCGACAGCGAACCAAATATACTTTTGAACGTTGTAATTATCGATGGCTTCTCCTTGGCCAAAACGGTCATGCCGTCGTTCAATTCCTTCTCTTCGGCTGCACTCAGCGGGATGACGATGTGCTTGATGCTTTTGTGGGTCACTTTTGGTGGAGTGCCCGACACCACAGTCACATTGTGGCCATTCTCCGCCAGGGCCTTCATGATCGACATGTTAATAATGAAATGCGATGGGCTGTGACTGGTGAACACTCCCAATATGTTAGCGCCTTCGACACTGGGCGATTGCAGCGCAAAAAATCCGAGGAGGAGGCACACAAATGTGCCGGACAGCAGAGATTGACCCATGTTGAAGTCTTTCGGGCAATGCGTTCTTTCTTAAACTAAATGGTTTGTCTTGACTGCATTTATTTATATAAAAACCGACGGCCGTCTGATAAGCTTCGCTGCCTGCTGATAAGCGGATTTGAATCGTCGACCACGTTATCGTTTAGCGGTCCGTTCTGTGAGTGTTATATATAAATCGTAACAATTTATAATGGAGGAGGAGATGCAATCAGGCTATGAAATACCCTACTTTGAAGTATTAAAGTGTGTTTTCATTTATGCATAATCTTAAATATCATTTACTTATAATAAATATATAATATATGTATACATAGTATATATTTCATATATATGCATATATATTATACATATGTATTTCGATAAATACATGTTGAGTAAATTTGTGATATGCTCAATATGTAAGATTTATATTACTGTTTCGATTTTTCATATATATGTAAAAATGTAATGGATATTTACTAATTTTTGAGAAGTTACTTTATGTGTGCTTACTAGAAAAGCAATCTAAAAATAAGTACTCAATTTGTGATCCTGTTTTTTGGTGCAGTTGTACCATAGCAACTTATGTCTGCTATCGATTCTTATCGATTATGTATAGCCTGGATAGGTAATCGATCTTTAATACATGTGTTCTTGCTGTGTTATTTGTCGATTTGTTAAAAGTTATCGATAATATAAACATTGTATATTTCTACTATAGTTGAATTTTGAAGGAAAAAAACCTTAAGTTCTTAAATCTTCATACTTTTAATCAAAAGCTTATTGCTGAATAGCTTATGTGTTGAGAAATGAATTCCACATATATATTCTTGTTAAGTTTAAATATCATTATACATGATCATTATTGCACTTCATATTTTTTGTTACATAAATAAGCACTGCATCATAATACCCTATTTTGTAGGCTTTATTTATTTCAGTGCACGTCGGGGTATTAACGACATTCGCTTGCTAGCTACCTGAATCGTATTGTGAAATGTAACTTATAGCTTAACGCAATCACATAAACATAAAAAGCACACGTCATATTAAGAGAAATACAAGTGGAAACTTATGAAATTGGCGGCTCTCTTATTGACAATTATTGTATCTAAGGTAAAGAGCGCAATGTTAACGGACTGCATTCCACAATTGATCTTTGAGTTTAGAACCCGATAGGTTAATGTCACTATTCTAAGTCGATTATACATATATCACGTAGACGTATACATATCATTTATATGCATAAGTTGTCCGGCACAAATATATATATATGTATATAAGATGAAAGAAAAAACAACTACAAATTGGCAATTAGGGAATTCGTATTTAAAAAACTAAAGAAAAACAAACCAGAATGAAAATCGCGTGAATTCGCGTTCGTTTTGTTCGTTTCGATGGCAACCGCGACACTGAGCGCTGAGCGAGAATCACTTGAACAGATGCGAGTCACGCAATTAATAGGGAAAAACTTGCACTGTACAAAACTTACACACGTTACATACTTGAATTGTAAACAATAATTGATATTGTCTCTATGGGTTCTCATATATAAGGTAAACACGTATAATGCTTATCTGAAGAATCTAAGCAAAACTATACTAACCGAAAGGGTGCACAGAGAAAAAATATGCTATGAAACTTAGCATTTAATATTAAATATATATTATATTTATATTTAATCATGTTTTAATGTTAGTCTAAAAAAAAAAACTAATAATAATTATATATATATATATAATAATTATGTATAATTTTTTCAGTTATTTATTAATGTTATTTATTTATAAAAAGTTTATTTATTTATTTTTGTTGATTTATTTTATTCATTATTTAATTTATTTATTGAATTATTAACAATTATATTTTTTATTTCTGTATTTAAGTATTTTTTAATTGATTCTGAATTTTTTTAAATGTATTAATAAATTAGTTTATTTATACATTCAGATGAATTTAGTTATTATCTCATTTGTTTTACCAAGTTTCAAAAAAAAAAATATATATATATATAAAAAACAAACATTTTAATATTTGTTAAATACAATTTTATTTATTATTTCTTTCGAATATATTTAGGCTAATAAATGCATTAAAATATAATTTATATTTAAAAATAGAATGTAATATAAATATATAAAATATAACACATATAAAATATAACAATGTTTCTATGAAACAAATATTTTACTACCAAGACATTTGCTGCAGTGTAATTGCAAACTAAGAGCAAGAGAGGCAGCTGAATGGACAATCAGCGCCTATTAATAGTCAATACGAGTGTTGGCAACTTGTTGATACTTATATGGCGCTGCTTATATACACGAATATAAATATATACATATATATATATATATATATATATATATATTTATTTACAATATATACCATATATAATAGAGTATATATATGTATCTTAAAGACCAATTTTATAATTGTCGCGACACGCGCCGAATGCGTAATGTATGCAGTCGATTAATTTGATTGGATGAACAAGATGTAGGTGTCTATTGTGTTTTGACCTTGTCCTTAGAGGTTGCGAATCGTCGCAGGTTTTGCCAAATGAATAGCAGCAACAGTTTTAAAATAGTCAGACAGACTGCAAGTAGGATCAGTAGACAGGTATAAACATCGATATTGTGACGGGCGACAAAGTCGAGATGAAGTGCAGGATTCTGCAGGTGGTAGGCTCCCTTGTGCCTCAATACATACTCCGTCCAGTAGATCACCGATTGGCGTGCGGTGAGCGGACGATCGCGATAGAGAGCAGAGAAGCTACGCACCTTCTCTCGATATGAGGAATTTTGCAGCACCTCGTTGAGAGTCTGCGCCAGTGAAGTCTCTGTGAGTGTGGACCAGTCCACACTCAGTCCGAAGCCAGCGGAGACCATGTTGTCCGCATTGCTAGGCTGATCAGCAAAGATCGGCATAGCCACCATGGGCACACCGTGATACTGAGCCTCGGCAATGCCGCCCTTGCCGGCATGTGTAATGAACAGCTTGATGTTGGGATGGGCCAGGATGTCGTCCTGGGGCAGCCAATTGTGATAGTAGATGTTCGAGGCATTGCCTGGCGTATGCTGTAGATCATCCCACTTCCAGATGACGCGCATCGGCTGACTGGAGAGTACCTTGAAGAAGATCTCCATGACATGGGGCTGGAAGTAGCCGCTCTTGACATTGGTGCCCATGCTGAAGAAGATGGCACCGTCTTTGGCATTATTCAGAAACTCAGCCAACTCGCTGGGCAATGGATCCGGCTGCTCCTTAATCTGCACGCCGCCAATTTCTATAGATTGGGGTACAGTGGGACGGACTGGACCCTCGCTGTGCGAGTGATAATTGTAGAAGAGCAGTGAGATATTTCGCCTAACTTCCCAATAGCTGGGCATCTGCAGATCCGCTCCAAAGGCACGTCTGAAAGAGAGATAGAGACTAAGTCAGTTTTTCTGTGCGATTAGATTACGTTCGTCACTCACCTGTAATAATTTTCCATGCGCCAATTCAAGTTGAGGGCGATGGCTTTTAGCAATATCCAGGTGCAGTAGTTCTTCAGGCGCTGGCCAAAGTCCATAGCACGTTGGCTGCTTTCCACGCCCACGTTCAAATTGGGCACATAGGCCGGATCGTTGATGTTGCCCACCTCATCGTCGATGAACGTAAATGGCACGCCCACCCAGCTGATGACTGCGGGTATGCCCAGTTTGGCTGCCACGCCCAGTTGGTAATCATTGAAGACGAAGCCGAGAACCATCAAATCAAATTTCGTTTGCGGCTGCTCGTAAAGGGCACGCACATTAGGATGCATTAGGAAATCATATTGACAATCCAGCATTACGGCCGATTTCGATAGCATTCTGTAGAAGGTTGCAATCATCGACGCCTTTTCCTTGGTCGAGCTCTCCATGAACTCATTGACTTGTGCCAAGGTCTCTTCACTCATGGGCGCTAAGATTAGTGTAATATTTTCATGTGGCTCCAGTTTGGGTTTCATGGCCGAGACAATGGTCACATTGTGTCCACGATCTGCCAAGGTTCGCATCATTGCCATGTGCACGACCAAATGCGATGGACTGAATGTGCTATAGAGGGCCAAGATGTTGGCGCCCTCTATTGGCGGGCAGGGCAACACGAGCAGAATTGCGAGCGTAGCCAATAGAACTTTTGCTCGGATCATGTTTGCCTGAGGACTTGATCTCAACTGAATGGACAGTGCGCTGATCAATTGCTTTTTATGGAAGTACCCAGTAGCGAGAGCACAGTCAAAGAAATAGAGAAGGAGAGAGACAAAGAGCTAAGGTTCTCTTTGTTGAAGCACTCATTTGCGCAGCGTCAAGATGACGACGCAGCGCCTTATTATCTTAGTAACTGGCATTCAGTATTTAAAGAGGCGACGTGGTATGATAAGCTGTTTTAAGAAAGTCTTTTTACACTTTGATAAGCGTTATCTATACCAAAATAATGCTACCAGCTATACACTTCGTTACAAAAACTAAATAATAATTAATTTTGCATTTGCAACTTTTTGTATCCTTCTGGATCCACAACATCGATGTTTGATCCTTTTATATATAAGTGTATAAGCCAAATGAATTGTATAAAATTCCAATCGTATAATCTCACAAGAATTTTCCATTCATCATACTTTTTATGAATACCTTATCAATTTTATAACCCTTTGAAATGTTGTACTAAACATTCTCAAAGTCATTATTTGCTTTAGAAAGAATTCCATTAAATACATTTTAAAAAAATCTCGTTCAACTTAGACTAGGTGAAATATTTAGCGAGTATCATTAGATATTATTTATATTATAAACAAATTCCGTAACCCTTTGAAAGTGGGATTTTTGTTAAAATGAGTTTAACCATTATCATTAAGCAATGGCATATGAAATCAAAATTTAGTAAATAATTAAGTTCGCATAGTAAAGCTCATGAGAGAGATAAAATAAGTTTTATTCTTATTTATATGATAGATTTAAATTGAGAAGTGTAATTACTGGTGCATGTAATGCAACTATTAAAGAGTATTTTTTAGACTAGCAAATACTATTTTCATGAAGTACTTAATTTTGTTGTTTTTTTCTTCTCAACATCTAAATTGATAATCAAATGTTTATCTAACTATATGTTTAATATATGTTTTATTTGTAATCTGTCCTATAGCTAAACAATAAGCAAATTTACAATATGTGTATTTAAATTTTTGTTTCAAATTGATTTTTTTTTTAAAATTATTTTTATTGTTTATTATTAACTTATGAACAAATCTGTGCACTCATAGCAAAATGTAGCAAACTGGGGTAATTATAGGTTTAAGTTTCATAGAGGATAGACAGACCTATAAAGTATATGATATGTGTGTAAACAAATTAAAATTATACAATCGGTTGCTTATGCATATTATAATTCATTTTCTTTAGTGACTCATCTAGCTGTCAGTTAGCTATTAATTTTTTGTTGGTTACATAAATACTATTTAGACGTTACATTTTATTTGACTATAACATTTTTACGAGCAAATCTTATTCATTTTCTATATATACCTTCAACTTATAATCAATGCCTCTTAATTTTCTTTGATTTGCGACATAATTTACGGTAAGCGCATCTTAAAGAAAGACAAGTTAAGAGCACAACTAAAGATAAAACAGCTATAACTACGGCGTAAACATCTATATTAAGGTAGGCCAGGGTTGACATGTGTACGGCCGGACTTTGCAGATGGACGGCTCCGTTGTACCTTAGCACATAGTCCGTCCAGTAGAGAACTGACTGTTTGGCCGTGATCGGTCTGTCCCGGTACAGCTTTGAGAAGCTCTTGATGGCCAAGGCGTATTTCTCATTGCCAATTACCTCCTCAATCTTTTCCCTGAAGTTCTCTTCGCTGAGCTGCAGTAGGTCTTGTGTCAGTCCGTACCCAGACTTTTCCATGCTGTCCGCATTGGCGGGCTGATCACCGAAGATCGGTAGAGCGACCATTGGCACTCCGTGGTAGCGTGCCTCCGTAATGCCGCCCTTGCCAGCGTGCGTGATGAAGAGCTTGATCTTGGGATGGGCCAGTATGTCGGCCTGTGGGAGCCATTTCTTATAAAGTATGTTTGATGATTTGCCCGGAGTATTGTCGAGATCCTCCCACTTCCAGATGACATTCTGCTTAAGGCTCGACAGCACCTTGAACATGGCCTGTATTATCTCAGGCTTCACAGCCGTGCTTTTGATATTTGAGCCGAGGCAAAGCAAAATCGCTCCGTGCTGAGATAACTCCAGAAATTTGGCTATGTCCTCCGGCAACGGATCGGGTTGTTCCTTGAGCTGTATGCCTCCAATTTCCACAATGCCTGGCACAAGTGGTCGAATGGGACCCTCGCTTATCGAGTGACTGTTTGTGAATACCATCGACACATTGCGCCTCATCTCGGCCAGCGTGGGGAAGTTCGGCTCCTGACCGAATTGTTGCTCATAGAACCGATCCAAACGTTTCTCAAAGACTAACATCATGGCTCTTATAAGCAGTTCCTTGCTGAAGTTTTCTAGACGCTTGACAAAGCCCATCTGCTCATCTCGGCCCAAGGCCGTCTGTATATTGGGCACATATGACACCTCAGTGGGATTGCCAACGTACTCATCGATGACAGACATCGGCGCCTGCATCCAGGAGACAATCACAGGCACCTTTAGCTTGGCCGCCACGCCCAATTGGAAGTCATTGATGAAGTAGCCCATGAACATCAAATCGAACTTCGTTTCGTAGATGCGCTGGAAGCGAGGATCCGACAGCAACTGATACTGTGACTCAATCATCACACTCATGCCGTTCAGCATGCGATTCATTGTGTCAAAGATCGAGTTCTTTTGCCCAGCCATCTCTTTCATCTGACTCTCGAGTATGTGCTCCTGCTCATCTGTCACAGGCACCACGATCAGATGAATGTCCTTGTGCATGATCGTCGGCTTCATCATGGTCACCACGGTCACATTGTGTCCACTCTCGGCTAGCGCCTTGATCATCGACATGTGGAGTATCAAATGCGATTGACTGTGACTGCTGAACAGTCCCAAAATATTCGCCCCTCGGGCAGGCAGCGCGATCAGCAGCAGGCAGACCCCAACTACACTCAACCGTAACGTTGCCATGTTGCTTGACGACTGTTCTCTGGTGTGCTTTATTCTTGACCAGCCGACTGTAGTACCCAAACCAATCTATTTATAACTGAAAGCCAAACAAGAGTCGCTTATCGAACTTTTTTTTTGGGCTATCAAAAAATCCCAACATTCAGATTACAAGCCTTAAAACGACATGGGCTTGCACAATAATTCAATTAAATGATGAAAATTGTAGAATTACAATAATATTTAATGTATTGCATGATTTGTTTACACTGAGTGCCTTAGACAGAATTTGGACGTCGGCTGGAGCCAATCATGACGGGTACCCAGCTGTGTGTGTCGACAGCTTCCTCTCTATCTGAAACTGTTTATTTCATGTTTATATATCATGAATATTCTATATTTATTATAAATATTCTTATATTTCAATATATATCGTTCAGGTGCCCATTGATTTTGTTATATAATTAATTATAAATAATCAATTTATTTCTATTATGGCATTAATTTCTTTATTACGTATTATTTTTAAAAGTATGTATTAAATAATTTCTATTATGAAATCAATATTATTCCGTCATAGAAACTATTTCTACATTATATCTATCTGATCAAGTTGAATATTGTATGAGGTATGATGATGTATGATGATATAGTTATATATATATATATATATATATATATATATATATATGTACGTGTATATGTACGTGTATATGTCGATACATCACAAAGCTCATGTACAACTACCGATGATTCTAATATTTAAATATTTGCCAATGTATTTACCAAAATGTCAATAAATCTTTTTCCTAGAGTCCAGATTCAATTCGCAAGGCTTCACTTTTACTTTTATCGATCTCTGTTATTGATAATTATCGAATTATATCAGATATTTGCTATTTACTATAGTAAGTTCAATAATTGCAAGGTATATTTTAGTCGGTCACATTCTCTTTCTGCTTTGTCATTCTGGACATGCAACTAAATTTTAACGATTAAAAAAAAGTGAGACACCCATTGAGATGATGTAATTTTTACTGAGCTGCGACACAATTAGAAAAGCTGGCAAGCTTTTAAGTTACGCTAATTCATTCTCTTCACTTTTACTTGTATAGTTTGTACGTTTTTTTGTTATATTTAAAGAGAAAATAGCGAGAGAGAGAGAGAGAGAGAGAGAGAGAGAGCGAGCGAGAGAGATAGTAAGATAGAGAGAGTGGAATACAGAGTGCAAGGCATTATTTTATCAACTTCCTTGGCCAGCTGATTAAGAGTATATAAAACCGAGATAGTTTTTAATTGCGGCAAATAAAACTTGTTTACACTCAGTATAAAAAAAACTTAAGTAAGTATATTTTATTTTATATCATAGTACACCCAAATACCTGTACAACACTTAAACTTAGCTCATAAACTATTTGGCTTTCTTGCTGCCCGGCGGAATGGGATTCGTTTTCATGCGCAGCAGCTGCTGTGTTTGCCCCTTGATGTGGCCCCAATGGTTGATTTCACGCAGCTCCGATTTGAACTCTCTCAAGGTTTGCTGTAGCTCCGGATAGAGCTGTCGCAGCACTCCGTGATCCAGTGTGGGAAACATGTGATGCAGTGCATGTTCGCCAAAGTGCGTGAGCACCAGCAAATCGGACCACTTGATGTCGCCACGATCGATGATTGTATCGAGCTGAAAGAGACCCCAATCGCGATCGGATCGTGGCGCATCGCCATCGTGGTAGATGCGAGGATCATGATGAGCCGCTGTCAAGGCAATAAAACCAAATATAAAGCTCCCAATGCCGAGGATAATCAACCAACTAATGATCACAGAGATGAGATCTACATTTGTGGAGACATAGAGAAAGATAGGCAAGGTGAAGCCCAGAAGATCGTGCCAGTGCATGACGTTCCTTTTGACCAGTGAGTAGACAAGACTAAAAAATGAATATATATAAGAAATATTAAAATCAATGGAAAGACTTCATGACTTACCGCTCAGTAAACTGCACCACACTCATAACCGTATATATAAAAGGCGATATAAATACTGAGATTACGCGCTGCACTCTGTTCGCATAATGCCTGCTGGGCACCCAGCAGAGGAAGGGCTCGAAGAGCGACATTTCCAGATCGTGCAACGAATTAGGATAGACATGATGGGACAGTGCATGCGAGATGCGCCAGCTATTGCAGTTGAGCAGCAGCAAATTGAAGCTATACATGCGCCAGTTGTCACGCTGATGGAAATAATTGTGAGCCGAAGTCGAGAGCCAGCAGAGCGACAGACCTGCAAGGACACGCAGTGGCAAGGAGTTGAAGGCAGTGCCAGCCCAGCTAAAGAACAGCACAGAGATCAGGATGCCGGTATGGAGGAGCTGCGGGTGAAAATGAACTGTATAAGAAAGTTTGAGAATGTCGCTAAAGCATAGCCTTATAGCATTATAGATCTAACCCTGTAGCTAAGCTAAGCGAATTCCAAGTTTTGATATATTACTTAAACCATACAGATCTTGTTTGAGAGCTCTACTTAGATATATAACGATATATACAGTTATATAAACAATTTCATATTTTTCGTATTATTATTTATGCTAAATATCTGTTGGGAAACTAATCTTGCTAAACTGAAAGATTCAGACTTCAATAGTATATGCTACAATTTACTTGCCGTACGCCCATATTGAACCTAATTATTTGATCAAATACTGAAGTATCTGCTAAACTTAAAGATAGTATAGCCAGAATCTTTAAGTTAGTCAGAAGGTTAATAGTTTGATACAAAAAATCTAGATCCATGCCCATTTGATTTGCCGGACTTAACTTGACTTTCTCACTGAATTTATCAGACACTATTATACGCTATACCAGCTATATACATGTTGATTTTGATTAACTTGTAGAGTAAGTCAAGGTGAGTAAAAAGTCCAACAACTAGTCTAGCTAATATTAATATTAGTCTATACAATGTATTCTTTTCAGGTCAAGGTCTTTAGCCAAGAACTATTTAGCTTTAAAATTCATTCAACAAACTCTGGCAGACAGCTCTAATTAAAAATCAAATGTATGTATACAAAATGATCAATCAATAACCTGTATAAAGCTCTCAAGCTTACATCTGTTTTATAGCTGGGTCGATAATTCAGCTTTCGCAGCTTCTCTCGCACTCGTCGCTTTAGGGTCAAGTAGAAACCATTCTCTTCCAGCGTAAACTTATAATTTCTTGGCTGAGCAGCTGATCGCACCTCGAATTTACTAAGCATTCGCTCAGCGTGTTCCTCTATGTGATGTGACTCAAAGGGTTCGGTTATATCGGTGCCCTTTGTACGCTCAATCCAGAAGGCGCCGCCCGGATGTCGCTGAGCAAAATCCGTCAGATCGTAGAGCTTATCTTTGATTCGCCATAGGCCCTCGGCTGCATCGTCGCTATGTTTGCCCTCCAGCCAGCTGCAAGAGCATGTGATTGGATTACAAATATATTTAGGGTCTGTTGAGTACATACGCACCTCTCTTCACTAACGGGCCACTGTCTGCGATAGCTAGGATATGTACGGGATATGCCAGATACACGCCATGCCTCCAGCTCTGCCACCTTTTGTCTGGGTGCCATTTGTTTGAATAAACTGCTTATCTCAGAGCCAAACACAAGAGTTTTTTGTATTTAGTGTATGTACTTATATTAGTCGAAGTCCAAGCGGTTAATTAATGCAGCGATAAAATCGGTCTGTTTCAGCGCAGAACCTTTTCGACTCGGCGTCTGCTTTGTTTATGAATCGCTTCGTGGAGCGTCGCTTCGCTCTAGTTTCGTCTACAAAAAGCTCTTGATCCATATCAAATTGAAGAGAGCTTTGAGCTTTTGTAGCGCCTCTTATCAGTGTCTTCAACAGCCCAGAAATACAAATACTGCGAGTTGATATGGAATTAGATCAGTGCTCTAAGGCATGACTCAATACTGAACAAGTAGAAAGCTTGTAGACAAGTTTTACTGGGTATTCTCTGAGATTATATGGGTAAAATCAACAATGTATATTATATATTAATTATTATTTATTTATAATATATATTTGTATAGAGCTGCAACCATGTCATGTCAGTTTTCTATTCTGGGAGAGTAATCTTTTTCTTAGAGCTAAAAAGTAGAGATAGTGCAATCATCGATATTCATCGTGAGTCAGCAGAGGTAAGTGCAAATTTATTCCAAATCAGCTTATCTGACACTATTGCAGGTCATTAAATTCTAAAATATCTTATATGTTTGCAGGTTAAACCGCTTCTTTAAATTAGAGTGTTCAATAACATCATCATCCTGGATCGTATATTATTTAGCAGAGATATGAATATGCAAAGCAAAAATATTCCAGTATAGTACTTATTAAGCTGCGCGTACATGACACAATTTAAATTGGAAAAGCAATTAATAACTTTGATTAATAAATGATTAAACGTGTTTTTAATTAGACATGGTTTTTTTTTGTCTAAAATGACTATTCAAAAATCAACAGTCAAAAATATGAACTCTAGAAAATATAGGTGCACAACTTAGGGGGCTGCTGCTATGTCAGCATAACATAACACTGTGAACGCACTGTTAGTTAACATAATTATGTTAGTGTACTGTTTACTAAATTTTTCACCCTACTTATAATTTCTGTCAGCCTGGTACTTAACAAAATTTACGTTCATGTTTGTGGTCCAAATGGACCAAACGGACTGAATAATAAATATATATATATATATATATATATATATATATATAATATATAATATATAAATAATAATAATATAAATTATATAATAATATTATAATATATATTTATATACACTAATATTATACAGAACAATTGACAGCACACTATCTACTTATATAAAATGGTTATTCACGCACGAAAAGCACGCACATGACTTGACTTTAAAGACTTTTCTGAGAACCTTTATAAAATGTTTTCAAATTCAGTAGTTAATCTTGAATACTTGGGTTATCATAAATGGCTTCAAAAATTTTAATTTTCTTTTAATGTGCTATTCTATAAATATGAAAAATTTATGTTATAAAATTTGATAAGAACTGTATAATAATCAATTGTCATGATACTGAAATAGAAAAATGTAGCTAGAATAAATACGTTTGTGTATGCCCCACACGTTCCACATATCTCTGAGATAAGTTCAGTATAGCTAAGGCGACGCCTTCTATTTTATGTACATATATACTTATTTGTATACCCTGAACCCTTAATATGTAATTAAGCCTCAGCAATTAAATTCTTCATATATTAGATGAAGAGGACGAACTAAGTCAAAATGTCTAAGTCAGGTTGTCCATTTATCCGTATCATCACAAAAATCGCGTATATAGCAGCTAAAAGCTGGGTTCAAGGTATCTCCAAGTCAGCTACTCCTCACCAGATCAATCTTACTTATTTATACTAGTTCACTTACCAAATTTTTATTATATACTTTGTTAATCAGCGAAACTATGAAAGACATCTGCTTGATAAGACGACGAGTATTTAGTTGTAGACAAATACTTTTATCAAGCATAAAAAAATAAGTGAAAAATATGCAATGAAAATAGGAAGATTAAATACCCTTTCACATATGAAAAATCTGATATTTGTTAGGAAAACGTTTCTTAAAAAATACATATTTATATGTTAATAAAAAATTAAAATATTTATATTAAAATTGTAATATATTTATGAGTTCAGAAAACTTATTTGCATTTATATCAAAACACTTCCTCAAAAGGTTATACAACTTTGATTGAAGTTTACCCATATCATAACTATTTTTCTATAATAATTTACTCAATGAAAACGTGTTTTATTACGTCTAAGTGTAATTCAATTTCTATTTGTAACAAAAACTAGTTTTGATTTCATCTAGCTGAATTCATAATGCATACCCTATACAAAAATGTGCTGAGTCTTGGTTAGCTTTGCAAAACGCCGAACACCTATAAAGTGCGAGCTGTCTATCAAGTGGGTATTAGCCTAGGTCTGACCCCAGCACAGGGGCTGTAAGTAAACAGCGTATCATCCGCATGAGCACTGATTGTAAGCCGATATGGCTGTCTGTTAAACCGGCCCAGCGCGCTGCTCTGCAGCCAGCGGTTTTTCACGTGTCGAGCCGACGATGTCATCAGCTTAGGGTTCTTCGTAATGCTGCTACTGTAATATGAGCGCAGGCTCGACATCGCCGAGACTGATAACACGACGCGTCATGGTTATCATAGTGGAAATATTTTTGATACCCTGTACCGATTGGAAATTGAGTATAGAAGGCATATTGTGTGACTGTGTATTAATGGTAGTGGGCGTGGCTTTACTATAACTAATTTCTTGATGAAGCCTACGACTTAGTTATTGAATATTGATAATTTTTTGACGAAATCGATATTTATCGATATATTCATGTTGTAGCAAGTATATAGATATCATGAAACTTTAAAAATATTACCCAAAGGCATTACAGAGTACTTCCAAGCCATGCACTCTCAACTACTACATACCAGCTTGTTATCTATGTATCGAACTTCTGATACATTTCCGATACATGTTCCAATATCGATATTGATGCTTTAAGTTTCTACTGATTCTTATTACAGGGTATATACTAGTCTTGCACTCTCACCCACGCAACGACAACTTGTTATTTGTTCATTATTGACAAGCAAATGTCGACGCTTAAAATCTAAAACGCGCATTAGATGGCGCTCAGTTCGCGGTGAAGATAGCTCGGGTTAGGTTCTATTCGGAATCAATAACAAGGATCAAGGAGAACCATGGTGATTGAGACATGGAAGAAAAGTGGCATAGCCACCAAATTTCCAACATATCGCAATTCCTCGCTGGTCACGGTACACAGCTGGCAGCAGGGCAAGCGACAGGATGATGAGGCCGAAGGACTTTGGCGCATCAAAGATGGCATTTACGATTTCACATCGTTCATTGACAAACATCCGGGCGGACCCTTCTGGATACGGGAGACTAAGGGCACGGACATTACGGAAGCCTTCGAGGCTCATCATTTGACCACGGCGCCAGAGAAAATGATTGCCAAGTACAAGGTGAGAGATGCGGCCAAGCCGCGTATCTATACTCTGACCATGCACGAGGATGGCTTCTATAAGACTCTCAAGGAGAAGGTGCGCGAGCAGCTGAAGACGATCGATAAGACGCCAAAGCGAAAGAGCGATGTGAGTAGAGAATTTTTGCTGTCCTTCATAAATGATCTGGCTAATCAAGATTGTTCATTGACTTTAGTTGATTCATCTGGGCATCTTGGTGTCCACCTACCTGTTTGCCGTGGCTAGTGCGAAATATGGCAGTCTTCTGGCTCTGATCCTCGCTGGCGTTGCTCTCTGCTGGACGGTGATCGTGTCGCACAACTATTTCCATCGTCGCGACAACTGGCAGATGTACACCTTCAATTTGGGCATGATGAACTTTTGCTCGTGGCGCATCTCGCATGCGATGTCACATCACATCTATCCTAATTCCTACATGGATCTGGAGCTGAGCATGTTTGAGCCGTTTCTGTGTTGGGTGCCCAATCCGCATCTCAAGAGCAAGGCGCTGCGATATATTTCCTGGGTGACAGAACCTTTCACTTATGCCATTGCTTTCTTCCTGCAAATGGGCACGCGGTAAGTGACTGATCGATCATGAAAACTGATAGATCAATAATCGTCTTACCTCTCTATATACGCACAAATATAGCATCTTCTATTCGCTACGTCATGCGAATATTATGTACTGGCATGATCTGTTGCCGCTCACCATTCCCCTGGCCATGTACTTCGGATCGACTGGGTCGGCGACTCTGTTGTTCTGCTTACGCCAGTGGCTGGCGATGACGTCCATTGCCAGCTTTGCCTTTTGCGTAATCGGACTGAATGCGGCGCATCATGATCCAGAAATCTATCATGAAGGTGATGCGAATCGGGAGGATCGCGACTGGGGCCTGTTCCAGGTGGACACCATCATCGATCGCGGCGATCTGAAGTGGTCACAGTTCTTGGTGCTCACACACTTCGGTGATCATATACTGCATCATCTGTTCCCCACCCTTGATCATGGACTACTGCCCGCCCTCTATCCCGTACTCTATGAGACTCTCGATCAGTTCAAGGGCAAACTGCGCGAATGCAATCACATCGAGCACATGATCGGACAGCACAAGCAGCTGCTACGTACTGAACCCAATCCCAGGGCACCTGGAGCTGGCAAATAGAACACATCCTTTACTACTATACTGTGTGTGTAAAGTTTGCTCGGTTGAAAACAGGGCTTATAGCATAAGGCAATGGATATTATTATCCAATAATAGAACTAGTTATACAAATATATTTTGCTTAAATTAACAAATATTGTTTTATTTTTAATAGTTCTTTAAGACAGCTCAAAGATGTAACTATCACATTATCACGATTATGTGAATAGATTAGAGACCTGAAATTTTGAATATATTGAATACAATAGATCATCCCCTATTGACTATATATATATATATATATATATATATATATATATCTTTTGGGAACGTGGCAAATCTGATCCAAAGCTTTGTACTTGGAACTCAAAAATGTAAAATCTTCTTCTTGAAACTCTTTTTAAGCCATGAGCAAGTAATATGCAGCCGGTAACGCCCCATTTTCTTACATGCCTTGTACACCCATTGACGATCTCTTCAATAAAAACAAGTGAGGTTTTTTAAAATTGATTTACATTTATTTTGTTCCTTTTTTGTATACTTTTTTATTTTGGTTTTTTAGTTGTAGTTTTTGATCTTTTAACCTTATAATGTTTTGATAAAATTAAAAAATTTAACATAAACATAAGCGCCGCGAGAGGCGAGAGATGAGTACGCTCTGTCTGTATGGATCTGTTGAACTGGGTATACATTTAATAGACATTAAGATATAGACACACTTCGATTTATGTTAGATTAGTGCAACTGCGACACTTCCTGACGGACATCCCCGCCTATTTTTTTTATTTTTAACTCACATTTGACGGGGCTCATTTGATGTTGTTGTATTAGTTCATTTAATGCTTGTTGAATGCGTTTCGAAAGTTGTATAAAAATATAAATACAATAAACAGGACTCGAGAGATGTCCGAGAGCAAATGTCGCGTTTACAAAGCTGTGCTACCAACTCCCCTCACATAGAACTTATGTATGTCGATCATAGATCGTCGATCGTTGTTGTTGTTGTTGTTAAACAGATGTTATATTGTTTTTCCGGGTTCTTAAGATTTCCGTTTTTCTTTTCTGGGGCCCGGTTTAAAGTTTTGTTTGTTGTTGTTGTTTTTTGCCTAAGTGCATTGTGCCTCCCGTCGTTTCGATATATATTTTGTTATAGTTTTATTATTTTTGTTTAAATTAAGAAATTAAGCTTTAAATCATAAACATAATAATTATGAAATATCATTTAAAATAAATTAAAAAATGAAATGGCATTTAGAATTCGTTTTCAGGAGCAAGGTCGAATCTTGGTGGGAAAGCCAATCCGTCGAATTGTGGCCTAACGGATGTCGCACGGGGCTGCAGTAGAAAAAGAGAGAGAAAGAGAGAGAATATATATATTAAATGCTTTCTATATGTATTATATATAAGAGGTATGATATACTATCAATAGCCGGTACATGCTTTTGGGGTGGGGAGTAGACGAGTCACTAAAAGTTCGTTGAGACATTTTTCTTTTCTTGGACTAATTCAAAACGTAAACAACGGATCGTGGAATGAACGCCTAGCGGCACGTTATGTGGTGCACACAGTGACGAGAGGGAAACACGAGCATTACTATAGATAATTGGATAAACGAGGAGTACGACGAAGGTGGCGTGAGCAACGCGACAGGTAAGTAAATGCTCGAGACGTTCTGTAGGTTCAGGAAATGTACGATAGAGAAATCAACATCAAATGATCAAATTAATGAAGCGAATGAAGGAGGACAATGAATGAATCGAATGAGTAAACGAAACAACTTGATGCAATCAATGAATGAGTCAAATGAATAAAGCAAATGAACGATATAATTCAATTATTAAGTGAATGAACGCAACAATGGAATACAGGAAATGAATGATCGACTGAATGAACCAAATGAACCAAACAATTCACTGAAACAATTAAACGAATCAAATAAATTAAAACGAATGAATGTAATAAATGAGTGAGAGCTAATGAACTCAACTCCTTAGAAGGTAAATAAATATCGTTACCTTTGAGAGAGAATGAACAAGCCGAATAATCACAGCTCGAGAGAGAGCTGAATGGAACTTAACTTATGAGAGAGAGAGAGGCAGAATACGAAACGAGACAACACTAAGTGAATATATGCTTGGGATATTGAAGGATTTTCTTGTGCTTGTGCATATGTAAGTGTATATGTGTGTGTGTGTTGTTGTGTGCATGAAGTAAAAAAGTTTTCCAACATTCTGACACAACAAGAACAACAACAACAAGAACGAGAACGAGCACGTTTCCACTTTACAGGCGTTGCCACTTACAAATGTTGTCAAGAAAGTTTCTACTGCTCCAGCGCGCCCTCTAGCGGCCACCCTTTGACGCCGTAGGCTGCAGTACACAAATACATCCATATATACATATATATGTACATATGTATTCATATATATATATACATATATATGTATATATGTGTTTGTTGTTGTTTTTTAATAATATAGTGGAAGAATAGTTTTTTGTATATATAAATATTAAATTTATATATATTGTATGCAGTATGGCTGTAGAGAAAGCAAAGTCGATTGATTGATGCTGTTTTGCTTGCTGTTGATCTTCATAGTTAGAAAAAATTGTCAAAATGAACGCATTATTGGTTGGTATTAGAGCTAATCGATGGCTCGACGGATCGATAATTGTTATCGATGCTCTCTCATTTACTTTCTTGATGTAATTTATTTTTATTTTTTTATTTTAGATTTATTCTGGTTCTTTACGCTTTCTTTTCGCCCAGGTGCTTGGGGTGTTGCCTCTAATTACAATTCTCTGTTCTACCGAATGTCGATGTATGATGCATCTATATTATTATTATTAGTGTATATATATTTTAATTCTTATAAGCTATAATTCTCTTTGCATGTTTTCTCTTTCATTCTTCTTTTTTTTTACACATAATTGAACCATAATAGATTTTCTTTTTTTTTTAGCTTTTATTTTTGTTTTTTTGTTTTTTTGCATTTTTGTGGTTGGGCCTCAACATTTAGCATTTAAATCTGTTCGTAGAGGTGCGAAGGTGTGAAGAAGAAGCAGAACGCGTACCGCAAATATGAAAGGGAAGAATATATATAAGCAAATATAGAGGCAATCGTAATACGATATACTGAAGATGGAATTGTTCTCGAATGGTAAGCCAAAGAGTCAAATGTGGACAGTGTTGGGTAATGGCGATATATTTGTTGGTGGTGTACTTACCGCTGGGCTGGCACCACGACCGACAGAACCGGCACGTCCCTTGGCGCGGAATTTGCTAATGGCCTGTTCAGCCAGATCGGCACGCTCCTCGGCTTCCTCGAGCTCCTGCTGGGCCTTGCGGAATTTGGCCAAGTTGAGGGCGGCGATTTCCTCAGCCTCCTCAATCTGCCTCTTGTATGTCTTGATCTTCTGTTGCAGCTTGTCGACCAGATCCTGCATGCGTTCGTGGTTCTTGCGATCCTCCTCAGACTGGAAGCTCAACTCCTTGATGCGGCGCTCAGATTTGCGCAAGTTCTTCTGGGCATCGGCGTGTCTCCTCTGCTCACCATCCAGCTCGTTCTCGAGCTCGCGGACGCGCTGCTCCAACTTCTGGATAGCCTTCTTGCCACCCTTGAGGGCATTGGCCTCAGCCTCATCCAGACGCACCTGCAATTCCTTGATCTGCTGTTCGAGAGCCTTCCTCAATTTCTCCTGGGTCTGGGCATGATCCTGCTCAGCGCGGAGCTCATCGGCCAGGCGGGCGGCATCAACCATAGCCTTCTTGGCCTTCTCCTCGGAGTTCTTGGCTTCGTTGAGGAGCTCATCCAGGTCAGAGTGCAGAGTCTGCAACTCCGATTCCAGTTTCCTCTTGGCAGCAGAGATGGAAGCATTCTGGGCGGAAACTTCGTTCAGCTGTTCGTGGGCATCGGCCAATTCCTGCTCGGCCTGGCGACGACCGCGATCGGCCTGTTCCAGCAGAGTGCGAGACTCCTCGAGTTCGTTCTGCAAGGCGTTGGCACGACGCTCAGAGATGCCCAACTGTTCGCGGGCATCGTCACGAGCTCTCTGTTCTTCCTCAAGGGCGGTCTGGATGTCCTTGAGCTGTTGCTGGTAGCGCTTGATGTTCTTCTGGGCCTCGGCGTTAGCCTAAGTAAAGCAATGGGAAATCATATTTTAGTTATTTACTCAGAATTTGCAATAGTTGCGCTGTGGACTCACCTTGTTGGCATGATCCAGAGCAATCTCCAGCTCGTTGATGTCGGCTTCCAACTTCTTCTTCATGCGGAGCGCCTCAGCCTTGCCCTTGGCTTCGGCTTCGAGGGAGGCTTGCATGGAGTCGAGAGCGCGCTGGTGGTTCTTGCGGGTATTCTCGAATTCCTCTTCCTTCTCCTGGATGCGGCGATCGATTTCCTGGCGCACCTGCGACAGCTCAAGCTGAGCGCGCAGCACCTTGTTCTCCTCCTGTTCAAGAGCAGCCTCGGCTTCCTCAAGAGCAGCCTGGAGTTCGTCCTTTTCGGCTTCCAGGCGCTTGCGGGCCTTCTCGATCTCATGGATGTTGCGGCCACCCTCACCGATCTGGTCGAGCAGATCCTTGACTTCATCAGCCAAGTTCTTGTTCTCACGACGCACAGCCTCCAGCTGCTCCTGGCCCTCCTCGTAGGCGCCCTTAAGACGGAACAACTCGGTGGAGTAGTTGCGGCACTCCTTCTGGGAGGCATCCAGCTCAGCGGCCAAATCATCAACCTTGAGCTTCCATTCGCCAATGATCTTGTCGAAGGCCTTCTGCTTCTTCTCGGCGGCGTTGGCAATGGCGTTGGCACGGTCGACCTCCAGCTGCAAGTCCTCGACTTCGGTGGACAGACGCTGCTTGGTCTTCTCCAGGCCGATGCACTTCTGGTTGAGCGACTCGATGGTCTCCTCAGCTTCGGCGAGGCGAGCCTGCAACTTCCTCTTGGCCTCCTCCAGCTCCTCAGAGCGGGCAACACCATCGGATTCGTACTTGCTGCGCCAGACCTGGGCCTCGGCGTTAGCCTTGCTGAGTTGACGCTGCAGATCAGCCTTGCCCTCAGCCTCCTCCTCAACCTGCTCGCGCAAGTTGTCGAGGTCGTGCTCCAAGTTGCGGAACTTGCCCAAAAGGGTGGCACGCTCGCGCGACTCCTCGTCGGCCAGACGCTTGGTATCCTCCAGCTGGGTGGTCAAGGAGATCTTGATCTTGGACAGCTGAGACACCTGAGACTCGGCCTCCTCCAATTGACGGAGCAGATCGGAGTTCTCAATGGACAGCTTCTTCTTGCTGGCATCGAAGTCGTTCAGAGTCCTGTTGGTCTCATCCAATTTCGACTGCACCTCGTTGAGGGTGTGCTGCAGCTGCTTGGCGATCTTCTCCTGGGCAGCCTGTAGAACGTTGTCAAAAATTGAGTTGTATTAGCCAAGGTACTCTCTACAATTTCGCTTTCTTTTCTTTTTTTTTTTTTTCTTTTGGGCTGTGTGGCATTTTGTTTTGTGTAAGCTGTACAGTGTTAGTAAAAGGGTACATTAAAAGCAGGCAAAATAGTTCTTTAAGTGGGGTCGTTTTAGTTCATAGGATTTTACACTTTTTACACTAGGGAACTTCAGTTTCGTGACTTCTATACAAAAGATTTCGGAGCAATAACGTTCAGCATATAATTTACAGCAGCGTTCGCAGACGAAATATGATAATTCATAGATTCATATACCTTCTCGTTGGTAATGTGATCAACACCGGCGCGCAGATCGTTCAATTGGCCGTAGTACTCGTTCTTCTCCTTCTCAGCCCTGGATTAGACAATATATAGAGAGTAGACATATAGAGAGTGTGTGGGTTAGTTTAGGGATTACAGATTTCATTGTTGTATTTGGAATATCAAAGCAGAGCAAAGGCGAGAAGCGAGCGCACGAGTGATCCATAGTCCATAGTTGCATCCTATTTTACACACAAAGTCTAAAAGAACGTTTTATTCAAAGGGATAGAGAGAGACACAGACAGTGAGAGATAGTCACGCACACACACATAGTTGTTGTCGTATATAGAGTGTGTGCGTGTGTGTGTGTGTGTGTGTGTGTGTGTGCTTGTGGTACATGCGTTGTGTGTTTCGGTGTATATGTGTGGCCCATATGCCACAACATATTACCTTATCGCGGGCCAACTGATCGCAGGCGGTACGAGTTTGATTCAACTCATTGTGGCAAGTCTGACGATCGTGCTCGGCCCTAAATTGCAAAAAGTAGAACAACAGTTGCATTATATATATATATATACATATATAGACAAGATCAATCGGATCAACGATCAACGATCGGTGGCACACTCATACATGTAGCTGTCTGGCTGGCACCTGAAATAGCTAGCGAGATCTAGATAGTTCGTTGAGGTATTCTACTTACTTGGCCTTCAGCTTGTTGAGCTGATCAACCTGTTCGGCCATCTCGGCGACGGCATCGTTGTGCTTCTTGCGCAGGTTGGCCAGGGTGGATTCGTGCTGGATGTTGGCTTCCTCAAGATCGCGACGCAGCTTGCTGAGCTCAGCCTCACGCTTCTTGTTGAGCTCAATCTGGGCAGAGGTGGCACCGCCAGCCTCCTCCAGACGCTCGCCCAATTCCTCGAGTTCGCGGGCCAAATCGGCGCGCTGCTTCTCAGCCTTGGCGCGGGCTTGGCGCTCGGCCTCGACCTCCTCCTCGAGCTCTTCGATGCGGGCCTGCAGTTCCTTGATCTGGCGCTGGTGCTTGCCAACAACGACCTGCTCATCTTCCAGCTTGGCGGTGATGGAGGACAGTTCCTTGTCCTTGCGCTGGATGGTCTGCTCCAACTCCTTCTTGTTGCGCTCCAGATCGGCGACAGCCTCCTGGGTCAGCTTGAGGTCACCCTCAACCTTGCGCTTGGACTTCTCAACATCGCCGCGCACCTTCTTCTCGCGCTCCAGCGAATCCTCGAGCTCATCGAGAGTCTGCTCGAGCTTGGCCTTAACCTTGTTCAAGTGGTTGATCTTGTCCTCGGCGGCCTGCAGTTCCTCACCAGTCTTCTGGTTGCTCTCGCCCTGCATCTTCTTCTCCTTGTTCAACTTGTTGATGAGCTCATCCTGGTGGGCGATCTCGTCGTTCAAGTTGCGGATCTGGTGATCCTTGGTGGCCTTATCCTGCTCGGCCTTCTGGACGTTCAATTCCAGATCTTCGATGTCCTTCTTCAGGCCAGAGATCTCCTGATCGGCCTTCTTCTTCTGCTGGAACAGCTGGTTGCGGGCATCTTCCTCCTGAGTCAGGCGCTCTTGAATGTCCTATTGAAATTTAAAAAAAATAAAAACCAAAAAAAATTGTATAGCTACACATTTAATTACACACATTAAATATATGAATATATGTATATAGAAGGTGAGTGGGCGGAACACCAATATGTTCCATCGATCATGGGCTAAATTTAGACAAAGTGCGCACATCAACAGCTCGCTCGTAACTCTCGAAATAGCCGAGCAATTGACATGGTCGATTGCACTTGATAAATTTGCTTAGCGGATTAAATGGATTCGGATATGGATTTGGATGTTTTAATGGCATAGGTAATTGGGTTATTTTTAGTTCGAAACTTACGCGCAGCTGGTTCTCGAGGTCGTTCTTCTGGGCGGTCAACTTGGCGTTGCGCTCCTGGAAGTCCTGCAGCTGACCCTTCTCGCCGGACAGGGAGTCCAACAGGGCGGTCTTCTCAGCCAACAGCTTGGCGTTCAGTGCCTCCAATTCCTTGCGCACTTTCACTTCAGCGGCATGCAGTTCCTCAGCCTTCTTGGCCTTCTCCTCCAGACGCTGTAAGTCATTAGAAGCATTGATTGGATTACTAAACGAGCTGCTCTCAACTGGCGGGGCAGGTTCTGGTGCTGCTTGTGCTGGTGGTGGTGGTGGTTCGACACTTGGCTCTGCACTGGCAGGCTCGGCGCTGGCAGGTGGAGGCTCAGCAGGCGCCTCCTCGGGAGCAGCCGTTGCCTCAGCTGGGGCTGCCTCGGCAGCCTTTTTCGTTTTTTTGGCCTTCTTCTCGTCAGCCATTATTGAAAATTCACTCGATTCGTATTCGATTTGCAATTAATAATCACAAAATTTATTGCTCGCTGTTAACTAGCTGGATATATGATTTGAATTGATTGTTCTATTCGTTCGCTTGGTATTCTATTTTTTTTGTCTTATTTTTATTTTATTTTTCTGTTGTTCTTTTTGTTCGTTTGCAACGCGCCGCGTACTGGTCCAAATCTAACTGGAATGGCTGCTGCGACTGCACTGTGCAGATGCTAACAATTTTTGGCTATATAAAATTAGGCAGCCAGCGACCCAGCTGTTGCTTGCCAGCCTCTGGCATCTGTAATTGCCATCATAAATTCATAATTCACCAACAGCAATTCACATTCGCATACGCTTGCTATCATTTCGCACTTGCGCAGCCAACAGCAGGTGTACTCTATATATACATACCAATACATATATATATATATATATAAAGAACGATATTTATATATATGGCTATCTCGCTTGCACCAACGTGTACACGTTAAATAGTTTGGCTGCTTATAATTACTCATCATTGGTTTTTGAATTGAGTTGGACCAATGCGGCGTATGCGTATTAATCATACGCCCCTCTGTACAGCACCCATTTTCTATATATTTTTTCCCGTTTTTTTTTCTCCTCTCTACTCTTGGTTGGCGCCGCTGCCTTTTTATTATTTAATTAGCAAGCTAATTGGCAACTGCTCGCCACTTAAAAAAAAAGGAAAGAAAGAACATTGAGAGCTGTCAGATTGTACGAGAATAGCCATTGAGATGGAGCTATAGATATATAGCTCGAAATATACACAAGGGATTTACATGCCAACATATACATATACCAATATATATATATATATAGAGAGAGAGAGAGAGATGTATGAGCTGATTCCAGCAATCTATAACAGTTTTCCATTCTATATAGCTTCGGTTTTAGAGCGTGAAGCAAACATTTCACAGCAACGAGATGTGAGATGTGAGAAACGATTATGACAGCATCTATTTTTGGTAGCTCGATCAGCCAGCAGCATGATTAACATGATCAACATGATCGAAGAATGCGTATGTGGGCGTGGCTTAATTAAAGCACCACCAAGTGCATGTAGTTCTAAAATGTTGGCTATTTAAAGATCGTCGGACTTGCAGCTGCCGCCTCGCATCCAATTATGCACGACAACAATGTAAAAAGGAACCTGAAGGGTCGGACATGCCAGGGCTATGCTTGATTGCCAGCCACAACTGCTGTCCAAGTTCAAATCAACCACAAGCAAGCAGCACAGTAGCCAATTCAATATTCAATTTATCTAAATAATTATATAAATTGAATTTCATATATACATATGTTTTTATACTCACGGCAATTTCGTCTTCAATGCGGCTGACGTTGAGCAGAGGCTTGATCTTCTGCCACAGTTTGTACCAGGGCCAGGTACGCAGCTGCAGGTATTTACGCAGATTGCGCTGGACGACCTTGAGGGCGACACGCTGCTCTTGCAGCTTCTTGAAGCCCTTGCGGGCCAGGTAACCACGGGCCCATGCCTGCATCCAGGACATGATCTTGCCGAGACGCTCATCACGGAACTCCTCCATCTGACCCAGGACACCGGCACGGAAGAACACCTAGATATTTGACAAGTGATGGTATGGATGTCAAGGGGGAACATCAGAGAGAAATATATTAATTTACAGTCGACCGGCTACACTGTGAAAAAATTGCGCGTGCTTTAAGCCACAAACTGGTCCAAATTGGACCAGTTCGAAAAATTCTTTTATTTTTACTTTTTTTTTACGCTTAAGCAGGAAGCAATTCTTCAAAAACACTTTTCGACAGTTTGAACTGGGATAGAATAAAGGATGGATTTTTGGTACAAACGAAAACAAAAAATAAAAAACAAGACAAACAAGACAAGAGAACGACACATAGATTATAACTAAATGAAAGTTTGATGAATTTGTTTTTGTAGATCGATTTATGATAAGACATACAACTTAAGACTAGAGCAGTGAGTGTGAAGTAGAGCTGCAGTAGTGGGGGAATCCCGCCGGAAAACACAGCCTAAGCCATGTACTAATAGCTACAGGCCGAGTGTCTTCCATTGGGGCTCAAACCCCTGCAGCTATACTTGTTTTAGATTATATATCATGCATTTCATAGAGCTATAGAAAAGAAAACCCTTTCAAGAAATCACAACCCAAGCCATAGGCTACTGAGGCAATGCGACTTCTATCGGGGCTCAGATCCCTGCAGCATAGATGATCTACCGTATGTGAGCGTCAGGTGTAGGAATCCCGCAAGAAATCACAACCCAAACCATGTACTAATAGCTGTAGCCAATGTAACTTCAATTTGGGATTCACACCTGAACTCTTTTTTTTTTTTTTTGTATTGAGAGCTGATGCATGCAAGCTGTGCAGTATATTGTCGCTGATATACCTTTGTGTTACCCAAACGGTATTGATCTTCGGGTAAATCGATAAACTTAATGATAATTTCAGTGGCCTTTTTGTCTTTCTCAACGCCCTGCAATTGCTTAGGGCACATGATCTTGTAGCTGTATGGGTTGGTATTATTGAATGGTTTAATTGTTTGTTTGGTTTTTGTTGTATAGTTTTTTCAAACGTTTGTTAGTGCATGTAGTCTACTAACGTAACTAGTAGATTAGTATTTACTACTAACTAAGTTAATGTAATGCTACAAAAAAAAAAAAAAAAATAGTACCAATTTCTGTTGTTTTTTTTTTTTTTGGGGATTGGGGATCTATGGGGGAGTGGGGTTTGTGGTTTGGACCTTTTCTATAAAGGTTTCGTTTTTCTTTGTTGTACGTATGTCCTTGTTTGTATATGGATTTCGTGTACATTGAAAGAGATAGAGAGAGACAGAGAGAGAAAGAGAAACATGCGCACAGCAAACACAGAAAAAAACCAGAAGCTCTTTGCTTAGTTTTTTTTGTTTCAATATACTGTGTGTGTGTGTGTGTGTGTGTGTGTGTATAGTGTACGTGTATATGTGTGTGTGTATAGTTCTGGACATCTGTTTTGGAAGCCATATACGAAGTGTTTTTGTTGAAGTTGAGTTAATCAGCTTTTGTTGCTGTTTTCTGTTTGTGTGATTTGAATAGAAAAATGTTTCGTGCCTTTGTGTTACCCAAACGGTATTGATCATCGTTCAACTCGGTCGATTCAATAAGGATTTTCGTGCATTTCTTGGGATCCTCAATACCCTTGATACCCTTTGGGTTCAAGATTTGGTAGCTATATGTCGTTCACGTATAACATATAAACATAAGTGTCATAAAGTAATAAATATAAACATAACTACGATACATATGTAGATACGCTAGATATGGATGTGTTAGTATAACTAGCTTATAGCTAATGTTATTTACAGTTGATCTTCAAGTCTTCGAGCCAAATCAAATAACAACGACTACGAACTGCAACCCATGCTGTAGAAAGGGTTTGATATTCTCAACTAGGGGGTTGTGCAAGTGTGTGTGCTTCTGTATATATGTGTGTGTGTAGTGGAGTGGTGGTGTGCTTGGTGGTTGGTGGCTGGGAGTCGCAAAATCGAAAAGGGGGATGGGGTAGGGGTATATAACGATCATAGTGCTGAATAGCGCCCCTATCAAGGTTTTAATACTGTTTTTCTGAAAGGGCGCCCAGAAGTGTTGGAACTTCGCCTCTGTTAAAAAGTAGAAGTAATATATATATATGATAATATATATATATATATACGGAATCTAGTTATGTGATATCCGTCAAGTGTACGGGAAATATATACTAGAGAAGTAAAGAGAGATAGAGAAAAAGAGAGAGAGAGATACGACAAAACTACTTGGAGGAGTATAATTTAGGAGGTTTACGCAAAATGCATTTCAAAATCAAAATTGATAATTGGGTATATGAAGAAGAAGAGTTTATGCCTTAGTATTTCCAATACGATACATATCGGGATCCAAAGCTGTCGACTCTAATAAAATTTGGCCGGCCTTCTTGGGATCATCGACGCCAACAATACCACCTGGATTCAGAATTTGATAGCTGCAAAATGAAATTTCAATCATATTCTATAAAGGTTTTTCCGCTTAAATTATTCTCCGATCGTGTACACTTGGAACCACTTTTGTTGTTGTGTTTTGTTGTATATATGGGGTGTGTGTAAAATCTGTTGGATGCTTGGGCGCGTCGGCGTTTTAAAGGCATCCATTTGTATATGCTTTTTTTTATAGATTATTGACTACATAAAAATATGTATATATATAATATATATATAGACAGAGAATATATATATATATAGAAAGTTGAGCCATCCACTCATAAGAAGAACTTTATAAAATGCATATTTATATAGCTTATAGAGAGCGAGAGAGAAACTTAATCATGCCTTGGTATGACCCAGACGATAGAGATCTTCATTCAGCTCGGTTGACTCAATCAAAACCTTGGAAGCTTTCTTAGGATCTGTAAGGTCCTTAATTCCACGGGGATTCAAAATCTGGTACCTGTTGATATTCATTTGATACATATAATACATAATACAGTACAGATCATGCGAAACTAAAACAACAAAAAAAATTAAATAATCGAATTTGCTTTCATTCCACCTCTACACAGAACAAAAAAGTATATATAAATTGATATATATAGGAAGACAGCACTTGGTACATTGGATTTTGGTGTAGAACAGAAGAGTGAGGATACGATAACTGATGTACATATGGATTGGACCTTGGGTTTATCTAAACAACAAGTGAATATACATTAAAGTATGCGTGCCTTGGTGTTACCAATGCGATACAAGTCGGGGTCCAGTCCAACCGCTTCCAAACACTTGGTGGCTGCATTCTTAGGCAACTTTTCAGCTGCCATGACAGCAGGTGCCAGAATCATATAACTAAAGTTAATGTCAATAGAAGTTAATTATTTAAGATACTTATTTAAGAGAAATACAAAGAATGGAAGGGGCTAGGCAGCTAGGCCTAACCCGTAAGCTCCAGTGTATATACAAGACTTGTGCTCAGCTAAGGGCTAAGAGTAGCTATCGTTTATAGTATATAGTATATAGTATATAGTATATAGTATATAGTATAATGTCTAATGTCTAATGTCTAATGTCTAAATGTCTAAGTGTCTAGAGGTTTATTTAAGTGTTGAGACTGAAACTTACCGCATCTTGAAATCGGGGTAGACCATTCTGTTGGGGAAACCTTTACGGCAAATACGGATACCTTCAAGCACACCGTTACAAGTGAGCTGATGCATAACCAAATGGGCATCAACCATGCCAGGCTGTTTCATTTCATTGGGAATGATGCAACGGACGAAATGAGGCTGTGTCGAGCGCAGAGTTGTCATCAAGCTGTTCAACTGCTCCTTGTAGGCAGACGACACAGTGGCGAAGCCACCACCCTTCTTGCCGCGACCGCCCTTGGCCTGTTCACCGCCACCGGACTGACCAGGATGATCAGCGAAGATTTCGATCAGCAGTTTGTTCTGCGACTTCTTGAACTGATCGACAACGGTGTCGTTCAAGGGATCCTTGTTCTTCTCCAACCAACCGGTGATGTTATAGGCGACACAACCAGCATAATGGCCAATAGCAAAGTGAGCTGCCTGCTGGCCGGGCTTTGGTGGCTTGGGCTTCTGGAATGGAGCCGACTTGCCCAAATGGGTGTTGGTCAGCTTCTCCGAGAAGGTCTGATCGGTGGCCTTGGGGAACATAGACTCTTCCTCCAGGATGGACAAGATACCCATAGGCTGTAGAAGTACACAAAAAAAACCTCAAGTTTAGTATAGCTGAAATTTGGAGCAAAGTTCGTTTTTAGTAAGAAGCTCGCATTAGACTTGAAGTAGTTGAGTCATATTTCTTGTAAGCCACATAACGCTGAACATCACTAGATATACAAAGTAAGACAATTAATCAATTAGTACATAAAACTTACCCGTTCGTTAGTTGTATATATATATATAGCATATATATATATATATCTATATATATGCAGATTAGATCTATTAAGTTGCTGGCTTTTTTAGTCTAGGCATTCTTATGACTATGGTTATCAAAATGCTTGCAGTGCAAATTATTGTTAGATAAGATCTCTTTTTTTTTTTTAATTTTATTTTTTGGCAATTGTGTATTTAGATGGTCAGTAGTTTGGCTATCTGTCTCGAAGATAGTTGTGGCCCCTGTACCTTTTCAATCAAATCAATACACAATTGCAGATCCATGCCGAAATCAATGAAGGTCCATTCGATGCCCTCGCGCTGATATTCTTCTTGTTCCAAAACAAACATGTGATGGTTGAAGAATTGTTGCAGTTTTTCGTTAGTGAAATTGATGCACAATTGTTCGAAACCGTTGTACTGTATATATTTTTTTTATCGGAAACGGAACAATATTTGAACATAGATAGCCAGGTTAGTCATAGATGATCAAAGTGTGTGTGGATGTTTTTTTTTTTTTATTGTTTGTGTTAGTTACTTGGGTTTCTGACTTCTGCCCCTTGGACGTGTGTATTCACGTTTCTTAAGGTCGCTAGCGAAACTTGGATGTGTGTGTGTGTGGAAGTGGGTGGGTGTAGAAGAGCTTGTAAGACTCATCCATATACATAAATCGTGCTGTAATAGGAAAACTGTCAACCTAGGTTCATCAGTTCTAGATGAATTACCAGATACGAGCTTTATATAAATATATCCTTAAAGTAATTGGGAAAACAACAGGAACACTTAAGTGCTTAAGGACGAGTGCAAGATATATGTATGTCGAGTGCGGATCGAGTTCGACGAACCTTTTCAATCAAATCAATACAGGCCAACAAGTCCATACCGAAATCTATGAAGGCCCAATCAATACCTTCCTTCTTGTATTCTTCTTGCTCCAAAACGAACATGTGATGGTTGAAGAATTGTTGCAACTTCTCGTTGGTGAAGTTAATACACAGTTGCTCGAAACCGTTGTACTAATTTGTGCATGGGTGGGGATTTCAAAAGGTGAGGTAAACATTTAAAACAAGTGCATAGGAATTACAAAATAGTGAGATGCTTCACAGACAGAGAGAGAGAGAGAGAGAGAGAGAGAGACAGATGGTGTGGGTGTCCCTGCATACATAAGGAATAATGAAATCAATCCATTCACAAATTCTGTGCTATAAAAATACAATCAATGATTCACACACAACAAGACAGTTTGTTACCTGGTCTTTCTTAGTTGCCTAGGAGCTGCGAATTGCGGTTGCTTTGCCTTTTTGGAAAACATATATATTCAAATAAATCGGTGCTAAAACATAATACAACAAACAAATTTTTTTTGTCTTTTGTGCGAGTAGGACGCATAACATTTGGAAGTGGACAAAAAGTACACACAAATACATTTATATATAGAGGATAGCTTAAGCACCTTTTCAATCAGTTCGATACAGGCGAGCAAGTCCATACCGAAATCAATGAAGTCCCAGTGAATACCCTCTTTGGTGTATTCCTCTTGTTCCAATACGAACATGACATGGTTAAAGAATTGTTGCAATTTCTCATTGGTGAAGTTAATACACAACTGTTCGAAGCCATTGTACTACGTTGGATAGGGGGAATATTTACATATTATACTGAGTAATACTAAAGTTTTTTTTCGTTGTAATTGAAGGAACTGAGTTTGTGTGTGAATGTGTGTGAGTGTGCGCATGGAGTGTGCATCTAAGTGGAACGTATCCAAAAAATTTACCCAAGTAAACCCATATACCTCGCTTGTGAAGAGATGTGTTAGCTGTATGGACGTCAATGATTCAAGCCGAATTTGATTCGACCTGAGTTCATTGCCTGTCGCAGCAGCTGCGGCTATGGAAGACGTCCTAGATCAGAAATTCTATAATAAGAATCGTATGCCTGGAATCCTATGAACAGAAATACTTCCATAAGCATCTCAGAGATTCTATGACTTTCTGCCATAGGAATTCCGCGACAAGTATTCCTTTTATCGGAGTTCCACGACTAGACTTCCGACCATAGACACAGCTGGCAAGCGCCAGTTGTTGTCCCATCCTCGAATACTCACGTCGAAGATTTCAAAACCAGCAATATCCAGTACACCAATGAAATGCTGACGCTTCTGCTTGGTATCCAGAGTCTCGTTACACTTCTTGACCAGCCATTTGAAGAGACGATCGAAGACACCCTTGCACAGAGCACCGATGGAGTTGGTGACCTGTTGGACGTTACGGCCCTGGGTGACGAACTCGTTACCGACCTTGATGCGGGGCTTGAGCAAGTTCTTGTACAGCTCAGCGGTGTCGCAGCCGAAAAGCTTGGACACACGGCCACCCTCCTCTTCACCATCCTGTTCAGCCTGCTCCTCGCGACCACGTTGCTTGAACTTCATGCCACCCATGTGCATGACAGCGGCGGTGATCCTGTAGACATCCTCCTTCTCCTGCTTGGTGAAGCCCAAGATGTCGAAGGCTTGCTATATATACCAAATGGATGTCAACAAAAGTTAGTTTTCTGTTTAACATTTCTCTAGCGTGTTTAGTGGAAGGTTTTGTCAGCATTATTTCTTGGGATTATTACAGCGTGTTTTTTAATATTATTTTTTCCACGTTTGTTGAGTGTAGCTTACGGGCTAGTTCATGCGGCATGCTTAAGTTAAACAGAGTAAGATCCAAAATTACTTGCGGCATGCAAAGATATATATATTAAGATATAGCGCTCGATTAGTAGACCTATATAATGTGCTAAGTTTTGTGTATAACATGACAATGTGGATTTATTGTTTTTTTGAATATTTTTTACCGGGATGTTTAGCTTAAATATTCCGGAATTGATAGACAGCTTGCTTTGGCTTATAGACTAGACATTGCTGTGGAAGGTTCTTGGGGGATAATCGTGCGTGCTGTGTGTATGTAGATGTAGTTTTGTGTGGAAATATACATTTATTTATTGGATAACTCTTAACCTGTACGGCGCTCAAGTCAAGTTGGGGAGCCCGTTAGAGAGAAGAACTACATACATAGGACTTAAAAATACGAACGATTTGTACACAACGCTCATGTAAATGGATTTTCATTTGGTACAAATCGCACACTAACCGGGAAATATAGTATACACACAGATATCGTAGATTTATATATATATATATAGACTTTATAGCATATATATAGACTAATTGCATACACATTCCAAAAAACACAAATTAGATCAGTCCATTGAAGTCGTATTAAGTACAGTTACAGACAGGTAAATCTGCAAATAGATTTTTTAAGGATGCTAAGAAAAAAGAACCGGGCAAGGGATACGTCATTCGTCATACAAATCTTACGCTATGGGCATTCCAATTAAAAACACACAGAGAAAAGACTAAGTACTGACTATATATATATATATATATATATGGATATATATATAGAGAGAAAGATATGTAGTACTAGGTCTGGAAACTGGAAACTGGAAATCGGGTAATCAAATGACAAAAAAAAAAAACATAAAATATTGATTCTGTGGGCGTGTAGGTGTGTGTGGTACGAATGTCGTTCAGACAGTACCGGAAACATAGATAGCCGCAATACATATATATCTAGATAGGTTCGATCTATCTATCATATATGTATGTGTGGGCCTGCAACTGCCGTCACTTACATCTGCCAGCTGGAATTCCTCAGAGTCGTCGATACTGGGCACAGTGACCTTGCCCTGGGATACGTTATAGTAGTCGTAAATGTTATCAGAGAGGAAGCACATCTCTACATATAGTCGGAGAGAAGGTATTTTTTGTTTGGTTTAAACAGCAACAACAACGTGAAAAAAAATAGAAGTATAGAACAGAGCTTATGGTCTAAGTCAGATATGGTTTTGATATAATTGGGATCGATGTGGTCTCTCAGTGTTCGTGTGTCTGTGTGTGGGCGTGTGTGTGTGTGCTGCGCTGTGTTTGTGTGTTCAGGGTTTAGTTCGAACCCTGGTGCAATTTTTGTATATATGTAGATATTATTATTTTAAAGCCAGGAGCGGGCTTCTCTCAAGTACCTAATGGCATTTCTAATACACAAAACATATTTGTTTATCGTTCTACCCGGTGTCAAAAAGCGAGAATTGTATAACAAAATTTTGGATAGCTTAGGCCTATAGAGACCTCCTGCTCCCAGCGTTTTGGGATAGGTATTACGGTTGCAAATATAACTAGGTAAAAAGTGCAAAACGCGATATTTACTGACAACGAAAGTTGAAGAGTGAGAGATAGAAAGAGAGAGAGAGAGAGAGAGAGAAAAAGACAGAGAGAAAGAGTGTGTGATAGTAAAAGCGCAAGATAATTCCGGAACAACATTTGAAAATTAACACACTGTAAAATATATATACAAGTTTATCATAGCTACTACAATATACTTTTTTTTTTAAATCGGTGTACGTTACAAAACTTCAAATTGTGGATAAAAAAGAGAGAGAGAGAGAGAGAGAATACAAGTGATAGAGAGAGATATTTATAATTTTAAATATTTTACAAAAGTTCTGTTTGGGGGTAGGGTATTACTTATTTTGATTGATTGGATTGATTGATTCTGCGTCAACTTACGTCAGTTAACTCAAATTCTTCACCATCGTTGACACCGGGTATCCGTGTTTTACCTTGGCAAATGCCAGGATAATCACCAATATGTTGGGTAAGAAATACCATCTCTATTTATTGATTGGATTGATTGATTCAATTATTTCAAATACTTCACGATATTTAAAATGTGTGAGAAAGAGTTTTGTTTCTATATAATGCCCTGCCTATAGCGAAACTAACTTGGTTTTTCTTTTTTTTTTTTTTTTTTTTTTTAGTTTTTGTTTAGGGTTAGAGTTACTATTAGGGTTAGGGTTAGGATTAGGTTTACATAGATATATAGATATTTATTGCTTAGCTTTGGCATTTGATAAAGCGTTATGAATTTTTTTGGAGAGACGAACATGACAAAAGTTAACACACATTGAAAGAGGTATATCGATTGAGAGAGGTTCGAATTTGGAGACATGTTCGTATAGAGAAGACAACATTTAGAGACAACAGATATTTATATATACAGAATTTACGAAGAGAATATTAAGTTGATTTGGGATTAGAACACAAATGTTGTTTGTTGTTGTAGGAATAGTTATGGATTTAGATCGGTATAAGTAACCATGTTCTGTATGGCCTTACATCCACAGCGATCCATTCTTCGGCATCGTTAACACTTGGTATTGTCGTTTTGCCTTGTGATACGATACGATAGTCGTAAATGTTGTTTGATAGCAGACAGTAATCTATATATTGTGATAGATATATAGAATATATCGTATAGACGAACAACATTTGACGATAGTTCGTATATGGTTTGAGTGTGTGTATTTGTTTTTGGAGGGTATTTTGGGGGTGTACATATATGTAAAAGGTAAGAAATTTTCGCATTTAATATGGAATCTCCATCATATATATTGTATTAGTGGGAGATCGTATGAGTTAGTAGGGAATAGATGAGGTATTTGGGTATTTTGAATGGATTCGGCTCGCTCGCGATACTAATAAAGCCTTCAACATATTCCAATAATCCGTATCTTTGGATGGTTTCGTTTGGCAATTTGGAATAGATGTCAGTTACAGCTAAAGCGTATAGACGTGTGTCTTTGGCCTACGTAAACGCTACGATATACGATGTACGATAAACGATAACGATAGCAATAGCTATAGCAAAGAGTTAAATTTAAAAAAAAATTATATAAATTACTTCAATTACGATAATACGTAAAGTCTAGTAGTAAGTAAAAAAATACAATAAAAAAGAACAAATGATGTAAAAACTTTTGGACAATTACATCGGTGAGGATGAATTCCTCAGCATCATCGATACTGGGCACAGTAACCTTGCCCTGGGAGACAATATGGTAATCGTAGATGTTATCGGTCAAACCACAGATTTCTAAACAGATATTTGAGTGGAGATTAATCAATATAGCCTGTATAAATGTGTGTGTGAGTGTATGTGTGTGAGTGTATATGTGTGTGTGTATGTGTTTGTGTTCAGTTGTTGAACCTAAACCACGGCTAAAAAATAAATACTGAAAGTTATAGTAAATAGAGACAAGAGACAACTCTTGCTCTACCCAAGATATATATATACCATATGTATATATAGAGTGTGTGAGAGAGAGAGATGGATGATGGTTGATGAGTGATATTGTGAACTTCTTTATATACCTTTAACACCGGGAACGGCACCAGACATGATCTGGTAGAAGATGTGGTAAGAGCGCTCCAGCGACTGCTGGGAGATGACACGAGCCTTCTCCAACAGATCTGTACAAATAGATAATATATAGGCATATAGTAAGAGTTGGATATACTAAGCGGTGTTTTAATGAAGACTTACAGGTCTCAATATCAGCACCAGCCAGTTTACCAGTGGGACCGAAATGGATACGGATGAATTTACCCTGTTCAATTTGGAATATAAGTTCAATTTTGTTAAGATGTACCGAAGTTTCCGACATGTTTATGATATATGTATACTTACGAAACGAGAGGAGTTATCGTTACGCACGGTCTTGGCGTTACCGAAAGCCTCAAGCACAGGATTGGTTTGCACAACCTGATCTTCCAGGGAGCCCTTGTTCTTCTGCGACTCATCCTTCTTCGACGAAGCGCCAACGGTGGCGAAGTACGCAATGACCTTCTTCGTGTTCTCAGTCTTACCAGCACCAGACTCACCGGTAATCAACATAGATTGATTCACGTGGTTGGTCAACATGTCGACGTAAGCACCATCAGAAATGGCGAAAATATGGGGTGGCACCTCATTACGGCGCTTACCACGGTACATCTTAGCGCAACGGTTGGTATAGACGGGGTAGCGCTTGTAAGGATTGATGGCAACGCAGAAAAGACCAGAGTAGGTCTATACACGCCATATCAAAGGGGATAGAAAAATGTATAGAGATTAATAAGAGGAAATTTAATAATTTATTAACGCATATTGTTAGATTCACAATTTTTTTTTTTTTTTTTTTTTTTTGTGGTTTTTAATTAGTTTTTTTGGGATTCTCTAAAAGCATTGGTAGACCTTTGACATAAATTTTTTTGTTTTAGTATTTTCATGTCATGCTTTAGAGAAACCCTCCTTAACATTAGTTTAGTAAAGGTTTTTATTATTGTTTTTTCTAATTTACTCTTTGTTGTTGTCTGTATTGTTTTTTGTTTTGTTTTCATAGTCAACCAGTTTTTGGCGTTCGATACTTGTTTAAAGTTTTTTGTTTTTTTTTTTTTTTTTGTGGGGACTTTTTTTTTTTTTGGGTGGAAATCTGTGAGGATCTGTATTGATCTTTAAAAGGTGTCAGCTCAGCATCCTTTGTATGTGTTGTGCTGTGGTGAGTGTGTGATGTGTATGTGTGTGCGTATAACCGTTTTTTCATTTCCAGTGTAGCCTTCATCGGACTGGACGGCTAAATTTGTTCGTGTTTAGTAGAAGCTTTGTTAGGGCGTACAAAACACAAGTTTTGAATGGGGGTTTTAGCGGGGTTTAGATATAGGTGTAATAGTGCTAGATGAAGTATAGGTTAAGGCTTATGAATTTTTAATAAAAAAATTACTTTTTTTTTAGAAATATACTTGAGTCTTTTTTGAAGGCATATTTCTTAGATTTAAATTTGGAATAATATTTGTATGTTATTTGGATGATGATTTTGTTTTGAAAAGCATTTTTAATAACATAGAACACGTTGGTTTTTCTTTGATATTGCCATACCGGTACGGCAATTACTTACATAGATGAGCTTGTTGTAGTATCTCTGCCTCAAGTTATGGAGCACAGAGGCATCGTTAAGGTATGTCAAGTTAGACATATCCTCAGCTTTTTCGTATTTCGGAGGGTTCACCTGCTGGAGCTGATCTTTCTTGAAGTCTCTCGTCTAGTTTTTTTATTTTTATGTCAAACAGTCGACCCATTTCATAACCCACATATCATAGTTGTTTTGTTTTTTTACATTTTATTATAGTTGTTGGTTAGGCGTGGTTAGCAGTTGGTTTTTATTTCGATTTTGATTTGTTTGTTGTTTTTTTTTTTTTTTTGTTTTTTTTTTTTTGAGAAAAGAGACCGAAAAGAAGAGAAACCCATATATTAGTGAGTTTCTGACTTGGTACACTTACGTAGATAAGCTTATGATAATAGCGCTGGCGCAGATTGTGCAGCACGCAAGGTGTGTTCAGCACGGTCATGTCAGCCATATCTTCAATTTTTTCGAATTTCGGTGGATTGACTTTTTCCACCTTCTCGGATTTGAAATCTTTTACCTAGTCATATATAGTACATTAATGTAGATTATGGTTTTGGTAATAAAACAATCTAACCAAAATGGGTCCGCATCAGCTGATATTGACTAAAGCAAGCATTTTTGTAGTACCAAAAATGTTTGTTTTAGCCAATGTCAGTTCATGTGGCGCCCACTCCAACCATAAAACTCATTTTACTATATAGAGTCCTAGGGTCAATTGGTCCGGCATTATTTACCTCTCCACCAGGCAGACCAACAGAGACGATATCGCCCTTGGTGGCCTTGATCTCACCAAGGAGATAACCCTCCTTCTCATCGGGCACCCAACAACTCTTCTTCGAATCATAGGGTTTCGATTGATCGATACGTCTTTGTTCCAAAGACACGAACAGGTATGGGGTGGGATCCTCATCCTCCTGGCTGGCTTGTGGCTTCGGCATCTTGGTTAAATTTCGCTTTTAAACTTAAAAACTCGAGAAATTATAATTGGGACTATTCAAAAATTCTTGTTTCAATCGCGTCGTGAGCCCAAAACTTCCCTGTAATAGAGAGAAGAGAATAAACATCATTTAGATAAGCATTCAAAATATATCCAAGATATATTAGGGTAGAGTAGGCAAAATTTTTTTTTGGATATTTCTCAAGATGTTTTTCAAATTTTCAAATTCATTTTTGTTTATTTTATGTTGTTGACCCATTTTGGCAGCAGACGAAACACAGATTTCGCTTTGTGTGTACGTGCTTATTTATTTTTCAATATATTTCTGGATATATTTTCCGTATATGTACATGTTTCAATATTTCCACGAAAACTGTTCAATTTTGTTTTTGTATATTTCGTAACCGGATATTCGTTTGTTCGAGCACCTCCCTCGATTCAGTTAATTAATTAGGCCTCGATGTTGTTGTTGCTTATAAACAGTGTTCGAAAAGGAACAACAACAACAGCATAAATTGACTTGTGTGGGTTGTCGCCTAAATATAGATCAGTGCCATATACCCGCAACATATATAGATCTTGCGTGTCCGCGTCGCGTCTATATGTATGCTCTATGTGGGGCGTTGCTATTATTACGTAATGCCGAGTTTTTCACTCAATTTCCCGTTGAAATATATATGTATTATATAACGTTTCAGAATGTTCGTTTCACTGATTTACCGATTATTTAATAACTTCGATTTATCACTCACTTCGCTGGATTTTACGTCAATTTTCGAATTTCCCACGAGATATATAGTTTTTTTCCCTCAAAAATTGACTTCGGGCGTGTGTTCTAAAACACACGAGTTGCTATAATGCAATGATCGCATTTGACACGCTTCTAGAGCGTTGCGATTTAAACGATATATCTGTATGTATATATATATATATATATATATATATATTTCGACAATCGGCCGAATAAAAAAGGCAAAACAACGGACACTACACGAACTTTCAACGAATGCGTTATTTTTAAAATTCTCGAAATTATTTCGAAATTAAAACACACACTTATATATAGAGAGAAGCATACATACATATATAAATATATATATATATGTATGTATCGTTAGTCTATGTATATATATTGGTTGAGCTATTCGGTTGTTACGAAGCTTTTGCTTTTCCTATTCGAAGTGCCGCATGCCGTTTTCTAATACATATGTTCGCTATATCGTTCTCTTTCTAATGTCTATAGTTATTTTTAAAACATTTTCGAAATATTTCGCTCATGTATATATATACATATATATAAATATATCTATGTATATACATATATGATATCGTCTGTGCGCTGTTGTTGTGTACGCACAGGTATTCAGGTATACTATATGATTTGTTCTAATCTAGTAATTCGAAATACTATTACAGCATTTTCGAATTCGAGCAAGTAATTGAAACGCAGATGTGCTGTCTCTTTCTATATAAGGCATTGATTGCAACTATCACAAATAATATATGTATTTGAAATTTGAACAAAATACTTTTTGAATTCTTTTGTAAATTTTTAAGTATTTTTTTTTTTAAATAAATTTTAAGTATAATAATATTTTTTTTAAATAATTTTAAATGGAAAATATGTATATAAAAAAATTTATTTTTCAAGCTTTGAAAACTTTTTTTTTTAATTTTATGGAAATGTCAACTATCCTTCAATTGATATTGACATGATTATGTTATATGAAAGAGAAGTTTTCTAGTAAATTAGGGTATTACACAAGAAGCTGCTTATGCGTGAACGTAATTCGAAATCGAATTCGAACAAGTTGTATTCTAACTTCAAGGTTTATTTGAAGTAATGCGAACCAAAGAGAGAGTTACGTAGTTTACAGTTGTTTTTTTTTTTTTTTCGTTGTCGAAAATGTGAGGTAATTATAATCCAGTTAAGGGCGTTTCGAATCGGTTGTCAAATAAATCCAGAGTTGAGAGAAAGCGTATTCCGAGTCACTTTTCAATTGGTATTTCTTTCAATTTTGCTTTTTACCGTTAAGCGTTAAGAGTTTATTGTTTTCGGCAAAGATCCTTTGAACAGGATAAGCCACAAAAGTCAACACACACACACACGATTTATATATGGGTAATTTAGATTTTTTCCCCTTTTTTTAGTTCTTTCGGCAAAAAGGTCAAATTGTTGCTGTCTCTTTTACACTGGCAGCTGAAATCGCTGAAATTTGATTGCTATGCTGTGATGTGATTTGCTGTGCTGTGCTGTGCTGTATCTGCTGCCGCTTGAGAATAATATCCAAAAAATTAGATCGCACATCAAAGGTGTTGCACTTACGCGCTCGAAAGCCGTTCTGAACCGTGCAACCGGTAAACTTGCCTTTTATACGTGGCAATTTGATACCCCATAATCTGTGCCGCACAATCGTGAAAAAAAGCTTTCAAGCTGTCTCTGTATGGGTGTCTGCGTTTGCGTGTGTGTGCGTGAGGTGGCTGGCTATTGCTGTTTGTGCTACGTCTCGGCATTTTCTTGCTCCCTTTTTCGGTCTATCAGCATTTTGCGGCTGTCCCGTTGCTTTCGTTGTTGTTGTGGTTCTTCTTCTTCACGGCGCCGACCGAAGCAAGTGGGCACTGCCGATGTGTGTGTGCCCATCGCTGTCTCGCTGAAGCTGTGTGTGTGTGAGTGAGCAAGCTATGATGCAATCGCAACAACAGCAGCAGCAGGATCCATGCGAGAGTGAGCGAAAGCTTCGCAACGATTGCGTGAGCACACTCTCTCTGACACGTACATAGTAATTGAGCAAGCCGTTGTGTGCGTGTATGTGTGCATTGAATACATTTCAATGACAAATTTTGCATTTGTAAAAAATCCTTGTATATTGTTTTTGTTTGCATTGCGCTCTTCAGCGCTCTCTTGCACGGTCTCTCTCACTCTCTCTCTCTCGCTTTCTCTCTCTCACCGTCTCTCGCTTTCTGCGCCTTGCAAAGCTTTTACTTATTTCACACACACAATTTTTTCCTACATTTGCGGTTGAGTTTGTTGTTTTTTTGTTTTACTTGTTTTTCTTGTTGCTCGGTGATCATTTTTCGCTATTTGTTTGATTCTATTCTTTTCTGGTCACCTCAATGCCAATTTGATCTGCCACCGGCTCAGGAGGGGGTGGGGGGCGTTACCGAATCGTTTAGTGAAGCAGCAGCAGTTAGAGTTATGGCCATCACCTGTGTAACTCATGAACAGTTGGATTATAGAAAAGAGTTTCTCTACAACAAAGAACTAGTTCGAGTTTTAGTTCGAGTTCTAGTTCAATATGCTACAAAGTATTTGTCATTTGGCGTCATTTGGATGCTTGCATTTCTACAAATCGCGAAAATTCTTGTGAACTTCAAAAAACACGCTCACACACACACACACACACAGACACACACACATGCATACAGAAAGGCCGCAGACGCCAGCGTTACAGATACATCAGCTATAGATACAGATACTAATAGATACATAGATACTGATGAGAAGTGCCAAATCAAATAAATTGTTGTCGGCGTCCTTCAGCGCAATGCAATGCATTTTTTTCAATGCTAAACGAAACGCTCAGCGCACAGTTCGCACTGCGTTGCTGTGCTAAACATAGGCGCGATCCCAACCCATCCGCCCTGTTCGGCATTTTTCATAAGAATGCGAATCCTTTCAACGCTGCGCACATTCTGCGCGATTCCCAGATTCCTAAATTACCCACCCAACACAGCAAAAATAATAATATAATATAGAAAATAAAAACTCAAAAATACCTTTCATAAATGATTTCAATATTAAAACTAACAAAGAAACGAAAATTTATATGTACATATATAAATATATATATGTACATATCAAATCAAATGCCAAGACAAACAATTTTTGTGAAAATTTTCGAAAAATAAAATAAAAATTTTGTTTTAGCTTATTTATAGTTATAAATTTTGATTCGCTTTCGCCACAACGTGCCTGAAAGTCTTTCAAATGCGTACCATAGGTTTGTGCGGGTGTGGCGGGGGCGGTGGATAGGATCTTTGCGCCGTCAAAGCTTGTTGAATGGAATCTTCATGAAACTTTATAAACCGAAAAAACCCCAAAATATTCATATTAAACATTTTCTATGCTTGCTTTCAGCCAGATGAGCAATATCCACACACATAATGTGCTTCGCTTCTTTTCGCACATAAGATAAAATGATCATATTTTGGTTAGTCTTTTTTTCGATTTTTATTTTATATTTCTTTGAAAATGTTTTTGTGTATTTTGTTGAAACACAATCTGCGACATTGTCAGAAATAATTTTACGCAATTTAACCAAAAAACACAAGGAAGAAGAAGAGCAAGAGTAACATATAGAGAGATACAACAACAATTGCGTCGTATATTGCCAACATCAACACAATTTGAAATAACAATTTTTTTGCAAAGATCTGAAATCAGAAAGAATATTTTATGTGCTTTGACACACGCGTTTGACTTGAGAGCAAAATATTTATAATATATATGATTTTAGAGGGTATGCAGTGGTTTGTCGTGAATGTTTGATTCGTGCAATTCGAATGTTCCAGAAATTAGCAATGTCGAAATTGTTTTTCGTTTATTTTTGTCAAACAAATCAAACATTTTTTGTATACTCTATTTTAGCTTGATTAAAATTAAATATTATTATATAATCATAATATCAGTAGCTTATGGCTTGACTTCGCCGAACAGATATTGTAGCTGAAAAAGTGTAATCTAGATTTAGGGGCTCTGATGACAGTGCTTAATTAGAGCACATATGTAAATTGACTCCACCTTCAAGATTACTGAGAGATTGGCTGTTAGTCGTTAAGCAACAAATGCAGTCAGACACAGAATGTGTACAGAAGATTGATAGACCGTAAAGCTAGCTCCTTGCTTAACTATGTAACTCATCTACACAACACACCTGCAAAATAGAAGGAGCGTCTAGAGTAGAAGAATATTAAGCCAAAGCCCGATTAGAGTGGCGGTCGAAATAAAGTTGAATAAAGTACAAATTTTTAAATTTTATTATATTGTCTTTAATAATTAATATTAATAATACTAGAACTATTTTTTATGAATATAAGCAAAATTTTTAAAATTAGCATTACTACTATTATATTTCACTTTATTAAAATTTTTATTTTTAACTCATCAACAAAATTTTATATATATTATTAGTATTGTTATTTTTTTTATGAATATTATTATCACTAATAACTATTTTATATGATTGATTATATCTTAAATTATTATATTGTTATATTGTTATACTATGATATGATTTATTATATCAAAATTATTACTATGAGTATTATTTTATTCATATTTATATGAACTTAAATTATTGTAATTAATAGTTATTTATTTTTTCGAAAAAACTCTTTAAAATGTCTTGAAACTTTACTCAAATTCCTCAAATATTCTATGACTTTATTCACATGTATTTATCACCCCCATCATCCACTACTCACACTCAAAAGTTAAATATTTTTTACCTCATACCATATATAGAGTATATTCTAATAATTTAGTTGGCATAAATTCAGAGCGATCGCCCAATATTCGCATTGATGATGTTGTTTACTGCTGCATATAGGAAAGCAGATCCCCCAGAATAAATGGTTGTCCCCAATTGTCACTGTTGTTGTTGCTCTTTGTTGTTTTTGTTGTTCCCATTGTGTAAATGAGAGAAAATTTTCGGTTTTGAGTCATTGACGCAAAGAAATTTTTGCATTTTAGTGTCAAGATGTTTGGCATGCGCAACACAAAATGTTTCAAGATGAAAGGGGCGCCGAGTAGAGGGCGTGGCGGGCAAAATGCGAGGCAGCAACAATTATTGCAAGCAATGGGCTATTTCAGAGGCAACGTCAAACGATGTCCATCAAATGCTCGCCACTGCAACGGCTGCCAAAAAAGCAAAACAACCCACGAACTAACCAAATAATAGAGAATCTATTATTGTAAAAGGGTTTTAGTGAGGAATTTAGAATGATTCGAAATGGGTTCATGATATATTGGCTATCATATTTGATCGTAAATAAATGGGGTATTAAAAGGTGCTACGAAGTAAGATTAGAAAATTAAAAGGTATGAGGATGATGAGGATTTCGAGTTCTCTCAGTAGCTTGTCATGGCTGAAGTTGGTTTCTATGCGTTCAACTGGTTCGCATAACTTATATTCTTCGAGAATCAAAACTATATCTATTATAAAAGTATCCCAATCTATTATAAAAAAAAAATTTATAAATAGTTTTTGTATGATGAACCAAATTGAAAACCTACTAAAGCGGAACCTAATCAAAATTTTGTTTGAATATATTAGTTTAACTTTATATACATATATAAGCCATGTCATGATTAACAATTGAAAATGCCTCTAGAAGTATTTTCATGGAGACGAAAAAGGTATAGGAACCACTAACAAATTTCTAGCCTATCCAAATTTTTAGAACTCTTTCTATTATAGTTTAAGTTCAGTTCATCTTAAAAAAAAGGCTTGGACCGGTTCTTGAGTGAACCCACGCCATTGTTCCATAAGTAACGCCGGCTTTTTGCTTGCCTTTTGGCAAAAACTGTTGAAAATTTCGTTGCTTGAGCAATTGGTGCAGAAAATATTTTTGTAAAACGGCAACCGTGACCAGAATACATACATATATTCTATAGATAACTCTTGTCTTTCTCTAAATGCATTGGAACATATCCAAATTGTCGGTATAAAAATATCCATCGTCAGGTCCGATGTAGCCGGTCGTCGTCGTCGACCAACTGCAGCTCTCGTGTAGCCCATGTGCAGTGACTGTCTCTAATCTCTCTCTATCGTACTCTCTCGCCCTCTCTATTTCCCTCCCCTATCTCTGTCTCTCTCTCTCTCTCTCTCTCTCTTTTCTTCCCCTGCATCACGAATAGATCGTTACCTGGTAGCCGAATCCATTCGAAACGCTCGTAAATAATGACAAATGACGGAATACTTCCTGAATTACGGCACACAGCATTATGTAAGATCTGCAAGATCTGTCAAAGATATGACAGATATGAGATATCTGTGAGTCGAAAGACGATTCCTTCACAATTATGTTAAGTTCATTCGCCGTTAAATAACCCACTTAGCATCTGCAAAAGCCACTATGAAGTCCACTTGCAGCTGTCAATCACTAATGATTCCATCAGCTATTTTTTTGTTTTGCACTAATTTGGCATTGAACCAGCTCTATATGATTTATGACTACATCAATTATGTTCAAAATATTTAGAAAAAGAAAACTACTCGATCATGTTGACATCTTTCTAAAGAGAAGAACAATAAAATTTAAATTTAGATAAAACTAGTAATAACTTTAGAAATATAATAATAAACTTGAATAATAATTTAAGACCTTTTTCTGTTCCACAAGTGAAAATATTTTAAAATTAAGTTTTTGAAAATTACATTATTATTATTATTTTTTTTTTTTATCAGTATCTGAGTTTGATCTTTTTATCTTTTTTTTAACATTTAAGATATTTCAATTTATATATATATATATATTTTTTATATTTTCATTTATTAATATATTCTTATTTTTATAATAAGAGGTCTAGGCAGTTATTTTTTCATCAAATATTCTGTTTCTTTATTTATTTTACATCTAACATTTATAGTATATATATAGTATATAAAAGTCTTGAGCAATTGAATGTTTTGAATAAAAAATAAAAAACATTGCTTTTTTATATAAAGTTTGATTTAATTATAAACAAGTTTTAAAAACTCGCGAATTTTTATACTTTTAAAAATTGCTGAAAGTTTATTGAAAACTAAACCATATATAAATATAAACCAAACTAAAGCTGACCCTACTTATTTTAACTTAATGTGTTTTAATATTAATGTTAAGCGGCCTTACCTGTTTTAATTTTACTTAACTGAATGAGGCTCAAAGTTTACCTCACTTAACCGTATCTTACTAAGCCTTCTATTTTAAACTTAACAAATCTTTGCTTAACTTCAGCCAATTTAAACTTAACATAAACTCACTTTAGCTTAAGCTTATATAATTTATCTAAACTGATATAAACCTAACATTATTTTACTAATCTCATCCTGATTTTTCTTATCTAAACTTTTGGCTAACCTAACTTAGCATGAATCAACATGAGCTTTACTAAATCTAACTCTTAGCTAACCTAACTTATCCTAATCTAAACCTAACACACCTTAACTTTAGCTATTCTTGACTTGACATTAACGAAGTCTAACTGTACCCAAACTTATTTTATTAAATGTAAACTAAATTATAGCAAAACCATTATACCCTGATATTTTCAATGGGTTCAGGGTATAACAACTTAACTTGAGTTAGACCAAAATTTGTTTGATAAAAAACCATTTAAGCTTATGCCATTGACATTTTGTAATATATTACTACTGTGGGTGGTAATATATTGATTAATTGCCCTGGCTCAATTGAAAATCGCACACGCATATTAAAATATATAGGCATATATATATTTATATTCATATTTACATCTGACCAAATATATATGTATATATATACAAAAATCGTTTCTTAATTAGCCAATAAAATCGAATCATTTCGACTTAGTCACTGATGTGTGGAGCATTAAAATTATTTTGGTAAGCATTTGTCACCCAATTAAATTGACTGCAGTTCAAGCAATGCGAGTGCATAATTCAGCTAGATATACAAATATGCATCTGTTGAGTCCGCCCAGACTTTTTATTAATGATGAGTGAAAATTGTAAATGAAAATATTTTAATTCAGCGCCCCTCCGCTGGCTGAGCAGCGTCCCATTGGCGACGCCACTGCGCGCAATTGATTAATCATATGCGAAATGCTATAGACAGCCAACTAAAGTGACTCAGTACAGGGCTCTATATAAATATATCTATAGTGTATGTATTTATATACATATCTATATATATACATATAGATATTTTTCAAATTTATTAACGACAAGCGAAAAGTATTTTTAAAGCATATATCATCATACTCCAAAATGAATGTGCAGGTAAAAGAAAGCTATATATGTAGTAGATGTCTATATATAAACATATATATACATTCAGGTCAAATCATATCCTTAATGCCTGCCGTAGTCAGGCCATATGTTGAGCTGTCCCAAAAAGCAAACTGAATATAAACAACAACAGTTCATATACTCTGACTATATACTAACTAGCCCTATGTGTGTGTCTCTCACACTCTTCCTCTCTATGTTTGTGTGTGTGTGTGTGTGTGTGTGTGTATCTACTAAGTCTAAAAAACATTCATATGCGTTTAATATAGCCGCTGCTTTGGTCTAAATTTAAAACAAAAGCTATTTAGTTGCGAAGAAGCGTAGAACTTCAACACAAATGAAATTTTTTGTTCATTTCGACTGTGCAGCCGTATCTCGTGGCTATTTCAAAATATATACATATATCTAGACGAATATCTAAAATTTACTAGCTAGACAAAGAAAGACAGATAGTGAGTGAAAGAGACAGAGATAGATGAAGAGAGCGAGATAGCTGGGCCAAAGAAAATCTATGGCTGTGTCCTGAGCAAAGCATACGCCGTGTTGTACGTCTAAAGAAAATGAAAAAAAAAAGAAAGAAAATTATCTCACAGATACATTCAGCTTGATCTGTATCTGTATCTGTCGCTAGTAAAGCAAAACTCTTGCGGCAGTCAGCCAGAGCCTCACAGTCACATTCACACTCACATGTCTACACTCACGTCCACACTCCCGTCCCGTTTCTGTAGCGCTGTGTTGGACTTTTCTTCACTTGTTTTTTTTTATATATTTTTTTTTCATCTATCTCGCAAAATGTTTCAATTTATCTATTTTTAGTCGCAAGTTTCTTTTTGTTTATTAGTTTTTGTGCCTTTTGCTGGTTGTCTATGTATTTGTGTAGTATATAGTCGAAATATATGTATTTGTATAGCAGTGGGTCGCACTCGATTCGACTGATGTTTCGCCCCTGCCCCTCGATCCGCCCCCTGCTCTGATGGAACGTCACAACTGTGGAATGCTTTGGCTCTGGCTCTTCCACTGGATACGCACACATTGTTTTAGCTTGTCTTTCATTTGTGTTTTTCACCCACAATTGTTTTTGTTATAAAGCTCAAGGTATATCTAAATACATACTCTCTTCGTGCTACATACCTAAATATTGTATGTCTTATACATACGCATATATCTCAAGCATTCGATCAGAGCGAACAAAGCGCTAAGGTCAAAACATTTTGAGGCAAAGGTGTCATAATATATATATATATATATATATATATATGTATATAAATATAATGCAAATACATACATATATACACATATGCATATAAGCATACATATACATCAGCTTATTTACGTAAGCTGGATCTATATAGATCAGATCTATCGGATCAGCCAAAATTATTTAAGCTAAGCGAAATATAAAAAAACATACATTTCTCACTGGTCGGGTGTCTCCGACTGCATAATACTCTTTCACTGTACAAAATAGTTGAAACAGTTTTGTTAAATTTAAGATGTGAAATTGGAACTCTAACTCGAAAACTTAATAATACAATATATATACAGATAATATACCCGATTTATCACATAACCAAGAGGCATATATGCAATGTAAAATTTAAAATTTTTAGTTTCCACCTGTCTAGTTCCCAATGATTGAACATATATATTCTATATAGTTTTAAGTATGAGCTGTTCATATAAGAATAGGTTTAACATTGTAAGTCTCTCGCACCTCGAATAAAAGCATTTCTATTATACCAGATATATCATTTCACAATTGCCAAACCCCTAATGGACGTTAATGGACAATATTAACTCTTCATGATCCAAATGTGCGGACGAGTATATGTTCCTCATTTTAAGACGTATATTGCACAAACCCAATATGCTCTTTTCATTTCATAAACGATAATAAATATAGAATTGTTTTACAATCTATCATATATTCAGCAAGAGATAAACACGTATGATAGATGTTTCTGATGCATACTACGTAGATATGATATCAGGTCAGCAAAATGTCAAGAATCGCAGACAGAATCATGTTAGGGAACTATATAGAGTCGTAAGCCGAACCATCAATAAATAAATAAATATAATTTTAAAATGTTAAAGAATTATTTTTAAATTTATTATTAATTATTTAATTATTATTTTGCTTAAATGTAATTAAATATTTAAAATGTTTACATTGTTCTACCTTCTTTCATTGCTCCTAACTCAATTCCTGGCAGGCACATACGAATTTTCCATTGTCAATATATATATATATATATATATATATATATATATATATATATACATACATATATATATATATATATATACATATATATATATATATATATATACATATATATATATATGTGTGTGTATTTTTCTATACCCATCATAAACAATTATAAAGAATATGTTATGGTAATTTAACGCCCCAAAATGCTTCGGTTAGCTACAATACAAATCTATCCAATCTATCTAACATATCTGGCAAACAAGGCCATAATCCGAATGAGCTGTACAAATGTTTTTTTTGATACGCCGATTTATATAGTTACAGTTGCATTTGGCTACGAATATTTGGCTATAGACGCACTCCACCACCTGTCGACCTTATCGATACACTTGGAGAAAAAGGGCAGCTAAGGACTAAGAATAAAAAAAATAATTCAAAATTTTTTCAATAATAACGTATTGTAAAAAATTTAAATAATGAAAGCAATTAAAATATAAAATTATAAATTTTAAACAATATTAATTTTAATAATTTTCTTAATTTATAAAATGCATTTTCAATATAATTGTATGTATTTTAATTATATATATCTTCATCTTATCTTTAAGCTTATGCTTTTTTTTAATATAACTAAAAATTTAGCTTTGGGGAAAAAAGTGTGTATTAATGCTAAATTATTTTAAAATATATTTCTATACTTTATATATTTTTTATTATATTTAAAAATTCGTTTCCATATGCCTTAAGTTTTTTTAATTTAAGCTCAATTGGAAATATTTTTGACGCCTCAGACAATTATAAAAATAGATAATATAAGATAAATTATATTTGTTTTATATTTTTTAAATGTTTTAGAGTCATATAAAAACTTATAGTCCTTACACCTGAATCTCTTTTCCCTCAGTGTATTACACTTTACCACACGGCGTAAATCAATATTAGCTTATCATGACAAGCTGTGAGAATTTGTGCAGCAGGCCTAACAAAGATATTGCGGATATATCAGGGTCTACAGCTATTCTAGGCGAGACATTGACATTCAATTGTTTTCCACTTTTGCTTGCGTTCGATCATGGGCTACTGGCTAGAGCTTCGCGCCTGGCTCCTGCGCGATCCTGCGAAACTAATACGCTATCTCGTTCTATTCATCTGCAGCATCATTGTGATCGTACAGCTATACGAGTGCTTCTCAAAACTTTCCGATCCGCCTATATCCACGCATTCCTATTACAATGTGAATCAAACGATTGAAATGCCTGCCCTAACGATATGTCGGGAACCGCCCTACAAAGAGGAAGTCTTAACAGTGAGTTGTGTGTGTGTAAAAAGGATATACATATATTGAAAAGAAGGATTATTCGAATACTTAAGTGAGGAATTCTTATCAGTGAAAAATGAATCACATATTTATTTATTACGAATATGCAATTGATAATGTTATTCATAGTTCCTTCTGACCATTTTTTCATTAAAAAAAAAAAATTAGAAACAAAATTTGAATAACAGGCATTTGCTTACATTTAGTGTTACAGTTTCAAAGTCATGACTGTAGATATATACGTTTTTAGAATCAGTGCCGTGACATTATTTCTCTACAATCTATTTTTATATAAGTAAGAGTACACTAGGATATACCTGGCACAAAGCTAATTTGAATTTCCTCATATTTTATTTATATACTAATAATAATAATAATAGTTACAATAATAATTAAAATAGTAATAATAACAGTTATTATTATTATTATAATAATTATAATAATAATATATAATATATGCTTAAAAACCATGCCCAGACGACAGTCACATATATACGTTTATATTATTTACGAGCCTACTTCTATCCAAATATGGCTTTATAACGCATATATATTATTTGGCCAGAATGGCAAAAGTTCTAGGAAATCTGATATATTCTTTATCTGTTTATGCCTCACTGGCACTTACATCGTAAATAAGGGGTCTCTAGTTTTTACGGACAGACAGGAAGACAGCTGAAACCATTACTATTTTCATTTTCAATGGGTGTAAAAAGGTCATAAAGATGCTATCTGGCAGCTATGAATATCTATATATAGAAAATTTCGCAAGACTTTTAGATAAAGCCTAATGGGGATATATACATTCAGTATGAATATTTAAGAGCATATAACAGATGTCAAGTCGCTAGGATACAATTTATTAGCAGCGAGAACTGAAATCCCCAAAGAACGTCAAGACATTAGACATTAATGATGTTTTTATTACAGAAAAGCGCTAAATCAATTTAATTTCAGTGATCAAAGCCAAAACATATGTGTATATACATATATATCTTCTATATAATATTTTAGGATGACAAACTTTTAAAGATATTTGAGAATTGTTGCACAAAAAATAATCGCTTTAAACTTAAGTCGATAACAATTTTTTTAGATATGATAATATAACTTATTAAAAGAATAAATAAATCACAAAAGTATCAATTTGCATTTAAAGCTTTTTAGTTTAGTATAGATAGCTTTTAAAAGCAATACAGAATTTAGTATTATATATAAAAAATTAAATTATTTCGAAGGTACTCTACCGCATACTGGAGTTTTATCTAAACTTTTTCATTAACAGAATCTATCGCACGGCCACTGTCCACATCCCAAATATGCCACCTGTTGGATGGACTATCCTTTTGGCTATTTATCATATAAGGATTTCTTTAACAATAGCACTTTCAGCCAGGATGAGACCTTCTACTCCTATGGACTCGATGGCGAACAGTCTAGTAAGCATGATATACATATATATTATTTATAAATAAATATACCCAACTAATATCTGAACAGATGTTGCCATCGATAGCAGCGTTCACTTCTATATGGGTCGCTGTTATACGGTGCGTCCACTCATAGACATGAAAAGGGTATCCAAGTCGTCCGGCTATTCCCTAATGCTAGAGCACAATATTGTTCAATCGGTGAGTGATGTGGACTTGGCATCTGGTGCAGGTTGGCATATCTTTCTGCACGATAAGCGTGAAAACTTTACGGGTAGGAGTTGTTTTTCAATTAATACATAGAGTTGCTACAGTTGTCACTCTCAATAGAGATCAATATGAAGGGCTCGGGTCGCGTCGAATATGTCTTTGCGGGCATCAATGAGCAGATCGAGATAAAGCTACAAAGTCAATATTTTTCTAATGTGGAAACGCACAAGGAGACCTGTTCAAGAAAAGAAGGCTACAGTGATCTAAAGGTATGTAAATGAGATACCCTGTAATAAAGTAAAGTGTCTCCATGCTCATTTCAGTGTGGCGAGATATGTATCTGGCAGGACTTATCGGATGAGTCGGACTGTTCGGGTCCTTGGATGCATGATATGAATTATGAACCCTGCAACGATTCCGACTCCATGCGAAATTTGATCAAGAACTACAAAACGTAAGACACATGTCCCAATCAAATATCATTTCATTTTTATCATATTCTGCTTTTTTTCACAGGGTATACGAAAGCGGCGATGACTACGACTGCAATTGCATGGCACCCTGCGAGTCACGCATCTTTACAACCTACATACAGAGCAGGAAAGCCTTTTATCAGCCCGAGCCACGGACCCTACTCTACATATACTACACAACCAAGCTAATATCGGTAATTGTTTTAGTATATTATAATCAACAGGAAATGCAGTTAGTACAGTTATCTAATCCAATTCGAATATGCATATAAATTTCTAACTGCCTGACTAACAAAACTTATTTCAATTAAGATTTATTGTTAAAATGACCTTTTCATTCAATCGATAAAAATCGATTTGTGAGTGTCGGTTTGCTTGATGTGATTCGAGAACTTTAATAACTGGAGACTTACGCTTGGTTATATCGAATAACGTATTTCATATAGCTCTGAGATATTTTATTTAGTTTCTGGTATTTGAAAATAGCTCGAGATCTATACAAAATAGAGATATCAAATTTGGTATGTGCTCGTTAACAAGTATATCTACATAAAAAGCATTTCAATTTTTAGATGCAGTTTCGAGATTTTGAGTTTTATTTTGTTACAAAATTGGAATGTACATTATATACATTATTGAAATAATATACTCTTAAGACAATCTATGACCATCATTAAAACAGTATGGTTTTTGAATACTTTTGCGATTTTATCGCTCTGTTTCAGCAGATGATTGAGGAGCGTCCCAGCTATGATACAACCCAGTTTATAGCGGATGTTGGCGGCTCTCTGGGCTTTCTGCTTGGCCTCTCAGTGCTGGGCATCATAGGCATATTGGAGCATGTAAATATGACCAGGCATATGGAAATATTGCAATCTAAGCTTAATTTTTATTCCAGTTAACATTGTTCTTCTGCGGCGATTGTATACGGCGACTGCAACTGAAAAATGAGGAGAAAAATCGCTCCAACAGCCCGGAGGATGGGGAATCCCAAACGAGTGTCGAGACCCTGGACATCAATGATGTTTACACTGTAGAAAAAAAGCAGCTGGGCAAATACTGAGTTGGTAAACTTTTGTCTAAATAAAACTCTTATATTTATGCACAAAAACTACAAACTAGAAAATTACATTTAAATGGGATTATTTTTTGTGGTATATATACAAAATCCTATCCACATTAAAGCAGCGAGGACAGTGTTAACAGCAGGGCACCCAGACTCAGTGTCAGAGCAGTTGCAGCTGATTTTGAACCCTCATCCGTTACCGTCTTTAGCTTGATATTCGTCCTGATCACTTCACCCAGCTTGCCAACGAGATCTGGCAGGGACTTGGCTGCCTCGCAGTTTGTATGCTCGAGGGCGTCCTTTACATTCGCCACGTAGATGCGGAAATTGATGCTGCCTGGATAGAGCTCATCGTAGATAAAGTTCTGCATTTGATTGACCAGTACCCAGAGACGTCGCTCATCATCCACCTTGACATCACTGGGAAAGACAAAACTGTGGTTGTTGCTATAGATACGGTCCTGGATGTTGTAGCCCTTCGAGGTTTGCCAGCAGCCCAGAGAGTTCTGATTGGGCAGCGTGTAGAACAGAACACCGGTCTCTGCATCCAGGAACTGAGCACCTGCTTGCGCATCTGTGCCACGATTGCCCAAGATCTTGAAGTCCCTGTAAATAGCACCAGAGGTGGCCAAAGTTTTGTTCCTTAGCACCGAGGTCTTCACCGAGAACTCCATGGTGGAGCTAAGTGGATGGAAATACAAGGTGGAGAAGCCATCGCTCTGTGGCTTGGACAGCGCGAGTCCATAAAGTCCATCGTCCCATTGAAACTCGATGTCATTGATGCTAAAGTTGCCCGCCAACGGATCGGGATGGAAGAAATGGTGCTGCACACGCCACGACTCCTGATCCCGCCACGAATAAACCACCAGACCCGGACTGCCCAAGTCAGCAGCATAGGCATAGGTATTATCACAATCCGCATCCTCGATAGCCAAATTGGCAAAGAAGGAGTTCTGCTTCGACTGACCAGCGGGGAAGATGTGACGACGCAGCAAATCATCATTATGCAGATCGTAGATCAACAGCTGCGCCGGTCCATACAGCTTCGTCTGCTCCAGCACGCCAGCGATGCGAGAGTCCAGCACCCAAAGGCGCCCACAACGATCCGCCTTGATCCTGAAGGGTGAGACGAGCTCTGGATCCGCATCGCTTAAGCTATGCGATACCCAACTGGGAAATGGACGCAGCGCGGGCATTTTACTGGCAGTGTCTAAAAAGGGCAAAAAGAGAATGTTATTTAGTATTTTAGATATTCATTTTATAATATATATATATATCAAAATATAGGGTATTACAGCTAAAAGTTCCATAGAGAAACTCTATTTCAATCATTGTTAGTCAAAGAGAGATAATAAATGTATCTAAGGCAATGAGGGTCACATATGATATGCATGGAGACAGAAACGGTATATCAATATACCACATAAATGTATGTTATATTGATTTGAGGTTATCCAAGGGGAAACTGGCCAAGAAACTGTTATATCAATTAGTATAAATATACTAAGTAAATACTTAATATAGTAAATACTTAATATATTCCCTTAATTATATCCATCGGAAAAAACTTTAAGCATAAAGAGAAATTGAATGAATGCCAATCATTATAAAAGAAACAGGGTATTCAACCACTTCTAAGCTCATTGGCTCTTCAAATTTATATATAACTCGTTACAGCCAAGTTGAATGCTCTACAAATCGCTTTGACTTATTTTGCATTGATGCTAATTGCGATCCGTGTGGTTCAATGTCTGAAATGCTGATTCATAGGACAAGTTTGTCAGCTGCGCAGCTTTTATATACAAGTTCCTATATATGGAACGCATTTGTTGTACAACTTGTATTACCCCATATGCAAATATCGGTCTATATAAGGCGTAAATGCACTTCAGATTACTCAAAAAAGATACTTAGATTTAATTAGAGATAGACTACGTGAGATTTCCGGAAACCAACATTATAGGGAGTGAATCGACTCTAAGGCCAAATAAGATTTCGTTTGGTTTTTGTAAAGTCCAATGCTAAGAATTTTTGGAAGATTAACTGCGTTCCCCAAGTTGCCTAGAGATTGATTGAAAAATAGCTTTCGAGCCACCAATTCATATGTTATTTGGTAATGATACATTTTGGGCTTCCTTTTAATTATTAATAAATGTTCATATCTTCAACAGCATCGAAACATCCAATGTTTTTTATCTAACCAAACGACTATTTTTTTACATAGAAACTCTATAATAGAATATACAGATGTTGCGAAGAAGAGGATTTCATAAATTAAAAATAATAGAGATGCATATGTGGTAGATAGAAAAAAAATAGAGATTTAAATATAAATAATTACTATAAATATATATATACATATATATATATATATATATATATATATATATATATATATATATATATATATATATATATATATATATATATATATATATATATATATATATATATATATATATATATATATGTATGTATGTATGTATGTATAGATGCACAAATGAACAGACTTTCCATATTAGGACTCCATTTTCTACATATGAATCTACTATATAATTTAACCATATTCTGAACTAGAATATAGATGGTTTACCTGCTCGCAGATGCCGAATGCTATGCATTATAAATTTCGTAAATTCAAATAAATATTTTCTCACTCTTAGAATCGAGGTATGTGAATTTACCTTTTCAATTCGATCAGATCTATTGAATATAAATATATATATAGATAAAGATATACATATAGATATAGATATAGATATATATGCTGTTCATATTTACGATGCGTCAAGAGAATGAATATTTCCTACCAAATGTTTATGCTATAGATATATAAAGATATATATATGTATTTGTAAGCATATTCATACACAAATACATATATATGCATAGTAGTCTTCCATTTATTTACTCAATTCCAACGATTCATTTATTTTGTTTATTATGCTGTTTATTATGCCTTTGCTATTTTTTGTTGTTGCTTTACAGCTTTTTAATTACGCAAGCGGTGCGAAAATCCCAAAACCCCCAACAACCCTCAGGCAATTAATTGCAACAAATGTGAGTGCAAGAAATATAAATTGTCTAGAACGTGAATTGCATAGATATGGTAGCGTGACACGAACACGATTTTATTTTATGCAAATGATATAATAAACTGAGCTAGACCAAGTTCATTGCTAAATTTTCCTGCGTAAGTTCACTGAATCAATTTTCGTATAAAAACAAATCAGAGCAGATCATATATCTATCATCATATTAGATGTAATCTATCTGTTGAACTAGAATATGCTATCGCTGTGACTATGAAAGATATAGAGTTTTCTGCTTTACTATCTTCTCAATTAACTTGGTAATATAATATTTAATCAAAGTACAGAAAAGATATCTTACATTTAAAATTTTATGTCCTTGGCTATAAGACTGTGTTATATGGTATATATTTTCTAGTGTAGCCACATTCCCAGCAATTATATTGAAAAAAGTCTTAGAACATTATAAGACTAGAGCCTATACAAGTTATATATTTTCAGTATCCACATAAATGCAATCTGCAATCTGTTCAAGCCGAACAGTTTATATACTCTTTTTCATCTCGAATAGCAGTATCATAAATAACATAAATAAGTAACCACTAATCCACTTTATATCTATTTAATCATATTTGTATGCTTTCAATGTAGCCTAAACAAGGCCTTCAAGCTGAATCACAATCCACAAAGTAAGTTTAAACTTTGAATTTGAAATTCGCATCTCTAGTTTTCATAGCAAACCGCAACAGCCTCTACAGCCTTATTAACATAGTTCTACCACTTCAATCTCCCATCTCTAGCAAATCAACTATGCAAATTTAACCAACTTTAGTCGAACAACTCCCACTCGTAGAGACAATGCTTTTGCTGAGACTTAAGTGCAGAGCAATTCTCTCACATAAACAAAACCGCAATTTGATGTAAATAAAAGTTGGTCTGGCGGAGAGGAACGAAATCTTTCCTCTGGCAGTACTTACCATTAAGATCAAGGTAGGCCAATGAGGCGGGCACACCGTCTCGCCATCTGGGCAGCGTTACGAACAATCGATGGCGATAGACCTCCAATCCAAAGGGGATTACATTGGCCGGCTTGAAGGCCCCGCGCTCGATAGCTGACCACCTTTGATCGGGTGAATCGTATTGGAAATCCATTTCCCGCCACTCGTAGGCTACTTGTAGATTATCTTTAGCCACAGCCACGCCCATGCACAAGAGTACGCCCACAGCAATGCAGGCGGCGTTCATATTGAAAACTGTAAACATATTACAAAAATGTTTTAATGAGTACAAATCAATCTAAAGACTTCCGACCTTCGCATAGCCATAAAGCAACAAGCTCGAAATGAATTGCTCTTGACAAAGACTCGAGCTAAGTGGAGCCCCACAGAGAACTAAGAGACTGAAATTGAACTCGATGTCGAATTCGAATTCGAATTCGAATTCGTTGCTAAAGCCGCGCCTCCACTATGCAAAAGTCAATTTGAAAGTTGTCTTTCTGGCTTGGCCAACAATTTTTAAAGAGTCTTAGATACAAGTTGAGCTTGGCATATTGGAACGTGTTCGATAGGTTGTCACTCGACATACTCTGTACTGTAGGCATAAGCGTGGAAGTGAAGAGATTGGAAAATATAATCAAACTTTAATTCTACATTTGAATTAATACTTAGAAATTAGAATAAAACATTTCCAATGCTAATATCACGATAAAAAGATGGAAAAATAATCAAATTGAGAATAATTTATTTCAAAATGAAATGAAATTGGATTAAAAATACTTTATATCAAATTGGTTATATAAAACAAAATCAAAAGCAAACTAATTTAATTGAAAAAAAAAAAGAATTGTTTTTATCAAATATAAAATAAAACATTTTAAATTTATAGTTTATAATAAAATATTTTAAAATTTTGGTTTATATTATAATAAATTATTTTTAATCTATAATTTATGATAAATTATTTTTCCATCTTTTTATCTCAACTTTGATGTTTTTATAATATAAAAAGAAAAGTATATATACAAAAATATATATGTGTTTTTTAGATAGATATATATATTTTTTATTTATATTATAATTTTGATTTTACTTTCTATTATTTTCTATTTTTCAAACTTCCCTCGCATTTGTATATTTATTCATGTAACAAGTTTATGAATCATTATCAAATCAACTGTAGCTTAGCAAGCGAGTAAAATTATATTCAAGTTGTCTTAATCGACCGGTCTTTGGGTGAAACCCTATACATAAAACTAACTATAGAAGATTAAAATTGAAATCTTATTTCTATAAATAAATTGAAAATCTAATCTTAAATAAAGACTAAGAAATGGTTGATATTTATGGATTTGCGATACATATATCAAATATCAAATTAAAGTTCATATAATATAAACGTTGTCTATTTTATTGCGCTAGATATTTTGTATATCAGGCGAGTAAAAATCATCTGCTTGAATAGCATTTAATAATGCCATATATTAGATAACTCAAATCGCATGATAAAGACAAGCTGCTTTGAAGATACATATTTAGTTCAGTATACTCTCTTAAGTTTCAATCTCAAATATTTTAATGAGCAGAGAGATCTTAAGTCAACAATTATTTACTAAGCACTTGTGGCCTTTTGTAAGTTCAGTAAAAACTTAACAATCTCGTATATATGATATAATTTAAGTAGCTCAGAGCTCAAGTGGCAAAGTTTTTATATTGTAGTTTAAAAATATGTTTTAAATTTGATCTTCTCTGTAGGTTTAGCGCCAAGAAATGACATTTTAATTATTATTTGACGATTTTTTTTTATATTCCCAAGAAAGATTCATTAAGGGAACTTTGCTTTTAGTCAGCTTCAAAGATCTTTATCATTGTTCTACATAGATCTCACACTTGAAACTAATGTATTATAGCTCTTCTTGTACGCTCAAAAGATACATAGCTTAGATAACTTAAATTCGTGTCATAATTTGGGTCAATCGGGTCCTCAGGGCCAACAGAGACGAAAACAAATAAAAAAAAAATCACTCAATAGATGATGTGATGATGCTATGAGCTATGAGCCGCGTCGTCTGCCCATCACTCGAGTCATGGTCGCTATATAGTTTTATGACTGTACTTGTGGGCAATGAAATATTTATTTCTGTTTCTCATGAGCTGCGCGTTCTGTTGAGCTGTCTTGTTTTTTTTTTTTTTTTCTTTTCTATAATTTATTACAAGAATTTTTTTCTTTGTTTTTTTGCGAGTTTTGTTTTATGGCCTGTTCGCTTTTTGGGACTTTTGGCTGCGGAACACTTGAGATACTCGTTTGGAGGCTTAGAAAATTTCAAGTTTTTGTCCAAATTTCTGCACTCAAGCAAAGTCTTTGAGATACATAAATTATATTTTTTAATTTTTAGAAATAATTAAAGTTGTAGCTACTGTTACTGTTTAGCGGCTCTTTGTTGGCCTGGTTTAGTTAGTAACTAATTATTTAGTTCATTATCTAATTTTTGCTGTTAGTTCATGCACCAGCGACAATTGAAAGTAAAGGCGTAAGCAGGGGGGCGTGGCATAGTTATGCAAACACCTTTTGTCGCACACTCGCCAGCCAAGTTTGTGTCTTAAGTCTTTTGTTTAGTTAGCTATTTTTCGATTTTTTGTTGCCAAAGCCGAAAGTAAGCCAAGTATTATTTAACTAGTATAACTGTTTGGGCTAATGCAGTAATTTATGCACTCACACACACACACACACACACACACACACACCTTTAAATTTGACGCACAACGAGAAACACAACCGACCGCCACGAAGCTCGCAACGAAACTGAAAGCCAAACGAGACAACATCCACGATTGAAGCCGACTAATGCTGGAACTGTGATTGAAGCTGCCTGTGCGCGTCGTCTTTGGAATTCCAGTGAACTTGAATTAGTCAGACAGCCCATCAAAATATTACGTATAGACCAATGCAGACCTAGGCCTTCCCTCAACATATCAAGCAAATTAACAGCTCAAACAATATCTATTAGCCAGCCCACATAGCTCTACTGATTAAGTATTTTTTGGCAGACAAGCCCCTGAAATAAATCCCACACATAGGCCTAAAGAAATGATAGATATATCTTTATTATATAATTGCAAGCGCGGCTTTCCATCGGGAGTTACCCATGAGTCAAGACGGTTTTTGGGTTTTTCTTTAAACTGGTTCTTTGACTTGTCATGCTGAGCAATTCAGCTGAGAGTTATTGTGGTTATAATTATTCTAGAAACAAATTTGTATGTTGGGTTGAAATTTGGTCAGGGTATACTCATACATATTTAAATCGATTATAATGATGATAGCGTCTCTAGCTCTTAAAGTCCTTTGTAAATGTTAAAAATTTTTTTTTATTTTTTTTTTAATATTATTAAAGAGTTCTTTGTCATGTCTTACTTACCATTCTTAGCGTTACATACCTATTTCGAATTACCATAATTATCATGATCATCAGCGCACTTACCATTAATATCAAAGTTTTCATTCATCAAATGATCGACATTTATCAATTGCTAAGAAAAAAACAGATTTTATAGCCTTTATTGCGTACAGTAAAAAATCTATATAACATTTATGTAGGTATACGACTAGAACAAATCGAAAAAAAATATCGATGTAGATAGTTGGCAAGATTGATTCAGTTCTTCGATCTAATAAAAAAAAAAAATTATAATATATCCAGATAGACCCATATAAAAACACAAATTTAAATATCAATTTATATTATAGTATATTTTATTTATTAAAATTCAATAAATTAATTTAAATTTAAAAAGAAGAGAACAATCAAAACATTAAACTAGAAATATCAGTATGCAATATATATATTTTTTGTTTCCTTTTTGTTTTTTTTTTTTTTTTTTTTTTTTTTTTGTTTAAGACTTTTAAACTATTGCTTATATAACTTTGTTTGTTGTTGTTGTTGTTATGCTTATAGTATGTTGTGTATTTATTTAAATTTACTTCTCTTTTCTGTTTTTTTTTTTGTTTTTTTTTTTTTTTTGGTAGAAACATTTCTTGTACAAACACTAAAATTTATCCTTTTTTTCTTTTACTCATTTACAACATTAAAAACTTTTAACATACGTATTTTTTTAAGTTTTGATTTTATGCATTTGCACTAAATATTGAGTTGCATTAGCTAAGTATTTTGTGTAATTAATTGTTTATCGATTGTAGTTAGCCAAAAGAAGAAAGCAATAAAAGAAACAAAAACAATACAAAAATATTTTTTAGACTTTAGTTAAATGCAATGCAAAAAAAGAAACAAAAAAAAAAAAAAAAAGAACGGCTCAAAGCTTGTGAAACATATTATTAATGTATTATTATATAGAAGATAGATAGATATATATATTTAGATATATATATTTGTATAGGATACCTTGAGATTGGCGAACAAAAATCATCTTTGGCAAAGGTTTTAACTAGACTTGTTGATTGTTGAACGCCGCACCGTTTGACTCTTAAAGCATTTATGAACATATATATTTTTTTATTGATCGATATTTATCGAAATTTGCTATCGACTAAAACATAATTTGAGAAGGAGAGTGGGCATCCAAAAAAAAGCATCATCCAATAATCACAATTAACACTAAGAAAACAAACACTCAAAACTGTTTTGTTGTGCCCTCACATGAAAGTGGGCGTGGTGGTCGTCATGAACGCCTCCCGTTATGCGTGCTTCTATGATAGAGTGAGTATGTAGATGTGTGTGTGTGGGGGGTGTGTGTGTATATAGAGTTATTTAAAAGTATTAGAGCTTAGAGCAAGACAAGGACCGAAAAGTCCAACAGTTGACTTTTAGGCAACTGTGATGTGCCGATGATACGTGGGCGGGGGACAGAGTCAACAAAGAGGGTGGGGCAGCACATCACCTGCGTCATGAGGGTATATGTATGTGTGTAAGGATAATGGGGACATGCTACAAAAAACACACACACTTTAGAGTTTACTCTTAGGATATTTTTAAGTTTTGGACGCAGGGAACTTTTCGCTCAGCAAAATTGATGTGACACGTTTTCGACTGAGTAACGCAGACAGTTTTTAACAAAAATTTAGTAGGGTATATAGAGTAGTCGGTGTGGATATCTGCGCCTTGTTTCAGCTACTCGCGTGTCGCCCAGCGCTAAGGACAGACAATTTTGGTGGCTTGACATAGAGTTATATATATAAAAACACCTATGAGAAAACGAATTCGCTTTTGTTTTGTTTCTTTGTACTTCAAACAACGCGTGCAGCTTACATTTACAGTTATTGTATGTATGTATATATGTATATATATATCGCAAAGGTTAACAGTTATAGATCAAAGAGATAAAGTAAATGAAAAGTTGACAACGGCCAGCCGATGTTTCAAATAGGATTGCAGATGTTTCGAGTTGAGATTACGTTGATCGGCTTTACTCTAATTATATATACATACATATGTATACCCTACATATTAACCTTTACAATGGATTGTCCCTATGGCAGCTTAGATTATGCAGGTTAAGTTATTTCTAATTCTTGAATTTTAGGGAAATACTTTATAAGAAAGTGTTCTGTATTCAGCATAACTATATAACAGTTTGATTTATATAACAGTATACTATAACAGTATAACAGTTTGATTTATATAACTTATTTGTTTTCAAGAAAATCTTATATTACTAACCAAACTTAGTCGGAACACATTATATCATATAATCTATATACGAAATCCTACTCATATCAATTTCAAACTTCAAATACAAACTGCAAGACTATAAGTTCAGCTGTTCGAACGTAATATGACCGTCACCAATAGCTCAAAATGGGAAACGAAATAATTTGGCGTATAATGAAAAATCAACAAACTACATTTACTAAGAAAACGATGAAAAAGAAAAGACACGAAACGATTACAAAACGCGCTCAGTAAAAAATATATTTACAATTGATATACGATAGTTCTTGTCAAAATTTAACTAGCAGTTAAGTAATAAGTGCGTGTGAGTGTATGTGTGTGTGTATTTAGAGAGCCACCAAATTGATTTAAGTCTGTCTGTCCCGCATTGAGGTACACTCGTCTGAAGCACGCCGTTCTAACATCGCATAAATGCCAACGGCCCCACCTAGAGATAACAGAGATAGAGTGTTAAGCGGTGGGCGTGGCATTGAAAAAGGCAATGCGGCGAATATGCCAGACCTGAGAGTCCAACATCAATTTTGCGCTAAACCCAACCAGAGACTATACGGCACAAATTACCATCCGAACTCTGGCGGGTTTTTCACTTGTCTTACGTTGTATGCTACATATATAGTATTTATATATAGTTACAGTAACACATAACATATATGTATATGTTTATATGTATGTGTATAGATATATGTTTTACAAATACAAGTTAGTGTACATAAGGGCTATTTGTTAGAGGGGGTTGAGGGATGTGTGCTATAAAAATTTGACTAGTCTGGCTACACTGGGCGAGTATTCCGCTGAGACCGATTCTGAAAATCATGCCAAAACTCTAAAAATATATATACCCTGAAATTACAAGCTACAAATATAAAAAAAGATTTTGAGTGAACAACTTAGGAGCTATAAAGATTTGTAATTAGTAATAGTTGTACATGGACCTTGTTGAAATCCATTGATGAAGCCTCAGCTCGATTGTTGTTAATAACTTTTTTTTTAGTTTGCTAGGAAGCTAGAGTTTTTGAAGTTCGTGAACCAATGGAAGAGCGCTACGTTAACAAAGGAACTAACTATAGATTGCTAGATATATAGCTATATATATTGAAACGAACTATAAATGAATGTACTTACTAACAATGTGCGGAAACGTTTTGGAGAATTATTTGATAACTACTGATTTGATAGAGGATTGTTTGTTTGTTTGTTTGCATATTAGTACGATACCATAACCAAGAAATATTGTTACATATAAATGATGTAATTGAGAAAGAAAAAATTAATGTAGATACCTGAATTGTGGATCGCATTGTTGCCGACCGAAATCGAAATCAAAAATTAACTTTGTACATAACTTACGAGTACATTGTTTTTTTGTTTGTTTTTTTTTTTTTTGTCAGCTGTAAGTAACGAGTAACGAGTAACGGGTAACGAATAACGAGTGGATGAAAGACGACTGATATTAATATTTCTTTTGTTTTTGTGTTGAAAGGCGGGGGAAAATGGGGGATAAGAAGTATATAAATGCAGTTAAAAGAGGCTACATATATTCATATTGTATAACAGTATGTATAACAGTTTGTGGAGCATCGCACATTTGGACAATTAACTAAAAAGCTACGCACAGATAATACAAATTCGCACAATATTACAATATATGCATATATGTATATTTATATGTTCATGTATGTATTTTAAATAGATCGCCCGATTCTTACCCGCGGGAGAGGGGAGCGTACTGTTTCGTTTCTATCTGAGAATAAAGAGACATGGCAAAAACGAGAGAGAGAGAGAGAGAGAGTTTGTGTGAGTGAGCGAGTTTAACAATGGGGCGTATTTGATCGTTTTTTGTTTGCCCCAAAACTCTAAAATGTAACGAAAAAAATAATATTTATACATAATTATGAAAAAAGGATGTAAATAAAAAAAGATATTTAAAATATTATATTAGTATGTTAAATATTATTAAATTTGCTGGTATTGTACAATTACAGTTAAAATTATAAAGTTAGGGAGAGTGTTATTTAGATATATATATTTATATATAAACAGATAGAGAGAGAGAAAGTAAACTAGACGCTACAGCAACAATATAGCAAAGAAAACCGCGTGCCAGCACAAAGAGCGAGAGAGAGAGAGAGAGAGAGATTAAGATCGCCAGATGAGAAGTGAGTTGCGATTCATTTAGCACACACATATAGAGTAGTGTTAGTAAATTTAATGTGGTGTAGTATAATGTTCGTTTTATATATGCAAGTACATTCGAATTTAGCAGGAGAAAAAGATCAGAATTTGGTCATTTAACGAAAAGCAAAATTTAGATGCATCAACTAGAAAATACTCTGAATATATATGTATAGATAGTATAAAGCTACTCATATTGCTGTTAGTATGTGTGCAACCAGTGAATGCATGTGTGACACATATGCAAGTGTATGTGTGTGTGTATGTGTGTACGTATCGAGTGTCTCAAAACTGTTATACATTTAAGAAAAAGAGCTTTGTGGAATTGCGTAGCTTGAGTATGAAAACTTGCTTGCAGTTGTTGTGATTGCTTTTTGCACTAGTTGTTGTTGATGTTGTCACAGTCGGATTTGTCGTTGTTGTTGTTAGTTGGTTTGATTGATCGGCCACGCCTCATTTTAATCGTGAAACAACAAGGGTAACGGCAAACCCACCAACTGCGATGATTGCGTCTGCGCTGGGTGCAGCGCTGGCAATGCCGCTGCTCGCTGAAACGCTCGCATACTGTGCGGATGCGGCTGTGTTGGCGCCTGCAAGAGTCCTGGCGCAGCGGGCAGGCATCATCTGAAGCGTGGCTGCATCATCTGCAACATATTCGGATGGCCAGGCAACATAACGCTCATGCCCGGCATCGGCATGGCACCTGCGGGCAAGCCAGGCAAACCAATTGCCTGCATTGGCAGCAGACCTACAAAAAATTATGCAAAATTATCTAAAGATCTACTTTAAATAACGATGAAGTTGTACTCACCTGGCATGCCAGGCATCGGACCAGGACGCAACATATTGCCACCTATCAATTGGCCATGGGGTCCAATGGCCACAGTGCCAGGTCGCAGCATGGGCTGCATCAGCTGCAGGCCGCCAGGCAATGGCATCTATGTAAATTGATTCGACCAGATGGAAAAGATATATAGAAGAGCATGGAAGAGAGGTAGAATGGAAACAGTTTAAATTGCATTCCAATGGAGGCGGCAGTCGCTTGTCTCTGTGTCTGTGTGTGTGTTTGTTTTTGTGTATGTTTGTGTGTATATATATCGAAGCCATTGTACACAAAATTAGCTAAGTTGTTATTAATTATGTTTTCATTGTTTTGGTTTTCTTGTTGGTATTAAGAATATATTAATAAGTGGTTCTTTTTTTTTTTTTTGTACTTATTATTTAAATGAATAGAATAGTTGTATGTACTGTTGTGTGTGTGTGTGTGTGTGTGTTTGTTGTTGTCGAAACTTTTACATCGCATTACAATGTTACAATGAAATATATATAAATATTTATGTCTTTATATATATATATATATAGATATAGAGAGAGAGAGACAAATAAAGAGAGATCAACTTTCCTCTTTTAAGTTCTTTTTTTTTTAATTACAAAAAAATTATTAAAAATTATGATAATTGTTTATGATAGAAAATTAAATTGTTTAAAAAAGAAACGTACTTACAATTCGTAAACTGAACTGACGACGGATGAGTAGGTGGTATATGTAGGGGGGGCAGGCCGATCTTAACGATCTCAACCTTTAAGAACACTTTTATAACAATTCTTAAAAAACTATGCGCGCGACGATTTGTTTAAATATATAGGTAAAAAGCAACTTAAACAAAGTAAAATAATATTTTTACATATGTTTTATCTTGAGTTACAAAAAAAAAATAGTAAAATTTTACTAACCAGGCGGCAACGCAAGTCGAGTTCAAGTTCCAATACTTTAGTTCTTTTTTTTTATAAGTATACTTTATGGTTTTATACTTAGCTATGATATGGTGGGCGTGATCGCCATATGAGGCGTGACATATGTTTGTAAACCTAGGTGATACTGTTAGTAGTGCGTATATAGAGAGCAGAGCTGAAAAACTAACGATAGGTCATACAAACTTAATAGCCAGCATAAAATGCTAGGAAATGCAGGAAATATTCCTAATTTTTAGAAAACAAAATTTAACAGTTTGGAGCTTAAAAAATTGAAATTAAAAAAAAAAAAAAGATATATAAATGTATAAAGTAAAATTTGTATTTACAAAAGAAAACGAAAATATATATGTATATGTAAATTCAATATAACATTAACTAAATATAAGTTGATATATTATTTATTTAAAAGTTAAATAGAGTATCCATACTATTCATTTCTGACAAAGAAAATGCAAAACAAATATCTGAATTTTAGAAAATTTCTATTGTTTTTCAGCTCTATTACAAGACAGTTAGAAAAGGCGAGCAAACAAGGGCTAGACTTTTAAAAAATCGCGCCACCAAACCAAGTGGAACCTTACAATTCATTAAAACAATTGAAAATAAAGCGCAGATGGTACCAGCTCGAGGTGTTTTGTGTCTGTGTGTGTGTTTGATATAGTTAGAGTATCCAAGTCTTTCGGATAATACAACTAGATGTGTTAGTTTTAGGATGATACACATATATTATGGATTGTATGTATAGCAAGATAGAGAGATAGAGACAGAGATTTTTGGATGCACGAGCACCAGAGTGAAATCTGTTGCGTTTTGGGGATGTTAAGAGTTAATGATGGATGAGTATATCGATAGGAATACGATAGTACAATTTACAGATAAAAAGACATTTAGATAGATAGATTTGTTGTGTGTGTGTGTGAGTGTATGTGTAAGTGTGTTGTGTGTACGAGATATAACAATAATCATATACATTTAAATATATAATATATTCAATGCTGTGTATTTTTTTTTTGTGTGTGGATATGAATTTATCAATCAACCAACCAATCAATCAATCAATCAATCAATCAATTAACCAACCAACGCAGCAACCATTACGACAAGTTCAAAGTAATTTTAATAGAATTAATTATACAAAATGTACTTACATGGCTTGCATAGTTCATAACTCACATTACGTTACGTAACGTAACGCTGAAGTTTACGTTAACGCGTACGTAGTGCCATTTTCACTATATATATTTATGTATATATATATAGTTCACAGCTGTGATAGTTACGTTCCGTTAACGTGAATTTGAAGTTAACGCATACGTAACATAATAGACTTGCAAGTACATAAAGTAACGCGGGCGTTAACGCGTACGTAACGTAATAAGCTGGCAAAGTTGTATATGATAACATAACGTTTACGTTTACACCTACGTATCGGTAACAGAAGCTTGCAAGGCAGTATGTGATATGATGCTGACGTTAACGCTTACGTAAAGGTAAGATAAGCTTGCAACGCAGTAAGAGACAACGTGAGGTTGACGTAACGCTTACATTACGTACTGATACTACTTTTGCCATTATTACTTATGTATATACATATACAAATATGTACATACATAGTTTATAAATTAGTTTACGTAACGTAACGTGACGTTAACGCTAACGTTACGTTTTAATGTGCTTGCAAGGCAATATGTACTATGGAACTTTGCATTTGCATTACCATTATCACTATATATAAATATATATATCATGGTCGATGGGAAATAGTTGGGGGTTTTTTTTATCGGATGGATGGGTAGGTGTTAATGTATGTAAGTATGCATATGTTGTTGTTGGAGGTGGAATAGATGGATAGTAATTTGTTTTGAGGAACTTGCTTAGACTACTACGAGTAATACTTGCATAGTAAGTACGGTAATGTACGAGTACGATTACGAGTATTGTATACATATCATATTATAATGGAAATTTTGGCATTTACTTATCTTTCGTAATTCGCATTTGGGCTAATTTGTTTTTTTTTTTTGAGTATTTTTTTTTTTAATATGAAAAGTGAAGTGTACAAAAATACATACTGTAGTATAGAACTGTTTGTCGGCCCTGCAATTGGCATTATGTTTATCAACACTCAACTGTACTGCACTGCAATAATTGTAATGTTAACTTTTAATTTTGTTACTGCAACATTAGAATCTTTTGATATAAAAGTTATATATAGATGGTCACTGTGCTAGAGTTGAACTCGAACTAAGTTTATGATGTGTATGGGTGTTGGAAGAAGTAAGAATCCTAACTATAACTATACAATTTATATATATATCGTTTGGGTTGATGTTAGAAACAATTTTTTTATTACAGCCCTCAACTAGCCTAAAAATGGATTACATACTCTGGAGAACTGATCTATAATTAAATAAAATTTGTATATTTATATGGTGTAAGAAAATTAATTGGAACACAATATATAAATATGATGACATTAAAGCAGAAAAAAAAAACGGCTTACAATTTATTATATGTAAATATTATAGTATATAGTATTATAATAATAATAAAATAATTATTTTATGAATTTTATGGTTTTAAATTTTAGAATTATTTAAATTTGTCCCAATATTAAATTAAATTATTAAAATATTTCAAAGTTAAAATGAGAAAAGTTCTTATATTGTACATATATTAAATTCATTTATGCATAATAAGAACCAATTGATTTCATGATATTAATACTTTTTTATCAAATTCAAAAAGTTTTAGCAGTTCTCTTAGGAGCTTCTAATAAAAATGTATATCAAATAAAAACAAATGTATATTGTAAATTTTTTTTAAGGGTTTCCTTAACCAATTATAGATCAGTTTCCACTTGTAAACAATCCACATATTATAATGACTTCTAACTAATACCTGCGCTTCAAGTTTAATGAATTGCAAATGAGCATTGATGAAGATGAGAGCTCTACACTGGGAATTATTTGATATGTTTAATGGAATATAGCTATGCTAGCCTCACTGAAGAATATATATATATGTATATATATATATTCCCATACATTCTGAATGTTTGGGTTTAATAGCTAAGGAGAACGAGTTAACCAAGTATATATATAGTAGAGTAGTTGTTCAGATACAGCATATATATATATTCATGGATTTTAGTCAATTTGAAATAGATGTCGTTGTTGGCAGCGAACGCTGTGTGCAGCACTTGCATCAAGTTTAACACTTACCATGCCCAGGCCAGCGGCAGCGGCCGCAGCCGCCGCTGCAGCTGCACCATGATTGCCCGGTTGCCGCACCGCCTGCAGACGTTGCAGCATCACAGCACGATTAAGTTCCTCCAATTGTTTCACCTGCTGCTGATGTTGTTGTTGTTGTTGTTGCTGTTGCTGAGCTTGATGCTGTTGCTGAGCTTGATGCTGCTGCTGTGCTTGATGCTGCTGCTGTGCTTGATGCTGCTGTTGGGCCTGTTGTTGTTGCTGCTGCTGCTGTTGCTGCTGCTGTTGCTGATGCTGCTGCTGTGCCTGCTGTTGCTGTTGCTGCTGGTGATGCTGTTGCGCGGCAACAGCATGCGCCACTTGTGCCGCCTGCACCTGTGCCTGCATATGCTGCTGCGCAGCCTGCACCTGAGCCGCTTGTACCTGTGCCACCTGTGCAGCCTGTGCATGCGCCTGCGCCACGGCCACCAGCGCAGCGGTCTGTAAATAAATTTGATAAAGGACGTTTTTTTCTTTGTTCGTTTTTTAAAAACCAAGCGAAAAAAAAAACAACAAACAACAAGAAATTCGCACAGTTCGGTTGTAAATATCTTTGCAAATTCGAAATGCGCGCTCGCCGCTGCTTTTCTTTGAATATTTATTTTAATTTTCTCCTTCTCTCTCTTTTTCTTCCTTTAGCTATTTAACGTTGTGTGAAGAATGTAAAATTGAAAGCCGCCGTTCAGTTTTTGTTGCCATTAATTTGTATGTTTAATTAAAAAATTGTACAGACATATATCATACTATATGCTAAATTGTTAATCTGAATTGTTTTTCGTTCTTTAATATTTTTTTGTAATATATTTTCTTTTTGTTTTTTGTTTTAACTCTTTTCGTGTTCCATTTGTCGGCCCTTTTCTGTGGTCGTGCACGCATTCTTCGAAATTGCAAAAATAATTATTGAACCAAAAGTTTTTACAAAAAATAATATTAAAAACAATTGATATATGAAGTAAAATCAAACTATATATTGCCCAGCGCATAACTGCGTGGATATTAAAATGGAATTGTTTTAAAATGCGCAACGCGTTTAACACGACACAGTCTCAGTTAAAATTAACAGATCTCTATCTGAACTTTTATATATAATATAATATATATAGAATTATGTTGCAACGGTTTCTGTATGTTAGTGTACGTGTGTGCATGTCTCCGTATTTGTCTTTTGTACAAGTCCATGTCAGTGTCTGTGCGTCTGCGTCTTCCTCTGCTCTCATTTATATTGACTATGGTTTCTATAACTATGATAAGAACTCACTTCCTGTGCCTTGGAGATGGCCGTGCTCACAGCGATTGCGTTCGCTGCCCCGCTGCCCGTTGGCGAGATGCCGGACAGTGAGGGCGGTGGCGGTGTTGAAGGCATTGATGAGGCAGCGCTGCCAACGCTTCCATTTCCACCTCCGCTGCCACCACCACCGTTATTGAGGCTGGGACTGTGATTTTTCGGCGCTGCAGCTACAGCTGCTAAGGCGGCAGCCACACGCACTTGATACTTGGGCTGTCGGGCGCGTAACTCCTCCAGACTGGCATCCTCCGCTGGATGCATTATCTTTGTGCTAACAGCGGCCACAACGTGGCTGCCGCCGCCAGCCGCACTGCCCACATTTGGCGGTCGTCCCTGATTATGTGGATCCGGTGCAAGAGAGGGTGCAGCGTTTGACGCCGCACCGCCGCCTAAACCAGCATTATTGGTAGTAGGTGGAGCACTTATGGTAGCATTGCTGCAAGCAATAAATTCATTTAAAATATATACAAATAATTGTAGTTAGTATTAAACTAACCTATAGGCTGGAAACGTGGGTTTCTGCTGTGCCATGGCAGCGGCATGTTGCTGCTGCTGCTGTTGCTGTTGATGGTGTTGTTGCTGCTGATGATGATGGTGAACGGCTGCTGCGGCAGCTGCCGCTGAGGTTGTTGCCATCGCTGCCGGGAATATGGGACGCGGTGGCATCATGTGTGGCATCATTGGCATCGGATATGGAGGCAATGGTGGCATATGCTGCATCATGCCCATTCCATACTGGCCCAACATATGCGGTGGCATCATATTGGGTGGCATCATCATAGGCGGCGGCACAGACATGGGATCTGCAATATGTTAGAGGTAAATAGAATTTATATTAGCTAAAGCAACAAAAGTACAAGATACACATTGACCCCAACAATGCACGGAGACGAAGCTCACTGTGTGGGTTGTCACTCTGATTTCACAATCTATGTTGCTTACATTCAACTTTTTTCTTGGCAGCCGGTTCATCATCGTCTGAATCCGATTTACCGCCGTTTTTCTGACGCTCATGATCACGTAAATCCTCTGCAGGAATACCGTCCATGCCAAAGATTTCAATTTCGATGTTGGAGCGGTTTGGCAACGAGTTGGGTACCTTATCCACCGTTTCCTTGTGCACCTGCATGCAATGTATGGATAGGCCCGGCCCCGTGTACAGCTTCTTGTGGCATATATGACACTTGAAGTGTTTCGCCTTTTGATGCTGCACGAGAATTTTCTCATCATCAAATTCGCGATTACAATACCTAAATTAGTTAGTTGTATGGGTTAAGGAGAGAACAAAATTTTCAAGAAGTTTTATTTGCTTTGCCGACTCCCGCAAAACAACAACAGAAACTCGCCATTATATAAATGCATAAGTGTGGGTATGTATGAGTATGTATGAATCTGTTTGTGTGTGTGTGTGTACGTGAGTAGATACAAATTTTTTAGCGAGGCACCCAGCGCACACGTAAAGGCGAGTCGAGAACTGCAAAATTTTTCATTTGGTTTGTTTGAAAAGGATACCAGCACCAGGGTTTGGAGGCCTTCTTCTTCTTACGACCCATTGTTTCAACTTTGTTTTAAACACTTGAAAATAACAAGGCGCTTGGTTTAATTCTAATAAATTACGAAGTTTTTGTACAAAAGAAACACTATTTTCAAGCGTCGTGTCGGTATCGGTATCGTAAGAAAACAAAATGGAGTGTTTCCTAGAGATGGAAAACTAACAATGTCATCATTGTTATTATGCTTCATCGATAGTTTAGAATCATAATCGATTTTTTTGAATTTGAATATTGAATATTCATGTTATAGCGAAATTTAATAAATAAAATTTTCTGTTCATATTTTTTCAGCCTATAAAAATACATTTATTTATAAATAGTATCACCGCCTACTTTATTCTATATAGTAAAAAGCATACACCAACAAATCCTTCTTCTTCTGTCTGAAATTAAAATATTAGTTCTTGTATATGGTAATATCATTGCAACAAATATTAAGTTTTCTAAAACTCATAATAAATATAATATAATAAAAATTACATATAAAAAAACTTCAATAGATTTGTTTGCTCAAAATATTTGTTTATTGGTATATGATGTTATTTCGATATTTAAAAACAAAATACTGAGAGCTGAAAGCTATCGATGCAAATCATGTGAAACTATCAATGACACTATTTCGCATTACCACCTATCGATATCGATAAGAAAAAGCATTGTGTAGAATTTTATAAAACCGGCAAACGATTAAGGTAAAATGGCTGATAAAAAGGTAAGCGCGAGAAGAAATAAATATGTAAAGCGTGTATTAAAATGCTAATTTCTTTCTAGACAGGTGGCAACAACGATGGCAAAGAAAAACGCCGAAAAGAGTCCATTTTGGATCTGTCCAAATACCTGGAGAAACAAATACGTGTGAAATTCGCGGGAGGCCGCGAGGCGTCTGGTATACTGAAAGGTTACGACGCGCTGTTAAATCTGGTGCTAGACAATACCGTGGAGTACCTAAGAGATTCAGACGAACCCTACAAGCTCACCGAGGACTCAACGCGAAGTCTCGGATTAGTCGTATGCCGAGGCACGGCGCTGGTGCTCATCTGCCCACAGGATGGAGTCGAGAGCATAGCCAATCCCTTTATTACGCAGTAAACGGATAAGAAGAATATGCTTCTGGTCTAGGCTAAGTACACATTTTGGTTGATAAACACGTTTTGAGTACATATTTAAGATAATGAAATTTTTGTAACATACTATAAATACAAACTTAAAAACTAAACAATTGGCTATTCTAGACCAAATTCGTTGCGAATCCAAGGATACTGTGCGGGGCATTCCATGCACGTATAGAAGTAGCGATCCTCCTGTAGCACACGACTGCGAACTTTGCACACATTGGGCGCTTGGCAGACCAACTCGTGCGGCTCCAGCTGCTTGGGCTGGCAGCGCCAGGACTCGAACTGATGCAGCCGATTATTGGGCGTGGGCTGGCGCATCCATTGAATAGCCTGTTGATTGGTCACAAAGTACACATCCGGCAGCTTGTGCATGTCGTCCAAGAATTTCTAGAAGATATGTACTTGAGCAAAGCCTTTCGAGCTAATTAACTGTCAAGAGAGCTCACCAGAAAGGCATTCAAATAGTCAATCTTCTTGAACCAGGTGGAGTGGAAGTAGAGTCCATAGGGTGCACGATTGCTTAAATAATGACGCTTAAAGTTATAAGTCAGCATGCGGTACACATCATCCCCAGTTAGGTGCGGAGGACAGCTGTCGACCATGCCGCAAGTATACTCGCCTGCCTCCAGCTGATTCATGACCATTTCCCAGATGCCTGGATAACTGCGAGTCGGACAATTCTGATTGGCACCCAGGCAGCTGTGCGGCATCTTAAAGTCCATAGTGTATGGCCACAAAGGTGGATTCGAGTGCGGTGCCACCATGGAAGCATCGTAGACAAAACCAAACTCCTTCATCATGAGGAACTGACGATTCCAGCCGACGCGCAGGAAGGGCACTCGCATGCCACGCAAGTCCTCCATGCGAACGCCCGCAAATTTGTTGATAATGTTCGCCTGGCCGACCATCTCATCGAACCAATCCTCGATGGTGGCATTCTTAGACCACCACAGCTCTGGCCCGCGATGCCTGCAAATAATCAATTTGAATCTAATCGTTAAGAGAAGGGTTTCCAACCTACGTCACCGAATGCACCGCAATCTCGTGTCCATCGTTCCATAGCTTCTGCACATACTGATAATTCGTATACGGATGCGAGACGTAGAAGGTGCTACGAATGGGGCAACCATTGGGATTACGACGATTGGGCGTGAAGAGCACCTTGGAGAACAGCTCCCAGTTGTCATGGTTGACGGCATCGTCGAAGGTCAGCAATATCATCTGTGGCACAGTCTGCGCCTGCAGCTGTCCAGGTATCTGGGTGCCATCCTTCGAGCAGAAGCAATGCGGCAGCTGGCATTTTCGCTGATCACAGGCGCCCGCTGCATTGGGATCATGATCCACATCGCACCAGCCCTCGTCGGAACCGTCGGGACAGTCGACAGAGCCATCACAGAAGTAATCCTGCGGCAGGCAAGTGCCATCGGCACAGCCCAGCTGCGACTCGTCCGCACAGTCGGCCATCTCAAGCAGCGGCTTGGGCACTGGCGTCTCAGCGCTTATATCACAATTGTCCACATTCGCTTTGAAATCACAGATTTGTCGCACCACATCGAAGAGCAGTCCCTCGGAGCACTTGAATTCGAAAACCTCGCCATCCAGGCACAAGAAATACTTGGCACACTCGCTGTTCGTCCATATCTTGTGCACCGGTCGATTGGGATTGCGATAGAAGCGTGCATCGGGCAAGCAGGCAGCCGTTGAGCTGGATCGTCTATGCCGACTGTGATTGCCGCCAGTCTCGTTGGCATTGTCTGCAAAACAGTTCGTGTGTGAGATAGGCGCATTATCTAATTACCACCAAAAAACTAATTAATACGTTGACCCAAAAACCAAGCTCACGTCCACACATTTCGACGTGGATGTGGGGCGGGGCGGAGCTTTGGCCACATTGCTGCAATAATTTTGGCTAGCTTGCAGATCACGCAGCTGCACGAGGGTTTACAATAGAGTCTTTAATTGCCAACTCCTTTGTTTATATTGTAGGCTTTCCATCTGAAGTCTAACCAAACTTAACAATGAGATTTATTTATATAATTTTACATTCATTTAAAGCTCTGTTAATATTTGAAATGTGAGTTTATCTGGGAATTCGTATGAATTTCCTAGTTCCCCAAAGATCTATAAGAAACTTTTATATTCCTTTAAGTCTATCTATTTTCTAATTCAACTGTCGCAATTAGATTAAATTTTTCAGGTGGAATGCTCAGACTTTAGGAAATCAAACGATTTCCTAGAGCTTAAAACCAAAGGCGAAATTTTACGAAAATTTTACCTATTATCTATCTCATACTATATCTACATATGTATATCATATCTAACAGATATAAACTAAGGTACATCTTTTAAGCGGAACTGAAAGTATAAATATTCATTCAAGCGAGCTTTCACTGTAATTGTTTGCATTTAATTGTATACGTATGTATGTATGTATATAAATACATACATATATGTTCATTAAGTTTCTAAAACGAAAATCTGTTTTAATTTTCTTCTCTGATCATCTTAGCTGTGATTTTCTATTTTATTTTCATTGTAGATATTTCTAGAAATATAAATCCTAGCTAAATTATGAATTTTAGAAGCTGCCCTATGACAATTGGGGGTCTTTTAGTGCAAATAAAGCTACGCCCCTGTGCGGCACAACAATTTTTGGTGGCAGCAAGTCAATTGCGTTTGCAACACAGATTCAAATACACACACACACACACACATGCAGTTGGCCTGGCGGCATAGCTGGAGCAGATCGTAACTCAAACGATTGGGCAAGCGACGCATGTGTGTAAAATGCAAGATGCGATCTCTAGATTCGATATAGATGTGTGTATACGTGTTTGAGTGTGTGTGTGTGTGTGTGTGTGTAATATGCAATATGCGATCTCTAGATACGATATGTATTTATGTATAGTGATGTGTAAGTTGTGTGGATTGCGTGTAAAGAAATCTCAATGTGTGTGTGTGTGTATGTAGAGTGGCAGCTGCACCATTTAGAAAGTAACAGCTAAAGCATTTTTTATATGTATGTACATACATATGTTGCCAAAGCTTTGCCTAAAACGGTGGGGTCAGGAAAATTTTCAGCAACTGTCATTTGGGGTTCAATGGACAGGCCTCCAGTTGATATTATATAACAAAAAACAGATCAACAACTTTCACACCCAATGCGCGCGCTTGCGCATGCCAAAGACAAAAAGGAGACAGCAACAACAACAACAACAGCAGCAGCAACAAAACGCACCCAATCAAAAGTCAGGTAGTAAGTTGGTGGATGTCAAACAAAAGAGAGCAGAGTGAGAGGGAGGGAGGGAGAAATTACCAAAGCTTGTAACAGCCGCCGCAGTCGCCGTCGACGACGACGACGACATAATCACGAAGATGGCCGCAAAGGCAACAACAACGAGTGCCCACGATTTTTGCATAGTTGTAAATGTGCAGCGCTTATAACGGTTTTGTGTGTGCGCGTCGACCTTGACTGTGAAACTAGTTTGCTTATTTGAATTTTCCCTCCGGCGGAACAGCATTTTCTGCTGACTTTGTCTATTTTTGTAGTTTTTTTCTTTTTCTTTTGCTTTTCTTATTACGAAAATAAAACCGGCGCGTTTTAGTAATTTACGATTTATAGCGCAGCGTACCGCAGCCGCTGAATACCAAAACAAACTGAAGGCTTGGGCGCTGCAGACCGGGCCATATATATCGAGACAGAGCTGCGGGAGAAAGCTCTCTTTGGCTGGCTGAGTCAGATTTGCACTTGAGTATTTTTCTTTCAGATTGCGACATGTTATTATTTTCAAAATAAATAATTTGATAGCTTTGTATGTGAAAGCTTAGCTTAGAACTTTGTTTGGTTTGAAAATAATGACTTATTGACCGGATAAAGCTCCACATTTAATTTTATTATCATAAATTAATAGATCTCATTTTCAGTTTTGCAACACCCTGTATATAATTTAAGACATGAATGCTTAAAGTATGCTAGGCTTGCTGTGCTAACTGATACTTGTCATATTATTGCTTAAAATAAATTGAATTTGATTTGGTACATAATTAAATTTCCACACCAAATTAATTAAATTGCAAAATAATTTGAATTATACATTTGAATTGGCAACGCAAAAACGGCTTTTTGTGTACGGCGCTGCCAACTCGCTTGAAAGTCGCTGTGTTTTAGTTGCCGTAAATGCCGTTAGAGGCGTTACTCAGCGCATGCAACCCTGCCGTAGCGTCATATTTTATTTTAGCGCCAGGAGTTGCGGACTGTGTTAAGGATTTTAAATAAGTTTCTCGCTAAATTGTACAGAAATTTCGCTGCTAATATGCGACCCAGCCTGGGTACGCCACAGGGACGCGGCGGCTGTCGCACCAGTGTCGGCGCCCGCCTAACCCAGCAGCAAATGCTGAAGGCCCAACAAGAGGCCGATGATGCCGCCGCCATGGACGCCTTGGATGACGCGCTGATCTTCGACGACGAAGAGGGGGGCACACGCATTGGCGACATCTATATACCGCCGCCAGTGCCGCCGCACTGCTCCATGGAGAGCGTCGGTCCACGCCTGATCATCAAACGGATTGTCAACAACAATTTCAAGAGCTATGCAGGCGAGGTGGAGCTGGGTCCATTTCATCATTCCTTTACGGCGATCATCGGGCCGAATGGCAGCGGCAAGAGCAACGTCATCGACTCCATGATGTTTGTGTTCGGCTGTCGGGCGAATCGCATTCGCTGCAAGAAACTCTCTACATTAATCCACAATTCCAAGAATTTTCCAAATCTGACCAGCTGCTCGGTTGCTGTGCACTTCGAGCAGGTGGTGGACAAGCCGGACGGCAAGTGCGAACCGGTTGCCGGCTCACAGTTCTTCGTGCGACGCACAGCCATGTCGGATAACTCGTCCTTCTACCAAATTGACAATCAGCGGGCTCAGCTGAAGGATGTGGCTAAGCTGCTGAAGAGGCACCATGTGGATCTCGAGCACAATCGTTTTCTCATACTCCAGGGCGAGGTGGAGTCCATAGCCATGATGAAGACCAAAGGACAGACGGAGAACGAAACTGGGATGCTGGAGTATCTGGAGGATATCATAGGAACACAGCGCTATATCCGACCACTGCAGCAGATCAATCAGCGCGTGGATCAACTAACCGATGATCGCACGGAGAAGCATAATCGCTGCAAGCTGTCGGAGCGTGAAATGAAGGATCTGGAGCAGCCTTATAACGAGGCCGTCGAGTATTTGCGCAAGGAGAACGAATTGGTGCGCACCAAGAACTGGGTCACCCAGAAGTACATAAGCATCAAGAAGCAGAAGCTGGAGGAGTACACCAAGGACCACGAGGAATGCAGCCAGGAGATCAAGAGCCACGACGAAGGCACCGAGGCGCTCAAAAAGGAGCGCGCCGAAAAGGAGCTCATTATACGCAAGGAAATGGAGTAAGTGGAAGGATTAGCCTTGAAATTCCTTTATTAATATGCAACTCCTATATTTGTAGAGCCTATGAGGCCTTGGTCAAGCAGCGCGAGGACATCAAGAAGAAACTGGTGGGCGCCGAGCGCAGCTACACGGAAGTCCAGAGCGCCATGGAGAACACGAACAAGCAGCGCAAGAAGGATAAAGGACAAATCGAGAAGAATGAGAAGGAGCTCGAGGAGCTGCACAAGCTGCCGGAGAAAAACCAGAAAGAAATCGAGGAATGCCAGCACAAACTGGAGCGCCTGGAGAAGGAGAAGCTGTCGCTCAACGAGGAGCTGGAGAAGCAGTTGACGCTGCTCAAGGAGCAATCGGAGCCTCTGACAGAGAAGCGTCTCAAGTGCAGCGACGAGCTGATTGGACTGGAGGAAGCGGTCAATACGGCGCGAGAGGAGCTGCAGGTGCACGAGTCGAAGCTGAAGATACTGAAGCAAGTGGAGACCACAGAGGCGCGCAAATATGAATCCCTGAAGAGCTCGTACGAGTCAGCCCAGCAGAGTTTGGAGAGCATGACCAGCAAACTGGAGGAGCTGAACACAAATATGCCGCAGCTGGAGCAGGAGATACGCACCAAGTCGGCAGAGGTGCAGAAGCTAAGCCACGAGGAGCGCAATCTGGCGATGCAGTGCAGCAAGCTGCGCGAGGAGGTGAAACTCAGCTGAAATTTATTGTTATATATATATAGCTAACTATATTTGATATATATTATTTTACTTAGATCAATGAACGCTCATCGAATATGCAAGCTCAGCGCTCGAATGATAAAGTCCTGGACTTCCTGATGCGCATGAAGGCGGAGGGCAAGATACCCGGCATACTGGGACGCCTGGGCGATCTGGGCGGCATTGATGCCAAATATGATATAGCCATATCAACAGCCTGTGGGCGACTGGATAATATTGTGACGGATACCTATGATACGGCCACAGCTGCAATTAAAGCACTCAAGCAGTATAATGTGGGCAGAGCCAATTTTATACCCCTCAATCGCATGGAGCACTGGCGCAGCAAATCCTTTCGCATCAATACGTAAGTGGAGAGGAATAATAGGATTAACTATATTGATTATATACTCTGTTATCCTCCTTTAGTCCAGAGAACGTGCCGCGTCTTTACGACCTGGTTCAAGTGGAGGACGAGCGTGTGAGGACCGCCTTCTATATGGCCTTGCATAACACGCTGGTGGCCACGGATCTGGAGCAGGGCACGCGCATTGCCTATGGCCGTGAACGCTTCCGTGTGGTCACGCTGCGTGGCGAGATCATCGAGCAGGCGGGCACCATGTCCGGCGGAGGCAACAGGCCGGTGCGCGGCAAAATGGGCACACAGGTGCGCACGAAGACAGCCGAGTCCATGGACAACTCGCAGGTGTCGCAGCAGGCGCTGGAGGACATGCAAGTGCAGGCCGAGGAGCTGCAGACGCGCATCAACTACTGCCAGGAGCAGCAGGGCCGGCTGGAGCATGAGATCCACATGCTGCAGACGAATCTGCAGCGCAGCGAAACGGAACAGAAGCGACTGGCGATGAGCATCAAGTCGCAGCAGCAGCAAATGGCCAGCAGCCTGAAGCAATGCGAAGCGCAGCGTAAGAAGATGGAAGCCCACACCACGGATGAGGCCGCCGTCAAGGAGCTGGAGGCGCACATCAAGAAGGCCAACGAGCAGCTGGAAAAGTGCATCCAGAACGAGAAGGCGATGTCAAGTCAGATAAGTGAAGTGCAGGCCGAATACGATTCTCTGCGCTCGAATACGGTGAAGCCCGTTGAGGCGAAGCTGAAGAAGACCACCGGACAGATCGAGAAGCTGGCGGGCAATGTGCGCTCCTTGAATGTGGCCTTGACTACGGCGGAGCGCAGCATTGAGCGCTTAAAGAATAACAACAACAATTTGCGAGAGAATATTAAAACGGCAGAGGATAAGCTGCGGTCCCTGAACGAGGAGCGTCAGCAGTGCCAGGAGCGCAAGGAAGAGCTGGAGGAGGAGGCTAAAAAGGCCGAGGAGGCCATTGGCAATGCCAAGTCACAATCTTCGGATATCAAAAAGCAAATCGATGAGCTCAGCAAGCAGGAGAATCAACGCAATCTGGCACGCGTGGAGATTGAGACGAAGCTGCAGGCGGCGGCGGCCAAGATGAACGAGGTCAAGTCGGATATACCACGTTGGCAGCAGCAGCTGAAGCCGCTCAAGCTCAATGAGATACCAGGCGAAACCAAGCCACTGGCACCGCTCAAAACACTCACCGAGGAGGAGCTGGAGGCCGAGAATCTGGAGGACATGCAGTATAAGCAAACGCTGCTCGAGGAGCAGCTGAAAACCAAACCCAATCTGGGCTTCATCAAGGAGTTCACAGAGAAGCGCCTCGTCTATCTGGATCGTGTGCGCGTCCTGGAGGACATCACATCGAAGCGTAACGAGATGCGCGACAAGTACGAAGAGGTGCGCAAGCGTCGCTACACCGAATTCATGGAGGGCTTCAATATAATCACGCGCAAGCTCAAGGAAATGTATCGCATGATAACCTTGGGTGGCGATGCGGATCTGGAGTTGGTTGACTCCATGGATCCATTCACAGAGGGCGTGCAGTTCACTGTGCGTCCGCCCAAGAAGAGCTGGAAGTACATTTCGAATTTGTCGGGCGGCGAGAAGACGCTCTCCTCCCTCGCCCTGGTCTTTGCCCTGCATTACTATAAGCCCTCGCCTCTGTATTTCATGGACGAGATCGACGCCGCGCTGGACTTTAAGAATGTGTCCATTGTGGGACATTATATAAAGGTAGGAGCTGCTCTACTCTCTCTAATCTTATGTGTGCATCTTCACTTATAGTTTTCCTCTCTTCTCAATCTCTAGGAGCGCACCAAGAACGCGCAGTTCATCATTGTCTCGCTGCGCGTCAACATGTTTGAGTTGTCCAACTACTTGGTTGGCATCTTCAAGGTGGATGACTGCACGGATTCGGTGACTTTGGTCAATCATCCGCCTGATCCGCTGCCGCCGCCCACGCAGTCGCGTCTGACAGCCAGCCAGCAAATAGATATGAGCCTAGAGACTAGCCAGAATGGCGAGCTGGAGAATGAGTCAGTGCAGCCGGAGCAGCCATCGAAGTCAGAGCTGCCGGAGCAACCAGATCAGTCGAAGCAATTGCAGGCAGTGCAGTCAGATATTTCAAGATCTTGTGGCAGAGACACAACATTTGCGCCCACGCTGGAGAGCACGGTGCTAACGCAACCAGTGCAGGAGGAAGGGAGTGAGGTGGCTGCCAATGAGCTGTCCATGCAGAGTCAGAGTTCGCTGGCCACCATCAATGCCTAGGAGCCATCTACAAATATACAAAATAAACTTCAATATCTTTACACATAACTTTAATAAACAGTACAAATCATGAATTAAATTCTAAAGGCTGGCCATGATCTGGCTGCAGATGCTGGCCAGAGCTTGGGTGGTGCTATTGTTGATGGCTGTGACGTCCTCGCCAGCGTCGCAGGCGCGCGTCACTTGCGGATCCAGTGGCAGCGAGCCCAGCAGCGGCACATTCATCTCCTGACACATGGCCGCTGCGCCGCCCGTCTTGGCGGGAAAGATCTCTGAGCTGTTGCCACAGTGGCCGCAGCGGAAGCTGCTCATGTTCTCGATGACGCCCACAATGGGGATGCGTTGCTTCTTGCAGAAGTTGATCTCCTTGCGCACGTCGAGCAGCGCCACCTCCTGTGGAGTGGTCACAATGATTGCCTTCAGGGACTCGGGCGCCGAGTCATCTCTGAGATACGAGACCACCGACAAGTGCTCATCCGATGTGCCGGGCGGTGTGTCCAGCAGCAGCAAATCCAAATTTCCCCAATCCACTTCGCTAAGGAACTGCCGGATCATGCCGTTCTTTTTGGGACCGCGCCATATGATAGCATCATCCACGGAGCCCAGCAGAAAGCCAATGGACATGAGACACACGTTGTCGTCGATGCCCACCGGCGACCAGCCGGACCCAGATTGATGCACATTCTCGCCAAGAGCGCCCAGCAGACGTGGCTGCGACGGTCCACAGATGTCTATGTCGAGTACGCCGAAATTGCTATCGGGGCAGCTGCGCGCCAGGTAACGTGTCAGCAGCGTGGTCACCGTGCTCTTGCCCACACCTCCTTTGCCCGAGAGTATCAGCAGCTTGTGCTTGACATCTTTCATGGCGGCAGCGACGAGCGCCTTGCCGGGATCCTCTAGCTTTTTACTGGGATCACTGCATATTCTTTGGTTAGGGCAGCCGGCACAGGCGCTGACCAGACCGGCCTGTTCGCTCTCAACGCCTGGACAGTGCTCTGGAGGCGGAGCTTGCATTTTCTTTCAATAAAAATTGCGTTGTGAAATTGGTAAACGGAATGTAAATCAAGAGCAGCTGATAGGACAATTAATGTTGACGTATTTGGTGAATGCCAAATCAAACAATTCGATCGAGACTTATCGATAAGTGATAGACAATAAATGAGCATACCGTGATAAATATATAAAATATTTGATTTATATCAATTTTTTGTATTAATGCTTTATTTTATTTATACTGATTTCTGTTTAAAACATAAATTCCTTATTGCTTGGGATTTAACATTAAGATAAATAGAAGTATGGCAATTAAGCAACCCGGCTAGTTGCTCTAGCTAATTAAGCTAGAAACGCTAGTTCATTTGAACGCAGCATGATAAATAACAAATAAATTAGGAATACATTAAATCTGTTATTATACCAAAAATCCAAATCATTTATTATGCTTCACTAAGCGCATTTGAAATGCTTAAAATAAGATTATTGGCTACGTAATTCAGTGGCAGCATTGTAATCGAGCAGGCTCTTGGAACTAATTTGTTCCAATTGACGAATTCCGTTTTTGTCTACAACCGAAACATTAAAGTTCTTCAAGTTAACAATGAGACGCTTCTGGATTTCCAGAACACACTTCTTCAACACGTCGTAGGCCTCCTCCTGGGTGATATTGGGATGCCAGTACCGATCAAAGATGCTGGCGCAGAACATGCTGCCGTATCCATGACCGGCATAGTTCAAGGATTGGGCAGAGGCCAGGTAGTCAATGAAAGTCAGCTCAGGACCCTCAGTGGGATCGTAACTAATATGAGATTATTATTAATAATAAATTGCATTTAAACTTGAACTCTTTTTACTCACCCGGCAACAAACATAAACACCTGGTAACGTGTACGGCTACGCAGACTCTCGGCCAGATTCTTGCGCGTGAAATGTGCAGCCGATTTGGGGCTTAGATCGTAGCCATTGCGCATCTTGTACAGTGCAATGTTCTTCGCAATGAACTCTGTAAACTGTTCAGTGTCGCCAGACTCGCCAACCGTCGAGATCAACAAGTTATCCGCTACCTGGTGGATTTTGTTCTCATCTGCGAAAATGATGCGAAAGCTGCTTGAGAACCGGCGGAGCAAAAAAACACTGCAGTCCGCCTACGGCTATTCTTACCTTCTTTCATCACTATCACGGAATTGGCGTGAGTTGTGTCCGCAGCGAGCATGACAAAATCAGGTCCCTTGATGCCCAGAAGAGTTTCCATTTTTAAATTATATTTATTTGAGTCTTCGACGTTGTTAGGATGACTTGATTAAATTTTTTGCTGTCGCTGCTTCTCATCGAAGTGGCGGCAAAACGATGAATAATTGTTGATGGCGATCAAGCAATCGATAGCATAGTCTTATTGGAGTCTACCCATATTTCGATATAGCTTGCGTTAACATTGCTCTTTTTTGCGCTAACGACAATTAAAAGTGGCTCCTCCTGCATTGAGGAGCCATATTACTATTCTCAGATTCCCCTGTCCTAAACATTATATGCACATTTTAAAATGATTCAAATAAGTATATGTATTTTTTTGATAAAATCATTCATATTGGTAATTCAATCGGCATTCGATTGTGGGGGTTGACCAATATATTATTATTGGATACTAAAATCATATTCAGCGATACCTCCGCATTAGCAACACAGGTTTGATATCGATAACACTGGACACAATTCATCATTCATCTCTACATTTCAGTCTCTCCTTCGTATTTAACTTCGTGTCGTCGTCGCTTTTGTGAAAAAAAAAATACGAGAAAAAGTTAAAAGCAACGAAATTTTGCTTCAGCATTTTGAGCAAAATTTCAGGAAACAAGTGCAGCACATAGCTAGCAACTCACTGCATATATATTTTTCAATCCCCCATCGTTAACAAAAGCCGTCAAAATTGAGTCGACAAAGATTGACGAGACTTTTCCTCCAACAACTGCTATGGAGGATAAAGCAACAACAAAAGATCTAGATCAATGGATTGAGCAGTTAAACGAATGCAATCAATTGACAGAAACACAAGTTCGCACCCTCTGCGATAAGGTAAGGAGTCGCTAGCTCGCCCTATACCACATAGAAAACGATTTAAAAATAATTTTCATCATCGCTTGTGTGTGTCTCGGCACCGTAATTTTTGCAAATGGTGTGCGTATTTTTCTCTCGCTCATGAATCATGATGCGTCGCCATATTGGTAAATTCCAACAGCCAAGCGCCGCTATGCATACCGTGCGTGTGAGCAGGATGCCAATAAGCATTGCGTGCATGTGCGACTGCGACAAATCGATGTTCGCCGCCTAGGCGAGAATATATTTCGGTTTTTTTTCCCTCTTTTGTAAATTTCATTATATAGCATTTGTTTAGTTAATGATAATGGCAAACGTGCGTAATTGTTTTTGAGTTGTACAAAAACAAAAATTGCAACGACCCTGCTATTCTTCGGCTGACCGTATCTGCGTCATACGTCTTAAGTAAATATTACTTAATGGTTTGTGTGCGTTGGTGTGTGCTCTTAGAATATGTATCTATGTATTAACATACAAGCGCTCACACACACACACATGCACGCACGCACACACACTTGTTCTACCTATCAAGAGCGGTTTGTGAGTGTGTGTGTTGTTTTTTTTCCAACAATATTGATTTCAATTAAACAAATTAATGAAAAGCTCACGCGTATAGATATTCACACCAAAACGCTCGTCGATATCAATTATTTTCAATTTGCTGATTTCACTGCAGCCGCAGGCACAACATCGATATCGAGGGCCTCTAGAAGTGGGGTTATGTTTGCGTCACCCAAATATTTTGTTGTGCCCAATTGTTCTAAACTCTGCTTCTTTACGCATCGTAATGCCAAAAAGACGTTCATAGACTATTCTGGCGGAAGCGGACGCCAGACACACCACACCCGACAAGGCAATATGGCTAAGAAAAAAAAACTGAAATTAAATTGGCTCACATAAATCTGTTGCGCCTCGCACCCGGAAACATATCTTTCACATGTCATTCCTCATTCAACGCAGCAAACAAAATTATGCTTTACTCGAAATGCATATTATAAACAAAAAAAAAAGGAACAGTGATAGCTCGCTGGTGACAATTGCGATTCTAGCAAAATAAATATTGTTCAAGTAAAAGTCAAAGTACAAACAAACAGTTGAATAAATAATGCATATCTGCATGATTTCAGTTGAAGAAGCTTATATGATATCTCATATATATGTATATATATATTTTTGTATATCATATATTGTTGTATATTGTATATATTTATTATTTTTGTGACAAAGCTTGTTAAAGTACACAAAGACTTTTAATATCAAGTGTAACCTAGAGGGAAAAAATTTGTTTATTTTCCCTTTGTTTGGGCTATTCATGAAAACATCGCTAGGAAATTAGTTTTTTAGGCAATTTTAGTTTCGAAATCTTAGAAAAATGTATAAATCAATTTTAGTCATGCTAACGGTTTGTTATTAGTCAAGCTTTCACTGCGTCATGTTACTTTCATATATCAGACATACTATACAATCAGTTCTATCAGCTCTTATCATATCTAATCTTGATTGCACTTATTTCAATTAAGTAGAATACAAAATAGAAAAACCAAAACAAAATATTAATCAATTTCTCTATCTACTTCTGTTTAGGCCAAGGAAATCCTTTCAAAGGAATCCAATGTGCAGGAGGTCAAATGCCCCGTCACAGTCTGTGGAGATGTGCACGGCCAGTTTCACGATCTTATGGAACTGTTCCGGATAGGCGGCAAATCGCCCGATACAAATTATTTATTTATGGGCGACTATGTGGATCGTGGCTATTATTCTGTGGAAACGGTCACACTGCTCGTATCGCTGAAGGTTCGTTATCGTGAGCGCATCACCATATTGCGCGGCAACCACGAATCGCGGCAGATAACACAGGTGTATGGCTTCTACGATGAATGCCTGCGCAAGTACGGCAACGCGAATGTGTGGAAGTATTTTACCGATTTGTTTGACTACTTGCCACTAACGGCATTGGTCGATGGCCAAATCTTTTGCCTGCATGGCGGCCTCAGTCCGTCAATTGATAGCTTGGATCATATACGGGCATTGGATCGTTTGCAGGAGGTGCCCCACGAGGGACCCATGTGCGACTTGCTCTGGTCCGATCCCGATGATAGGGGCGGCTGGGGCATTTCGCCACGTGGAGCCGGCTACACCTTTGGACAGGTGAGTGCTTGAATTTCTTCAACTATTTTTCAGTATAACTAATATACATATAACTTCATATGCAGGATATTTCGGAAACGTTCAACAACACAAACGGCCTCACTCTGGTCTCGCGTGCACATCAGCTGGTAATGGAGGGCTATAATTGGTGTCACGATCGCAACGTTGTCACAATATTCTCAGCGCCCAATTATTGCTATAGATGCGGCAATCAAGCGGCACTCATGGAACTGGATGATTCACTTAAATTTTCATTGTACGTTTATAGTATTTTTTAACTAATCAATCCTAATCTAACCAATAACTTTTCTCTTATCTCCAATTCTCATCGGTATAGCCTACAATTTGATCCCGCACCGAGACGCGGCGAGCCACACGTAACGCGAAGAACACCAGATTATTTCCTTTAAGCTGTTTTTGCGAGCGGCACCAAAATAGCAGCTTACAAACATTTACACATCTTATTACACCGCATTATAACAAAAAGAAAAGCAAAGAAAAAAAAAAACTTAAACAGAAAAACAAAAAAAAGAAGTAAAAGTTGTATGGCAAGCCGTTTTGAGAATTAACAATAAGAAACGCAAAACAAAAACGACAGCAAAACAAAACAAACTACCAATAATTGTTTAAAAACCGAAAAACAAAGAAAAAAAAAAAAACAATATCGATGCATTTTATGTATTGTAATACTAACAATTGTTAATGCATACGAGTATTGTTAAAATAAACAATTGGCGGGTGGGGGAGACAAATGAGGGCAAGCGCCGGACGAATCGATATCAAGCAGCGAGGAGCAGCAGCGGATAAACAATCCAATCAACCAACAACCCAGCAAACAGCAACAACAACCACAAAAACACTACAACTACTTAGCTAAATTTGTTAATTTATGAAATAACGAACTAAGCCTAAAGATGATGATGGATGGATGGATGAACTTGGCCTGGCACCGACTTGGTTGGGGTTTTCTTTCCTTTCCTTTCCTTTCCCTTCCTTTCTATTTTTTTTTTTGTTGACATTAGACGTACAATTTGGACAGGACACGGCACACACATTAGCAGGACGACAGCAGCAAGAAACAGGAGCAGCAGCAGTAGCGGCGAAATCCTTTTGGGCGGGGCAGTCTGAGCAAATGAGCAGAAGGCGATTCAAAGTAAATAAAAAAAAGAAAATATATATAAAAAAAAAATAAATAAAAAATTAATATTACTGATTACAATTAAAAATAAAAAATAAAATAAAATTATTTAAAAACCAATTATACAAAACAACAAATGAGAACAAAAACAGATTCATTCAGCAAATTTGTGCCCGCTTTTCACTTTTACTGCACACGAACAAACACCCACACACAAACATATACACAAATCATCAAAACTTCATATATTAAAAATAACAAAAAAAATTCGTAACATTTTTTTTAAATTTTCGCAGTGAAAGTGAACACGGGCACAGGCCTGATTATAAATTAAGTTCATATGTAACTTTAATAATAATAAAAACAAAAACAAACAAACAAATGTGTGTAAACAGGAAGCTGTTAATCAACAAAGGCAAAAACAAAAGCAGACGAAGAGCTATTTGCTTAAGAGAGCGTTTTGGTTAAGAGCGCGTGCTCTTCCTTCATTCTTCTTTCCAGTTGGCAATGCTGTGCCAGCTAACGGCACTTTTATTTGGCAGTATGTGTGCGAGCGTGAGAGCGTAAACACGCCGCCTGCACAAGGCGTGTTTGCTGCGGCTTGCCACTTAATTGAGACCTAGCCGAATTTCAAAATTTCTGCTCAATAAACAGCAACAAGGACAATGGAAAATAAATTTGAGATCTGAGTGCTGCCTATTTGTCACACACACCCACGCATATGAATTCTGATATATCAGACTCTCAAGTAGCTTCAGAGCTTGCCAGCAAACACCTACAGACAAAGAGAGAAAGAGGAAGAGAGAGTGAGAGAGAGTCGCCATCTATCATGCTGCAGCATGTGGCTTGAGTGGGGGCGGGGTTGGGGGCCAGGGTAATTGTCACTGGCAGTCGCATGGGGGATGGGGAATGGGAGCGACTGCTGTTATTTATTTTTTTGGAGCTGGGGTGTTGTGGCGGGGGCTCGGCGTCAACTGCGGCTGCGACTGCGACAGCTACTGCGATGTATGCGACATGGAAAATCCATTATCACGAAGTGAATTTTTACTGAAAAATTTACATAGCCGCGAGCGTCCCGCCGTCCGCCTACCTCCTGTCCCCCACGACCCAGTCCCCAATACCCCGCCCGCATACATATAAATGTGAAAATAAATCCTGAGTGCGTGTACAGATGCTCGGCAAAGGATGCTGAATAAACAACAATAACAAGTGTAAGCACGATCGAGAGTGCTCAGCGAGCATATACCCTGTAAAGGGAGAAGCATAGTAAGTATGAATGGTTAAACATATTTAGTTCGATATTTGGTAAGTAGAAATTGCTTAGGAAAACTTACTTAAATATTGATATTTATTGATATTAATTAAAGGTAAAAGGAGGGGGTATTATGAGAGGGTGCTTCTATATGGTCAAATCAATACTTATCGATAGCACAAGGGCTGCGGAAGATAAATCAACTTTGAGTCCATGCAGATATCGAACAAGAATATACAATTTTATATGTGGAATCTGTTAGCTTTTCTATATATTCAATAAGCTAGTTAGGGGATAGCGATATTTCTCAATTTCACGAAAAGCTTGATGGAAAGTGGATAAAAATAGCTTCTACATATGAGATATGTTATATTTATATATAATATATGATGTATTTAATATAATATTATCATGTATATTGACATACAACTCAGATGAAGATGACGATGTGTATATGTTGTACCATGGCTATGATAAATATTCCTCCTTATCTACTTTTCTATATCCAAACACCTGTGCAAGCTTCCCCACTACCTAAATTTCAGTTTTTACAGGGTATAACTAGAAAAGATTCCGAAAAAGCTTTGCTATTGGGGCATGCAACCTTTTGCATGAAAAGTCGCAAAAAAAAGAAAGAAATCATTGCTCAAAAAGAAGGAAAACATCTACATTTGATGGGGATATTATGAAGTTCATATATCTCAGCGAAGTCGAAGTCTAAGTTGAAGCTGAAGAAGAAGATGAAATATAAGTAGAAATATCTAGGTAAATTTTATTTAATTAAAAGGCATAAATTTAAAACGAAACGATTCCTGATAAGAGGGGCATATAAAACAGAAGAGAAAGCGAGAGAGGTAGGAGGGAAGAGTGGGGGAGAGAGTGAGTGAGAGAGAGACAGAGATCCAAATGGGGAAAAATATTAAAAATTTAAATGAACTGCTCAGTTTTTACGATTTTGTCCTTAGTTTATGGATGCCAGAAATGTTGGGGCTTGGGTCTAAATAGGTGTGTGCGTGTGTGTGTGCGTGTGTGTGTGCGTGTGTGTGTGTGTGTGTGTGTGGGCGAGTGCGTGTGTGTGTGTGGCAGTCATTGGGGCATGCCTAAACAAACGTTTTGTATTTTTATCGTCTGGTTTGTGGGTGGGGCAGATGGGGCTGAGGGGGGCGGTAGGTTGGGTATCTTTTACGATGCAAATTTGTTGCTATAAAATTGAAGAGTGTAGCCGAAGCGTTGCCTAAATAAACTTTACAGACATCCAAGATGATGATGATGATGAGATGCCTCTGCTGCTGTTGCTGCTGCTGCTGCTGCTGCTGCTGTCACTGATGACTGAAAGGCAACGCCACGTGCCGCAAAAGGTTGAAAGGTCAGCCCTGGACGAGTAGCTGCAGCTGAAGCTGTAGCTGGATATCCTAGCTGGAGCTGGAGCACGAAGTTGGAGCTGAAGCTGGAGCTGAAGCTGGAGTTGAGCTTGGGGCCAAAATCAACGAAAATCGATTGCTGCTAAATACCCCAAAAAGTTCTTTCGGGAGTTGTTAACTCAACGAACTTTTCTGTACGGCCTTTCTTTTTATTTTATGTCATACCCACTGAGTCCGTTGAAAACTGCGAATTCAGGGTATAACGCTTACACTCGAATTTATGTAACAGGGCGAAGGAGGTGTGGCTGGCATCATAAAGTATACATATTCTTTAGCAAAATTAATAGACGAAGAGTTGCTTTACCTCTACCTAAGCTTAGACATAGATATATCTCTGTTGAATTTTCATATATCTTGGCTATTCCCAGTGATATTTAAGGTTTCGCAGTAAAATATCAATAAAATAATTCTGAGTAGGGCATGTAAAGGGTAAGATCTGGAGAAGATGGAGATAAATTTGACTCCGAATAATACTTCTTTATAAAAGCAAAATATGTTGATGATTTAAATCTGACCATTTTTTACATATTTCTACGGATTGGAATACTAATTATTCAGCTGTTAATATCTGAAATTGTCACATCAAATATTGCCATTGATATATTACACTCTTGATTATTTTATGATTATATTTCACTCCGAATATTATTGGTTTAATATTTTCATGTTAAATTGAAAATTGTTTCGTTAAAATATTTTTATCCAAGTTTTACCTTTGACTTGTTTTACTTTGAATATTGCATTTGGGCATAATTTTTACTTCGAATCACTTTTTTGATACATTTTATTGTAAGTCGACAAATTTTACTCCGAATCATGTGTCACGCATATGCTACTCCGAATTAAGCCTATAATGTATTATGCTTTAATCAAACCGATAATATTACGGATGTAGGCTACCAAGTTTGAAACGTCAGCTTAGCACTATGTTATTATCATTATATGTATGTTATGTATGCTTAGGGTATCTGTTAGTCGTGCACCTGCTACCAAAGAGTTCTTTCGTATTTTATTTTATTTTTTATACATCTTTATCTTTTTTTTGGCATGCTTGCAAATCCCCAACGTTTCGCACAACGTCTCAAGGCACTTTTTCTTCAACTTTAATATTTAAATTTTGTCTTCTTTGAATCCACTTTTTTGTTAATTCTCAGTTGATGTAAGGAACGCGAAGCAATGTGTGCTGTGAGAGACTCGTAACGAATTCATTCAGTTGCCATAAGACCATTATGTAGATCGATTATTTTTTATAAAAAGTTGTACAAAAGAAACTTTCTAGAATTAACATATTCTTAAAAAAAACTATTTAAAATACAATAGAAATTGTTCAACAATTTTTAAATATGTACAAATACTAAATTTTAAAGGAGCATAAGTATTATTATGAATGAATATTATTAATTATATAATAAAAATAAATTTAAAAAAATTAAAAAAAAAAAAAATGATCATTATTATTTATACAATAAGAAAATTATTTTAAATATGAATTATGATAATAACAATAAAAATATAATAATAATAACAAATAAATTTAACCACAAAAATAGAAAAACTTTTCGATTTAAAAATTTTTGAAACCAATTTTGATGTTTGCCCTAAAGGGTTTTCATTTTAAAATTTTTCTCTATTTATATGTTCCAGTTATCTCTATTTTTATGACAAACTATATTTGTTAATATCATTATATTATAGTCAAAATTATTATTCTTATTAATAATATTATTGAACATGACACAAAACCAATATTCTCTTTATACCACATGAACGAGTAAAAAAATAAAAAGTCCATAGCTTAGAAAAGAAAATTTAGGAAAACAGCTAAATTTGATTTTGCTATAATTTATATACTTAAAAAGTATTTCAGAACACTCTTGGAGTTCGTAGAGAAAAACATTTTATAAAATTTGTCAGCGCTGAAGAGCACCCCTTTTCGTTGCTAGAGAAGAGTTCAGTTCATAATAATGCTGTCAATATATCATGCTTCCATATATGTACATATGTATGCACATATATAGAAGCTTAATAGACTTATGAGCTGTCAGCAAGCCTTAAATCATTTAAAATCCCTTTAACGTGTGCTTAGCTGTTCCCCAAGTTGCTATAGATGCTATGACGAATCCCCCCACATTATATGCATTTATACTATATATCATAGAAGGCATCCTAATTGCGACTACTAAAGCAAACTCTAGCCACAATAAAGCATTCCCAGAGAGAAACTGAGATAAACTTTGACATAAAAACGAACCCTCAAAAACTATTTAAACATTTTATGGCCATGGAACGAAATCATATGGGAACTATAAATAGGCCAATTTTAGCGTTACGAAAGGTGGGCGTGGGCGTGGGCGTATTCAGTACAGTTATACAGCCGTGAGGCTGGCCAAAGGATGTTCACTTTTGGGGGCTGGGATTGTCAGTTGCCAGCAGTTGTTGTTGCTTCTGTTGTTGTTGTTGTTGTTACACCTGTTCAATTATCTCCAAATTGGTGCTGGGCATTTTTATAGCAGCCCATGCCTTGGGGCGAGAGGCGTGGCAGGCGGTTGGGGGCCTTTTGTTAGAGTTTTTGGCTTGTTTTGTTTCTCTGTGTGTGTTTACTTTGTCGTTTGTTGATGTTGTTCTTTTTGTTGTTTTTTTTCGCTGCGGGCATTGACTGAGTTCCGTTAGCTGCTGCTGTGACTCCTCTATTGGCGTCTCCTCTTTTGACCTCCTCCTTCTACCTGCACCTTCGCCGCTTCCTTCTGTCAGCTTTTGTGCGTGTTTTGCTTTGCCAACTGCCGCTTCCTTCCGATATGCTTTATTCGCTCTCTCTGGATTCGCGCTCTCTCGCTCACTCTTTCCCTCTTTGTGTGGCTGCTCCTCTTTTGCTTTTCATTTTAGCTTAGCTTTTCTTTTTCTACATTTTTTTTTTCTTTATTTTGCAGTGAATTTGGTTGTCTCGCACGTGAGCGGCATAATGAAATTTGTTGTGCCACTCCCTGACTGTCTGTGTGTGCGTGTGTGTGTGTGTGTGTGTGTGTGTGTGTGTGTGTGTGTGTGTGTGTGTGTGTGTGTGTGTGTGTGTGTGTGTGTGTGTGTGTGTGTGTGCCTGTGTATGTGTGCGTGTGTGTGTGTGTGTGTGCCCAGCTGCTTAGCCTAATCTTATGTGCGCCTTAAAGAGCTTCGCCTGTCGATTTAATGTGCTGAGAAATCTCAGCTCTTGATTTTTGCTCTTATTTGCATGCCGCCTTCTGCTCCACACCACACCACTCCACACCTCCGCCTCCTGCAGCTGCTTCAAAAAGGTGACAACACAAAATGTTCCAAATGTGGCAACAAAAACAAGACCCCAAATACGCCACACACACACACACACATAGGCAGGCCTGTGTTAAAGTTGAGTCTTTCACACTTTTTTGGCTGAAACTCGGTACGGCTACGACTACGGCTACGGCTACGGCTCTGGCTACGGCTCTGGCTCTGGTGCTGGCCCTGGTTGTGGCTCTGTTTGTTGGCTATGCCTTCTGTGCTTTCGAGTGGAAAATTACTTTCGCAGCTTTATGATGCGGAAATTATATGAAAATCATGGCGAATTTGCCTTGCAAGGAATGCCGACTCGACTCGAGTCTGGGTCTGGGGTCTGGGGGTCTGGGGGCCTCGAGTCTCCTTTAATACATATACGCATCTGCATACTACGTACGCGTATGTACTACCACCTCCAGCTGCCCTCCCTGCCCTCCCTGCCTTCCCTGCCTCAATGCCTCCTGATTCTGGCTTGGCTATCAGTGCGGGCCGATCAAGGCGCCAGCAGCCACGCCCAGTCGCATATAATGAAACGGCAAACGGTCGTTGACAACACTGGCAAAGCCACGGAAGTAGAGATGGCGATTCCAGTTAGACAAAGCCAAATTGTGTCGATTGTGATAAAAAATATACGATATATTTATATATGAATTGTAATATTTTTAAATTAAATAAAACAAATATGTAATAAAAATAAATTGAAATTATTTATTTTAAATAAATTATTTAAAAATTGTTTTTCATTTTATTTATAATTTATATATGTATATAAATATATTTAAATGAAAAACAATTTTTTGAATAATTTACTTAAAATAAATTTTTAAATAATTTATTTAAAAATTGTTTTTCATTTTATTTATAATTTATATATGTATATAAATATATTTAAATTTGTTTATTTTAAAATATTTGTATATAAAAATTAAAATATTTATTTATTTATTTTTCTTTTTTAAATGATTAAATACATTACACAAATTATTTAACATATTTCTAACTTCTTATTTATTTAATTAAGATTTTATACATTTGATTTAGGGCAAAATACTTAGGCGAAATTACAAATAATTTTTTGTTTATTTTGTAAATTTAAAAAAAAGCAAAACATTTTTTTTTAAATTGAAAGTATTTGATTTTTTTTTAAATATTTTATAATGACGACAGAAAGCATAAAAACTTAAAACCAAAATATATATTTTTATATTTTTCTTTTTTTTAATTTTTTTTAGTTTTATGTATTATTTTTTATAATTTTTTACAGATATATAAATAAAATAATAAATCAAATGCTTAAGCAATTCACTGTCTGCACCTATAAACTCAACTAGCTGCTCACTTTTGTGCCACAGACCAATCTTCTTGCCTAATATATCGCCTTGGGTCGTGACACTTGCTCAGCTCTAGCCGCATAGCGAGCAGGAGCAGCTGCTGACTGGCTCCATTTCCATTTGAATTAGCATAAAACGACGGCGGCTTACGTCTGTCTATTGTAAGTGAGGGAGAGAGTTGGGGGTCTCTCTGTGTGTGCTTGTGGGAGGGCGGGGGCAATTGGAGGGTAGAGGATGTGGCACATTGGCGCATTGCTGAGGCAGATATCATCTGTTGCTGCTGCTGCTGTTGTTGACGCTGCTTATGTTGGTGTCGCCACACGGCAGCAACAGCAACGACTTCGTTATCTTTTTAACTTGGCGCTGTCGTTTATTTAACTGATAATGATTTGATGGCAGCTGGCTAAGCTTTCGACAAAGCCACGCCCCCCATCAACTCCCCCCACTCCCCCACGGCCGCCTTCGTGCCATTTGCTGAGGTCAATTACACGCTTTCGATTAAATTTGCCATGGCTCTTTGTTGTTGCTGCTGTTGTTTGGGTGTTGACAAGGAACAGCTGCCCGAGCTGCCAGCTACAACTATGTGGGAAGTTACAGAAAGAGAGAGGGAGAGTGAGGGGGAGTGGGGGAGAATGAGGGGGAGTGTGTAGAGGGAAGGCTCCTTCTCCTGCTCCTTCTTCTTCTCCCATCCTCCCACACATGCCTAGGTATGTGGCACAAATAAAGTTGAATTATTATTTTTCTTTATGTTTGGTCTGGGGGCGTGGGCTGCTTGGCAGGGGGCGTGGCACGTGCTTGGCATGCTCAAGTGTTGCCATTGCCACAGCCATTGGCATTGCCATTGCATATCCGCATCGTTAGCCCAATGGAAGCGGAGTGCGCGCTCAGCCTCTGGAACAGCCACTGGAATGACACGCAAAGCTCTTTAGGAATCTGGGTTTTAGATTAAACGGACCTTTTACCAAATGCCAATACAGTTCGGTTAAAAAAAAGGGAATGAAAAGGTGCTCAAATATATATATATTTTTTATCACAAATTCCTAAATGTTTACAAAAAAATTGATGACTTTGCGCTTAGGGTTTGGCGTTGAAAGTATTTGCGTTTGCTTAAAATTAAATATTGATTTAAGATCTAGGTATTATTTGAATTGATCAAATAAAAGTGTGCAATTCAGAAAGCCACTCAATCATTCGACTGCGTCAATCAATAGGTTAGCTTGTCAGTTATGCAATCACTTAATCAGACATTCAGACGATAACTCAAACTATAAGGCAATCGGCTAGTCAGTTAGATATTCACTTAGTTGGAGGCTCAGTCAAGTGAGTCAATCAACAGATCAGGTATTTAGACTGTCGGTCATTCGATTGAGTCAATCAATTAGTCAAACTTTTAGTTATTCCATCCATAATTGTTAATACATATGTATAGCAAAAGGCTTATCATATAAAAAACTTAAGTTCATCAATCAGTTAAGTCAATCACTCACTTACTCAATCAATCAGTCAGTCAATCAGTATGGTAAGATCGGTGGATTAATTTCTGCATGAAACAGTTAGTTTGCTTATCAATCAGTTAATCATGCAGTCAATCAATCAATCAATCAATCATCACTGACCAGTTGAAACCCAGATATTAATAACACTAAGATATATAATTACTCAACACCTCATACTACTATTGCTGCTCCTCACATCTCATACATAGTCTATCAATCAGTCAATCATTAAGAATGAATATTATCATATGAACACTTCATATTCTACAATTTGACACAAAGCTGGTAGTCAGTTTAAAGAGCTTTATTATACGCAAACTATGTTTTATATTTGTCAATTTATTTTAGCTTAAAGTAATCTATCAACCTACCAATTAAAACAAAAAAAATGTATAGTATGGTATTTTCAGTTGATTGCACTTTGTTTCCATTGTTTTCAGCGCATTTTCAGTCAATCAATCATTCAACCATTCGCATCGAAATTCATAGGGGTATATCAAATTCACATGACACACCAGTTGAAGCCCTACAAGTGAGCTTAGGAGCTGTCTTGAGGGTCATTTTGAAAGCGTGTTTGGCAATTAGAAAAACATGACCAACAATTGAAGAGGTGATTTCAAGGTAATTCAATACAATTCAAGCTAATTCTGGTGAGCTCGAAATCGAATTGAAGCCTTAGAGTGCAGTCAAGAGTCGATGGGGGATGGATGATGATTGAGTGTTGATTATTAAAGTTAAAAGGAAAGTTAGAAAAAATTTACAAAGAGTGATATTGATTGAACACACATTTATTCATTTGGCTATTGTAAAATCACCACGTCGAAGTTAAAAGAGTATGTAAGTATTGACAGATTGATGGGAATTAAATTAAAGGTAAATTTTATTGGATTATGGAGCCACCTTGTAGAGATGGTCATGAACTGCTGTTGGTTGATTGAAGGTAGATTGTACTCACTCGCCATTGGTTGAGCCCAAAGTCAGAATTACCGAAATGGAGCCTCACTTTCGCAAATGGAAGAAAAGCTAGATTGAGGATGGTTGAATGATCAACTTTATGCTTCTCCCCACTGTTGAGCCACGTTGCCGACCATATGGAGGAACAAAGCCGTGCCACAGACAACCAGATCTTCACCCGTTTCCTCATGGGCTGTATCCATTATCACCGGATAAAACTTGATCACCAGCATGACTAGGGTCATACGCATATAAGTGACATTTTTCTCCCTCACAGATAGAAAGCCGAGTGATATGATATTGCCCAGCATGGAGAGATCTCGCAGCGATTCGGTCAAGTCACAGTCCTTACGGTGCTTCACCATCGAACAATACAAGTCCAGCAGCAGCGGCACCATAAAAATGCCATGAGCCAAGACTAAGGGTCCCAGGCCAAGCGAGTGCGCATACAACTCCATGTTCACCAAAGGCAGGGGTATTAGCTCTAAAACTCCCTTGCTAACATTGCGAAGCATGCGGAATTCATTCTCGTTTGCCCGAGACCTCCTGTACGCACCTTCGCCTGCACTGCCGAATGCGACCCGCAGCAGACCCATCACTGCAGCGACTCCGCCAACCACACAGGCGACCATCGCGAACGGCTGCTGCTCCGGACTCAGTTTACGGGCTGCCAAACCGGAAGTTGTCAATAGAACGGCATTGAAAATGAACCGACTCCCACGGCTCGAGACGGGTTCGCTCATAGCGAGCGAGCTACATAAATAATTTTGGTTAACTGAATTTCAATCTGAGCAATGGTTGAAAGGTAATCGGATTAAAAATAACAAGTTATGGGAAATGGTTTTAGGGAATATTAGAAGAAGAAGTATACAATGAATTACTCTTTACTTTTCTTCTATTTTTCTGTTTCTTCCTTTTCTTGTCTTTTTTTCTGTCCTCCTATCTTCCCTTATCTTCTATTTATTTCTCTCTTCTTCTCTCCTCTCCTCTTCTCTTTTACTTCCTACATTTCTTTGGGTATCTCTAATCGGATTAAACAGTGCAAGCTATAGGATACGGATATATGTATGTAATTATAGAAGAAGAAGAAAAATCAGTATAAGATGAATCACTCTTTTCTTGTGTTTTCTTCTTTTCTTTTATTTTATTTTCTTTTCATTTCATTTCACCTATTTTGATTCTCTTTTCTTCTATTTAGTTACTATCTTTTTCTACTTTCTTTTCAATGCGATTTAACATTACATTAGGATAGGGAAATAGGTAATACTAGAGTAGCATCGGATCACATCTTCAAGGGAAAGAGGAAGAAGAAGAGACGAAAAAGTAGAAGGAGAATCTCTTCTTTTTCTTTTCTCTTTTTTCTTTAGTTTACTTTTCTAAGCGTTTCTTCAATTTTCATTACTTTGTTTTTTTTTCTCTTTTCTTCTATTTTCTTATCTTTTATTCTCTTTTCTTCTTTTTCGTTCTCTTCGCTTTTACTTCTTACTTTTCCTTAGTTTTCTTATGCATATTCATAGCTAACTCTCTGTTTGCATAATTTCTATAAAAATCTAATTGGCGAATTTCAAATATGCAAAGAGCTAATGAGGCAGACACAGTTGGATCTGAAAAGAGTATATATATTTATGTATATATTCATATATGTAAATGTACAAATATAACTATATATGAAATCTGTGCTATGTTCTGGATGCGGGCTTGTTAACAATATCCGAATGTCTGGATTAACTCGCACGCTACCAAATGACAAACTCTAATTGCAAGTGGAACATATATTTTAATGAGTATATACTGACAGATATGCATACATATATTTACATATACGTATATTTATATGTAGTATATGTATATGCATATTGAAGCCCTCTGGAAACCCTCTTTCTCTCTCTCTCTCTCTCTCTCCAGGAGAAATCCCGCCCGCGTCGCTTTATTCAACTTGACGATGTGAAGTGAGTGTGAATATAATATTTTTAGGTCACGTCAAAGCAACGTCCAACAGCTAAATACAAACAAACACATACATACATACACATAAATACGGAAAAAACAGGTAAAAAGGGGAAAAAAATATGGTTCGAATCCTTTTGGCATCCTGTTTGAAGGGAAATTGCAGTCAACATTTATTTCCGCAGCTTGATGAAAAATTCGAAAATAATTTGCGAGCCATAATTAAAAGGCGACAGGTCCAGTAGTAGTTGTTGCTGTTGTTGTTGTTGCTGTTGCTGTTGCAGAATAAAGTCCTGCCAAAGGACCTGCTAGTTGCCACGCCCCCGCCTTGCCAACCACTCGTGCAGCCTCTAGGGTCATAAACAATCCAGCATAGACGCGTTTTTCGATTTTCGCCTCAATTGGCAACATATGGCGAACAGACTTCGAAAGGGGGAGGGGGAGGGGGAGGGTGGGCAGCCTCCTCCTGCTCTCTTCCTCTCTCCGCGTGTGGGTGTGGGCGTGGCAGCATTTGCATTTGTGACTGCGAATTGCGAATAAATTTTTTTCTTCGTTCGTTTTTAAAGTTTTGCCGTGATAAGAGGGTTGTACAAAAGAAATTGCGACGTTTGCCAGCGCGACACGAAAAAGGCGGCAGACAAAAGGCGAAGGCGAAGGCGAAGGCGAAGGCGAAGTCGAAGAAAAATCGCTGCGGGGTGCAAGTCAAAGGAGCTGGCTGGGGGTAGCGGGTTGACAGCGCGAATGGGGTGAGTGTGTGCGCGAGTATGTGTGTGTATGTGTGTGTGTGCGTGTGTGTGTGTGAAGTAGAAGCTCTACTTAGTGTAGTCGCATTGTTGCGTGGCATTTGCCAGAAGGTGCCAACACAATTTTATTGCGCCAAATACTCTAACCAGCGAAATGGCTTGGAAAACTATGTGGGGCGTTTGGGCTATGGAAAATTGTGATATATATAAATATTAATTATTTATTTTTCAATGTAGGTAATAAATAGTCTACTATATCTGGAGTAAGTCTCATTTGATTTGTATTTCTTATATCTCTCATATCTCTTATATCTCTCACATCTTTCATAATTCTCATATTTCCTATATTATCTTATCTTTCTTATATCTCATATTGGTTATATCGCTCATACCTTTCATTCTCTCATATTATCATATCTTTAATATCTCTCATTTCTCTCAAATGAGAGATATTTCTCATATTTGTACTATCTTTCATATCTCTCAGATATGAGATATCTTATAAATAAAATATCTTTAGAAAATTAATTGAAGTATTGGAACAATATCTGAGTCAATTGATCAAATTGTTTAAATATCTTATATAGAAAGTCTTAGTAATCCGTCTAAAATATTGTCAAAAGAATAAAGTTTTGTTGGGCTCTAATAAATTAGATTCTTCTAAGAGTCATGGGTAAAATTAAGTTTTTAGTTGGAATTTCGGTTAAAAGTAAAATCTGGAGAATAAGAGAATGATATGAGTGATACATAAAGTATGTAAGCCTTGCCTTAACTTTATCTAACTTTGATTGACTAGGATAAAATACTTTTTAGAGTGCTTGCTTAAAAAAGAGAATCACATGAAATCATTTCGTATAATTGTATTTATAATATTTACGTATTTCCTCAATTACTTTTTATCTAGCTCATCTTGAACTCACGGAAAATGTGTGAACAGGGTATAAGATTTTTGTTCTAATATATATGAAAACTATAACTTCATCAAGAGCAATTTCTGATGCGATCAAGGCTTATCTATCCTTCCATATCGATACGTGGATGCGTGGATAACAATTCATAAGAATATAAAGGAAATTTTAGACGTAATACTTCCTATAATTACAAATTATCAAAAGCTTTTTCCTGAAATCGATTACAAACGTCATCATAAGGTTTTTCAGTATTTGTTATGTATATATTTATAGCGCACTCTCCAAACGCCTTGGCTTGGCATACTTTTGTAGAGTATTTCCACTTTATACGATATCACTTTTATTTAGAACTACTTATCAAGTCATAAAATCCGTAATACGTTTAAAACTTACCTCAAGAGTATTTGCTAGTTCGGCAATGCGCAAAAAAAATAGAACCGTAACTTTTTCCAGCTTGTTTTATTGCTCAAGCCCCCAACCCCTATTTACTTAGAGGGGGGTGGCAGTAGAGCTTTGATATATATATATCTATCTATAAAATGTCAACTTTTGTTTCGGCCAACTGTGACTCGATTCGAGTTACCCGCACCCCGATAAAAATGCAATAAAACCAGATGTCGATTTGTTTTATATTATAAAAAATAATTAGTCTGTATTCAGCGTCGAAGTCGACGAATCATCATATATATGATATTGTATATATAGTATATATGTAATATTCATCTTGTTTCATTAACAAGGGAGGAGTGGGTGTGAGGGGGTTGGGGGTGTTGTGGTATGTGCGTGGGTTGATTAAAGTATAGCCTTTTGTTTTTTTTTGGGTGATTACTACGCTTGGATAATTGGAATAATACGAAATATATAATAATGCAATACAATTAGTTGATTCTCGCTTTTGTTAATTAATTCAATAAGTTTATGATTTTTATTTATGATTTTTTTTTTTTTTGCTTTTTTGTATTTTTTTTATGGATGAATGCGACTAAAAAGGCAATGAAGGAATGTGATTTGTTTTTTCTTTTTTCATATTTTATGAATGGAAATAAATTATGTGCGATGCGAAAAATTTAGCTATTCATGTGAAAATTGTGTGTTGCATGCTTTGAGGCGTGCGTTTCTTAATGCTGCTTTGTTTCCATTTGCATGCCTTATGCAATATATATATATATATATATATATATATATTTATATAATATATAATATGAATATATATATATATATATATATATATATATATATATATATATATATATATATATATATATATATTTATATATATATTTATTTGCGTTTATCAATATTTATTTTATTTTTAAATAGCTTCATAAAATTTGCATCTCATATATAATATCTCTGATAAATATATATATACGATATATATATATATCTTTTTATATTTTTTAATATTTTTTTCTTGTTTGTTTTTGTTTTTGTAACATAGTTGATTTAGGCAAAAATGGCAACAAAATTGTATGTTTAACATTTGTCTACTTGGTTGTTTTTCTTCTTCTTCGCGGTTGTTGTTGTCCTTGTCTTACACAATTTGTTTTTAGTAGATGTATAACTTTAGCTAACTAACAATTAATTTAAACATTTTTGTTTTTCATTTCGTTTTTCATTTTTTTTTTTTTTTGTAACTTATAATTGGCAATAAAGTGTTTGAATAAGCAAACATTTAACATTTAGCATACAATTCATCAATCTTCTTCTTCTTCGATAAACCAAAATCATAAATAAATAAACAATAAATAGCTATGATATAATGTATAATATATATATATATATGATATATGTATATAAATGTATCTCTGCATTGTATTTTTTTTCTTGTAAAGTTGTAGTGATTGTGGCCTGATTAAGTACATATGTTAATGTTATTTTTATAGCAGCAGCAGGGGTAGTCAGGATATTGGAAAAACTATTTTTCAATTGTAAGTGAAATTTACGGCAATAATTAACAAGTAACAAACTAGAGGTAATAATTCCATGTATTGGGGATAGCCATGAAAATATTGATGACAAGTAACAAAAATCTAAATTTATTTGTAAAAAACCAGCAGTTATTTAAAACTTTCAACTAAATATAATTTGCATAGTCTTTCTGAATAAAAAACCAAATTTAAAATATTTACTTTTCAATAAATATATATTTGCGTTAAGTGCTCGAAAAGTCTCTTGGGAATAAATAAATGCAATTAGAATATATATTTTTAAAAATGTATCTTTTTTCCAAAAAGGAAATGGCCTTAAGAAATGCAATTCTTAAAATTTTAGTAAATAAAAATATAAAAGAAACTGTAATACAAATTGTTCAGTGCATTTTAATTTCGTCACTACATTAAGCATTCAAATAAATTATTTCTTTTTAGAATTTGTAAAAATTTGATTTTGGAACTTAGCAAACGCACTTGAAATTTATAATTATTTTATTTGTTTTATATTTAAAAAATGCCTTTTATTCGTTAAAATATTGTAAAAGTGAAAAACTATACAATAGTAAATAAAAAAAAAAAAATAAATTAGGAACAAATAAATCTAAACAACAATATAAAATAAATAATAATAAATTATATAAATATACATATACCCCTAGCAAAATATTACAATCTTATATATTTACCAATTTCAAATTATTTCTTTGCTGTTTTATTAAAAGTACTGAACCTAAATTGACATAGCCAGCACCTGAAATAAAATATCAGCTGTATTTATACCAATCAGTTAAATATATTTTCCCTTTATAGCTTACTCAACTTTAATTAAAAACTTTGATTAAAAACTTTAAAGAATTTTGTAACCTTCACTCTTTTTTTTTTTTAATTTTCCCCTTCCATCATGACTACCCCTAATGCGTAATATTCTCATTATGCTAGCTGGCAACTTAAAATATTTAAAGCCCCGTTTGAACTTATGCGTGTATTAGTGAGTGAGTGTTCGTGTGTGTGTTAATGGCGCCTTTTTTTATAGCATAGGTATAATTAGGTAGTTGGGTTAGATTAGATTAGGTTTTTCGTCTTCCTCTTCCTCGTCTGCTTCATCTTCTTCGTCTTCGTTTAAAATTGGTTTGTGGCAGCCGGCGCCAAGTAAAAGTTAATCAGTCGCTGGTTTTCCTTTTCTTCTATATATGTCTGGTTGATGTGCATGTGTGTGTGAGTTTCGATGTGTGTGTGTGTGTGTGCTTACAAATTCTTTGGCCTTGTATCTCTCATAGTTTTTTCTCAGTGTTCTTTATTGGTTTCTGGTGGGTCTCCTTTCGCAGTTAGAAGTCGCTGATCTCGCCCTCAGTCTCTGGATAGGTGCAGGAGAACGGATGCAGCAACCAATTGCACAGACCCTTGTTGCCCTCCTGCCTTTGGCGTTTCTTGCCGTGCCGCTGATAATTGCCACCCGAAACGGTGATGCGATGCCGTTGACTCTTCGACATGCCCGACGCAAAGCTGCTCTCATCCGAGTCCCGTACTGTCGCCACACTGTGATAGCCGCTCTCCGCCCTGCGCGAGATGCCCGAATGCTTGGAGGTCCTGGGCGTGGAGGAATCATGGCCACTATCGTACGCCTCCGAGCTGGTATTGAGCGGCAGCAGTGGCAGCCGGGACTGCGCCGCCAGCGGCAGTATATTCGTAATCTCATTCAGTTTATGCTGCGCATCCTCCAGCGAGCTGCGCCGCTCCTTCTCCTCCAGCTCGCTGATGTCATCGTGCTGCGGCGCAAAACGTTTCTCGCTCTTCGGCAGGCTGGGATCGGAGGCGCCGTCCGGCTGACGCAGCAGCGCATAGTCGTCCATGCCCGCTATCTCCATGATGCCATTCAAGCTGGGCAGCGAGCCCTGGCTCGGGCTGTGCGACGGCTGCTTGGGTGGACTTGGCGTCAGACGATAGGCGGGCTCACTGCAAACGCTGCTCTGGCCCACATTGAAGCGAAACGCGGGCTCACTGAACACGCTGCCCACCTCCGTGCGGTAGAGCGCCGACGAGGGCGTCACCTCGGCCATTGCCAGCTGCGAGGTGAAGATCTCGTGCAGGCGGGCCAGCTGATCGAATTGATGTCTGTAAGGAGAAATCAAGGCAGAGAAGGATGGGTTGAAATACAAAGTTAAAATATTGATTGCAAGCAGATTGAAAGGGCTAAATAAAATTTCCGGTAAAGGGAATAGAAGTCCTTAGCTCACCTGGCTCTCTCTCCGCACTCACTAAAGGACTCGCAGGCCATGTTGAAGCTGGACACAAAGGACAGATTGTCGCAATGACTAAGCGCGGCCAAGGGATGCGTCTGCTCACGGTCCCTCTCTCTCTCCCTCTCTCTGTCCCTCTCCCGCTCCCGCTCCCTTTCGCTGCGCGCCATGGTGCGAGCGATTTCCTCCTCCGTCACTTGTAGCCCACAGTCAATGCTGCGCTGTGAGGGATGCTGCGAGGAGGTGCGACTGACAGCCAGCTCCGAGTCGTGCCTGGAGAGCATGCGATGCAGGCTGTCGTGGGAGATGTCCCGGGAGCCCAGAGGATCATCCAGTAACGGCAAGGCTGGCGGCACTTCCGACGGACCACTGTCCTGATCATCGCCATCGGGCTGGGCATCTGGACAGTTGCCCAGCAGCGGAAGACTATCCAGGCACTGTGGCAGTTCCGGCAAGGCCTCCGGCTGGAACAGAGGTCGCTCTGGCAGGTCGAGTGATTTCTGCTTGAGCTGGGAGAGTTTCAGATGCAGGGCTGTGGGTGAACTGCTCGCCGAGACGCTGGCCGCACCCTGGAAGACTTGCGATGTCTGATTCTCCACCCACTGTCTGATCATTGTCTTCTTATGCGCATCCATAAAGCCGTAGCCCTGCGTCTGGGCAGCTGTGGGCAGATTGCCCGCTGTCAGGGAACGACACGATTGCGACTTGGGTCCATCGACCCACGTTTCGCATTGCTTCACGTGATTCACCTCGCGCATCAGGTGTCGCGCCTCGGCCACCTTGGCCCGTGAGACACGTGGACCGTCGATCCACTGCTCCTCGGTGATCTGTCGCATGCCCGCCTCCAGCTGCTCCAGTGCGGCGCCTGGCGTCGAGCCATGCGGACGCCGAAGTGGCGAACCCTTGGGCGTTGGCATATTCGAGGCCTTGGAACACATGTGTCTAGGAATAGGCGAGCCGGGCGCCGACGGCAGCAGCTCCTGAGCCAGCGCACTGTGCTGGGGCAGCATCGAGGAGGCGGCACTGCTCGCGGCATTGTGGCGCTTCAAACTGCCTGTGGAACTGACAGAGGACTGCAGTTTCTTGGCTGTGAAGTGAAGGGAGGGAGAGAAGGAAAGGAAGAGGGTGAAGAGATCAGTTAGGTCACTTAGGTCAGTTCGATAAAAAATGAATTTCATTTCCCAGCTAAGAATTTCATGTCTAACGTTGGATTAACTCTATAAACTGAATATCTTATATGAACTAAAGCTTAAAATCTATGCTAGTCCTTGAATCTATGCTAAGTAAAATTAATTGTAGAATAAGAAATATGTTCAGAGTTCAGTTCCAGCACATTTTGATTATATATGAAGCATAAAGCTAGAGAAATCAGATTTCGTATATAAGCTAGAAGCAAGGATCAATAGCAGATAGACATCCTTGCTTATAAGTTCACAAATCAGAATAAGAAAAGAGCTTCCTAAGTCCACATTGCCATTCTTACCTAAGAACTTTGGGTTGCATTAAAGTCTTTTCAAAACATCATAAAGGATTATATAGTTCAATAAATTCTTTAAAGAGAGCAAAGCTCAACGGTTCCTCCTCCACGAGACCCCATTTAAATTCCAATTAATTCAAAATATTTGTCGCTATTTTGATTGCATATCATGCCACATCTACTCTTAATGTAAATCTCTCAAGTGTCAACATGCATTTGGGTTTACCCAAGGTGTTCATCCAGCTAACAACCCCCACATGGAGGCAGCCCATCAGAGACTAACTACCAGCTGTCGCTCTTTCAGCTAGTCCTAGAGCTGTTTCAATGCCGATAAGTGACATTAGATCCAAGCTAAATCTGTCAGAGTAATATTGTTGACTATCTCTGGGGCATAAATCTAATGACTCGAGGAATTTCAATTAAAATCTCATAAGCAAAGCCTGTCAATGGCTGGATCTGGAACTAATGAACGAGGGGTTGACAGCACTTTGGCTGACAACATTAACACTTACCCTTCTCCACGGCGGCCTTCTTCATCAGTGGACTGGCGCAGTTTGATTTGAGTTGTGGCGCCGTTGGCTTCTCTGCTCCACTGCCCTTCAAGGCCTTGCCGAGAAGGGCGCGATTATCCGTGGTGCTATTGAGCGAGGGCAGATAGACGGGCGGATGTTCGCCGTCGGTGGCATCATCATGGGGTCCCATATAGATGACAGTGTCCGCTGAGATCTCCGAGCTGGAGGGATCGGCCCCAGAGCCGGCCGAGGAGCCCGCACCGCCGGAGTTCAGGCCCTGGGCCAGACCCACAGCCAGGGGCATGGGCACACGATGTTTGCGACGACGCAAACGATGAATGCGCGAGGCAATCTGTATGGTGGCCAGAGCATCCTGATATGAATGCGCTGACTGCAGGACATGTGCGACAATTGCCACATGGCAGGTAATGGGGGCCAGGCAGTCCTTTAGCAGCGGCGTCAACGGGTGGTCCTTGTGGGGCGGATGCCTCTGTCCGCTCAATATGGCCAATAAAATGTTGCCGATGCCCGAAAGTGGAAGACCACCGCTGCGATTGGCACAGCCGCCCAAGTCGATGATATGTAAACGGCTCCGACCGCCAGCAACTGTAACAAAAGAGAGAAGCAGAGAGAGAGGAAGAGGAAGAGGGGGAGTGAGAGTGAGATACAGTGGTTGGGGTGGGTGAGAAATGCGACACTTTAATGGTCTGGCTGTCTAGTGAAACATTTAGCGGGCCACTTGAGTGTGGCAACAACAATGTCTACAACTAGGGTAAGGCACAGCACAGCACACAACATATAGAGTGGGGCAAGCTGGGTGGGTGGTTGAAGTGGTTGAGTAGTAATAGGACTTACCACCGCCCTTGCGGGACAGGCTGTACTGGTAGACGTGCAGCGTAAAGATGAGTGCGGACTCCAACATCGCTGTTGAACTGCTGGAATTGCTCGTTCCGGAACTTTTTAAACGTCCGGCCAATGCGGAGTCAAGAAATAGCGCTGCACGCTCCGCGGTGGGTGCACGTAGTTCCGTCGGGCCGCCAAGGAAGTCGTCACGCAAATAAATCCCCGGGGAGTCGTCAGATTCTGTGTGGGATTCGTGTTCGTGTGGAGTGAATGAAAAGAGCATTAGCTTTTATGTTCATATAAATGCCACTCGACTGTAGTTAGCGTTCATTGGAGTCGAAGCGAGCGAGTGGCTGTGAGGTTGCTCGTTACAGCCTCACAGGTTAACTTTATTCAAATTGGGGACCTAACCCCCCTAACACCCTTAACCCCCAGCCCGCTAACCCTCAACGTCCCCGTTACAACATTATCATCAGCTGGCCCAGGGGCAACATTATGAGCGCCATTGCCCACGCCCACGCCCACCAGCACGCCCTCCTCTTTATAGCCCAACTTCAGCTAACAGGTGGCGTCCCTTTGTACTTTCTCTCTTTGCTTTGCTTTGCTTACCCGCTGCATGTGAGATGAGTAAATCCGTGGAGAGAGCGTCCGGCTTGGTCGCATTGATGCCCACCGCACTGACCCGCACCGAGAACCGGGCTCCGCTCTTCTGTCGACGCTCCTGAATTCCTTTATACAGCCAGGCAATGGCACAGGGCGCTGCGCCCAAAGCTCCAGCTCCCAGGTCACCGAGCACCGTTTGCGTTTGGCCCGTGCCCGGATAGCCCATGGCCAGCAGACAACCATCCGAACCCTCCAGCACGGCGGGTATTACCTCGCTTAAGGCCGCCGCACAAACATCCGACTGCAAAAGAAAGGGAGAGAGGGAGAGAGAGAGGGAGGTAGGGGCTCATAAATATGTTGAAAGAATATTCCGTTGGGTATGCTTTATTTGATATCCGGTAAAACTTTAGAGGACCTAACCAAAGAAATTGTAATAACGAACGGAAGCTAAGGTAGGTTAGACAATTTGGTATGGGAATGAAAAAGAAAGGTAAACTAAGCCTTTCAAATGAAAAGCATTTATTATATTTTATATATGTTGCAAAAAGTTATCTACATTTGATATGTGTGATTAAGAAGGAAATAGTGTGAGTATGCTTAAATTATACAAAAATATTGTAGCTAAAAATAGTTTTTTGTAGCTGTAAAAAGTGGTCTGATAAGTTTTTTTTACCATATTGTATAGATAGGAAAAACATTTGTTTACAATTTGATATATTAAAAAAAAAAGTTCTATGATATTAGATTATTAATAGATTTATAATTTATTATTTATTCACAGCTATAAAAATAAAATTATTTTCGACTACCTTCCCCACTCAATAATTTCGCTGCTTCCTTATTTCTTATTTCTTCAAAATCTTTTCTTACCTATGGTCTCGTTTATAATTGAAGATGTTATTCTTAGTTTAAGCTCAATCGATGCATCCTCAAATTTTATTTTTAATCCAATGCTTTTTTCTCTAATAACTTCTCTGTAATCGAAAATTTCCTCACGTAATCCATCTCAACAATCCTTTCTAGTCTTAGTTTAATCAAAGATTATATAATTATTATTATTGTTTTGTAATATTTCTTATCTATATTACGACTACTATTTATTCGTTATCATTCTTTTATCTATCCTTACAGTATGTGGAATATTTTCGGACTTTTTGTTAGTTTTATATTTTATCCATTGATTATTTATATAATTTTCTAGTTTTTCCTTTTTTTTATAATTTGTAGCCATCGTCTCTGGTTTTCTACTATTTAAAATATAAAAATCTTTTTTTCTTTTCCACTCACAAGAATATTACAGAACTCTATAACTAGAACTCTAGAGCCTAGAATTTTAGCACTCTATTAGATTCTAGAACTCCCTTAGATTCCAGAACCTTATCCAACAACTAGATATCGATTCCTTCTATCCTCAATCGTCCACTCACCTGTTTATCCTCCGCTGTGAATAGATTATCGAATGCAAACATTTTTGGTGCCGCCACCATGGGCGCTCGCTCCTGGGCCTGCGGTGCCGAGACGGTCTTTGGATCAGTTAGTGTCACCTGTCGCTTCTTCTTGTCGAGGGCCATAAAGCAGCCAGAGTCGAGGCAGCTGCTGCTGCTGCTGTCGGCGCTGCTGTCCGCTTTGTCGGCGACGCGTAACATGACTTTGACTTTGCCAACGCCATAGCATTCCCGACTGGAGAGACGGCGTTGCAGAGCCGGCGGCATCGCTGGCGGTGCACGTTGGAGTGCACCACAGAAGCCGCCATTGCGCGGCGGTTGGCTGCTGCTCATTGCTCCACGGCCACAAAACTCCGTTTCCATACTCTTAATGTCCGTGTGAATGTGTGTGTGTGTCTTACTTGCTGGAAGCACTTCTGTATTTGACAGACATGGGGGGCAGGAAGGAAAGTAAGAAGAAGAAGAGGTACATGTAGCAACCACTAGTTAATAAGGATCCAACAGTGTACTGTAAAAGTTTTGCCAAGAATTTCTCCTTTCGCTACATTGTGTGCAGATTTTATGTGTAATGTCATAAATTGTGATTTCTGCCAAGAAGGGACAACTGTGACTTAGGACGAGGTCCTGCCTTCCTATGGTAATGGCCATAACACTTTCGCTTTATGGTTATGGGGCATCTGTTTATTGGGCATATGCTTCACAGACAACTCGACTCAATCTCTCTCTCCCTCTCTCTCTCTCTGTCTCTCTCACACTCTTATGATTCACTGAGTTTAGTATTTTTGGGGGTTTGGGAGGTTTTTATTCACTTGTAGCATCGTCCAAGCTAGATGTTATGTATTTTATCTATTTGCGGTACTTTGGTTTTTATTTCACTGAAATTTCCCTTGCAGAAAGCAGTTTACAGTAAGGACTCTTTTGTTTATTTTATGTTTATTTACAATTATATCAGCTATTCGTGCAGCAAGTGCTCCTCTTATATTTGACTCTTAAGTTTATGTTCTGGGCGCTCGTAATTTTAACAAAAATTGAAGAGCTTCTATTTTTTTGTAGGCTTCCGGGTGCTTAGACCTAAGAATGTTGCCTTTATTATAAGTAATATTTTTAGAGCTTTGTTTTTTATTATTTTCGTATTTTTTATTCATTTGGGGCTTAGTTTATGAAATTCACTTTAGTTTGGTCTATAAAAGTTTATTTTTAACACTTTTTAAGTAACTTTTTGTTTGGAAAATGTTTTCTTACAGTATATTTAACTATTAAGATATTTCTTTAAAAATACTTTTATATTTATTATTGTTTATTATATTTTTATGCTTTTATAATTGTTATTATTTTTATATTATATTATATTTTTATTAATTATAAGGATTTTTGTTTTCTTTCAAAAACATTGTGATTTATAGAACTTTTTAATTTTGAAATTATTAAGTTTTTATAACTAGCTATTATCTATAATCAAATCAAAACTTAGAATTCCAACAATTTTTATTTTAGTATATGTGTCTTAATAACCTTTAAAGAATTCTTACTTTGATTTTTTATTCCAGTAATTCATCAATTTTTCAAGACATTTTCTATATATTTTATTGATATGACTATACATTTTATAAAGTTTTTAAAACAGACTTTAAGCTGAGGCATTTTAAACATATAACTTTAGGCATTCTATGCGAAATAAAATGTAAGGACTATGTTTATTCAAATTTATTCAAATAAGAATTCTTAGAACCATTCCAAATTTCGTTAAAAACTTTGGAATTCAGTTTTCGATTTAGTTTCCCCATTGATGTCTTTATATATACATCCTTTGTTATAAATTGAAGAGCTCAACTTTAAGCATTGTAGACGGTGGCCTTTAGGGTTCTAGGGGAGCACCTTCATTAACATGATGATGCGAATTCAAATAAGGAACGTGACATTTTTTGCAACATCTTTTCATTAATATTGTTCCTTCTCTTCTTTTGTCTATTTTTTTTGCTTTTTTGCTTTCTTTTTTCTTATTTTGATGGCACGTTTCTATTGTGAATGACTGGCAACTCGAACGTCAACGTTGACGTTGACGTTGACGTTGACGCCGACGTTTGGCTCAACTTCATTTTTCAGATGTCGCGCACCTGCGACAGCGAACTTCTTTGAGGCGTTCCACCTTTTGAGCTTTTGGCTTTTCACACAAATCGATTGGCAATGCCTTCTAATTGTACGCAACAACAGCAACAACAACAACAACAACAAACCAGTGATGTAGAGCGAGAGGGAGAGGGGAGGGTATATAGAATGCCATGGCATTGTATGGACAACAATATTAGCACAACACCAAGCACACGCACACATATACCCACAGACACACACACATACACATGGAGCGTGCACAAACCCTTTTTTTATGACTGGCAATTTCTGGTTGTTGATTTCATCTTTGGCTGCAACGCTTTGGCTTCTTCGATTTTGATATACATGATTTATTTTAGCTACGATTCTTTAGTTGCTCCAGCTCTAACGAAAAAAACACATTTTCATTTTACGAACACATACACACACGTACACAACTCGCGACGCGAACGCCCGCCGCGTTCCGTTTGCGTTGGCATTACAATCGCAACTAACACAGGACGGCGCTACCAAGTGCTTGGCAAGTGCTCTGCTCTGACCGCTCTTTATGCTAACCGACACACGCGACGCTTGCGCGACAGTAGAAGAGAGCAAGCGTTGTCTAACTGCTTGCAGCTGGCAATGCTGTGCCCATTGTGTGGGGGTTGTACGACTTTCGCTTTTGTGCTAAGAGAGTGGCTGGCGCGCTCTCTTGAGCAAGTGCCGTTAGCAGGCAGGCAGTCAGCTAGGCAGGCAGGCAGTCACAGGTAAACAAAATCAGCGAGGCTTCAAACAAAAGGAACAACGCAAATGATGTTTATATTGTAAAAAAAAGTCACACACACACACACACGCTCGCATACATTTAAGGAAAAACAACAAAAGAGGAGCATAAAGCACGCACACAGACACTCACGCTGATAGTTGAGGAGCTGAAGCGTCACTTAAGTGTTTGCAGTAGGCGAGGGCGATGAGGCGAGGGGGAAGGGGTCGGGGCTGGCAGCCCAAAATGCAAACGATGTGTTTTAAGTTCGCTTACATTTGACAGGCCGAGTAGAGTGTCTGTGCATATGTGTGTGTGTGTGTGTGTGTGTATTTAAAAGCATCTATGGCTGGGATTTGGATGGACTTTGAACAGGATACGTGTGCATATGCACATAGACGGGGTAGAACAGTTTGAAAGCAGTTGAAAGTGTCCTGACAATGTCTCAATTAAAATTGCAAAGCTGAAGTGAGCTCTCAACTATGCGAGGTAAATGTTTACCGTTAGAGTAGCAGTAAAAAAAACTGCGAATGAAATAAATTTAATTTGAATTTAATGCCTAACTATAGCGAATTCTAATATAATGAAATGAATTTGATTATAAGTACAAGCGGAGACACTTTACTGGCAGTTTGAAAGTTTGTTTTTTGTTTTCTTTGCTATCTGCTGGCAGTGCTGCTTAACAATTCCGTTATTATTTGCATAGTATGGCAGCGCTGTCATGTAGTAATACAGAACCACAGTTGGAAATTCAAATTAAGAGTGATTTGTTTAGAGGAATGTGGAAATAGTTGAGATAGATAAGTTAATATTATAGTTTTGTGAAGTTTGTGTTTATATTATATTAATTTGAGCTAACATTTTTCTTCGAACATTGTAATTATATTATTTATAAATATTTTTGAAAATTTTTCAAAAATTTGCATGGTTTTTATATACTGGTTATGTATCGGTTTTTATATAAAATTTCATTATAAAGTATCAACAAAAGTAAAAAATTAAAATATAATTTTAATTGAAACCTCTGTTTTTTTCAGATAGTAAGTTCAGATAACTTTTATTTTTCTTGATCCATTGTTTTTATACATATAAAATAATAATGTTTTGAGTATCATCCATTTTATTTTTTTGTAGCTTTTTCATTGTCTTCTTCATTTGCGTTCAACAACAACAATTTACTGAAATATTCGTAGTTAATATTTGCCTAGTTGAAATGCATATCAAGTATTCAGATATATATAAATATATACCTTATATGTATAACTGATAATCGTATATATAACGCATGTGCTTAAAGAACTAGATACTTAAGATTAAGCAAAAACATTTTGAAACAAACAGCCTATGCGGAGAATGTTTAGAGGTAAAAAATTACATAAGAAACAACAATAATAATGATAAGGATCGGGGCTTATACATAAAATGATAATTCGTAAATTTTGTCACACGTTAAAATGATTTTTTTTTGTTCTTCTTTTTCGTTATGAATAAAAAAATAAGTAAAAAATCAGTAATGCTTAGCTCGAAGTGAGGAGGGGGAGGATGGATGGCCAGAGGTGGCAGAGTTGGTTCGTTTAATGGGAAGGTGCTCCATAGGAGCTGCTGGGCGCCGATGGTGCTGGTGGGCCAGCGGGTGCACCATATTCCGAGGGTGGAGCTACGGCATTCGGATAGGGTCCAGTCTCCTCCTTTTGGGTCTTGTAGCGAATGAAGTAGACCTCGGGTTTGCTGGGCTGCGTTGGGGCCGGTGTTGGAATAATAATATCTGGCTGCTCCTCTGGCTTCTTGACTAGCACATAGACCAAAGTCTTCTCCTCGTTCTGTGGGAATTGTGGAATGATTGGAGCAGTTGGTGCTGGTGGCGATGGCGCCTTGATGAACACAATCTTGTAGTGCTTCTGTGGAGGCGGCACATACAGAGGTTTCCTATAGGTGAAAGTGGAAGAAGTCGAAGAAAGGTTTTATTAAATGCTTGGTAATGATCTGATCAACCAAATTGTCATAGCTAGCTTAAACTAAACTCTTATATAAGCCCTCTAATACATTTTATAATAGTTGCATGCTGTCGTGCTCCGACTTCCTTTGCATATGTAATAATAATAAGCTAGCTTAGGAACTGTGACGATTCACCGCCCACTAACAGTTCAAGTGTAGCCAACTCTTATATGAAGTCACACTCTTATATTACACATTCTCTCCCTCTCTCTGACTGCCTTCTCGTATGCAATAATAACAAGCTAGCTCACCTACTTCGGAACTCTATCATTATCAATTGGCCTGAAGACTTATATAAAAACTTATACACACACTCTTATACACGCTCTATGGCAATTGCACTCACTCTCCTTTTCGTATGCAATAATTAGTTGCCAAAAAAAAAAGAAAAAAAAACTGTCACAATTTGCAGCCCACTAGAAATTCAACTCTTATATAAACTGTTGTTATATGCACTCTTCTATATTAACGCTATGGTAATTGCACTCCTTCTCTCCCCCCTTCCCCTCCCCCTCCCCCTCACTCTCTTTCTAGTTCCCTTTCCGTATGGAATAATTAGCTACGTAAAGTTAAAAATATATACATATGTAGCTTAGGTAACATCTTAGTCACGCTTTAGCTGTCTTCAGCACCATATCTTTTTTCAGTTGGCAATTAACATTACTTTCTGACTACAGTGACAAATAGTGAAAGAGAGCGAGATAGAGAGAGATAGATAAGCTTAGCTTAAATTGTTGCCCATTTAAAGAGTTCCTTGATTAAATAAGCTTTCAGCATAGATACAAAAAAGTCTTGTTACTCCCTTCACAAAAATGATAATGCTAAAAAAGACAACACAAAAAACTAAACTGTTATGTAGCCCTGAGCTGGATTAGATGATTAACGCTCATGGTTTTTCGCAATAGTTGTCTCGCAGCTGCCGCGTCAGATATTAAACAAAGTACTCAAGCACTCATAGAGTCCATGAATTGTGGGAGAATTTTCATAATTGTGGGGCATTACCCAGATACTTCATAGTGTACATGGATAGTCATATCTGGAGCTACACACGACAATTCATTTTGCAATTAGTTGTAATGGGACATCAGACAAACAAACCAGATGGTTTGTAAGCTCCCTTAATGTGGGAATATATATCTCTCGCTGCAATCAGCTGGCAAATTATGTTTGCACAATTTGGACCAAGAAAAAAAAACTGTTGTGAACATAATTTGATTGAAGATATGCCTAAACATGGTTCAAAGTGGGGCTAAACAAGAGATCTCGAGGAGTACATTATCAAGATACTGCAATGAATGGAAGTTGAGTAACTGGAAGTACTTAGTGGGTTTAAAGTAGAGGGAAAGTATTTAAATCTAAAATTGAGGTTAATGAGCATTTTAATTCTACAGTTCTTGAGTAGAAACTTGGGTTTCTTAAAGAGAGCAGATAATTAACTAGGGATTTTATAGGATTTTTAGGATTTTTAATAGAATTTTTTATATAAAATCAAAAAAATATTACTCAAAAAATTTGAATAAATTTAAAAAGGAATTCACTTTTTACTATGCTTAATGCTACTCTACATAGCATTTATCATATTATAGAATAAATGTTTAAAAAAAGTAAATATAGTAAAAGATAATATCTAGCTGAAGAATATGATTATTTCCGGAATATTGGGTGATCTATTTGAATTTAAGCTATATAACAAAAAAATCTTTACTCTGTTATTTTTAGCGAAAATTATAGCTAACAGATATAATATGTCTATGAATTTTTGAATTGTACTAGTTCTTTTAAAACTAGTTCTTTTTCAGCTCATCTGAAATTAACCGACCAATACACTCTAAATTAAACGATATGCTCTGATTAATAATCGAAGAAATTAAGCTTCTAGGGATAATAATTTTTTGGCACGTAACTCTAATCCAATGTAATTAATCTGAACTTAAATTATTCAGAATAATTTTTAAAAGTTTCCAGCTTTTTGGAACACTATGTATTTTCTACTAGCCTCTTTTAAACTAAATTGACCATCAAGTAAAAATATCGTTCAAGCTCGTCGACTTACCTGGGTGCCTGGTACTCTGGCTCTGGTGGTGGCACATGGACATAGACATGCTTGTGCACCACTGGCGGCTGCTGTGGTGGTCCATATTGTGGTGCAGGTGCACCGTAGCCGCCGCTGGGTCCGCTCGGCTGATAGCTGCTCGACGGTGGGGCGCTGTACGTATCACGTGGTGGCTCCGGACGAGCAGCGACCAGCGCTACGCCGGCCAAGACAATCGCTAACTAAGAAGCAGAAAAAATGCCATAAGCAACAGGTAAATGTGCTCTAGTCGGCATTAGCCGACTAAGAAATACTCTGAACTTTGTAAACTTCGATTGAAGATGTATGAAAATTTAAGCTTAAAGACTATTTTTAAAATTTTATGGTGCATAGTAAGAGTTATCCGGAAAAAAAAAATGGTATTAAGTATACATATACCGAGATATCAGATTTACTAGGTCTAGTTTTAGTTTTGTTTCCAACTTATGCTTGAGAATCCAAGTTAAAATTTCGATGACTATCAATATAATGAAAATATGTGAAGATATTGGAGGAAAATTAGTAAATCGTATTACTTTCGATATTCAAGAATATATATTCGAAATTTCAAGTCTCTAGCTTGTCTAGTAACCGAGATCGGACAAACAGGCGAACAGTTGAACATGACTAGATCGTTTCAGCTCTTCGTCCTGATCAAGTTTCTGTATACTTTATGGGCTTGGCCACCTTTTACCCTTTCAAACTCTATTTCAATAGGGTATAACACAAACACACACACATAGCGGGAACCACTTGAACATACCACAAAACTGGACTGCATAGTGCTTGTTAAAACTGAACGATTCAAGTTTCGGTTAATATCCGTTAAAATTATGAATTTAATTTTTTGAGAGAGAGAAACTTTATTTGATTCGCTGGAGCTTGTACGACGCGGAACCTCTTACACTGACTGCATGCCACAACGATTGTTGCAGTTGCTTTTATAGTGCCGCTCATTGGCGAGAAATAAAAATTAAGTAAAAATTCAGCAGAAGTCGACGGCGACGCGAACAGCGACGCCAGCTGCGGCAGCAGTCGCGCCAGTTGGCAAAGAGCGCATAACCATGAAGAAATTGAAATGTATAAAACGGCGGCAATAACAACAACAGCAACAGCAGCAGCAGCAGCAACAAGTACAACAAGAGCAACAGCAGCAGCAGTCGCAGCAGCAGCCAAAGCCAAAACAAAAGCAAACAAGACAAAAACAACAACAACACAACACGGCTTAAAGCATCGCAGCAGCTGGCAAGTCATCTGGGCCTAGGGGTAGACCGTAGCTTAGGCCAAAGCCAAAGCTGCCTCTGCAGCCGCTCCTAGCTGCGACTGCGACTGCGACTGCGACGCTGACGGTGACGCTGGCGTTGACGATAGCAGCGATGCTGGCAGCAACAGCAACAGCAGCAGCAACAGCAGCGCTTCGATGACCGTTTCTTAGTTTCTTGCGGTTTTCCTTTTTAATTTTAACTGATTTAATACCCTCCTAAAAGTTTGCACAAACTCAAGTAGTTAAAACAAGCTCTTCAATCCTCAGCATGTATTAAATCTTCTTGGACATGCTCAAGTGATTTGATATGTTCAAGAATAGGTACAGGTAACTGGGTCAGCAGGTACGCAAATTCTTGTTAATTGGTAAAATTATAAATATGAGTCAATTTTATATGTAACTGAGCAGATATAAAATTACATACAATTCATTTGCTGCTTCGTATTATATATTTAAAATATATTATATTATTTTTTTTCAATTAATTATTTAATTTATTTTGCAAGAATATTTAAATAACTTAATAAACATAGAAAAATTAAATTAAATATTTAATAATAAAATTTTACAAAATTATTAATGTACAGATATAAAAAAAAAATTGTTAAATGAAAAAAAAACTGCAAACGGTTTTCAATAAATTTTTAACTAAATAAATAATATACATGTATAAAAATGATTGACAAAATAACATAAAAAATATATATATATATATATATATATATAAATTACATACAAAAATAAACAAAATATTATAGAAAATTGACTTAGTAAATAAATATTCCCAGCTGCTGTTAAGCAAGTCAAATCGAGTTTAAGCGCAACCGATTCGACCCCGGAACTCCAATTTTATTTTTACCTAAAAGCAATTTCAATTTATTTTTTAACACAAATCGAACTTTAAGCTGCGTTTTCATTGCACTCAAGTAAAATAAAAAATAAAATAAAAGTTCAAAGAAATTTGATATGTGAGCCGAACTTTAAGCTACATTTTCATCAAGATTATTTTGGACTTACGTAAATCATTTATCGAAATGTAGCATATGAATGTCATGACTTGTGTGGAGATACAAATTTAGATAGTTTATTGGAAGTATTGAGTAGGATATGTTAGAAAATATATAAATTCGAATATTTTATAGCATATATGCTATAACATATATGCAAGTAACGTATGTAAAATAGGATAGATACCAAAGCGTATATGAGGTAAATAGAGTTGGGTTTATAAAAACGGATATGTAAAGGAAGGCTTATGGAGAAGCGTCTATAAGGTAGGATATATTGAGAAGGGTATATGGAAAGAGAAGAAGGATATGGGAGGAAGAGTTTATGGAGTTGGTTATATAGAGTAGGGTATATAAAGAAAGATATATGAAGTAGCGTATAGGGAATGGGATTCATTGAGAAATAGGGCAAATACTCTAGAATATATTGAGAAATTATATGCATGTTTTTTAAGTTAACTGGTAATACATATGTTGAGCCGTTAGAGCATATGTATTGATTGTTAGGCATTAAAACTCCGCTTTTATATATTCTCAATTTTAGTTCTATTTCGCATAACATAAAGTTTCAAGCTCGATCCCTTGATTTTTTGATAGAGTTTGCTTAAATAGTTAGTTCATAGTAAACATAAGAGCTCAGCAAATTCGACTCTCAGATTATATACGATACAAATCACATCTCCTTCTCCAAGCTCCCCAAAAAGAAACAACGTAATTGATAGTGTATTAAAAATTCTGCACGCTGGTTACAGCAATTTCATGCGTTGCTTCTTGGTTTTATATTGTTTTAGTGGTTTCTTTGTTTTGGTTTTGTTTTTGTTTTCATTTGTTTGTGTTTGTTACATTATTATTTTGATGATTTTGTTCGGTCTGGAGGATCGCATCATCGTCTGGCTGTTCGGATCGTGTGGCACGATTCACTTTCAATTTCAATGCATACACTGTGAGCAACCTGTGGGGGAAGGGGAGTGAGAGGGGAGGTGGGGAAGCTTTGTCTCCGATCTGGACTCAACTGGAACTGGAACTGGAACTGGACTGTGGCTTGGTCTTATTTCACATTTCTTCATGTCTCACACACACACTCACCTCTCTCTCCCTCTCTCTCTCACACACTCCCTCTCTCCCTCTCTCTGTCTTGTGCAATGCTCATTATGAGCTTCACGGTCTTGTTGGGTTACGATCAGTTAGCTTTGGCTTTAGCTTTACCATCGCCCAGCTCCATCTTCATTTCCATTTTTTGGCCATAATGCAATAACAGTTCACTATGATTTTCTTTCATTTATTTATATATATATTTTATTTTATTTTGTTGTCTCTTTTCTTTTGGCTTTTTCAATCATTTCGGCAATGACATTATTTGTAGTCGTACTACCTATTAAAATGAAAGAAAAATATGATTAGCCATGTTTTGTTATTGGTGACTTTTCTTTTATTTTTGCCCCTGTCACGATCATCATGCAATCTCGATCGGGGGTCTCTGGCTATGGCTCCCGCTCCGCTTCTCGCTCGAGGTGTTGCCTTCAATTGAGATGCGCATAATCAATAAATGACAGTGTAGTTGGAATCCCAAACACTCCTGTATGCGAGTTTGTTTTGGGTTTTTGTTTTTTGGAAACTTTGGCCAAGTATTTTCGTTTTGCTGCTGCCGGAATTCGATTTTTGGAGAATCGCTCGCTGCCTGCAAAGCTGGGAAGCTAGCTGGGTTGGTAACGAGGCATGGGGCATGTGGCATGTGGCATGTGGCATGGGCCATGTAGCTGCAACTGTAACTGTGCGCTAACTGTCACTTTTTCACGGCGGCATCATTTATAATGCCGTTAGCCAAATGGCAAGTGCTTCGCCTTTCCATCTGCCTTTTTTTTTTCTTGTCATTTTTCGCCTGTTGATTTTGCTGTTCATTTTGAGGCTTGCAGCACATCGCATCGCATCGCATTTCCTCAATTTCCAGCTCAGCTCTGCTCATCTCTCATCTCCCATCTCTCATCATCATCATCATCATCATCATCATCATTATCAATTTAATCTTCATTGCAATGATTGCTGTTGGGTGTCCAAAACAGGTGCAGGCTTCAAGTCAGCCACAAAAGAAAAAGGAAAAATAAACATCAGCATCGATTAAGCAACAACGTTGATACTCAAATTAATGGATTGCCGAATTTGTAAATGGAAATTCTGTCTATATAGATATATGATCGGTGTAAACGATGTTGTAAATACATAAGATAAGAGCAAATGTTAATTGAATGTTTACATTTAATAAATATGAATGGATAAGATGGGAGGATAAGTGAAATGAATAGCGAGTGAAGGGGACAAATGACTAGAAATACAAAATGTTTTGTATACTAGGATAGATGGTGAATGAAACAGAGATAATGAATGATATATCAATATGAGCGGGTGGATAAAGCTGATTATATGTATTAAGTTATGTAGAGTGGCATATGCAATGGTGAGCTTAATCGAGTGGAAAAAGGAGAATGGACTGAATAACAGATAGAGAGAGAGAGAGAGAGAGAGAGAGAGAGAGAGAAAGAAAGAGGGAGAAAGAGAGTGAGAGAAAGAGAGAGAGAGAGACAGAGAAAGAAAAGTATACAAATCAGAAGACATAGAAGGAGACAGGGAAACAAAGTTCGAAAGCGACAAAGGTAGTGAGATCGAACGATAGTCAGAGAGAGAGAAAGAACAAAAGAGAGAAAAATGAAAGGGAGAAAATTAAATGCTTATAAATCAGAGAGAGAGAGAGAGAGAGAGAGAGAGAGAGAAGATAGAAAAGCAGAGCGCGAGAGAGAGAAAGTCTTACTCTTTCTCTCTCTCGCGCTCTGCCTTTCTATAGAGAAGGAGAAAGAGATATAGCACGTGAGAGAGAGAAAGAGAAGGGCTAAGCTTGGGCAATAGAGAAAAACAGGGGAAGCGACAAAGAATGGGAAAAAAACTGAAATTTATAAAGATATAGAACTGTATAGAGAATGAGCAAAATATATATAGTTATATAATATAAAGGGAGCTCAAATTATTGTGAATCATATTTATTATTTACAATAAAATGTATTAGTTAGCTCTAGGTTTTTAATTCATGAGAATCGCATAGAGAGGCGCTAATCATAACATATTCCAATAACATTAAAGTCTTGTTTGCGCTAATCAATGTCATTTATATTCATATCTTCATTTATATCCACCTATGTCTTTCTCATCATCTTTATTATTATATCAACTTCAATATCAACAATTCTTTCGACATCTTCATCTACACATATCTCTTTCTCTGCTTAACTATACCAGACTTTAATTAGTTCTTTTACATAATTTTCAAACTACTTTCATAACTCTATCTACTCTCTTCAATGACAGACCGTGACAGATGCTTATACCATGTCAAGCCCCCATGATTCTGAGTTGTGAGAGCAGCTGGCAAAATCATATTTCATCTGAAATCTTTCTGCTTTCACCATTGCAGAGCCATGCGGCGGCTTCATCATTTCCATCGACACCTTTGCCATGCACACATACTAATTATTATTAAGTATCTTTTTGGGACTTTATGTAACAAGCAGATATATATATGCATATATATAGACATATACATATATGTATTTATATATAGCTTGAAATGAATGAAGTCAAACACCATTTAAATAATATTGTATTTACATAAAAAGCAGCGAAAAGCAATTAAAATGCGTTTACAAAACAGAAATGTCGACGACAGGCAACGGAACTTTGGCTGACTTGGCGTGGGCACTTGTACCGACGCAGCGCTGACACAGAAAGGCAAAGTATCTGTATCTTTTAGCTGTATCTTCAGCTGTATCTGTATCTGTAGCCTGCATGTGATGGGCTCGGCTCTGGGTTAACTGGGTCTGGCAATCGCCACTTGTTAGTTTTTAATTTGTCAAGTGTTGCACTTGAACGCGGCGCAAAGAAAGTAAATTCCGTTTTTTTTTCTTTCTACATTTTTTTTTCGATACCATCAAAACATTTGGAAATGAGTAAATGGGGTATATTCGGTTTGTGAAAAAAGAAGGTGTAGCTGATTGGAAGATGAGGGTGTTGATGAAAGCATGAAGTTCATACATGAAGTAAACTCATTGATTAAGAATATGTCTATAATTTACTATCAAGTGTCTATCTGGCTGTCTATCTGATCTCGTAAGCTGCAAAAACAAGAGACTTGGGCTTTGAAATATATACCCTTGTATGTCGTGGCCAATACAATATTTTGGTTTTTATCTGTTTAACTTTTTATATGTAATAGTAATCGATAAATGTCGATTTTTAAAATGTATTTTTAAAACATATCTTGAAGACTCTAAAGAAAAAATATTCCTAATTTTGTGTATGGACTTCTGAGATGAGTGTTCAGATGCAGATTATTTCCAATTTGGATATCCATCACTATTTCCCTCGAAACTAAAAAAAAAAAAAAAAACAAAAGTAGTAGAAACTTACATTTGTGTATATACACATACGTATTTCGGTAAAAAATTTTCATATTTTAAAATGTATGAGTGAGTGCGAGTGTGTGAGTGAGGAATGAGTGCATATAAGAGTATATGCATGCATGTGTGTGAGTACATGTCTCGTTTTGTGTATACTCACAGTATCTGCTAGTCGAGCACTCCCCACAGGCTCGCAAGTTTTTCAATTTGTCCGTCAGTAAAACTATCTGTAACTGTATCTGTAATTATTAGATACAAATCGGGAGTGCGTGTTTTGTATTACATAAGCGAGCGTTTTTCCAGCTTCTGTGTGCTGCAACGCTCTATCAGTAGATCTAATTAACAATAACTGAAAATGAGAAATAAATGTGCAGAGGCCTTGCATTGAAAATGATTTCTTTTATTGTTTTTGATCATAAGGTAATATACGTTTAAAGGTAACAATTATATAAACTGTGCTGCATTGCCCACACATACATATATATAAATACATATATATATATATATATATATATATAATATAGGGTATATGGCGCCATAAAATTCAACTTGGAGGCCAGAGCCGAACACAAAAATGTAAGCAGCAGAGATTTAAACTTGTGGCACTTGCTTGTAATATGCTCATAATTTATATTTATTTGCCCAGCCTTGAGGCCCATTAAAACAATGTAAAATATATATAAACAAGAAGAAAAACACGCAGTTTTATGCTTTCAGGGACGGGTATTACATATTTACAATTGACTCTTCTTCTTTCAACTAACAATGCAACAGAATCTGGCAGCCACAACAAACAAAGTTTAAGGAACTATACAGCAACATCTATATGTATATAGTGTATGTATATATCGTATAATTTTTGATTACAAGTTAACTCACTTTATGTATATATATTTATAGTACATATATCTTTTTTTTTTTTTAATTTTTTTCTTCTGTTTGCTTTTTGCCTAGTCGTAAAAGTTTAAAAATTATTGTTCTAATATAGGAACTGTTCAAGTTCTTTTGAGTTCAGTATTTAAAACCGTTGAGTGTTTGCTTACGGAATGCAAAAAACAAAAAATCATTTAAAATGCCCTAACTCATTTATGCCTAAATCTCATTAAGCCCATCTCTACTTTTGTTAAGTTAGAATTGACTTGTAAATTGGTTCGCTTTGCATTAAGCGTTAGTAGACTTAATTCTTAACAAAATGTAGAACCACTTCGAAAACTTAATTTAAAGGTTCCTTAAGAACGATTTTAATTGGAACTAGTAATAACTTAATGCGGAACTATTAGTTCTATTTCGTTGGTAAAGCAATTAAGATTTCGTTTCTTTATAGTTTAGTTTTATAGTAACCGAATTATTCAAACAACGAATTATTAAACATTTTTTTTTGTAATTTAAATCTATTAAAAATATTGCATAATTGGAACTTGTTTAAATAGTAAACTTTAAATTAATGAAGAATTTCAAAGTAATTTGCATTTCAAATGAATTTTGCTGCTTGAATTTTGTTCAGTTATGGAACTAGTTCTCTTGGATTTTTAAAAAAATATTTCTTATCTGGAACTATTGATTTAGGTTTAGTTCCTTCAGATTTTTTAATATAACCAATAATTTTGGCATTTCAAATGAGATTTTACTCTATATATCAATACTATCAATCAATTTAGTTTTCATTTCTCCACTTTCAGAACTAGTTCTTAAGTTTAATTAAAAAAGAGTTTTGGCACTTAAAATGAGTTTTTTCGGCATATATCAATTTGGATTAAATGTTGTTAAAAGTTAGAGCTCAATTTGTAATTTTCTTAACTTCAAAACTAAATCACTCTAATTCATGTAATTAAAATAGACTTTAGGCATTTCAAATATGTTTGTTGTTTGCATTCCTAGTTTCGTTTTGCTATAATTTTATGGGGGGTCGTCATGGTTGGTATGGTTTTTGGAGTTTCATCTTTAGTAGCGCCCATAGCCGGCATCCGTGTCGAGTGCGCCCATAGCACCCAATTTCTGGAGCCAGGCGGCATTGGCGCTGCTGCCGCTGTTGCTGCCACGCTGAGCGGTCAGCGGATTGTTGGCCTCATTGTGCAGACGCATTTGGTGTTGCTGTTGTTGTTGTTGTTGTTGTTGTGGATCCTCATTGCTCAACTCCAAAATCTGCAAACAAAAAGAGTTAGACTTACAATTGTTGTTGCTTGTTTGTTATTGTTGTTATGAATGTTATTATTATTATCATTATTATTGTTGTTGTTGTTGTTGTTGTTGTTGTAGCCTACATGAAATTTGTGAGCGGAGTTTGTGAGTTTGTTAGCTATTTCAAAAAATCTGTTGAAATCTTACACGGTGCGAAATTTTGACACGTTTTTATCAGCAATTTGATATGAAGAATTTGGAAGTTTTTTAGATGAGCAAAAAATGTAAATAGAGAAAAGTTCTACTGCAAGCAAAAAATGCTTGAATTGAAATATTTTTAGACTTCAAAATATATTCTTGATTAGAAAACTTCTACAAAATATTGCTAAGAATAAGTTATTTTTGTTTTCATTAATATTAATTTTTTTTATTAAATAAACCCTATAAATTCTTAATAATTTCTCTTAATTCTTAATCGTTTCTCTCAGTGTAGACTGTTATATGCTCGCAGAGGTAGGCTATGTGTGTGGGAAGCATGGTCACATGATGTTTTTTTTTTGTTTTTTTTGTTTTTTTTTTTTTGGCGGTTCATTAAATCAAATGAACTTTATTCATATCATCTGTAACGCTGTCGCTCTCGCTGCTGTCGCTGCTGCTGCTGGTGCAGCTGAGGCTCTAAGCCCGGAGCTCAGTGTGAGGTGCAGAGCGAGGCGCGAAGCTGTGCGCTGACTGAAAATGTGTTAATGGGGGGTATTGTCGTGTAATTATCAGACGGTAACCTCTTTTTTTTTCGCCTCCCAACTCTTTTGTTTTTTCTTCATCGTCTCTCAGTTTTTGGCGAACGATGTGTGAACATCAGAAGAAAAATAAATAAGCGACGAGAAATACCTTAAAACAATTTTGCGCCAGGTAATTATGTTATTGCTAATTTAAAATATTGTGTGTCTTTCTCCCTCTCTCGCTCTCTCCTCTCTCCCTTTCTCTCCCACTGATGGCATCTCTGTTGCGCTAATGGACGCCCCTTTGTTTTTAATAACTGCGAACTGCAGCTATTGCAGCTGTGTGTTTAAAAGTCGAGAGATATATATCGTATAAGGAAGCGACCATCGTTATTATCGCATAGCATCGCAGTTAGCAGGGTCTGTCATATGCCCTCTCCACTCCCCCTCCCATACCGCTGCCCCTTCACTCAGCATCCTCACATTTGGACAGTTTAATTTGAGACTTGCCGTTAAGTGCAAAGTTATGTGATTGGATAAGGGTCTCTGCGATTGTCGTCATTGTTGGCTTTTCGCTAAGGTATCGTAGCGGAGGGAAGGAAGATGATGAGGAGTGGGGAAAGAGGGGGAAGAGGAAAGGGGGCAGCTGTAGATGTTGCAACCCCAATTTTGTAGCTGCCACAGTCACAGTCACAGTTTTAATGGCCTAGCCACACGTTTGCCAAATAAATGTTGTTAAATATTGAGCTAAACGATTAACAATCAATAGGCTAGCCATCAAATTAATGATAGCAATCATTAATGCTGTGATAAAAGTAATAGTATTGGTAAGAGTAATAGAAGTAATAGTATTAGTAATGGTATTAATAATAGTAATAATAATATTATTAGTGACAATAATAGTAAAAGTTATAGTTTTAGTAAAGGTAATAGTAATAGTCGTCTGTAATAGTAATAGTAATGGTAATAGTAATAGTAATGGTAATAGTAATGGTAATAGTAATAGTAATGGTAATAGTAATAGTAATGGTAATAGTAATGGTAATAGTAATAGTAATGGTAATAGTAATTACAATATTTAAAGTCATCAGTGCTAGTATAGTAATTCATAGTAATAGTAATTCTATTAGTAAGTATAATGGTCTTTTTTAATAGTAATACTAATAGTAATGATACTAGTAGTAATGTTCATTAGTAATAATAATACTAATAGAATGAAATATTAATTATTAGTGATCATAGTAATGAAGTAGTAATGGTCATCAGTAATATATAGTAATACCAATAGTAATTGTAATGGTCATCAGTTATAGTAATACTAAAAGCAAGGACATATTAATGGTCATGAGTAATAGTAATGAAATTCTAATGGTCATCAGAAAGAGTAATACAAATATATATTTTTCGTATTTTGTTGGGACGAGGTAGATAAGAAAAATGGCAATACTAATAATAATTTAGTAGTAATAAAACTAATATCAATGACATAGTAATGGTAGTACTAGTATTCATCAGTTCCCATACAATATCACCAGTCCTTAATGACCTTTTCTTGAATGCTACATCTGTCAGCCTAATTCAATAGGCTCTAAACTATTGCTTGCTCTAAGATATAACTGAATAAAGTTGTATATTAATATTCTTCTGAAAGTTGTCTGATTTTTTTTTAATAATTGGACATATTGCCCAATCGCTAACTGTTTTAATGGTCTATCCTGAAGGCTGTACGTCAAGTTTTATTACCAGGGACAAGAATATGCAATATCAAGCGGTTTTGCCTTGTATTTGACAGTTTGAGTAACTTGAGCCCATATTATATAATTTATTATATATTATATTAACTATAAGACTAATAATTAAAATACCAAAGATTAAATTAATTTAAAAACTAATGATAATATTACGCTGTTGAATGCCAACACAAATGAATAGTGAGTGTTGTTAAGGCCGACTATAAACAAACTGTTTACTTCAAAATTTATCATTAAATTTACCATGAAGTTTTTTGTTATTTAACATGTGAAATTCCATCGAATCATCGCGGCACAAATATTTTTCCTCTTTTTTTTCCCTAAATCAAGCGCATTTTTTTGTTACTATTATTATTTCGCACGCCTGACCTTAGATGTGGTTTAAATTATTTTTGAAATTATTAATTTATATTATTATGTATATTTATAATTATTTGTTTGTGTGTATTATTACGTTTCGTGGTCAATTTGTATTTTTAGACATGGGCCTAATCAGTTGCTGCTCTTTGTGATTTGTGGCGGAGGCTAAGTGAGTCTTAAGTAAGTCTTAAATGATTTTTGCTTAAGATGGAGATGTGAAGATATTATATAGGTTTCTGAAACATATTTACAGAAAAGTTAAGAGTAGAGTTCAGGCATTCTTTGACGTTGCTATCTACCCCCATTTCAAGCACTAATCCATTTCAAATTACTTTCATGGCTCGAAGCAGCATTTAAGTACTCCCAATAACATTTTGACATTGGGGTTTGTTAGTTAAAATTTCATATAGTAAGTGCGACAGGGAATTGTTTTGCTATTTACACTTTGCTGTGCAAGTGAAGTCTCGTGTCACGAGTGACAGGCGAAGCCTAATTAGGCATAAACTGAGCTCTTTGCCAACTCACGATCTGCTGGTTCAATGCATTACCGTCCGACTGACAAGTGGAATTTCCTTTATATATTATTTTCAGCGTGACGTCGACAAAGTCAAAGTCAACCTTCATCAAGCGACCGACCCCAGACACAGACTCAGCGACGTCATCTTCTCAACATTTTTTTTTTTTTTTTTTGCTATTTGACATTTGATTTTCCCTTCACGTTTTGCTACATTTTATTTCATTTCGCCGTTTTTTTTTCTTTCTTCTCCTTCTTCGTTTCTTCATCGTTTTTTTGTTGTTTTTGCCTGTTGTCTTGTTGGCTCTTTGTGCCGCTTGGCCAAAATCACTTTGTGCGCGTCTCACGTCAGCGGCTTATCGATTCGCAAGGGCCCTGTCATGAGTCAGAGACTCAAATGCAGAGACGCCAACTCAAACTTCAAAGCACAGACAACAGCCAAAGATAGAGAAAGAGACAGGTTTACACCCCAGAGCAACAGAAAGAGAGAGAGAGAGAATTAGACAGAGACAAACTGTGAGATAAACTAAAAGAACATAAAAACAAAGTATTCCAGCCATAAATAAAGCCATAAAAATATTGAAATTGACCTTGAGTCCCACACACAGTTGCATGAATGAATGAAGTTGTTCCAGCAGTAGTAAGAGTCACATGTGGCAACAAGTACAGATACAAAAGAAATTGAGGCAATTATATTGAGAGATGTAATCATATTGAAGGTAGTACGAACAGAGAATCCATTGGGAGTTGGGCAAGTGCACTGAGAGAAAGCTTATGACAGTGAATGTTGTGAACTGTACAAATGAAAAACTGAGGACAGAGAACTGAGTAGAAAGCTTCATTAGATAAAGCTTTATAGAATCATAGATTATGAGGCACTGGTTAAAAAACATGGATTATTGGAAGAAACTGAGATGACTTATTGTCCAAGATGTAACGCAATTATGGACCAAAGATGACAAGCTCAGAGAAGGTCAAGAAATCAGCACATTTATTTAAAGACATAATCCTATTCCAAAATAAGCTCTTAGATAAGATCAAAACTTATATGTAGCCAAGCTCTAAACTACTATGCCCTTAACTAATTTAAACGTAAAGTATTTAGCAAACCTTAAAGAACATACATATATAATATAGATTTAGAATTATTGATTCGACAATAGCTATTTTTGGAGTCTTTATCAGGTTTTTGAGCGTAATGATGTTCGAGAGAGGTAATACCCTAGAGCTCCTAAGCGACTCCTGGTGACCTTAGACCCCTATAAACTAAACCATTAGTAGACCTTAAGCATGCTCAGAGAGTTGAAAGATATTTTCATGGACAGACTAGAGAGAGATCTTAAAAGTAGCACAGAGCTTATGAGCCAATTTTACAATTCAAAGGAGTTTTAGTGATATATCTAAGAAGATATATCGAGAGTGGAAATTCAATAAGCCTTTAAGACTACACATATGCCAAGGCAGAGCCAGACAACCTAAGAACATTTCAAAACCCATTTGACCCATTTGACTATATACATTCATTCCAAGGCACTCTACATGACCTGGAGAAAAATTAAAATAACATCACTTTAAGCAGCTCCATCTAGAGCACTGATGACCTGCAGACAATTGCTAAAAACAGAGCCAAGAAGCAACTCAGACCTAAAGACCAATTGAGAGCTAGACTCAAGGACAAGCACATAGACGGAGCTCATCAAAAGCGTAGACAGTGCGGCTTCAAGGCTTTCAGCTGAAGTTGCCAAGATGCTACACATAAACACAGAGAAGTCAACTAAATAGTTGCCGTTGCAGTTGCTGTTGCAAACTTACAGTTGCTGCCGCTGTGGCACAGTTGCAGCTGCGTCTGAAAATCGAGTGGCAAAAATGATGTGAAGCATCCATTAAAAATTGGCCCCCCTCCTGGTTGAGCAGCATTTTTGTGTTGCGGCTGTTGCGAAAAAGAACAGGAAACTTGGCAAGCAACAACGAAAAAAAAAAAAAAGTAATAATAATAATACAGAAGAAGAAGAAGTTGAACCAAAGGAATTTAGGTTTTTTTTTAAATGTAAAAATTTGGTCAGGTTGGCAAAGATGAGAGCTTGTAGCTCAGCAGGTTGGCGATTGTAGCCGGGCAGGCTCACTCAGTCAGTTAGCAGCAGCCACACTTGTTGTTGTTGTTGTTGTTGTGCAGAGATGACCAACACCAACAACTGCTTGCGAAAGATGTAAAGTATTTGTGAAACGCTTTTGAAGACGCAGCTAAAACAATAACAAAAACAATAACGAGTCCAACCACAACAACTAAAAATACCTGAGCTACTCAGGAGCTCTGCATTTTTGTTTTTCTTCTTTCGGGTAACCCTATCTAGAGTCATTGATTGGGCGCATGACGTAATCGAAAAATGGGTAACCCGCAACAGCTCTGACCGAGCGATCGAAACCAAAACAAAAGCAACAATAACGACAAGAAAAACACGCTGAAAAATAAAACCCCAATAATTGGCGACATAATTGCAACTTAATACCATGCCTTTGACTCTTTTCATTTAGTTAATTATATCGACAAAAATAACCAAGCGACAATAACAACAACATCCAAATAACATACCAAAATGAAGAGCACGAAAAAAAAAATGAAAACAAAAATGCTGAAAGAACAGCTTGACGAGTCGAAGTTGAAATGCCCTAACTAATATATGTATGTGTCTGTATGTGTTTATATATAAATCATATTGTCATCTATATAAACTATAGAAATATATTATATTTTAGTTTTCTTATTTAAAAAATACAAAAATATTCTATATTAAAATAATATTTTATATAGATAATTGTATTCTAATCGATTCTCATGTATATCAAAAATAAAAAATAATTTATATAGCTAATTATAAAAACATTTATATATAAAATATATTTAATAAGCAAAAATATATCGTATGAATTACATATAATTTTTTTTTTAAATTTTTTTTTGTATATTATATTTTTTATATATTTATATATCTTTTAGGAAATAAAAAAAGTTTATATACTGTAGTACATTGTAAAATAAATATTTTTGACATATTTTTTAATTTTTTCATGTCAAAAAAAAAACAACAAGTATTTGTGGTCAAATACTACGCCTTTGATCCCTATGGAAATTATCTATTGATATAGTTAAACTATGTTTGCTTGAGATATCTGGAGAAAATGACTTATATCTTCGTTAATATTTATATAGTAAGAATATTATTAATTAAATATATCCTTATCTCTAACTATAACACATCATCCCATATCATTCAACCTAGAATCATAACTCTATTAGATTTGTATACAAACCTATATCTACAGCATAATATGATTAAGCATGAATTGCTTACTCAGAGACTTAAATCATCATATAATCACTATACCCACTTGCATACTCTAGCATATGAGTTCAGTTCACATACACACACATAATCACACTCTCTCACAATCTTCCTCACACTAATGCGCATAAGCAATCGTCTTTCAACAGGCTATTCACTTACAAAGGGTGTTGCTGGGGGCTGAAGGTGGAGTGGTTGGGAGTCGGTGGTTACCTACCTGCAGCATCAGCTCACGCAACTTATCCAATTCGTCGCCATGCGACCTTGTCGGCAGGTATCGGCTCTCGCAAGGCTGCGGCGGCACCAACAGGAGCAGCAGCAGCATCAGCGACATCAGCAGAGGCATCGGCAGCGACAGCGACAGCGACGATTGCAGCCTCTGCGACGGCATCGCTGCAGACGCAGATGGAGACGAAGACAGAGATGCAGATGGAGCCTGATTCCTGGTTGCAGTTAGGGTCATTATGTGGGCGTTCTTGTTGTGGTTACAGGTGCGGCTGCAGGTGAGTTGGCTGTGTTGCTACGAGTACAAAGTATGAGGAAAAATGCTGTGTAAATTATGTTTTACCAAAGGCTTAAAGGATTTGCTGGCAGCAGAAAAACAAGCTATAAATAAATGAAAGCTTTTCATAGAAAAACTAGAATCTGAGTTTACCAGACTGCAGAATGCTCTACAACTAACATTAGAAAAACGATTAGTTTTTAATGAACATTTTTCGACTACCTTGTGCTCCTCCACTCTCTCTATCTCTCTGTAATTTATTATTCTTTTTCTGTTTACCTTGCTCTTTCGCTAATACTGTTTTTGACTTTCTCGCTCTACCTTTAATTCTGAACTTTTCAATTTACAATTTTTCATTCCGCTTGTCACTCTGTTTCTCTCTCTCTTCCTCTGTTTCTCGTTCCTTTTTCTTTACAAAAATTTTATATAGTATTTATATTTTATATTTATATGTATTTAATTATTATATTTGTTATTATATATTCGAAAGAATGAATATAGTCATTAATTTTATTTCTCCTTCCCTATCGTTCTCTCTCTCTCTCTCTCTCTATCTCTATTTCCCTCTATCTGTATTTCTTTCGCTTTCTGTCTCTCCCACCCTTTCTCAAAGTATTAAGTATGACGTTATCAAAATCAAAATATTCAATATCCAAATATTCTCAATTCTTTGGATATCAAACAAAATTTATCCACAATGCAAAATATCATGTTATAAATTAATAAAAAAACATATGGGCATATTTAAATATTCACTTATAAATATTTTTTCTGGAATAGGCAAATAGTCACTGCACTTAGCTAATATGCCCACAACACTTTCATGAAAATATATATATATATTTTTTTTTCAGCTTTCAGCTAGCTTAAATATTATTAACACTTAATCAGAATGGATTGAATGCAGTTTTATAATTTCCAATTAGGCTGAACTCTGACTCACTTTGCACCGAATATTTGTTATTGTTGTTGATTCCGCTGGGATTAGCTGTGCGTCACGAGCCTGCACGTTTATTATCTAATATTTACTCAGTTATATATATATATGGTTTTTTTGCTTGCCACTTTCGTCCTCACGATGCGCTGAACTAGGATAACAATGTTGCTTTAAGCCAAACTGCGTGCAGACATTTGTATTTATAGGCAAACGGCGACAGCGGCTGAGATTTTAGTGCCACATTTGGCCCTGATGACAGAGCTCTGTTGTTGGTGCTTCTTCTGCCAGGATATGACGTCCTACACATGCGCCACACACACACACACACACGCACACAAATAAAGCGTGCGACTAACTTAACATTTGTTGTTTGGGTATGTGGCTAACGTTTTCTCTGACCACTTCGCCAATGCCGAATTCTTTTGCACATTTCGCATTTCGCATTACGCTTAAAGGACAAATGTGTGCGCGCGCAGAGGCAACAACAAGTAGGAGTCGAGAAGTTACTCGATTGTCAGATACCCTGCAACTGATGACTGCTGACTGGTGACTGATAAATGATGACTGATGAATGATGACTGTTGACTAATGACTGATGACTGTTGACTGATGACTGATGACTGATGACTGATGACTGATGACTGATGACTGATGACTGATGACTGATGACTGATGACTGATGACTACTGATTGATGACTGATGACTAATGAGTGTTGACTGATGACTGCTGACTGATGACTGCTGACTGATGACTGATGACTGATGACTGATGACTGATGACTACTGATTGATGACTGATGACTAATGAGTGTTGACTGATATCTAATGACTATTGACTAATGATTAACGACTATTAATAATTATTGACTAAAGACCAATGACTAATGATAATTGACTGATGACTAATAACTAACAACTAATGACTAATGACTCATTTCTAATGGTATTGAAAGACAATTAGACGGCGATCTGATAAATGTTGATTGACTGACGATGACAAATTACTTACATCCTGACACTAATATCTTACCAGTTGATAGACCGGCTAGCTAATGACTTTCTAGTACAGGGTATGACAATGGCAGCAACAACAGCATCCATATCATTGGCATGGTATTTGCGTATTCCATGGAAAGTCTGCCTTTGTGTGCGTGCTCGTGTCCCCTTACATATCTGTATTGTCAATGTGCTGTGGGCGTCATATCGCCTGGCACGCCTCAACAGAACAGAAACTGGTGAAATGTTTTCGCTTAGCAAATCTCATGGTTAGCCCGCGATGGCTGTTGTTGTTGAAGGTATTAGTATGCCCGTGTGAACACATTGTGAAAACGAGAGTATTTGTGCAATGTGCAATACATATTGCTGTTCATATTTATATCCGATTTTCTGTATGAAAATCATTGGTAATGAGTCTAGATACTTGAGCTTGATATATAATATCAAAATATAATATCACATTGCAGAATACAACGGAATTCCTTAATACTTCCTAATCGCTAATCGAATTGATAAACAAAAAAGCATTATTTTCCACAATCCTATAATATAGAGCCTCAAATAATTTGTTCTAAAAACTATATCTATGTATTTATACACCTACTAGATGTAGTAATTTCAATTGAATGTATTTTACAGCTTTAAAGTTGGGATCAGTAAACATAAAAATCTTTTATTTATACTCTACATCCACTGCGATGAGATCTAACCAATATCAATGAAAGTTTTATAGCTGAAACAAAAACATGTCGACAGTTGTTTTGCTCTACTCTATACATATACTTTTACTGGGGACTTTGAACTGACGATTACCAAAATTTTAGATTTGGCTCACTGTTGCTCTACTCTACAATAACTTATGGTGCGCCCAAAGATGAATCCAAACTGTGAACCATTAACGAGTATTAATCAGTCGATCGAGCTCCATTGCAATGTTCTTGGTTGCTGTTGTTGTTGATATCACTCTCGTTCTTATTGTTGTCGTTGCCATCGGCGTCGTCGTCATGGCTGCAAGTTGTTGACATTGCCGAGCGGGCGTCCATAATGTGAATCTCCACTTCACTAACTAACTGCCCAGACACAAATGTTTTGCAATGTTTCCTCAAATTGTTGTTGCTGTTGATGTTGTTGGTTACAAAAATAAAAATGAACTGAGAAAAAATGTTACCATTTGTATACCATGCACGACTACAAGTTCCCCAAGCCGAAAATTTTTGATATAGCGCAGTTTTGTGTGGCCATTGCTGTGATTGAATACGTGTCTGGCATGCGAACTGCAATTCCAAGGGATTATTTTTACGACCTGAAGCTGAAAGACAAGGAATGAATATGTTTTATTTTCATCATCGTCTTCTTCTACATTTTCTCTTCTGTGTTTTTTTTTTTTTTTTTGGTATTTATGAATCGCAGTCGCATAAACGTTTTATGAAACACTTAAGAAGGAATGCAGAAGGACAACATGCAAAGGGTATTCGCATCGCATTTAAGTGAATAAAATGTTTCTGACCCACAAACTTGCTAAAGTGATTCATGAAAAAGCTTTTTGTTGTTGGCATTGGCTTCGCATCAGATGGAAGCTGCATGCAGAGCGTTTGAAAGCTCGCTGCTATGAAATGGGAGCAAAGCTTATGGTAACGGTAAAGTAGCTTTAAGCTGAGCTTGGCTAAATGGTTCATTACCTGGAAAAGTATGTTTGATTTTGTATATGAATTTTAAAATAATATATATGTGTAGTATGATATATATTATGGTGTAGAATCATTATATATGATATGTTGTAGCATATACTATAATTAGTTAAGATAGATCAGCGTTATTTTTAGTAGTTTTTTAGACTTTAAACTTATTTAGATTAGCTTTTTCCACCTTTCAGGCAGAATGTTGATTATGATCTTAGACAATTTCAAGAAAATGAATTATAATCGATAGAAAAAGCAATTCTGGTAATATATGATCTGAGCATTATCTTACAGAAGGACCAAGTCTTTTAGTATATATTTAGATAATTTGGTAAGGTATGATAGCTCAAGTATAATGTACTATAATATGCATATTACAATTTATAGATATAATATGATATGATATCGATAACATTTACCTGTCTAAATATTCTATAACAGGTACTCGAACATACTATTTTATCATGAATTTTTGAACACCTGCCAAACGATGTTAGCTAGCATATACATAGATACTATGGTACATTGTTACATTGCTATGTAGGAAGCTTGGTACTTTGGTAAATTGCTACATTGGTACATGGGACTATTAATGCATAAATGGTACATTAGTATATTCTTTTACTGGTAAATTTGTGCATTGCTACATTTTTGCATTGGTACATTGGTACATTCATATAAAATTCGAATATTCCAAAATCAGAAACATATATTTCCGTAATATTATCAGTTCTCAGATGATATAAATATATACATATATATACACATCAATGTATAATAACAAGGAAATCCATCCAGGCTCCTCAAACAACGCAACAAACAAGAAATAAAATAAATAAAATGTAAATATTAAACACAATCTTTTGTTTCATCAGCTGAATGGCAAATATGCAAATTTCTTAATAAAGTCATCAACTTTAAAATCGCATTAACTCAAAAAGTTAAACCGAAAATAAAGAATAATAAAATAGCAATTAAAACAAATAACCTTGCTCCGCATTGATTTCGAATTTAAATTTTATTCATTTATCGTTGGTCAGTTACAATTACAATTTAAAATGCAAATACAACAACAAGAAATGGACACTGCAGGTGAATATTGCGATATGATATATAGATGGGATATGGCGCGTACAAAAATAGTTTAAACATTAAACTAAGCGCTACGAGTAACTTAATTGTTTTAGGATCTACTTAAGAACAACTAAAATACATTCAGTGGCATTCTACAAAAGAAACACTATCTCTTCTTCTTCTTCTTCTTCTTCTTCTTTGTCATCATCATCATCTTCATATTTTACTATATATGCCCTAGGGATTGCACCGGCAGACACAGCATGAAGGAAACAGGAACCAATCCATAAAAATGCCTTTGCAATCATTGTCGGGATCGTAGGCCAACAGACGATGCCATTTATATTTCTGCTCACAGCCGCATTCGCCCTCACAACGTGACGTTTGGGTGTTGCTAAAAAGGATAAGACATTATATATATATCAGACTTATATTGATATCTATAGGCGCACCTGCACACCTCCTGGTGTATGGCCTGCTCGAAGTGCTGTGTATTCACAATGGCTCTGATTTTCCCAGCCGAGTTCGAGGCCCAATAGGGTGTCACAATTTCAATTTTCGACTCGCATGCATCGAGTCGCCCTGTGCCGGAATTGCCATTCGCATTGCCGGGCAGATTATTGGCTCTACTGGAGCCGCCTCCACCTGCAGCACCCCCACCTCCTCGATTCCGACTGCCACCAGCTGCTGCCTGCCGCTTCTTTCGCAGCTCGCCAAAGTAACTGTCGCCGGCTTCACCTGCTGTTGCCGCATACGCGCCAGGTGGTATAAATATATCCGGCTCGTCTATAAACCGTCGCTTGCGCACCTTGGCCTGCCCACCTGTGCCACCGCCACCACCGCCTTCCATATTCATCTCGAAGTCGCCGTACATGCGACGCATCAGCGCCTTGTTGTCGTCTATGAAACGTTCAATTTTATCGCTAGAGAAGTGGGAGAGAAATGAAGAAGAAGTTTAGCTTAACATTTTTAATTCATTGTTAGAGAGGAGAGAGAAAAGTTCAGATATGTTTAACAATAGACTGATTACTAATAATATATTATGAAAAAGTCTTAGAAATTGTATAAGACTTTATTTTACATGCGTTTTAAGATATCTAAACTCCGCTATGATTTGCCACCAAATCTTTTAAAAGTAGGACAAATATTTCATATATTATAAGCTATACACAAAAAAAAGTATCCAAGAAATTACAAAAATATTTTGATGTTTCTAGATATTTTTTATTCAATATGGTTCAAAATGAAATTATTATAAGATATTTGTAAACAAATCTTTGGCTCTTTACAGAAAACTAAGTGAAACTATTTTAGTATACCTACTGTTTTTTTTTTTTTTTTTTTTTTTTAATGAATTCCTAACTAAACTCTCTAATTTTAGGCTTCTCTATTATAATGCATATTATAAGACTCCTCTAGCCCCAAGAGTATTTAGACTTCGTCAGGGCAAAACTATTTCTAACCGCAGCTCAGTTGAACGAACTTGGAATAGGTTTTAGTAGATCTTCAGCGAAGCTGTGAGTAATTGTCATAAATATTTCCTTGAGATAAACGTAAAAACTTGCTACAAATTGTTAATAATAATAATTAAATATCATTCCATACGCATTTCAAACTATTTTATGCATTAGCAACTCAAGTTGAGATGTCAAAAGTATTTCACAAAATTGAAAAGATAAAAAATATGAATCATACATAATCAAAGCTAAGAAAAACCACAAAATTTTTATTTTCCACTCTAGAAGGTTAAGTTTTATGATAGTTTATGGCTATATGCTGATTGTTCAGTTACTCACATGGGATAGCTGTTGCCGGCTGTGGGACAGAACAGCTGATGATAACGCTTAATGCAGGGGACGCCCTTGATGACATCGCCTCGAACATCCAGGCCGAGCGCAACGGAGAGCGCCGTCCACCAGATCTAGAGAGAGAGAGAAAGAGAGAGAGAGAGAGAGTGAGTGAGTGAGTAAGTGAGTGACATTGACATCGACGGCCTATAACAAAATTTATGGCAGGGTGTGAAAATGAAATGACTCAAAGACATCAAAAAAACAAAAATTTCATTTAACTGTCGAACGAGCTGAAATCTTAGAGTATCGGAGAGTCTCTTAGCAGCTCGACGGTTCATGATTATCATCACACCTCTTAACGAAACGAACTCGCGCGACCTTCGTGCGCCAAAAACAACATAAAGAGCAAAAGCAACAACAACAACAACAACAACACACTCGTACACACCGAAGATCGTCAAAGTTATTTCCGCAAATGAGCAAACTCGATCGATATACTTTGTTACTTATTCCTAAAGCCGTAATCGCAAAGCAAAGTTTCGGAAAAAACGCGCGCGTGTCCGTTTTAAAACTTGACTTAAGATTTTTTTTTTCTTTTTATTTATTTTATTTATTTATTTTTTCATTAATGTTGGGGGTGTACTTGCCGGAATTGAATCAAATAATGATATAACTGATATGATACGATCTTGTCTTGCGAAATTCTTTTTTCCGTTATAGCATGAGTAAAGTTTATTTGTTTTGGTTTCCAAACGGCCGCGGGGGTGAAATTATCGGGATTTGAGAGAATGATGCCATATGATGCGATTCTTGACAAGTTTTCATATCATTATGATGAATTGGTAAATTGATTTGGATTATTGCTCTATTCTAATTCTAATGATTTACTAATTTATTTATGCATATTTAATGTGACTGATAAGATGGGTTTCTTTATGAATGTCGACATAATTATATTATGATTTTTGTTTCGTTTTCTGAAGACGATTATGGTAGACTATATACGATGGTTTTTTATTGTTGCTTATGCATATTTTATAAATCTTTCGATTGGTTTTTAATAAAAGGTCGATTATTTGTTATGCAAATCATTTTCTTAAGGGAAATTTGCAAGACTTTTCTTTTACTACACTAAATACAACCTTTAATATACATAACATGTTTTTATCAATAGTTTGTACGTTATTTTAGGATATTATTTATATTTTGTTGGAATTATTTACTTACCGGAATCTGCAAGAAGCTGCCATTGTTCGACTTGGGATAGGAAAATAATGGCACAACCGGCACGCTGCCATTCTTCAAAAAGATCGGACCCTGTATGGGTGTCACGGTTGGCATTGGGCTTTTATGCGATTTATCTGCAACAAAACAAAGGCGAAGAAATATATTTAAATGTAAATGTAATGAAAAAACCCAAGTTGAATTGAAATGTGAAATAGTGCAAATAACTGCAGTGCTGCATACAAATCGAGCTGCAGTTGACATATATATATATGTATATATATATATATATATATATATATGTATATATATGTATATAAATGTGCAAAACAGAGAAGAAGAAACGGAAAAAGAAAAGTTAACATGCTGCACAGCATTTGTAATGGATAAAACGGATCTGCGATTAATGCGTGAACTGGGCATGAACTTTCCCTTTCCCTTTTTCATGCGTATGTAATGCAGGGAAAGGATTTATGCGAAGTGCGCATAGAATTTGACTGCAGTTAATATTGTTGTTGTTGTAGTTGTTGTTGTTGTAGTTGTTGTTATTGCAACTACTTCGCAACTGTTGCCGTTACAATTACGAGTTGAACTCGTTTTTGTACAAAGGTGAAAACCCCCCCAAAACACATCTTAAACAATGCAACTATATATACATATATATGTATATATATATATATATGTACTTGATCTTATGCATGATACTTATATATATATATACATATATATGTGTATGTGCGTGTGCGTGTGTATGTGATCTCGCGTGTGCACGTCTTCGTCGTCATTTAAGACAAGTCGAGAGCTGTTGAATGGGGCCCGACTTCTTGCATAATAATAATACCCACATACAAGTACACACACACACCCATACCTACATATATAATGTATGTATATATAAGCTCAGTCAGTCACTTGAGCCTGTTCAGGCTGTTGCCACAAAATGTAGCTCACACAAAGAGGCGCCACGCGAAAAGACAAAAGACACAAGAAACAAAACTAAAAGTGAATTATCAAATGCGCTGACAGTTTCTTTTTCTGTTTCTTTGAGAGGGCAACTAAATGTCTAGTTGAAGAGCCTCACACACACACACGCACATGTGTGTGTGTGAGCATATACGTACGTTTTGGGAAAGAAATAACAAAACAAAAACAAAAAATAAGAAGAGCTTTAGCTGCTATATAAATCGTGTGTTAGTCAGCGACAGCTATAAAAGTCAAATACTGGTCATTTACTGTCCCAAAGGCGACCTTGTTTGAGCGGTTTGTAGACCTTTGACCTTGCTACGTCTACTTGTTTAGTAGTTGTATTTATTTCTCTGTTGCTATTACTATTGTTGTTGTTGTCTAGCAGTGAAGAAGTTGCTCCCAATTGGAAAGGTATACAGAAATCAAATTCACACAACCAAAACAACTATGCAAACTAACAAACAAGCTGAAAAGTACTAACAAAAAATAAACAAAAACAACAACAGCAAAATAGAAACAGAAACAACAACAATTAACATACATTTTGGGGAATCATGTGCAAACGTGATAGATGGAGAGCAGGTGAGAGAGAGAGAGAGAGAGGGAGAGGGAGAAAAATATAGATAAAAAGAGAAAGAGCGAGAGATAGACAGAGAGAGAGGGATATACAATAGATACAAGAAGAGAGAGAGAGAGAGAGAGAGAGAGAGAGAGAGAGAGAGAGTAAGAGAGGAAGATACATTAGATTGACAAGAAGAGAGAGAGAGACAGAGAGAGAGAGAGAAGGATATGTGTTCAAGGAGAGAAAGAAAGATAGTGGGAAATGTAGACGGGGACAGAGAGGAAGAGAAAGGCAGATGAAAAAAATAGTTGTCGACAGAGAAAGAGTTAGAGAGAGAGAGAGAGAGAGAGAGAGAGAGGAATGTATAGAGAGAAATACAGATAAAAAGAGAAAGAGTGAAGAAGAGAGTTATAGTAGGAGAAATAGACAGAGATAGAGAGAGAGTGATTCATACTATTCACTAAATGGGTAGACATTTACTTTTTTTCATAGCCTGCTATTAGCAATATCATTTTCTATACACATAGTGTGCATCTTATGTATGTATTAAAATACATACATATACATTTATAGATATGTCATTTCCGCATTGTATCCCAGCTATTTCCTAGTTAGTTCGCACTTACATTCCTATAGCTAAATTTTAAATTAGATTTCATCATCAGTTTTCAGTGTGATATGAATCAAATTTTTTGTTCAGTGTTGCAAAACTTAAAATTCTGAGAATTCTCCAACTTAATTCATACATTATTTTTTAGTTAATTATTTTTAAAAATAATTGCATTTCAATGACAAGCAAATAATAAATCTAAGACTCATTTTAGAAACATAATCCCAAGTAAATAATTTATTTTTAAAGACATATCATAAACATGTGGATACAGCAGACTGCATGATATATGCTTACGATCTAGAAATAACTACATCTATTAAAAGATACATTAGATAGAGAAAAAAAACAAACTGAATTCCATTGACAAAATAAACTTCCCAGCCTGGACTTATGGTTCTATATGGTGAGGATGTGAAAAGTGAACAAAAGATTGGAGTTTTTTTCCACATATATATTTATGTATATCTAACATGTATATATATATTGTTCATAAGTATAACTTCAATATTCTACGTCTTTACTTTCAAAAAGTATTAAATCTGAGCATTAATGTTTACAGAAAATCTAGTATTTCCTGATTTGCCACACCTCTAGTGGACCTATGAAAAAATGTTAACACTTTATAAACTGAGTGTATCTTCTACTTTTATAATCTCTAGACGCAATGGTTTACGTTTGTATACAGCGGAAATTGCACAAATCAAATATATTCTTATTAATTTACGAACGATTAATTATATAATTTATTTATATATATATATAAATATAAAATTTTTGTTCGGAAGTTCTCATATTCTTAGCTCAAAACTCAAAGCTGAAAACCTATTCTCATACATTCAACCTTGTTTCCTATACTATCGATTTTTTCTCTCAGTGTAGTTGTGCAGTGTAGTGTATTTCCCGAATATTTGTCTACGCACCTTTATCCTGCGTTTCGCCATCATAGTACTCGCCCTCATCGCCATCCCCATCCTCCTCCTCCTCCTCCTCCTCGCCCTCCTCCACGTCGTAGTCGAGCACCGCATGCACCTGCGTCCTGGAGCCCTGTCCAGCTTGAACGCGCGTAAAGCCGGGCGCACGTTCCGGATAGTTGTCAGGCGGAGGTGGCGCTACGCCATATGTGGCAGCAGGTGTTTCCGTCTTGCCCGGCTGCCTGCCACGCTGCGTCGGCTGGGGCGGTGGTTGCTGAGGATTAGAATTGGGCGGCTGCTGAGACTGTGGCTGTGCATTGGGCGGCTGCTGCTGCTGCTGCTGCCTGTTGCCGAAGCCCGTAATACTAAAGCTGCCGCTGTTCTTGCTGAAGGTGGCGCTGGCGCTGGCGGTGCCATGTACATTGTAGTACTGCTTCTGCTTGACAGCGGGCGCTTGGCCTGGAAAGCGCGTGTAGGAGCCCTCAGCGGGGCCACGGCCTGCCGACTGCGTTAGCTGGCTCTGGCTATGGCTGTGTCCAGCGCTGCTGCTGCTGCTCTGAAATGAGACGCTGTTATCATTGGTCTCCAGCTGAGCTTGGCTCGACGACTGTGCCGACTGCTGCTGCTGCTGCTGCTGCTGCTGCTGCTGCTGCTGCTGTTGTATGTGGTAGACAGAGTTGCGCGAGGCGCCAGTGGGTGGCAAGTAGGCGGTGCCCTGCTTGCGTCTGCTGCCATAAGGATAACTAGGATTCTCCTGCTGCAGCTGCTGTTGTTGCTGATGCAGCGCTGGCGGTCCGTATGGCTGATTTTTGTAATATTCTGGATGCTGCTGCTGCTGTGTGTGCGGCTGTTGCTGTTGCTGTGGATGCTGTTGTTGATGATCGGCCGGCGAGTAGAGTAAATTGTTTGTATTGCTGGCCAGCTGATGGATGGGATGGAGCGGGGCGAGCGTAACGCCCCAGGGCTGCGCAAGCCCGCCGAAAGGCAGCGAGAAGTTGGCCAAAGACATCTCGCACCGACTGTCGTCTATGTCGTCTAGCAAATCACGTTCCGTATTACGTAAATTGTATTGAACTTTTTGCGTCAGTGCATGTTATTCGAAAGACTTAGGCAACGAACTTGCTGGCTAACCTACATATAACATAATCGAATCGATCAGCATCAGCTTTAGCATCAGAACCAGAAGCGCACGCTTTCAAAATGATTTATGCAAAAAGTTAAATACAGTGGCACACACACTCATACACACACACACACACACACACGCACAACAAGCGTCGCGAGCTATATAGTATATTATATATATGTATATATGTAGATGTTGTTGTTGTTGTTGTTGAGGTGTTGTGTTAATCTAAGTTGCGCGCGATCTGTTTGGGTTTACGTTGAGCAGCCGCGACTCTTGTGCTAAAAAACCATTCACGACAAGCTGACAATCGAGACTGAGCCGTTCTCGGCGTGCGCCTTACAAAAAAAACCTTAATGGGAAAAATATATATTTCCAACCAGCCTCAATACTCAAAAACAGAAACAGAAAAGCAGCAGCCGCAGCAGCAGCAGCAGCAGCAGAAAACAAAAACAACAACTAAATACCGACTTTTAAAAACAGTTGCTCAAAATATAAAGAGTGAGCGGCTAAAGCAGCGCCACTCCGCTCCACTCAGCGACAGCGACAGCGACAGCAACGTAAGTTTTTTTGAATGGCAAAACGAAAAATAAAACAAAACCGGACAAAATATGCCAATCGATCAATTCGATCAACAAATGCTCTAACAAAACCCTAAAGCTTTACAAATTTTTCATATACGAAATATATGAATTCAAATTGAAATAGATCTATAAAAGTTTTATGACAGAAAAAAAAAATTGAAATATTTTTTATACAATTTTAAAATTCATTTAAGAAAATTCTTGTTGCGTAATAAAAATTCCTTTAAAATAAAGTGCTCAGTTCTTTCCTATGAAATATTCAAAAGTTATGACTCTAAAACTTAAATTCATCTATCTTGAGGTTCTTATAAAATAAAAGTTATATTCTAATAAAAACGTAAAAAAATTTAGATTTTTTAAAATTATAAATATGTTGTTATAAAAGATTTTTTTATCTAAATCTAAGAATATTTTAAATTTATTTTAATGAATGCAGATATTAAATAAATTTGTTAAGCCCTTTTTTTATGAAAATATTTATTTTTTTATCATTATATAAAGTCAAAAGTCTAAAATTTATAAAAGCACAAATATATCAATATAAATTAATTTATTACATTAAAAATAATATAAATTTACTACCCAAGTTTTAAATATTATATTTTTAGCAGAATCTAAGGAAACACTAGTTCCTCGAACGGAACCTAAGCTCAAAATTTAAGTTCTAGCCGTAAGCCGAAGCAACTAAAATTTGTTTTCGGTTTTCGAAATTAGTTTTCTAAAAGTCTTTTATCTGCGCTAATGGGCCTGGGTCGTCTCGCGGCTGGAATATTGGTTTTGGTTCGATTTGGCGACTCGTTTGTTTCAGATTCGAAAAGCGCATATTAATCACCAAACAAAACCGTCGTTGTCGTCTTGAAGGCAATGAAAAGCAAAAGTATTTTTAAAGTGGGCTTTAAAAAAAAAACAGGTTGTGAAGAGCGATCAAAGAGTTACACTTGCCTAAGAGCGTAAACAGTGGCGCAGCGCTCTCCCACTTGCTCTCGCTCTCTCCCTATATTTAACGCTCTCGGCTCTCTTGAGATACTTTTGGCTAGAACTAGGGTCTAGCCATTACAGCATTTTGGAGTGGTGTCTGTCAGCTATGTCGCTGTAATGTCGAGTGCAATTGGCGATGAGCTAAAGCTAATGATGATGATGATGATGGCGATGGTGTGATGGTGATGACGGTGATGATTATGATGCTGCTGATGAGTGTAGCTAAGACAGCTGTACGAGGGCGTAGACATGTGTACGTCACAGTCAAGCAAAGATATTCGATTTGCATATTAACACCTCTTTAACTGGATCGCCCAGCTCTGTCTCTCCCTCACTCTCTCTCTCTCTCGCTCTCGCTCTCCCTCTCTCTCTCAGCAAGCTTTGTGCACTGAGTCTGAAGCTGTTCGGTTTACGGAAACGGATGCAACAGCTGACATGCCATATGATCTTATCGATCGCATGATTGTGTCAGGAAAACCCGCCCTAATGAACAGCCCCTAGCTCCTGATCGATCGCAGCGACACGAATACCAAAAAGTGATTCACACTTAATGCAATTGATAGCGAAATTTATTCCACTCGGAAAACCTATAAATAAGTCGCTTGTACTTGACTTTGGAATGTTGGAGGCAATGCCTCTGTGTGTGCATGTGTGAGTGTGTGTGTGTTTCTTTATTTCTTTTTTTAGAAAGGCTCACGTCCATTCTTTAGTTTCACATCCTACCTCTGCACTTGTATGTAAATGAGCTATACCTAAACTGTAGCACTACGGCCGCTTGGGTTGGCCAGCTGCTCTAGTTGACCGAGAGTGTTGACCACGCCATGGCCATGGCTAATAGCAGGCATATTGTTTCTATTTTTTTTTATTTTTTTTATTTTATATATATTTTTTATGACGGACAACGCTGACCAAGCCCAACAAATATCGCATATTCGCTGCGACCAGGGCTGGTTCACCTCTTACTCTTATTGGCACAAACAATTGTAATTGCTGAGTGTTGTTAAGTGAGGCAAGTTTAGCTGTTTAGATGTTCGGAGCTAATGCTAGCTTAAAGGTGGGGTTATGTGGTTCATTGGAGCTGAAGTTTACCAACAAACTTTTGGTTCGGTCTTGTCGCATGTCTTAACTTCAACCAATAAGTTATTCCGGCGTTCGGCTTAAAATTGCAGCTCTGACTTTTTACTTAAGTTTTATTATATACCTAATTCAGAAAAATCAATTAAAAAATTATATTAATTTAACTTTACATTGCATTAACACACTTTTATTTATTTTTGTGAGTATAACATTTTTTTTTAAGTTTCTTTGTTTCAGTTTCGTCTACAAGTTTTAGTGGCTTCATTTTGACGACTCAGACTAATTAGATATGCAGTTATTTGAAAAATGCTAGTTTTTTGTTTAGGCTGGGAGTCTAAAAATTCTTGTTCTTACTTTTAAAGTTTCTCTAGTTCTGTATATTTTTTTCCCCAAGTTCAATCCATATCCTTAGTCAACAGTATAAGCTTAGCTTAGAAATGTTGGCTCTTTAGGTCACTGGTATCTTGAGTTTCAGATTGACAATTTAAGTTAGAATTCCCTGTTTTGGCTCAGATTTGTATACATAAATCTATTCGTAAGGCTTCTAGTATTAACTCTGTCTACAAGTTGCGCTCACAGCTGAAATACGAATAGCATTAAAAGTCTCTGAATAATTTATATTCCTTATATTCCTTATATTATATTCCTTACTATAGTACACTATAGCATGCCAATGGTTTCTTGATTAGGCTTGGAGCTTGCGCATATATACAGTCTCTAGTTAAGCCTTATCAGAGGCCATGAATTACAATCCAAAATGAACTTAGTTTTAAAGTCGATTAACTGCTATAGCAAAAAGATATGATACTCAAGTATATACGATATGGTTCTCAAAAAGCTTAAGCTCTAAGATTATACTTACTTTATACTTAAGAAAACGTGCAACCTTTTAGCTATTCAAATTAATTTAATTCAATTCAACTAGCATTGTCACTCGATTTTAATCAAGATGCTCAAAATTTGCCAGCCCTACAAATCGAGTGGCAATGCATAGAGATAATGCTCTCTATGTACACACATGTGCCCACATACGTATGCATTGGCAATTGTTTGCATAGAGTCAAAAGCTAGAACTAGTTTCCTATGAGTATCCGCGCATAGTTTACCCCACCAACAACAGTGAGTGACAAAAGCTAGCGCCAGTATAAATGTGCCTTGCCTTTCCCTTTTTTATTTATTTTTTATTATTATAGATTTCTATGTGTAGATGTGAGGCAACACTTCTTGGTAATTGTCTGAACTTATCTAATCCACTCGACAATCAAGCGAAAAGATCTATAAATGACATTCTGCCAAAAGGAAACTGTCAAAAGTCAATACAAAATACAACATAAGATCATACAAGATCATTTATATATGTATATATATGTTTATAGAGCTGCCTTATCGAAATGGGCTCTCGAGCTTTGGCCTTAACAAATTTTAACTGCCAATCTTTTGTGCAGTCACAATAAAACATATAAAACGCCAAACATCAAGTGTTTGTTGTTCGAATTTCAATTTCAATTTCGATTTCAATTCCTAATACCAATTCCCGAGCTGCGAGACGAATGACACCATAATATTTGAGACGATTGCCGTGGGGCACGCGAGGCGGGCGGCCTGAGGCGGGCTACAGTTCGCCAATGCTCTTAGATCGTTGATCGATTCGATCAGCATAAAACTGAAAGAATAAAAAAATAGAAAAAAAATAGAGAAAAAATCGCTTTAATTAGAACCAATTTAAAGCGTGGACCAATTTATCAGAAGCATTTTGAAAAGTAGTTGAAAACCAGTTGAGATCAACTTCAGCGCCATGTGCACACCTCGCTGAAGGGAGTGCGGGCAAGGGGGCGTGGCTGGTTGTTGTTTACTGTCTTGCTTGGCAGTCCGGAGTCCGGACTCCATAGATCGAACTATAACTCAAACATTTGCCATTATAAGTGACTTATTATTCCAGCTAAACTGAATTGAAATTTATATTTTACGCATTCGTTTTCCTTTGTCAATTGTCTGCGCTCTGATATGGTTTATTATGTGGCTGGCTAGGTGTGGACCCCAAGCACCAGGTTCAAGTGCACACACCACATTGTTGTCGTTACGTATATACATAAGTATACAAACTTGAATTATTTGCAGCTGTTTGCGAGCTGAGCTAGAGAAATAACTAGAAATCCAAAGGGCGCAGGGGGCGCTTTAACCCTCCAGGGCAATTCGTTTGATAAGATGTCGGAGATTGAATGTCAGCGACTGTCCAAATTGGAATTCAAAGTGAACTTGAATACAAGCTGGAGGTGGAGCTTGGGCAGGGCTAACAAAAATTAAATGTTTTATAACAGACTTCTACAAACTTATAGAACTACCCTCGCTTGATCTAGCTGAAGTTCAGCAGATAGTAATCAACCAATTTGCTTGGCAAATTGTTTAACATTAAGCTAGATTTGAGCAAACTAAGCAAAACATGTTGCATTTTTATATACATATATGACTTTTACTGATTCTTATAGATACCCTCGCATGCGCTGTTAAATTAACATTCAGAAATATAATTATTAGCAGAAGTTTCCTCTTCGAAAATCCATACATATGTATATAAAAATACAGTTAGGCATGTGTTCAGAAAACTCTTTTTACTACCCTCGTAGCGTCTGCCTAAGCCTAAAATATATGTTGTCTGCTAAAAATGATTAGTACCTACCGCCCAAAGTTTATGCTAATTGATCTGTTATAAAAAAACTTATTGTATTAACTTCTTTAGCTACCCTCGCATGGTCAGCTTTATACCTGGAAACAAGTTCATTATTTTGGTACTTGGCAACCTAGAAGTCCGTCAAAAATTTTCCAATCATTAATTATCATTCCATTTCTGGCTAGCTTGTTGCTGTTGCCTTGTCATAAACATCCGAGACGCTGAATGGGATTACGAACTGAATCAGAATCTTTATTGTCGGCTGCGAGTGCTGCTCGCTGGACAGCTACAAAATATGTCTTGTGTCTAATTGCTTAAGTTAGTAGCGATCATATTTCGCTTTGCTGGGCACACCCGGCGCTTGGCCATTGCTCGCCATACTCGGGCTTTGGCTTTGGCTCTGACTGTGACTCTGACTCTGATTGTGGCCGTGGGTGGAGGCCAGCGTGTACACCTCATAATCGCTGATCGTAAAGTTGTAGTCGCCGAAAAGTGTCACATGGGCGGCGCTGGGTCCATCGTAGGAGTGCGGCAGATTGGAGTAAGAGTCGGTGTTCACGTTGCAGTTGCTCGATATGAGCAGATCGGCACCAGCACCAAATGTGGGACCGCAGCTGTGTGGATTATTAAAGAGATTAAATGAGTATTGAATATCTTGATTAACTCAATCCGGTCACTCGCTCCCCACTTACTCTGGATGGTAGCAGATGGCATATGGTTTCTTGACAATATCAAATTTGACCGGCTGCTCACCATTTGGTGGATTGAGCATAAACAGAAAAGCGCGCTCCGAATGAATATAGCCACCCTTGCGGCTTGTCTTAGCCCAGGCAACGTCCGTATAGCCACCACTAATCTCGCCATGTGCGCCCAGTCCAATCACAATGCAGTTTGCGACGCCATCGCAATAGCGATGAAATGAGCTGGAGCCAAAGCCATGTGTGGAGGCGCGAAAGACCAGACGCCAAGTTTGATTAGGCACACCAAACCAGCCATTGAGCACGGCCTGCAGTGCGAGCTTATCGTTGCGCAAGATTTGGGAACCGGGGAACATATTTACGGCAAGCCGCGGCTGCAGGCGCTTGTCATTGTCGATGCAGTGCATATTGGGATGCAGAGCAGCATAGCGATAGCGCTCCAGGGATAGCTGCATGGGCACTGCACCTGTAGGTTCAACTTCTTCGGCAAACACCTGACTGTCGATGAGCAGCAGACGCACATGGCCCATGACGCCACTTAGATGTTGACACACTCGAGCTCGCTCCTCCTCTGTCCAATGGGCTGTGGGCTGGGTGACACCCGCCTGGTACTTGGCCCAGGCTAAAACACATCTCCACACTTCCGCCTCTTCCAAGCAGAACTGCAAGACACAGAGAGTTTATACACTGAAATATAGCTTATTAGTAGAAGGACCTACATAGTCGGATGATATGATTTTGATGAGCGCCTCCTTGGTGAGTGTGAGAAAGGAATTTGTTTTAACACATTCGCCGGCATTTTCTCCTATGTAAATGATGCAGCGTTCCATAAACGAAGCCGCACATTTGGCACCTGTAAATAGAAATAAAGACAATTATTATTTGCACTTATCTAAAATTAAATTCACCTGGTTTCCCATTCAAAAGTCGTCAAGTTCATATAAAATTTCTTTTATTTTATTGTTGGTTAACTTTTCCATTTACAGTTAATTCACTTAATCTTAATCTTCTTCAGAGAAATTAGTTTCAGAATTTTAGCTTAATCCTTCGATGGGCTAACATTCTGTATAAGCGTTATATTGTCCCCCTTGAGCATGATGCGTCCAAGATTTTTGCGTTGGCGCGTCTTAACATAAACCTCCTCGGCATCGTCTAGTACCAGATTCATGTACTCGTCGAAGCCCACGATGTGGCCCTCGATGCGCAGCGAAATGTTCTCGTATAGCCATACTTGGACGCGCGAACGACTTTGCAGGTAACGAAAGATCAGGTTGATGGGCTGCACCATCACCTTTTGCACCTTAGGATTGCCTTTAAAGGACATTTTGGTGTTTTGTTATTAAATCTCGCTTTCGTTTTGTAAAAATTTTAGCAGAAACGTTTGCTGTTTTTTTTTCCTGCTTCGTTTGCCGGCGTCTTTTTCGCTGAGACGATACTATCGACAATACAACCTTAGCCGCTGAAAGGCACGATAACATAGTAGTCGAGTATATCGATAGTTGATTACAGACCGGTTGCGTCAGAAGGTTTCAGGTGGAGAAGTTTTCAGAAGTTTTTACCCAAAAATAAACAAAAACATGGCTCACACTACAGTTGATAAGGGGGAACTTATGGACCAGGTGAAGCAACAAATCGCCGTTGCCAATGCACAGGAGTTGCTCACACAAATGACCACAAAATGCTTCAAGAAGTGCGTTAACAAGCCTGGGACCTCGCTCGATGCATCGGAGCAGGTGAGCAAATGATCCAATGCCATAATATCACAGCATAGCTATTGTTATAAATTAAACAATACTTATTATTTACTAGAAATGCGTATCCTTGTGTATGGACCGTTTCATGGATTCCTGGAACCTAATTTCGCGAACCTATGGCCAAAGGCTACAACGTGAGCAATCAAATATGTGAGCTGGATATGCTACTGATATGGCTTACGACTGCACTTGGGGCGTTATTCGTTGTTAGTAGTTAGTTCTACTTAGTTCTACTCGTTGTATAAAATATAAAAACCATAAAAACTAAATATTTCATACATGTTTTGTATTTTGCTGGGTAAATAAAACGTGCTTTGGAAATAGTATCGGAAGCACGAACTTTCGATATACAAGTTTGGTATTTTTGGTAACTAATCATCGATAGACAAGCAACAGCTGTTTTAATCGAAACGCGCTCAGCTGAATGGCAGAAATGTTTTCTTTTCTTATCGAATAAGCGCGGTAAAGCAAAATTATAAATGTGAAAATATAAAAGTGACGCACCTGCTTTCTCGTGAATTTCCATAACGGCAGTTAAAAATGTGCACGCATTATCTACGGACAGTGTGGAAATAACGTGATCCTCGCAAGCAGCGCGCAATTCAAATACGCCCATATCCTGGGCCAGTGTTAGCATTTCAAATACGCGATAATCCTGCAGCATCAGCTGTAAGAAATAAAAAATTGAGGTAAGCATTCTATTAACAGGTGCATTGTGCATCTAGCATACCTTTGCAGTGTAAACATACAATATGAACTGTCGAAACAATTCGGCATTAATATGCGGCAAACGTATTGCAGTCGGCGTCCCAGTGCCCGGTGCAGCGGGCGAAACTGTGCAGCCCGGTATGGGAATGCGACAGACCTCGCCACGCTTTGCGGTCTTAAAGCTCTTGCAGCTGGTATGAAAACATAAATTGTTAATTATTTAATCAAAACAATGAGTGGCACGTGCGGTAGCCACAAAATACCAGCACGCAGTGCAGTATCCACCATAAAAGGACAATCAGACCAATTGGTCTGGCAGTCTAGACATTAGAGATGAGCGCGTGACGTGTATTGATCATGCGAATAAAAATGATTGGATATATGTATATATCGCAACAATTGAAGATGAAATAATTTGAAACAAAATAAGTTACATTATTGTGTAACAAAGCAAAGATAAAATCTTGAAACCACAAATTTACTATATTGATATTTTTAAATATTACTATAAATATTTTCACTTCACGCATGTTGTTTTTGTCACGTGCCATCTCAAACTTAACGCTGCAATTTACGAACCGTGCCATGAGGATGCTTCTGTGTGCGTAAATCTTCTCATCATCCCGACCGCAAATGAAGACAACATCGGCGCTGTCCTGATCCTCGCTCAGGCGCTGCAAATCCTCAATTAACTGCGGCAGTCCAGCCAAAGCTGGATCGTTGTGTGGAGAACGTGCGCTCATCTCTTGTAATGTTTCCCCTCTCTGCTTCAATTGGATTACTGTTTTCGTGCTTTTGTTGTTGTTGTTGTTTGTGCTGCGCAAATATTTTGCTCTGTTTTGTTTATGTTTTCACTTCCACGTTCCGCTTTGCCTACGCGCCTGCGCTCAGAAGAGAGCGAAACCGGTTTCGCCTGAAAATGCTTAAAGACAAAACGAAACAACAAAAAAACAAAGTAAAGTATCCCACGCCACGAACTAAAATTGAGTCGAGAAAAACAATTAGACGGCACTTTAGACTGGTTTTTAGCAGACTTTTACTTGACGGAAAAGTTTTAAATTATATTCAGCAACATTTTTAGTTTATTAACTGTTATTTAATTTAAATTCTTTTCACTTGTTTGCAGCTAACAATAAATTTTCATTCATGCGCACGCGCCGCGTCTCGTTTCGTTAGCTCGTTCAGACTGAAGAAGAGGCTGGCCGAGACGCTCCGATCATGGCACACCGTTAACACGAGCCCTTGGCCCTCTTCTTCTTAGCGGATTCTGGAGCGTTGTTCTGTTTGCTTTCTCTTAGGTCATGCAAAGAGAGCGTGAGAGAGAGCGAAGGAGTTTTTAGTCTGTGCAACAGGTAAGCGAATCCTTGGGAAAATTTCATTATTGATTAGTTGTAGTTTCAGAATACTCTTTTATATATAAATATGAATCTTTAAATTTTAAACTGAAGTTAGCTCGCGATTTTGTATAAAAAATAATTTTTAATTATTTGTATTTGACAAATACGTTAGTCGGCCTATTTTTAAAAAAGCAATTCTCGTAGCGCCATCTAACTATTTTACATGCAAGTATTTAAAAAGAGGTCCCTGTAGTTAGGGAAATGCGCTGAGGTTTGTGCACACACTAGGACATTTTATTTTATCCAGTCCAGTTGCTAAATTAACCAATACAAGAACCTACCAAATAAAAGGCATTATATTACAGTCGCCATCTGCCGTCAGGTACTCCAAGCTCATACAAATTTAGTGTTGGGTTGCGTATATACCAAGTTACTATGTGCAGCCTAAAAGTATGCTGCATGAAAATAGAAGCAACATTTCAAATGAATTGCCGCAAAGCACGCAATACTTTTTCCAAAATCGAAGTAAAAATGAAATTTCCTTTAATTTTTTGTTGTTTCAAATATTTATTTATGCATAATATTTACCATTTGTTTGCTTTTTTTGTTTTGTATATTTGTCTTGACTTTACATATGTAATAAATTTTTGTTTTTTTTGTAAGTTTTTTTATCTTATTTAATTTTTTGTTTGTTTTCATTTAATTTTTGTTTTTATTTGTTGCTGCACTACTTAAATATGAAACGTTGAAGTCAAATTTTTGTTTGTTTGTTGTTTCTTGCTGTCCTCTAACTGTTTAATTTGATTAAACCTTTACTTAATGTTTTGTTTTTAAATCGCGTTGTGGCTGCATTTTCGTTTTGTTTTGTTTTGCTCCACAATTTGTACATTTTATTTGCATTCTGAATGTCACAATAAATATTTAAATAAATTATATTAATAATAATATATATATATATATATATATATATATATATATATATATATATATATATATATATATATATATATATATATATATATATATTGACAAGACGCGGATTTCTGTATGTTTTTTTTTTTGCGTATTGTTTATAACTAATGCATTTCATTGTTGTTGTTGTTGATGCTGCGGTTTTTTCTTTTTTTTAAAAGATTTTTTAAGCAGTTGGTATTATTTTTGTTGTAAAAATTTGTTCTTAATAAAATGATTGTTTTTTAAGTTTTCGTTTTGTTTATTTTGATTTTTTTGTTGTTTTTTATTGATTTTATAAAAAAAAAACTTCTTTGGATTATTAGCAAAATAAAAAATGATACAAAAACAACGTTAATTTTTTATAATTTTGGTAATTTGTAAAATTTGGCCTTTTTATGTAAAAATCTGCTGAAAACCGTTTTTGATTAACCTTTTTTTTATTTATTTTTTAAAGTTTAATTTTAATTTATATTTTTATTTGTTTGTTACACAGGCCAACATGATTTGGTAAACAAAAATTTAACGATAGTTTAGGGGTAATTTTTTTTTTCTAAACTGAAGTTGAAGCCGGAATAAACATTGATTATACGGATTACAATTATTCAACACTGAAACTAGAATAGCTCTGATCACAACTGATCATAATTAATCTAAACTGTTGACAATTGATTACACCTCATTTTCTATGAAATTTGAAAATAAAAATTAAATTAAAAGATTTTTTTTTAAATTTTGTCGATGTTCTTTTTAGATTAAAATCAATTTTTTCTTTTTATAACCATGTAAACCTTTCATGAAAACCTCTTAAAGAACATTTTTAAAATTTGTCAATCTTCTTTATCTTTTGCTTTCACTGATCTGCTGCTCGTCTTCTATATCCTCTGTCTACCTTTCTCGCTCTAGCTTGGGCAGCTCTTATGGCAAGTCTCTTTCAAGAAATACTGAAAGATTGTTGTTGAGTAAATATTTCGTACAAAATTTTTAAAGGGTATTTATAGTGAAGAAGTAATACTTTAAAATGAATATATTTTTGAAGAAAAAGTTAAAAAATACTTAAATAAAAACTAAATTTTATTTTAATTTTCAATTTTCAATTTTTTTACTTTCAAAGCCCCAATCAAAAATAGCTCTAAGTGATTTGCAATTTGAATACAACATTTCTGAACAATATTTGAAACAAATTAATATTAATGATTTTATTCCAAAATTTATTCACGAATTTTCCTGACACTTTTGTTGGCCTGTGTAAATTTTGTTGCTGGTTCTGTGGGTAGTATTTTGTTTATGTTTTGCTTTTCCTTTTCTCTTCTTCTTTTTCTAAATAAAAATAAAAAATAATTAATGTACAATAATTGTTTTTTGTTTGTTTTTTTTTGTTTTTTATTTACTTTTGCATAGCAATTTGTAATTCTTTTTTTCTTTTCTTTTTTTTTGCGTATAATTTAAATAACTTTTAAATTTGCATAACAATTTTTTATTTTTATTATTTTGTTTAAGTTATTAAACTTTAAATGTATATATATTTTAAATTTAAATTTTAATATTAATTTTACTTTTAATTAATTTTTTCTTTCTGTTTTTGTATATTAAATTTACAATTTTACACAATTTTAGAAATTTTGGTTTAAAGTTTTTATTTGTTTTTCGAAATTCACTTAAAAACACAAACTCAGGGCTTTTTTTTCAGTGTTCTTTTAGAAAGTATAAAACACACAGGCGTAATTAAAATTTAAGATATATATATATATATACATATATATATATATAAAATAATATATATGTATATATATGTTTAACAAAAGTTTATAGATTTTTTAAATCTTGGCTCTTGGCTTGGCTACGTTTTTTCGTCTTCTTATTTTTGTATGAACTGCTTCTGCTTCTTCTCCAAACAGTGTTGGCAACGAAATAAAGAAATGGTGCGTCACATATCGATAGATCGCCTGTTAGCGATAGCTATCGCTAGAAATAATATTTACAATAACAATTACGAGTATTTGCTATTCACAATAGAAATTGCTTAAGAACTAGTTTTTTTGTAGCATTTCTTTTGTTGTTTGTTTTTTCTCAGTTTGTTAATTAATTTATGTTATTCTTTTATATTTTGTTGTTTATAAACTAATTAACTAAATGCCTACAAAGCGCTGCTTACAAAGTGAAACAGAAATGATTTACAATTAATATATATTTTTATAATAAATATTTATGTTCATATATATGTATATATGTGTGTATGTATGTAAGTTATATATATAATATATATTTTTATATATATATTTATTTATATATATATATTCATGTATAGAATAGATTTCGTTTCTTTTTTGTTTTCAATTAAACGCGCCAACTTGTTCAGTATTGTAAAATATGTTAAATATTACGTTACGTTACGTTAAGATTGGTTTAGCAATTCGTTTATCTTAACTTTTACGTTACATTATGTGACGTTACATTGCGTACTGTTACGTTGGGCTGCAATTAGTGACGTTATATTCCATTACGTTACATCACATTGCATGTCATTATATTACGTAACGTTAAATAACGCTATGTGACGTTATGTTACAGTGCATTCCGTATCCTTACGTTACACTGCATCACGATCGTAATGATCATATTTTTTTGCATTGCATATTGTTACATTATATTCCATAACGTAACATTGCATAACGTAACTTAACGTTACATTGCAAAACGTAGGTAGACGCTACATTGAATTACGTAACGTAAAGTAACATTGAATTACGTAACGTAAAGTTACATTGAATTACGTAACGTAAAGTTATATTGTAATGTAACGTAACGTAACGCTGCATGACGTAACGTTCCGTTAAGATTGTTTTTGTTGTTTCTTAACATGTGTTAAATTGTTTCTATTTTGTATTTTAAGTATTTAATATTTGTTATTTTTATTTTTTATTCAGTGGTGGGTTCATTTTGTGTGTGTATTTTTTGTCTCGCTCTTGCAACGCGCGCTCTGCTCTTACGTTGTCTCTTACTCTTTCTAAAGGTTTCAACTTAAAATTAATTAATTAAACTAAACTAAAAAATTAAGATCTTAAAAAAAATTGATAAAGATTAGAAGTTCCTTTTTTATTGTGGATGCCTGTAGTTAGTGTTAAAAAATATATCCAGTGTTGAATAATTTGCTAAAAAAAGGTTTTGCAAGCCTCGCTTTGAGTTTATCTTTTTTTCTTCATTTTTTTGTAATGTCTTCAAAGTTGTTAAAACTAAATTAAAAAATTAAAAATTATAAGAAGAAACACACACGCATTATAATAATTAAATTTTTTGTATTGTTTTTTCTTCTTTTTATCATTTTTGTTTTTTTCTTTTTTATTCATTTAAAGCTTTGGTTTCAATGTTCATAATTTCTGCAGCAGAGTTGAAGAAATTTTGGTAACGAAATTATAGAAATAGTTTTTAATATTTTATTTTTAATTTTGTTTTTGTTTTATGACTTTTTTGCATAAAGAACAGCGATTTTTTTTTTTTTTTTTTTGGAAGCCTAAAAAATTTGTTGTGTTATACGTGAGATCAAAACAAGCTACAAATAAAAAAAGGTTTTAGAGAAAGTGTTTAAAAACGCTTGGTTTTTTTTTTTTTTTTGTTATTTGTTTATGTATTTTTTATAGCAATTTTTCATGTGCGTTAAGCAGCGTTGAGCATAATTTTGTTTTTGTTTTCTTCTTTCTGTTTTCATTTGCTTTTTGTAAACTCTTAAACTAAGCTTAGTGTGTGTGTGTGTGAAAGAGACGACTATACGAGCTAAGTTCTAAGTGTTAATTGCAATGCGTTTGCAGCTGGCGGGCTGGGCTTTGGGGGCTTTTGGGGGCGTGTGGCTGAGGTTGTGCGGCTTAGACAATTTCCTTTTTGATTTGTAATTCGCAGTTCGTCGTTGTTGTTGTTGTTGCTGTAATTGGCGGCGTTTGCTTTTTGCTCGCTTTGGTGGCCATTAAAATGGGCCGCGCTGCGGGCACTGGCGTCGCCTCTGCTGCCGCTGGCAGCGCAGCGGCCTCGCGACGCTGACGTCGCTGCTGTTGTTGCTGCTGCAGCTGCTGCTGCTGCAGTTGCTGTGTGTGCAGTTGTTGCTGTTGCTGTCGCTGCTGCAGCGGCATTTCATCATCATCTGAATCCTCTAGCTGCTTCTGCTGCTGTCGCTGCTCTGCCTCCTGCTGCTGCTGGTTGTCCTCCTCCTCCTCCTCCTCCTCCTCGCTGCATATCTGCGCCTTCTTCATGGCCGTCTCCACGCTGCTGTTGCTGCCATCGAACAGTTGGCCGGCCGTTGCAGCCGAGTCTGGTGATTGAGGCGTGGTCGCTGTGGGCGGCGCAGCCAGGGTGCTGCTGTGCGGCGCCTGCGCAGGACGCTCAGCCAGCGCCATTTCGTGCTCATGCTCCTCCAACTCCTCCTCCTCCTCGTCGTCGTCCTCTTCTGCGCTGCTGCGACTGGCAGTGGGACTCCTGGCATGTCCGTTCGACTGCAGCTTGAGACGCTTGCCTGCTGGCGCCTCCTCCTCCTCCTCCTGCTGCGTCTCCTTCTGCTGCGCAACAGTTGCACAACAGTTGAGCGAGCTGTTTACCTTGTTGTTGTTGTTGTTGGCCTGATCCTGATTGAGCGTCTCATTGCTATCGGCTTCATCAGCGTTCAGCAGCAGCTCCTCCTCCTCCTCATCGTCCAGATCCTCCATCTCGTCGTCCTCCTCCTCCTCCTCCTCCTCGAGCAACGTTTGCTGCTGCTTCAATGGCACCACACGCAGCTTGTCCAACGTCTCCAACTGACGGCGACAACGCTGCAGCTGCTCGCGCAGCTCTCCAATCTCCTCCTCCCGCTTCTGCAACAGCTCGCCCAGCTGCACATTCGACTCGCGATACTTTTGATTCTCGTGCAGCAGTCGCTGCAACAGATGCAGCACACGCTCCCGATCCTTCGACCTTGTGTCCCGCAACGCATCCACGGCCAGCTCCCAGGGCGGCAGCATCGCACTGCTGTCCGGCTCGCCATGAAGGCTGTCATCATCCGTGTCCGTGGACAACTCAAATTCACTGCCCACATGTGTTTTGCCATTCAGCTGCAACTGCTGCTGCTGCTGCTGCTGCTGCTGTTGTTGCTGTTGCAGCTGCAGGAGTTGCTGTTGCTGCTGGTGCTGGGGCTGCGGCTTGGCTTGTGGCGAGCTAACCACATTGGAGGAGTGCGTGCTGAGATTGAGGCCGGCGCTGGAAGACTGCGTGGGCGAGTAGCCAGCCTTGTAGTAGATGGGCTGCACAGCAGCAACAGTTGCTGCTGCCGCAGGTCCTGCTACAATTGTTGTTGCGGCTGCTGCTACTGTTCCAACTGTTCCCGCTGTTGCTGCTGCTGGCGGCGGTTGGCTCATTAGATTCTTGTTGATCCTAATGCGACTCGGCTCATTGTGATTGCTGCTGCTGGGCAACAGCTTGGCATGCTGATTGACGGTGGCGATGATGTGGCTGCTCAGCGGCGTTGCAGCGACAGCAACTGTTGCTGCTGCTGCTGCTGCTGGATTGACAGCAATTGGCGCCGCTGCTGCCACGGCTGCCGGCACCGGCGATGTGGAGGAGGTAATCTCATTGCTGCCCGCCGAGAACTCCTCGGCCGGCACCTGACGCACAACAACAACAGGCGCCGCCTTCGGCATGGGCGAGCTGCTGTTGCTGCTGTTGCTGTGGTTGCTGTGGTTGCTGTTGCTGCTGCTGTTGCTGTGATTGCTGTGACTGCTCTGGCTGCCATTGGGCGGCTCACGCTCACCGACTCCGGCCGGCGGCGTGGCTGCCCGCTCCTGCTTGATGTGCAGCTGCAGCTCGCGTTGCTCCAGCTCGCGCTGCCGTTCGCGCTCCTTGCTCAGGATGCTCTTGCGCGGAGCGAGCGCCACATTGGGCTGATAGGTGCGCTCGAAGCGCTCGCGATCTGTGCTCCTAACCACACGCTCCGGATTCTGCAGCTCCGGCGGCTCCTGGCAGGCGTAGGGCAGCGAGGAGAGAGCCGTGTACGCCTGCAGATAGGCGCTGGCCGTGGGCTTCACGGCTCGCCAGGGCTGGAAGGCGCTGCTCGAGAGCGGATGCTGCGAGACCACACGCTCCCGCTCCCTCTCACGCTCCCTCTCGCGCTCCCGCTCCCGCTGCATGCAATGGGCATACATCATCTGATAGTGCTGTAGATCCAGCGAATAGTAGTTATCCAAGGCGGCCGCCTTTAGCTTCTTGCTCGGAATGTCCAACAGCTCGACGCGCGCTCCATGGTGCGGCAGGGTGTGCGGATGATGCTTCAGGCTGGCGGGCAGCGTTTGATGCGCTCCCGCCGGCTGCGATGGCGGCAGCGGCGGCTGCGGCGCTGGCGCCACCAAACCCAGCGGCAGCAGCAGCGAGTCCTCCAACATTTCCACCTGCAGCAAAAAGAGAGACAGAGAGAGAGAGAGAGGATGAGTGAGTGAGTCTGAGTTGGCTGACTGTTATTAGAAAATTGATCGGCCATAAAAATAGATGCTGGCGAAACCAGTAGCCGTTGGCCATTAATTTGAATTGCCAGCGCGCCGTCGCCAGCATCGTTTTCGACGCGGCTAATTATAAACAAACAACTGGCCCAGACAGGATCACCGCCAGCACCCAGTGCGCTGCGACGGTCTTCGAACAGCCCCAACTGCTAAACGCCCCGCGGTTATGGCGCCAATTGTCATTGAGACAGGCGGCCAAAGCGAAATGCCTAAGCAAAATACACTACTAAAAATTGAGGGGTAGTTTTGCATTGCTGAAGACATTCCCTGTTTTTTGTTTAATGAAGCTACAGCTTTCTTGAGTTCTTCCCAAAATTCTTTGAGCAGGATTTTTCAATAGTTTAAAAAGAATTTTTTATGTAGAATCAAATTTAAAGTTATTTTTATAACCTGAACCCATTGAAGGCGTGGCAGACCCGATAAAGTATATATATTCGCGCAGATCGAGTTTGGTTCCAAATATCGATAACTACTCCCGTTTTTTTTTTGTTATCGATTAAAATCTATATCGAAAATCAGTTATAAAATTATATCTCCTACACCTTTAGAGTTAGAGTTTTCAAATTTAAAATATAGTTTCATATATATTTTATAGAATTTCGATTTTTATTATTTTCCACCTCCCATCCTCAAAACTACCCCCTTCCCACCAAATTTACAAATTGCCTATTTTAAATACTAGAGACGTGTGCTTTGGCAAATACACACACTTTAATGTTATTATCACGGTCTAAAATTTTTATGCAGATTGTCTGTCTACAAAAGAAGTTAATAAACAATTAGGTTCCCATAGTAAGCAAGTTTTGTTTCTTGTATAAGCAGAAAAGAAGCGAAGAATTACTATGAAATCAATCCAACGAAGCGTTCAGGAGATCTCGTAGTCGAACAGTCTCGACTAGAGTTTTCTTACTTGTTCAATATTGCTTCGCATATATCATAATTTCCTAGACAACAATTCTGCAACAATTCGGTCTCTGTCCCTATTTCGCTCAGTGTACATGTGTCAAAAGGAGTTGTTTGGCTTCTTTGACTGGCATATTTTGCATTATCATTCAGCGACATTCCCGCAGACATGAAACACATGGAGGATGGCCGGATGGCTAGCTGGCTATGTGGATGGTTGACTGGTTCTCGATTCGGGTTCTGGGCTCTTCCATCTTTCGATTTGCTTTGGGTTCGCGTGTTTGCCTAGCTGTTAAAATGATTGGCACCGCAGCCAATTATGGCCCCGTCGACTCAGCCATAAAGTGATTTTGAATGGAGGCGGCGCCAGTTGCCAGTTGCCGGTTGCCAGTTGCGAAGTCTTCTTCTGCTCCGGCTATTGCTATTGCTAGAGGTGTCACTGCGGCAGTTGAGCAAATGGCCAGCTAAAAAGATGGCCAAGATGTTGGCCATTCGGCTGGCTGGTTAACCAAGCACTTGGCCATTAGAAGTTTACAAGCCAACTAATCGCTGGCTTAGCCGATAATGATGAGCTGTCATTAGCTATGGAGTCATTAGCAGAGCTATTGACAATGCCAAAACGTGAAAACGATTACGATTACGATTAGACCTATTCGATAGCTGTGCAAATGTCAGCATCAATGCAGCTAATCGATGTGACCATGGAGGCTAGGTGTGGAAAGTTGCATTGAAATGCCTAAAGGTGTCGAGACAATTACTGAAGATTATGCTTTGATAATTGGCAATCAATTATGTAATTTCGCATCGATAGGTTAATGCTTGAAAGCCAATTTTGATAGCTTTATTAGCTTTGTATACACTGTTAAGTTTGTCAACAGAAATATAGTATATTCGTATACCAATGATCGATAAAATTTTGGTAACGCTGTATATATACGATACTAGTTATCGATAATTAAAACTAAAATTATAAGCAAGCGATTTAATAATTATTAGCTATATTAGATCAGAAGTAGTTAAGCTCATATGCGCGAAATGATCGAACCGTTTTAATCTATTAGTATATAGAATGAGTCATATACTTAATATATACATACATATAAACAATCGATTAATGAAAATTAAAATTTCGGAATTCCAAAAAAATTCGATAACATAGAAACTACAAACAATCGATCTATATACATTTTAAAAATTCTGTATCGAAATAGCAGCAGAGCTCAACAATTTCTGCTATTGCTCTAGATCGATTATTGATTGAATATCAATATCAATATAAGATCACATACAAACAGACTAAGATCTATTATTATAGGCGAGTCTGCTTTGAGTAAATGATTCAAATATATTAAACAAAATTTCCAAGTATATTCCTATCTATTACTCATCCTAGTCGCCTTGTATAGTCTACTTATAGTTGACATATATTTCAAATTAATGGATCTCCCCATACAGCTAAGATCACACACACAAGTCGAATGGCTACAAAGTATGCAACATAAATTGCCGAACAGCTGAGCAACCCAAAAACACAAAAACTTAAATGACAAAAAAAAAGAGAACAAGAGAAGCAGAAAAAGGAGTACGGCAGGAGGGAGAGAGACGGAGAGGTGGAGAGGAGTGCAAACCCCTCACTAACTATGCAAACAACAAGCAAACAAACAACGCAGTTAACTGAAGCGCTGCGGCCGTAACTTGGCCAAAACGATGGCTAAACACAAGCTGGCCAAAATGTGGCGACGCGACGGCGACTGCGTTCTGCTCAAAAATGTTAAACAGAGATTAAGCCAGGAGCAAAGTCAGCAGAAGGAGAGAAAGAGAGAGTGGGTGAAGGGGGAGGAGAGGTTAAAGATATAGAAGCGGCGATAAGTAAACTGGAAGCTCGACACAAACAACAAGAGCGAAAGAGATGGAGATAGAAAGAGAGCGGATGGCAAGGCGAGACTAAGCCATGTAAGCAGCGGGCGAGTGGGGTTGGAGGAGGGAGAAGGCAAAAACTAAAGATATAGACGCAGAGATAAGCAAACTGAAAGCCAGAAAACAAAAAAGAAGACAGTGAGAGGGAGAAAGGGAGCAGCGAGCGAGGGGCGCTGCAAGACACAAATGAACCATTAAACAGCAAAATCATAAAAATCAAGAGCCATAAAGAAGTCGTCGAAGGAGCGCCAGTAACAAAACAGAGTACAGCCAAACAGCAGTTCGCCTGCAGTTCACGAACACACACACACACACACACACACACACGCATGCATGCACATACGATGGCCACTCACTGCTGAATCACAAACAGAGTGGGAGTGCGAGCGGGAGAGCGGCAAAGACAAAGCCGGCTGTCGCCTTTTTTTTTTAACTGTACGCAGATGGCAGTCAGCGATAGATGACGAGGACAGCAGCAGCAGAGACAACAGCAGAGCTAGCAGAAGAGAGGAAGAGTGAAGAGAGCAGAGAGCTGGAATTGTAGCGGGTGCTACTGGTTAGCTGGCCGCAGTTAGCTTTTGGCGCATGCCTCTCGTCGTCTCACTGACGGCGCAATGACAAATTGCACCAAGAGACAGTCAAAGTGAAGCGAAGAGAAGGAGAGACAGCAAAAGGAGCAGCAAAAGTATGTTAGGTAGCCGAAGCTGGCGTGTAGAACTGGGTGCGGGTGCAGATCGGTACAGTCAGTGCAATGCGGCAGCTGCTTCAGCTGCTGCTTAAGTCCAAGGTCTTTTGCCATAAGTCAACACTCAAAGAAAAAATTGATAAAGCAAAGCAGAGCGAGACTTTAAATACACTGCAAAAAATAACTATGGGAGCTAGAATGCAGTTCTGTTTGATAGAGTATATATTGTGCGGAGAACTCTTAAAATAGAGTGAATAATGTATTATAATTAATAAAAATACTAAAGTCTGAGTAAATTAATAAATTAAATATACAAATAATTTGAAGTTCAATAATAACTTTTTTTAATCTAATTTTCTACAAATTTTTGTCTTGGAGTTTCTTGGACTTGGATAGAGTTAAGAAATATAACTAATGCCAAATGTTTTAATAAATGCACAGATTAACTGAAATTTCTTATAAGAAATGTGGGTATTTTTAGATTTGAAAAAAACAACAAAATTTTACCAGTTACACTTATTTATATAATTTACATGTCTAAAATTATATGTATGTTGTAAAATAATATTTCAAATATTTTGATTTTACTTTAATATATTTACATTTATACATACTGCTGCTAGCATTAACTGACTAGAGAGCCGAACTAATCTACTCTTTACGCTCCTCTTTGTACAGAGTGCAAAAGACACACCTTAGCGAAGTTTATGAGCAAAGTTATGTTGTCCCCAATTGCAAGTGTAAAATAAAATAATTGCGCCCAAGTGGCGGCAGTCGAAGAGTCACCAAAAAAGAAGAACATGAAGATGAAGTTGAAGATGCAGCGACGAGAAGAGAAGAGAGAAACAGACACGACAAGGAGAGCCTTGGCAGGCGACATGACTTTGCTTGACGATAAGATCAAGGTGAAGAGAGCAAAGAGACGAGCACATGCTCGAAGGCGTCTGTGTATGAGAGAGAGAGAGAGAGAGAGGAAGACTGTGTACATGTGTGTGTGCGTATGTAAGCCATTGATTTACTTTGACAATTATGCAGAGCGAGCTTTGCTAGTTTTTGTGGGTTACTCTGCGCGACAGTTGATGAGGCTGTCGCTAACATTAGAAATGGAGCAGCGACCCATAATTAACAGTGAAACATGACACCAGTCACAGTGATCCAAAGTATAAAATATAAATATAATTAATAATCATATTCATTTAATTGAATTTGCTGTGAATACTCTGTGAAATGAGCCTCTATTAGAATCAAATATTTAATATTTAAAATCATTTGAAAATCAAAATTTGTGTGCTGCACAGTTCAAAGTTTGCAAAAGACACAGCACTGTCGGCGTCGACGTTGGCTTCGCTGCATCTGCATTTCTTGGCGTCCGTTACGCTAGCTCCCTTCCTCCCCCATTGTCAGCGCACCTTCTCGCTGTCCCTCTTCTTCTCTCTCTCCCCTGCCGCCTATGTCGCTGTCGCTGTCGCCGTCTGCGTCTGGCGCGGGCTTCAAACTTGTTTGCCAAGCGCGATTCGCATCGAATCGGATCGAATCGAATCGACGTCCGAGAGTCGCGAGTCGAGAGTCGACATTGCCATCCCCCAAAGTCGCGACATTTACAATTTTAATTCGTGTTTTTGTTGTTTTCGTTGTTGCTGTTGTTGCTGCTGATCTTGTCAGTGCAGTCAGCGTGTGTAAACGAGTGTGGGCGAGGGAGGGAAGAGACAGAGAGAGAGGAAGTTGAAGCGGCTCAACTAAGAGCAAAGCAAGCGCCGAAGAAGAAGGCGCAACTACAATAGGCTGCGCATGCAAAACAATTCAAAGGCATGCTATTCAAATACCCTAGAAATTATTGTAAGTACTTTAAAAATTAATAATAAATAATTAAATTTTAATTAATTAAAAATTAATAATAAAAAAAATAATAGAAGGTATATGTAAATATTAAGAAAGAGAACAAACTAGTTATAGTTTTTTCTATGCTTAAATATCCTACTAAAATTTATATATAGGTGTAAGCTCTCATACCTTATAGAGCAAATGAAATATCTAAGAATAACATAATCAGCAGCTCATTTTCTCAGCTTTGTACTAAAAATTTTTATGAGTTCTCAGTTCTTATCTATATCTTTCAAACATTTTCCTTATATGACTCAAATTTTTTTTTGCTAACCAGCTCATTAAAGTAGGCTTTATAGCACCTTGAGGTTCAGTTGTTGATGTCTCCAGTGCTCATATCTTGTATGTCTAAACATTCCAAAGATCATAATAATATATGCATACATATACATACAGTATATATAGAGCATATATCTGCATTAATAGCTGATTTAATTATGGAGTCCGGTGAAATAGAAGCGTAATAAAACTATAAAAAAAAAAAAAAACAAACAAAACACAATTAAACTAAAACTGTAAAAACTAGACAAGCAGGCAAGTGAGAAATGTGGAGCAGAGTCATAGAAAGAGAGAGATTGAGAGCGAAGGGGAATAAGAATTAAAAAAATATATAAAAAAGAAGAACATATTTAAATCAACTTTAATGAAGTCGAAAAAAAATTCCATTGCAGTAGTTGCTCTGCCTCGCTGGCTGCATATTTCTTCCGATTTAATGAGCGTGCGAGCGAGAGAGCGCTAGGTGGGAGAGGGGATCTTAGTAGCTGTAGCGACTAAATGAAACTGAAACCGCGCGTAAAATAAATAAAAGGCTAATGCATTGTACACTAAATCATTGGATGTAAGCCCGCAAGCTAATGTGCACTGTGAGAAAAAAAACTGTTGTATTCTAATAATATATACCTAAACATATGTGTGTTATATATGTTTATAAAGGTTTTAACAAAAATATATTTAGATCGAAATTATTTAGAGATAATTTTAAGAAAACAATTTACTTAAAATTAGATTATTTTTTTCTTTGAAAATTTAAAATTTGTTGAAATAGATTTTGTTAGCTTGCTAAAAAGTACTTTATTGGTATGCAAACTGAAATTTGAATCAAGCATGACATAAATTAAGCATTTTTCAAGCTCGTAAAGTTTGAAAAGTGCTTAAATAGTGTAACATATTTCTAAGAGAACTTTCATCTTTTAAACCCTCATATATATGAAGCTTTAATGTTGAAAATTCTAGAAAATTACTGGAACTTAAGCACACCGATAGCTACGTTTTTTTCTCTCAGTGTACACACACTTATGCAGCCAGCCGCTTCCCCTACGCCGCTCTGCTGCTTCTCTGCTGTTCGTCGTCTACAATTTCACTGTCCAATTAGCGTGCGACGTTTTGAATGATGACCGTCAGTCAGACAATGCGCAGTCGCAGTCGCAGTCGCAGTTTCAGTTGCAGTTGCAGTCGCTGCTTTAAGCAAGGGTTACCCTACTGCATAATCCCATTCTCTGATCTCTTTTACTCGCTCTCTCTCTCGCTCGCTCTCTGCTATGTTAATCTGTTGCTGAGCGTATAACAAAAAGCAGCAACAAATTGCATTGGACGCATTGCATTTTTATGACAGCTGCCGCGCAATATTTTTCAAATTTACGACTATTCGCATTTAACTGCAGCTACTGCAGAGTTATACCCTCTCCCACCTGACCCCTCCCTCTCCCTCTTCACCTCTTTTGTTGCTCTAATAAAGCAACGGCCATTTTTATCTCTCTCTCCCTCTATCAAATTTATTGTCATTAATCATGGATGGCGAACTGAATCGTAATCGCAACTGCATTGTCATTATCATTGGCCATGGCTTTGATGTTGCTGCTTCGATTGTTGCTGCTTTTATTGATCAGCAACATGTTGCCGCAACATGGCAATTAAGGCTGGCCACATTTGTTTCCCCCAACCAGCAGGCACCTCAATCCTGGCTCTATTCCTTCTAGCTAGGTTAGATTTATTTGTTGCCCGCGCTACATTGTACTTAATATACCCTAACATTATGGCATTATTACAGTCTGTCATTCAATTTGTTTGGCCTAATGCCATCAAAGTATGCCGCTACTATGAATTGCATTCGTGGAATTCCATTAAAAATTAGCTCGTATTCTTATGAAAAGACACTGATTGCATTTCATTGTTGAACTAACTAGAACTATATCAATGTATATATACATAAATATCTACTATATATAGCTATTGTTGCTAATTGAGTCTCTCATGACTTGAGCTGCATTTCTCACTTAATGTTTATTTCGTTTGTTAAGTGGAAAATGGGTGAAAATCTGTCTTAATGAATTGCTTGGGTATTATGGTCACACCTTAATTGTCTTTAAACCTTGTTGACTTTTCTGAATATGATTCATTTGAATTTGAATTATTTTATGCAGATTTCACTTAATTTGGCAAATCCACCGTTTTGGGTGAAAGTGAAATTCAAATATCTTCATAGAGCTAACTTAACCTTGTTGTACCTGTTTATCAAAATTCCCTTCATTCATTCATTTAAAAATTAAAACTAAAAATAATTATTGCAAAAAATTTTCATTTTTAGAAACATTTTAAATAACTTGAAAACATTAGAAAAGTTTAAAATAAAATTTTTTTAATACCCAACATTTAAATTTAAAATGTGTTTTTTTTTTTTAAAATCAAACATTGGTTTCTTTTGAAAATCGAAATATTAATAAGAAGAATAGTACTTTATAAATTTGAATTTTTTTTCTTTTCTTCTTTAAAAAATAAAATTTTTTATTTGAATGTTTTTGCACTTAGAAATTAAATCAAATTATTTAAAAAATTGTTTTCCCAATTTTTTTTTTTTTTTTTTTGCATCCGTGTCTTTGTATACATTTACGTGTATATATATATGTATATATAATTATATATCCTATACAATATATATATATTTTTTTGTTATGTTTGCATTTAAAACATCATTTATTTTAAAAATTAGTTTTTAATTTTTGTCTACAATTTTGCATCAGTATCTTAAAGTTTTCTGATTTTCTTTGGAAGACAGCGTGAGTGCTCTACACTTTTCATGTCGTTAATAGTTTTTCTCCCTCTTCTTCTTTTACCCCATTTTTTCTGCAGTTGCAGTTGTTGTTGTTGTTGTTGTTGCTGTCGCTGTCCCGTTCGTATATGGGCAAGATAAATGTTGACTTTGTCAGTTGGCCAGCTTGGGTTGCCTTCATTATGGGCCATTTGTTTGCTGCATAATTGGCCCAGGCAATTGGGGCAGCAAAATTTATGATTTGTGCAACAGTGAGAGACACAGAGTGAGAGGAAGAGAGACACTGAGAGAGAGAGAGAGAGGGATACTGAACGGTAAATTGCCGCTCTGCCAGACATTTGATAGCTTCGATATAGTTGTTGTGAGATTTCCTTCGCTCTGTCGGGACCATAGAGATCAAGCAGGCTGACTGGCTGGCTGGCTAGCTGGCTGGCAGGCAGCAGCTAAATGCCACGCCCACTGCCCATCAAATGTGGCATGGGCGTTGACCAATGCTTCGGCCAAAGTCATGTCATTTAAATTAAAAACTTGAAGTACAGCAAAAGCAAAAGGCAGTTATAAGAACTAAGCAGAAAAACAGTTTCAGTATGATGCCACGCCTACAGCCTCCAGCAGCAAAAATGAATAAAAAAGAACAACAAAAAGTTAGAGAGGTCGAAACGTCAGTTGAGCTGCAGTCCATATGCATATATGCATATAGTATATGCTATAGATTCTTGACTTTCGACTAAGTCAAAGTTGTCAGAATATGTGAGAAGCACTTGACTGACAGCCACTAGCAGCAGCAGCATCAAAGAGATAGAGGGAGAGAGAGAGAGGGAGAGGGAAGGAGGAGGCGGGAGAGAGAGGCACAGAGTAAGAGAGAACTGCAGCTCAAGTTTTCTGGCAATGTTTATCAAACTGTCAGTTTGACACGCACTGAAGGCCAAAAAGGCGGCAAAGCTGCTCTTGAAGTTGCTGCTAATGCCAAATGCCAGATACCTAGTGGGAAAGCGTTTAACAAGGGGTATATTGGTTTTAAGCAAGTGTGTGTGGAAGATGAAAGAGAAGAAGGAGACAATACTTATATATGTAAGAAGAAATGTTTACAAATTCTAATGGGTATACTCTCTCTATATGTATCAATATAGCGGAGAAGTTTTCCGACTGTATAAAGCTTTAAACTATATATCAAGACTTTTATTTGAATCCCAGAAGTTAGGAGTTTGAGAATTATAGAAAAGATTCATATGCAGTTAAATCTCGATTTTGTTTGCAATATTGCAGGGTATATTTTCTTAGCTCAGTATATTTGTGTGGCTTTAACTATGCATGTTTCTATGCATGTATCTAACGTAACTAACTTTAAGCTATTTTTTTTGGTGCAACTTACTAGGCATGCTTACAGGGCATCTGATTAAACAGTAGCTTAAATATTAGCCGATGTATATAGAATTATATAATTGTTAAACTTTACAGGGTATTTTCTCTCGCCGTAGCTCACATTCAAGTAGTAACTCTCAAAAGATCTGGATATTTCGATGGTATCATAAAGTATTTCAGCTAAGTCTACAAGGAATCTCACCTCCCAGTACTACTCATATTTACAGGGTATCTAGCAATAGCTCGCCTGAAGCTAGTCGTTATTTAGGGAACTTTTTGCTACTCATATTTACAGGGTATTATGCAGTAGCTCACCTACTATTGTCCCTATTTGTTATCCATTTATCCAGTTACATTAATAGGGTATCTATTGGTAGTTCACCTTCCTGGATAGATAGATTTCCTCCCAGTACCTTATACTATTCTCTGTCAGCAGTCTATTGTCTCTATTTCTTGTCCATTGATCCAGTCATATTTATAGGGTATCTAGTAGTACTTTAGCTTCCTGGCAATCTCCTCCCACAGTAGCTTCAACCATTCTCTCTCTCTCTCTCTCTCTCAGCAGTCTTCAACTGTGTTCTATGCGCTGTTTAGCTGTGCATTGTTGGAGTTAACGCACCGTTTGGGCCAGTTGAGCCGATCCTCATCGATTCGAATCCCATTGAGCGGCAGTTGGATGCACAGTTAGAATAGAAAAACTTTGCACAAAAATGCAATAAAGCGAATAGCGAACGGTTTTGTTGCTGGCAAATTTATGAAAATGTTCGAGCCGTGTGTCCTTCTTTAGATTGTGGGATTTATTTGCGAGACGCCAAATGCACCAAAGATGGGCAACGGCAGAGGAAAAGTTTATTTTATGAGCCAGCTCGGCCCGGCTGAGGCTGGGGCATTGGCAGTGGTGCCACAATCGCCTCGTTGGCCAAAATCATGTGGGCCAACAGGCATCCTAATTGTGAGTTTGGCTTAATTAAGTGAGGAGGAGACAAAGAGAGACAGAGAGAGAGAGAGAGAGAGTGGGAATCTCTAGTTCGTCGAGAATCTGCAGCTTAGATCATTACATTAACTGAGAAGCTGCGGGTTGGCCTCTTTGGGGCGTGACTGACCCAAGTTAATGTTGTTGCCCCATTGTGTGGCATCTGCAACGGGCAACGGACACCGGACATTGAACCTGCTGCAAACGATGTCGCACATACATACATATATACATAGTACAGCAGCAGCGGGCCAACACAGTAAACCCAAATCAAATAAGAAGAGCAGCATCCACTCTCTCTCTCCCTCTCTCTCTCCTACTCCCATTCTCTCCCACTTCAACAGCAGGCACTGCCGAAAAAAAATGAAGGAAAAACAACATTATAGCAAAATTTCTGCATGTGGCAGCAACAGCAACAACTTCCTCCCCACTCTGTCAACCCCCCATCCCCACCCCACCCCCTTAATGCCACCCCCAACTGGCGCCCTTTCCACAGTCAGTGCACTGCCGGGGGCATGCGCCTACTTCGCCCTGATTTTGTGGGTGGAATTCATGCTGTGCTTAAATGAAATTAAAATATCTGATGTATACCTAAATGTTTAAAACGTTGCAGAACTGTAAGCTCAAGTTTCGCAAGGCGCTCAAAGGGGTTGCAATTTAGCAGGCGAAGCTGCTGTAAACAAACACTCAATAAATTCCATTAGTTTGGTTTTAGTTATCTAAACTTAGTTACATAAGACTAAAATGCGTTTGAAACTTAAGTTGGGAATTATAGAATTAGAGAATTACTGATATAGGCTGTGAAATACTAATACAAGATTTACAATTATCATTATATATATTTATCATAAATTTATTGATGATTGTATTCCCATTCTGTATTAACAGACGAGTCTATATATACATATCTGCTTGATTAATAGTTTCTATACCGACCCTCTCTCTTTCTCTATTTCTCAATTAGATTGGATTTAATTGTTCCCTCTTTTTGTCTCTCTGTTTCACTCTCGCTTTAATTTTTTTTTAAATCTGCCTCTTTCTTTCTCTACATATTCGCTCATAATCTATCTTAGTATCTTTTTCTCTCTCTTTCTCTCTGTCTCGCTCTCTCTCTCTCTCTCTCTGTCTTTCTCTCTCTCTCTCTCTCTCTCCTCTGTCTCTCTTTCTCTCTCTCTCTATCTCTGTCTATTGCTCTCTCTCTCTCTCCCTCGCTCTGTCTATCTCTTTCTCTCCTATCACCACTTCCTCTCTCATACCTTTTCTCAGTCTCCCTATATTAAAATCTTTTTCATTCCCTCTACCTATTTCTTAATTTTTCTTTCACTTTCATTTTTTCTCTATCTTTATATATCTGTCTCTCTCTCTCTGTCGTTCTCTCTCTCTCTTCCACTTTTTTTCTCACACTTTGTCCTTTTATTCTATGCTCTGTTTTCCTCAATCAAAATTTCTTTCTTTCCATCTCCCTACTTTAGTTCTACCTCTCTCTCTCTCCCTCTCCCCTCTCTCTCTCTCTCTCTCTCTCTCTCTCTCTCTCTCTCTCTCTCTCTCTCGCTAGGAATAAGTATTCAGATCTAAAAGTATTGAAATGTATTTATAAATATATACATACATTATTGTCTATCTCTAGGGTATTATTAACTTCGTCTAGGCTCCACAATTCATTGTTGTTTTTGTTTTTGTTGATTGCTGCTGCTGCTGCTGCGGCGAGCAACGAACCGAAAGTCAAGTTTAATTCATTAATAATAGGGTAGCACAATGCAGAGGAGCTTGCGCTGAGGGCGTGAGCTGGTTGGGGGCTCTTCGTAGGGGGGTTAAAAATATGCAATGCAATTAATATGTCCCTTGTTTGTCTTGGCTGGCCCCACCTTCTGTGCGTCCCCTGCAGCCCCGTCGATGCGAACAATAGCAGAAAAAAATAAAAACAAAAAGAAACTCTCCGCTCTCATATATTGCCTCAGCTCCATCTCTCCCTCCCTCTCCTTCTCCGTCTCTCTTTCTCTTTCTGTTCCGGCTTACCCTTGAAACAACATGGACAATGCACTCTTCACAATATCCTTCGGCTTTGCCTGCTGCTCCTTATCGTCGTGTGCCACATGCCACAACATGCCGCATGCCGCATGCCGCATGCCGCATGCTGCATGCTGCATCGAAAATCCTGTAGCCGCAACTTTTGCTGTTATTTCCCTCATGATTTTTTGCCGCTGTCTAATTAAATCTTGTTTTCTTTAAAGGCAAATCCTATGCGCTGCCACGCCCCTCGGCCACCAGCCCACCCGCCTACGCAACCACCCAACACTTCACAGCGCGTGCATTGTGGCTAGGAAAATAAACCAAACTGAAGAATATCCGAGTGAAACCAACTGTGCTGCAATTCTTTTCATTTCGCATACCCTGTAAATTGCTCCAAAAATGTGAGCGAGTCATATGTGTTTTGTGGTAAGTTTGTAACTTATTTATAGAGATATATCTATGTTTATCGCCTAAAGTCAATACCTCTTATTTATTACAAACACTTTTTAGTGAGTTTTAGTAGGCTGATACCCTATAATTATTAAGTTATATCGTTGAAGTCTAGCAGACTTGAATTTTAGCATGTTTTCTTAACGCCTTCAAAATTTTACAAGCAAAGCTCAACAAACTCTATATATATTAAATTTGATCATAAATTGCAGGGTATCATATAAAGATGTTAAGACCCTAACTAACTTTTTCTTCATTCTTCCTAACGGTTTACGGGTCTTAGACCTTGTTTGTAAAGATCTACAAATTTAGATCACTATATCACTACATAGTGGCTATAGTTATACTATTACTAATATATCTCGAATACCCCGTATTTATTTATTTACTATTTGTGTTCGATATATAATATACTTACATTTTAATTTTATAAAATATTTCATTATAACAGAGCTTACAAAATATTACAATTAGATTTATTTTCTTGATAGTCTTTTGTTTATTTTGGGTTTGATTTATGAGCAAATTTAATAAATTAATAATTTAATAAGTCTTCATCCGCTATTAAAGGACCAGTCACATTATGCTGTGTTTTTTAGATACAGATGCAATTAAGTATATATCTCGCTAACTTTTTTCAATATACCAAAGTTTAGCCTAAGTCCAATTTTGTAGCCCCAGACTTTTACAGGGTATCTGCGCCTAACCCTAAATCTCTCTCTGTCTCCCTTCGTCCCCATTTGCATAACAGCATTTCAGCCTCTCGGGATATTTGAACTGAGAGTTTGAGCTGAAGCTGAAGAGCTACAGCGAGAAGCTGAAGAAGAAGAAACTAACACAAATTTTAAAAAAAGTTAAAAAAAAGTAATAGTCATTTAGATTTACCACTGCTTGGGGTAGATATGGCAGCAACCCCTGACCAAGCCCCATTCCCGTGCTGCAATTGTGCCACAGTTTTGCAGCCACTGGCACCTGATTTTTTCATTTCATTTTTTAACTGATGTTAATGAACTCAAGCCGCATTGCAAAATACAAAAAAAAAAAAGAAAAACAAGCAAGAACTGGAAAATTTCCATGTTTTACTTATTTTCTATAGTACTTGAGTCCCTCTGCAAATGCCGACCGCCCCGAGCACTCCGACCACCCACTACTCGCAACCCTTCTAGGCCCTTCGGCCACGCCCTCGAGTTGATTTTTATGCCTTCTGCTCTGTGTGTGTGTGTGTGTGTGTGTGTGTGTGTGTGTGTGTGTGTGTGTGTGTGTGTGAAGTGGTTTATGCAATTTCGCTTCACATTTCTGGCACTTCATTTGCTGCCTCTGCAGTTGCCTCTGCTCGAGCTTCGCTCTCGGCTCCATTGGGAGCCTATGCCAGCTGCTATCCTGGCACTCATTAGAGCAGCAGCCACGCCCGCACCGCCCACTAGTCGAAGTACGGTTTCACTTGCCGCAATTTGAGGCATGGAAATTTAAATATATATATATATATGAGTATATTTATTTTTTTCTCCGTTTTTTAATGCTTTTTAATTGGGCTTTACTGCGCTTCGAGTGCGCTACTCTACAGCCTCTCAAGCATATCAATTCGAGTTGCAGTTGCAGTTGTTCACATCTGTAGATGTATATTTGTACCAATTTATATATGTATATATGTATATGTACATATATATCCTTTTCAATGTAGCACATTTTTCATTTATTTCAATTGGTTTCATTGAATGTAGTTTCCATTCAGTACCGTTCTTAGTGTAGATTTATAGAATAGAGCTTTTCTATCAATATTTGATATTCAGTTACTGATATTCAGTTACTGAAAAAATAGATATCTTTTGTCTTTGATTTGCGCCTACCTTTAATTACTGTTATTAATATCGCTTTTTATCGATTTATTTATAAATCATAGCAATATCTGATAATACAGCTATAAAATATTTTTAAAGAAATTAAATGTTTATCATAAAATGAGACAAGATAAAATCATCGTCAATCGTCATATGAAGTTTTTGTAAACATATCAACATGCTAATAATAACTCCAAAATTTCGTTTAGCGATATATCGATAAAAAGTAGAAGCTTATATTAAAGTAGTGGACAATCTTTAACAGTATCTATTTGTTTTTAAGACTTGATAGGCGAATATGTATGAAAGTCTAACAACAAATAGTATCTATTGATACTAAGTATAAAAGTATCGATAAATTTCAGCTTTATTGTAAATACAAAATGAACTGACAAGATGTTGCTTTGAGCTCAGCATTTCAACATTTAAGCAACTCTATATACACTTATCATAAGTTAAATATCAGCTTTAAGTTGTGCTGCCCAAGCAATCAAATATATCATCAATATTGTCTATAATAATTAAGAAAGTATCGATAGCATAACTATGTGCTTAAATAGATTTAAGTTAATTTTTACCGAACTTGTTTGCTCAACTTTAAAATTGATTTTTATGATCAAGTTTTGAATTAGTTTGTGTTTTATTTTCCTGACTTTTGCTTTTATTATGTTTGCTCTATCCATTGCTGCTTTGTAATTATCTTGAGAATTGTAAGCCCATTTCTTTTAAATTAGTGTTCGTGTGTATTTTTTTTTATACATATATTTTTTTTATTTATTTATTTTATTTTCATATACAAATTTGTATTCTTTTGTGTTCCTTTCATTATTCATTTTTGTTACATATATTTATTAAATTTTTTATACATTTAAAAAAATATTTTTCTTAGTTTATATTTTTTTTAATTTTTGCATTTATTTATATTTTTTTTTATTTATTAAAATTTTATTAAAATTTTTTTTTAAGTTTATGTCTTTAGTAATTTTTTTTAAGCATTTCAGGATTTTATAAAAAGTCATTTAATTCGGAAACATAAGTTATCGTTTGTAACTTTTAAATTCATTGTAATTTAAATGAATATATAATTATATACGTATAAAGATTTGTATATGTCTGCGTGTGTGTGTGTATGTGTGTGTGTGCAACGTAGCAGCACAAAGCCAAGTGTCTGTTTAAGGCGTTGCTGCGGGTGTTTTTGTTGCTGTTGCTGCTGCTACTTCTGCTACTACTTCTGCTGCTGCTGCTGCTTTTGCTGTTGCTCCCAGCTAACACACACTCACACACACACACACACACACACACACACACAAATTAGTTTTAATTATAGCGCAAATGCGAATGTCGGAATGGATGAAATTAATTTCTCAATTGCATTTTGCCACGCATTTTATTGTCGGCAAACCAAAATGTTGCACTTGCAGCAAAACAAAAGAGGAGTAGAAGGGGGTGGGGGTCGGCGTCGGCGTCGGCTTATTTGGTGTCTGTAATTTGAAACGCTTCTCTGATTCGGAAAAACAACATTTGGCTTTGGCTAACGCTGAGACTGAGGCGGAGGCGCCTCTCATATGCAGGAGTTGGTTCAGCGGTCGCTAAATGTCTGAAGAATATTTCAAATCCGCACGCAGTTGCACGTTGCAAGTTGCCAGTTGCCAGTTGTTGTTGTTGTTGCTGCTGCTGCTGCTGTTGTTGCATTTCCGCTCACATTGGGAATTTTGCGGCAGACGACGCCGTGGACCATTATAAATGATGGTTATTTTATAATTGTGGAGTCGCGAAAAGCAGTTGCTGCTGCTGCTGCTGCTGCTGCTGCTGCTGCTGCTGCTGTTGGAGTTTGGCCAACGCATTCAAAAACGCATTTCGTGGCCATTTTTAATAGTCAGCAGCGCAGCGGGCAGCAGTAAATCCATCAAAGAGTTAATTGCCACGTTGCCGCGATTGCAGCTACAACTGACAACTGCTGCAGCAACAACAGCAGCAACAACAACAGCAGCAACAGCAGCAACAACAGCAGCAGCAACAGTAGCCAAATGTAGCTTGCGGCAGAGATGCGCCACAGACAGCGCTGCTGATTGACTGTGGGAGGCGTTGCAAAAACAGAGCGAGACAGCGAGAAGGAGACAGTCAGAGTGAGCGAGAGCGAGAGCTAGAGATAGACAATTGACTCCTCAGTCATGCAGTCAGCGAACGGTAGTTGCATGGCCTAAAGCCAAATTCAGTTCAGTTTGAAATATGGCCCAAAATATTAGAGTGGGCAATTGAGAGATAGCCGCAGCCAGAGAGTGTGAGAGAGAGAGAGAGAGACAGAGAAAAGGAGAGCAACAGAGAGCGCAAGAACTTAAGTGCTCAGCATTTTGATTGAGCGATTGGCACGTGACAAATGTCGTGACTAACAGCGAACTAAACGGACAGTTCGTAATCCATTTGGCGGCCTTTTGATTAAATGCAGCGCATTAATCGAAACGAAAACGTTTTCAAGCGTTTCAAGCGTTTAAAGCTATAGGCAAATTAGCTTAAGAGCGGATATATATTTTGAATATGAAATATGAAGAAGTAAACACGATGAAAAACTGACTAGATTTATTACCGAAACGATATATATCGATTTGCGGACTTTAATTTAATAATTTATTGGTTTAGCTGTTAAAGAGATCAACTATGGGCTACTTACAACGCTTAAGTATTTTAGAATTGAGACTGAAGAGGAGATTTATGCCCCTAGTGTTTATATTTTTTCTGGTCAATCAAGAGAAGAGAAGACTGGAAGTTATTAGCTGTACAAGTGAAGAAGAACTGTACTTATGTATTGAGAGCTAGATGTATGTATAGAGTTCTATATGTATATATAAGATGTGATAAGAGTATATTGGTGTGCTGGAATGTCTCTATGTGTCTCCATTCGTATGAATGACAAGCGATTCTTGACTTGATGTTGGAAATAAATACTTGTTTTGAAATTGGAATTTTGCTTAGATAGTTGATAGCACAATCTTTGCTGAACTGATAAAATATTTGGAATGCTTGCTTAGATATACTTGTATCAGCTGTCGTATGGCTGTCTATAAAAATTTTCAGTATCTTAAGATTTTTATGAATGATTGATTTGAATTCTATTGTATTTTTCTGATTATCTAGAAGAAAAAGAAGTCATGCAGACAGATACATAATAATTTCCCTCCCTCTCCCTCTCTCTCTCACACTCTCTCTCTCTCTTTCTTTATATATTCATTTTTCTTTAACACCTTTCAATTTTTTTGTCGAATCCCATTAAAATAGTTTTAGCAAATTTTTAATTTCTTTTGCATACTTTTCATAGCTACCAAAAATATCTTTGCACAGTTTTTCATCTTTTGCAATCCACAATCTCAGCATTCTCCGCACTCAACAAATCCTCAACACTTGGCAATTGTATGTGATACTCATTGAAAATGGGGTATATATGCGGTATATTAGTTAGTGCTTGGATTAATAGGCAAATCTATATAGATCTTACTGTCTGTTTTTATATTTATCTGTATGTTAAACATAAATTATTCTATACATTGGGCTTAGATTAATTCTGTTTCAAAGGATCGATAACTTTTCATATTTACATATTTTCAATATACAAAAAAAATAAATAAATAAATAAATAAATAAAAAAAAAAAAAAATAATAATAATAATAAATAAATGAGAACTAGACTCATAGGTATGAAGGTATATAGTTATATACATATATAGCTATACAGATATACATAGATATTTAGATATATAGATATATATGTAGATATATAGATATATATGTAGATATATAGATATATATGTAGATATATAGATATTCATCTATACAGATATACATAGATTTTTAGATATACATAGATCTTTAGATATTTAGATATATAGATATACAGACTAAGCGATATATCTTCTATCTTCTGCAATCTTGGCCCGTTGACACCTTTCCCTATACTTCAGCTCCCCATGACATCAATGTGGGTATCTTTAAGTCAGCCACCCGTACAGCTTGCGCGTTCGGTTCATTCGTTCCGTCACACGCTGCGTATGAGTTATGCGTCAAATGGGGCATGGCATAGAAAATGTTTGCCTGCTTGCAACGCATTTGATTCCAAAATGCATTTAAGATTCACGCGCGCTGCATCGAATGCCAATTTTTGCTATTTGGACTTTGGCACCGACTACCATTTGGGGGCGTGGCATGCTTTGTGTGCACACCTTCTGGGATTGAGGGGGAAGCCAGACGCAGAGGAGGGAAGGGGAGGGGGTTGGGAAACTTGGGGCGCCGACATAATTGCAATTATTTTTAATGTTTATGGGCATTTCGAGTGGCGCCAAATACTGAAATGGTCAATAGAACTTTCGCCATGCGTTGAGTGCATATAAAAAGTGCAGTCTGCCCCCCTGCCACGCCCCCTTCTGTTACGAGGGCCGCCCCTCGGTGCGTTGGCAGCTGTCGGCTTTGCTTATTGTATGTTTCCCTTTTCATTGTTTTTCATGTAATTGAAACCTTTTGGCGTAACCCACTACAAAGGACTTTGAGCGACCACGCCCCCTGCCATCTGCCCTCGCCACCCTGGCAATTGCTACTCAAGTGGCCTTTTGTACTGCTGCTGCTGCTGCGGCTGCTTCTTCTTTTAGCTGTTGTTTTTTGTTTTTGTTTTTTTTGTTTTAGCCTAGCGCGTAATTCAAGCCCTCAAATGAACAGAGGAAAGAGCAGCGCGAGGGAGTCGAGCGCTATGAGGTTCATTGACAGCGCCAACGCTTTGATGTGCCCCGTTTTATAATTTAAATACTTGACTTGTAAAAAAAAAAAGGAGCAGAAGAAAAAGAGTGGTGCAAGTGGTACAGTGGTGCAGTGGTTGCTGCTGTTGCTGCTCGCAGTGTTAAATCAAACTAAATTGCTTGCTTTCTTATGCTCGTTTAGTGAGTGAAAATGAGAGTATATTGAAGATATTGCATATGATATATGTACAGTTGACTCTCATTATTTCGAAATTCGAGGGACTTTTCAAATATTACGAATTATCGAATGTTTCAAATATTAAATGGTTCGAAAATTCAAATTCAATGTTCTTACTAACACACCAAAAAACTTCGCAAATTTGAATTGTCGAGTGTTTGACCATATGAGTACGAATTACCGCGTCTTAGCAATGATCTTTAGTTCGAATTACTGAGTCATAAAAATGTATGGACATAATAATAACGAAATATAAAGAGATTTTGTAGGGAACTTGTGATAACTTTGAATTAATGAGAGGTTCGAAATATCGCAGGTTTGAAATAATGAGAGTCGACTGTATATATATATATATATATATATACTTTTTTTTTGACAAATTTATTTATACTTCTTTAGAAGTGTCTCATCTGTAGCTAGACAAATCAGAAAAAAACAAACTTTTTCTCTTACCACATAAAGTTTATATTTCAGCTATGCTATATGAAATATATTGGATTTGGTATATTATATATATATATATATAATAGAAATTTTATATGTATCCACCTACAGTCCTATTGGACTAAAACAATCTATCATCTACAGCAAGAACGAGTATTAAGCAGTCGGTTAGGGCTCGCCTAAATACAATGTTCCTACTTGTTTGCTTTTTTTTTTTTTTTTTTTTTTTGCTGCTTGTAATGTCAAACGAAGCGGCCGCCTTTGAAGTGACCAGAAGGCAAGGGGTACGGGAGCATTGGCGTAGGCAGTGAAATAAGGAAGGGGTGGCAGGGGGTTTGGTTGGTCTTCAGTTGAAGCTGATATTTGATACATGTGGCCAAGTCATGTGTGATTAACAACTGAAAGAAGGGTCAAGCGAGCGATGCCAAAAAGTTCAATAACTTTGGGAGAGCAGTTGGAGTTAGGCTGAACCAAAAAAAAATAAATAAATAAATAATAATAATAACAAATTAAGGAGAAACAATAAGTAAGAGTATTTTTGACTGATATGAATAATTAAGACATACCTTAAGTTTTCAGTTGGCCAATAAAAAGACATTGGCCATTGTAAAATACTTTGTAAATGTTTTGATGGATCTATGTTGAAAATTGGGCCTAGGTTTTGAAAAAGTAAACCTAAGATTGCTCTTGTCGGGTATGAATGACTAGTGTATATTTTGACTGACGAGTAATTCTAAATGTGAAAACTTATATATGTAGACAATAGACTTAGAAACGTGGAAAGAATCCAGTTTTATCACAATCCAAAAAAAGTCATCGATAACTATAAGCCAGAATTTCATATAAAGGTAACTTTAGCTGAAAATTGATAAGAGAAATATAAAATGGACTAGCTCATTGAAAGTTTAGAGAGATTCTTAAGTCTCAGAAAAGGAATATCGAAGTCAATCGAAAAAAGTTATCGATGACCTGAAAACTAGCTTCTGCTGATCGTCAAGGAGCTCAGATCTACGTATAAAGAGGAGCTTATATATTTTTCATATCTTTATACTTTAAATGGACAAAATGCTATTCCCCAAGACAAAAACACCAATATACCCGTTTACACTTGGTGAGCGAGCGTTTAAAAAAAGAAACTAGGTGTGTCTGCGAAAGGCAAAAGGCAAAAGGCAAAGGCAAAGGTAATGGCAATAGCAATGGCAATGGCGAAGGCAAAGGCCATGCCATAAGTGGAATGTGGCTCACAGAGCCAACCAGACTCGATACGAGACAATCTGTGGAAGAAGGGCGCAACGCGTTTCCTTCCTTGTTTGGATCTGAGTCAGACCTTGAAATGGCGAATCGAACGGGTCCGAACGGAGAGTTGCTAACCAAGCCGCTTCTGCTCCAAGGCAAACCAGCTTCAACAGCAGCTGGAGTTGGTTTTGAGGCTACGTCCTCGAGAAAATCAAAGCGAACAAAAAAGAAAACAAAATCGCAAAATAAATAAAACCGAACGAATGTAAAATGGTCAAGACAAAGTCGCAAAGGCGCAGTCCAAAATAAATGCAAAAAGAAAAAAATTCAGGAGAATCGAAAGAAGTACGCAAATGATGCACGACTAGGAGATACTCTGGCATTAATTATCTTCATAGCCAATTTCAAACCTGATATTTATCGATAGTAAGAGGATTAAAGTTATTGATAAGATTATTATACTCTGCTGTACTTGGTGATATCGATAACAGTTAATATTTATTTCTTCCATCGATGACATTATAAATGACTGCTATCGATATACAAGATAGTTATACTATTGATAAAACTTGATATAAGTTCTTCTGTCGATGACATTATATATGTATTATCATATAATATGATATAAATGCGGTTAAAAATGAAATAATTTGGTGGTTTTTATCTAAAAATATTTTTACGCCTTCCTACATGATAATATCGATAACATTATAAATCGTTGCCTTGGATACGTATACACACTATATAAATACTGTCCATCTTTCAAATCATCACAATGCTCTATCGATAGTACTTTTTATCGATATTTAAAAATTTATTCACTTCTTATTCAATTTTCCGCCAACTTTTGAATGCCAATCGCCGGTCAATTTCAAGCTACACTTTCCATTTTGTAATTGAGGGTATGCGAAATGCGGCACCAACAACAACAGCAAAAAAAGAAACGAGTTCTTTTCTTGGCCTCTTGGCTTAAAGCAGTCAGGCGGCAGTCAGCCAGTCAGGCAGGCAGTCAGCCAGTCAGGGAGTGCGAAGCTGCTTTGCGTGTCAGCAGAAGTTCTTCATGAAGAACGTTTGCCAACTGCGACTTCATCTAGAAGCAACTGCAGCATCCGTTTCAGCTTGCAACGTGCAACTGCCACAGCTAACTGCTGCAGCTTCAGCTTCAGCTGCTGCTGCTGCTCATCTGTTGGCCATGTCTGTCTGTCCGCGTTGGCCATGTCGAAATAATAAATGCATTTGGTATTAGAGACTCTTATGCCAATTACAACAAAATGGTTTCAGGCCGCATTATCCTCAAGTTATGACAGCCACAGCCACAGCATACAGTATCTATGTGTGTGTGTGTTGGTTGTGTGTGTGTTGTGTGTGTGTGTGCTGCTGTTTGTTGTGCGTGAATTGATTTGGCTACGTTTTCCGTGTTTGGAGCCAAAAACGATTTGTCAAAACTGTTGCTGGGGCGTTGTTTGATTTCCAGTTCGTTTCGCTTTTGCATCCTGCTGCCCGCTAATTACGCTAAGTGCAAAATACTTTAGGGGGTCCACAGTAAGCAGCAAGAACAACAACAACAACCGCAATAAACAACAACAAATGGCAGCAAGTGCATTGCAGTTCTTTTTTCCTATTTCTCGAATGTCCCAGCAGTGCGTGAAAATGAAAAATTATGGAAAATTCATGAATACACTGAGCGAAAATAGTGCAGAGTTTATGTAAAGTGAGTTGAGTTGGCTTGTTGGATAAATATATATATATATATATATAGAATATATATATATATATATATATATATATATATATAATATATACAATATTTATAATAATATACGATATTAGAAGAAGAAAATTTATAAATCTGAATTATCGTATTTGCATATCTATGAATTGCTTTTTTTAAGTGCACAACACTCTTTCACTCACACACACACATCTACTTTCCCTCTCTCCACTCCTCTCCTCCTTCGCTCACTCTCTCTCCCACATCTCTCTCTCTCTCTCTTTCTCACTTTGCCCTCTGCACTGCTCCTAACTTCACTCCGGCGGCGAATTCAACGAGTTCAACGTTCTTTGCACAACATTGTGTTTTGTGCTTTCCGCTTATTTTGCCTCTGCTGCTGTTGCTCTGCTCCCTCTTCGCACCACTCACGTTCTGCTTCTCTCTCTCCCTCTCTCTCACTCTTTCACTCTGCTGCCCTTTCGCTTGTGCGTCGGCACACGCGCTGCACCTTTAAGTGCCTGCCCGCTGCCTCTCTCCCCTCCAGCCCTTTTCGCCCATTGCAGGAAACTGACTTCAACTTCAACTTCAACTGCAAAAACAAAGTAAAAGAAAAAGAAAAGCAAAAAGCAAGCAGAAAAAATTTGCAGCCCAGCGAATAACATCATAAGAGACAATTTTTTGTTTTATTTTCTTTGCTGTTTTTGTATTTTTTTTGTTCGCTCTCTTTCTTTTTCTGTCTCTTTCTCATTGCCTTATGCTTATTTATGTTGCATTGCTTTTATTTCACTCTCTCTCTCTCTCTCTCTCTCTCTCTCTCTCTCTCTCTCTCTCACTCTCTGACTGCAGCTGCTGCGCTGCGTTGTCTGCGTTGGCGTCTCGTCGCTGCCCTTTTAACGCCTCGCTCCGCTTTGCCCCGCCCTTTCGCTGTTGTCTCCCTGGCCATGCCCCCCCTATGCGCCCCACGCTTCAGCCGTGTACGTTTCCCGTTAATCATCTAGCGGGCACCTGATGCAACGAAAGCGTGCGCGCATTGCGACAACTTCAAAAGACGCAGCGAGGCATCGCCTCTATCGCCTCCATCGCCACGCTCGCAAATCTATCATTAACACCTACAAAGCAACTGGGATCCGATCCGATCTAGACTGTGTCATGGGCTCTTGATTATGACGTATATTACAGTATTTTTAGCTTGAGGAGTTCCCAAGTTAATTCTTATAGAAATCTAGAGATCTGTAGAGACCTATGTCTGTTCTAATATGAGAAATATTTAAAAATAATCAATTGATCTACTGAGAGCTACGAATACCTCGTAGGATTGTATATTCCCAACAATCTAGATCTTGTCACTGAGCCTTCCATAGATTCTGATATTCGAACATTTTTAGCTTAGGGAGGTAATAAGGTTAGAGATCTTAAGTAAAAATTCAATAAGAATATTAATTGACGCATCAAGAAATATTATTAATACTACGATGTGATGTATATTCGAAATTTCTAGTAAATGATCTTAGGCTAAGGATGATACTTTTCTCAGATTTACGACATGCCTTACTCATATATTGATTTTTTAACATGTCAACTTTAAAATACATTAACTTTTCTCAGAATTTCATATTTACCTTTTAATATAAATTAATATATATTATTAATACACTATAAAAAAAGTCTAAAAATAATATAGATATTTAATCTATAAGCATTTCATGCAATTAAATTCAATTTTTTTTTCTATTTATTTCTATCTACTAATTGAATAATAAACTATAAACTACTCAAGTACTTAAGAGTTCCAGTTCATTAAGGATTTTATGGAACTATAAAAATTCGATAGTTATCAATAGTGCCAATATACAGATGGCAAACAGCTCCTGATTGAACATCCATTAAAATCTAAAGACCATTTCGATTTGGTAGTGAGAAATAGTAAAAGAATAAAAAAAAGAACAAAAAACTTTATTGAGCATAATGTTCTTGAGCTAAAAAATTTATGGACAGTTAACTTTTAATAGACCTCTTTTGGGTTAAGGAAGAAAATTGGTCTAGAGTAATATATGGACATTAAGCGGACTGCTAATTTAGTTTTAATGAGATGCCAACATGTCAATACAAATTACGCGACTCTATTAATAAATAATAAATCCAAATGAAGAGGCAATCCAAGCACAAGCAACAAAGCATATTTATTTTTGGCCAGACGAGTTTCGTCTATAGATATGTATATATGTATATATTACGATACACTCGTCTCGGCCATGTGGGAGGTTGATAGCATAAATTTGGGAAAAAATAAAAACAAAAATAATATTTTTTTTAACTATCAAAAGTGAAATAAAACTTTGCAGAGGTGTTGTCTGGCATAGAAACTGAGCTTTGCTGCCTGCATATTTGAGATTCTGCTTTATGGATTGTACGATGAGATGGAAAGTGAATTTGACTGAGGCTAGACTGAAATTTAGATACTCTAATGAAAATTACTTAGATATCAATTCATTAGGTTTCGAACTGGCTTAGTAAGGCAACTGCTTATACAATCTTTACTAAATTTGAAAATAATGTTAGGTAGACTATAATAAAAATGAAAAATAAGTAAACACATTGCAGACGAGAGTATACGATTGCAAAACACTTGCTCTTATTACAAATAGTTATCGATTTATTTAAAAATTCGATATTGTTAATTTGAAGTCGTATAAATTAGACCTATCTGTGATACGGTATATATAATATTATATTATTATTATATATATATATAATATTATATTATTATTATATATATATATAATATTATTATAATGTATATGGGAGAACCGATCAAATAGAGTCAATTGCTGATAGTAATTTAAAAATTGTGGGAATAGATCTTAACATATACAATCATCTATACAGAAGATAACCACAAATTTTAGCATTGATTTATATATTTCGAAAGCTCGATGTTCTGTAAGAAGAATATATTTTTGGATCAAAGACAGCTCTTTAGTAGGATCATATGCATATATCAAATAAATATATAATATATTAGTTATTGGTTATTTAACTAGTTTACATATGTATGTTCATATATTTCTATCTAAAGAAATAGAATTACTTGGGGAAGGGATTCTCTATATTCTATAGCCATATAGCTAAACTAAAGGTATATACGCTAACTATATACTATATATACCAAAAGTACATATATAATATATAAACCAAATATATATACTATATATACCAAATATACATATATAAATATATAATATAATATATCTATTTCAAATCCATACCTCTAACTTCAATATAATGAGCAACTCATAAACTTCATAGAAACTAATATACTCTCTCACATCGATAATGTAAACGTGCATAAAAAGGCACATATTTAGATTTTATATTCAGACATATTTCTGTTTTTATTCCAATGGATACATTCATATGTACATATATCATATGAGATCTATGTCTACTAAATTTGATTTCTTTCGGTTTTTTCAATTTCTAAATTTATACGACAAAAGTATTTACGCTTTGCCAGTGACCCACACGTTGATGAGCCGCAGCCAGTTGACATCGGTTCGTCGTGATTTATGGAACTAAATGCACGGGTGGGCGTGGCTGTTCGTAGCCCAAATTTAGGTCAACAGCTACTTCAAGTTAGTCGAAACAGTTGAAGTAATTGCTCAGGTTTTTGGTTTTTTGTTATGTTTGGCCAACTTCCGGGAATTGTTGTCGCAAATCCTTCTGCGAATCGACAAGCTCCGCCTACAATGAAAAAACGGCCCTAAAGCAGTTTAGTCTGAATCGGGGATCCACAACTGTATGTAGTCCTCTACCTAGCTTACCTGTAAGCAGTTTAGATTTGATCTATCCAAACCCTACCTCGACCTGCCTTTCGTAATTCAATCGAGAGCTGAGCCTATGAATGAATTTGTCTGTCCAATGAATTCCTAGAATTCCTTCCTATTTTGCCATTGTGTTGATCTTTATTATTATTGTTATCATCTCTCTTGCTCTATCTCTCTCCGACTCACTCTTCTCTTGTTTGCGTTTTTGAAATTCAATTCACAAAAAGAAAATAAGAAGAAGAAAAGAAAAACAAAGCCTCAAACGCCGCTAGAGACGCGACGACAACAAAAGACAAACAATTCCGCGGAAATAGCTTCGTATGTGCCCCGATACCTCATCAACCGCCCTTTCTCTTTAGCCCTCCCGCACTCCTTGCCTCATCAAATCCAACTTCTAAGCAAATTTTGAATTCCTAAAAATTCGGAAAAAAAAGATTATACCAAAAAGCTAGACGCCAGACTTTTAAGGGGCTCTGTCATTAGACGCGGGCGTTGCCATCGTTCGCTTATAATCGCCCCATCCCCTCGCCTTTGCTTGAGGTTGGAATGCGGAGTGCAGGCAACGGCCTGGATTGCCCTACTTTTTATTGGGGAATGTGAAATTTTCGACTTTTTGCCTTGATTTTAATTGGATTGGGCTATTAATATTGACAGTATATGTATAAAATAATATTATTTACAAAAAAGCTCATTAAAGCTCCTCTACTTAACAATTTGTTGTTGATGTAGAAAGCTTTCATACTTTCATATGTGGATGTAATGCATAATTTTAAGCACACAAACCCTCATGTTTATTGATCTAAAAGCTTGCATACTTTTATAAGCTTTTAAAGCACAGTAACGTTTATTTGCAGCTGCTTTTCTCTGTCACACATTTGGTAAGGGTATCACAGCTTCGTCTGCTAGCCAATGAAAATGTCTTCAAAGCCCATAAAAGCTCACGTTTAGTATTCGGAAATGCTTCGCAGCTCTAAGCATCTTTAATTTACAACTGATAGATACCCCTTCTCTGTTTACAAACATTCTTAAAGAGCATCGAAACATCATCTCTTCAACAACATTGCTCAGCATCGCTTAGCAAATTTTGGCAAATGTGTTAAGTTCAACCTTAAATATGGCTCAAATGAATACATTTGTATGCTTAGCTGTAGCTGGGAGAGTCAGGTAAGCGTGCAGGTAAAGGCAGCTGGAGTTGCTAATGCAGCGGAAAACTTAGCCGCTTTACGGCCATTTGACCAGTCACGTGTGGCGGCTTTTTTTTAGCTTGTCCTTTTTTTTTAGTCTTTTGCATTTGCACGCTGCACATCGCATTCCAAAGCGCAAAACGATGCGTCGACGGCGGCTGCAAATGCCGCCTACTGTCAGACGCTTGGCTGAGCTTTTCAAGCAAAGCTCATTTGCAAATTAAACGAAACGCCGTGAAAAGCGAAGCCGATGGCGACGGCGAATTCGTTGACAACGGGCGACGTCAAAGGCAAAAACGACGACGACGACGGCGATGCTAACGATGACAAGCGGCGGCGACAAAGTCACACACAAAGCTGACAACGGACGAGCAGACCATATGATAATGATCATAATGCTCATAATGATGATGATGATGATGATGATGGCTGTCCGTTGCTCATTCATCACGTCCGAGCATGTCTGCAACTTGGATCTGATCTTTATGTACGCCTAGACGCGGCTATGTGTGTGGTCCAAGCTCTGCTTCTTCGTCTGCCGGCTCATGTGCGGCGGACGCATAAAAACGCAAACGTCGTCACATGCCCCGACGGGGCAGCAACAACAACAACAACAACAACAACAACGACGACGACGACGACAAAAAAAGTGTGAATTAGAAAAGGCACTCAAGCTTAAATGGCGAGCGCGGCTATAAAACGCATACGATCAGGCTCGACTGCGACATACTCTGTTCAGATTTTTCAACACGATTGTCTGCCACGCCCTCTGCCCAGCATAGTCAAGCTCTTGCTTCAAGAGTTTGCTGTCAATGCCAGCTTTCGGCACAGCTAATATGCCCTTTGCTAAACTCTATCAACAGGGTATCAAAGTAGACCACACACAAAGTTCAGCAAGAACAACAACAACAACAACGAGAACAGTTAAAGCTGCGCGCGGCGAATCAATTGCAGGGCCGTTTGTCATTGTCAGTGCAAGGCACATACATACATAGTTGCATAGCAACAATGCTGCCGCAGCATGCATACAGATATGTGTATATGACTGCTGGCAACAATGTTGCGCCAGCTCTGACTACGCTTCATCAATAAAAATAGCTTTTAAAGCGCCGACGCCACAATCGCAGCAGACAAGCTGTCTGCACGCACACTCAGACACATTTGAGTGTGTATATGTGTGTGTGTGTGTGTGTGTGTAGCCATTGGCATTTGTTGCGTGGGCCGCTGCCCCGCTGGCGTCTGCTGACGACGAGGTCAAGATGAAGTCATGCTTGAAACATGCTGCTTAAATATGCCGTCTGCCGTTCGCCGTCTGCCGTCTGCTGGCTGCTGGCAACAATTAGCTGAACTCGCCTGCGTCTGCTTTGATGTGTGGCAAACACTTTTGTCAACACCCACAAATTGCGCCGCTGCTCCAATTATTCCAAAAAGTCCATGCCATGTCCATGAGGGGCGTGGCATGTCAGTCGGCGCACTGCCTTTGAAGCCAATTGAAGTTGTCAGCCATGCTGGGCTGAGCCCCAGCTCCCCACCCTCTGCCACATGTAATATAAACAAATTGCAAAAGAAAAAGAACAAAATAAAAGAGCCGAAATGAAAGAGTAAAAGGGGCGGGGCGGGGCGTGTGTGCTGTGTGTGCACAAGCGAAGCGAGCGCCACAAAGGCCAGAATTTGCCAAAATGGGCATGGCGAGCGGTCAGTGCAGCTGTCCAGCAGTCAGGCCGTCCGTCAGTCAGTCTGACAGTCACTCAACTTCGGCCACTGCCCACGCGCACAGGCGCCACGCCCGCTTCTACCTAACTCCCTTTCCATACGCCGTTCACTCCCTCCCTTCATCTCCCCCTCTCTCTCTCTCTCTCACTCTTGCTCTCCTTTGATTAGCCTTTTTCACGAGTATTTTGGCATGCACAAAGCGCAAAGCGCAAACAAAAGCGCAAATGTGTATGTGTGTGTGTGTGTGTGTGTGTGTGTGTGTGTGTGTGCGTTGAGTGAGTGCTCATTGTGCTCTTGAGCTGAGCCTGGTAATTAAATATGAAATCCTTTGCGGCTTTGCGCTGGCAGAATTCAAGATTTCTTTTTAAATAATTTAAATCAAATTTAAATATTTTAATACAATCTAAAAGCGTGTTAATCAGGCTTAAGCTTTTCATATTACATACATACATAACATATATGTTATATATACATGCATACATATATTTGTATATACTTATTCAAGTCAACATGCTGCTAGCAGCAAATGTTGCTAAGCATCGTAAAAGCAACAGCTTCTGACAGCTTCAAGTTTTCTTTAAATACTTGTTGCTTTTTAGCAATTATACTAACTGCTAGTTAAAGTTTTCATCGAATTTTAAATTAACAATCAATGAACTAACAACAAATTCATAATAATATTGATATCAAACAAACCAGCAACCAATTTCATAAAAATGTTGACAGCTAACAAATCAGCAACAGATTGCATAAAAATGTTCAGCATCAATTCATCAGCAAAAAATATTATTAAGATGTTGACAACCAATAAATCGGCAACAAAAATTCATAAAAATGTTGCCAACGAGCAAAAGTAAAGCAGAGCAGAGATAGAGAGAGGGAAAGCGGATGAGCAACAAGTAAATAAAAAACAACAAAGACATCAACATAAACAGCAGCAGCATATGCCAGCAACATTTATCAACAACATTTATCCACAGCAACAGTTGCTGTGTGTTGTTTGCGCACTTGTCTTTTGATTGTTGTTGTTGTTGTTGTTGTTGTTGTTGTTGTTGTTGTTGCTGTTCGCCCATATTTGGCAGCTGGGCAATTAAAACTACATACACTTAAACCACGGCATCTTTTGTCGGCCTCTTAAGAACCTCAACAACAATAGCAGCAGCAGCAGCAACAACAACAACAAGAGCAACAGTAACAACAACAACAACAACAACAACAACAACACAGCTGACAAAGAGACAGCGCACGATTTTCCATTTAATTAATTTATTGTTTGGCTGAAATATAATTGCCAGCGGCACGATGTTGATGAAAATGCATCAAGTTGTTAGCTGCAATTGTTGCTGTTGTTGTTACTGCTGCTGTTGCTGCTGCTGCTCTTTGTTGTTTTTCTTGTTGCATGCAAAGTGGCAGCAGCCCACACAGCAGCAGCACCACCAGCAACAGCAACAACAACAATGACGCGTGGGTCACACCCACGTCTGACAAAACGTCAACGGATTAAGCGATAATTAGCTGTTGTTTTACATGCACACAGCACCCTGTCCACCCCCTACCTTTTATCCAATTACAACTTACAAAATTGAAATTCTCGAAGGCATCAGCAACACGTAAAAAGGGCAACATTTGGCTTACCTGCAAAGAGAGCGGAAAATAGAAAACATTTTAATATGAACAACTATTGTTTAATCACTTTAAGTTCTATAATACATATGTATATTTATTTGTGTTTATATAAATAACACTAGAAGCATGTAAATGGCTGCACAAAAAACAAACACCTAAAAAATGCAAACAACTTCAACCAATTAGCTGTTTAAATCGCACAACAAACGCGCACAAAACGCGACAAAAACGCTTTTCTTTGCATTAAACAGCTCATTGAGTTGTTAAGTTTGTAAACTATTTGATAGTAGCTAGATTTGTATGCTTATCCTTGATATACAGAACCTAAAGTACATAGCATACATAGCATATGTATATATATGTATATATGAACATATGTAGATGAGCTGTTAAAGTCGAGTCGAAAGCGTACGTAAGAAACGCTTAAGTTTTGCTTACATTTGTGGGCTGAAAAAATATTTTTTTAAACATTTGAATATATAATATTTTTTTAAATAAATTTAATAATATTTGCATTTTTTTAATATCAATTTTATTTATATTTTAATTTTTGCCTTTGATTAACGGTCTGAAGTAAAAAAATATGTTTTAAAACACTTGGGTGATTTTTTTTTTAATATAAATTTTATGTATTTTTTGTAGACATTTAATTTTATTATTTATATTTGTATCTTTAATGTTAACCTTTTTTTTTTAGGTTTAAATATTATATATATAAATAAATATATATATTTTTGTGAACCTGTTTTAATCTGGGGATGAAGCCCATTGATGACAGTTTCGATACAAAGAACTGTTGTTATTTTTTGACTTTTACGGTGTATTCCTGTTGTAGTCTTGTCTTATGTAGTCTTAGTCTGTATATGTAGTCTTAGCCCTTTGAGACATGGGAACATTTTATGACTCAACCTAAATAAGTTAGATGCTTGACAGTGAATTATTACAAGTTCTGCAGATTTAAATTCGTATGTGACATGTGACATGTCATGTCAGAGTTCAGTTCATGTGCATGCCATGTAAGCTCTTCATGTCAAATGTATTATGAGTTGTTTCAACTTGAGATTTCTCAGATATTTAGTTTATCAAATTGTAGAACTAACTGTCCTTTCATCTACTTGTTTCCTAGTTACTCTATCTACTTCGAGCCTATCTGATAGCAGCTCAAAGAGGTTTAGCTTCATCTAAGAGCTGTTGTTAACAGCTAAGCACATTTTTTTGTAGAATTTTTTGAACTAAATTCTTGGATTTTAAAGAAAACATATTTTCTTAAAAATAAAATTGTTATTTATACAAAATTTTTGAAATTAAATAATTACAATATTTTATAGAATTTAAAATTAATTTTGTTTCAAATAAAATTTCTTATTTTAAGACTTTTAGTCTTGGCTTTATGTATAAAAAAAAGAATTAAACATTCAAAGAAAAGGCTTGTTGCCCTTCTCCCTACTCTGCTTTCCTCTTCTCCCCTGCCCTCTGTAAAGCACACGCCTCGAAAACAATCAGAACCAATTAACTGCAAAAAATTGAACAATTGAGTTGATTGAAAGAAAAAAGAGGGGAACAAAAATGCAAAAAACAACATTGCATTTGGCTTTTGGGCCGCGAACTTTGTGTGTGGCTGTCTAGTTGGCTAGTTGGCTGACTGGAAGACTGTAAGACTGTAAGACTGGCTAACCTGGCTCTTTGGCTATGGCTCGATACGAAGCTAATTGCCAATCGAGCAAAACAGTTTGCAGACAGTTTGACGACCGACTCATTGGCTATGCAGAGAGCCAGAGCCCGGCGCTGACCTCGACATAACCCAGTTAAAGGCAGCAGCTGAGCAAACAAGAGAGAGAGAGAGAGAGAGAGAGAGAGGGCATTACGTTGAGAAGAGCAGAAGTAGGAGGTGCGCCTCATATGCGAGTCCAATGCCAATAGCAAAGACTAATCTACAGTCTACAGTCTCTAGACTCTAGTCTGCAGACTCGACTCGAGTCTCTGTTCGCCGTTCTTTCGACTTGACTTTGAGTTTGGGTTTCCTGCAGTCGCGTGGGCGTTTGTCTTGCCTTCTTTTTTGTTTGTTGTTTTTTGAGGCTTGGTTGCAGTTGCTGTCGTGCACTCTAACTGTTTCTGTTGCTCGTGCCAAAAGCAAAAAGACAAGGAGATATGGCAAAGGGAGCTGACTGAAAGATATCCTGTAAGCTGAGCTCACTTAACTCTAGAGTTCGATATATAGTTTTGGCGAACATCGATAAATATCGTAAGCCAAGCAAGTCTCTTGCTATGTTTAAGTGTTGAATAATCTTAGGCCACATTTGACTACTTCAAGTGCTTCTAGGCGAAGGGCCTTGATTTATGAGAATTGGATAGAAGAGCGATTGTATATTGAAATGAAGATGCAGCGTACTGGGAAGCATATTTAAATGAATATAAATCAGAGTAGAACTCTTTCGATTAAAACATAGATTAATCGATTACAAGCATTTATCGATTCAAGGTAAATTAAGATAATGATCAAAATGTCTGTTTCTCTGTCAATGTTTGTGAATAAACTTACTTTATTTGCTTAAACTAATGTAATCGATATATATTTATCGATTATTAGGAATCGAAGCTCCACACCTCATATACTCTGCATTCAAAACTCTGAAATTCCTTGGTCTACCTTTTCTTAGACTCACAGAATCAACAATATACCCCAATTACAACAATTTCCATTGAGTACAGGGTATTTTCGAAAAACAAAAACTAAAACGCTTCAACAACTCGTAGACAATTATAATTTGACGTTTTGATTTGGCGGCGCGCACATGTGCCGCAGTCGCATTGCTAAGCTTTGGCTTTGGCTTTGGCTTTCGATTCGGATTTGGATTTGGATTTGGATTCGGTTTGTGGTTGCAAGTTGTTGCAGTTGTTGTAGTTGTTGTTGTTGTTGTTGTTGCAGTTGTTGTTGCCTGCTTGCAATTCATGTCATTGACAGCTGAGACTGCGCCGTCGGAACAGAGTGTTTAACCATTTGTTGCCTTTTCCACATGGCTTCAAGGTTTGCAACAACAACAACAATTTGAGAAACGTGGGCGAAAGGATATTTATATATATATATATATATATATATATACACTATATATGTATGTATATATATTACTGAGTATTAAGCAAAAAGAAAGGCTAGTTTTTATGGAAGATATGCTTGAAATAAAATAAATAAGCTTTAAGATACTGAAAAGAAATTTCAGATAAGCATAATAACGATTTTGAGAACGTATGAAGATACGAGTAAGAGGAGTCTGAAAGGGTTTGACTGACTAAAGGTTGCCCTGAAAAAACGTTTCTGGTCCAGTATTGGTTTTCAATACAAATAACTAAACATGAAATTTCGATTTTAGCTCTTATTTTATATAATGTGAAACAAAAGCTTAGTTAATAAATCGATTATTATCGATAGTTAGAAAATGTGATGTGTTATCGAAAAAAGTGATAAACTTTTGCTGCTATATCTAGTATTTCTGGATAGACAAAGAGAGAGACAGTATCTATAAAACTTAATAAACTCAGCTGTTTGTGCTTATCATCAATACATTTTGTATGGTTTTAAGTCTAAGTATAAAACTAATATACCTTACTTTGCCTACATTTCTAGACTCTATTGAATGAATGCTGGAGCCAAGTGGGCGAATGCTTGTACATAATTAGTTGACTTCAGGCAAATGCCAACAAAAATTCAATAATAGCAATGCAGAGCAATGCAGTCAGTCATCATCGTTGCCATCATCATTATAATTATCATTATTATTGGCCCTCGTCCAAATTGGCAACTGTCAGAGCAAAAATTTAGTTTGTCGCTGTCGCGTTGACAGTTGCAAATGTTGCAAGAGATTTTAAATGTGGCACACACAATTCAAAAGAAGAAATAAGTCTAAGCACACACACACACACATACATACACAATGCCTCTGTAACTTTCTCTGCATTAGATTTTTTTTGTTTAAACTTCCGCATTTTGGGGCGCGCTACAGCAGCAGCAGCAGCAGCAGCAGCAGAAGAAGAAGTTGAGGTGGAAGAAGCAGACTTACTACATAGTAGAAGGAGAAGAAGTAGTCAAAGCCGTTGCCATTTATGTTGCCTGCTTGGCTGGCCACAAGATTTTTGCAAATGATATAATTCAAGCCAATATTTACATATGTATGCAAAGCACGCACACACATGCGCGTGCACTGAGAGAAAAATTCTAGCTGCAATTCTAAAATTGAGAATGTCTTCAACTAAATTTGTAATGCAAATTAATATGCCAAAGCTACATATATTCTTGTTATATATAAATATACATGTTTTCAACAATATTTTGAGCTCCAAATATATAGACGAAGCCTGCGACTTGAATAATATGTATATGTATAAGAAGTTTTAAGAATCTTAAGCAAAAATAGAAAAGTGAACTCGAAAATATTTTTTGAAATTAAAGCTGTGAAAGATTAAATTTTTGATAACCATTTTCTCTCAGCTTGAATTAAAATTTTTCTCTTTGAATATTTGAATATTGAATATTTGTACTTCTGGAATATTGAATATTTGTACTTCTGAATTTAAGTCTTTAAAAATAACTATATACATATATATTAAATTAGTTTTAAATGTTGTTGAAAAAACTCAATTTACTAAATTTCTTGCTTTATCTTTCTAGATAACTAAACTGAATTGAAATAAGGTATGTAAAACCAAATTTCTAGCAACATTACTTATTTATAAAGGTTATTATTATTTAACCTTATTTATTATATTTTTTAAAAAGATTTAATAATTTGAGAATATTATCATATTTCAATTCCAAATTGAATACTGTTTATATTTTTTTTAGCTTGTATTACTTTTTAGATTTTTTCTAAGACATAAGCAAATAAAAACTGCTTTTCTAGTTTATAGTTTAAATGTGACAAAATTTTCTTTCAGTGTAGGTGCATATAGAAAGTTGAATAACGACGAAATGTTCTAATGTCTATGCTGCACAGACTTGGCAAAGGACGGGCAGGCCGCAGGGGCAGCTATCAAAAGTGGTGTAGGGGCAGGGGCAGGGGGCAACAAGTCGTGTTGCAAGTGCAAAACCCATTCCAAGAAATGAAAAATTACGCTGGGGAGTTAATTTTTGCTCGAAATTAGCTGCCAGCTATGGCCCCGGCAAAGGCCCCAGCCCCAGCCCCAACCCCAGCCCCAACCCCAGCCCCGGCACCAGATGCAGATGCAGATCAGCAGATGGAGAATTGAATGTGAAATGTGAATGTGAATTGTGAATGTGAAATGTGGATGTAGATGACGCGTACAAATGTGTGATTTAAATGAGGAACAAACTGAACGAAGAAGAAGAAGAAGGCAGGCAAGCAAGCGAAGAAAGAGAGGGAGAGAGAAGCAGCTGAGGAAGTTTGAAGAAGTTTTGCTTGGCTTTGCCAATGTCTGTTGGCAATTAGACAACTCCAATTGCAACTTGCTGTTGCTGTTTTAACATCTTTAGTGTCTGCTCACCTGCCACACCCACCTGGATGACGCCCACCTGCTGTGTACTTTGCTCTAATGACAAATGTCGGTCAACATCAAAAGCCGAATGCCAACCGATTGCCCGCTCCCGCTACTGTGTCTTGACCACATTCAAATGCAGTGCTCAAAGTCGTATTAATAATTATGACAACGCAGTGAGCTATACTCAACAGAATACCCTGTAAATCATTTATAGTGAATGATGATTGATTGGTTTGCTTTTGTATGCTTAATAAGAATAACCTTTGAATATCGGTTTTTTGTTGCTTGCTTTGTTGAAGAACTTAAAAGCTAGAGGTCTCAAATTTGCAATGAATAGCCAGCCTTTAAGTATCTGCTTTTATAGATAATCTGCTCATTCATATATCTACGACCTATATTCGTAATTCCTTCTGATCTTCGAGCAATGTTAGATAGAAACTAAAAAGTGGAAGAATAATATGTTTTCTCTAATATATCATCAATTCATTGTAGAGCTTATGAATTCATACAAAATTATTTATTGTAATTTTCTGCGTGTTTTAAAGCTGCGAACACGTATACAATGCGTTTACAGGGTATTCTCTCTTTTAGCATGCACAGCATATCTGAAATCCAATTGCCTTTTAAGTCTCTTTCTTAAGCATACTAGCTCACTTTTTGTAACTACTTTACACACGACTGAAGTCTAGTTGAGCTGCTAAACTTTTGCAGGGTATCGGTTGCTCTATCATTATCAATTTATTTTCAACATTTTTGTTCTATATTTCCCTTTATATATCCAATTACTTTGCTTTAAATAGTATCTACATATATGCATCAAGTCTAGTTTTGCTTCTAATTCTTATAGGGTATCTGCTGTTCTATCATGCACAATATAGCTTAAAATCTCTGTCCTTCTCTCTCAGTCTTTAGCTCTCCTTCTCTCTAGCCAATTAGTCTGTTGAAATTATTTCCCATCTGTCTCTAACCTTAGCTTAGTTTCCACTCATTTTTCACAGGGTATCAGTAGCTCCATCAAGCTCAATTGGCAGCCTGCCAGCTAGTTAGTTAGTTAGCTAGCTAGTTATATATATATAGATATATAAATATTTGTTGCCTTATGCCGAGGAATGTCAAAGCAGCAGCCACGTTGGCGACGTGTTCGACTGACTGTTGACTGCTGCCCACGATCAGGCTGGATGATGACAGTGGTTCACTGTGGTGTGCTGGTGTGGCTGGGCAGTGCTGCACAGCGAACTTAGAGTGGTGCGCTGTTGGGGCTGTGGTGTTGGTCGAGTTGTGTATTTTTTTTTCGAGTCTTTCACGTTGTGTCACACGACAACAGCTGCTGAGTTTGTTGTTGTTGTTGTTGTAGTGGGTTCTTGTTGTTGTTGCTGTTGTCTTGACCGCTTTTGATCGTGACCACCATTGTGGTTGGCGGCTCGTAAACACGCCAAGTTTTTGAGACCAAGTTGCGGCCAAGTTTATGCGATGGCGCATTTATAAAGTTTTCAGCGCTTATTTACGATCATTTTGCTGGCCCGCACCCAACCACTGCACACCACTGCAGCAGCACCACCACCACCTCGCTTGGTAGTCGCCCCCGCTTTTGTTATCGATCTTTAGAGATCTGTTTTATTCTTATTATTTTTGTGCAGATCTAACGTTTGAGTTGGGGTCGCTCAACCGTAACGATCAGCGCGAACAGCCGCTCAATGCGCAGCCAAGCGCTGAGCCACTTCTTGACCCACCAGCAACACCACCAGCCCCCACTGGCTGAGCAGCTGTCAAAAGTGGTGGCATTTGGTTAACTGATTAAAGATTCGCAGAAATTAACATGAAACACTTTGGCTAGTGGAACTAGTCGACTCAGCGATAAGAAACACAATAACAACCTAATGAAAATTGAATCAGATAAGATCTTTTTATCTGCAGATGGATTATAATGCATACGGTTTGCAGTGAGTGTGTACAGAAGTGGAAAAGGTGCAAAGTTTTCAATTAATCACAAATATAATAAGTGTATATGTGTATATGTATATGTGTAATTTTTAATTTTTTAATTAAAAAACTCTTATAAATTGTAGGATTTTGTCTAACTTGAGTTAGAGATAGGAATAGATAATATATATATGTATTGATTATTACACGATTTCATGTTATTTTTATTATAAAAACTTTGGATTTTTTCCAAGAATTTATTGATATATTTCAAATTATAGAGAAATTAATTTTCCTATATTAATTTATTAAAATTATTTTCATATATTAATTTATTTAATTATTAAAGTTTTAGTTCGTATATAATTCTCGAGATATTACTTACATATGTAATTTTTTTAATATATTTCAAGGTACCTACAAATTACTTTATTTAATTTTTATTATTATTTAAATTATTTTCATATATTAATTTATTTAATTATTAAAATTCAAGTTCTTATATAATTCTCGAGATATTACTGACATTTGTAATTTTTTTAATATATTTCAAGGTAACTACAAATTACTTTATTTAATTTTTAATATTATTTACTATTTTAATTACTATTATAATAATATTTTATCGATAGGATTTAGATAGAAGCGAATCTATCCCTATTAATTTTAAAATATGTATTTTATATTTAATATAATTTTATTTTTTAGAAGATAAAAGCTATTGAAATTTTTTTTAAATTTCTAAAATAAATTATTATATATATATTTTTAAATAGATTTTCCATATATTATTTATCTAAAAACCTTCAAGAAATCTGCCTAAATATTCAAAGTTTATTGTTTCATAAATCTTGCCAAATATTAATCAATCTTCAATCACTTCTAGTTTGAGTTCTATGAGTTTTCTATAAGAATTTTGCACTTTTGTTTCTATAATATCTGCAAGCTCATTTTAGCTCATATTACTTAAGCTTACTTTAATTTGTTCATTCATCTATTGAAATTCCACTTCGCATTCTCTTTACAACACTGTTCCTAAGACATGCCTTAAGTCCATTCATTCCCTGAGGATTTCAATGAAATGGCCCGCAGACAGACATTCAAAGACATTTACCGTAAACTGCTTAGGACATGGAAAGGGTATTACGATTGAGCCACGCCCAGGGCACATACATGTCAGCACTTCGTGGCGACAGGTTGAAGGTGTAGGGTGTGGGGCATTGGCTGCTGAATGGGGGGCTCTGTCGTCCCCATACCTCCCCCCAGTTAAGCAGCTTAAGGCCGTACCCAACAATAACATTTGGCTTAGAGCTGAGTCGAGCGATGCAGTCATAAATAGCTAATTAGAATGCAGTTCCAGTTCCAGTTGCAGTTGCAGTTGATGGGCGTTGATGTGGGCGTGGCGGGCAATGGCAATTGAACAAGTTAATTAATGCGATTTATCGATGTGGAATATATGGGGCTGGGCCACATGCAACTTGCCGCACTGCCACTTGGCCACTTGGCCACTTTGCCACATGCCACAGGCCGTGCGGAAATGCTAATTAAAGTGAAATAGTCAAGCAGCTAGCATCGAGCTAGCATCGAGCATCGAGCAGCTTGCAGCTTGCGGCATGCAACTTGTGGCATGCCACAAACGGCGACTGTCTGCTAGCCAAAAGGCGTGGCACAGCCTCACCTGCTGCACTGCCGCATGGACTCATCATTAGCCAGCCTCAATGCCAAAAGTGGGCGTGGCCGCTGGCCCTGCGGCCAAAAAAGCGTTTGCAACGATTTAATGAACGTTCAACGTGAACTCCAACTGCGACTCCTGCTGCCAGCCAGCCAGCCAAGGCAGCTCTAGGCCACAAATTTGTGTGTGTGGCGCCTGTCTGAGTGGCGCCACAGCTGAGCGGGGCAGCGATGGCAGTGGTGACGGCGGCGACAACGGCGGTTGAGTTACGCTAAGGCTCAAAGCGGAAATCGGCTGTCAATGGGCCAAGTCAAAGGAATTGTCGCTTGAGCATAAAACAGGAAGCAGCTGTGCACTCGCTCTCTCTCTCTCTCCCTCTCTCTCGCTCTCTCTCCCCATCTCTGTCTTCAGCTACTTACATTTTAATTGGCTGCCACACTTGCCGTGTGAAAAAAGCCAATTGCTAAAGTCCAACTAATTAAAATAATTGAGTTTTCGGTTCGCGCTTGGAGGCTGCCAATCAGGCAACAACAGCAGTAAAAGCAACAGCAGCAGCCGCTGCTGGAGATGCCGCTCTCATTCATTTTGGTTGCTGCCACAAGTGGCAGCTAAGCGCTGCTAAATGCCTCGTTGCCTGGTTGCACTTCTAGCTGGACATTGTTATCATTATGCCAGATTATTATCAGAGACGAGCTCGAGAGTGCAGACTCTCGACTCTCGCCTCTCGACTAAACTCTAGACTTTGGTGCCTTGGCATAATTAGTTTTTATTGCCATCGCCAGCAAATACGGCAAGAAAATAGAACTAGATCAGTTCAGAACTACTAATAGGCGAAAAACGAATGCCCTAACAATGAGAAGATGTGGCAAGTAGTTAAAGTGATTTTATTTTCGAATATCATCAAACCTGTTTGTTGTTCAATCAATCAATCTAATATTTAACTAGATTTAATTTAATCATGCGAATGAATCAAATTTAATCTAGATAAATATCAAATAACTCAATAATTTAGCGAGTTCTGTTCGGTGTATAGAAATACGTATCAGTCAGTCAATCATCCAATTAAACAATCAGTCAGCTATTATAATATATTTATGTAATAAACTTACATACCAAATGCTAAAACCACTCAAAAACTCTATTAAGTTAACTAAAGACTATTTATATATATATATAGATAATATATATGACTTAAAAATCAGTCAATCAATCAAGCAATCTAATATATAATAAAATAAATTTACGCATAGATAGAAAGCAGAAATCTAACTAACAGTCCAAAAAGCTGGTTATATACTTAAAAAAAACAAAAAAAAAACTAGCATATATTGCTGTTCATTAATCAATCCATCAATCAATCATATAAACTATAATTTGTTCTATCCACAACCCAAATGCCGACATTATTTCAATAAACTACGTAGCCAACACTAAATGTTTACATTATGTAGGAAAGGATGTAGGATGTGTGCTGCTCATCAATCAATCCATCAATCAATCATATAAACTATAATCTGTTCTAAATGCCGACATTATTTCAATAAACTACGTAGCCAACACTAAATGCTTACATTGTGTAGAAAAGTAGGTTGTGTGCTGCTCATCAATCAATCCGTCAATCAATCATGTAAACTATAATTTGTTCTATCCACAACCTAAATCCCGACTTCATTTTTATTTAGCTACTTAGCTACATCTAACTGTTTACATTTTGTAATGGTCTACAGTGTGTCAATCAGTTCATCAATCAATCAATCAGCAGCCAAACTTTGCTGACTTTCTATGTAACTCTTAGTTAGTGTATTTTTATTCTTTTTTAAGGCGCGCGCATTGCACAAATTAGCCCTTGCAGGCAACAAGGAGGAGTTGATGTTGCAACAAGAACTTTGCCACAGTTAGTTGTAGTTGCTGCTGCTGCTGCTGTTGCCGCTGCTGTTGTTGCTGTTGCTCTTGTTGTTGCTAATCCGCGCCAAAGCACCTTGCAGAACAAGGAAGTAAAATGGACAGTCCAATTCGCTTTGCTCCTGCTGCCCATTTAATACTTGGCAATTTAATATGAAATTGTTGGCCAACTTTTGCTGGCACTGCAGCAACTATTGCTGCTGTTGCTAGTGGTTGCTAGTTGCTGTTGGTCGCTGATAGCCTTGTCTAAGTGCTAGCATCAGTGGGCCAGGCCAGGCCAGACCAGGCTAAGGCTGGCTTTGCTGTCGATGATGTTGTTGACGTTGCAACTGCAACTGCAACTGTTGCTGCTGCTGCTGCTGCTGCTGTTGCTGCTGCTCTTGCTGCTACCTACTTTAGCTCCTAGATAATTTCAATCATTAATTTTGATTATGAACAAGCGTGGAGTGCCGCATGCCAGGCCAGAGGGGTGGCAACCAATCCGCTCAGGTTCATGCCACGCACGAGCTTTGTGGGTTGGCGGTGTCCATGACTGTTGCTGCCGCCGCTATTTTTGCTGCTGCTGCACAGTGGTGCCAAACTGATTAATACCTACATTTAACTTGCTCATAATGAACAAACTTCAAAGGCAAACTCAAAAGAATGAGCTTAGCATGCAAGAATTTTGTATCGTTCTGAAGCTTTAAGTATCATAGAGCTGAGTGATAACTCATTGACAAGTCTATGAGTACAAGCTTTAAGGCAAATAATGCAGGTAAAGCTTTCAGCAGATGTTTAGTAAGCAAGCTTCAAGAAGAACATCAAAGCAAAAATGGTGAATTTAAATATATTGTAAGTAAAATCTAAATAATTAAGGATTTAGCTGACTCTTGAAATCTTAACAGAGAAGGCTAGAGTTTTGCATAGTATAGCAAAGCTCCTGTATCTTTTGTGGCAGTAAAACTTTAAGCGTAAGGCAAAAAAAAAACTTTAGTAAAAGCTTAAGCTTTAAGTAAAACTCTCTAGTTAACCCTTTTAATGCAATGCCCGACTAGACATTTTTATTAGTAAATGGTTTTAGTTATTTAATTTTAAGATAAGAATGCCAAAGAATCCATGCTTAAGGTTAAAGCTTATTCAGCTTATCTTATTAAACATGTCAAAGCTTCTCAAAGCTCTGATAATTATGTAGTATTTAAAGTTTAAATAAAGATAACATTATTAAATTATTTGTATGATAAACGATATCAGAGATATCAATTCATATCTTGTCATATCGTGCTATTCATTGCTTAAACGTTAGCAATATTTCTAATCAATGCAAGAACAATTTCCTTTAATTTAAACAACTTCCTGCCTGCCTTAGTCCCATTCGAAAAATTCCCATTACAGTTCTAAATTCATCTTCCTATAACCCAGTCCAAATCCAGCTCACGTTTTAATATACTTTTTTTATGTGTCAGCCATTAGATTGATAACATTTATTAATTTTCTCAATTTCCAGCCTACTCAGACTCAGGGCGCAAATCGATTTTCATTATGATTTCGTTTTATTTATTTTTGTTTTTTTTGGGTTTGCTGTTCAATCTAATCGTAGATTGATGTAACTAGCCCACTGTGCAGGCTGAAGCCAATAGACGATATCGATGGCAACTGGGCAGCTCGCCTGCTGCTGCTGCTGCTGCTGCTGCTGCTGCTGCTGCTGCTGTTCCTCGTTTGCAATGTGAACGACACGTTCTAGAGGTGGGGAGGCAGAGCGAGCGTCAGGTGGAGTGGGCGGGGCAGCAGCAGCAGTAGCCACTTGGTTAGAGATGCTGATAAGTTGCAGCCGGTTTAGCGGGCCACAATGAAAAACAGGTGCCATGGCCATAGCAGCCCTCTCCCTCTGTACATGCCTCTCTCTCTCTCTCTCATTCTGTATTTTTGCTGTTACTTCTCCCTGCTTCCCTTTCGCCTTTTGCTCTATTCTACTTTGGTTGTCTTACGTTATATTTATGCCGCTGCTGCTGCTGCTGCTGTTGTTCCTCCCTTCTCCCTCTCCGTTCGTCTCTTCTCACCTTCATCTTTCTCCCTCTTTTCTATTATTCTGCTTGTGATACGTATTTATTACCTTGGCAATGGCACGTTGCAAATTTTTTGATAGACAACAACGGCGACACGCACTGACAACATGTCGCAGTATTCTGTTGCTTCCCCTGCCTCTACTCTCCCTCTCTCTCTCTCTCTCTCTCTCTCTCACCGTTTTGGCTATCTCCTCCAGTATCAAAGGTCGCTCCGTGTGTGGCTTATCTATGCGCCGCGGGAGTCGCGCAGTTGGCATTCGTTTGATTGTTTTTGTTTACAAGCGGACCACGCAATTTGCTTAGCTTTCGTCTGATAAGGCGGCACAGTAACAAAAGACCTGCCCACCACCTCTTCACTCTCTCTCTCTCTCTCTCTGCCTCCTTATCAAACAACAACAGCAAAATAAAAAAAATAAAAACGAAACTCAAAATTTATTGATTAGCCAAATGTGGTTTGCTTCCTCTTCATCTGTTGCTGAACAGTTGATTTTCCATGGTGAAATCAAGTGGAGGCAACAACAACAACATCGACAACAACAACAGCATTAAGGCATATTGTTATCTTGGTCTCGGTCTTGGCCATGTTCTTGGCCAAGTCTTTCAAGTAGCGGTTGTTTTTGTTTTTTAGTGGAACGCGCCTCCGGCTCTGTGGCCTAGCCGACCATTTGGTTAGATTTTTGTCTGCTTTATTATAGAAATTTGTCGTAATTCACGGCAACCACTTAAGATAAATCGTCGACGGCGACGTTGCGGTACGCTGTGGGCGTGGCCAGTGGCATCGCAGCTCAAAACTGGGCAAGGCGAAGCGGCTACTGAAGTAGCCGCTGAGCGAACTGATCATGGGATGAGGGGGAGAGACACAAAGAGGGAGAGAGACTAGGAGAAAGAGAGAGAGAGAAGAAGAGTGGGAAGTGTGGAGAGATGATTCAGAGGAAGAGATGGGGAAAGAGAGACATAGTCTATATGGGGAAAAAGAGACAATCAGATAGAGAATTCGAGAGGCACTGGAGGAAGAGAAATAATGAAATAGAGATAGAGACAGGGGGAGGAAATTAAGAGAGTAAGAAATTTCTAGAAAGGGAGGAGCACATAGGGAATGCGAGAGGCGAAAGAAAGGCGAGGGATATAGAGAGTAAAAAAAGAGAGATAAAAAGAGTGAGAGAATGATGGATAGCAAGAGAGATTGTGCGAGAAACAGAAAAAGGGGTTGAGAGAAGGGGAGGCACTTGGTTGCAAACTTCTCCCAGCTGCCTTTCCCTTGAAATGTTGCCTTAACTCTATCCCCAAGCCATTCCCCTCGCCTTTCACGAAAGCCTCGCTGAGTGGCACATAATGAATTTGCGTTTGGGGTATTCCCGCCAAGCCGCAGTTAGAAATTAAAAGCAGAAAAGGATTCACACACACACACCCACACTTATACAAATATATATTTACTATGTCAAGACAGAGGACAAAGGACAAGCCAGAGTCCCAGGAGTCGGCGCTGCAGTAAAAGCAATGCTGATTACCCAAAGGTAATTTGTGGCTAAAGCGGCTTCTGGCAAAGCCAACAATCAGCATGATGCTGCAATCCTTTTGGAACTCACTCGACTCTGGAATACCTCCACCATGACTTGCAGTTAGATAAGGGTAGCTGTGGGATAAATATTAAATATCGATAGCCCAGAAATCGATAACATTTTGTAATAAATCGTTTACTAGAATATTTTTCATTCGTCAAGCTAAAGCTAATATTTACAACTTCTCAGCTAAAATCGATACACAATATATCGATAACACTTTTCATGCAAATTAAAAATTATAGCACTGTAGACAATTATAGTTTTTAGATAAAATATCGATATACCAACGCTAAGCCAATCAATATAACCACAACAGTTCAAATTTCTATCCGCATTTAACGTCTATCGATATCATATATTAACGTACTATGATATTGCACGCCTAAAATGTAAGTGTCTCCATTCAACGTCTATCGATAGCCTTGATATCGATAACTAAATATGTAACTGATTGTTGCATAAACTACTCAATAGTAATTTTATCGATACATTTTATTTAAATTTTCTATCAAATACACTCAACTGGACGAACTTTAATGCGTGTAACTTTCTGCTTCATTTACCTGTTTCACTGTCTTCATAAAGTCCACATAGTATTTGGTAACAGGGTATGAGACCAAAGGAGCGACGACGACGACGACGAGAAATAGCAGCAGACAAATAAAAATTCCACTCAAGTAGATGAAAATAGAGCGGAAGTGGGTGGCACACGGAGCGGCAATTCAACTGGGTGGCCAAAGAGGAAGAGGAGGGTAATAAAGAGGTGGCAGGGGGAGAGGAAGGGGGCCACAGCCAGGCTGAAGAGATGGTGGAGAAGGAAGCGAAAGCTGTGAAATGGGAACACGAGCATGAAAATGTAAAGTTGCCAGGCGAAATAATACGAGCGCACAGAGAGAGGAAGAGGAAGAGAGGGAGAGAGAGGAAGAGTGACGGAGCCAGAAAAGCGTCAACAGAGACAAAAATATAAGGAAGAAGAAGAAGAAGAAGTTTGAAGAAGGAAAGCAGAACAAACTGCAAAAGTAGCAGAGGCAAATAAAGCGGCCAAATAGACAGACAAACAGACAGGCAACAGACGAACCGACAGCTAACAGCTGGAAATGGCATGGAGTGAGAGAGGGAGAGAGACAGAGAGTAAAAGAGACGATGATTCGAAGGAAATAGGCAAGTTGGCATGAAGAAGAAGAATACGAAGAAGACGACGACGGTAGACATTGACGCAGACATGGATATATTGCCAGAGACTGACTGACTGACAGACAGAGAGAGACAGCGATAGAGAGTGAGAGAGGCGACAGACAGCGGCTGGAGGGGGAGGAGGCAATATTTGGCATTGCAAGTCAGCTTCTTTTGCAAGAATTTTCCCCGAGCGTCGCTTATAAAACCATACAAAATCCAACTGAATGGTGTGTGTGGGAGAAAGAGAGAGATAGTAAGACACATACAGCGAGAGAGAAAGAAAGAGGTTAGCGGTGGTAAGGCATGAAAATTTGAAAAGAGCCGAAGCCGCATGGCAAACTTTTTTGCGCTTTTCGGTTTTAACTTGCATAGAAAATACTTTGTTGAAGTATGGAAGGGGAGGACCAGGGGCTCGGTTGCTTCAGACCAAGTTTTTTTTTGTCGTGGGGATAGGGAAGACGCCAAAAACTTAAAGAGAGCAAAAAGCAAATAGCGCAAAAAAAAAAAAATTAAGGAAATTGTGGCCCCCAAAGAGATTTCCCTGCTCTATTGTTGAAGACATTCAAGTTGTCGTTGTTGTTGCTGTTGGGACATTGCCATGAAAAGCAATTAGAGCTGGCGATTGTCGAGAATTTTCCTTTAACATATATGTATATATGTATCTATAAATATATATATATATATATATAGATAGAAGCTCATCAGAACTCTGCATCATCGACGTTGGAGTTGGTGAACCAAAAGTTTTCTAATTAACAACATTTCCGTTTTCAGTTAAAGTTTAGCAGGAGCTTTTATTGAGTTGTTGCTGGCAAGAAAGTTTAAATTATGTTTGCCTATCGATATTATCGAATGTTAATATAAGACGTCTAACTTCATCTGGCAACTGAACCATTTTTAATAGGCAAAAACTAAAAAAAAACTATCGATTACATATCTAAAGATAACAACATCGATAAGCTTTTCGATTATGTTGCTGGTATTAGCTGTTAATATCGATAATTATCGATAATTAACTGTATATTTATTTGTTAACAATATCTGATGAGACCATTTCTATTTAAATAATGACAGCGGCAAGGCTCTTTAACCAACATAACTAAGTTGTTTATAACGATATTTATTTATAGCTTTTATATCAATGAGAAAAGCTTTTAAGAATAAGTTACCCTCGTCTTCAACAGCATTCATAAATGACGTAATAAAATAGTCTAAAAATAGTCTTTAAGCTGAGTTCCACCCTACGTTAAATTTGACTTCATGAAGGATGTAAAGGATAAGTCTCCTCTTAGCCCCACCGCCCGTTTTGCAATCCCTCAACTCACTTGTTAAGTTGGCAGACCAACTTTTTGCGTAGCGAATTGTTGTCCTGTGGCATTACTGCAGCAGCAGCAGCAGCAGCCCATTTTGCCTGTTAGCAATCGCAGTTGCCGCTGCAGTTGCAGTCGCAGTCGCAGTAAACCGAGAGCTCAACGAGCTGTGCAAAACGTAAAGCAATGCGAGTGGATGGAAGAAGAAACACAAGCAACAGAAGCAACAGAAGCAGGGCGCAGTCTATTTGGCGAAAATTACTTTCATTGCACGGCATTTTCAAGAGGGTGTGCAAGTGTGTGCATGTGTGTGTGTGTGTGTGTGTGTGTGTGTGTGTGTGTAAGGATAAAAGCCGTTGCTGCTCCATGGCTGGCAAAACCAAAGAGTCCTTGAGCGTCTGATTTTGTGTATAGACGCGCGGACGCTATTTGTTTTTACCAAGCGATGATGATGTCTGTTTCAGTGTGTGTGTGTGTGTGGGCGTGGCACATACATATATACGTGTGTGTGTGTGTGTGTTTGTGTGCAGCAAAATAAATTACGCAAAAAATAAAAAACAAAGGTAACCAGTCGAGGGGCTGCCTCTATACAACAAACTAGAGTAGAGAACCGACTGCATAATACTCGTCCATAGGCCAGAACTTGGTCAAATTTATATAATATAATCAAATATACGATTATATTCAGATTTAACATGCCCTAAATGGCGAATCACATCATAGCTATATCTACAACAAACAACTATAGTTGTATCATATCATATATAAATAAATAAATATATATATATATATATACATATCAACTATGTTTGTATCATAGTTATATAAGGAATTAACTGAAAAACTTTCTTATTCCGACCCCAACAAATGCCTAGATTTTTAAAGGATTTAGTGTAAGTATTTCAATGAAACCCCATATACTCTTCTTGCAGCTCGCAAACTAGTATGAAAAGTGAAGTAAAGCAAATGTGGTGCATGTTTGCGCTTGTCAAGCGTAGCTCTATCTCATTTACCCATACGCTGCCTATCTGCCTCTCCTTCTCTATCCATCTCACCTGCCATCTCGCTCGCCCAAAGCCCGCTTTTAACTATAAACAAAAGCGCAAAAAGCAAGAAGCAGCAAAAAATAGCCACGTATGCGGCAGCCCCCAGCAACAGCCCCAGCCCCAGCCCCCCCAAAGAAATGAGCAGGAAAAAAAATACTAGAAAAAACTTGGGCATAAAAGTGAATTGGGTGAAGTCGAATATGTGAATACTCTAACTGAATTGGTTAGGTTTCATGCTGTGGAACTCGAACATAAATTGAATTATGATATTTGATATTTAATTATAACATCTGATATTTGAACTGAGTTTTCATGCAAAACAGAAATAGAATGAATTAACAGAAATGTACAGCTCAAATGGTTCTCTAACTATTTAAATACCCTAACTGAAATGGCTTTTATATGCAGAGCAGCTGTAGAGCTCAGCTTCCGATTATTTTCAATATCAGACAGCTTAGTTAAATAGGACTTTATTTACTTCTATATCAAAGCTTTACAAACTGGTTTAAATAAGTCGAAGACTCTGCAGAATTCGAAAGTATTGCAATTGTAGACGCTCTAATGAGCGGCGTCCAGAAGCTGCAAATAGAAGCGGATTGCAGTTGATTAATGTCGTCGCAGGACGAAGGACGAGGCAAGCGAACGAGCGAATATCCTGTGCAACAATTGAAGTGGAAGTCCTGCAGTGCTGGAGCTGGGGTAAGGCCTAAGCAGCAGGCTAACTTTGAGGCCGAGTCAGCTGCAGAGACACACTTAGCCACACCCTCTCACTCTGCTTCTTCTCTTCTCTCTTTCGCCCACTCACTCTCTCTGTCCCTGTTTCGCATTTTCATTTCCATGTCATTGTCATAAAGGACAACAGCAGCAAGACCAGCAGCAGCAGCAGCAGCAGGGAATCTAAAGCAGTTGCCACTCAAAATCAGATTTTGCCGTTGATGAGCAGAGGTTACAGTCACATTCATTATTATCCTGTATCTTGTTGTTGTTGTTGTAGTTGTTGTTGTTGCTCCTGCGGGCCAGTTTCTATGCCTGCTTTCGGTTTTCCTTCTTCTTCTGCTATTTTTTTCCTTTTCTGTTCTGTTGTGAAATGTGAAAAACGTGCCCAGACCTTTGGCTCTGGCATTTGCTCATTCCATTGTCAGCTTTACTTCAAT